>CM026066.1:4130589-5379339 GCA_014839685.1 Anableps anableps | reverse complement strand
GTCAGGGCCTGCAGCCTTACGGGGGTTGATTCCCTGGGGAGTCTTCTTCACATCTGTTGTGGTCACACAGAGGAGCATGTCACTGGGTAGTGGTATAAGTCTGGTGCTGTGGGGGGAGGGTGTTAGAATCCTCAAAGCAGGCATAGAATGTATTGAGTGTATTTGGCAATGAGGGGTCCTTTGGGCATTGTGCATCTCTGATGTTGTAGTCCGTGATGCACTTGATGCCCTTTCACATGCGCTGGGGGTCATTACATTAAATCCATTAAGGCAAATGCCAAATATTCTTCTTGGCGGAGCGATATTACATAATTATTTGTTATGGCATAGAAATTGAGCCATTGAAATGGAGCTTTATGAAAAACTTGCTGTTCTCTAACAATGAGCTCAACAGCACAATTTACAGCATTCACATTTTGACATCACGAGATCAGAGCAACACCAGTCCATTAATCAACACAAATTCAACAAATATCCCCAATTTTTTTTAGTTTTAAACTTAATTTTACTTCAAGGTGTTACTCTTTTATAAATACCATGATCTGAAAATATGAACAGCATGACGAGGACTGTTTAAAAAAAATTCTAACTGAACCAGGAAATTTACTTCTCAATTAATGGATCAAAACCAAAGTGAATTTTGTCACTGAGCTCCTTGTTGGAGAACAGAAAGTTGTTAAAAAAAGTACTGAACACTGAACAGTTGGACATGTGGATTCAAAGGTTTGGAGAAGGCCACATTAAATTCACCTGTGAAAGGTTATATTGGTTTTTAGGTTCATCCAGAAATTTCACACTAAAGCCAGATATCCCCAATGTTTTGTGTTTTTTTATATGATATTGACCATTTTAACTCTTTCAATAAAAGAGTGAAATATTTCATACTTTGTGAAGATCATTTAAAATATTATTCACTAGGTACCATTTTTTTTTCCAGATAATCAACAGTTTTCCAGCTTTTGTTTGTGATTAAATTTACATGTGACTCATACATTTAAAAAATGTATCCATGCCTCATCCAGTTCTCATCACCTCCATTAGCAAACCCTGCATAAATTCCACTTGGTTCAGGGTATACCTGTCTTATTTTATGAACTGCACATGATGGAATGACTGTGCAGAATCTTCTTCCCAGGCTGGCATGCATCCACCATGTAAACTGACGATATGATATCTGTAAGCCCCGAGACAAGAAACATTTGAAAAGTAATTCTGCTGTGAAAGCATGACAAATTGCTTTAACTTGTAAGTAAACGTGTAGAAAATTGCCACATATCGCTTTGTATCATCAATGTATGTTCTCATCAGTCATTTCACATGAAGTGGGAAACAAAATGTTAAAACCAATAACTTATGTGATGTTTTAAGCTAAAGACTGAAGCACAATGTTGTGAACTTCTTAGTCACACCAATTTTATGAAAATATGCTGGTGTACTCTGTCAGTCATCGAGGTAAGGGTAAATTTAAAAAAATTGGACTTCAATTCTGTGGCTGTGGAGACATTTTGATTCACATCCAGAAGGCTTTCTTAATTCAGAAAACAGCATAAACAACATGGCAACGTCCGTGTAACAATATCTTATTAAAATTTATAAAAACTAAACAACTTACAGTATTTTTACTGTATTGTTTTTACATCTATAATAAATACTTCTCAAATAAAGTCTACTGTTACAACTAATCGTGGATCCCTATAAAGAGTAACTAAACCCCAAATCACCTTTTTTTTGTGGATAAGCTGTATAAATTGGGCCTTAAGGGTGCAATTGTTTGTTACTATGCAAATTGTGACATTTTCATGTAAGCTTGCTTAATTTTAATTATATATATATATATATATATATATATACACATCAAGGTCAAAGCCTCAACCGACGATGTGCTCAGCGAATGTCTCAAACAATGGGGACCAGAGGATGAGGTGCTGGAGGAACCATCATGGGAGGATAAGCCCCTACATGGGATGTACCACCGACAAATAACTGAAGTGGTTGATATCAGGAAATCCTACCAATGGCTGGAAAAAGCTGGACTCAAGGACAGCACAGAGGCACTCATCCTGGCTGCACAGGAACAGGCCCTAAACACCAGAGCAATAGAGGCTCAGATCTACCACACCAGACAAGATCCAAGGTGTAGATTGTGCAAGGAGGCCCCTGAGACAGTCCAACACATAACAGCAGGGTGCAAGATGCTGGCAGGGAAAGCGTACATGGAACGTCATAACCAAGTGGCGGGCATAGTGTACAGAAACATCTGTGCAGGATATGGACTGGAAGCCCCAAGATCAAAGTGGGGCACACCCCCAAAGGTGGTGGAGAATGACCGAGCTAAGATCCTGTGGGACTTCCAGATCCAGACAGACAAAATGGTAATGGCGAACCAACCGGACATCGTGGTGGTGGATAAACAACAGAGGAAAGCCGTTGTGGTGGATGTAGCAATACCAAGCGATTGCAACATCAGGAAAAAGGAACATGAGAAACTGGAGAAATACCAGGGCCTCAGAGAGGAACTGGAGAAGGCCTGGAAGGTGAAGACCATAGTGGTGCCTGTGGTCATCGGGGCCCTCGGGGCAGTCACCCCCAAGCTGGAGCAGTGGCTAAAACAGATCCCAGGAACAACATCAGACATCTCAGTCCAGAAATGCGCAGTTCTCAGCACAGCCAAAATACTACGCAGAACCCTCAAGCTCCCAGGCCTCTGGTAGAGGACCCGAGCTCAGAGGTTGAGAAAGACCACCCGTGGAGGGTGAGAAGGGAATTATAATTCTATATTTGGCCTAAAACCGTCTGTGACTACTGCAGCTGAATTTTTCTATTTGTTACAAACAATACAGCTTGGTCGATATCTATGTCACAGCCCCATGTTCAGGTCAGGTGTTGGAATTGGAACCTTGCAAGCAGTTATCGATAGCATTTTTTAGCTTTGCACATGCGTGATTCATTTGCAATGTGGAGACGTAGTAGAATGGGCATCCTCTCTGCTCTGACTGCAGGTGGGATTTGCTAAAGGACAACTGGAGGCATGTGTAAGGACTCACTGGGAGGACCCGGAAATTCAACCACACACAGAAGTACGTAAAGGGAAAAACAAGTTTATTTAGTATCAGGAACTGGTAGCAGCTCAGGAAGAATCAATGAAGGTCTCCACAAGGGAATCCAACGCAGCACCAGGGGCTAGACGATAATCAGGCAGAGGTTATACACGGAGAGGCAGAGAGAGCAAACTTAACTTGAGGGTCAGGCAATACTCGGTGGTCGTGAAGCGGAGCTTGAGTCAGGGTCCAGAAATCCAGAACCAAAGGAATCCGTAACGGGCTTGGCAGGAGGGGAAGATCCGTGGACGGAAATGGGTCGAAGAAACACAAGAAGGCAAGGCATGAAACGCTGGATTTCTACTGGCTCGTGGCTGTCGATAATCTGGCAGGGAGGCAGGGGCTGAGAGGAGTTAAGTAGAGCAGGGCCCAGGTGGCACAGATCAGCAATCAGGTGACACAGGTGAGTAGAATGAAAACTAATTACAGCATGGGCAGGACCAAACATGAATCATAACAGTACCCCCTCCTCAAGGTCCGGCTCCAGAAGGACCACCTGGCTGGTCAGGATTGGACCGATGAAACTCCCTGATAAGGGATTTGTCCAAAATGTGTCGGGCCGGCACCCAGGAGCGCTCTTCAGGCCCATATCCCTCCCAATCCACCAAGTAATGGATGGACCGGCCCCAGCGTCTGGAGCGAAGGAGGCGGCGCACCGTGTGAGCGGGACCCCCATCAATGATCCGGGCGGGAGGAGGGGGCCTGGAGGAGGGAACCAACCGTGAAGAGAAGACAGGTTTAACACGTGACACATGAAATGTGGGACAAACTCTGAGAGTCCTGGGGAGGCGGAGCCGGACAGCCACTGGGTTGATAACCTTGGAAATTGGGAAGGGTCCAATGAAACGAGGGGCTAACTTCCGGTTTTCAACCCGCAAGGGAAGGTCCTTGGTGGACAGCCAGACCTTTTGACCTTCGGTGTAAGTGGGTGCCAGAACTCTGCGACGATTTGCAAATCTAGAACATAAAGCAGAGGACTTTAGAAGGGCTCTGCGGGCCTGGCGCCATACCCGCTGGCACTTTAAAGCAGAGGCATGAGCAGAGGGAACTCTAGTGGGCTTCTCTTGAAGGGACAAGACTGGAGGCTGGTAGCCATAAACTGTGTAAAAGGGAGACAGACCTGTGGAACTAGAAGGGAGTGAGTTGAGGGCATACTCCACCCATGGAAGGTTATGTGACCAGGAAGAGGGATCATGTTCACAGAGCATGCGCAGCTTGGTCTCCACCTCCTGGTTGACCCTCTCCGTTTGCCCGTCAGACGGAGGGTGGAATCCTGACGAGAGACTTACTGTGATGCCCAGGAGACCACAAAATTCTTTCCAGAATTTAGAAATGAACTGGGGTCCTCGATCAGACACAATGTCAGTAGGTAGACCATGCAAACGGAACACCTCACGGGCCAGAACCGCTCCCAGCTCCTTAGATGAAGGCAGTTTGCGAAGTGGTATCAGGTGGGACATCTTAGAAAATCGATCCACAACTGTGAGGAGGACAGAATGGTTATTGGAAGAGGGTAAACCAGTAACAAAATCCATGGATATGTGGGACCATGGGCGGTGAGGAACCGGGAGGGGCCGCAGAAGCCCAGAGGGTGGTCGACGGGATGGTTTAGCCTGACAGCACACTCTGCAAGCCTTGATAAATTCCTTTACATCTTGCAGCATAGTCTTCCACCAGAAACACCTCCTGATCACAGCTAGGGTCTTAGTGACTCCCGGATGACAGAAAAATTTAGAGGCATGACAAAAGGATAGTACCTCAGGTATTAGTTGCTCAGGGACAAATAGTCGATTCTTAGGACAGCTCTCAGGGATGGGGCTTTGCAGAAGGGCCTCTCTGATTCTCTGCTCTAGCTCTAGCCTGGAAACTGCTAGCCGCGCAGATGAGGGGAGCACATAGTCCACCTGCTTAGCCTCTTGACTCTCCTCCATAGTCTCATGCAGCCTGGAGAGTGCGTCGGGCTTAGTGTTCTTACTCCCAGGTCTGTAAGATAGTGAAAAATTAAAGCGACTGAAGAATAGAGCCCACCTGGCTTGCCTGGGGTTAAGTCTCCTAGCAGACTTGAGGTACTGCAGATTCTTATGATCAGTCCAGACCACGAAGGGTTCCTTAGCTCCCTCGAGCCAGTGCCTCCACTCCTCAAGGGCCAGTTTGACTGCCAGCAGTTCCCGGTCTCCGACATCATAGTTGGTCTCTGCAGAAGACAGTTTTCTAGAAAAGAAGGCACATGGGTGAATCTTCTCATCAGTGTTTCTCTGGCTGAGTACGGCTCCCACCCCAGAGTTAGAAGCATCCACTTCTACAATGAATTGGCGAGAAGGGTCCGGTGCGCGGAGGACAGGAGTGGAGGTGAAGGCCTTTTTAAGGTGGTCGAAGGACTCTGCAGCACTCTTACTCCAAACGAACTTGCACTTGGATGAAGTGAGAGCATGAAGTGGAGAAGCAACAGAACTGAAATTGCGGATGAACCGTCGATAGAAATTAGCAAACCCCAGAAACCTCTGAAGTTGTCTACGGTCTTGTGGGCAGGGCCAATTCTTGATGGCGTCCCTCTTGCTGGGGTCCATGGAAATCCTGTTAGGAGAGATGACGAAACCCAAGAATGAAGTGGACGATTTGTGAAACTCACACTTCGCTGCCGTGACAAACAGGTTATTCTGTAGCAAGCGGAGAATAACAGAACGGACATGAGTCTGATGGGTAGTGAGATCCTTAGAGAAAATTAAGATGTCATCCAGATAAACATAAACAAAACGACCGACCATGTCCCTGAGGACATCATTGACTAGAGCTTGGAACACTGCGGGAGCGTTGGATAGGCCAAAGGGCATTACCAGGTATTCATAATGGCCGGTTGGAGTGTTAAAAGCCGTCTTCCACTCATCCCCCTCCTTGATACGGACTAGATGGTAGGCATTTCTGAGATCGAGCTTGGTAAAAACTGTGGATCCCTGAATCAGGTCGAAAGCAGTGTTCATTAGGGGAAGTGGGTAACGATTCTTGACTGTGATGTCATTCAATCCCCTGTAGTCAATACAGGGTCTCAAAGAACCATCCTTCTTGCCCACAAAGAAAAAACCTGCACCAGCTGGAGAGGATGAAGGGCGGATAATGCCTGCCTTGAGTGCGTCACCGATATAATCCCTCATGGCCTTATCCTCCGGGCCGGAGAGGGAGTATAGACGGCCTTTGGGAGGAAAGGTTCCAGGAAGCAAATCAATTGCACAATCATAGGGCCGATGGGGTGGAAGGGAAGTGGTGCGATGCTTATTAAAGACTTCCCGAAGGTCATGGTAAACAGCCGGTACCTTGGATAGGTCGGGATAGGTCTCCTGTCCCAAGATAGGGACAGAAAAAGGGACCGAAGCTGCTAAGAGGCAAGTGGAATGGCAAGATGGTGACCAACCCAACACCTCGCCCTTCACCCAGTCAATGTGGGGGTTGTGTTTTCTTAGCCAAGAAGCCCCCAAAATGACAGGGAGACCAGGGGACTCTATTATCAGGAAGGAGATAAGTTCATGGTGATTCCCAGAAATACTGAACTTAATGGGACCCGTTTCATGGGTGATCTGGTGAAGTACATGGCCATCAATTGCCAAAACTTCAAGACACTTAGAGATAGGTAAGAGTTGGATGCCCAGAGATTCGGCAAGACCACGGTCCATGAACTCAGTATCTGCTCCTGAATCTAAAAAGACTGGGAGACGCTTGGTTTGACAATCAGCTTGGAGAGTGGCCTGAACAGAGAACGAAGAGGATTGCCATCGCTTTTGGCTGAGCAGGAGCCTCTTACCTCCTGCTGAGCCTGGCCTTTTACAGGACACCGACTAAGTAGGTGACCCTCTCCACCACAATAGAATCAAAGGCCTCTCTTAAATCTCTGCTCTCTCTCTTGTGGGGACAGGCGAGTTCGACCAATCTGCATAGGCTCCTCTCCCGGAGAGGTGGGTGAAGAACTCAAAGGTGGAGCCGTGACTGGTGGCTGTGATCTGGGAACAGATTCAACATGGTAAGTATGACTGAGGGAACTCCTCTCCAACCTTCTCTCATGGAGCCTAGCATCAATTCTGGCGGCCAGGGTCTCCAGTTCCTCCAGGTCCTTGGGAGCGTCCCGGGTAGACAGCTCATCCTTTATCTCCTCACTGAGACCCTGATAGAACACGTCACATAGTGCCTCATCGTTCCAGTCACTTCCTGAGGATAGAGCATGAAAATCGATAATGTACTCAGTTACTCGCTTCCTGCCTTGTTTGAGTCTGAGCAACCCACGTGCAGCCTCCCTCTGAGGCAGAACAGGCTCGAAGACCCTGATTAGCTCCTTGGAAAAGTCCTGGAACCGATAACAAATGAGGGAGTCCCTCCGCCATTCTGCAGTTCCCCATAATTTGGCTTTTCCCGAAAGGAGGGAAATAGCATAGGCTACTTTAGCGCGTTCAGAGGGAAAAGATGACGGCTGAAGTTCAAAGATTATTTCACATTGAGTAATGAAGGGACGACACTGACTCTGCTCACCTTTAAACACCTCCGGAGGAGACAGGCGGGGCTCAAAAATGGGCGAGACCTGGAAACCAGACGTAGCGGCTTTGAGGCTGGGAGAAGGGGCTCCTTTAGGGGAGGGAAGGGAGGACATCCTATCACGCATGCTCATCATTTGTTGCATGTTTGACTCCAGGCAGGTAATAGCGTCTTCAACACTTGAACGCCACTCCTGTGTGGGTGACGGGTCCATAGTAGCCAGATTATTCTGTAAGGACTCACTGGGAGGACCCGGAAATTCAACCACACACAGAAGTACGTAAAGGGAAAAACAAGTTTATTTAGTATCAGGAACTGGTAGCAGCTCAGGAAGAATCAATGAAGGTCTCCACAAGGGAATCCAACGCAGCACCAGGGGCTAGACGATAATCAGGCAGAGGTTATACATGGAGAGGCAGAGAGAGCAAACTTAACTTGAGGGTCAGGCAATACTCGGTGGTCGTGAAGCGGAGCTTGAGTCAGGGTCCAGAAATCCAGAACCAAAGGAATCCGTAACGGGCTTGGCAGGAGGGGAAGATCCGTGGACGGAAATGGGTCGAAGAAACACAAGAAGGCAAGGCATGAAACGCTGGATTTCTACTGGCTCGTGGCTGTCGATAATCTGGCAGGGAGGCAGGGGCTGAGAGGAGTTAAGTAGAGCAGGGCCCAGGTGGCACAGATCAGCAATCAGGTGACACAGGTGAGTAGAATGAAAACTAATTACAGCATGGGCAGGACCAAACATGAATCATAACAGCATGTTTCCATAGATAAAAGTAATTGGAATAAACAGCAGATCGCAATTAAAATGTCGTGTAAATGCCCCGATCAAAATGTTCTGATCGCCGAACCAAAACTGGTCTAAAACTCATCTGTTACGGTTAAAACTTTGAAGGATGTTTTTTTCCTCTTGGTTTCTCATCCTGTAATGCAGAAAGACCAACAGCATGTGTTGCTTAGCCAGTAGTTTAATTAGAGAGTGCAGTAGCCGTTATTAGAACCTGCGCGGTTCCATTCTAGATGTTCAGAAGACAAAGAACCAAGGTTTGTTGGGTTTTATGTTCAGCACAGATGGAAGTAAAACTTCTGTTTTTTTAAGGAAAATTTTACAGCTGTGCGCTTCCATTCCAAATAAAGCCTGGTGCATCTGAACGCACGTCATGATCGGATTAACCGATTAATTGTGACCATATAAATGATGCCTTCAGATTATTTAATCCGAATACATTTCAATACAGGTCTCATTATAGCTCTTGCTGCATGCTCAAAACAGTTACTGTAGAGTGTGATTGGTGTTTTCACATGTCGCCGAAGTCTCCAATAAAACAAAAAAGTTGCTAGATTTGTTGCTTGTCGCTTTTTTGAAAAAAAGTTGGTAGAGGGGTCTGAAAAGTCACTAAATATAGTGACAAAAATGCTAAAATGGCAACAGTGCTTTCCCTTGTCCTGATCACACCTCCGTTTAATCCCCTTCGCTTATCCTCACAATTGGCCATGTCTCTCAGTTAGTGATGGGACTTATGGTTCTTTGAAGGGAACCAGATCTTTAGGATCCGTTCAGTTCAATAAAACAAGTTGAATCATATGTATTTAGGAAAACAAAAACAGAATGTTCTTGTAGAAAAAAGTATGTATGTCATAAAATATAAAATTTCAAAATATAAATATCAAATACCCATATAGTTTTCTACAAGCATATGCATTATGTGTATTTGTATTATAGAGATAAATAAAAGGAAATGTAACAGACCGTAGAGGAAAAAAGTGGACTTCAGTTGTTTGTCAGAAAAAAAAAAAACTTTTTTGCATCATTAAATATAACAATTAAGGCAACACACTAACGGTAAACAACACTCAACTATGAACATTAACCAGGGAACATCAAGCAAGAAGAAACCAAGAAAAATAGAATGCACCGTGACCCTTCTCATCCTGTTGCATGAAGCCTGTGTCAGTGTCGCAGCCATGACACGTCACAAAAAACAGTGAGCAATGAGAATGCGGTCTGTGTGCTTGTAAGTCCAGCCCTTCTATTTTATTTCTTTGCAGATTAATTAAATATTATTTCAAATTAAATAGAATAATAATAGCTACTGTAGTGTGTGCAGGGCATTGTAATCAAGTATAGTTGTAAAAAACAAAGAACGATTCTCACAAACTGTGACTTGAGTCCTATGTTCATGGTAAAGAGCCGTTCAAAAGAATCGGATCGCTTGTGAACATCACATCACTACCCTCAGTGTCCCTTAAACTGCCCACTTAGGTGGAATTTTTCAAAATTTGTCTGGGGTCAGGGTTATACATTTACATCAGGTGTAGTTCCACTTTATGGAGGAATCGCCATTATCTAAAATCGCTATCAGTAGTTTAGAGATTCCAAAAATCGGAAATTGGAAATCGGCCATCAAATCTGATCGTTGCATCTCTTGATCATGATCTTGTCATACGCAACCTATTCAGTCCTAAGTAAAAACACAAACAAAATATTAAATAATGTTAAAAACTCATTGAAAACATTGTATTTTTCTTCTTTGTTTCACTGTTAGCCCCAGCCATATTTATTGGAGCCAAAGCTTCATATGAGCCGTTGCCTAGCATTGACAGCGAGTGCTTGTTTTTTGTTGTTGGACACATGACTAAAGAAAGAAAAAGACTTGCAGGCAGAGATGCTGCTTTTTCTGAAAAATAATCTTCCCTTCATCCATCCAGAACTGGAATAAAGGTAGAGGAATGTTACCTTTGTTAGCTTTGGGAATACAGTGTCTGAAATGAATGTACTTTTAGTTTGACATTGACAGGTCGTAAGTTTTCCGTTGTGCTTCATTACTGATTTTATATTTGTGAGGAATGCATTTTTCAGTATGTTTACATGAACAAATCTTAAGTTGACAGTTGGGCATTGTTTTTCTTTAATATTTGTGAATATGACAATTTTTCAGTGTGTTGTTTACATAGACAAGTTTAAGTTGTACCAGTGGCATTTTTTAAATTTCTGAGGATTTCACTTTATTGATTGAAGTAATTGGAATAATTTTGCAATAATATTATGAATGAATGTACTTGTCAGAGTAACTTGTCAGAATATAAAATACTAAATAATAAATAAATAATAAAATACTCTGACTAACTTGTCAGAGTATTTTCTATTTCAAAATTGTGGAATGCACTTTTTCACTTTGTATTTATTTTAAATACCATATTGATTGTAGAAGCCTTAATTTTTTACATCGATTTAAGGACCTTATTTAAATAGATGTTCATTTGAGATATAGTTTTGTTTGATATATTTTTGGCAAAATATGGCTTACTAAAAGTTTTTCATTTTAAAATTTCACATCTTCTTTTAGAGAGTTAACTGTTTTTGATCTTCTTTAGTATATTGATGTCATGGCCTCACTTTTGCTCATTAGTCTTTCTTATTTCCAGGTATGTTACTGGCTTTTGGTTAATGGGCTTTGGGATGAGAAAACTATCCGTTATTGGTTTTTAAAAAAAAGTTATTGTGCATCTCAAGAAAATTTCAACTAAAACTTAATCAGGCTGAGCTTCAAAGATTTACTCTAAGAAGTTCACAGATAACTAGGCCATTACTAACAACAGGCAAAAAATGTGCCCTTAACTTTGTTGCCTGAAACAATTTCGCAAAACATAGTTGGACAGTTCTCACTTTTTCACACCATGCACTTTTTAGCACCATGGTTTACACTATTAGTGTCAGTCTAGAAAGTCTTGTGGTATTTGATCAATATATAAAACTAAGGGCATTCAAGAATTTCTTACACATTTTTACTTTAACTTTTGAGCTTACAGATCCAAGACCTTCAACCAAAGGTCTTGGATCTGTTAAAGGTCTCTTTTAGCACATTGGTTTTATGACGTCTGAACAGGAGACCCAGCAGATTGCAAACCTTCCAGGTGAGGACCTGATCTGAGTGTTTGTTCCACACACATGAAGAGAGCAGCTTTTATATTTCCATCATCTTCATAGATATAAGGCTCTTATATTAGCTCAAATTCTGCCCATTTTGTACTACAGTTGGTGACTGTAGGCACTAAAAATTATTTTCTTTGTGTGTGTGACTTTATAAAAGGTTTAAACTCACAAGGAGCAAACTTGCAGTTTGCTTGAAAATCTTTCCTTTAATAGGAATTGTGAATAATTATTCCAAACTATGTGTGATCTTGTATTGAAATACTTTGTCCTCTGTGTCTCAACAACAAAGGCCTGAAAATTGCTGATTTTAAAGTCAGGGCAGACTGTATCCTGATGGAATACGCACTGCAGGGTAAAGCTGGAAGAACGATGCAACTTAATTTAGCACATCGCATCACGTCTAAATATCAAGCTTTTCTGACTGATTTACTTTATTGCTTTATTTTAAAATGAGCTCAATCTCCCCAGAGTTAAAATTTCTACCAGTTCTGAAAAGGAAATTATCTTAAGATAAATGCAATAAAACAACTGAAGATGAGACTGAATTATTTATAATTAATTAAAGTGCAGCATATAAAATAATTTGTCTTTCATGATAGTAGGCTGAACTAAAATTGCATATCAGCTAAATTGAATCATTAGAATTAGGCATGGACCAATTTCTCATGGTATGGTAACCCTTGTTAAAACACTGCAGTTTTTTTGTATTTATACATAAATTAATAACAAAACATGTCTATTGTAGTCCAACTGCTTTGTTTTAAAACAAACAAAAAACAATTAGTCATGCTACTGCTAAATAACATAAAATATTAGAACCTACAGTAAAAATATTTTGAACGAAGTTCAAATTTTTGGAACGAAATCTGCAAAGACAACTTTTTCGGAAATGTAAATTCTCAATGCCCAATTACAGTTGCATTAGCTTTTTCATATTTTTTAAGTGTAAAGCCAAAGACAGATGAGAAGGGTAATCAGTTCTCAAAAGAAATCAAAACAGACTAAAGAGGCAGCAGCAATGTCATGCAATTTTTCTTAAGATTCTGATACACAGACAGAAACAAAAATATAGAACAGACACCTGTTGTAGTCGTACGTTTTAAGGACTTATTGTGCAGACTACTGTAAAATTTTGCTGCTCTGCTCTTTTTTAGAGTCTGGGAGTTTTACAAGGTGATATTAGCTGTTTAATTAGTCGGGCTATCTGCTTCACTAGTCAGCCTGCTGTTGGCTAATTTAATCGGCATGTCACTTAGCAACTGTAGTTTTAGTAGTTTAAAGTACAGTTTTTCCATACTACAACACTCTTTAAGCTTCCACACCATGACTGTAGTTCATTTACTATCTCTGACAAATCTAAGAGGTCAAAACCTCAGTGTTCCAGTACAGATAACAGTTAAGAGATTCTGAATATCTACACCCTGGTCATAATATTTTAAGAATGTTTTCATTTTTTTATTTCAGAGGCCAAGAACTTCATTCTCAAGTGATTGATAGAAGAAAACTTCTAAAATATTTGTTTTTCAAAGTATTTGTATTCCTGACAAGATCTTTATTCATAAACTTGAGTACTGCAGTATTTAAAATAAATAAATAAAAGTCCTATAGTTTCTACTTTTCTGATGTGAAAATTTAGATCACTTGCCATTTATTGCTTTTAAGTACTGAATAAACTGAAGATAGTACTTCTGCTTTGTTGATGGTATATATATATATATATATATATATATATATATATATATATATATATATATATATATATATATATATATATATATATATATATATATAAACTTTATATAAACTTTTTACATAATGCAACTTCTCCATTATCTGTACTTAGTGCATTTGCATTTTTACTATAGATCACCTTTGGTTATGATAGCAGGCTGTTCTCCCAGCAGCAGTTTGAGCCTCTTAGCGTGGATTTTACCCTGGTAGTGAGACTGTGCCACCACTGCTGAGGTGAAGGACATGTTGCACAATGTGCAGCACTTGTTCTTGTCCACATCTCTCTCATCGCTGCCCTGGAAAGGAAAAGAAAGGAGCCATAATTATCTAATGAATGATGCATGAACCCAAATTTTAAACAGAATCAGTTACCAGTTTTGTTAGGCAGCAGTTGTCATGGAGCCTTTTTTCCACCTATAATCAGATTGAGACTGCCTTTACAGGAAAGGTAATGAGTGCAATCTGCCTTGTTTCTTTATCTATTCAATTGCTTGTGGGTTTGATATCTTCTGCTCAGGTGTGCTGCCAGGAATTTTTTGAACCCCCCCCCCAAGCAGCTCCTTGCACATCAATGTAAAGGTCAATTTTTATGACTATGTATGCGGTGTTGCACAGTAATTTGCAAAGTGGGAAACAGTGTTCACATTGAACTGTTTTGTATGCAACACTGAGCTAATAAGGTTGAGAGTTGGTGCAACCAGTCGCGTGACTGCCACTCTCTGTACCACACTGACAGGTCTGTGGTGCCTGCCCTGATGGAGAAGAAATTGGGTTAGGCACCCACCTAGCTCATCAAACTTGCTCATATCCATCATGATTGTGGGAAATGAAGGAATCTGTCACGAGAAATATATGTAATCGGTACGCTCGACTATGAAATCCCAACCATCGCTGATAGTGCACATAGAGTCCATGTGGCTCACAGAGTACACACGGTACGTTTGAGTATGTGTGAGCCCTAACTGACCTATCAAAAGTTTTACATAGCTGACTTTAAAGGCTTGCAACTGTCTTGCTTTCTTTGGTTAAATACTGGTACTAGCATTTACATGCAACAGTCTGCATACAGTATGCAATTCACTATTTGAAGCAAGTTTAAAAGCAGACAGAAAAAATTTTGCCAATGACCATATCTAAGTCTATTTTTTTTATTGCAAAAACTAAAAACTAAAAATTCTCTAAACATTCTTGAAAGATTAAAAAAAGACACTAAGATACACATTTATAACTATATAACATTTAAAAAATTATAACATAACATGCATAACTTTACAATGAAATCAAATTAAAATATATTAACATCTTCTCAAAGTAGTATAAATGGGAGATTTTTTTTTAACAAGATATGAATAAGTAACTTCTGGAAGCCCAAACTTTTCCTTCAAATATGCCATTTGACAACAATCTGGCCCTTGCTCAATCTGACTCACCAAGAGCACAGTGCCAAGCCTTCTTGCTAGCAAAGGCATTGATCAAGTCCTCAAAGTCTAGCTTTCTAGGCAACTGACTTTCAATGGACAACATGGCAAGACTGCAAAGCTTATCTTTAGACATAGTGAACCTCAATCAGTTTATCAGTTTTAGCTTACTGAAAGCTCTCCACCAGCAACAGTCACAAGCAATGTACAAAAAATATATAAAGCAATGCAGACTTCTCCAAAAATGTTTTGTAGTTGCATTTTGTTAAATGGATTTAGGAGACCAAGAGGGGACAAGTTGGGAGGGAAAGTAGCAGTGAATACTGTGTTTAGATGTACTATCTCATTTTCAAACTCAAATGTGAGATCTCTGGTCTAATTCTTAATGGCTAACAGAAGGGACTCTATCCTCATTAATCTGCTCAACTTTTAAAACAGCAGAGAAATCCTCAACTATTTCTGCCGTGGTGTGGAACCTGGTGTCCAGATCACTGATGACGCAGTAGTAGAAAACACTGTTGCTGAACTGTTCTGAGATGTCTCACCACCATATATTAATATATCCCGTATACCAATAAATAATACTGACTCTATAGAACAGTATATTGACCCAAATTACCTAAACTGCTGTATCACCGGCAATTGATTACATACAATAGATACATGTTTTTGTATGTGTGTCTGCAAGCTTCTCAAATATATTACATTTAATGTTGGGCTTTGTCGTTCATAAATGATTCGTTCAAACGAACAAATCATTTGACTGAACAAACTGAAGCGAATCACTTCAGTAACTGATTTGTTCATTTCTCAGCTCAGATGAGGTCAGTGAGAGCATGCCGGTCCGGTGGAACTTCCGCGTTCTGACTCAGAATGTATGATAAAACACTTGCTCCTTTTCTATCTCCTCCTTTCTCATTTTCATAACTTATTGTACCTACCTACATCTGTTAAGATAATTCAAAGGACAGCATGTGTGTGTTTGTTGTTATATGGCTTGACACAACATTAACCTTAAGCTTGGAGAAAAGGAGCGAGCAACACAGTGCTGGAGTGGCACTGTGTCACAGTGGATCACATCCTGAACTGCAGTAGCTACACAATGCTAGGGTGGTGCTGTATCACAGAGTGAACATATCACATCCTGACTCGCAGTACAATGTGCTGGAGTGGTGCAGTGTCACAGCGTGAACAGATCACGTCCTGAGTCGTGCAGAATGTGGACTGTGCTGAAAGACACACTGTTTTACTCTCCATGTATGAACAGTGTTATCTAGTAAACAGATCTTGTGAACGAATCATTTCAATGTATTGATACTAGCGATTCAGAATGCTCAAACAAACTGCCATTCTAATCACTATTGACTGATATTATTATTTGGATCATGCTGAAATTGCAAAGAATCATTGTAATGAAATCTAAACTCTTCTAAAGTTATGCTTCAACTTTTTTGTGCAAAAAAAAAAATTGTTCACACATAATTCATAAACTGGACATTTTTTTAAAAACCTGTCCACATCTTTTGGTTAGCCATTCATCTAGTCCGCTCGGGCTGCTGGAACAGGCATGCTGTGCATTGCCTATTCTGCTAACTCTGCAGGCCTGGAACCCGAAGAATCAAAAATCGGTACAGTTATAATAGGGTTCCTTGTTCTACTGGGAGCACGCGAACGACCATGCCTTGAATTGGCATCCCCTCGCTTCCGTGGGCTTGGAACCCTGCAGATGCAATAACTTAGTTTCATAAGTGTGCATACCCATAAACTAACACTTTTAATATGGCACATTTTGATTCAGTTCATCATTCTGAGGAGAACACCTTCCATCACTTGTAGAGAACATGATCAATTTTTACCTTTCACATTTGCTCTTTTGCCATACATTTCCTTGTTTAAGAGAGCTGTTTTGAGTGTCGATGGTAATAATTTTTCAGCTAATAGGTATATATTACAAAGACATTGCTCTAGCAAGGCACCTGCCCACTGAGTACACAAATAACATCTACTGTTTCAGTAGATGTTATTACCTGAACATGAATCATATCCATAAGAAAAGGGGATTAAAACACTGTGACCACAGTGTGATGTAAATGGAGCTGATGCCTCTGTTTTAAGAAGTGATATGGCCCATTCTGCTGATGGTGGGCTGCTCTAAGAGCTTCTGAACGTGGCATGCCCAAACCACATTACCTTTGGAATTCAGATAGCAAGCAGCAATACTGTGAAAGATGATGGATGCTTCATTTTTTACAAACAAGTGGGAAGTGGGGGACACCCCACCAGGCAATGAAGGTTGGGAATTGTGAGTGGAGAAATAATAGAGAGAGGTCAATACCATGATCTCAATCAGAAGTGTGATTCTCCACCCCCTGTGTAGCAAAGTGTGACAGCTTATGTCCTAAACCATATCAGCATGAAGTGAACCTAGATAAATGTGCCTTCATGAACAGTTTGGATGTTTCATTTTTAAACAGATATCCAAGACAAAAAGTTATGTGTATGAAATAACACTTGCCACTATCACTTGATGCAATCTTCTTAACAGTTTAGTGTTGGAAATAAATACCATTTACAGGTCCAGTAACACTTCAGTCTTGTTTTGTGCAAGATGGCATTAATCAGAGAAGAAGCCAAGAGGCCAGTGGTAACTCTGGAGAAGCTGCAGAGATCCACAGGTGTTAAAATCAACCAACTGAACAACTATTGTTTTTAAGATTCACAAATCGAGCCTTCTTAGAAGGGGGGAGGCTTGCTCTGGGTCTTCTTCCAGTTGGACGTGCCTGGAACACCTCAACAGGGAGACGTCCAGGTGTTAGAATAGAATAGAATAGAATAATCCTTATTGTCATTGCGGGGTACAACAAAGTTAGGTTCAAAATTGCCCTTAGTTATGTATTGGGGGGGTGGGGAGGGTCTTTGTGTTGCCCTTTGATGGACCTGTCCCGCCTCTCGCCCAGGAGATGGATACCAGCCTTTCAAGGTGACCCCGCCAGGAAATACACGCGCATAAATGCATGGTTTCCCCCCCCCAATTTTTATTG
Organism: Anableps anableps; assembly: GCA_014839685.1. Classification (NCBI taxonomy): domain Eukaryota; kingdom Metazoa; phylum Chordata; class Actinopteri; order Cyprinodontiformes; family Anablepidae; genus Anableps; species Anableps anableps. Next base: position 5,361,602 of record CM026066.1, on the reverse strand, counting down.
GTAAAAATGTTTAAGAGCATGTGTCATCCCTTCAAAGTCATTATTATACACCAGTTTTTATTGATCCATCACATCAAGAGACCAGTGTTACGGCAAGATATTACTGAATAAAATACTTACCGTGATTTACCGTGACATTTTGAAAATATTCTAAAATTTCCTTAACCATGATTATCTTTTAAATGTATTACCTAATTTTGGTCTGGTTCAGACTCAAAGTAATAATTACTAATTCATTGATGTTTTATTACCTGAACATGAATCAGAATTGCATTTTGATGACAAAGTGAGGTTCCATGATTCAACATCACGATACACCCTCAGGAAAAATGTCATACTGTTTTACATCATTCTGATACTTGCCATAGAATAACCTTACAGGTCATAATGTAAAGTATAGTGGAAAGAAAAATGAAGGTCATAATGACTGAGATCATAGTATTGTTGTACCGGCGACAACTTTTAAGTAGTTAATGGATTCTTAATTTTGCAGACTGTCATGGTCTTCCAGAACATATGGTGGTCGATGAGTAGGTTTTGTTAATTTAGCATCACTATCAGTGTTACTGGTCATTTTATAGTCATATCTCTAATGTGAGGTGATCAGATATACCTGTGGACAGTTGGACATGTTTTAGAGGACATTTTGTTGAAAATCAATATAGATCTTTTAGATAGTGACTTTTTTTTAACATAGTGGAAAAGAAACTGTTGGAAAAAATAAACTTCACATAGATGCATGTAGCTAGAATTAATATGAGGAACTGTAAATTTGGATGTAATCAAAGCTCTTTTTTTAAAAAAAAAATATTAACAAAGAGTAGTATAATTAATTGTTAACACATGTATCATTGGTATATTCATTAACATACTGTTAATGAGTATAACAATGCTACTGATACTGTTTTATCCATATTTCCTGTCAATTTAGACAGTATGATGAAAACTAATTAAAAATGCAAACATGTGAAATAAGACTTTTTTTCACATTTTCATTAAGAATGCTGGAAGAGAGCCAGAATGCAAATGCTTGCACCGACTCTGCAGAGCCTTTAAACACTTCAGTCTTTCTCTCTTCTCTCAAAGGATCCAATCTGGGATTTCAGCAGTACTCAATTACTTTCAGCAGCACTAACTCTCCTTCTACTGACTAGCAGAAGGACACTTGTGTTCTCTGCATTAGTCGGTACAGTGGAACATTTTCTTTTCTGTCAACAGAAAGCCACAAAACACAAAATGGAATCATTGGTCATCACTCACCAGGCTTACCAAAAGGATATATTTACTATTTTATGTATGATGTTTTCTATTAGCTCTTGCTCCATTCTAGAGATGCATGGGTTTATATTTTCAGTTAAATAAACAGTATTTTGTAGTATCTGTATGCAAAAATAGCCAGAGACCGAACAATAAACCGTTTATCAGAAAAAGACACAGCTACAGTCTCTAGTACAGCAAAAAGGAGGCTACAATGTAATTTTTCACAGAAAAGCTCAATTAAAACTTTGTTCAAGCTCAAATTCGAATTTTTCAATCAAAATGGTCAAATGGTCAGGTTCCTCACATGTTGGTTTTTAAAGAGAAATTTACTCATGGATGGATGGAGTAGCCTTTAGTGTCTCATCTCGCAGCATGGAACTTAAATGATTAAATCAACTGGAAAACAGGAAGCAAGACCTTGTAGTGATTACCTCAAAGCTCTAAAATTTCCATAAAGTCTATTTCAAAACAAGCAAAATTACATAAAGGCCTTTTTTTCTTGTTTTCATTTTTCTTGATATTATTTGCATATTTTCTCCTGTGAGTAAAATAAATTACAACAGAAAGCCAACAAGTGTTGTAGGGAAAATTATTCTTGAGACACAATCTTAATGTGTTGGAAATTATCTCAACAGCAACTAAAATTCAGAACTCTTTAGAAACACCGACGTCTTCCCCCAAAAATAAATTAATTACTCAAAGCTTAGAACGGTTCAGGGCCAGTGAAGTTTATGAAACAGGAGAAGACTTTTCTGGATGTTTTGTCAGCACACGGTTGACTGAGATGCAAGGATACGACAATTACTCAGAAACATAGAGAAGAATCAAGCTAACTGCAGCCAGTCATGTCTGCTAACTCTTGAACACTAAAATAAATCAGTGGAAGCATGAGTTGAAGGTGCTTATTGCTCTGTGTCCCGAAACAGATATACCTTTAGGAAAGCCGATGTTCTGTTGAACCACAGCAGTCTGTTTTATTTGTGAAACAGAATAACAGTAAATGTTGATCTCTAGCTATTGATTAGTTAAATTTTTTCATTCACACCATATTTATATATTTTTGGGGTTAAGTATGGTTAAAATTCAAAAAATGTAATTCAGAATTACAAAACCCAGAAACAGTGGAATTTGGGGAAAAAAAACAACAAAAAAAACAAAACAGAATTTGGAAAATAATAAAATGGATTTCATAGGGTCCTACAACACCCACACTAGGATTTTTCTGGTTGCAAATTGGAAACTCTCATCCAGCAGGCTAACTACTATTAGCAATACAAATCAAGAAGGCACTCCTCTGCATTTTGTGTGTTCAAATCCTAATGAAGCACATACAGTAGTTTGTGTCCCACCGATTAAAGACACACAAAGCAGGAGAAGTCCAAATAGTGTGCATATTAATGGATGTTAGGGCTGCCTGTGCCATGCTGCAATTCAATGTTTCTTCAAATTTGACATAGTTCTTTTGAAACTACATACATCTCACCAGCACGGAGTGTAAAGGGAACTTCAATATCGTCATCTTTAGCTGACACAAGCTCAAAATAGTGACACAAGCTCAAAATAGCGATGGTATTTCCACCTAGAAAGGGTGCATCTCTCTCCTCCCTCCATTGTTGTTTGTGTTGCTTGGCTGCTTGGCAAGTATTTTCCTGGATGGTGGTCAGGAGGTGTGGCCCACGGCAAAATTTACTGTGTAAATTGGGGGTTATCCCTGTACTGCTTGCGTCTCTGCTGCGCCGCAGAACAGACTCTGCAGTAATTACGCACCCAATATAGTCAATGAGAGCTTTTACACTGCCTCCGCAGGACTGTCCGCTGCACCACCATCCGGCAAAATTACATGCAATTAATGCAAGTTGTCCTCATGCTGAAAATGTGATTTGTCGCATATGATTTGTCGCATATGTAATGCTACTCACTGTGGTGTATGTCTTTTTACATTGGAAAATGACAAAAATAGTAATGCACAGTGGCTTGGAATAGTAACTTTAATCTGATTACTGGTTTGGAAATAGTAATGTGTTTGATTACTCATTACTGGAATAAGTGGTCATATTAAAGTAACGCGTTACTAAGTAATGTGTTACTTAGTAACACATTACTCAGTAATGCTGGTAATGTGTTTCTTAGTAACACATTACCAGCATTACTGGTGGGATGGTGCCCTGGTTCAATGCATAAGTCTTTCATTCCTGTGACCATCACAGTTGTGAGCTGACTGTAATACTACAAGAAACTACATGTGCAAACATTCATTAATTGTCCTATTATTAATCCTGTGGGGTTGCATGGGCTCAACATTTTCAATATTTTACAGTTATGAAACTCTTTATCCTGTAGATTGATGGACTTGAGTTTATTTGAAGGCCTTATAACCATTCCCAGACTGATGATAGCCAAAATTGTTTCTCTCGGGTCATTGCTGTTGTTGTTCCTTCTTATCATTGTATTACCACAACCCTGTATACTCTAGAACAACAAACTAAAAAAACTCTTGGTTTTCTAAAGATTGTCATACATTGATTTGATTAGCAACTCCTGGTTTCTTTTTCCCTCCTAAATGCTATGGAACTAGCAACACTTTAAATAGGTTTTCCAATGAAGTCATGGAAAGTCTTTTTAGTATGATTCAAAACACAAAGAATCTACTGAATGTGTAACAGAATATCCAGAAGCTAAAGGTCTACTCTTTTTCTGCACTTTCATTCTCAATGTTTTACCGAAATGTTACATGTTGTGAGCTCTAACATCGCAAATAACTCCAATGTGCATAAGGAGAAAACACAGCTCTTTCCACCACAGAGTGTGATAACAGAGAAGCTCTTCTGTGCTGCGAGTCATTCTGACACACACACACACAGAACTCCTCCTCCTGCCAAGGCCTTGTCCTTTACTAATTCTCAGCACACATGTAGAAACTCTCGAGCCCTCTTTCTTCAGCCACCAGGGATGCATCAGAAGCAATAACTCCTTTTTTTTATTCAGGATTTCACGGTTCCATTTGCAACAGGAGATGAGATGCTAACCTCAAACAGGCGGGATTCATAATTTCATGGTTAATTAAAGCTGTATAAACAAGGAGCTAATTGCAGGAAAATGTAATTAATGAAGCAGCATAGGTGTATGTTCCCAGCCTGACAATCACAGCATCACAGGCAGACAGACCCAACTTTTACAAAGATCTGTCTCAGCTGCTTTGGATTTTTTGTAGAAGGTGTTGCAAAAAAAGATCTTGCCTCTCCATTTGTTTCCCAGAACCTCATGAGTCATCAGAAACCTAACCCATACTATGTTTCAGCTACCATTTGTAGTAAAATCTCAACCCAACAATGAGAAATAATAGACTTTTGTACTGGTACAATATAGTGCTGTGCCACACTTCATAGAATATGTAAGAGAGAAGGTGGGGGGCTGGGGGAGGTGGGCTCATTTCTATTCACATGAGGCATAATAAAATAATCTTTTTGATTTGCAAGCAGCAAATTCTCTTTGCTGTCAGTGCTGTGCAGCACATTTTCATCTTGGTGTGAGTGAAACATCGTGTCCTCGCCTTGCTCGTATTTGCGCCATAATAAAGACAGGCTGTGTGATGTCTTATTGCATCAGGGCTGGTGCTGTTGTTTGGTGGTGTTTGTTTTTGTCATTGCTTCACAAACACCATGGAAGTAAGCTGCCTGGCCCCGCTGGGGAATTCCAGCATTTTCTTTCTTGTAGCTAATCCAAGTACTGCACTGATCCTCCAGGTGATGGCCAGTCCGAATCGCGTCTGATCCTACCTGACTTAGCACAGTATAATTTCTGGGCTAAATCAGGAGGCTGGGGAGCTCGAACTACTCGTGTACATGTCCCCTGTGGTGCACAAAGAAGAAATAGGACAGTCAATAGCCAGGGAACTCCTGCACAAAAATTAAAAAAAGACTAGCTCTCAACATAGCTGTGGATAATCCAGTGTTTTCCTGCCAAGCGAAGCATACAGACAACACTAAGCAGACAATGTTCTGCAGTTGCTGTAGCAGCACACACACAATAAAGTGACCTTCATATTAAACCTGCAGGCCATACTAACAGGGGCAGGGAATACATCCTGGTTGGTTTCTATGGATTAATGAGTTACAATTCAAAAAGATGAGAAAAAATGTAAATTTTAATTTTTAAAAACTTTTATATAACAAAAATGCCAGGACACCAGTGAATGACGTTTTTCCTCATTAGCTTAGGCATGATGAATGGCTTGTACTTTCTCAGCCTATTGGCTACTTCCTGTGTAAATGAGTTCTGATTTGCCTTGCCAGGCAACTTGTTTTTTATTTGCATCCAACTTTATGTCAAAGAATTTTGTAAGTCTTCAAAAGTATTTAAATAACCTCATTGAAACACACATAGCAAAGGGCTGGTGTTTAATGTGATCGGGCCAGTCCAGTTTCAGTGGGTTCCTGATCTACAGGTTTTTTTCAGCAATGGCTTTCTTCTTGCCATCCTTCCACAAAGTCCAGATTTGTGGAGTGCATGACTGAAATTGTCCTTTGAGATTCTCCCGCCACAGCTGTGGATCTCTGCAGCTCATCCAGAGTATTCTAAGGGTGGTTTATTATTTTCTCCAGTCAGTGGAATTCCACTGACAGATTCCAGTCACCACAGCTGCATCCCATCTTCTCCTTATAAAGGGAATATTTAAGGCCACCTGAGACATTATCTCATTGCCACTTTGTGAACTGTAACAAAGTGAGGCACTACCACATATTGTCAGAGGGTATAAACTCCTAAGCATCACAGCAGTACAAAATGGAGCCCCTAACTTCCATAGAGCCCCCAAAAAGAGAAATTGACATGACCTCTTTGCTGTATTCCTTGGTTTTTATGGTTCTGTTTGGTCTCCAGCAAACCTCTGAGGCCTTCTCAGAACAGCTGGATTTATAGAAAACAAATTACATGCAGTTACTAGTTGGTCTAGTTACTGACTTGGTGATCTCAGAAGGTATTTTGTCGCACTGGATTTTCTTTAATAGTATCAGAGTAAAAGAAGCTGATTACAAATGCTTGTTACACTTCTCATTTTTTTATTTGTGGAAAAGAAAATGTTGTAACCCATGTATTCTTTATTTTTCACAATTCTGCCCTACTATGTGTTGGCTTATCTCCTAACATGTGGGGCTGTAACATGATAAAATATGAAACTATGCAAGTAGTTTGCAAGCAACATAATTATAGCCCTTCTTGAATTATTTTTCAAAGTCAAAGGATGATATTACATCCTTATGTTCTTCTGCAGTGCTTCGATAGAAAACATCACAGTCCATCCATGCTGTTCGATATGTTTCTGACAAACACCTTCAAACTCTAACCTCTCGCCGTGACACAAAACGTATTCAGTGTAATGTGTGTTCTACTGCAGATGTCAGTTTTAGAGCAATTTTTGGTAAGCTACATACTTATGACCCATTTTTCAAGGTGCTTTGATATTTCTAAATGAGCTAATTTCAGCCTAAAACAATCTTTTTTTTTTCTTTCTGGGAAAACTGCACTGCAACTCTTGGGGAATGTACATTTTTATGATTCTCAGTTATTCAACATTTACACTGTGTGATCTTACACAGTTCAAGTTTCAAGCTGTATATGGCACTTTTTCATTATGAAGTGCTCCATTGCCCTCAGACATGCATGTCTGGGGTCCTTCTCTGTGCTGACCTCTGCTCTCAGAGAGAGATTTAAGCTAAATCACAGACCTTTAATACATATGGTGCGAACAGAGCAAGAGAGAGATTCACATGAAGCCCTTCTGCAATGAAAGGTGGAAGCACTTAGGGAAGAGACATAGAAGAGTGTGGTTTATGTATGAAACTGACAGGAGGTGAAACATACAGTCATGAAAGTGAAAATTTATTCCACTTCCTTATGTCTATTTTTCAGTTAGCAGAGGCTTGATGTTCCAGCTCAGGGAAAATATTTGATATGGTACCAGCAACGCTGAGGAACTGTTTTGTTTTTTCAGCTTTGTCTCTTATCTCCTGTCTATATACTTCTTAAATAGTATCAAGCACTAAAGTCATATTTGTTTGCTCCTTTTTAATGTCACATAGTAAAAATATATCGTATTTTCCGGACTATAAGAAGAAGAAAGCGCCAATTTTAATTTAGCGCATGTTAGTAGCAGGCACGAAGGAGATTTCTCTCTTCAAACTCATACGCCCTCATCATGGAAACTACTAGAAGATCTTCGTATGATGCCGCTTTTAAGTTGAAGGCTATTGACCTGCCGCTACAGGATAATAGAGCCGCTGCCGTTTGGAAACTATCGTAATCAGTTCAGTTAAATCTAAACTTGGCAACTTTTTCTTCTTTTTCAACCGTAATAAATGTGATATTCAACTGACTTGTTATGACTCAAATTTTGGGTGTCCGCCCCCCTCTGCTGCGTGCTGCATCGTTGTGGAAAACCTCGAGCGGCGGAGGTATCAGCGGCTTATATGTGTATGTTTACTGTTTTTTTGTTTGTTTGTTTTGTTTTGGGGTTTTTTTGTTTTGTTTTTTTGTTTTTTGTTTTGTTTTTTTTAAACTTTGTGTGTGCGGCTTATTGTAAGGTGCGCTCTATAGTCCGGAAAATACGGTAACTAAAAAGGTCATTTTTGGGAAATGTGTCTGGAAGTGCAGCATCGTGGCTGAAGCTATTTTCAGACAAACAGAGAAACTTGTAAGTTGTTTTGCCCTGTTTTTCCATAATCCTTGACCTTCACCTTCTTATTTTATGAGTCATAAGTTTAAAGGTGTAATTCTGAACCAGAAAAATGGTAGAACTGGATCCAGAGTCCCTGTTTTCACTGACAGTCTATTGTCTCTGTAGTTATGCCCATTTATGATGATGATTATGTTTGTTGTGTATTCAACCTTCACCAAAATCTCAATCCACATACAGTATCGGTAAAAAAAAAAAAAAAAAAAAAAAAAAAAAAAAAAAAAAAAAAAAAAAAAAAAAAAAAAGCACATCCCGTTTGATTCCTACAGTTTTACTTATGAAAACATAAATCTGATCTTTTCTTTATCAGGTTTTAAAATAATTTAAATCTAAGGTCAATAGCACAAAAACACACAACAGATTCCATCATAATAACCTAAGTATAAACCAATTATTTATAGTTTGTGGAACCAACTTTAGCAACAGTATCTTGAAACAGTCCTTTTCTGTTCAAGTAAAAAAATACTTTCACAAATCATTTGTGTGAAAATATTTATCTTTGTATAGCTGTCCCTCCCAAGCATTAAAGCTGCACAGCATATTGCATATATATTGTAATAGACACCAATGATTTTGTAATATTAATATTATTTCATAATGTTTTCAGATAGAAGTCTTTACTTTGACTGGGGCAGTTCAACACCTTTATTCTGTTACTAGTTTGCTGCTGATCCCAATTTTTGTCAAGCTTCAGTCAGACAAATGACCTCACATTTGACTGTAGAATACTTTGGTAAACAGAGAAGTTCATGGTCGACTCAATGACTCAAAGGTACCCAGGTCCTGTGGTAGGAAAGGCATTACAAACATTCCCAGATTGGAATAGAGCTAAAGCTACATTGTTAACATCACAGCTGATACCGTTTGTCTTTGGTGTTGTAAAACCTCACCTCTATCCCGCAATTCAACAAAGTGCCAAAAGTCCTGCATTTACAGAGGTGCCAATAGCAGCTGATTAGCAGATCATTTCAAATGACAGAGCAGAACCTGTATGTTTCTGCTTTGTTGTGGTTAGATTTAACTACTTTCTGAACTTGTTAAAGACCAGAGGTCTCGTTTATTAAGGATTGTGTAGGATCCATACTAAAAAGTGTGCCCAAAAGGCAAAAATTGGCATTTGCAAAATAAATAAAAAATTCTGATTTAGAAAACAATGCTTAGGCATACTAACAAGCAATTTTCCTTTAGAAATCACAGCTATACCTAAAAGTTTGCAGACAAGGTCCTACCTCAGGTTCTGCCCTGTACACTCCCAGTAACAGTGTTTATTTAAATGAACCAGCTGATGTTATTTCATGATTAACAATGGCAATCACAGGGAAAAAAGGGAAAAAAAAAACGCAACTTCACCAAGACAGAAAGCAGTTGAGTGAGGTAGAGAGTTGAAAACATATCATTTTTGGTAGCCACAGTGACATGAAATAAAGTTTACACACCACCACCGGCATTTTAGGAGGCCGATGGCATGCCCCTCACTTAGTTGCTCACAGGTGTCAGTATTATTACAAGGTAGCCACTGTCCCCTACAAGTTATAGAAGAATAGTGCATCAATACATCAGGACCTAATAGTTAGAATTCCACAAATTAGTTTTTCATGGATTTATGTTCTCCCACAGTGTAGGGAAATCTGATGTATTGACTGGTCATGTTAACAATCCCATTCAGAACAGCAGGCATTATTGCATTCAGCGCTGGTTGTGATATCCTAGACCTAGGAATAACTTAACATAATTATGTTGCTCCTTAAAGTGGATCCAGGCAGAGAGTTAATTATTTGTTGATTAATTCAAACACATACCTGTCTGCTAATTCTCACTGGTAGGAGCCGGTTGCCAGGAACCCCAGAGTGGTGAATACCTGTAATTGGATAGGGATGGTATTGTTCTGGCTACTCTGTCTCTCCAATACTGGACCCAGTTCAGCACATAGATCCAAGAGCAATGCTCTAGGGAGTCTAAATTGGCAGTCATCATCATGGGCCAGAAGATCTTGATGATCCCTGAAAGCACATTCCCTCCTATTTACATCTTCCAGCAGTGCCAATGCATCCATCATGCAGCATTAAACATAGGTGTCACAACAGTATTTAGATTTTCACTGTGAATGTCACAAATTATCCGTTAATCTGTGGTACGTCTCACCCTGATGATCATCAGGGAAATGAACGCAATGGTGAGAAAACGTTAAAACATTGTGCAGACTTTTGGCTTGAGGCTGCTTTATAGGCCTTCTGTTTATTTGACAAGTCATGTATAGTCATGGCTCACTAGCGCAAGCATATATCACACTGCATTTTTAATGCTTATGATAAAGTTGCTCTATGGTTAAAGTTCCATATGAAAGTAAAGATTCGAGGGAATGCAGTGTGGCTTAAATTCTCCACCTCACCATTTGTGTCGCAATTTCCTTGGATTTCATCTAGATCGGGATTTCATCTAGATCAGGATAGCCTGGCGGTTAATTTCATCTAGATAACAGACTGGACTGGAGACTCAATAGTGAAGCCATCTACAAGAAAGGACAGAGCAGACTGTACTTCTTGGGAAAGCTAAGATCCTTCAAGATTTGTAGCAAGATGTTGCATGTCTTCTATAAGTCTGTTGTTGAGAGTGTCATCTCCTCTGCCATCATCTGTTGGGGCAGCAGTATCAGAGCCAGAGACCTAAAAAAGCTCAATAACCTGATACAGAAGGCTAGTTCTGTTCTGGGGACGACTGTGGAACCTCTGGAGTTGATGATGCAAAGAAGGATTTTGCATAAAATCAAGAAAATTATGAACAACCCTGAACATCCTCTTCATGAGACTGTCATTGGAAAACAGAGTCTCTTCAGTCAAAGGCTTCTTCAGATTGGTTGTAAAACGGACAGCGACAGGAGATCTTTCTTGCCCACAGCCATCACCATCTATAATAATTCCTTGACTAAATGAGTTACATCAACATTTAATTTCCCTAAAGGATTTTTGAATTTGAATTTGTCTACAAGTACCTCTCTTCTGCTGTTTAAATTATGTAAACAGATGACAACATAAATATGCAAATAACATTCAACACCAGCATTGTAGACATGTTGCATCTATCTGCAGTTTGCACTTGGGGTGGCCATCTGTAGCTCATTTCATTTAATTATGTTTATTCTAATTGGATATAAATCCTTATTTTTCAATAATGTATGGCCACAATGGAGACAAAATTCAGTTTTGTTGAATTCATTTCTCCTACTGTGAATATTGTTGAATTTTGAGTAATATCTACATCACCATGGTTTGTTATTTTGTCCATATCATATACTTCCTGCTGCTGCTTCTTGCTCATATATAATTTCTCATATTTCACAGTTTTGGTCCTGGAAAAGAAGAATAGTGCTTTGGGCTTCTGGCTGCGAGAGAACTTAAATCTAAACAGGTCTCTTTTGTTAAACACCTTGGTGCTTTCTGGTCATGCCTTTGATTTAATGTGTTATATGAAATGTGCATACTTGCCATGGTTGTGAGTGTGCATGTGTGTGTGTACGGAGAGTGCAATCTGCTTGATATTGCTCAAGGAGGGATTGAGGCAATGAAGCGCAGGCCCACAATCACTTCTTGTTCAGTGAAGCTGGGGCAAGACAACTGTGCCATCCCGAGTGCAATAGCTCTGTCAAGATCCTGGAGTGATGCTGACGGCCTGATTTAATCAAAACTGGCAGCTGAATAAACTGGCAGGCAAACACCAGAACCACCAGATCAGCTACACAAGTCTGCACACATGAAAATGCATATGGATTTTACTGCTGCTAGCTAAACTGTCATGATTATTGGCTGAAAAGTACAACAGGCACTATTTATATTTGACAAGCTAAAAGTTCAGTTAATGCAAAATATAATAAATCTGTTTAGTAACCCCCACATACCTTTTTAACATTTTAGTTCAACAAATATCAGTATAAATCAAGCTTTTTTTTTTTTATGAAGGCCTTATAGTGGTGTCCAAAGTTGGTCCACAAGGGCCATGATCCTGCATGTTTTAGTTTTCTCTCTGGTTCAACATGCCTGGATCAAATGATGGCTTGTAAGCAAGCCTCTGCAGAATGTTGACATGCTGAGGAGATAGTTACTACCACCAGGGAAAGAACTAAAACATGAAGGATGCCGGCCTTCGAGGACAGACTTTGGTCATTACTGCCAGTGATCATTGGTTTGTCAAAGAACATTACTGAACAAACAGCACCATGAAGACCAAGGAACACACCAAACAGGTCAGGAAGAATGTGGTGTGGAAGTTTAAAGCAGGGTTATAGAGTGTGAAAGAAGATTTCTGCCGTTTGAACATCTCACCAAGCCCTATTTAACCTATAATCTGAAAATGGAAAGAGTATGACACAACTGCAGACCTACCAAGACATGGCTGTCTACAAAAACAGACAGGGCAAGCAGGGAGAGGATTAATCAGGTAAGCAGCCAGGAGGTTTATGGTAACTCTGGATGAGCTGCAGAGATCCAGAACTCAGTTGCGTAAATCTGTTTACAGGACCTTTATTGGTCATGCACATCACAATGGAAGTGTAGTTGAAGATGCTCTCCATCCAAAGTAATTGAGCTTGAGCCATTTTAAAAAGAAGAATAGATATCAGTTTTAAATGTGTAAAGCTGGTACAGTCATACATCAGATGATTTGATGCAAATGCCATTTTTGTAGAGGATTGTATCATGATGGCTAAATAGGTGTCATTTAGATTTTTATTCATAAAAAATTTTAAAAACCATGAACCATTTTCCTTTCACACAATATATACCACTTTGTGTTAGACTGTCATTTAACATCGAGATAAAATCCATAAAAGAGCAGAACTTTGTTTTGATTGGTAGCATGGCAGCCTTGTGTTAACATGGGATTGTACCATTATGTGAAAACAGACAGAGAGGGAGACAGACATGACTACCAGGTAGAGAATCTCTCCATCACCTCAGTCAGTAAGCAGCAGTGACAACATTGAGAGTGGGTTGCAAAAACCCATAAACATACACAATTACCAAACAAACAGCGTTGTTTTATATCTGAATGCAAGATAAATGTTGATGCAGTGAAGTGCAGTGAGGTTCATGAGTAGTGAAGCACTGATTCTCCCAGAGTTGGATGTACATTCCAACATCCAATAGCTATAGAAACTTATATTCCAATTTTGACCATAACTGTTTAAAGCTTTTAATTATGTTTTAATCAATTCCATACAATTCAACAATATGATTGCAAGAAAAATAAAAGAATATTTAACATAAGGTCAAATTTAATTTTTAAAGATTTTAATGTTTTCTTTGGCTCTTTTCTGAATAAAATTGGAAATCGTGTATGATCTTACCTTTATTTTTATATGAGGTGCAAGCAACTATCCTTCGTCATGAATATCTGTCACTATCTGTAAAAAATGACCATGTCTCATTTTTAAAAATCTGCCAGTTTTAAGGGGATGATCGCCATGGACAGTGGTCTTAAACGGTTCTAGTCCAACTGTATTTTTTTTGTAGTTTTTCAAGTGTTTTCAGTCTTTCAGTTGATACTACCAACAAAAAAACTAATTTATAGAAAAGTCAAGAGGAAAAATTGATTTTCTCATTGTTATCATCTATTTCACTTCTCATGTGCTTATTTTACTTGTTAGGATTACAGGTGAGGCAGTGCCTCACCTGCCTCCAACACATCACTGTTGATGTAGCTTTAAAAAGTGACACCAAAACAAAGGAATAACTCTAAGTAATCACTAAACTCTGCTACATTAAGGTTCCATGTAGGTGCTTCGTGCTCCTACATGGAAAAAAGAAAGGTGGACCAAACTGTAATTTTACTAAAGCGTACACATTTTAAAAAGCAATATGTAGCTCGCTCTGCACTAAATTGAATAACTCATGTGAAATGTCAAGCTAAATGTAAGCATCACAGATACTGAAGTTAGGTTAATCTGCACATCAACACCAAATACAATAACGATGCTATGCCCAAACATAGCAAATACAGACAAAATGGCTAAATTTCACCAACTCAACCATGAAAACCTAGAAGAAATTCTAAAACAACTAAGTTCTTCCTCCTGCTGTATTGATGTCCTACCCGCAATTTTTATCAAGAAGGTCCTGCCTGTCATTGCATCTGATCTGACTCAAATATTAAACTGATTCCTCCAGGCTTTAAAAATAGCTGTTATCAAATCACTGATAAAAAAGAACAATCTAGATAAATCACTGTTGTAGAATTACAGGACAATCTCAAACCTTCCATTCATCAGCAAAATTTTTGAAAAAGCTGCATTTCAGTAGTTAAACAGCGTCTTAACAATAACCAACCGCTCTGACGTCTTTCAGTCCGGTTTCTGTGCTCACCACAGTACTGAGACTGCTCTCGTCAAAGTGTTGGTTCTGTTGGACCTCAGTGCAGCATTTAACGCCATTGACCATGATATATTATTCAAACGACTGGAGAGCTGGGTGGGGTCTCTGGTACAGTTCTTAACTGGTTTGAATCCTACCTAAAGAACAGAGACTTATTTGTGTCAATAGGCAACTTCTCATTGGATGGGACAGAAGTCACATTTGGGGTACCCTAAGGTTCTACCCTGGGACCCCTCCGATTTAATATCTGCATGCTCACACTAGCTCAGATCTTAACAAGACATAAGATTAGTTACCATAACTACGCAGATGATACACAGCTCTACATTACGATATCACCAGGTGACTCTGAACCCATCCAAACACTGAACAGATGCTTAAAACAAATCAATGCGTGGATGTCCCATAATTTTCTTCAGCTGAACAGAAACAAAACTGAAGTTATTATTTTTGGACCTAAAAGCGGAACAATCAAGAGTCAGCACACAGCTTCAGTTATTATTAGAAACTAGTACCTGAAATATGGGTGTAATGATGGACTCAGACCAGAACCTTCAGAGACACAAAGACAATTATAAAGTCAGCCTTCTATCACCTGAAGAACATTTTCAGGATTAAAAGACCAATGTTCCAACAAAATCTAGAGAAACTTATCCATTCTTTATCTGATGGATCTGCTGGTCCACTGGTGCAGTCAGAAAACAGGAACAGCCTTTCTATTCATCTAAAATAAATTTTTCAGAAACAAAAGATAAATTGCACCCAGTGAGGTGTGGAAAAGAAGCACCATCTGTATTTTGTTACCTAAGATATAAATTCAGATTAAGAATTTGAATCAGAGTCATACTTGAATAAAAAAGTACACAAACTAGAGAAGAAACGGTATAACAATTTATATCACGATATGGAGACCAAAGTTATCATGATTATCAGTTTTATCATTGTATAGTTCAAAAGGTCTTGAATATATCAACAAATAATGATGCATGTCTGTAGTTACTGTTTTAGTTAATATTGTTATTTTACTATGTGAATTACTTTATATTATCTCTCCCACACACATATCTCTAAAATGTACCAGTATTTGGAGGGGTGTTTTTTTTTTTGTAATGGAGTGTCACAAATCTTTCAATTAACAACAGTTAAACTAACATGATGTCTCTTTAAAACTAGATTATTTAAATCAGTGTCACAGGGCTGTGCGTTAACTTTTTCAGCTTGTAGCACTGCTGCTACAGAGGTGGGTAGTTTTGTAGCACAGAGCATAAAGTTGTAGCATGAGCGCAAAATGTGTATTACAACTTAATCATTTTCATTTTTGCATGAGTAATAACCCAAGAAAGAGCCTTTAAATGGGCTGATTTATTTATATGTTTTTTTTTTTTTAATGCATTTATGGTAATGTCAGAATTTGACCTTCATGTAGTGAGTCTGATGTCTGTCACTCAATTGAGGACCAGCCCTGCTCCTTGCCTTGCTTTTCATTTTCGTGTGCCACCCCAAGATTATCACTGGCGCCCATTTAGCCCCCTCTTTGAAAAATTACTCGACACATCCCTGCTCAACAGTGAATTCGCGGACATTCCCCCTGATCTATAACGTAGAAAAGAGAACATGTCCAGGAAAAGGAGGCCGTTTGGTCATCCCAGTTTTGATCAGGGATTACTGCAGCCACCTACTGCATAGGAACAACTCCTTTACACAAGCTGATCCTGTCACCAGTTATTATGACACACCGTTCATACCAACGATTCTAAATCTTCCCAAAACTATGCTCAGGACTGGATATTTAAATGACTGACCAGTGTAGGTAAGTCATCTCGCTTCAATAACAGACAAATAAATATACAAATATGCTCAAATAAGCGTTTATCAAGCTTTGATCCAAATGTACATTAGCTAATGCTAATATACTATATGACCTAACTAACCCGACTCGAAAACACTGTCATACATTGCAATGTTGAAACAGAAAACAGACCGGTATATATTCACCTGCACAAACAAGCACATATGAACAGTTGTAGGAGTTTACTTACAGTGTAAGAAGTAACGGTCCGAAGCTAGAGACGTCTCACTGTCCAACTACGACTGCGGTTGTATTCGAAGAACAGTTTGAAAAGAGCGCGTACGATGTGCACATCCGCCAAGAGTGCGCCGCGGGTCCGCCGTTTGATAGGCGCCACAGGCCATAGAACACTGCCTGGAGGCGGGAATTCCGTTTGGTCAGTATGGCGGACCTATCCGGCTTGAGGGCGGATCCGCCCCGGAGTCCACTGTTATCTCGGGAGTGCTCTTCAACAGTTTATCTAAAGTCATTTTGCAGACTTTTGCTTATTTTTCTGCTGCTTCTGCCTATTTCTTATATTTCTGCAAGTCTTCTGCAGTTGACTTCAAATGCTTCAGAAAATTTTTGCAAAAACATTCAGCTTACAGCATTCACACAGCAGTTTCGCAGGAAATGCAAATTTTTGTAGTTTTAGATAGGTTTTTGTTATACATCAGTAACAGTGATAGCAAAGACGGGTTTATTGTTGATGCAATGAACTGGGCGCAAGACTGGGAGTGCGCACTAATCACACCATCCGTGCCTCTGCGCGTTGCTGCCTCGCGCGCTGTCACGGTGTCTGGTCTGCACCTCTGAAGTTTTGGACCTCGGACGCTCGCACTGCTTTTCACACAAACTGGATGATTTGGAAAGTGTTCTTGCAGCAGTGTCACCTGTACCAGCATTTATATGAACCCTCTATGAAGGCTGTCTTTTTGGAGAATACTGTACCAAGGTAAGCGTTAAGTATAAAAGCAACACAGTTTGCTCGGCTCGCGCTAGCTCAATTCGAATCCTAATTGTGATTTAACATATAGTCTTGCTTTTAGAGGTTCGCATTGAGCACGCAGTGAGCATATGAGTGCATAATATCTTTGAGAAGAAAGAACAATGTGTGGCATCATGTGCGTTTAAATCTCAGACATGCTCGCTCAATAGGTGTCTTTCATTCAGAGCATTCCTTGCAAAGCTTGCATTAACTTGGATAAATAACAACCAGCATATCAAAATATTGCACCAAGCAGCAGACATTACTAAACAAAGAAAACTTCACGCAAAAAAACTTGAATTGTGTACCCTAAAAATATTTATTTAAGAAAAAAATACATGTTATCCATTTTAGGTAATTAAAAAAAGTATTTTACTTTAAAATGTGACCAGGGCTGGGCCAAGATTTTATGGGGCCTTAAGCAGAATATAATTTAGGGCCCCCTCTTCCTGTTAAGAACATCACCACGCTTCTTGCCCAATTACTACTGACTGTTGCTACTGGATATAGGGAACAGCCTACCTGCAGCAGTACAAGGGATAAGTGGATAATCAACAATGGAGGAATGGATAATTAAAATTGTTTGATGATCTGAAAACCATTCAAATGTGACAAAAAAACAAAACAAAACAAAAAGAAGAAATCTATAAGGGGGCAAATGCATGTTCATGGCACTGTAGCAAACAAACACTCTAGTAACTCTACAGCAACATAATAACTACTCTGTCTGGTATACGACAACCTAATTGACAAAGCTGTTAACTACTTATTGATTTCCTGCAATAAATTTATCCCATAATTTCTTTTGCAGTCTAATCTACAACTGCAATTATCATCACTAAGGGTTTGTATATTATATGAATCACATCAGAGTTGCATTTCTAAAGCTGCATTTTGGTTCCTCATGAACCAAAATCATTTTGCCTTGTGCAACCCTCAGAGCTTTTTTGCACTGTCAAGGAAAATTAAGTTGTAGTGCAATTCTTATGCAAGCATCCGTATCTGTCTGAATTTCATTATACTGTAGAAAACAAAGCAGGATGTGAACACAGACACAACAGCATTCTGCAGAATCAAAATAAAGGGATAAAACTGGGATTTTCTGTCAAATGCTTTCCTTTAGATACTGATGATTTTTCTGCCAAGTTTAATTTTCTTTCATGGATCATCTCTGGCAGTAACAGAGTGAAACTTTTATTCTACCTAGCCAAATCTAATCAGTTTGGAAGAAAAAGACCTGACAATAAACCAGAACCCTACACTAGAACATGTCACCCTATTATTCTCCAATCAAGAACATGCTACTCGACTCCCACCCTCAGCCTCTCAACAGAAGAGCCAGTTAGCAAAGCGACTTGCAAAACTGGCAGTGTGTCCAGTTGTCAGATGCCATTAGCCCAATGGGTCCATATATAGGACTGTGCCAGGTCATACACACTCCCAGTGTCTGGAGGCAGAGCTGCTGAGTATATTTTTAGATTGTGCCACCTTTAAGCACAGCCTGGTCACATCACATCTGTGTAGTTTAAGTGTAGCTCTCTTCCATCATGACAGTGTGCTCTTTTATGAAGGGCCTAAGGTCAGCCCATAGACCCAACATTTATTGCAACACTTCAAAAAAAACAAAAAAAAACAAAGAATCAATATGTGAGGCTCGTTTGGTAAGAATTTTTCCTCATCCTGCCAAATCCAAATGAGATAGTGAAATTTTTAAATAGTTTATTTTTCATCTCAATATGCCTGTGTCATCAGCGAGTAGTGTAGGACCTAACTTAGTAACTGGGAAACTTTTCAGTGCTGGCAATTAAAGCATAGAAATGACACCCTTGGAAAGTCGCTCCACTCGATCTAATTTTGGGTGTGGTTACTCCAAGGAGATCATTCCACACCTAATGCAAATATTGTACAGTACAATGTTTTTAAACACCCAGTGTTTTTAAAAAAGTCAAGACAGTCTTTTCTTGCCTTTTCTTCTTGTCACCAGTCCTGTTTGTAGTGTTCATGGTTAGGGTATTAATACGAAGTCATGGAGAGGAGGGCGTCTGGTTTGGAAACCTCAGTGTCCAACCAATGCTTTTTGCACATGATCTGTTTCTGTCACATCTTAAAGCCGCACCTTCAGTGTGACTTCCAGCAGTTCACATCTTAATGCAAAATGACCAGGATAAGAGTCAATTTCTTTAAGTCTTAGGCCATGGTTCTTAACCAGAAAAAAGGATAATTTTCCCTCTAAGACAGAGTCCAGTCTCAAATGGAAGAGTTAAGTGCCTTGGTGTGTTGTTCTACAACTGTAGAATGGAGGTGAATATTTTTATCAAATAAATCATCGTTTGAAATCTTCACCAAGTCTAAGGCACAGATCCATCCATCCATCCATCCATCCATCTCTCAATGCAGCTGTTCTATAACTGAACCTCCTTTAATCAAAAAGAAAATGGATGGTGTTTAGTATAAACCAGTGAAAGGTGCAGCTCATGTATTTGAGCAGTAAAAACACAGATTGTATATAATTTTATTTTAGCAGTTACACAGATCATCCATCCACCCACCCTGGAAAGGTTGCAAGTCCATCAAAAGGCATCAGTGGTAAAGCAAATGCACCATACGACACAGCAATCTCAGGTTCAATTCCCAGGCTCGCCCCAGGACATTTGCTGCATGTCCTCCCCATCTCTCTCTGCTCTTCTTCCTGTCAAACTACAAATGAATAAAGGTCACCAGTGCCTAAAAATATGTTTTGGGTCACTGAAACAACATTGGAGTAGCACTTGCTCAAACTCTACAGAAGTGGTGCATGTCTGTTGCAAATATAGTATATCTTTAGCAGGGGTCTTTGAATCCAGGCTTTCAGGGCAGGTGTCCTGCAAGTGTTAGATATGTCTTTGCTTCAAAACACCTAAGTCAAGTAATCAGGTCATCAGCAGGACTCTAGAGAACTTGACTGCATACGGAGGAGGTAATTCAGCCATTCGATTCAGGTGTGTTGGACCAGGGACTCATCTAAAAGTTGCAGGACACTGGCCCTTGAGGTCTAGATTTGAGGACACCTGACCTAAGTCCTCATCAGGGCCCAGGATCTATACCCTGCTTGTAAAGAAACAGCTAAAATGGACTGGCCAATATAACCATAATACCAAGCACAAAACTACCAAACCAAGTTGTTAAGATCTGAAAAACAGAAAATGAACAAAGGGTGATCCTAGATCACACTACGAGAATACCTTGAAGTGTTTCTCAAACTGATTTGAGATTGACCTCAAACATCAGAATAATTTAGGAAAAGGCTGGGCTGGTTGAAGAACAGCCCAAGAAGCAGCAACACTATACTAGGGAAGGCTCCTGTGCTTGCAGCATCTGTGACAGAGTAAAAAGATACAACTGTAGCAGTTACTTTTTTGGAAAATAAACAGAATGCTCGGAACACACCTAAATAAAAAAAAAAATATATATATATTTAACTGTATTTTCTTTGGTATTGCTCAGTAACTGGATCTCTAATATCCATATCCACACCTTGTATTTGTTCATCTTTCTTGTTCTCATACTTTTGTGCCTGAATATTGTCACTATGGGTTAAAGTGTCAGCCCTGCCTTTGTGGCTTCAGTCTGGGGCAAGGCTATCCGTAGGCATGTAAAGTACAACAGATCAATCATGTATTTGTAATCAAACCCCTGCAATAAAATACATCCTCAGGTACAAACAAGACACTTGAATATCAATGACTAAATCCTATTAGCTGAGTTTTCCATTGCACATTAATTTATCAATAACAGTTTCACTAAGTACTTCCACAGGATATTGTTCACAAGGACCCCTGCAACAAAGAATTAGTCCAGCTTAACATACACAGCTAAAACCACAGCTGTTCCAAAGCTTAAACTTGAAAAGGATTAAATATATCCTAATTAATTTCTCTGTTGCACACAGCTCGATGAAACAAGCCATTGATTGACATATTGATTTGACATCATTTACATTTGTGTAAATATTAAATTGCAGTTATCACATGTGATCCTTTCCAACATGCATTGTTTCCACCTTGCTTGTAGCAACTGAGCCTGTTTGTTCCATAGTACCTGACTGGAAATTTCCCTTCAAAAGCAAGCAGCAAATGTGAACATTGTTTTCTACAATATGTATTCAGATACTTGAAAGCCTTTTTCCCATTACTTTATGTTTAGTTTGTGATAAACAAAAGGGCATGAAAGGTTTATATACTGTATTTTCTGCAATATAAGGCACACTGGATTATAAGACGCAGTCTCAATTATGGCGCCCATTTCTGTACTTAACCCATACATAAGGCGCACCGGATTATAAGGTGCACGCTAAAACATACGGTCTACAAAAAAAAAAAAAGGTCACAGAAGCAACACAGCGAGTTTGGTTGAACTTTATTCTACAATGTAACAATACACTTACATTATTCTTTTAACATTCTTCTTCCACAAATCCATCAAAGTCCTCATTTTCAGTGTCTGAATTAAACAGCTGGGCAGTTTCCCCATCAAACATGGAACATACATCGAATAATGTATAATAATGTCATCGTTGTCAGAGTCAGTCTCGTTGCCAGGTGGCTGTTCAGCAATGATGCCGGCTTTCGCAAAAGCTCGGACAACAGTTAAAGCAGATACCTTCGCCCAGGCATCCACAATCCATTCGCATATGATGGCGCAACTCACCCGGCGCTGGACCCGCTGCCTCCCTGTCTTAGTAAATGTGTGTTCGCCGTCTGCCATCCATCGCTCCCACGCCACTCGCAACTTCACTTTGAACGACCTGTTTACCCCAGTGTCCAGCAGTTGGAGTTCTTTAGTTCATCCTCCCGGAATTATGGCAAGCTCCGAATTAGTTTGCTTTACTTCTTTTTTCACAGCATCGGTGAGATGGGCGTGCATGGAGTCTCAGATCAACAGGGACGGTGATGCGTGGAAAAAACCATCTGGTCTCTTCACATACGCCTCTCTCAGCCACTCTATCATTTTCTCCTCGTCCATCCAGCCCTTTTGATTGGCCTTAATGATGACTCCGGCTGGAAACTTTTCTTTTGGCAGCGTCTTCCTCTTAAAAATTACCATGGGTGGTAGTTTCTGTCTGTTACCATGGCAGCCAAGAACAACGCTATGCAGCATACTGGTGGTATACCTGCCAGTGATAAACCTCTGATTGGTTTATCGCTGCTAGCGTACGTACTGGTACCGTACATATTACGTCCCTGTGTCGGACAGATTTTGGAATTCAGTGCACACATAAGGCGCACCGGATTATAACGTGCACTGCCGTTTTTTGTGAAAATTGAAGACTTTTAGGTGCGCCTTATAGACCGTAAAATACAGTAATCCATAAGAGGAGTTCTACCAAACTTTATAAAACAGCCCAATTTACATTATTCTATGTATGTTCCAAAGGTTAAACAATTCAATTTAAAAAATCCCAGCCATTGGTTTTCTGCATTTAAGTCCTCTGTACAGTTTGCTTTAGTGCAAGAGATGCACTGAGAAATTTGACTGACATGATCAGTGATCCTCTGGTCAAGTGGAGGATAACCAGAGGATCTGAGTTCAGTTTATTAAACTGGACTCAAAACCACAACTTTCTAATTGCAACATGACTACCCTTTCCATTGAGGACATACTAGATAAGGAAATGTTGGAAATCTTTTGAAAAACTCGGTCATTATAAGGTGCTATGAACTCTACAGGAAATAGACACACAGACTAATGTTTACAGTTTGTAATGCTAACCAAACAAATTGGGCCAATTACAGTAATTGTGATAAACACAAATATAAGGGGCTGAAGACTATTTAAAAAGTCACTTGTTATTTTGAGTCCCAGTTAGGGGTGGGCGATATGGCTGAAAATCATTTCATGTTTCATATCGGTCAAAATTGATAATTATTGATTAGTGTTTTTGTTTTAAATATCTGAAATCTGAAACCTGGTGACATGACATTTCATGTTTCCTTTCAAGCTGTTGTTTTCATTTTATCCTTTCACCCCACCCCATTCATATTTTTAAATCAGTTATGAGGCACGGTGTAATGTATTTTCTGTTGATATCGATCACGTGTCTATTGCAATCTATATTATTATTGATTTATTGCCCAGCCCTAGTCCCAGTAGATAATTTAAATAACCAGTTGTTATGGAAACCTGATGCACAGCATGTATGGTGTTGTACTGTTCTGTAAAAGTTCTTTGCAACAAACTTAATCAACACCTAATATATTGCTTCATCTCCAGAGACCCTATCGATCAGGGCTGCCTCCAATCCTCAGAAGCTACAATCCTGCAATTTTTGACTACATCCTGTCTCCAACACACCTAACTCAAATGAATGGCTTGTTACCAGGCTGAATGTCATGCTGATGAGAGAATTGAGCCATTTGATTCAGGCAAGTTGAAGGAGGGATGCATCCAAAAGTTGGCAGATAGTAGCTTGAGGTGTAACAGGATCTCACCGTACAAGGTCTAGCGATATCAAAACATGACAATATTTCTTGTTCAGGTGTGTTAGATTATTAGTATTTAAATTCATGTAAATAGAACTCTGTTCTCTTTGTGTTGCAATTTCCAAATATCAAGAATCTCCTCCCATCCAATCTGTGGAGCATAACCACACACAATATTCAACATCAGATCTTCTACCTTCAGACAAATCACTCTATCTGACCCCTTTTTCATTTTGTCTACGTTCCTTGGTAACTCCTCCTCCAGGGCCACCCTTATCCTATCCAGAACATCAGAAAACAGCTTAAACCCTACCCCAGTGCTGCAAGCCATGCTGCTTTTCCACTTGGTCCACATAATACATCTGCCTTCCTCATCTGCATCATGTCAGCCAGCTCTCTACCTTTACACCCCTAGAGCTAATCATTACAGTAGGAACAGAATAGCATTTGATGCCACGACACAAAAAACAGAGGAAAAGAGAGGAATAGATATTAAATTAAAGAAAAATATTGGAAACAATCATAAAAGGGAGCGATGAGAAATAAAAGAAGTGAAAATGAGAGAGGAAAAAAGCCAAGGGTAGAAGTAAAAAAAACCCCCAAAGAGAATAAAGATTTACTGGAAACTCAATGAGATGATAAAAGGAATTGCAAAAAAATGAAAAAGAAAAATACATGAAGCTGAAAAAGAAATGAGACATCATAACTCACAGTATAAAAAGAAATAACAGAAAAACAGAGTAGATGAAAAAGAACTGTGAAAAAAAAAATTAAATCAACCTAAAAATGAAATCTAAAGAGAGGACCAGGTGACAAAAATGGTTAAAAAAAAAAAAGATACAAAAGAAAACAGATGACAAAATTTGGGATACTAAAAAGACTAAAGACATTGATCATTAAATGATTCAAACTAGAATTGAAAAAAAATTAGCTGATGAAGGAAAAATATTCATTAGGTAGGAGGAGGAAAAGGCGGGAACATGGCGGAAGAGGAGGCGTCATTGCAGGTGTGTGACAGAAGGAACAGAGGGCAGGGGAGGAAATTAGAATGAAGAAAGAGACAGACAGAGCCAAGTGAAGGGATGGGATGAAGTGAAAATGGAAAGGAAAGAAAAAATAGCAGAACTGGATGATGAGCTGAGGAAGCAGGAGAGTTAGGACAGAGCATTAGTGTCCCTTGATGCATCCTTATCTGAATCAGAAACTCAGATTTCTCCACTGATAGCTGACAATGTACCAATCATTGTGGCAGAGACCTCCGTCTCTTCCCTTGAGCATCATCATCACCATGGCACTTAGAATAAAACCCAGATAATGCTTTCAATCATCACACTGATTTTATCACAGTGATACTGTGAAGCTTTTGTGAAAAACATGTTTCTAGTTTTCCCTAACTGGGAAAAACTTGTTCACCAGCAGAACTTTTATGGATCAGGGAATGAAAGGTCATAATGTTTATCAGACATGTCCTGTGACACGGACTGAATCCCAAACAGTGTGTCAGGTATAAATGAAAGGTTGGCATCTTCTGCCACCCATTGTTCACTGGAGTAGAAATGAGGCATTGCTGTTGTTTATCTGTCTGCTGTTCTGACACAAGGTAGATAATTACCAATCACAATGAATGTTTCTCACAGTCCTGACCCGATTGTATACATGTTTCAAGTGATTACAGAGGCTATGGGGAAACACACACAGCTGAAAAAATAGCAATTTAACAATAAGGACTCACATTGTTTGTTCTGAGCTTTTTGGCTGGGCAACCTCCATCCACAGGATGTAGCATGTAATACAGCCGCACTTTGTTGGCGTGTTTCCGACTCTGAAAGGCAGGAAACACATTAATTAATATCAACTATCAGTTTTGCAACATCCAGAATTACTTTTGAAACATCACACAAAATGTTTGATATGTAATAACAGGTCAACCCTGAGACATATGAAGCAACCACATCAATGGAGGACACACACCGACAGAGGGAGACTTATGGATTTTTATTTTGACCATGGCCTGAACTATGAACACATTAAATCAGTGCTTGACAGAAGACACACTGTTTTCAAATCGGTGAGTGAGATCTGAAGAGAGTTCCTTGCACACAGGGACACATTCAACGCAAATTCTACTCTGACTTGGCAGTTTTGGTTGAAATCATTAAACATCAACAGCAGTACGGACAGAGTAACATAACAGGTGTTTTGTTGGTCAATACAGCCTGTTTCTGGCTTGTAACCGGGATGCTCTGCTCCCACCACGGGGGAAGTATGGCCGCGGTGAAAGCTCAGTCAACACCTAGGCAGTGTGGAGCTTTAGGGGAAACATACATCAATGAAGAAACATCACAGCATCATGCTGTGGGAATGCTTATCTTAATCAGAAGCAGGGAAGCTGGTTGGAGCTAAATATAGGGCAATACTGGAAGAAAATCA
This sequence comes from Anableps anableps, assembly GCA_014839685.1. NCBI lineage: Eukaryota > Metazoa > Chordata > Actinopteri > Cyprinodontiformes > Anablepidae > Anableps > Anableps anableps. The sequence continues at coordinate 5,335,546 of CM026066.1, read as the reverse complement.
GTTAAAAGCAGCTAAGACTTAAGGTTTACCTTACAACAGGAAAACAAAAGTGAACTAGAGTTAACTAGAGCAATGCAACGAAGGCTGTCCAAATTCGAAATGTCCTCCAAATGTGGCCCCAAATGCGTCCTTTTCCCCCTGCAATTTGAAGGAAGGGTCTGGTGTATGCTTCTGAGTCCACCCTATTCTGAGATGCATTGCAGGCCGAACAGGAAATTTTTGTTCTGGTAACAGTGGCAGACGAAGCAGGAGATGGAAAGGGAGAAGAGTACAGTTTTAAATGCAAATATATTAAAATCTGGCAGTACAAGTTTAAGTAGTTGTGTTATTAGACTTTTCCTGTTTGCATAAAGTCTGTTTTAGGGTTCCAAGCAAGCGGAAGCGAGCTCCCAGTTGTGCAGGAAACCCTAGTGTACGGATTATTCACAATTTATTATTATTATTTATTATTATTGTTCTCTGCTAAAACGTGTTGGATGGGAGAACCAGACAACACTGGAAAAAAATCTGATAAGCCAGTCTGGTAAAAAAAAAACTAAACAAAAAAAAAAAAACAAACAAAGGACAATGTGTTTTGGCAAGTAACTTTTCTAAACAGTCAGTCCCACACTCAAAAACTTTATCTTTAAATCTGCATCATGTGACATAAACTACACCCATTTCCACCTCACTAGATTTTTTTTCCCTATATCGCAACAAAAACGCCACTTCCTACATTATAAGCTGAACTGATGTGAAACAAAACAAATATGGAAAAATATTGAACACTTTTGAAAATTGCAAGCAACAACACCAAACAATTTAGCACAAGCTAGCACAAAAGTGTATTGAGTATGTTTTCATCATACTTCATGAACACATGACAAAAATTTGGATCCTATATATAGGGATGAGATGTTGCTGTACAGTTTTGGTGATATGGGGAACCATAGATTCAAGTTTATACCTTCATAATGGATTAATGGATTTATACAAAACTTGGTGCAGATGTTCAAAACCAAACCATAACACCATACTTTTAATAAGATAATGAAGTGGGCGTGTTTTATATGTTATCTTACATTTGATCTTTCCCATTGAAAGATCTTGTCAGGAAAATTACAAATCATATACAGAATTGAAGCCCCTAGTCATGGAAAAATTTTGAGCTGCACAGCATCCAGGACAAAAAGGAACGGTTGTCCAAAAGAGCAATTTTTTTCCAAGAAAAGCAGGAATTAAATTTGAAAAATGAAAAAATCTCCATAAAAGTTACAGAGCTACGCCAACGTGCTTCCACCCTGAGCGGCGCAATTCTAGAATTTCAAGGTGTCAAATTGCGAAGTCAAATTTTTTTTAAAGTTATGTTTGATATATACATTATTTTTATCACAACTGAAGGTAACGGTTACTTGATTGTGCTATGAAATGGCACTATGTCTCTGAAAAATACATACACCTCCCCCTTTAAAATGAGTAAAACTGTGTAATTACCAGAATAAATGTAAACAGTTATTAAGTTTGTGAGAAGGAGTGATGGTTAGAGTCTGACAGCTGCTGGAAGACAGGATTGACGATAATGCTGTATTGATTTTGGCTAATTTCCACCACCAGAGGGTGCTATAATCAAGAGTAGGCTACTTTGGAAAAAAAGTTGATCAAATTTTCATGAGACTTTGCATATTCCCTCCAGGTGTAGATTTTAGGTTATTCTCTGAATATGGTATTATTGATGGAAGAGAGCGGTGCTTTTTACAAAGGTTTGAAAAAAAAAAAAAAAAAAAAAAAAAAAAATCACAAAAAAATGTAAAAAAAAATAATAATAATAATAATAATCATAGCCAAGGATTTCAGGATACAGTTCTTAGATGATCTTAAACTACTGGCACATTCTAACTTTTCATATTTTTCTGTCACACTACTTTTTCAAGTGTTTTCTCAAAATTTTTGTATCTCCCAAAAACCTTAGATATAAATCCTAACAAAATTAAGTGAACTCCGTCCATACCATGCCAAGAAATGCTCTTCAAGTTGATAAGAATTTTTTAATGAATTTATTAAATTTAATGAGTATAGTATACAATAGTGTTTAACATTTTTTTTTTTTTTTTTTTACTGAAAAAGCATTAAATCTATGGACATGAAAAAACTTGTTTCACATGTTGAAAGAATCTGAGAATATTTTTGCAATTTATTGAATTTTTTGATTATTATTTATTAAATTTTGGTCAGTGTAAAATGGCAATATTTTTTATTTTAAAACCATTAAATCTATGGACATGAAAAAAAAACACTGATTTTGGATTCCCTCACATTCTTTAGTTGTAATTGAATCTGTGAGGTCTCTCTTTATAGATGTCACAGTGAACTTGGAGTCCAATCTTCCATTGGCAGCACTGGCTCAGCCGTTGCCCCCCCTCTAGGAAAGTGTCACAGCTAAACAAAATGCCTGACCAGAAATGATGCAAATTTAAAGAGTAGGAGGAGAAAGTTTCAGAGTGAGAAGTGGCCATTATGTCTTCCAACAGCCTAAGCCAATAGCAGCATAACTACTGAGATATCTTAGGAGAATCTAAGCCAGTCTAACTAAAAGCTTCATCAAAAAGAAAAGTTTTAAGCCTTGTAGACAAAGGAAAGAGTAGATAGGGTGTCTGTCTCAAGGACTAAAACTAAAAGATCTGCCTCCCATTCTACTTTTAGAAATTCTTGGAACCACCATTAAACATGCAGACTCATAGGACTTATGGCTCTTTGAAGAGAACCGGATCTTCAAGATCTGTTCACTTCAAAGAGCCGTTCAAAAGAGCCATTTAAATGAACCGTTCAAATGATCCATTTTTAAAAATATAAACTTTCGTAGGGATAAAATGGTTTGTTCTTAACATAGTTTTACATTAAATGTTTTTTGTGGGTGAAGTTCACAGAAAAAGTTGAATTATCAGTATTACGTAAAAAAAATCACAGTATGTTCTTGTAGAAGAAAAAATATTTATATATTTTCATGAAATATTAAGTTTCAAAATATAAATATCAAATATGCAGGTCATTTTTTTTAAAGTGTTGTGTGCATTACGTGTATTTATAATATAAAGACAAAATAAACGGAAAATGTGACAAACAGTAAAGGAAAAAAGTGAACTTAAGTTGCTTTAGCAGAAACAAAAATAGTCTTGTGCACCATTAAATATAACAATTAAGGTAATGCACAAACAGTAAACAACCCTCAGCTATGAACATTAACCAAAGAGCAAGAAGCAACCAAGAAGAAGGGAGTGCACCATGACCACCCTCATCCTCTGTCCTGTTGCATGAAGCTTGTGTCAATGTCGCAACCACAGTGACATGACATGGGACGAAAACAGTGAGCAATGACAATGCGCTCTGTGTGCTCATATATCCAGCCCTTTCTTGTATTTTATTTCTTCACCAACTAACTAAATATTATTTCAAATTAAATGGAATAATAAGAGCAACTGTAGTTTTTGCAGAGCATTATAAGCAAGCAAAGTTGTAAAAAGCTAAGACAGGCACTCACTAGATGAGACTAGAGTCCATTTATGGTAAAGACCCGTTCTAAAGAATCAGATCGTTCGTGAACATCACATCACCAATGCAGACTGAGACCGACATGCTCTCTTAGGAACATATGAACCAATCAGGTCTCTGATGTATGATGAAGCTTGATTATTAAGAGCTTTATATGTGAGACTGAGAATTTTGAAATTCAGTTCTGGATTTTCCTGGGAGGCAATGAAGGGAAGCTACAGTTGGATAAATGTAATATCTCTTTTTAATTTTCATCAGAACTCTGGGGGCTTTTAACTGCATTTTATGGACTTCCTGGTAGTAAATAATAAGGATTTTATTTTACTTTAGAAACCCTAAAGTTGAGGTGAGCGACTTTACAGTGTGTTGCTAGCATCATGGTTTGATTACCTCTGTTTTCCTGATTAGCTGCAATTTTGAGCTGTGTGTTTTTCATTGTTATATGAAGCTGATGTGTTTTGCTTTGGCTTATATAGCGCTTTAGCCGTCCAGAGGACCCCAAAGTGCTTCACACTACATTCAGTCATTCACCCATTCACACACACATCCACATCTACACACTGATGGTGGCAAGCCACTACATTTTAGCCACATCTGTCCTAGGACAGCCTGACAGAAGCGAGCAGTGAATGCTGCAAGTCAATGACTCAATGCAATCTACTGGGTTGCCTTAGACAGAAAACTTTTGAACTAGTTTGAATAATAAACTGAACTTGATGCAGTGATTGATAATAGGATCAGTTACAATGAATGTATGACTGGACTGAAATTAGAGCTGGGAAATAAGCCGAAAATTAACTGATACTGAAATGTATGACAACATTTTGTCCATGTCAGTATTTTCTGTGTTTTCAAAAAAATTAAAAGAAAAGTGGTTTGTCTTTTTTGGCTGTGTATAGGTAGGCTATGATCATGTCCCTTTAAGACGCGGCATTATATGTACAGTCTGTTGTCACGTGACTCCACCCATCCAATCTGTAACAGCGAGTGAAAGAGTGAGTTTGAGAAAATGGAGGAAATTTCAAATGTTGAAGCAGCGGCGGCGGTAAAACTAAGACTGTATGGCAGCAGCTTGGAGACCTCCCAGGTTATAGCTCTCATCTCATGGCACTCACCTGATGAACTTATACCACGACCCCCGTCGATGATATGTGACGTGAGTTTTTATTTTGAAAAGTAAACGCACTGGTGGGTGGCTTAAGTTCACCAGACGAGCGCTATGGCACAGGAGGTCTCCAGGCTGCAGCCATACCTGCCTCGTCTCAGTCGAGGAGCAGCTCATTCCCTCCAAAAAATGCCTCAATCGTTTGGCAACATTTTGGGTTCAGCAAGGATGTTGGAAGTTAAGTTATTTTATACTTCTAAACTTGTTCAGTTGAGCTTATTTGTTCAATAACCCATAACTAAAAGTGCATATTTCTATCATTTGTTTGCAGACGCTGTAGTTTTAAAGTCCATTAAAGTGGCATTAAAAATAATTGCAGTCCAGGGGAATCATACCATCAATATAACTGGCCGTGAATTATTTATGCTGGCCATTGTTGATTTTAGGCCATATTGCCCAGCCCCAATTGAAATTACTCTTTTTTGGTGAAGTGCCTTGAGATGAGATATGTTGTTAATTAGTGCTATAAAAAACTGAACTGAATAAAATTTGAGAGATTAGTTACGTGGCAAGTGCTAATCTTTCATTACATCTCTTTTACAGAGTACAAATGCATGCAATTATGGGGTAAAAAACTGAAGATAATGCTTACGTGTATCAGATGTTGCTGTTTAACATAACCTTTCAAGGTGATACATATGATATCGTCTATGTGGTCCAGAAAGTATATATTGCTATCAGTCACAGTTGATGAGAATCAAATGTTCCAATAAAATTCCATTGGAAATGAATGCGGGTCATTTTTGACCCTTTTCTGGAAACTTGGGGTAGTAATGCAAAAATGTAAATTTTATAAAATGTATTAGAGGTAAGAGCAAATTTTAAATGGCATTATGTCAATATCACATTTTAGAGAAATAGCTGGAAAATGAAATGATAACTTTTTGTTAAAAAGATACAGGAAGAAAACAACCTCACCGGGTCATTTTTGACCCACTTATGCATCTAATAATAAAAATAAACTTTATTTATATAGCACCTTCCAACAATGCCTTGCATTGACCAAAGTGCTTTACAAAATAAAACAAATACAGAGCACAACAGAACAGTGCAAGTTAAAATACAGCCACAATAAAAAGATAAAAGGAATATAAAAATACTAAAAGTTAAACATTAAAAGCCCCTTTTAAATAAATAAGTAAAATAAATAAATAAGTTAAATAAATAAGTTTGGGTTTGAACAAGACCAGGTCAGATATGCAACGCAGCTCAACGGGAAGACTATTCTAGGCTGTTGGGCAAGCCACAGAAAAGGACCGGTCCCCCCATTGCTTGCACCAAGGGCAAGTCACCTCGAGCAGATGTTCTGCTGGGCTGGTGAAGTTCAGAAATGTAGGGTGGTGCAAGGCCATTCAAAGCTTTAAAAACAAACAACTTGAACTGTATCCTAAACTCCCTTGACAGGTTTTTTAAAGACATGGAGCCTTTTATTTGCACTTTTGAAGGAAATCAATTTCCGTTTTATGCCTGACTGAACTCAGACTAGCTGTCAGCATTCAAGCTATTAATACGCTGTAATGTTTTCTCCCCTGGCCCTATTTTTTTTTTTTTTTTTTCTTAAGTTAGGTTGTCTTCTGGCATATTTGGAGCCATCTTGGGGTGGTTGCAGTAATACTGTGGATACCTTTTGTTATTGTATGTTTTTTTCTTCATTTTGCTTTGTATATTGGTACTATTTCATATATTGTACATTGTTTTCCTAGCTGTTATGTACCTTAAATTTATAAAAAAAATATATAATATTAATATAAAGTTGGGAAAACATTGTGTCGAACTTGGCTTTACCACAGAAAAACTGTATGTTTACTGAAGCAATACTGAGTGTTTGACACTTTGTTAAGAAACAAGCGGAATAGAACATCCATCCATTTTATATACCTGCTTCTACCTGCCTACCTCCATCAACAGTCGTTGGGTGAGAGGTGGGGCACATCCTGTTACAGGTCACCAGTCCAATACAGGTGAAAAAGAACATGCATCTGAAATTCTCTCCTTAACTTAACATTGAATTGTGAGATTTAAATGAACAAAAAGTGCCTATTCTGTCCGCTTTGGCAGAATCTGTCTTATATTTTTAAGATCTTGTCTGACTCTGATCAACCTATTTAGGCAAAATTCTTAACATTGGAGACACAGGAAAAAGACAGTTCACAGAGTTTAGCCTCACTTTCATGTGTGTGAATAACCTTTATTAAAGGCATAATTTGTGGAAAACTGGCTCATAATTTAGCCTAACAGGTACAGTCATATTCAATAAATTTGAATGTATGTCCTGGTGGTCAGATTAGAAGTGCCTTTTAAAAAACAAACTTTAAGCAGGTATTAAATATACCTGCTTAAAGCCCACATTTCTGTTATTAAAAATAGATCACATGATTTGAAATCGGCCCGATCACATGGTTTCAGACTCGAGCGGAATCGAGTGTTACATCCCGATCAGGGATTGGATATATATGTATATTTATTGTAAACACAAATGAGAATAATAACAGTATCTACAGATATGTAGTGGTTCAGAGTCACACTGTCTCGAAACAACACATGCGCGGCACTTTGCAGCAGTACGGTCATAAAGCGAAGTAGAAAACTGCATTAGTTACTTACTTACTTACTTCTTAAACGTTTTTTTTTTTTGTTTGTTTGTTTTGTTTTTTTTTTTTTTGAAAGCGACTAGCGACAAATCCAGCAATTTTCTCTGGTTTATTGGAGACTTTGGCAACAGAACAGGAAAGCACCAATAGTACTGCAGTTACAGCGAGCAGCGAGAGCTGCCGTGAGCCCCTCCCATCTCAGAGGCCCTTAGAGGCTAACTGCCTGACTGACATCAGGGTCGCTGTGCAGCAGCCTGCGGTAGAACCGGGAGGAGATCCACTCCATTCCTTTTCCACATTGCAATGGAATCATGCATGCTCAAGCTGGCGGTGATCCTCCTCGGGATTACAGTAAATATAATGTAAATATAGATTTTCATGTTTCCTAATGTTTTTTTTTTAACAGAAACTGTTGCACCAAAATAAATCCCTGCATTTGATTCATACAGCCTCAGTTACTGATTAATCAGTAACTGTATGTGCCTCTGATAACTGTCTTTTGGTTAAATTTGATATTATTCAAAACTGATTTCTTTAGTGTAGGTTCAGGCAAAGTATTTATATTATTAAATAGAAATTATTAAATTATTTCATAATGTTTATTTGTAGTTCTGAATATTTCAAGTATCGAAGGATCACACATGACCAAATATGCAAATTAGGCAATGCTGTCATCTAGCAACTTCTTCCTCTGTTAAATGAAGTTTTAAAGTATTGGACTGGGAGTCGATATCAGCCAATACTCAAAATCAAATGACTCGGAGGCAAAAAACCTCCCAAAACTGATTGGGGCATCCCTACAGCAAACCCTAGAAAATACCTCAAGGCACACAATTTAATGCCTTCTCCAGATCAACAAAACACATGTGGACCAGACAACAAAAGTCTCATGACACCTTTATCAATTTTGTTAGGGTAAAGAGCTGGTCAGTGGTTCCACAGCCAGGATGGAAATCATACTTCTCCTCCTTCAAAATAATCAAAATCTTCAAAAACCTATTAATCTCACTTTGAAAATATAAGTGACACAACTGACAGGGTCAGATTGAAATGAATATTTAAAAAGAGAAGCAAAATACCATCACCTCAAGCAGATGCCACAAAGAAAAGCAAAAACTCCTCACTAATGCAGATAAACCCATACTTTAGCAAAAAAACAAAACAAAACACTAGTGTATTGAAAAGTGTCTTTAAGTTTGTGCAAAAAGAAAAAAGTTACTGTAATGAACTGCCGAGTAAACTGTTCCACTGCCTCTTTTTAATTTGATAAAAATGTGCATTTGGAAAGCTGATACCATTACTGTGGGAGTTTTTAAACTTGGCTCTTGTGCCATGGCCATATTGCTTCCTCCCACTGTTTGTTATAGAATGCTAAATATCTGCAGTAGTATTGCATAGATCTCTGAAAACTACAAATCAACACCAAACTCTGAGGATCTGCATATTTTATCTTAGTTTAAATGTTTAAAGACACTATGAAGGCAGCTTGAGCAATATGTAGTGAGATAGTTAATGAACTCAGACAGGATTTTGTTACTTAAACAGAAAAACAGCAAACTTTACAATGTTGACAGAGTTTGTTGGCTCTTGATTATGCCTTATCACTCAAATGATTTTTTTCACATCTAAATGCAATTAAGACAGAAGAAACTGCCACATTGCACTTTTGGGCCTCACAGACAAAATCTTTCATTTTAAAGGAAACGTACGGAAGTCTTTGGTTGTAAGCTTGAGTCATTGGTCTGCGGGTATTCAGTGTGACAGGTTTACAATAGTGTGATAACTGCTCTAGGCATTTCTGTTAAACAGAGTTCATTATTTTTGGGTACTGTAAAAATTGCTTAGGTATGACAGTTACATGATGCAACTGTACTTTTTTTCTCCAATTATCTTCAAATATTACATGCTTCAGAATGGCAGTCTAACTAATGTAAGATTACCATAATGGCTTTTCATATACTGAACTGTACCTGCGTGAAACTTGGTTGTTTTCATCAAGATGTTGCACGAATAAAAAAATGAAAATCCCGATCAACCTTTAATATTTTAGATCACAAGTTTATTCCCATTTAGCCTCAAAAATCCTTGTTAATTCCAATGGAAAGTATCCACCTTTAAAAATTCCTGATATTTGCTTTAGCACTGTCTCAATCCAGTGTTAATAGGGCTTTAGGTTGCTATTAGTTGATACAATTGGGTAGACTGCGAAGAATCAAAAAAACATGCCCTTATGAGTCAAGGTTTATCACATATCTTACAATGAACTTCCCATGAGACTGGGCTTATCTAGTTATACACCTGCCAGTTAATAGTGTAAATATGTCCATAATTCATTCACAGATCAGTCCATCAAATAACTCAAATTAGACAGATACAGACTATAATTAATAACTAGAAAGCTCAAAAGTTTCAGAGCAGTTCCTCTTCAGGAATGCTTGTATGTGAAGGTGGGTTTGTGCATGGTGAAGATAATCAGGACTGAAGAAAAATCCATATTGCATTACTACCACATCAGTGAGCAGATCATAGATTATGTGATTTCAGACAAACCCCTGCAAAGGGGCTAGGCTGTTCTATGCCAAACAACCTGCGCCTGTTTTTTAAACAGATTCATTCCACTTGGATGTAAAACCAATCCTCAGGAGTACAAATAATCTTTAAAAGCTGTTAAGAGGTGCTCTTGTTTCAAGAACTCAACCCCATTTCTTCCTGTTCAGTAGCTGCCTGTAGCAGCCTGTGCCAATTTCCAGCTGTGAATCCATTCATATAGATTTGAAACCATGTAGCTGCACTGATAAAATGTAGAATTTGACAGTAGCTACAACATTGCATCATGAATTATATTGGATTTGTATTTTGAGGATGAAAGATGTTAATACCTGTTGAGTCTTTGTGCTAGCAGATCAAAGCTGTTCCTGATTTTACAATGAACTTCAGCTAGTTGTCCCCTTGTGATTACATATACTACACCATAATCTCTACTTAACCTGCTCTAAATAAATAACATGGATGGAATAAACAGAAAAGAATCTCTATGAACATTCCAGTTTGGCGAAAGAATGCACTGGGGATTGTACTTTATTTCAACTTTTTTTCAGTAACCTTTGTGACCCTCTTTTAAAAAAAGGCTTATCAGTATGTATAATAAACAAGATCTATTCCTTGCAATTGAAAATCCAGCCAGCAATGCAATTAGAAAGTTGCAGCAATAAGCAATAAATCCCAGTAAGGATGTTCATTATTAATCAATATACTCATTTAATGATGAAATTTAGAATAATTCAATTTAAGGCTCAAAGTTAGATACATTCCTGTGTGTAAGATGAACAACATTCAGTGTGCTTTATTTTTATAGTTTTCCTAAATCTCTCAGTATGAGTGTTCTGCTGACAAACTGTACTCAGGCTTTTTAGCTGTTACCAGGTACCATAGTTTCTAATATCATTAACAACATACATTTACTTTAAAATGCCCTTCCAGCCAAGAACTTTAAGTAATGTGAATTATGAAGAGATGTTAGGGTCAAGAGACCCAATTCTGGTTAAAGTGAACTTAACTTAAAGGGGACCTATTATGCAAAATTCACATTTTGCATATTTTTATACTTCCATTTGGATTTCAACTGTTTCTAAAAACAGCCCAAGTGCTTGAAAAAAAAAAACCCACCAAGCCATTTTTTGGCAATAAGTTTACGCTTTTTGGTCTCTGGAAAATGAGCTGTTTCAAAAACCTCATAATTGTTACATCACAATCCACAGACACTGGGGCGTTATACCCTAGCCTCAAAACCTGTCCATTGTCATCAGAATAACCTCACTAACACATAGTAGTCTGAACCAGTTCTCAGTTCAAAGGGTCCCAACCTCCTAAGCCTGATGAGCCTCTTCCAAGGAGGATGTCTGATAAGCTGGTGCGGGAAGAATTCATTCAGCCTTCTAACTTCCTTCTTTCCAAAATGTCAAGCCCTGCTTCCTCTGAGGTACCAGCCTGACTGAGCAGCTGCAGCCAGCAACCACCCACAGCCATGCCCGTTAACAGCAGTTTCTTCTCTTTTACAACTTGCTCTTGGAATACGGGCCAAATTAGTTTTAGAAGTCTGGACTAATTGACTTCAAAGATTTTGTTTTTCTATTTAGCACTCTTTATCAGAACAACTGATCAAAACCTCTTCAAAATTCTGTTGAACCCAAACAGCCAAAGTTTTTACAACCAGCAAGAAAAGTGACAATTGAATTTCCACAACTTCCAGTAGAATTTTGATAGCTTTAATTTGCAGAGCTTAGCAGGTACAGCGCACAGTTCAAATGCAGTAACTCAGGAAAAGTAAATCACATGCAAAAATCATTAAATTATGTTTAATTGTCTTTCTCTATAACTGTGGCTGAGTGAACTTCTTGGATGTAATAAATCTGAAGGAGACGGAGAGAGAGATGGGTTCATACCACTTGATATACCCTGTCCTTGGTTGATCCATTTGTTCTTTGTGTGGAAAACTCAAAGAATCCTCAAACCTGTTCTTGACAGAACCCATGAAAGTTCTTGGATCCAACAAAATGAAAAAACCCAGTGTGAAGCAGCAGTCTTGAGAGTAAATCAAAATTCTGAAACCTCAATCTTTAGCTTGTGGGTTGGTCTCGACATAGGTGCAGTTCTCCGGTCTGGTTGAGGCTCAGTTCCACTCTCAAAACCCCAATGGTTCTTCATTCACAATCACTTCTCTTTTGTTAGCAAGTGCTTCTAATTGATACTTTTTGGGCTCGATGCCTACACGACCTTTTGCATGAACTTTTAAAATCACCCCTTTACTGAAAAATTCCCCTTTCCACTGTTTCATCTTCTCCTTTTCACTGATGCCACACCTGAGCCATCTCCTGTCCTTTATAACTGATTAATACATCTTATACATTTTCAGTCAAAACATCATTTACATCTTAAAGACTAACTTTGTACATTACATTATTTCCCAATTATTGATATAATTTGTTCAACATAATTCAGTCATATTTCTTTGTATTATTGTGTATTATTGTATTATATGTTATAGTTTGACTTCTAAAAGCCTAATCCTGGACTGGTTCTGCAAACTAGTCCTTATCTAAAAAGGCCTAGAAACATGACAACTGTTCCTTTTAAATTTATCACAGTCTTATATCTTATCACTGGAAATACATTTAGATGACTAGAATAAATTAAATGTTTATTTAGTTCATTCCAACAAAAATCATGAAACCCCAAAGTTATATTAAAACTATCAAATTATCAAATTTGGCCTTATTTCTTACACTTGCCTATACCCTGGGGTTGCGGCTACGCTGCAATAGACAGTCACAGCTCTTCTCTATAATACATTAATCACCTTTATGAATGAAAGATTCTTGATGACTGCTTAAAGGATTACGTTCTACATTAATCTGGAAAGAAAAAAAACTTTATAATTATTCATTATCAAGGATAAGTAAATAGTATTTAATTATAAAACATGATGAGAATGTTTTCTCACACATACATACATACTTCTCCAAATACTCTGCCTTCAGGAAACTCCAACTTTCTCAATGCTCCATCACCATGGAGACTCACCGGTCTGAGGCACCTGAAGTTTCTCTTTTTGTGATTTTACAAGCTCCTGTTCATTTTCACTCAAGGTTCACACACAACAAAGCAGCTGAATTCACTCATTAACTGCATTGTACTATCATCTTACTTTAATTCAGGGGGATAGATCTGTCAAATCTCAGGTATTTCAAAAAACCCCAGAGGAGCTCGAGCACGATTGGTCAGCTGGTTTTACTGCTGTATGCACTGTACAATGGCTTCTGGAAAAGACAAGTGTTTTGTTGTTCACTTATCATTCAGAAAAGACTTGCTGCATTCTTGTTGGTTGTGCAGGAGGCTCTACTTCAGTGTTTGTGTCTGATTCAGGGTCAAAGATGTATGGTTGTATAACTGTGAATCTGTTTGCAGCCATATTTATGTGCAACTGTAAAGGTAGAGTTGGGGGGGGCATGGCCAGCAGCAGCTTATTTGGATTTAAAGTGACAAGAGGCCCTAAAACGGCTCATTCTGAAAGGAGCTCAAAACAGACAGAACTGACCAGACTGAAATGTCATTATCTAAGAATGATTTGTGCAAAAAATGTAATGAACATGTTTTGTATACTCCAGACCTATCAGGGAATAAACTGTCATATCAACTCAAGCAACTCTAATCATTTGATCATTTCCAGTAGCTTTGAAGACAATGCCCAACTTCATCCCTCACTGCTGAATTCTGGGATTGTTTTGGTGTTCTTATAAAAGACATTTTGGAGACAAACATGACGTACAGGAAGAATATTAGGATTTTTCAATGTCATGTTTATCATTTCATACAGAGCAGGGTTTCCTCTATGTGTAGTTGATCATGGCGCACCACCACAGCAAAATATAACATTTGGCGACAATGATGTCTGTACTTATGCCTGCACCGTTCCTGCCCTGCAGTGGAGAATCTACCATTCCATTTCCCACATGGAGGAAAATGTTTGAGAACTACTTAACAGCGATTCATGCTACAGGAAATTCCTGGCCCAGTGCACCATGCTCCACCATGCACTTAGCTTTGAGGGACAACGTTTGTTTTAGACCTTGCCCGACACTGGCATTTCATACGACGAGGTGATGATGGCGTTGGAACTAGAATTTGTGTTGAAGTTGTAACAAGACACCAGTTCCAACAGAGAACACAGCAGGCTGAGGAAACTCTGCCGCAATACTTGGCTGTTTTACGTGACTTGGCTGTCACATGTGCTTATGGAACCATGGAAAACAAGATGCTATGGGACCAGCTTCTTGAGAGACCTTATGCACCAAAGGTGAGAGACAGACTTTTATTGGAATCCTCACTTACATTGAACACTGCTGTTACACTGACATGTGTCAAGTGGAACATGCTCTTCAGCTGTCCAAACTCTTCAGTGGAGCTGCTGCCAGTCATGCGGTTGCTCGGCACGGACTTCATCATCACAAGAATAGAGACCAGTGGGCTCCTGCATCTAAAAATAGCCACACACACACCGCCCCACCGACAGTGCGAGCTGGTTTTCACTGTGGATTGACAAATCACCTGGCAAAGGCACAAGACAGACCTGCACCTGCAGCAAAATGTAACAGCTGTGGCAAGACTGGACATTTTTCTAAGGTTTGCTGCACAGCTAAACAAGTTAGAGAAGTGAAGCATGAGGTGGTTGTGCTTATGATGACCGCAAAAGAAGTTAATACTACTGATAGACCACTTTGCAAAGTGCATATTAAAGCAGCTTCAGGGTAGGCTACTGACTGAACTACTAATTCATACAGGATAATCAGTTTCTGTTATACCAGAGACTGTACAACAAACATTTTCAGAGAAGCAGTGCCAGAGGAATTGGAGCTGTTTCTGAGGGAGGGCATTATTGAACATATAGATGCTTCTCCCTAGATTTCTCCTATTGTGGTCACAACAAGAAAAGAAGGCAGACCACGACTATATGTTGACTTAAGAAAACCTAATAAAGCTATTGTTGCTGACCGTCACCCCTTGCCTCATATGGATGAGCTTTTAAGTGAGCTCAGGGGTTATTCTGTGTTTTCTACCATAGATCTGGCATCCATATACCACCAATTTCTATATGAGGATAATCAGGATCTCACAGCTTTTATCATACACAGAAGACTTTTGCCAAGACTTACTGCCATGTCCCTTACAGGTTGTCCTCTGTTCCATCTGCATCGAAAAAAATGTGGAAGCTGTGCTTAAAGGTCTACCTGATGTACACAATTATTTGGATGATGTGATTGTTGCAGGATCCTCTCTACAGGAACATGATGGACGCTTGCATGCTGTACTCTAGCATCTTACAGATGCAGGTCTCACACAACATGCATCCTTCCTGATACAGAACATAGTGCAGCTGTCCATGATGCTCCACCACCACATGATCTGGCATTTCTGAGCTCTTTCCTGGGTTTAAGCTCCTGGTACAGTGACTTCCTTCCCAACTTTGCTACAATAGTGGAACCAATGCACATTGTACTGAGAGAAACTGCTGACTCTGATTTTATATGGAGTGAAAGGGCTGATCACAGATTTAAGGAACTAATAGAGCTTCTACTGAACAGTCAAGTCCTGGCTCTTTTTGACTCCTCTCTCCCAATCACAGTCACCACAGGCACTTCAAACAACAGACTGGGTGGTTCGTTGACCCAAATCCATCCAGATATTGGATGGATTTGGATTTGGATTTGATGGATTGACATTTGCAACGAACTCTTACCCCTGCAGAACAAAAATATTCCACAGTGGAAAAGGAGCCTCTTGCTTGTGTGTGGGTTGTGGAAAAATGGAGGTCTTATCTCTGGGGCCAACGTTTTACACTTAGAACTGATCATCAGGCACTGACCACACTGCTTGCCACCAAAGGCATTGGTTGTGCTGGCATAATGCACCCTTGTCAGTAAATGGTCAGAGATAGCATTTTCTCACACTGTAACTACTGGTATTATTACATTTTTGTGCTCTGTTTTCAGCAGAGAGAGGAACCCTGACTACATAGTCACCAATAATGGGCTACAGTTTCTCTCCAGCTCTTTTGTAGATTTTCTCAGAGAAAGGGGAATATCTTATATGCGTACCATCCAAAGTGCAATGGTGCTGTTGAAAGATGGAATAGAGGCCTTAAGGAAACAGTTCTGACTCTTGAACACATTCAGAAAGACTGGAAAACTACAGTGACGGATTTTCTACAAAACTATGAAGCAACACCACATACCACAGCTGGAGTATCCCCATCAGAATTAGTGCACAGGAGGATGAAAACAAAAGTGAACATCTTTCCAAGTCCAGAGAAAAACGGAAAATGCACTACAGTCCAAGAAACAGTGAAACGGAAACAGGAGAAGTCTAAACTGTATGCTGACAAGTGCCATGGACCAAAGAAACCAACATTCAGACCTGGAGACATGGTGAGGGTAAAGAGACCTGATCTTGTTTGCAAAGGCTTGTCAAAATGTACACCACCACTGTATGTTGAAAAGCAGATTGGAAGAAGACTTATGTACTCTGTGACAATAAGAGGTAGAATGCTGCTAGGCTTTCACAGTATTCAGCAAATATTCCACTTAAAACAAAACCAGAAAAACATGACTTTGGTTTAAAGGAAGAGTGCTTGAGCTGCAGCTCCAACTGTGTGATGCAAGGACTTCCAACGAGGTAAAAAAAAAATAAATAAATAAATGATTGTATGTTACATGTTTAAGTTTCAGGTGAACTTGTTCTAATGGTACAAGTTAATATGCAAATACCTGGGTTTTATTTTGAAATGTGTTTTGCATGTGGTAATTCTATGCTATTGTAACTTCAAGTGTAAGAGTTAGAGAATACATGGTTACTGAATGCATTTCTTTGGTTTTGAGTACTTACATAACCAACTAACTTGATTACAGCCAAGGTTATGCTTTTGACTTATAAAGACAGTTAACTAAGGTTAATGTTCAATCATGTGTTAAATGGGTACGTGCAATCTTTTCAAGGGGGTAATGTGTTTACCACTGGGTGGCGTATGTGGATAATGCTGAGTGTAGAAGAGGAGGAGAAGAGATAGATGAAGGGAAATATACACCTGATGTTGCTATATAAGCTGCTGTGCTGCTGAGCAAGTTAAGATTAAAGCTATTAAAAGTTATTCCCTACTCATGTTTCTGCTTCGTACTTGCTTTCAAACATAACAAACATTATTTTCCTTATTGTATGAAGTTCAATTAAATGAAATCAGACTTGTATAGAGCTTTTCTGGACACTAAAGGACACTTTACAGTGAAATCAGTTATTACCATTGACGCGCACATTCACATGGTAAAGATGGGTAGCTACAGGATTGTAGCTCAAGCTGCCATGGGGCAGTCTGACAGAAGAGAGGCTGGTAGACACTGGTGCCATCACCCCTTCTGATCACCACCAACAGGAAAGGAGGGTGAAGTGTCTTGCCTAAGGACACAATGACAGAGACTGACAGAGTTGGAGCTTGCACCGGCAACCCACTGGACAAACTCCTTCCACCTTCACCCCGATCAGATCAAGCTCTTGTTTTAGGCAAGTTAGAATTACCATATTTTTTCTGTATTTACTAAATACCTGAAAACTTAGTGAAGACATTTTTTAGAGATTTTTTTGGTAACTTACTTCGAATTCATGAGTTTACATTTGGTTGGTATCAGGGATAATTGTCTTTTAAACTGTATGACTTGTGTCAAACCTTTTGAGTTTCTTTCCACAAACTTCTCACAATAATTTGCTGGAGTTCTGTCCCATTCCTCCTGACAGAACTGGGATAACTCTGTCAGGTTTGTAGGTCACCTCACTTACACATACCTTTTCAGATCTACCCACAACTTCTCCATAGGATTGAGATCAGGGCTTTGTGATGGCCACACCAAAACACTGACTGTTGTTCTTAAGCCACTTTATAACCACTTTTACTGTATGGTTAGGTTATTGTTCATTTGGAAGACCAATCTGTGCTCAAGTTTTAACTTCTTGGCTGATTTCTTTAGATCAATATTTCTACATAGTGTTCTTTCCTCAGGACACCGTCTATTTTATGACATCTATTAGTTCCTCCTCCAGCAGTACAGCCCCACAACATGATACTGCCACCACCATATTTTAGTTTGGATGGTACAAGTATCCCTGTTTTTGCTCCAAATGTATTCATGGTTATTATGGCCAAACAGTTCCACTTTAGTTTCATCAGACCACAGGACATGTCTCCAAAAATGAAGGTGTTTGTCCCTCTGTGCATTTTCAAACTGCAATCTGGCTTGTTTTCACAGCATAGAAGGAGGTAAGCCAATTGTTAGAACTCTGGAAGAGTACATCCAGAAAGGGAATACCCCAGAAATACAAACAGATCCCAATACTTGAGGTCCTGGAAACTGCCAAGCAGACTTCAAGCCTTGGCTGTCTGACTTAAAGCTGCAGTATGTAACTTTTATTAAAAAATATGTTTTTTACATATTTGTTAAAGCTTTCACTATGTCGTAACAGTATGATATGACAGATAATCTGTGAAAAAAAAAAATCAAGCTCCTCCAGCTCCTCCCAATGCTACTATTGCCATATACAGAAATGCAACACTCCTGGTTAGAAAGGAGCCAAGAAGGCAGCAGCCAATCAGAGCCAGGAGGAAGGTCTTAGTGCTGTCAATCATGCTTGTGTCTGCACTGCTCAATGTGCTAATGGTGGAGAAACAATTTACCTTTACAGGAAACCTGTTTATCCGCCGTCATCGGTGACCATGCTAACTAGCCTGAGCATTCATGACAGGCTCTGCTGTCGGGAAGAGGCTGTAGCACAGCAGAGAGCAAAGGGGGAAGGTGTAAGTGCATCCACAAGGATGATTGACAGTGTTAAGACACCTCCTCCTGGCTCTGATTGTTTTTTTCTGACAGACTGGTATTTTTCTGCAAATTGCAAAGGCACCACTGGGAGAAGGCAGAGGAGCTCGATTTTTTCACAGATTTTCTGTTTCATACTATACTGTCACGACATAGTGACAGTTTTAACAAATATGTAAAAAACATTTTTTAAATAAATGTTACATACTACAGCTTTAAGAGATACACAAAGATGCACAAAAGAGACAGAAGCCAGGCAAATAAACAGGTTGTTCACTAAACCAGCTAATGTCTACTCCCAATGGCAGGGCAATAACACATGAGCCAACCCACCAAGGCTGGAGACCAAACAATACTAGAAAAGTATATGGGAGAAGGAAGCATCACATAATGATGCACAGTGGCTAACAGACCTAAAAGCAGACCAAATGAATCTTCCTGAACAAAGTCCAATGAACATCACAATGGCAGACATTCAACAAAGAGTTTCAGGTACGAAGAATGTCTTAGAACAATGGAAACTAGAAGAGATGGAGCTGAAGAAACCATCATGGGAGGAAAAAACGCTGCATGGGATGTACCACCAACAGATAGCTAAAGTGACTGATGTCCCAAAATCAAAATCAATGGCTAGAGAGGGGTGGACTGAAGGATAGCACAGAAGCATTGTTAAGGGTAGCACAGGAGCAGACCTTTAGCACCAGAGCAAAAGAAGCTCAGATCAACCACACCAGGCAAGATCCCAGGTGCAAACTGTGCAAAGAGGCTCCAGAAACATCATCATCACAGCAGGGTGTAAAATACTAGCAGGAAAGGAAACCATGGAACAGCATAACCAAGTGGCTGGAATAGTGTACAGAAACATCTGTGCGCAACAAAACTGAAAACTTCTATATCAAATTGGAAATTGAGTCTCAAGATGGTGGTGAATGCCTGAGCTAAGATTCTGTTGGACTGCCAGATATAAACAGACAAAACTGGCCAACTAACCAGACATTGTGATCATTAATAAGCAGCAGAAGACAGCCACATCAGTCACAACAACTGATATGGCTAGAAAGAACATGCCAGGTGAAGGCAACTGTCGTGCCCGAGGTTATTGGAGCACTCGGGGGAGTGACAACCACATTGGAGAAGTGGCTCCAACAGATACCTAGAGAAAATGTCTCATCCCAGAACAGTGCTGTCCTAGGACCCGCTAAGAACCCTCAAGCTCCCAGTGCAAACACACACACATGCACACACACACACACCTTTACTTGGACTCAATGTTTAAAGAAAATACAATGAGAACATATGGGGCAAAAAATATTTTGGAAAGATGTTTTCAATGAAGTGGTTATCCAGTAATGTCTGTAAACTTGTATATTTTCTGTAAACATCAGTTTCTTTGTATGTTTACTGTGTTCCACATTATTGTCCAGTGTCTCCCTGTGTTACAGCACCCCTTGAACACTAGCTAGGCACAGAACAACAGTTTTAACATGCTACCAAAGGAGATATGCTCATAATGTTGAGAAACTGGCTTGTCATTTTAAATTTGTGCCTCACGTGGCTGGAAGCACATTTGAGGAAGCTGAGGGGGAGGGTTGCTATATTGAAATTAAAATCTTGTCCAAGACTTTGAGCTGAGAAATCCCAAAACTGAAATCTAAGTGAGAGTGGAATGTGAATGTCAAACTCCTTTAAAAAGGAGGAAGACTAATTGCCTTCCTTTCACAAAGATTGAGCTGTTTGCCTTCTGTTCTGTTTAATCATATTTTAAGAGCTGAGAGTACAGTTTCACCTATCTTTCTCACTTGCTTTTTTCAAAAGGTCACCTAACCACTCTCGGGACTATTTCTGTTAATCTCTCCTTCTCTCCATTGTTTGCACCGTAAGTGCCACTGCATTAGGGTGAACCATATAAAAAGGATTAAGCACATCAGCAGTGCTGTTTTTACTTAAACAGGAATTGTCAGGCCACTTTTCATTTTGGCAAAAGGTTCTAGACTGCTTTATTACCTTCTGCTTGTGCTTTTTAATCAGTTCATTCAATTCAATAGTACTTTATTTATCCCCGAGGGGAAATTACAATTCCAGTACAACCCATCCAGGACAAACAAACAGACAACATGACATAAGACATGGGGAGACAGGTGACTGAGGCTCTGCACCCTTCACGAGAGGCACTGCCCTTTCATTAGAAAAGAAAGATACCACATTAGGTAAGAGGAGGGGGAAAAAAATCATATTTCACACTTTATCCTTAGCAGGATACAGTTTGAGATTGCAAAAAACCTCAGCACAAAGAAGCAACACACATATCCACACAACATCCTGTGGGGATCCGGTGAAGGCAGAGTGAGGGGAGTGCGTATGTTTATATCTATGAGCATGTGTATGTGTGCATGTTAGTGTGTGCAAGTAAGTCCATGAAGCATTGTCACAGAGGCCATTGTCCTTGATAGTACGATGGAATGTTTATCAACCGGCCCCATTCAGTTCTGAGCAGGTCCACAGATGTCCTCAGGGAAGGGAAGAGGGCACAAAGGGGAGCAGAGCATCTTGTTTACATAACTTCCAGGAGAAACTGAAGATAGCCGGCCAACAAGGCAAGCACAGGGGACCCAGATTCAGATAACAATAATTGTTTTGGGTCAGGCTGACTCTTAGTTTTCCATCTGCCTTAAAAGTCTCGTTGGTGCTTCTCAATGGAGAATCCAAACACCCAAATTCCAGGTCCATTCTGCCAAATCTGAGCGTCCAGCTTTCTCCAAGACTTATCCAATTTCCCCTTTGAGTCCAGGAACCGCAATCAGCCTGCGATCCTGTGCAAGGATCACATCCAGTTTGTGATTCTGCTTACATAACATCTCAGTCTGATTGTTGATCACTCTGCAGATTCCATCACACATGCCAGGCAGCCTCACAATGGTCAGAACAGCTGCCGACGTTTTCTGAATTTCCCGATATGCCAGGTAACCGCCAACTCCAAAAAGCAGAAATCCTGTTTCCAAAAATCCAATTATGTACACATCTTCGACATCCTTGACTGACAATATTGACAGGCACACAATCCTCCACTTCTGCCAGGAGTCAATTGTGTATCGACAATCCCTTAGCACATAGACATTCCTGGGGAATCCAAGTAAAAGCAAAACAAAATAGATAAGTGTGTCCTTCACAGATCACTCCTAGAGCTGTACAGTTGTACAGTACTTCTCTTTGATTGTCTGTATTCACTGTGGTTCTGCCTCATTTTGCTCCAGCAGAATTTTTTTTCATTAGCGCTACAAATGGCTAATATTTCCATTCTGTTACCTTTAAAGCAAGTGAAAATAAGAAATGATGGAGGCAAGCAGTTTAAGCATCATTCCTGCATCTATGGAAAAAAATGTCCATAAACTTTCCGGCCACCCCTCTGAAACAATTGGCAAGACAAATACATAATTTACACCTAAAACTGACAGTCTAATGTCCAAGTACCATAGCTGGCTATCAGTACAAAATAATTTAAAATATACCGTATTTTCCGGACTATAAGCCGCTACTTTTTTCCCACGCTTTGATCTATGCGGCTTATAGCCCGGTGAGGCTTTTCTGTGGATTTTTCTTTAACCGCCAGGGGGCTCTTTAGCAGGAAGTGAATCATGGGACGTCAAAGTTGGAAATCAAAGAAGAAAGCGCCAATTTTCATTTAGCACATGCTAGTAGCAGGCACGAAGGAGATTTCTCTCTTCAAACTCATACGCCCTCATCATGGAAACTACTAGAAGATCTTCGTATGATGCCGCTTTTAAGTTGAAGGCTATTGACCTGCCGCTACAGGATAATAGAGCCGCTGCCGTTTGGAAACTACCGTAATCAGTTCAGTTAAATCTAAACTTGGCAACTTTTTCTTCTTTTTCAACCGTAATAAATGTGATATTCAATTGACCTGTTATGACTCAAATTTTGGGTGTCCGCCCCCCTCTGCTGCGTGCTGCATCGTTGTGGAAAACCTCGAGCGGCGGAGGTATCAGCGGCTTATAGCCCGGTATGTGTATGTTTACTGGGTTTTTAAAAAAAAAAAAAAAAAAACTTTGTGGCTGCGGCTTATAGTAAGGTGCACTCTATAGTCCGGAAAATACGGTATATTTTCAACTGTAACAATTATTTATTTTCTGAAACTGACTCAATCTGAACCAAAATGTAGATATAAATTGCAATGTAGCCAAAACAAAATAACCAATAATCAGTTATCCTACCCTCAAGCTCCCCATTATCATCAACAATCAAACAGTATAAATAGTCAACAGCTTTAAATATCTTGGAGTAACACTGGACAATAAACTTACCTTCGATGAGCACATTACAGACATTCAAAATCGGAGTCATCAGAGACTATCCGTCTTCCGTAAACTTCAGGGACTCTATGTTGCTCCATGTTTCCTTCTGTTACTGTACCAAAGCATCATTCAATCCATCTTACTGTACTGCTCTACCCATTTAACATGCTCACTGTTAAAAATCAGACTAAACTCATACACATAACCAGCGCTGCTGCAAAAATGATCGGTCTGCCCACATCCAACCTCATACCATCATGTGCATTGCATTATCAATAACATAGGACTCTACTCATCCATTACATGAACACCCTCCTTATTCCCCTTGGAGCGCAGATACAACAGGCCCCACTGAAGATATCATTTTATGTTGCACCATGTGTGATGGTGTTATGATTTATCTTATGCTGTATGTTATTGTCTACTTGGTAATGGGAGTGCAGGGGTTGGTTTGTGGAAAACAATTTCCCCTTTGGGAACAATGAAGTCTAAAGTCTAATCAGAGGAAACCTTTACTCAGGCTGAGGTACTGTGCCATTGTTCATGAAAACTTTTGAGCTATATAGGCCAAACTGGCAGACATAAATTTTAAGGATTTAAAATTTGGCAGATGTGGGAGCATCTCAGGCAGGACATTTTTGAAACACGTAGTACAATGTACTCACGTACTGCAGAATTGTATCCATTTAATAGTGTGTATTGTAGTGACTGCTAACATTTGCATATGCTGTTGTTATGGTTACAGCTTCTGAAGAAGACAGTGATATGCCTGACAGTATTGATTATGATGATGATGATTGTGAGACCTTGTATGAACAGAACCTTGAGACCAACTTGAGGAAATTAGAGCGCTACTGTACTTCTGATTTCAATGTCTCTTGACTAAAGTTTTACTGTAACTTCCGACAGTTTGTATGGTAATCTGATATAAGTATTCATTGCTAATAAAAGTAGTTTGAGGTCACACTTATATAATCTGTTAAATAATTTGAAAAAAAATATCAATGTGATTTGTTGCTAAATGCTAATAATTTTCTACCATGAGGTTTGGATGGTCACTTTATTCAGAAAAATATAAGAAATCACCTCAAATTAGGTCACCTCACTAATCCCCCCTGATAAAAAAAAAAAAAAATCTTATAATGATGTTATTTTTGGCAAACACTAACTTAAGAAAGAAAGAATTATTACTTCAGAATTATTTATGTGTTGTATGTGGTTATGTTTATGTCAGTTTGACCTTCATGTTGTGAGTCACTCACTTTTATAGAGTTAATTATTGCCTGCTTCCCACCTGCGATTATATTTTGGTGACACCCGAAATATAAACCAATGGTCCAAATTTGGCCCTCTTTAAACACTGCCTGGATACACCTCTTCTCAGCTGTCAGACATAAAGGCATTTCATATAAACATATTCAATCATTGATACCTTTAAATATTTGGAATATGATGCACTAAATTAAAACTCAGTTTAAAACTCACAGCGGATCTGACAGACACACATTAATAAATATCGTTAATTCAAACTCCGCTTCAGTTCCACCTCTGCGTCGCAATCTGCACAGTTAGGATACGATTCAGACAAAGTGTGGCGTGGTGTGAAAGCCAATAGAAATACAAAGATATGTTGAGGGAAGTATGTTGACGGATTTTAATCTGTACCATGGAAACAGATTAAAATCCCAAATGATTCAGCTCCCATCTGTCACCTAAGTCTGTTCTCCAAGATGACATGACCACTGCAGGCTTTGGTCACAACGTTGTAGGACATATACGTCATCAGCACAATACGTTGCACAAGTAGACAGTTTTTTTCAACGCCAATGTGACAGTCACATTGCACGGCCCTGAGATTTTCAAGATATTTTTCCAGTGGCAATATATTTGCCATTAGAACTTAGAGGAGAAGTGCATCGGTCACAACGTATGAGACGACTACATTTTTCGTCAGACAATATTAATTTATGTCGGTAATGTCTGACTGTCCAACGTGTTTTTGCAAACACTGCTGTGCTTCACCCATCCTGTCTCCTAGAAATCAATGTTTGGAAAGGTCGGACTTAGACATGGCAAATGCAAATTAGCTGGTCAATAGCTTTCACACTCTACTACAAACCCAAATGCTATGATAGAGGGAAGTGCAGCTACTGAGGGTAGTTGACTTGATGGCTTAATAAGGAAGGGGAGACCGGGGATGATTGTAATGCCATGCAGGGGCGGGTTGGCCGGTGGTCAGAACCTTTCCCCCCCCCCCATAAAGCACATCAGTGCAGTCGCCCTCACTGTGGCAGGCCATTTACATGTAAAATCGGCTTTACCACACTTATATTCCAGATATCTGAAATTAGTTTATGACTAGACATATGTTAATTAAGAGATCTCTTATTATATTTTGACTTGAAAAAAATATGTATTTTAGATGTCTAATTACATTCTGACTAGTAAAAATGTCAGATTTACCATTATTTGTATGGGGGTTTCAATTCAAGATATCTACAATGAATTACTATGTGAAACGTATATTTCAGGTAACAATTCAACTATGACCAGTCATAAAGATATCTTGCTTTTTGTTCTAACTAGTTACAATTCCAGTTAAAGAGATATTAAATAAAATCAATAACAAAGACATCTTAAATGTATTTTTAGATAGGGTTTATATAGATTCAACTAGTGCAAGTTAAATTACAAATATCTTTTAGTAAATAATGAATAGGCAAAACTAACTTTGAAATATTTATAACTGTAATTTTGACTAGTTAAAATTCCTTTTAAGATATCTCCAAATGAATTAGGTACAGCTTTTCTATTTCAGAAATCTTGAGTTAATGTTTTGACTAGTCAGAAAGATATCACTAATATCTTGAACAATCGTTCTGTCTCGTCAAATCATCTCGGATTTACATAGCATTTTAAAATTTCGCTGAAACAATGAATACTCAAAAAAAAAAAATAGAAAAGAAGAGGACGGGATAAGATTTTTTTTACAAAGCTCCACTTTCAGCTTGGGAATTGTTTGATATTAGCACTTTTAGCTTTTCAAAGTTGTTTTTAAGTGCAATGTGTGTATGTTGGTTGTGTATATGTGAATAAGTAGGAAATTCTTTGCAGATTTCTGAAGCAGTCTTCAAGTTCTTGAAATGTGCATTTTTTTGCATATCCCACACTGCTGAGCTCATTTTACATTGTTGCTTTTTCTTACAGTTTTGTGCAGGACACAAAATTTTGCAGGCAACTGTTTGGACATCTCAGTGGTTGCACAAGGGGGCTTACTTGCAATTCTTAATTCAGATATCTAAAAATTTAATTTTTTACTTGTCATAATGAAGTTTGAGACATCTTGAATTGTAATTACGGATGTGTGACCCTTCATGATGTCATCTTAAATGACATCACCAGATGATCTTTAATTTTATTAAAGATATCTTGAATTATTCTTTTTACTGGTCTGAATGTGAATGCAGATATCTTAAGTTACCATTCAAGATAGTCAAATCTAGTTGTGTCAATTCAAAATGCATTTTTGGACTTCTACACTGTAATTACGGAAATTCACACAAAACTGATTTTATGTTAAAATGGCCTGCCAAACAATCGCTGCCGTTCTGGGGCTTCATAGGCAGTGAAAAGCTGAGTGAAGCTGACACCCCACCCAGGTTTAAAATTCCAGCAAATAGAATGAGCGGTTAGTACTCCGTTTGTGTAGGTTTTTGCTGTTGAAACTTTCGTTTGTGCTGCTTTCGTTTCTGAGATATTATAAATTATAATTTCAGTCGATGACATCACCATCCCCTCATCTTGCTCCAAAGCAAACCAGAGTGATCTACTTTTTAGTGCTCCGTTTGTGCAGGTTTGTGCCGTTGAAGTTTTCGTTTGCGCTGCTTTCATGAGTTATGTTTTAATTTAAGGTGATCACATGACTTCATGACTTCTCAAATGTTGTTGCGCATGCACAACTCTTCTCTCAAGTGCTCAGCTCTCTTTCTGTGGATGTAACTTTTGAAACAATCCTTGCAGTTTGTAACAAAACTCAGCTATGAGTGTGTTGGGGAGGAGGGGTGTTAGTGTAACAGATTCAATAAATCTCAATAAGAGCTTCAGTTTGTCTTGGGTCCTCTGGTCCACCCTTGTACTGTCTTTGATGGCACAACAGGCCGAGGTAAGATTGTTGTTAGAATCTTTATAAGCTTTTTTTTCAGCTTGTTTGATATGTTTTAATGAACTGAGTAACAAACACCAACAATTCATCACTCCACTTATTATGAGTAGTTTAGAACTAAGGTAAAAATCTGGTGCTGGGCTAACATTAATTGTCAACACTTGCTAGGTTAACAGTAGTTAATACAGTTAGCAGTAATCCAGACCAGAAAGTTGCAAAGCTAAAATAACCAAACACTAGGCTGAAATAATACCTCTGTTTTTTTTTTATTTTAGTTATTTATCTATGTCTAATACGAAATAATGTAAAGCTAGTGTTATAGATGTTTCTGTAAAAATGCAGTTTTTCACTAATTACAAAAAAGTGAATAGATGCACCTTAAAGAACCTTAGTTATATATCTGTACTGTTTTGTCTTTATATTTCAGTTACAGTTTAAAATATTAAACTATAGTAAAGACACAAAATATACCTGGAAGAATATCAGCTGCACTGGAAGATCTTTTGACCAGCTGTATAGAAATGTAGGCAGGACAAAGTGTTCTCCTGGAGTGGGTCCACCTGTGGAACCAGAGAGAAGTAGTTCTACTGAGGCTTAGGTCGCCTGTTGGATAGAAAGCATCTGCAAGAGAGTATGGAAGATATGAGAGAAGAATTCTGAAGTCCCAATCCTAGTTTTTGTATATGGACCCTTTTCACTTTTTTATTTTACTGTTTAAAAACTGCAGCATAAAACATCCTGTATCACTGCATCAGTTCAGAAAGAACCAAATTTAAGCTTGAAGGATGAGCCTTGAGTGTACATAATAATTGAAACTCAGATCTTGGAAATAATCTCAAGAAAGAAGCAGAAACATGACATGACAGCTTTTGTTTCACTCCAGGGGTGAAAATGGTTAGAATTTATAGTTTACAGATTAGTTGAACAACTGTGATATGGTTTTCAAAATAAATAAAGCATAACATTTATTTAATAATTTACCTGGCTAACGCCAAGTGTTGTGAAGTTACTATTCTTCTCACCCTTGTAACATTGTATATACACATACAAATAATTCAAAAGGTTGAAGGTCAACCTTTTTTTAATGCAACGTGTCTCCTTTGATGCCAGATACAACCCTGATTTAATAAAGTCAATCAAACAATTCCAACCATTTCCAAATATCCTTTTTGTAGAGCAAAGCTACCCTGGCACATGAAAGCAACTAGCTTCTCCATGAGGTATACCTGAAAGGCTGCAATAGGTCATGAAGGAAAACAAAATAATTTTTTACTCACTTGTGTAACTGTTCTTTATATCCTTAAATCTTTTTAAGTGCAAGAGTAAATGGGGCAGCAAGGTCATAAGAGTGTGATACGGTAAACTTTTTTTCTGTACCAATAACTGGAGCAGAACTTGAAGCTTATTTGATAGACATGAATAAATATCTTCTGAAATATATTTTACTGGATATAAACATTCCAAAAATTTACAGGGAAAGCAATGGTTTTTTTATTCAGTGAGCCTGGATACTGTATCAGGTGACAAAGCTTTAATGGCCATTTAAGTGAAGGCCAATTTTCCAGTTGTGGATCCACTGGGATCTATAGAGCTTGGTGCAGCATGTCATGTTGCTATCTTACAGTCAGCGTACAAACCTGAACTACACACAGAACCACACTGAGACAGGTTATCTTGCTTGTTTACCTTCCTCTGTTTTTTTTTTTACTTGGAACACACTCAGTGGCCTGGGCCCTCTACTAGAAGTAACATGCATAATGCATGCATTTAGGTTTACACATAACACTGCAATTTATCAAAGCTTCAGAACATCCAAAGCACTCGCTATGACTTCACTTTCCATTAAAAAAATAGATTTTGAACATGCATACAGAACCTTAATCTTATCTCATGGATGAATCAAAGAAGAAATACATGACTTTTGTTAAGGGCTTGACATTTACAAAAATATTCTATTTAATGAGGATAGATCTGTGATTGTGAGGCAGACACCCTGCCTTTTTTAAGACTAAGCCTAAAACTTTCCGTTTTGATAAAGTTTAAAGCAGCTTAGGCTATCCTGAGCTGTCTCTGTAGTTATGCTGCTATAGGCTTTGGTTGCTGGAGGACAAATGGATCACTTCTCACTCTGTTACATTCTCCCTCTTCTTTCCAATTTTGCATTATTTGAGCTTTTAACTTTATATCCAGTCTGGGCCTTTTCTCTTCATAGAAGCTACATCTGGTCTGGCATTCAGTTTAGCTGTGACACCTTCCTGAGGAGGGGTCATTCGCTGAGTTACTGCTACCAACAACTTAACGTTCTCCTTCTGTAGATGACAGTTGTATTTGTCTTTCAGTATTTAGCCCTGTCTCTTTCCTAGATATAGCTTTTGGCTGAGGTTTTGTTGAAACGAACTGTATATGCTGTCTTTCATTCTATAAGCAAGACAACTGGTTCAGAGTTTAGCTGAAGCCAGTAAACTATTACCATTAGAAGTTTGAACATAGAAAGTACTCATACATCAGTGCTTCTGTTTCTTTTTTTGTGTCTGCTCTGTGTTCACAAACCCCCAGACAGTCACAGAAGATAGCCTTTCACTCTGAGCCTGCTGGAGGTTACTTCCTATTAAAGAGGAGTTTTCCTTTTCACTGTCACTACATACACGCTCAGTATGTGGGATTGCTACAAAGTCAACGACACAATGCAAGCGACTGTCCACTGTTGTTACATGCTCATCCAGAAGGAGAGAATACTGCAAGTCAATGACTCAATGTAATCTGTTGCTTCCTTAGATAACTTTTTCTTAATAATAAAATTAACTTGACTTGTTTGATAACAAGGATTAATTGGAATGGATGTATGATTGAATTGGACAGTGCCTTAAGAGGACATGTATTGTAAAATGGCACTATATAAATATTGAATTAAGGGAAGAGGAAGATTTAACAATTAAATATATGTTGCCCTTTGATGCATTACTATTCTACACCTCAAAAGTATTTTTGATGCTATAATAAGTCCATCTGATCTGTTTATATACCTGAGGCCATTTAACTGAGTGCTGAATTTGTATTTTGGAAGACTTCTTCTTTTTCTTCATTTTCAGTATATATTTCCTTGAAACTGAGTTTGTCACATTTTCCTAAATATTCAGAAAAGCTAGTCAACTCTGATATAAATTTCGTAATTCATTTAACATTTCATTACACAAAAAAGCTAAACACAAGGGTGAAAATGGAGAAATTTAAATGCAATGAAATACAGACAAACCCTTTAGTTTTAAAAACAGGTTGATACAGTGCGTAGCATTTTTGTTCCTAGTTCCACAGGTGGGCCCACTCCAGGAGAACAGTTTGTCCTGTGCAGATTTCTTTATAGCTGGTCAGAATATCTTCCAGTGCAGCTGAGAAGATTCCTCCAGACATGTTTTGTGTCCATCCTCTAGCTTAACATTTGAAACTTTACCTGAAAGATAAAGACAAAACAATACAGATATATAACTAAGATTCTCCAAGGTGCTTCTACTCACTTTTTTTGAAATTAGTAAAAAGCTGCATTTTTACTGAAGCATCTATAAAACCAGACGCAGATTATTTAGTACAGAGAAACTGAAAAGTACTCCTGCGATTTCAATGCCTCCGATAATATAAGTAGTCCTGGTGTGCTTTCTTTTCACTGGTATCTTTCTGGTGGATGTTGTCACCTCTGAAGTAAGGACTGTACACCCGTTAGCCTTAAGAAGTCCAATTATTCTCATGTACTGCCACGCTCTTTCTGCTGCTACAGAAGCCTTCCGCACATTGTACATGAACTCTGGAGAAAGATTGCGGCTGAACGACAGTGTAACAAGTCTCCTTCTAATGTGGTTGTGATAGCTTCTGATATGTTGTGTTCCAGCTCTTCCTCAGCTTTAGCTAGCTTAAAATGGAAAGTTAGAATTAAGTAGCCATGTGTTCCTTTTAAACGTCCAGCTTATTGGCTGAAACCTATAACAAAAGCGTGTGAAAAGCCAGTAAAAACCGGTATGTTAATCAGCTTTGGGCTCCACCCACTCAAACGCAAAAGCCTGCTAGCTCCAATTTACTCTATAAACAAGCTGAATTCAAACACAAAGTTTATTATTTTAAAACCTCCAACCTGCTATTTAAAGCATGGGGTAGTTTCTTCGTCACTTGAATATTTAAAAAAAAAATGTAAATCACTATTTTCTCAGAAATTTGTGTTGTTTTGTTTGTTTCTCTGTGCATTGGCAACTTGTTCCTGGTTGTGCTGTGGCATGTCACAAATGTTCATACATTCAGATGCACAAATCAGCAGGCAACTTGAGGTTAAGTGCCTTTCCCTGGGGCACATCGACTTGTGGCAATGAAAGCTGGAACTAAACCTGCAACTTTTTGGATTGCAAGACAGTTATCCTTATGAGCAACTGTCGCTCAGAGAATAGAGTATCTTACACAGCCAATCCTGTTTTCTAATGGTTTTTTTCCTTTGGTTTTCCTGTTGTCACCATGACCCAAACATGCCATGATGCATCAGACCCTTACAGCTCTAAAAGAACAACCAAACACATTCCATCTCCAGGAGGCTACAAGCCCAGTGCTGTACTCAGCATTCATCACACAAGAACAAAATTAATATTTGATTTGCATTGGTACAGCCACGTCTTTCTGCCTTGTGCAAGGCTCTGAAGAAAAAAAGTCTTCCTCCTTATACACACACACACCTGTCAGGACTTGTTTGACCTGTTAGGACTTTTATGAAATTAAAAAAGTTAACTCACACACAGAGTTATGCAAACTTTTGAAATACCCAAAAAGTACATAGGGCTCATTGACAAGAACCATCCTAACATTATATAACAGACTGAAGCAAACAGTTTTCTTCCTGCCAACCTTCTCCTATACTGAGTCCAGGTCAGTGTTCGTGTGGCTCTTTTCACGTCGAGTTAGTGCAGATGTCCAGCTGCTGAAGGCCTGGAGTCACACCCACAGCTCTTCTCGCTTGCCGTGACGGTCAGTGAAAGGCAGCATCTGCACTACTGCAGCAGAGCAGTGGTTCACATTTTGACAAGAAACATAGAGAGGAAGGAACCAAGCAGTAGCTTTACTCACACTTGGAGACTGTGCAAGAAAGAGGCTCATTCCATGCCAAGCTTAATGACAAATGTAGAAATGTGGTTCATGCAATTAAAAGGGTTTTTTTCAATAGAATTTTGTGGGACTATTGAGGTTTATTTATTGTTAGTAGCTTGACAGGAGGAACAGTAGAGAGAGAGAAGGGGAAGACATGCAGTAAATAGCTTAGGACCAGGAATCAGACCTAGGATAGCTGCACTGAGCATTACACTCTCCAAATATGGTGTGCCTGCTCTACCACTGAGCCACATAGTGCCCACAGTTTAGTAATAATATGTTTATGTTTTTTAATTAAATAAGCTGATTATGTAAACTTCTCATACAGCTTAATTTGGTAGAAAAGCCATTACGAAGAGACATACAAGTAGAATCAGTACCATTGAAATGGGTCATATGAGAATAAAACAAATTTTAATGGCTGTAACAGCATAAATGTAGACAATTAATGTCACCAAAAGTTCTGAAAGTATAACCATCTCACATTTTAGGACTTTAAATGCTTTTTTTTATAAAGATATCTTTTGGCCAATTACATAATAAAAAGTGGACAGGAAATAAGGAAAAGAGAGAAGGGTAAGACACTGACCAAGAATCGAACCCAGGACAACTGCATTGAGGACTATAGCCTCTCCACATGGTGCATGCACTCTACCAACTGAGCCATGCAGTGCCCCAAATGAACATATATCATCTGATCTGCATCAAAATGGTGGATATTGAGCCAATTCCTAAACGATATTCCCAAAAATATTTGGTGGGTGCTGCCCAATTCCTTCACAGTGCCTCATAGAAGCATAAAAACAATCGACCCTATGCCATGCTTTCACTTAGGATTATGAAATTCAGCTTACAGAAGTAACTTCTCAGGACCTACAAAAATATATCTTGGAGCCATGGTCCAACCCCAGAGGAAGTTGGCCATTTTGGATTAAAACCACAGTTATGTCTCTTTTACATTCATGTATGAGATTACTCCTCCAGCTTTCCACTTTGAGACAAATTGAGCCAGAACAACCTTCATCACTGGAGATCAAAAGCCAAACGCTTTTTGCTGCATTAAAGCATGTGGGCATAGCCAAGCCTCAAAATCTGACTTCTAGCTACAGAAGACAAAGGTGTGATAACTTCCACACACAAGATTGGAGCTGTACCAAATATGCTGTGTCATCATAGAACAGCACTCAACACTTTCACATGACCATTTGC
Organism: Anableps anableps; assembly: GCA_014839685.1. Lineage (NCBI taxonomy): Eukaryota > Metazoa > Chordata > Actinopteri > Cyprinodontiformes > Anablepidae > Anableps > Anableps anableps. The sequence continues at coordinate 5,302,058 of CM026066.1, read as the reverse complement.
TGATATCACTTTAGTTCTACCCACATAGAACAGGAGGTGACTTGTTTCACTGTCAGATATCTTCCTTCTAGACTAGTCTTTCTCAATTCCAGTCCTCAGGGACCACTGCTCTGCATGTTTTAGGTGGTTCCCTTCTGCCGGACACCTGATCTGAATAAGTGGGTGATTAATGGGCTTCTGCAGAACTTGACGGCTGCAAATGAGGTCATGCAATCATTTGAATCGGGTGTTCTGGAACAGAGACACACCTAAAATATTCAGGGCAGTGGTCCCTGAGGACCGGAACTGAGAAACACTGTTCCAGACTCACATATGTTACAAACTGTGTTTGATGACACAGAACAAGGTGATGTTGAATCATGGCTGGACCACGTGGGTGTGGCAGAATGGTGAATTTCTATATCTTGCTGTTCCAGTACGGTGGGCTCAAAATCATACATGCATGATGTGATTTGCTCAAAGAAATCCAAATCATTGATCTTTGTCAACCCCAAAAACAGCTAATTAAAATCTGTTTGCAAAATCTGTTTATTATGCCTCCCTCATTCAGCTTGCTAATCGAAATTCATGTACCTTTGTTCTCTACACTCAGAAATATTCTACAGCCCTCTGACACATTTGCCACTCATATGTATTCAGCTACCTTGTGGAATAGATTTATGAACATTTTTACCTTTAAAATTGAAAACATTCACCTGCAACTGTCTCATCTTTGCAACACAACTGGTTGCAAATCCTGGTTACCACTCTCTTCATTTTCTTCTCCCTCAGTTCTAGGTTCAGTCTGCCTGGGGCAGTCTGACAGAAGTGAGGCACCATGGACCGACACCACCGGGCCCTCTGACCACCATCAGCATCAGCAGGCAAAGCAGGTGAAGTGTCTTGCCCAATGACACAACTGAGACAGGCGGAGCAAGGGTTCGAATCAGCAACTCACCAGTTACAGGATAAACTCCTACCACTGTTTTAATTATTGGTATTGTTATGAATGTATGATTTTGTGGTCTGCTCGAACTATCTCTTTGCTGCCCTAATTAAACATAGGGTTAGGGCTTATCTGCCGCACCACTCACTGCTACACACTTACATAATCATAACTACTATATCACATACAGTGCACACATAGTCAAGGATAAACTGATACAAGAGGATGAGACCCTTTAGGAGGATTAGTGTTCATTTTGGCGCTGAAACAGTGCCATACTACACATCAAACAATTCCACTGGCTCTCCATCCATTTCCGGATTGAGTTAAAAATTCTCCTGTTGATACTCAAAGCCCACCATAACCTAGCCCCTCCTTATCTTACTTATTTATCTCCTTCATGTTTAGCAATTTCCCCTTGGGGATCAATAAAGTATATTCTATTCTATTCTATTTACACACACCATCTCGCACCTCTTGTTGCCCTTTTGACTCTCTTCTCTCTATGCCACGTGTCTATCTGTCCACCATGAGACTCAGGTCTTTTAACTGCTCTGCTCCCAAATTCTGAGAAGCTGCCACAGGATCTCCAAACGACATTATCCCTGCACACTTTCAAATCTCAAATCCTCAAAACTCACCTGTTCAGACTAGCATACCCCACTTGACCTCACCACACATCACACCACAAACACTTAATTTGTATTTTATATGTTCTTACACTTTGTTCACAATATGTTGTTTTTATGTTGTTGATGTAAAGTGACCTTGAGTCTTGAAAGGCACTTATAAATAAAATGTATTATTATTATTATTATTATTATTATTATTATTATTATTTTGGATTATATTGGAATTTGACTAAACTGTGTCCCCTTGAATATGTCAAACAGCTATACCTAATGCATTAAATTTTTTGTGCTTCCTCATGGAAGCAGTGTTCATCACAACTTCATAGTAAAGTGATGACATCGCTTTAGCCCTCCCCATTGACAGCAAAGACACAGGTTTATGTGATTAATGACTCTTAGAGACACTGTAAAACTTTCAAAGTTTGTCTAACAATTTCAAATGATTTCTTTGAAAATAGCAGAGAAAGCCTACATTAATCCTTCACCACCAAACAGAAAGTGGCTACAGCTTTCATCAAGAAAGTCGGATTTCCATCAAATTTTGAATATGTCTAACCGGATATGAACTTATCCTGCCAGACCATTGTGCATTGAGGATGGCACATTGTACTGCCTAGTGGTGACATGCAGAATTGATTGGTAGGCTCGGTGGAGGCGTTACGGCAGCAGTGCAGAACGCCCACGTTTGCGACACATTCTGCAGTGGCACTGTGCTGACAGGGTCATTTGAGGCTGATTGCAGCTTTAATTAATTTTTGTTTTCCTTTACAGACATTGTTGGACATTTGTACATAAAGGTGCTCAGAGCGAAACACTGTTCCTTCTTATTTCCGTGGGTACAGCAATTAGAAAAATAAATAGATGTGTCTGTAAAAGTAGTAATGATGCACAATTGTGACAAGCTAACTGACTACGTAGTCTGTCTGTTGGGCAGTATGGAGTTGTATGAAATACACCCTGGACCCATTCAGAGATTTTTGCCTTGAGAATTTTTTTTTGGAATCAAATTCTTTAACACATCGGAGTAATAGATTAAGCCATATTAGAGGTCTACGAGATTTCATGCCACAAAATCTTATGACATTAGAACACATTAGAACACAGTTATTTTCTACAGCTTGTGACTTCATCTGGTGTCTAAATTATTATGCCCAACTGGCTAATAGTTACTCACTAATGATGCTAGTCTTAGCATCTGCATCACAGATTTTAATCAACAAATAAAGGATTATTCACAGTTTTTAATAATTCCAGAATATCTTTTTTTGAAATCTTAAATTTTAAGGGCAGCACACATCAACAGCCAAATACTTTTCATGAAACAATCCATATGTTATGACTGCTGTCATTAGGTGGTGTAATTTTGTTCTAATATGTAAATTTGAGTGTGCAGTTGCCTTTCCATGATCGGTGGATCCAGAAGACGGAGAACACCGATTGGCCTAAACAGGAATGATATATAAAAGACGGTTCTATGGAGTGCCTGTCATTCATCCTAAAGTTTAAACACTGTTTGAAATTCATGAAACCCTTATTTTATTTGTAACACAAAAAGCCAGCATTTCCTGTGTTGGTTTTTATGTGGCATAAAAATCGACTAATGTAATGACTAATCTTGTCTCCTATCATCTCATCATGTAAACCCAATATTATTATTACCTTTCAAATCTTTTCCATTGTTGAAGAATGACAAAGTAAAAACTTAACATTTAAAGATAGACCAAATAAGCTGCAGTATTTAACATATCGCTCACGCTCAACTTGAGTATGTCAACCAACCCAGCTGTCAGTTATAGAACTTTGGTATTAGTATCTGTATTGTAGTGGTTTATTAAACTAGTCCTGTCCAATGCCTAAGACACGAACGTGTCAAAAAGATGCATCAGCGACCAGCCAAGTTCTCTTCTTGACAATCTGTCAGAAGATCAGGCCCTGTACATGTGTACACATGTGGTGCAGTGGTGACTCTTACCTATAAGAAAAAATGGTTCAATGAGTTTGCTGCTACCTAAATCTTATGGGCAAAGAAGAAAAAAAAGAAAAAAGTGACTATTTGAGTTTTACTTGGAGAATATGATCTACCAAGACCAGCTTAATACCTTTCAGTTTGCTCAACTTTGCGCTTAAAGTTACTCAAACTTATTCTATAAACCCCCATGAGATGTTCCTCTAAGGATGACTGCATGCAGCCCTGATTTATGATAGTGCACGATAATAAAACTGATGGAACTGCTTTTTAAAAGATGGTGCCAAACACACACACCAAAAAAATCTATTCATACCACAAACTGAGGATACTTGTTTTTAAAAGATCCCATGAAAGAAAAATATGCTGTTATTCATATTTTGATTCTTTATCCCTGGATAGGCCCTTCTTTTTTTCAGCTGGTAAACCAACACATTATTCACGATGTAGTGAAAATGCCTTTAAGAATATTGTACTATTTCAGACTATTATGTGTAGTAGTTATTATTTAGTAGTATTAGTATGTAGAAACACTACTAAATTGGTCTCAGAGAAGAAGCTAAAGTAAAATTCAGGTGTGTCCTGACAGCTGCAGGGTTCAGGTGTATAGATCAGCGTCGCAAAACAGCGTGACCTGAGAATTAATTATCCCCACAACAGCAATGAAGCGTAACAGAGTGATGTAATCTTCGAGGCCATCTTCACCTCATAATGGGCCACTCTCTGGGACTCGGAGATGAGCTGAGCACTGCACACCTTGCAGTAGCTGTCTGTGAATAGCCCTTGGTCCACCTCTGTTGACTTCATCTAGAAAAAGACAAATGCAGGAGAGGTGATTAAACAAGGAGATCAGAATCAATTAATGTACAATGTACAGTCAATTAATGTACAACATACAATTAATATACAATGAACACAGTATCAGTGTCACTTCATTAGTTATGTAACACACATAAGCATAGTTGATATCAGTAAATTATGAAATCACAAAGCGTCTCTGTAAAATGTTATAAATCTGACATGGGTTTGTCATCACAGTAATGAGGCTTTTGTTTTTATTTTTAATCCTTAAGGAACTGAGACAACCCGAGAAGCAAAGTGGCAAAACAGTGATCGCATCTCATACTTTCATTGTTCTGCATCAATATTTTATTACCTCAAACATTTCAGTTCAAAAACATGTATTAATCCCAGAAAGAATTTAAATGTTGTTGAATCCTTCTTTGCATCATCATCTCAAGTGGCTTCACAGTAGTCCCAGAATAGAACCAGCCTTCTTTATCAGGTTATTGAGCCTTTTTACCTCCTTGGCTCTGATGCTGCTATCCCAGCAGAAGACAGTGCACTCTTCACAACTTGCAGAATATATGTCATCTTGCTGGAAACCTTGAAGGACCCAAGTTTCCTCAAGAAGTGAAGCCTGCTCTGTCCTTTCTTGTTGACAGCTTTACTGTTGCAACTCTAGTCCAGTCTGTTGTCTAGGTGAACACTGATATATATATATATATATATATATATATATATATATATATATATATATATACTCCTTCCAAGATGGAAATAGTGTTTGACCTACCGCTGTTTCTCTTAAAATCTCCTTTGTTTATATCACATTCAAGATAAGTTTTCACATCATGCCACCAAGTAGTCTACTGTACTTCTACTGTACTGTCCGTATTCAGCTTCATGCCCAACTATTATTTTTAAACTCAATTTTAATGTTATTCCATGCTGTCTACATATGTTTATGATAACACAAAATGGAAAAAGGTATGAAAAATTGAAGATTGGCCTTCCTTCAACCCAAAGTGTTGTTTTGCTGAGGCCTGTGTTGTTTACTGAAGATGTTGGACTACTCTGGTACCTGAGCCTCACCCAAATCACCTGTTTCATAACCTGAGCCCTATTCCACCCGTCCTGCTCTTTGACCAGGTCCTGGTCCATCTGCCCATACTCTGCAGTCTGAAGTGGAGGCCTGCTCTGTTTACCTTTCTCTGCAACCTGGGGCCTGCTCTACTCTTCCCCACAACCTGAGTCTCGGCTCATCTGCCCTGTTCTTCAGCCCACTGCGTTCACCCATTGCTGCAGCATGCTTCAGTCACTCTGCTCTGCATTTTCTACTGCCTGGGATCTGTTTTACCTGTGTCATCAAGCCAGACGTCACCAGCCTTGCAACAGATAGCCTCCATTCAGTTCTGCAGTAGGTGGCCTTCACCAGTCTCTGAGCAGCGAGCTCCCACTAGCCTGTGGCTGCAAGCTTCATTCTGCTGCTATTTTCTTGATAGATCATCTAGGCTACACTGAGGCCATCTACAAGGATCTTTCAACACCATACTGAGGCCCATGATATTGACAAAGCCTTCTCCTTCAGTAAACCATTTGCTCTACATTAACCTACAAATTGCTGAGCGTTGTGCATTTCCTACCTCTTTATTATTATTATTATGAACTTGACATGAACTTGTCACCATACTTGTCTAGAGATTTACCTAGTTCTCAAAGCCTTTTAGCTTGTTAGCGTTACACAATCTCATGCTTCTTGGGAAATCCAGCTTCTCTTCAATGAAAGGTGTATCCGACTCTTTGCGCTTTGTGATAAGGCAGAGGCTGATGATTCTTTTATTATTAATTTTATCCTGGAAAGTGCAGTCTAAACCTGGTCTTGATTTACTCTATGTCCAGACTCTCTCTGATTTTAAATCCTGTCATGGATGTGGATATGATCTGGGTTGATTCAACAGACACAGATATTGTTGTAATCTCTGAAACTTGGCTGTTGAAGTCTATAACTGATATAAACAATGTTGGATATAACGTTTATCGAACAGGCAGGATCTACAGTCCATCTCTCAGTCCATCTCCAAACAATTGGAATTCTTAGCTTTGAAGGTGGAAATTGCCAAAGTTTTTTCCATAACTGTTGTGGCGTGCTACAGGCCCCCATCTGCCTCTCATGATGCTTTATTTTCTTTAAAACAAATTATGTCCAGATTAACTTTGCTTGTATAACCTTTACTTGTTTTTAGCAAGACAAATTGATGATTGTCCAGGGACAACAGATGAAAAATAGCCTTTTGCCTAATTCTGGTGCATTTATAGAATGTTAATTAATGTGCATTGTCCCTACCAAATAAATAAATAAAAATAAATAAAAATACCAGTTTATTAATATGTCCAGCATATGTGTTATTTAACATCTGACAATGTGATGGATTGCTTTTATTCAGATGATCATAAGAGGGAAGATTTTTTTTAATATAACAAATCTTTATTAGCCTAATCTCACTGTTTTTTAAATGTATCATACAACTATTGTGCAATATATGCTGATTAATTTAGTTTGAAGAGTGTGTATCAATGTATGGCAAAACCACGTTCCTAACATTCGGCCTTGGCCTTGGTCTTGGTCTCTCGGTCTTGGAAGAACCTATCCTATCTTGGTCTTGGTCTCGGAAGGTGTGGTCTTGGTCTCAGAAGACCTGGTCTTGACTCCATCCCTGGACAAAAGAATAAACCAAAGAAAGGCTCAAACTAATCTAAGAAAAGTAAATAGCAATACACAAAGAACAAAAAGCAAGAATAAACTAAGAAACGAAATACAAAGGGAAAAACCCATATGACAAGACTATAAATGAAATAAAGAAATAGCTCATTATAGGAAAAAATATTCAGGAAGTAGAACACAACAATAAACTTTGAAATTAGACCTCAAGGAAAGAACTAATAAAGTACAAACTATGAAGCATGAATTACGCACAAGCAGAGGTGGGAGTACCCAAAATTGTACTCCAGTAAGAATAGTATTTCAAAAGTATCCATACAAAAAAGTTATTATAAGAATAAAAAAGTATTTGGTAAAATGGCTCCTCAAATATTGAGTAACTGATCACAACATCTGATTTAATATTTAAAAATAAGCCTAAAATGAAAATAGAATTTTTTAATTGTTATTTTTCATCTCCACATTAACGCCATGGCTTGAAGTAAAAAACAAAAGTGACTCCAAGACACTTCGAATTTGACTCGTGGATTTTATTTAGAACTGGCTTTGAGCTTTGTAATTTCTGTACAATAAAACTTCTGAGATATAGATCATTATACAGATCTGTATAAAAATTTCAGATCTGTTTTTGTCCCATATTTGTATGACACTAGGTAGAGTACTGGCATTTATTTTTTTTCCATTTAAACCATGTAGAACTGAGGAAAAACATGAGGACCAGGAGAAGGTCCTCACTTTCCACAAATGACCTCCATTTGTTGGTGAAAATGGTGAAAGTGGACTTCTGTACGTAGTATATACAAGAACACAGAGACAGGTGTTTGGATTCAGCTGTTTACAGATACACTTTATTTTGGGCTGTGGCTTAAATACATCTTGTATTAATTAGTGCCATGTACTTTTCAGTGCTGTTGTTGTTACTGTTATATATGCATTTGTTGTTTGTTGCTATGGTTTGTTGGTTCTCTGTTTTTTTACCCCTCTCTTACTGCAGGTGCAGAAGCAGACTTCTTCTTATTCTCTTAATCTTTCTTTCTTTCCTCTAGTTTTATCCCCCTCTTTCCCTTTGCGCTTCACCTTGGCACTCAGACAACATTCCTAAGTGCCACACTGCCAGACAGGACTCATAAGAACATTTAAAAAATAAATAAATAAACAAAATAATATAAGATACCTTTGTTCATTTATAAATCACAGAATAGCTTAGCAGCATTCAGTTTTTGTGCTCCACTGATCTGGCACAAACTTCCAGAAAACTGCAGAACTGCTTAAACACTGTGTTCTTTTAAATTAAGGCTAAAAAAACATTTGTTTGGAGTTGCCTTTTTTTTTAATAATAACTGGAGCATAGATTAATTCTAGTCTGGATTCCAACTTCCCATTACTTCTCGTTATTTTGTCACTGTAATTTAATGTTTCTTTTTTGTTTGTTCATTTTATGTTTTTATCATGTAAAGCACTTTGAACTGCCCTGTTGCTGATATGTGCTATACAAAGAAACTTGACTTAACTTGACCTAAAACTGCAGTGTCCAGATGTGCCAGCCTCATTGAGACTTAAGTGCCCTGCATGGTCGAGTCGAACTGCCGAAATCAGTTCTCATTGTCGCAGCTGGGTGACGAAAATCGCGTCATTTTGTTCTCAGCTGCGTGTCGTCCTCCCTAGCTTGTCACAACCCCCTTGGCAGACTTTTCGGCCCCCTCTCTATGCAAAACTATTGTGTGACTGTTATGAATTTCGTGGGTGTGTTTAATTATTTGGAAAACAGCCCTAACTACTCAACTTCCAGAAGCCGGTTTTTCAGTTTTCAGCCACAGAGCAGGATGGATAGTTTTGAGGAGCAATTGTCCGAAGGCGTGAGGAAGTTCGTACTGAAACATTAAAAATAGTAATAATAATAATAATAAAACACTGCTCAGTTCTGGTCCGATGCAGCGGGAGAACGTCCCATCTAAGCCTTCCATTATTATTTTTTTGATAACATGGAAAATAAAACGAGATTTTCCAGCTCTTCAATCATATCAATCATTCAAACTGGTGAACTGGTTATAGTTTATCCTCTCTGCCATGAACGCCGTTTACTGTACTGTTGTAAACCACACACGGCAAAACACCATGAGGTTACTCTGCAGCGGGAAGGATTTCACAGGAGCTTGGCCCAGTGTGTCTTGTGGACCATGAAGAGTCTGTGCGAAAACAAACGTCCGAAAACCACGTGACCACGCATCAACAGTTTGGCTTCGACTGAACCATGCAGAGTCCTCGACCCATACAGACTCCATGCTGTGATTGCAGCCAAAGGTGCATCTACTTAATACTGACTTTAAAAGGTTGAATATTTATGCAATCACTTCTAACATTTAACTTTTTTTTTGTCTAAAAAGAAATTTTGTTGATCATGACTGATTTGTAAAAGTAATAAAAAGGGTTAAAAAAAATTCAAGGGGGTGAATACTTTTCAATTCAATTCAGTTTATTTATATAGTGCCAATTCATAACAAATGTTGTATCGAGGCACTTCACAAAATAATCAGGATCAATTGGAATGTATGTATGATTTCAACTCAATCATACATACATTCCAATTGATCTTGGTTATTATAGGCACTGTACTGTCCCTTTCCCAAGGCATGAGATATACTCAGCATTAACTTACAGCAGGAAGCACCCTGTCTCTAAGTTGCTGCTTTCTGTTCTCCAAGTATCCAGTGGCTCAGAGGTAACAACCAAACTGACAGGACCGTACTAAAGCATTTCAGAAACAGAGGTTTCAACAGACCAACAGCTAAAAAAGAAAAAAAATGTATAAATCAGTAATGCTGTTTTTCTCTTCAGTCATGTAATCAGTTGATGCTGGTGTAGTTTCCTCTTTATATTCTCAACAGACAAACTGCACAAATTAGAGCTTTAAAAAGCCTAGTCAGCTCATGCCAGCAACAGACCTGCAGTCTGTTTTTGCACGGGAACACAGATGCTCAAAATGAATGATTAATCACCCTAAATTCTAAGGCATCAGAGGCCTTATTATATTCCAAGGGAGTTTTCACACGTTATCGTGATAACTGTGTATGTCTCGCCCTCTGATAATGTTGTTGCAGCCTGCAATGTCCTCCACATTGGCAGACTCCAAACACAGCACCCACGGGCCCTCTTTCTGATCTTTGGGGACTTTAATCACGTCTCCCTGTCCTCCACCCTACCAATCTTCACCCAGTATGTCATCTGCCACACCAGAAATATCAATACACTGGATCTACTCTATGCCAACACCAAGCTGACATAAAGTTCATCACCTCTGCCTCCCATAGGGGGCTCAGATTACAAACTGGTTAATCTTCAGCCTGTGTATAAACCCCTGGTACACAGAGAACCAGCTGTGACACGCACAGTGAAGAAATGGACTGAAGAGACTGAAAAAGCTCTGAGGGATAGTTTCAGCTCCACTGTGTGGGAAGAGCTCTGTGCTTCTCATGGGCAGGACATCAAAAGCATCACAGATTGCATCACGGACTATATCAACTTCTGCGTCGAGAAACTGTGCCCATCATAATGGTACAGTGTTTCTCCAATAACAAGCTCTTTATCAACCCTGAAATAAAGGCTGTCTTGAAGGAGAAAAAGAGAGCCTTTAGATCAGGAAACAAGGAGAAGCTGAGAGCTATGCAGAAGGAACTGAGAAGAAAAATTAGGGATGGAAAAAAAACATCTACAGGAGGAAGATGGAAGATCAGTTGTACCAGAGCAACATCAGTGAGGTTTGGAGAAATTTGAAGTCAATTTCAGGCCACAAAGTAAACCCTCTGGTTGTAGGAGACTTAGGGTGGGTGAACAACTTGAACCAGTTCTTTAACAGTTTTGACCAGTTACCCATCCCTCCCCCAGCACAGTTCCCCATGCTGTTATCCCCCTCATCTGTAATGACTGCCTCCTCAGGACTTCACACCTCTCAGCCATCATCCACCCCCTTCACTTCAGAGGAAAGCATCCCACAGCCCTCCACCCGCACCTCCATCTTGTCTCTTTCATCATTTCAGGTGAGGAATGAGCTGCGAAAGATCAAGGTGTGAATGGCTGCAGGTCCAGATGGCATCAGCTCCAGGCTCCTGAGGTGCTGCTCAGATCAACTGTGTGGCATCATGGGAGAGAGACATGTTCAACCTGAGCCTGAAACTGGGGAAAGTACCACAACTGGGGAAGATCTCCTGTGTGGTACCGGTACCAAAGTTTAAATATCCAAAGGACCTTAGCAGCTACAGCTCAGTAGCCCTGACGTTGCATCTGATGAAGTCCCTAGAGAGGCTGATCTTCAAACATCTACGCCTCTGGGTGACGTCTTCATGGAGTCCGCTGGAGTTCGCCTACCAGCCTGGCATCGGAGTGGACGACACCATCATTTACGTCCTGCATTGAACTATGACCCACCTGGAGAAACCTGGAAGCACTGTGAGGATCATGTTCTTTGATTTTTCCAGTGCTTTCAACACCATCTAGCCAAGACTTCTGAAGGAAAAGCTAGAGCTGTCAGGAATGGACCATAACATGTCCCAGTGGATACTGGACTACCCCACTGGGTGCCCACAGTATGTGAGGACAGGGCTGTGTCTCCGACATGCTGGTCTGCAGTATGGGGGCCCCACAGGGAACTGTGCTGGCATTGTTCCTTATCACCCTCTACACCGCAGACTTCTCCATTAACTCCCCACGCTGCCACCTTCAAAAGTTCTCTGATGACTCTAACGTTGTCAACCTAATCCCAGGTGAGGACGAGACAGAGTACAGACAGTGGACTCAGGTCAGGACTTTGTGGATGGGTAAAGTGGAACCACCTCCTGATCAATTCTTCTAAAACCAAGGAGCTGGTGGTGGACTTCCACAGGCAGAGAACCCCCTTATTGACACTGGTGAACATCTAGGGAGTGGACATTGAGATTGTGGACTCTTACAAGTACCTGGGTGTTCACCTGAACAAGAAACTGGACTGGACTCATAACACTGATGCACTTTACAGGAAGGGTCAGAGCAGACTCTACCTGCTGAGGAGGCTGAGATCTTTTGGAGTGCAGGGGGTGCTCCTAAAGACACTATTTGACTCTGCAGTAGCATCAGTCATCTTCTATGGTGTTGTCTATTGGAGCAATATGGCAGTATTATCATGGCAAAACACGCGAGAGTAAATGAGATCCAGCGCGAGCACAAGTACAGATCTGCACACACACAGAATTGATCTGTGAGCAGAACGGAGTTGCACATGAGCATAAAAAGAGATTTGAACATGCGTGCGCACGATTTCTCCGCCTGCGCGTGCAGAATATCTCTGCTCACCTAAGCTTGCTCGCTCACAGAGAGCTTCTCCGCTCACATGTGCATAATGTCTCTGCTCGCTCGCTGTTCTCCTGCTGTTCACTTGCAGTTAAGGTTTTTGGCAGTCTGTGGGGGGGGATCAAGTCAACTTTCTATCACTACACATGATTGGCTGCAGTCCCTGTCCTCTGACTGGCCATTTAAACTGCCAACCCTTTCAGCAATGGCAGTGAGTTTTCCGGACAACAGTCTTCCACATGATGGTGAATGTTTGTACTTAACCAGACTGAGAAATTAAAGGCTTCTCTCCAAGTTGATATTTCTGTTATATATTCTGTATTTAGAGAGATTCTGTTCAATTCAAATATATGTTATTGATCCCAAAAAGGAAATTCAATTAAATTTTCTTTGAGTTGTAGATGCTATTTTTTTAATGAGCTACAACATTTAATTTCTCTTTGGGACCAATAAAGTATTTTTCAACTGAATTGTTACCTCTCAATATTAAACCGTTATAGCTAATGGTTTTAGATTAATTTGACTGCTGCAATTACTGTGCATGTTGCATTTTACTGCTGTATATGTTGGAGCTCATACTGTTAGATGGTTGAAACCACAGCAATGCATCATGTTTAAGATCAGGTCTCTAGTGTAACTATCCTTTGAGAACCATACGTCCTACAAAGCCAACTTTTCATGAACTTAAGGAACACGTTGTTTATCCAAGAGAGTGCTTAATTTACTGTAGATCGGAGTACGAGTTCTCTCAAACCACAAAGGAACACTTCATCCTTCATTCAAGAGTATAGGGATATAATGGCATAAAATGGAAATACTAAAGCACAAAATGTCAAAATGTTAAGCAAATGGCTTTTCTTTATGGTTTACTATTCACAGTTTTAGAATAAGAAACTGACATTGTGGAGATTTCACTATTTTTATTCCTCACTTTCAACACCAGAAAATTCTAATCTTAAAACAGAGAAATTATACACATGTGAAGTTACTATCATGGCGCACTCCACAATGATGGTCAAATTCAATTTGAAGTCTAAATCTCCTTCTGTTGAGGTGATGGGCCTGTCCAGTAGACAAATGACAGTCCTCTTGCTTCTTTGTGTCTCTTAAGCTCATCTGCTATCTCTGTCTGTCTCCCAGCTTCATCCTGAAATCATTTCCATTTTCAAATAGGCCTGAGAAATTGAGAATTGTACAGAAATGTGTAAGATAAACAAGGCATTTAAAAAGCGCTTATATAACAATTCCTAAATATCTTAGGTTTCAATTCAGAAAGACCATTAACTTAATTGCCAAGCTTTTCCAATGATCATCCAGCACAGGATGAAGATGATGTTCCATCACACTGATCATGAGAACTTTGTGTACAACAGATCCAAACCTGGCCATATAGTGCTTTAATTACTGGTGGAACCAAGCCAAAGAGAAACAAATTAAGTATGAAAGTGTTGAAAGTGTTTGTGTAATTTTTTTTTTACATTTTCAAATTTCTTGCAGTTACCATTTTATTTTACTGTTACTGTATTGATAGACTAATGCTTAATAACATTGTTCAAATTGTGTTTCTACAGCAGCGACATTAAACTTTACAACAGCAAAGTCAAGGCATTAACTCAATATACACTTAAAAAGAACAAAGAATCAGTATCAGTCCTTCCTTATCTCTGCTGTTGTTAACTGCCTGCAGGTAATGTTACTTGGTAGGAGGAGTGACTAGTTTGTCTCAGCCATCAGCTGAGTTTACAATATTATGACAAATTTAAGATTATAGACCAGTCTATAATGCAGACAACTTTCAATTTCTTGTTTTTTTTTAACAACTGGACATAAAATATTGCATTCTATACTGTAAGAAAGGATTTCAGAGGATTTCAAATACAATCCATTTAAATAATTCAAAATAACCTTAATATAGGAATCAAATCAGTTATAATGGGTAAATCCTATTAACACTACCTGTTTGTGGACAGTAAAAATTGCAACATAACAAAATATCATAACATTTACCCAAATATTCTGGGTCGTACCTCGCATTGTGCGCATGTGCCAGAAAGTACATATCTGGTCAGTTCCCCTGGCGTTCAAAGCTGTACCTACACAGGATGTTAACCGTCAACCTGCTACTGACTGTGGAGGCTCTGCCACGAATGTAAGTGAAACTACTATTTACTACAATTAGCTTTGTGTCCGCAATGTAAATGTTGACTTATTTGATGGATAACAAGAGTTCTCAGCAAGTTTTATACCATGTATGCATTTCAAGCAGAAAATTTGAATCAGTGATTAAGGTGGCTTCTTTTTTTTTGGCTGTTTGAATCAGACTACAATCGGGGATAAATCATTGGTAAAGGCAACTTTAATGTAAAACAGTCATCAAAAGGGTTTTGTAGTACGTTGGTTATTGTTCACATGATCTTGTTCTGCTTTATTTGGTACCAGCTATTTACTGGCACCACAACGTCCTGACTTGATAACTGTACTTCAGGGAGTAATTGTGGAGTTGCTAATTTTACTCCAGAGGGTGTGCATCTCCTTTATCACAGGACTGCTTTCTCTCTATAACAGCTAAGTTATGTTAGCTAACGCTGCTTCTATCTCTATTTATAGGTAGACTATACAGCAGCTTCCATATCTGGACTCCTCAAGAAGCTGTCAGGAGAGGCAAAATGATCACTGAAAAACTGTAACTGTTACTCGAGTAGAAGTACTGGTAACAACCATTACAAGTCAAAGTCCTATTTTTAGAAAATTATTTAACTAAAAGTACAAATTATACCTCCTAAAAACTACTCAGTACTAGTTACTTTTTAAATGTAGGCTATGTGTTTAATGTGTGTGATTTAAGATTGGGCAGGTTGTATATTTAAATTTGGACTTGTGTGTCCCCCAGAGTGCTGAGGAAAAAAAAGGGATGCTGTTGTCTTATTGAGTACCTTGGGGACAAGCAAGAAGAAGTCTTCCATGACTGCCAGGTATGTTATTAAATGACTGATCAACTCAAGGTATTCGCATCATGTCTTCTCTCCCTTTGCCTCTTTTTCCTCTCCTCTTCCAAACGACACATAAATCTGCTTGTTTTGACTAAGAAAACTGAAATAAATCAAAACATCTTGTTGATATACTGTATTTAAAATTGCCCCAGCATTTTTTTCACACCCTTAACATGAAGGATGAACAGGAGGACCACATGGACCACACCATAAAGGTGCTTGTGATTCATAATCCTATGGATGAGGAGGATCCAGCAGAATTGTTGGTTGTGAACAGCTATGTGTGGAATCTGAACCAAAGCATGTGTGCTGTTGGTGGGTCTACTCTACAACCTCAACCTCGAGTATCCCAAGATGCTCAAGAACATGATGTATTCCAAGAACTTTTGCTGGAGCATAGCTCATAAAGGTCCATACCCTCAAAGGCAAACTAATGGAATTGTATGCAAGTTCTTATGGTTGTTTCATAATTCCACAAGCAGGACCTTTTGATCTGTCTAATTGTAAAATGCTGGTGCAGCTTTGTAGAATTACAGAATATGTACAGTTGAAACCATATATTTACATACACCAAAGAAAAAGACACATACACATTTTTTCCCCTCAATGTCTAAGGTTAAACCAGATCAAACTTTCTCGTTTAGGTCAGTTAGAATTACCAAAATTTATCCATTTGCTAAATGCCAGAAACCCAACAAACATTTTTAGAGATTTTTTTTGTAACTTTCTATAAATTAAAAAGTTTACATACATTTGGTCAGTTTTAGGGATAATTGTCTTTTAAACTGGATGACTTGGGTCAAACCTTTTGAGTTTCCTTCCACAAAGTTCTCCCAATAGTTTGCTGGAGTTCTGCCCCATTCCTCCTGACAGAACTGGTGGAACTGAGTCAGGTTTGTAAGCTGCCTCACTTTCACACACCTTTTCATATCTACCCACAACTTCTCCATAGGACCGAGATCAGAACTTTGTGATAGCCATGCCAAAGCATTGACTTTGTTGTCCTTAAGCCACTTTATAACTACTTTTGCTGTATGCATAGGGTCATTGTCCATTTGAAAGACCAATCTGAGCCCAAGGTTTAACTTCCTGGCTGATATCTTTAGATGTTGCTTCAATATTTCCACATAATGTTCTTTCCTCATGACGCCATCTATTTTATGAAATGCACCACTTCCTCCTGCAGCAAATCAGCCCCACAAAATGATGCTACCACCTCTGTACTTCACAATTAGGATTAGCATGTCCCTATTTCCTCCAAATGTAATGATGGTCATTATGGTCAAACAGTTCCACTTTTGTTTCATCAGATCACAGAACATCTCTTCAGAAGTAAAGGTCTTTGTCCCTGTATCTGCAAATTGCAATATGGCTCTTTGTGTGTCTTTTGAAGGAAAGGCTTCTTCCTCATTGAGTGGCCTTTAAGCCCATTTCAACACAAGACACACTTCACTGTAGATAATGACACTGTCTCACCAATTTCAGCCAGAATCTTCACAAGGTCTTTGGCTTTTGTTCTGGGGTCACTTTGCACATTTTGGACCAAAATCCATTCATCGCTGGGACACAGAACCTGTCTTCTTCCTGAGAAGTATAATGGTTGGACAATCCCATCATGTCTACACTTGTGTATAATTGTTTGAACAGATGATTGTAGAACCTTGAAGCATCTGGAAATTGTTCCCAAGGATGAAACCATACTTGTGCAGCTCCACAGTTATCTTACTGATATGTTGGCTAATTTCTTTTTGACTTTCCAATTGTGACAAACAAGAAAGCAGTGAGTTCCAGGTGTGGCCTTAAAATAAATCCACAGGTGTGCCTCCAATTAACTTAAATGTGTCAATTAACCTATCAGAGAGTTTGTGGAAGGAAACCCAAAATGTTTGACCCAAGTCATCCAGTTTAAAAGACAATTATCCTTGATTCTGACCAAATGTATGTAAACTTTTGAATTTGAAGAAAGTTACAAAAAAAAAAAAAAAAAAAAATCTCTAAAAATGTTTCCATTAAGTTTTCTGGCATTTAGCAAATAGAAATAATTTTGGTAATTCTAACTGACTTAAAACCAGAAAAGTTTGATCTTATTTAACTTTAGACATTGAGGAAAAAATATGTATGTGTCTTTTTATTTGGTGTATGCAAATATATGGATTCAACGGTACTAATTCTGTTCTTTTGTTTTGCTGGGTCTCAGTGACATTGATTGAACTGCCATTTTCTAAAATCCTTACCTTGGCACAGACAAAGATAGGAGATACTTGAAATTGACAGGTTGCAACAGACTACAGCCTCTAGTGTTTTTCAAAACAAAATAATGTCAGACTACTGATTGAAGTGATTTTGGGAAAGAATGTTTCAGATTATTGTCCTTTAACTGACATTGAGATGTTTTACAGTTAAAGAAAATTATATTTGTATTACAATTAAAAATAAAACAATTTTTATTTTCATATTTTCTCTTTTTCAAAAAATTTATATATAAATGTGTATATTGCACCCGGCAACTGTTAATTAGATTTTTGATTGCCAATGATAGTGCAGTCCTGTTGTTTAGCAGTGTGAAAGAGTCAAAAGATGTATCTTTACAACTATTTTGCTAACTAAAATGTGGCACTGCTTAAAATAGAGCATATATGATCATTTTGTACCATCTGTTTATTTGTTGAGCATGTTGTTGATTAAATAAAGGTTGGTTTGATCATTTACTGTCTGAAAATGCATTTCTGTGGAACTTTAAGAGGTCAGTAATAATTAATATATATAATTATCATATTTCTATTATATAATTATTAGGTATAATTATTAAGTAGATCAACCATGAAAAATAAACATTACTATTATTCAGATTTTTAAGGTAACTGATATACCCAAAAAATGCAAGGTAGATTTTACCTAATTTCTTTTGGTGTTTCATAGCTGTTGACATTAGATACTCTTTACTAAAAGTATTTGGTTAAATTTACCCAACCAAACTGAGTGCAAATTGTTACCTCATTTTTGGAGGGTAAATTCTATAGGTTGTTTTTTACAGTGTGCATGTTTATGCTTGTAAACTAGATGCATTTATAAAGTATTGTTTTGTAACTCACAATGGTTTTATTTAAAGTAACATTACCTACAGTAATGAGCATAGCTGTCATTGACTCTATCTAGTCCAGGTTTGAAGTGTCCAAGTACAGTAATTTTTTAAACTAGAGCAGATTAAGAATGAAATGAAAATGAAATGGAATTTCCATTTAGCAGCTTCCTAAATCAGATGCTAGGATCAGAAGTCAACAACAGCTTTGTCCTTTGTAAAGGTTTCAGTGAAACATCAGTAATGGTTTTGATATGTCTGTTTTTATTGTTGCTGTGCAAAAGGGCTGTGCAGAGATTTTTGGAGGAGTAGGTGCTCAAAGTTAAAAAGAGTTTCAAAGAATAAGATTTTAAAACACCTAACAACATATTTTATAATTTAACGTCAAAAATATTCACTATATCATCCCTGAATCTCCCCTTTGCGGGATACTAAAGGCTGTTTCTATTCTATCATAGTCATCAGATGAGGACAATGCAAAGCAAAATTAGCCTATGTTTTACCTGATTTTGTACAATGTTTCTATTGAGGGTTGTTGTGCCTGTTGCTAGTATTGGTAGGCAGGGTTGTGTTGATCTGAGACATTAGAAAAAGCATAGGAGAGATGGTTGCTGATTAAACAAGTGGTATTAAATACATTATGAAATTTCTTAAATTCCAGCTGTATCTCACTAAATAAACCCTAATAATTGACAATAATCTAAGTAAACCGAACTGTTTGGTTAGCCGTCCATCCAGTCCTACTATGCTTCAGTTGACTTTGATCACATATTACGCAAGTTTTCTACTTGCTTAAAGACTTTTTTTTCAAAACTAACCTTATGAATCTCATAAGAACATTAAGGAAAAGAGATAATATGTCTACATCTAGTAGTTTGTGAGAAAATCTCTAAAAGGGATTTCTTGTTATAACAGCACTATCTTGTGGTCAAATTTAGCAAACCTTCCTCCATAGGTAGGAGGCATAATTCTGTATATAATCTGTGATTAAATTAACGTTTGATTTCACCGAGTTCAAATGTGAGATGTGATGTGATATGTCAAATGTAAGTTACACCCACTTCCTATTCAAGATCTGACCTCAAGGTGTGATCTTTAACATCTGTACTATGTTTGGTGTAAATTTGTCAAGTTATTATTTAGATATAAACTTTTGGACCTTATGCACAAAATCTAGTTAGGCGATTCTTAGTGTAATTTTAGAAAATAGTTTCTGCTTCTTTCTTTGTAAAATCCAAAAAGGTATTTACTTTGCCTCTTCCAGCTGTAGACACAATCATGTGAGGCTTATTGTGTTTTCACCCTGCTGGAACTAAAGGAGGGACCACACAAGATGAAACTCCTCTATGTTCAAGGTTGGGTCATCCCAATTAAGAGTTACAATGCTGAGCCAGAAATGTTGGTTCCCTGTGAGAAACTTTGTGATAACCTAAGTAAGTATAAGTAGGTAGTGAAACAATTATACACAAGTAGGTAGTGACTATCTGTCTAGTTCGTCTAGTGCAGAGCAGATCAGACTGAACGGACCAGACTGAACAGATGCTAGACAGGGTTGTGCCAAAAAAAATCGAGTCACATAAGAATCGCGATTCTCATTTACTGATTCGGAATCGAAATAAAATGTCCAAAAATCGATTTCAAAAAATAAAAAACGAAATAACTAAATAAATCCACTGCCTGTTGGCGTCCATTTTGTAATTACACGAGACGTCATGACGTCACCGCGTAGTCGGTTCTGAAACGTAGACATGCGCGGACACCCCCACAACAAAGAGAGAACAATTTTAAAATGTAGTTAGGGAAGCGCGATTCATCCGGCCCCGTCAACTTTAAAGGCAAAGATATGGACTCATTTCGGGTTTTATCAATTCCCGGGAAGACCGAGCTTGATTTGACCTTCATTGTGTACTAGGCTGGCAAAACGAAGATCAGGCACTTCGGGAACACCACAAACGCGCGGGCTCACATTAGCAGGCATCACCTGGAGTTAAAGGACTCGGAGCAGAGTCAGCCACCAGAAGCAGACCAACACACACTGCAGTGCTTTGCCAAACTGTCCGCCAACTCCGAGCAGGCAAAACAAATAAACAGATTTATCGCCTGCGTCATCGTGAAAGACTTACGGCCTTACAGTGTGGTGGAGAACCAGGGGTTCATCTCCATGTTGCAGACAGCGGAGCCAGGGTACGCCATACCATCACGTCAGTTTTTCAGAGACAGCTGTGCCACAGCATTATCAAGAGTGTAAAGGAAACGTCGCCAGTGCCTTAACCAAAGCCACCACAGTGGGACTAACATGTGATGCATGGAAATCGAGAGCAACCCAGTCTTTTGTGACATTCACCGCTCACTGCATAATTGATACATGGCTGCTCAAATACAGCGTTTTGCAAACTCATGAAATGCATGAAAGCCACACGGCCATAATTGTCTATGTGATGTTTCACTCCGTTGCTGAGGAAGGGGAGCTGACTGTCGCGGATCTGGTGATTGTAATTGATAATGGTGCCAACATGCTCGCTGCTACACAAATTGGTAACTTGGCACACATTACATGTTTCATCCTGGTCGCTCAACGAGCCCTGAAGCTAACCACGGTGTCACGACTGCTCGGGAGGATTAGGAGAATCACTGATTTTTTTTTTTTTTTTTTACCGCAGCGCCGTTGCAAATCATGAACTGCAGGACAAACAGAAACTAATACAGTTACCGGTGCACAAACTGAAAACGGATGTCCCTACCCATTAGAACATCGCGCTGGACATGATAGAGCGATTCCTAGAGCATCAGCCTGCTATTTTTACCCCGCTCCTCTCCCTACAGATGAGAAGATGCATACCTGTCAAGTTTTGGATTTAAAAATAAGGGAAATTTTCCGCGTTATCGTACCTGCTGCGAGCCGTCCCACCAGCCCAACCTAGGTTCAGTATCCCTTACATTTTTAAGACAGGTTTACAAGAAATCTAAAATAACCACCTGTGAACCACTTACAAATTACAATTAGGTGATCAGAATCTGATAGGCCTACCTTTGTTGACACTGGAATGCTGAGGGCATTCCTACATATGTAATTCTTGTAACAGAGCCTAAGTGACAACACAAAAGGGAATTGAAGCACATTTATTTATTTTACATATTTTCAGTTTATATACTGTCTGAAAGTGAAACATTTTATTTTCATCACACATTTCTTAGTTTCTCATGTTCACTCATGTGGCTCTCTGGTATTCACAAACTTATTATAGAGAGTTGTTGCAGACTTTGCATCCTTTAACACTTTTTTAGAAGGAGTGTATTTGTGGGCTGGTTGTGGTTGTTTTTACATGAGGAAAGCACAAACAGTGCTGTTGTCTAACAACATCCTATTCTCTATAACAATCTTTCTACCATACTAAACACTCTTTCAGAACTGACATTGCTGTGGGGAATGCATAATAAAGCCTTCATTAGTCTTGGCAGCTCACTGAACCTCACATCCTTTCCTAACGGGCCCCAGAATCTGTCAATTTTGTCATCTTGTGGGAGTTGCTTGCTATCTGTCACTTGGTAGTCAGTGAGTTCCCCGTTTCTTCTGGGGATAAGGGTGAGTTAGGATATTTCACCTTGGAACTGGCAAGCGTAAAGACTCACTGCTGAGGGTGAGAAGAAGTTCCACCCAAAAGACCCCTCCCCGAAGAAGTGTGGGAGTTGGGCTCACCTAGAAGAAGTTAAGGAGGAGGTGACCTAGCACCAGAAGTGTCTGACTCTTAGTCCAGACATGGGTAAGTTTTAAAGGAATAGCCCCCCATTAGAGGCATAATGGGACAGAAACAGAGTTCCAGGGAATTCTCCCCTCCCAAGGGTGAAACATTGACATGTTTAAAACATATGGGCCTGAAATCACTGGATATAATAATTATTGAACTAAAACCTTAGATTTCCCTACAGGGGTTTATTCAACATGATATGAATTATCAAAGAAAGTCGACGACACAATAAAAAAGAATAAGCAAAAGTTAGAAGGATAAAGAAAGTGAGAAGATAGTGTAACAAAGTGTTGTGAGAGAGACAGGATGACAAAAATGACCTCTACAGACGACGGGACAACTGGTCTATCCCTGAAACTTCTACTAAGACTTCTGAACCACACACACATATTAGTAATGATTGTAATCCTTCAGTGTACAACTCCTTCTCAAAATCTAATCATTCCATTATCTCTCTCACTTTTCCTTCCATATATCATGACCTCCGAGCGTTGGCAGCTGTGGTGGACTCTGATTTAGACACATTCATCCTTGGCCCACTTGCTGGGAACTGACAGCCACTTTGACAGCGCCTCCTCTGTGGGATCGACCGCTTCTACACTGAAAATAAAAGTTTGTTCAATTTACTTGATTGTATTGTGTACATCAGTCCCACACAATGAGAAGAAGTAAAACTAACTTAATTTTCCTCTTTCCCTCAAGTACATACTGCTTGTCAAATCATATTTAATTTACATAAATTTACTTAAAAATATTGTTGAACATACAAACTTTTTATCTGTTACCATAATGCAAATATATTATGTGGTATCAATATCTTTTTTATGTCTCAGCAACAATATTTTAATGGAGAACACCAACTTATTTTTGATTGCCAGTATTACTTAATGGAATTGTATCATGTAAAGGCCATGTAATCATGCTCCTGGAACACATGTTACAGCTTTAAATCCTACATAATTTTTTCAAGTTAACTTTATAAAAATCCATACCTTGCTACTGTTAAAAACTAAAATTAAATATAAACTGATCTTTGACCAAAAAAAAGGCAAAGAATATGAGTGCTGCTCAACAATTCACCTTTATTAAACTTAGCAGTAAAAGCAGAGAGCTGCCATGAATAAGCCAAAATCACAGCCATGAAACTTCTGTTACACCTTTTGGGAATTTTAGTCTTGCCTGCAAATACAAAAAATTACACTGAATTTTAAAAGCAAGAAACAGAAAGCAACAACCTGCTAAGCATAGAACACGTACCATTTAAAATAATTTCAGCATAAATTAGGAGACAAAAAGAAGCAGCAAGTTGCTAAAGATTGCATATCCAAATACACATTTAGTATTTACCCATTAAGAATATCTGCTCGATTTTACACTTAAATGACATTGTTAGATAATTGCAGCTGAAAACTTACATTAATCTTTTTGAAAATAGTAACATGACATGAAAGCTGCAGTATTCAATTTTTATAAAAGGGTTTTTATATATTTGCAAAAACTGTCATTATGTTGTGTCAGTATAACATGAGACAGATAATACATGATAGGAGAGAGCTTACTATTTTTCAGATTATCAGTCTCATGTTATACTTTAAGAAGAGAAGTTCCAACAGTGGTGTCTTCAATGGCCTCATTGATGGCAGCTTCATCCATGCCCTGTACTCCCGGATGAGCTGGTCGGGATCTTCTCCCATGTTGACACGCACTCCCTTAATAACACACTCCCATCCAGCATCAACATCTCCACACTGGAAAGAAATGAATGGGATTAGCATCTTCTTTCAGGCCTTGTGCTTGACTATGATGTTTAATAGTGTACATTACAAAAATGCTCTTAAAGTAAAGGCATACAAAATAATGTAGTTAAAGTGAAGGTTTAAACAAAAACAAGCAGATTTAATAGTACAAGATGAGAGTGTCTATCACAAGAAAGCCTTTATTTTCCACCCTTATAAAAATCTTTGTCCAAAAGGGTTCCTAGTTGTGTTATGAATGTTAAGGCTTTATCACTTACATCATCCATTTGTGCCACAATTTGTTTTAGCTTTTGTCCAAGCTGTCCTCCTCTTCTTTTGAACAGCTTCAAATGGAGATCCAGCTGAGACAAGAACTTTGACTGAAGTGGGATGGTGGTAATTCTCTTAAACTCAGCGTTGATCTGAAAAAATGAGCACAAACGAATGAGTTTCATATGTTTAATACCTGGAAGAGGGCCACAATCACTTGCTGCAGAAGTGGGCTGTTAAATAACTGTGCCTAAACATTTCAGATTAAGACTACTTGAAAAAGAAAAAAAAACCTGTATGAGACAAGCCTTACCTCATGGATGTCAAATAGAGCAGGCCATCTTGCCATGAAAGCCTCTACCATCAGTGCATCACAAACAATTTCATGTCTTCTGTATGCAAAAGCTTTTTCTATCTTGAGTTTCACCAACTCTCTGTTGTTCCTCTTTTTTACGTCCAAGAGTAAAGCGTTCCGCATCACCTCTAGACTTCCCTCAGTGTCTGCTGATGGGTATGTAGGGCAAAAGTTCACTGTTTCTTTATACTAAATAATCTAGGTTCACAAAAAAGAGAAAACAACACCTAATTATAAGCCATTTAGAATTTACATCCATTATACAGCCCAGACTGAAACAAACAAGTTTCACTGAGTCTTGCTCTTATTCAATCATAAGGATGCCAGTGTTTCCCTCTTTTTATGCTATATTTACCACCCAAAAACAATTATTGGCAGCTACAATTGGAATCGGTTGCTCAGGCTTTCTAAAGATCGGTGATCAGCCATAAGACTGCAATCGGTTCACCCTACTTTATTTAAAAACAACAACCACTCTGTAGAACAATGGACTGCTGTAATCAACGTAGTGACCCTTAATACAAAAAGTATATTTAACAGTTGTTGAAGAAGTACTTTAACATGTGTTGAATATGTCTACATATTAGACAGAACAGGAAAAAAGACTTTGGGGGAAAAAAAAAAAAAAAAAAAAAAAAAAAAAAAAATTATATATATATATATATATATATATATATATATATATATATATATATATATATATATATATATATATATATATTAGCTCAATGGGTAAGTCACCCTACCTTCACCCGAGAGACCGGGGTTCGAATCCAGGCCGGGTTGCTTGGTTGAGATATCCAGTGTGGGTCCTTAGGCAAGATCCTTCGCGCTACTGCCTACCTCATGATGAGTGACAAAGGAATACACGCCATGCCGGCTCAGACGTCGCCCGGCCAAACAAGGTCTGCGTCAGGTGCTGGGGAACCAGGGCACCTTCACGAAAAATGGGTTACTGGAACAAGACGGAATTGGGCGAGAGGTGAAAACTTGGATCTGTTGGAATGCTACTACTCAAGTAACCCTAGTCAGAGGGGTTACATGCAAAGAATACGGGAGGAATGGTTACGTCAACATCCCCATTCAACACTAACTGCCAAACAACTAGTAGCTCAGTGTTCCAACATCCGCAAACGGCAAATGCTGTCACAACTTGAGATAGACGAGGTACAACACAAATGCTACGGCAAGGGGGAGCCAGGACGCCAGGTCAGAGGGGAGTTAACTTCAACTCCCCACCCGGAGATTGGGTATGCAGCCCCAATAATGAACGAACCATCACAGCTGAACGAGGCAGCAACTGACCTGAGAGGTAGGATCGTGGCCCGAATGAACACCAGGCAATCCCGATGCCAATTACAACGGCTGAGTGAAGTACCATCAGAAGATGTGAACGCAGCATTGAGAACGATCCCTACCAACACCATAACGGAAACCAATGAGCTGGTGTACGACTCAGCATCAGTGATCCTTGAGATGCTCGGCTATAGGAGCAACCATGAGATTCAATACCCACCATGGAAAAGACGGTTAGAGGCTAAAATCAAGGTAACAAGGAGGGAAGTGAGCCAATTGTCAGAGCTCCAAAGAGGTGCAATCAAAAGACCAGTACCCAAGCGGTACAGCCAGATGCCCATACCTGAAGCGCTCGAAACTGCCAAACAAAGGCTCCAAGCCTTGGCCAGTCGCCTAAAGAGGTACACGAGAGAAAATGAAGCCAGGAGGATTAACCGGCTCTTCTCCACCCAACCGGCTAAAGTGTACTCTCAATGGCAGGGTAATAACAACAGAGCAGACCCACCAAGGCTGGAGACCCAACAGTACTGGAAAGGCATATGGGAAAGGGAGGCAACCCACAACAGCAATGCACAGTGGCTAATCTCTCTACGAGATGACCACAGCAACCTCCCTGAGCAAGCCCCAGTAACTATCACAGTGGCAGATGTCCAAGAAAGAGTCTCAGGTATGAAAAACTGGACAGCACCAGGTCCTGACATGATCCATGCCTACTGGCTAAAGAAACTCACTGCCCTCCATGAGCGACTGGCAGCTCAAATGAACCAGCTGCTACAAAGTGGGACTCACCCTGAATGGTTAACTGAAGGGCGCACAATCCTGATCCAGAAGGATCCCTCAAAGGGTTCGGTCCCATCCAACTATCGGCCAATAACCTGTCTCTCTACAACATGGAAGCTCATGTCAGGCATCATAGCAGCTAAGATAAGTGGGCACATGGATAAATACATGAGTACAGCACAGAAGGGCATCGGCATAAATACCAGAGGAGCCAAACACCAACTCCTGGTAGACCAAACAGTCGCCCGAGACTGCAAAACCCGACACACCAACCTGTGCACGGCTTGGATTGACTACAAGAAAGCCTATGACTCAATGCCACACACTTGGATCATTGAATGCTTAGAGATGTACAACATCAACAGGACTCTAAGAGCCTTCATTGCAGCCTCGATGGGGATGTGGAAAACCACCCTTGAAGCCAACTACAAGCCAATTGCACAAGTGTCCATCAAATGTGGCATATACCAAGGAGACGCTCTGTCCCCACTGCTGTTCTGCATAGGTCTGAACCCCCTCAGCCAGTCATCAACAAGACTGGCTACGGATACCGACTCAAGAACAGAGCCACCATCAGTCACCTCCTCTACATGGATGACATCAAGCTGTACGCTAAGAGCAAACGAGACATCGACTCACTGATCCACACCACCAGGATCTACAGCACTGACATTGGGATGTCATTCGGACTAGAGAAGTGTGGTCGGATGGTTACACAGAGAGGGAAGGTCATCCACACAGAAGGGGTCTCACTCCCAGAGGGAACAATAGCAGACATTGAGGACAGTTACAAGTACCTGGGAATACCACAAGCAAATGGCAGCCTCAATGAGGTCACAAGGAAAGGAGCCACAGCCAAATACCTCCAACGAGTAAGGCAAGTCCTGAGAAGCCAGCTCAATGGCAAGAACAAGATCCGTGCGATAAACAGCTATGCCTTGCCAGTAATCAGATACCCTGCAGGAATAATAAGCTGGCCAAAGGAAGAGATAAAGACCATGGATGTTAAAACTCGGAAACTACTAACCATGCATGGAGGGTTCCACCCTAAATCCAGCATCCTGAGACTATATGCGAGCCGTAAGGACGGAGGCAGAGGAATAGCGAGTGTGAGAGCCACTGTCCAGGATGAAACATCCAAGATCCATAAATACATCAAGGTCAAAGCCTCAACCGACGATGTGCTCAGCGAATGTCTCAAACAATGGGGACCAGAGGATGAGGTGCTGGAGGAACCATCATGGGAGGATAAGCCCCTACATGGGATGTACCACCGACAAATAACTGAAGTGGCTGATATCAGGAAATCCTCCCAATGGCTGGAAAAAGCTGGACTCAAGGACAGCACAGAGGCACTCATCCTGGCTGCACAGGAACAGGCCCTAAACACCAGAGCGATAGAGGCACAGATCTACCACACCAGACAAGATCCAAGGTGTAGATTGTGCAAGGAGGCCCCTGAGACAGTCCAACACATAACAGCAGGGTGCAAGATGCTGGCAGGGAAAGCGTACATGGAACGTCATAACCAAGTGGCGGGCATAGTGTACAGAAACATCTGTGCAGGATATGGACTGGAAGCCCCGAGATCAAAGTGGGGCACACCCCCAAAGGTGGTGGAGAATGACCGAGCTAAGATCCTGTGGGACTTCCAGATCCAGACAGACAAAATGGTAATGGCGAACCAACCGGACATCGTGGTGGTGGATAAACAACAGAGGAAAGCCGTTGTGGTGGATGTAGCAATACCAAACGATTGCAACATCAGGAAAAAGGAACACGAGAAACTGGAGAAATACCAGGGCCTCAGAGAGGAACTGGAGAAGGCCTGGAAGGTGAAGACCACAGTGGTGCCTGTGATCATCGGGGCCCTCGGGGCAGTCACCCCCAAACTGGAGCAGTGGCTAAAACAGATCCCAGGAACAACGTCAGACATCTCAGTCCAGAAATGCGCAGTTCTCGGCACAGCCAAGATACTACGCAGAACCCTCAAGCTCCCAGGCCTCTGGTAGAGGACCCGAGCTCAGAGGTTGAGAAAGACCACCCGTGGAGGGTGAGAAGGGAATTTTTTATATATATATATATATATATATATATATATATATATATATACATATATATATATATATATATATATATATATATATATATATATATATATATATATATATATATATATATATATAAATGCTTTTTGGGGGGTTTTTTAATCTGACCCCAGCTTTCAATCTATATTGTATCTCACTGTCATTTATGCATTTCCTTACCAAGCTCAGTCTTATACAGCAAAGCGTTTCACATATGTCCCACACAAAATTTTTAAAAAATGGTCATAACTTTTGTTGGGACAATATTGGAAAATCTTCGATACAATACTTAATTCGACAACTGGGATTAATGTTTTATAACTGCCCTTTTCCTGGGGCGTGGAGAGCATGCTCAGTTAAACTTATCTTCTTCCAGATATCTGCTGTATTATTAGGGCTTGACTAATAGTCAAGTAGATGACATTTCACCCAAAACAAGGACTTAACAGACTGGACTGAAAATTTGTTATTTATGGGCAGAGGTTCATAAACTCATGTCTAAGGTGACAGGTTCCTTCTGACTTAGAAAATTAGACATGTAACTTCTGGGAGGATTGTTCCTTCATACATTGAGCCGCAAGGCGACAGTGTTTAATGTATCAGTTTAAATGTCCCTTCTTGCCAACAAAATGGCGCCCTTGAGCACGAGACATCTTTCAGCAGCCAGTATTAACGTATCGCATGGTGGCGCTCCCAGCTTAACAAACTCTCACGGCTACAGCCAGACTAATTATACGCAGTAGCCATGAGGAAAAAAAGAGTAACACAGCACTGTTGCGCTCGTTCTGTGGCACTTTACTAGCTTCGTAAAACATCAAAAACGTCCTCATGCTCTCTCATGCACACAAATTCCGAGTATGACCAGCAACAACTGCTTTCTGTGTCAGTTGCTAAAATATTATGAGTTTTAGCCACATAGCTAACACCAAAGTCAGCTAGCAAAGTGAAGAGCAAAGAACAACATTTAGATGCATTACAGATGACTTTTCGTACAACATACAGCATAATAATTTTGTGGAAACATGCCTAACTAGAAAAAAAATTAATTCACTTACCTAATCAGTGTGGCTCCTAAAGCTTTGCCAGAAGAGCTTGTTGTTGAACACTCTGCAGGAAACTGCGTGGTCAATCGTGAGCTCCTTAAATTATGTTGGTTGGTGTC
The DNA here is from genome assembly GCA_014839685.1 of Anableps anableps. Taxonomy (NCBI): domain Eukaryota; kingdom Metazoa; phylum Chordata; class Actinopteri; order Cyprinodontiformes; family Anablepidae; genus Anableps; species Anableps anableps. The sequence continues at coordinate 5,272,213 of CM026066.1, read as the reverse complement.
TTATTGGTTAAGACTCTAAAGTCCGCTCTTATTATTGTCCAGTCATATTTAGTTTTTGTCTTTTGATATATTGTATCATTTCCGGTGATGATAAAAACCTGATTACAGTGGATTTAGTTATTTAATTTAGTCATGTTAAATCAACACAAGAAAAATGAGTAGTTTCATTATTGTTGATAATTAAGTACATGATACTTTATTCAATCATGAAAATGACAAAAACATAAATCTCTTATGTAGCATTAACTTATTTTGTTTATGCAAATTCAAAGACCTGCCAATTCCCTTTTTTTTCAGTGTAGCCCTTCCACGAAAACAACTGCCCAACAGCAGCCACAAACAGCTGTGGACAGGCCTGAAACAACATCTGATATACCTCACAGCACCTCTGGCCCTTCTGATCCTCGGACGTCAGAACCAGACTTCAGTCCTAAGTCCTTCAAGGCACATCCTTCCACCCATGGTGGAAGTGATGGGACAAGATGAACACAACGTAGCTTTTTTAGATCTTGGAGTGCTCAGGACATTGAGAACAACATATGCTTTCTCCATGACCCAGTTCAATCTGGTGAGGCCTGCCACACGCCTTTCATGCAGTTTTACAGAAGACTACACCCCACTGGTGCTGAAATTTGCAGGATCTTCACCAACGAAACGACAGCAATTGCATCTGCTAGAATCACAACATATCAGCATGTAACTTCAGAGGGCAGAGGAAGACAAGGCCAGACAGAGACAATGAGGAGGATGGGGGCTAGGAGGTAAAAGAAGCACTTATGATCCCGATGTATGCTTCACGTGAGGCTAGAGGAGACATTGGTGGGACAGTTGACTAAATCCCACCCTTCCTTTGCATCAGCATGGTAACAGACTAAGTAAGACGGATGGAGGACGGACCACCAAGCTGCCAGCCAACGCGTCACTGTAGTACTGCACCACACACCCCTACACACACACTCAGCTGCCCAGTGTTGTCTTTTTTTCTTTCTTTCTTTCCAAACAAACACTCAGAAACAGCTCCAACAGACACATTCCTTCTCCACTCCTCATAACAAACATACAAAAGTATCTGTAAATCTTGGGCTTTTTCGCAATGAAGATTTTGACTTCTGCTGACGTGACTGACTTGACTAAACTGAAGCATGCTAAATCTGTTTTAGAACAGAAGTTTGAGAAGTGCATTCCTACTTATTCTTAGTTTTCCTTGGAAGCCTACAAAGCTTTTACATTGCTTGAAACCCAAAAATTATTTGTGGTAGACTCAGGAGAAACCGATGTTTAATTTTTTTCTGTGATAAGGTCTGATCTATTTTCAAAGCCTCAGCGGCAATTACCTTTTTTCAGTGTCAACATTTGGCCAGACAATGAAGGAAGTATTTATGAAACCTATGGCATGTGTTACTCCTCATGGGTTCTCCTTCAGATATAGTTTCCTGCTGTTTGAACTCTGTCCCATAAATCTTATGGAAAGACACCTCTTTAGAAATTGTGCTGATTTTGACCCAAGAGGTTTGAAGGTCTTCACAAAGTCTCACACAGCAGTTACAGCTGTACAGTTTGATCCACGGACATTAACTTATTCTAATGAGTGGGAGATGCAAAATTCTCTATTTTCTGTAGTTACAAGACGAGGTCAAACAAGCTGTAAGCCCTTCATCTGATTTCATGCATTCTACTGAACTACTGTATGGCACATCTGTCTACAGGCCCCAACAATGACATTGAAAAAACTTGGTTCTGTGAAAAGGTTGGTTGTGGAAAATTAACCAGCTCTGTGCTGTATTTTTGACTCTTAATACAGCAGTGCTAGTGATTTTACTAACTCGAAACAGCTGCAGTTTTTTTCCAGCTCAAGGGCTCAACCCCACACTTCCCCTTAGCAAAACCCTTAAAATGTGTGGGTTATTTTGTTGCAGAGTGTAAAAAAAAATCTGACTGAGCAGTGGTTCCACAAATCCCCATTTTGTGTTTTCTAAGATTCTCTGCATACCTTTCTCCTTTCTGAGATTCTCTGCATACCTTTTCTCAGTACTGTCTACTGTCAACGGACTGTTGAACTAGTTCTCGAAAATAACACCTTCTTCTCTCATGGCTCATTTGTGGAAATTGACATCACAAGACATCCCTTGTTGATACAAGTTACCCCTGACCTTTGGGCTAAAAGCAAATATGATGCGAGCCTCCTTAAAGGCTGCAAACCAGTTCTTGTGACCCCAAAATCCGATTATAGACTCTCCATTGAACAATATCAACTAAAACCAGAAGCTGAGGGGGAATCAAACTTATTTTCCAATTCCTTCTAAAAGAAAATCACAGAGTGACTGGGATTTTGGCTGTGAAAAATATTAACTGACTATTTTTTCTGACCATATTCATAGAATCTTATGATCTTCTGACTATCTTTTTTATCTACTAGGACCACTCATATGCTCTCCCTTCATCATCTGTTGATCTGAGGGTCAGACTCATTGATGCCTTGGTTGAGAGTCTGGAGAGAGAGAAAAGAAATGCAATGGCTCAAGAGAGGAGGGCAAAAAACTAAATGTGCAGTGTTCTAGAGAAACTTAGAGGGAAGTCACTTATAAATGATGAGCTGAAAGACAAGCTTGATTCGTACTCCAGTAAAATTAAAATACCAATATGTAGAAAATCTAAACCAACTGGAATTATGCTTTGCTATCTTTGATTAGACTTCCATGTTATTTCAAGTGTCCTTAATAATGACCTTATGCTAACTGACTGAAAAATGTGCAAAACCATTCTTTTTTAAAGGATTTTAGTGGTCTTACTTAAACAGAAAAATGTCTGTAGTGTACATAACCCCTGTATGCATGGTGTTTAAAATAATTTTTGTTGCCTCCAAATGGCCAAAAAATAAATGAAAATAATGTTTTTTTCTTGTGTGTTGAGGGGGGTATATCCACATTTATTGCTATTCATATATTATTAAAGTGTAACATACATTGTTTTTTGCACTACTTTACAGCTGATGAAACATGAATTACTGATGTGTGGGATCAATAAAGTTATTGTACTAAACTAAGAAGTTTTAATACATTGTTTTTGATACCCATTTCCCATTAACTTTAGTGTATGTGTGTGAATTAAATAAGCTGAGGCATTAACATAAAATTCACCGTTAAAATGTGCTTTAAAATCCTATTTGTATTAGTTCACAGAGCAGCTTTGCCTCCTCCAATATGGTGGACACACAGTTACATCACATCAACGGGCCAACCCAGTCAACGAGGCATCTACGTATTAATGTCTATGGTAACTTCTATCGTTATCGGCATTTTGAGCTCTGGTGCTCTGGGCCCAGAGAGACACTCAAATGTTGCTCCCCCTGGGGGGGAAGGGGGCGATTAAGCATACCGGGTGAGTGTGGCAGTGTGCTAACACAGCAAAGAAGAGATTGCACTTTATACCCCATTATCCTGTGCTCTGATCTGAGCTTTGGGTAGGCAACGGCAGGTAAAGCTGGAATGACATGCCCTGAGGTCAAAACAATGAGCAGTTGCCATGTGTTAGATGCTAAATGGCCCGTTCCCATGGAGTGTGGCTTGACCTGTATCTTAACATCTGCTGCTAAAACAAATTCATCCTTTCATTGTATACACTTCCTCTACTTCGTTTAATAGTAGAACTAGTTTAGACTTAAGCCAGGGCACAGTTACAGTGTTTTGCTAAAGTATTTTTACAAAATTTATCACAAATTTTAATTTATTGTATTGGCAGTTGATGTCAGATCAATACAAAGTATATCTTTTTGTCAAACAGAAATCTATGCATTTATATTCAGCCCCACTAAGTCAAGATTTCAGAACTTAAAACCATCTTTCATTACGATAACAGCTACAAGTCTTTTGAAGTATGTCTATACCAGCTTTTCACATCTAGTTATTACAGTTTTCAAGTTTTGCCATAGATTCTCAACCAGATTTAGGTCTGAGCTTTGATTAGGCCAGCCTTAACACATAAATTTGCTTTGATCTAAACCAGGGATGGGCAATTATTTTTCCAAAGTTATCTTCAGTTACTGATGCTTTTAAAAAGCAACTTAAGACATTCTTTTTCAAACAAGCATTTTAGCCTCACTGGTACCTGAGCTGCTATGATAATTATATGTTATGATGTATTTCTTAAATGTGTTTTTCATTGTGTTTTTATTGCTTTTACTGTGTACTGTTTTTACTGTGAAGCATCTTGTGGACTGCTGTCTGAGAAAGGTGCTATATGGATAAAATTTGCTTATTGCCCACATTGCATCAGTCAAATTGTTGTACTTCTCAAGTTTCCTTTCATACTGAAAGTTGAAATTGTAATCCTTAAACACCGCTACATGTTCTCCACACAGGAGGCAGAGGTTTGCAGTCGATTTCAGCAAAGATATATTTAGAACTGTATTGTCATGTTTCATAGTGGTTGTTTGAGGACCCAAATGCAGAGAGGCAGCAAGTAGTTGCAGAAGATTTAATGAAAAAACGATGACCAAAAAACTTACAAAAACACTGAAGGACATAGGGAGCCAGAGTTAAACTAAAACATAAGTCCAGGGAATAAAGAGAAGCACAACAGGGAGAAAACGGAAAGAATGACGTAAAGCAAATGGAAGGAACCAACGAGGAGTGGGAGGAGAGGAGCTTAAATACTGGGGAAGTGAATGCTGGAACAAAGGCTGGGGCTGAAGACTAAATGATAGGGGGTGTTGGGAATTAACTAGCGGGGAGACTGAGGAGAGAGAGAATGGCAGCAGGGGGTGAGGGAGAGCAACAGTGAAGCAAGGAAAATAATCTACAGTTACAGCTGAGGATAAGTAGACACAGGGAAATAACTAAAGACTACTAAAGTGAACCGAAACATGGCTGATCTAATAAATATAAGAAACACAGGATGACAAGATACAAGGAGAAAACTGGACGTAAGGAAATAACTAAGAAAAGACTGAAATGATCAACGTAATGTAAAAGTAACTGAAATACTCAACCTAAGAACTGGACTAACAAGAAATGAGCTAGGATAAGTGAAAATAAGAATTCAACACTAAAAGATAACAAAAGCAAGAGTCCAAAAGAAGCAGGACCTGGCATGTATGCCTTGTTAAAACTCTGTATTCTGTGTTAGTTTTTCTTTTATTAATGTTTGCTGATATTTCTAAGTGCAAAGAGCTAATTTCTTGAAAGCTGTTTAACACATTTGCTGAGGTATATAAGTGCACCAATGATGTTAAGAAAGCAACAGCGGCCTTTAAAATAAAAGCTGTGTCATCGTATTTCACGGACCTATAACAAAGTAATGAGATTTAGACTTTCACTACAAACTTCCGTGGGCTGTTCAAAGGTTGTCAGTAGCAATAGGGAAAGCAAGGCTCCGTCTAAAGTTACTATATTTTCCCTATGAAAGAGGTGCACTTCACATTCCCAACCTCAGATGGTATTATATAGCTGCCCAGCTACCATCAGCTTCTCATTACCTTTGCCTGATGATACCCCCAACCTGGATATCCACTGAGCAACAATCTGTTCCATATTTTCTCTTAAACACTTTCCTATATTCTTCTGATACTAAGGCACTAAAAAAAGAACACAAAGAACCCTTTCTTAAAAAATACAATTATAATTTGGCATGCAGCACATAAACATGTGGGCAATCATCCAGTGCTTTCACAATTTATCCCAATTTGGGGTAATGAAAAGTTTACTCCTTGTAAAAATTATTAAGGATTTAAAATATGGAAGGTTAAAGGCATTCAGAAAGTTAAAGATCTATATGGAGACGGTGTGCTGCTCACGTTTGATTAGGTATGTAAAAAAATATCTACCCCAAAAACACTTTTTAAAATATTTACAATTAAAATAAATTATATGTCACCAAAATTGAAACAGATTGTTGACATTCCACCTCAAACGAAATGGAGGAGATGTGTTTGGAATTTAAAAGGGAAAGGTTTTCTTTCTGTGTTTATATTGATATTGATATTGATGATATTGATTGATACTTTCCTCTAATGACTCAGCAATTGATAAGTTAGATGCTTGGAGAAGGGATATCCAAGAGATATAGATGAAAAAGATTGGAAGCAGGTATGTTTAAAAGCACAAAAATGAATGATAAACACTCGATTTAAACTTCTACAATATAAATGACTTATGAGAACCAGTATAACACCTGTCAGGCTTCAGCATATGTCCAATGATATTCCAGATACCTGCACTAAAATTTGAAAAAGGAACTCTTCTATATATTCTCATCTATGGAGAAGTCCTAAGATATAGGAATACTGGAACGATGTTATCAAGTGTCTATCTGTGTTTAATTTAAAAATCCTTTTAAAGGTTAAATCCTGTATACTTGGAATTGACCCAAACAATTGGAGAAGCAGACTAAATTACTAGACGCTGCACTGCTTCAAGCCAGGAGAGCTATTGCTCTATGCTGGAAAAGCATGGACGCTGCCTCCCTGGGATTCTGGACTCAGCTTCTATTTACCTATTGGTTTTTTTTCCACCCTGAAAGTTTAGTTTATTCCTGGATTTGAACAAGATGTATGTAGGTTTGAGGTATGGATGTGTGCCTGAATGTAATTGTGTTTAAATGTCTGTTTGCAATGTTAAGATGTTTGTGTTGTATAAGAAAAAAAAAAAAAATCTATGAAATCTATGAAAAAACTACAGAAATAGCACAGGATAACCAAAGCCACTAACTATAAGCATTTTTAAAAAAGGAAAGTTTTAAGCCTTGTCTTAAAAGTAAAATGCCTTAAAATGCCTCATGGACTAAAACTGGGAGCTGGTTCAACAGGAGAGGAGCCTGATAACAAAGATCTGCTTCCCATTCTAGTTTTAGAAATCCTAGGAACCACCAGTAAAACTTGCAGTCTGAGTGCAAAAGGTTTGTGATAAGAACATATGGAACAATCTGATCTCTGATGTAAGATGGAGCTTGATTATTAAGGACTATTCTTCTTATCTTGAATGTGAACAAAACAAAGGAGATGACTGTGTAGCTCTCAGGAGAAACAGGATTAGATTAAAACCTATTTCCATCATGGGAGAAGAAGTGGAGGTGGTTGAGGAATATAAATACCTCGGTGTTCATCTAGACAACAGACTTGACTGGAGACTCAGGAGTGAAGCAAGAAGGAACAGAGCAGACTGTACTTCTTGGGAAAGCTAAGATCCTTCAAGGTTTGGAGCAAGATGTTGCATGTCTTCTATAAGTCTGTTGTTGAGAGCGTCATCTCCTCTGCTGTCATCTGTTGGGGCAGCAGCATCAGAGCCAGGGACCTAAAAAGGCTCAACAGCCTGATAAAGAAGGCTGGTTCTGTTCTGGGGACGACTGTGGAACCTCTGGAGTTGATGATGCAAAGAAGGATTTTACATAAAATCAAGCAAATTATGGACAACCCTAACCATCCTCTTCATGAGACTTTCATTGGAAAACAGAGTCTCTTCAGTCAGAGGCTTCTTCAGACTGGTTGTAAAACGGACCGCAACAGGAGATCTTTCCTCCCCACAGCCATCACCATCTATAATAACTCCTTAATTAAATGAGCTACAACAACACTTAATTTCCCTTTGGGATCAATAAAGTATATTTGCATTGAATTGAAATGAATGAGAATGACAGTTTTAAATTCTATTCTAGATTTAACAGGAATCAAATGAAGGAAAGCTAAAACAGGAGAAATATGATCTCTCTTTTTAATTTTCATCAGAACTCTTGATGCAGCTTTTTGGATCAGCTGAAGGCTTTTAACTGCATTTTGTGGCATTCCTAATATCAAAGAATTACAATAGTATGGACTAGTTTTTCAGTATTCACTTCTGGACAGGATATTTACAATTCTGGCAATATTCCAGAGGTGAAAGACAATCCTAGAAATCTGATCAATATTGGATTTAATGACATATCCTGGTCAAAAATAACAGCCAGGTTCTTTACTTTATTACTGGAGGCCAATTTCATGCCAGCCAAATTAAGAGATTTATTTATTTAATTTATTATTTATTTATTTAAGCAGTTTATCTTTTAAAGACTGGTCAAAAGACGACAACTTGTGTTTTGACATAATTTAAAAGCAAAAGCAATAGTCATCCAGGTTTTCATGTGTTCAAGACATACCTGTTGCCCATTTAACTGGTTTATCCCATGCTGTCTGATGATTTTGCCATTTGGAAGCATATTTATAATAAGGTGAATTGCCCCAATCACTGAATCCTGTGGTATCCCACAGGTAAGCCTGGAGTGTGAAGATTTATCATTTACACCACTGATCTCCATCCAACCTTTTATCTTATGTGAGCTACTTTTACATGAAAAAGTACCAGAGGGCTACTCATGCTTAGCAAAATTTATTTATTTAGCCAATTTCCTAAACAAGTTAATACTTATTTTCCATATAAAACATTGAAACATGTTAACACAGATATGGTGTATAAGAACTTTCATTCACAAGCATCTGAGTGTTGTATTTGTTGTACTTCAAAATGGTGGAAATTAACATGAATAGATAAAGAATGCGCACAAAAAAAAGCAAAGGTATCCTGTAGGGGAGAACGGGGTTGGTTGTCACTTGGGGTGGGAAATATGGAGTTTCAATTTTATCACAATATTTTGTGGTACTTTTGTGATAACAATAAAAATGGTGATAAAAACACCATTCACTACTTCTTTTTTAGGTAACTGTAAGGCTGACTGCAAGGCACAGCATACATAGTGCCAAAAACACAAATACTGCTTTTGAAAAACATTCCCCTTTGAAATAGGCTTCTTAAGGATGCCACTTACTTTATGTCACTAAAATGCACACCGTAACTATATTTAATCATATTTTATAATTTACTGATATTTTTTGATGCTCTTGTGAAACAAACTGAGCAGAAAATTGCAAAAGTAACACCTATAATACCCTTTCAGTTGAAATGTATCAAGGCAATGAACAATCAAAATTCTTTTCATAATAAGAAATTTTTCACGATAAATGATACAATAAATGCCCACCCTAGTTGTCAAAATTCCATGCTTCGTCGATCCATGTGTAATGGAGCCCCAAAGCATCCTGTCAGAATAAAGTAACCTTACCCTTCTCAGGAGATTTTTTTTCAATAGTTATGCACCACCAAATAAAGCTTGTGCATTTCACTAAATTTCATTTCATTTCAAAATTAACATTTAAAAAAAAACAAACACACAGCACAAACTTCTGAGTTCATAAATCCCCCATCTTTGTATAACTTTCATGCATTGCAGTTTCTGTCAGTGAGAAAACTGGCACTGCATGGATTCACCAGAGAGCTGTATAGAGGAGTCTATCCTCTGAGGTTCACTCTGTCTTTTAAAAGGTTCATCTGTTTGTACTTTGTACTGGACTTTGATTTAATAACATTCATGTCATAAAAGCACATTACCACAAATATGATGACCCAAACAAAGCAACTATTTTTAGAGCAGTCTTATGAAGATTGTTATAGTTGTTTGGCTCAACCAAACTCCAAAAATACTGAGAAGATACTGAGATTTAAGCCGGAGATCATTTCGGAGATTAATGACCTCCATCTCCAAAGGATCAATGCAGAAAAGCTCACCATTTATCCTGACAATGGCAATAAATGTCACAGAGAGCTCCAGTTTCTCAAACTCACAGGAACTGTATGAAATCTCCTACCCCAGCTTGGACAGCTGATCAATGAATCCGTGTCCCTTTAACACCTTTGTGCAACTGAGGGGAAGTGCTGAAATCTTTTATTTTATATCTCCTGGATATAAAATGAAAGCTTAGCTCTTAACGTCTTCACAGCACTGATCATTTCACACATTTTGTCTCTGCCCTGCAACTGCTGGTTCAGCAGGTTAATTTTTCAGTCACATCCACTAGGAAAGCCAGGTCCAATAGCCACTCAGCATCATTTAGTAGTGTGGTATCCTCTCCTCTCATTTCCATGAATGCCTTGATCTCACCCAGTGAGGAAAAAAAAAAGTTCTAGTATCTTACTTCTGCTCAGCCACCTGACTTCAATGTGAAGGAGATGTTCAAATTCTGCTGAACATTCCTCCAGGAAAAGGTTTAAAACTCCAGTGTTGCATGGCCTTTGCATGAATGGAGTTGATGATTTTACCAGCAGATTTCATACCATGATCAAATCGCCTGACTTTTTCACAAGTAGCATGCTGATGGATGAAGCAGTGATAATTCCAAAATTTAGAAAGTCTGAGTTTGCTTTGCAAATTGCAATAGATCCCGAGTGACGTCTTGTCTGGTGCTCCATAAGTTGTTCCAGAAACTAGTTTTTTTTTTTTTTTTTAACATCTACCCACTTTATTGTAGACATCAACTCCCTTTATGATGGTTCAGTGGCAGTTGCACTACAGCTGTGTGTATCATTATAGTCCACGAAAGTGAATATCAGGAGCAGCTGTTCAGGTCCAAATCCAGCTATCTCCCTGCATCCGCAAGACAGCGTACACCTTCTATGCTTCAGCATTCAAGCCAAGCTGGACATTAGCTATAGGAGAAAGAATCTCTGTGTCTTGTTTTCAAATTCCTAGAACAATGATTCTGCCATGGTGGACATTTCATGAGTCTTAATGATCCTGCCACTGGTGAAGGGTTTTTTGTGCTTGGTCAGGATGTGTGCCACTTTAAATGATGGATATGGACTTAAAGTTTTATCTCTATATTTTGTGGCACTATTGTGATAATGATGAAGGTGAGGATAAGAACTATTTATTACAACTTTTTAAAATAACTGTATAGCTGTTACTGCATGAAACAGCTATCATAGCATCACAAACACAAATACTGCTCTTGAAAAATATACCCATTTGAAATAAGCTTCTTTAGGACACCAGTCAAAACAGACATGATTTGCATCACTAAGCTGCATACAGTAACAACATTTAATCATATTTTCAAATTTATTGATATTTATTGATACGCTCATCAAACAAAAAGTGGAGAAAATAGTAAAACTAACAATACCGACAATATGGACAGTTTTGGGCGGGGTTAAACAACATTAATTGGAGTTTATCATGACAACGATAAATCAAAATTCTTATTTTGATAAGAAATTTATCACGATAAATGATAAACGACACAATAAATGCCCACCCCTACTTCCTTGCCTCCTAAACTGCAGCCCACATTAGTGAGATGTATCTGCATTAACTCATATTTTTGGGGGTAATTTTAATTCACCAACTTCTGTTTTCTCTCAGCAATGCTGCATTTGATGAACCAGAATCTGATCTCCCAGGGGTTTTCCCAGTGTATTATAAGCATGGCAGGCCACTGCACCAAGGTAGGTGTCAAAAATTAAAGCTTCACCACTTGATCAGCTCGCTCAGCACAGACCTGTAAAAGTTCAACTATAAAGTCTGAGTTATAGTAGCACTTTTAGAGGTTTGCGTTGAGTGTTCAGTACATGTTAACAAAAACTAATTACATTTGACACACGCTTGCTTAATATGTGTTCTTGCAGCGCTTGGCTCCGTGTCTGCACTTGTAACTTGACAAAGTCTATGTAAATGAACTATACCACCAGTCAGTCCCAGACAGGTCTTTTTCATCCACAGTATTCCTTGCAAATACTACATTCAATTGAATGAATAACAACCAATCACAACCAGCAAATCAAAATACTGCACCAAGCAACACTTAATACAAGAAATACTTGCAGCTGATTAGTTTGATTTGCCTTGGGATGGCTATGAATATGACCAGTATTATAGTTTTTTTTTTTAAGATCCACTGACTTTGTACTGAACTGGGATTTAACTAAAGTGCAAAATATTTACATATATTTTCACTGTTTTTTGTGTGTGTTTGCCCCTTTTGAAGACTATAGTTGGTGTTTAAGTATTGCCAATAATGTGTTCCAATAACAGTCACCTAATAACCTAACCTAGTTATATTTTTAATTTCCTGTCAACTTTTAAAAAAATTTTTAACACAAAAACATGGCGGGGTACTGGTGGACTGCCTTAGCGCCCCTACCACCGGGCTTAGCAAATTTTCTGGGGGAAACCCTGAATCTCCTGTTTCATTCTAACTTCAATAAAAACATTTATAATGAGCTTACACTTTTGTGTTGTTTCTGAATTTCCAGGTCCTCTCAGTGGTTCATTACATCATCGCTATTTAATACTAAATCAAATAAGAAATCTGAGAACTGATCTAAAATTTAAGGCCAAGGGACTGGTGGACGATACAAAACAAAAAACAGAAGTGGTTTTAGTGGTTTTCAAATTGGATGGAGAAAGCTAAGGATTAGACATTCCAAAGAACTGTACCTATTAATTGGCCTAGGATTAATTTATAAATCTGACTGAAAGGTGGTTGATGCTACTCCTCCTCCTTGCCCAGTACTTAGTGGAATGTGAAAATTAGAATAATTAGAAGGAGTTGACTAATTTATGCTAATATAATTCTCTTGCTACAGTCAGATTTCTGTGACAAAGTAAATCAATCTGATTATCAAAGCTAAATCTTTGGAGAGAGATCTTATGTTTAAAAAAAATACATTTAATTGTGATTAATTTTTAATCTATTTTATTTTGGACATGGGCAATGAGGGAATGGGTGAAAAACAGTGGAAAAGCTGCAAAGAGGTGTGTTAAATTATGACTCGGCTTCCTACTCCAGACTGTCAGCATTTTGGAGGAATAATAAATTTGGTTTTATTCCAAGAAAGAAGAGTTGCTACATCTAAAGTGAAATGGGATGGACCCAGTCTACCCAGACCGGTTTTTCCACAAAATGTTTGCCAACTATCAATGTAGCCCACATCATTTTCAGGACACCACCTAGAGAACCAGTGGTTGAATGACAGCATCTGGCTAAACATGTTGTCACTGTTTAGATCAGGCAGGGGACCAATGAAAATTGGCTTAGTGGGACTTAATAATGTTACCATTAGATTTTGATACTAAGCAAAGTAAACAACTGGCTACTTTAGAAACATGCTGCTCACAGTATCACAAGGTCAGCTGTAAAAGTGTTGTATTTCTGTAAAAGTTACATACTGCAGCTTTAACATGTATTTTTTCTATATTTGTTAATACTGTCATCATGTTGTGACAGTATGGTATGAGACAGATAATCTGTGAAAAGATCGAGCTCCTCCATCTCTTGAGCTCCTATTGCTGTCTGAACAAATACAGACAGCAATAATCGTAATGAATTGATAATTGAAAAAAAGAGTTAAGGCTTTAGTCACTCAACCTCTCACAGCCAGCTAAGCAAGGTTGGTGGCATCAACTAACTCACTCACTTATTGGAAAGCCAGCAACAATCTGTTGAGTAACTAGCACAGCAGCAGTTTCGTGTCTCATAACTACTTAAAAATATAAAAGAACAGGGTGGAGTGAAAGGCGAAAATAAGTACAGCAGCTCAAGAGGAAATTGTGGATAAAACAGGAAAGGTCACATCACCAGTTTGGCAGTATTTCTGAAATTTAAAACAATAATTATCTATATCGATTGATATGAACCACTTATATCATGATATGTTTTTCCGCTGTATCACCAAGCCCAACCGATTAATCGTCAGAATGATAGATAGAATAATCGATTACTAAAATAATCATTAGTTGCAGCTCTACATTACATTCCTCTAGACTTCAAACTTAGAAAAAAAAATTGGCATTTCTTTAAATAAATATTTTGCAATTTTGAAACTATTTTGTTAAACCTGGATATACCCTAATAATGATAATCCTGCCGTCTCCTGGAAGCACAGCATCAATAACAATCATACTCAATAATGTAAAACATTATCTAGAATTCAGTGGGTAACAACATGTTATGGATGTTATGGAAAGAACATTTTTGCTACAAACAGATGGGCTCTGTTCTACTTCTCTCCACATAATAAAACATGGATCATTCAGTTAGGATGATCCATGTTTTATCCAACCCTGTGGCTGAATGATTCACCAGCCACAGGGTTGACTTCATTATGATCCAAAGCTGCCTTTACTTCATTTTTTTCACTGCTGTCAATGAGAATATAGCTCACTTTTCGGATGTTTTTGTCCCATTTTTCTATAGAAAGCAGTAGTTTAGCAGATCTGAGGCAAGTCTGGTATTTCTGAAGTGTATTTGACATTGTGCAGCTGTGACAGACTAAACGACCTTTTTTGAGTCCAACAAAGCTACTGCTTTGTTTAAATGTTATATTTAGAGCAAACTGTGGGCTCTTTGAAAATAAATATGCTCAACTAAAATTATTGGAGCCCTTTGTCACAGACTGTGCTATTTATACAAATCCAAAGACGTGGCTTTATATGAGAGGAAGAAATGAAAACAAGTGCAGCAATAAGAAAATGGAAGCAACAAAAAAGCAGGACGATTTCAACTCAACAAAAGCAAACAATTATTGATGACATAGAAATGCTGGACTTCAAAGACTTATTTATAGGCTTTCCAAATTAGAGACAGCAGACAAACCAGTTAGTGCTTAACTCTGTATTTGGAAGTTTTCAGAAATAGAAACTGATGACTTCAGGGTTCAAGCAAATCCTAGACAATGAACGAATGAGTCGATGAAGAAGCTTTATTTTCTGGGGCTGTTTATACAGTATTTTGTGCCAAAATTTCTTGCTAAGTCTTGATAGAGAGGAAAAGGTCAAAGTTCAAAGCATAAAGTCATGTCTGGTGAAGTAACTTTTAGCTATTATTATATAGTGCCTTAAAAAAGTATTCACCTCCTTGAATGTTTTACCCTTTATTGCTAAAAAAAAAAACAACTGTAATATCAAAATGTAAACTGATTGATAGAATAGAATAGAAATAGCCTTTATTGTCCCACAGAGGGGAATTTCAGGTTTAACAGATATATAGGTTAATAAAAAGTTCCAAGTTGTAAAAAATATATATAAGAACAAGGTTAACAATAAAGATACTGTGCAATTATCAAAATAAAAATATTGTACTGATGATCCCAAAGACGTGCAACTGAGTAGAAAGACTTTTTAAAACTGTACATAATATGCATCTGTATTGAACATTAAAAACACAAAAGATTATTTACAATACAGTTTATCAGTGCAGAAAAGCAGATGTGCGATAACAGCAAAACTGTTATTTAAAGGGGACCTCAAGGATTCCTCTACATGTAATTAATTGTGGCACACCACCACGGCAACATAAAAGCCGCCACACCTTCAGAATTAAGTTTTTTTGTTTTTTTTTTTTAAAAATATATGTTAAAACAATGTAAAACACGAGATGTATTACAGGGTTTCCCTTAGTGTATTCACCAGTGGAGCCATTCCTGAAATACAAGTTCATAGTTGATGCATTGCACTTGCTGTTAATCCGGGGGTGCGAGTTTGCCGCTTTGTGGTCTGTCGCGCCTGCATCTCTGACGTTTACCTCAGCACAGATCACGTGCACCAACTTTCACTAAAACTGGACGATTTGGAAGGTCCTCTTACAGAGCAGGTTCACCTATATCGGTATTTATATAAACCCTCTGTAAGAGCTCATTTTTCTTCGGAGAATACTGCACCAAGGTTGGTGTAAAGTATAAAAGCCACAGCACTTGCTCTATTTTGCACAAGGTCAATGCGAACCGCAAATATGACCTATAGTCGCGCTTTAAGAGGTTCACATTGAATTTGCAGTGAGATTGATATATCTTTGTAAACAAAGAATAATGTATGGCAGACCTGGGCATTTTACAGCCCACAGGCCACATCCGGACAACCTTTAACAGGATTTGACAGTACACCACAGGATTAACCAATAGACTTCGACTGAAGGAAAGTTCTGTTCCTACTGTTAATTGCAAATCTGCAGATTAAAATCCTCCCGCAGTCTTAGCCCGACGCTCGGGAAGAGGAAGGCAGATGTCACGCTCGGATGACGGGGATGTGATAGGGGTGTCCCGTCAGTTTCCGAAACCACAAAAAAAAGTTACCTTGTAAAAGTGCATGTGGGGTCAGTTCGACCCTTCCGAAATGACGCACGCCGGAGCAGGGCTGTGGGTGGTGGTCCATTCAACCCCATCCGGGACCACACACAGGGTTAAAAAGCTCAAGTGGGTCCACTCTACTGCTCCTGTGACTGTGGGAGCGTTGACTTACTATTCAGAAACCGCTGCTGCATCCTTCATGGTTGTGCAGGACACTCTGCTTCTTCTGCTTCTGGGTCTGTATCAGGGTCAACGGTGTATCACTGTTCATTTGTGCATTTGCTTGCCTCCATTTTCACATGTATAAAGTATAAACACCGAGTTGAAGGCATGGCCACCAGCAGCTTATTTACATAACAGTGACACAGCCCTAAAACAGTTCATTCCTGAAGGAGCTCAAAATAGGCAGAACTAAGCAGGTTAGATCTCATAATTGGAGAAAGATTTTTAGCAGAAAATGTAATTAACATGTTTTGTATAGCCCACAGAATTGTCCTAACTTGTTCAAGGAAGAATAATAGGTCTCCTTTAATTAAAAAAAAAAAAAAAAAAAAAAAAAAAAAAAAAAAAAAAAAAAAAAAAAAAAAAAAAAAAAGGAAAACATAATGCAAATGCCAAGTGTAAACACTTATTGATTTTGTTCGGAGCAGTAATAGGGAAAACTAGAGAAGACAGTCTAAAGTAGAGGAAGAGAAAAGGCAAAAGAAGGGTACCTAAAGAAGGTTATGTTGAATGCATTTTTAGTTCAAGCTTGTGAAAACGACCCTAATGTTAACGTATGTTGCATCTGAAAGACAGCAACATAATTAATTAATATAGTTTAACCTTTATGCGTAATGTTTCAGATACGTTTTGAAAAACATGACATAGCTTAATGTTGGGTAATTTTTCCATTGAGACTCATTTCTGGTTGCATTTTCAAATGAGTATATTAAAATATATTAAAATCTTTTTGTTGGGACCCAAGGAAGATGTTGAGGTAATGTTAGATGGAGATGCTCGATGTTCTTTATTGTGATGCAGTTCCTTCAAGTTCTGAGGAATATAGAAATGATAGTGATCTATCATTCTGCACTTTTCAAAAAACATTCACTTTGAAGTGGTAAAAATAAAAACCATGTTGTTCTACAGTTGTGTCACCGGTGTCATGTCAACCCCCCTCCCTCCAGGCAGCCCACCACCACGGTTTAAAAAAAAAAAAAAAAAAAAAAAATCCTAGAGGAATCCCTGCTTCCACAGCTGTTCTCAATCAAGATGTCACTTATATAGGACCTGCTTGACAAAGTAAAGCACACCAAACGATCCTGAAAGCTATGCCGAGATCCAAAGAAGTTCAGGAACAAATGAGACAGAGAGTAACTGAGATCTATCAGTCTGGAAAGGGCTACATAGCCATTTCTATAGCTTGAGGACTCCAGTGAACCACAATGACAGCCATTATCCACAAATGGTGAAAACTTGGAACAGTGGTGAAACCTCTTAGGAGTGACCGGCCAGGAAGATCTACCCCAAGAGCACAGGACATCCCATCCAAGAGGTCACAAAAGACCCCAAAACAACATCCAAAGAACTGCAGGCCTAACTTGCCTCAGTTAAGGTCAGTGTTCATACTTCCACCATAAGAAAAAGACTAAGCAAAAATGGACTGCATGGCAGAGTTCCAAAACCGCTTCTGAGCAAGAGGACCATTAAGTCTTATCTCAGTTTTTCCAAAACACGTCTTGATGATCCCGAAAACTTTTGGGAAAACATCCTGTGGACTGATGAGACAAAAGCTGAACTATTTATAAGGTGTGTGAAAAAGAACATTATATAAACAGTAAAATATGGAGGTGGCAGTGTGATGGTCTATGGCTGTTCTGCTGCTTCAGGACCTGGAAAACTTGCTGTGATAAATGAAACCATGAATTTTGCTGTCAACCAAAAAATTCTAATGGAGAATGTCCAGCCATCTGTTCGTGAACTCAGACTGAAACAAACTTGGTTCAGCAGCAAGACAATAATTTAATAACACACCAGA
The DNA here is from genome assembly GCA_014839685.1 of Anableps anableps. NCBI lineage: Eukaryota > Metazoa > Chordata > Actinopteri > Cyprinodontiformes > Anablepidae > Anableps > Anableps anableps. Next base: position 5,254,273 of record CM026066.1, on the reverse strand, counting down.
GTGGGCCAAAATTCCTCCACAGGGCTGTCAAAGACTCATTGCAAGTGATTGCAAATGCTTGATTGCAGTTGTTTCTGCTAAGGGTGGTACAACCAGTTATTAGGTTTAGGGAACAAATAATTTTTCACAGTAAGTTTGGATTTGTATTCTCCCTTAATAAACATCTTCATTTGAAAACTGCATTTTGTGTTTACTTGTGTTGTCTTTGAGTAATACTTAAATTGATTTTTTGTTCTGATAACACTAAAGTATGACAAAAATGCAAAAAATGGCATATCAGGAAGGAGGAAAAAACACTTTTTCACACCACTGTAGAACTAATGCATCTATGTTTGAGACATTTATTTTAAAGTAGGAAAGAAAGTAGTTCTTGAGTCCTCCTGTTGGAGCTGGAATGAACCAAAAAAAAAAAATAATAGCTTGTATTTACTGCTGTGAGTTTTTCTTTTATTGAATACTAAATGTCACACAACATTACTCCTGGTCAGGTCATTTTTGTCTTTTGTGACACTTCAGAACTGTGGCAGATTTAAATATAAAAATATATTTTTTATAAAAATAAAAAATATATGTTGTATTCCACCCCAAAATAGCTAATTAGTCAAGAACACACTTGAACTGTTTGGGTTGCTACCACACACTGGCAGCAGAAAACTACATGTGTATTTAAAAAAAGAAAACACAACAGCCTGAATTTAACTTCAAAGAGGAGCCACTTGAGAGAAGCAAGCTCTACACTGAGTTCTACGTTTAATGTTGCCAACGGCACCTGCAAATGGAAATTAGCACATATTATATGTCTAAAACACATGCTAATGAGCTTTATCTGTTCTGACATTGTTGGTTTCTGAACTGAAAAGAAAATCAGCTAAATAACCAATGAACAGACCTGCACTGCGGAACAGACAGGTGACCCGCTTGAGCAGATTTCTACCTCTGAATGCAGTGTTTCCCCTAGGGATTTGGTCTTGGGGGTGGGGGGAGCTGTTATGCAAAGACAAACAGGTAATTCTTTCATTGCTGACGTTTAATAACAGCAATCACTCTGTACAGCTGAATTGATTATACAGACAAAATATAAAATATATTTAACAGTTACTGATGTACTTGAATGGGTCTTGAACATAGCAGAACATTCCTACGGAAGAAAAAACTGAATATTAATCTTTTATGTACTGTATTTGTATATCTCTCTTTACTTCTATATCTTTTTTATCTGTCTCTCTCTTTATTTCATCTTTTATCTGTTGGTCTCTCTCCACCTTTCAATTTTTATCTACTGCATATTTTGCTTTATCTATGTATTCACTTACGAAGCTCAGTCTTATACAGCCAGGAAGAGATATATTTGGTGATGACTGAATTTTTGCTGCATGTCAGGGTCAGGCCATGAAGTACTTGGGCCATTTTGTATTCTTGTACCTTCGAAACATGTACCAGGAATAAAATGGTAAATGGCCTGTACTTCTATAGTTCTTTATAAAAGTCCAGAGGACCCCAAAGCGCTTCACATTACATTCAGTCATTCACCCATTCACACACCAATTCACACTATGATGGTGGCAAGCTACTGGATTGTTGCCACAGCTTCCTAAGGCAGTCTGACAGAGGCGAGGCTGCCATGCACCAGCACCACCACGCTCTCTGAACACCACCAGCAGGCAAGTCGGGTGCCCAAGGACACAACAACGAAGACAGACAGACCAGGGATTCGAACTGGCAACCCACCAATTACGGGACGAACTCCTACCCCTTTCCTGCTGCTACTCACATGAGTGTAAGTATTGCCATCAAAACGAAATTCAGTGCGTTTAAAAAAACACATATATCCTTGTCTGCTTTGCAGGTTTTTGTGACACGATTTTTGTGTGCTCTGTCTGTAGGCAGGGCGTGTTCACCGGCATGCGAGCGAGCATACGTGACTCAGCATGTATCAGTGTAGGTGATGCAAAGTATGAAACTCGTGTTTTTGTCCAGCTTTTGTCAATACAATTACTAAGTCATGATCTTCTTGCGGGGGGTGGGATGAGGTTCGCTGGAATGGAAATGCCAAAGCAAATTCTACAGTAACTGAGTCTGTATTTTTAATGTTGCTGCGAGAGAGGGAAATCAGCAATACATTTGAGAGACAAATGATTGAAACATCTATGGATTTTTATCTGTTCTGGTCAGATGGTTTCTGCAGCTCAAACAATCACCTGAATAACTGATGAATACACTGAGACTAAGAAATAGGTGGGTTTATTGGAATTGGCTGATATTTTGCTTGACTGGCTCTTTTTTGCTTGACTGGCTCATCAGACACTAAATATCTGCTTTTTTTATGATAAAAAAAAAAAAAAAAAAAGTCAGTCAGCACTACCAGGTCACATTGACAGCACTCGGTGTGGAAGTTGTTACTGAGGGAAGAATACTCAGAGAGCTTTGTTCAGTATCAGTAAGCTGATGAAGTCAGCGAAAGAAAGAAAGAAGCACCTTATTTTCAACAGAGAAAATTGGTCATTTCCTTAAGCTGCTAATACAATGAGGGAGACGTCAGATAATAGGAAGCTGGACGTATTACAGCAAAGTTTCTCTGTTTTATCCCTTTGAACACTCAAACTCTGTCACTGATCATGCTGGATTAGGAAATGTTGGCAGCCTTTTAAAATCTCACAGGGTAAATTTCTACCAGCTCTACAGAAAATACACAGCGACTGTCATTTACAGTTAATAATGCTAACTGTCCTAGCAGTACTAATCAGGGTGGACACTTAGGCCCTGTTTACATGGAGCTGGTTTTCAGTAAAACCGTAACTTTTTTGTTGCAATCCAGATGCTCATTTAAATTGGAGTCTCTGACATTGGCACTTTTTAAAACTAGGTCCCAGGGTGGAACTTTTTGGGAACATCCCCCGCAGAGGTGTGAAGTACTCTGCAGCTGTGAAAGCACATATGTGCAGAACGCACATGGTTGCAGGATTTGTTCTTACGCATGCACAGGCAAATGCATATATTGAACGGACCCATGAGGTAAAGAATTGCCACAACATGCTAAAATTACAGCGCTATACAGTGCCCTGGCATGACAACTACTGCAGATTCTAAACAATGCTGTCTAAACGTGAAACTTTTCTCCAATCAACATCTGAAAATACCAGCAGTTTCCAGACAGTGGTCTTGTGTAAACAAAGTCTTATATATGTTGCAAAAGACAGTTTAAAGTCCTAACACTGAATTAATTTGTCTTAGTCTTGAAATAGTGAAATGCTGATTACTGCGGAACAGTATAACACCGATTGCTCTCTAACACACATGGTGTAATGCTGCCTCTGATCCTGATATGAATAAGTCATTAACCTTCAAACAGAAAGGCTTCTTCAGGCTGCTTTATTGTTGTCATATATGATAAATGATTTAAGAATCAATTATTAAAGTTATTTATTTTTGAATGGGACTCAGGGAAGAAAAACTTGTGCACACGATGTTTAAAGGTGTGCAAGAAAAAAGAATGAAAACAGTTATTGAGATATAATCTGTCCTAGAAACAAAAGTAAATGAGGTATGTAATAAATCTTTTCAAAGCTCCTAAAAGAAAGCTGCTAAATTCATTATTGGCAGATCAAAGCTTGACAAAATTGGTAATCAGAAATTGGCCACAAAATCTCTGATCATTGCATTTCTATTCATGTTCTTGTCTGATGGGTTTTAAAGCTGAAACAATCACCTGATGAATTCATACATTAGTTGGAAATGTGCCAGTTTGGTTCCATTTACACAGCTGTTGTCTGTAGAGAATTGCACATTCTTTTAAACAAATTAAATCTGCTTAAAAAACACTGAAGGCAAAAAGTACCCTCTGACCTCCTGCAGGTGGAGCAAAAAAATAAAACATTTATCATGTCTTCATAAGCCTAATATCGTAATCCATTCATCTTATTCTGTTGTTTTAAATTAAATCGTGACATACAGCAGGTTCGCCCACTCCCCTTCTCCTCTGCCTAAAATGTCACCTTCAGAAATGTGGGGGCATTCTGCAGCATGCAGAGCAACCTGGGGAAGCACGCAGGACGGAGAGTTGCTTACATTCTTGTTTCATTATTTCTAACAAAGCAGTGAGAGTCACGGGGTGCAAAATTAACCAAATGTAAATTTGACAGATTGTCGCGGGAACTCTGACTTGAAGGTTTAAAAGAGAACGGACAGCTCCAGCGCTTCAGACCAGCAAACAGATCGCCTCTGTCCTGTCCGCAGCAGGGGAATCTTTCAAAAGGGCATCCCCAGACCCATCTGGGAGGCTGCGCTTACTTTTTAACTGCTCCTTGCCGTGAGCCCCGCAGGCTTCGCGCTCCGCTTCGCTTCAGCTCCCAAAGAAAGAGCACAACAACAATCTGGGATGATCACAAAATCAGCATGCATCAAAAAACAGCTTGCCTTTCTCCTCTGCAAGACAGCATCTTCAAACTTACTTCTTTTTCGCACATACACGTCTGTGTCAGGGAAAAGAAGGCAGACAGCGGGTGCAGAATAAAGGTACCTGTAACTCCACGCTGTGGCCCTTGTAGAAGTGCGTCGGGAAAACCCCCAGCAGTTGTTGCACTTGGATGGAAAGTGTACACTCCATAAACCAGAAGATACTGAGGTGCGGAAGACTGCGCTGGAGACTCGTCCCGCTGCTGGGAGTGATACTACGCTGGAGTATCTAGTGCCGCTTGTCTCCGCCCCGCTGCGCTGTCATTGGCCGGCCAATGGCAGCGCAGCGCCGGCTAGGAGGCAGAAAGTGCCTGCTCCCCATCACTAAAGATCATCTGCACACACCATTCAAACAGAACGGAAATTTGGTGCAGGTCACCATCACAGCCTAGCCAACATTTTCATGTGGGGCCCATATGGGTTGGAAATGGGCTAAAAAACTGGGCCCATATAGGATTGTCTGTGGGTTCCATAATGCCCCCATTTTATAAGCTCATATAGGTCTTATGTTGGGAAATTCTGAGCACAAAATGGGCCCCAACTGGGCAAGGTACACAAAAACCCATCTGGGCCCCATCTTTCAAGTTCTTACTGGGTACCATGTGGGTACTACATGGGCTAAAAGATGGGTTTTAAGTGGGATTGTCCATGGGTTCCATAATGGTCCCATTTTATAAGCCCATATAGGTGTTGTGTTGGGAAACTCTGGGCACTTAATTGGCCCCAACAGGTAAAAGTACATAAAAACCCATCTGGGCCCCATCTTTTAAGTTGTTATGCTACATGAGGACAACCTGGGATAAAAAGTGGGAATGACATTAGCAGTGTTCTGTTGTTGCCCCAAGTTAGTTAAAATCAATTAGGGCCTCATCTTTCCATGAATCTGATTTTTATCCCTAACCTACAAAAAACAAGCTAACAAGGAAACACAAATTCTATCTGGGTATAATTTTTCATTTTTTTCTTTGGGTGCAACATGGGATGTACAAATGCAAAGATATAGGTGGTAGGAGGGCTTGAACTTATGGCAGACCATAAATTTGTCTGTTGAACCAAGGTACTAACCATCAAGAATATTGAGACCAAACCCTGATGTTTTTTGTGAATGCATCTCAGCAGAGACCCACATAGCCCATAGACTTAATCTGCATCTAATCTTCATTAGCATTTCAGATCAGTCTGAAATATGGGTGTCCAAATATGGACACCCCTGGTGTGTTTGTTCTGTTCTTTTACAGAGATATAAGTCTATTTTGTACCCTTGCAGCTCTCAGTCCTCCTTTGTCTCTAGCTCCAGTGAACCACTGAGACAGAGCTTTCCCTGCTTCCTGCAGGTTGATTTTTGATATCAAGGCATTCTTCTTCAGTGGTTCTGTACAAGAAGAAAAAAAAAAAGACTAGGCCAAAGTACATTTAACCTTAGCTTACTTCCTTGCTGTGTTAGAGCTGTCATCTGTTGTGACATTCCATTTGATCATGCTAAGTAAAACTGGTTCTTGCAAATCAAACACATTGTTTAGATATTGTTTTGCTATAAAATTTGTGTGTACTGTTAAAGTGAGTAAAAACTCAGCACTTAACTCTTCATCATTCTTCCACATGAAAACACATAAGATTTTAAATTCAATTCAAATTCAAAAATACTTTATTTATCCCAAAGGGAAATTAAATGTTGATGTAACTCATTTAATCAAGGAGATTGTGGTAGCTACAGGCAGGAAAGATCTCCTGTAGTGGTCCATTTTACAACCAGTCTGAAGAAACCTCTGACTGAAGAGACTCTGTTTTCCAATGACAGTCGCATGAAGAGGATGGTCAGGGTTGTCCATAATTTTCTTAATTTTATGAAAAATCCTTCATTGCATATCATCTCCAGAGGTTACACAGTCATCCCCAGAACAGAACCAGCCTTCTTTCTCAGGTTATTGGGCCTTTTTAGGTCCCTGGCTCTGGTGCTGCTGCCACAAAAGATGATGGCAGAGGAGATGACACCCTCAACAACAGACTTATAGAAGATCTGAAATATCTTGCCTTGAAGGATCTTATCTTCTTCAAGAAACACAGTCTGCTCTGTTCCTTCTTGTAGACAGCTTCACTATTGAGTCTCCAGTCAAGTCTGTTGTCTCGATGAACACTGAGGTATTTATATTCCTCAACCACCTCCACTTCTTCTTCTATGATGGAAACCGGGTTTGATCTAGCCCTGTTTCTCATGAAATCTACAATCATCTTCTTTGTTTTGTTCACATTCAAGATGAGATGATTGTTTCCACACCATGCCACAAAGCGGTCCACCAGCTCTCTATACTCAGCTTATTGTCCATCTCTGATACACCCAACCACTGCAGAGTCATCTGAGTATTTTTGTAGATGACAGTAGTCTGACTTGTGCTGGAAGTCTGAAGTGTACAGAGTGAAAAGGAAAGGTGGTTCTGCTGTGTTTCTAACCACCTGTATGGCCAAACTGTGGTCTGTTTGTCAGGTAGTCATGGATCCAGGTGATTGTTGACACCTCCACCTGAGTCTTCTGGAGTTTGAGATGAAGCAGATCAGGCTTGTGTTAAATGCACTAGAGAAATCAAAGAACATGATCCTCACAGTGCTGCCTCTGCCTGCTTTGTCAAGATGACAGTAGGTTTGTTGAAGCAGGTGTATAATGGCGTATATTCAGGTGTATATTCTTTTTTTTTAATGTGTCCTGTCTGGCAGTATGGCACTCAGAATTGTCATCTGAATGTCAAGGTAAGGCCCAACAGATTTTGCTTTCACAAGCGGAGCATTAGGGCTTTCGCCATGATGTTCTCCTTGAACATCTATATGAAACTTTATTAAAAATTGCTTTGGGTTTGTTTCAAATGTAATGGACATAAAAATGACTAGGAACAGAAAAAATGGGTGGGGAAGGAAAGAGAGAAAGATGGAGGAAAGGCTTAAAGAGACAAAAAAGAGATAGAAGTAGAGGAGAGAAAAAAGCATAGAGATAAAACAAGTCAACACCCTTGAAGTCTGCCTTGAAACCTTCGGAAAGAGAAAACAAAACAGAGAATCTATACCAACAAACAACATATGCAAATATAATAAAACAGTTATATCTTCAATGGAAAGTACACACTACAAGGTAGTACAAGATGTATTTAGTGGTAACCACAGCCCGACTGAGAATGTATCTAACAAACACCTAAATCTAGACATCTGTGTGTGTGTGTGTGTGTGTGTGTGTGTGTGTGTGTGTGTGTGTGTGTGTGTGTGTGTGTGTGCGTCCATGTATGTGTGCGTGTGCTTGTGTCTATAAGGTTTCTCCCTAAGAATATTTGATCGTAGATGTGGGGGCCCACAGATCCACCCCCCAAGGATGGCAGCTGACACGAGGAAGACTGGAGCCACAGACACCCAGTGGCCCCCCCACCATGGAGCCCCAGGAGCCCCCTGCAGGAACAACCGGACCCCCCTCCCCAGAGAGCAGCAGAGGCAAGTCCCGGGTAACCCCCAGCAGCCACGATGCAGAAGCCCCAGCAGGCCGCAGCGACGAGCCCACAGGCCCCGCCAGCAACCTGCTACGCCAGAGCAGATCTGGCCATGCACAAAGAGACCCGAGCCCTGAGGGCAAAATTCCCCCCCCAGCTCCCAGGCCCTGGCAGGCAGCCACCAGGGTGAGCCGGCACACCAAGAGCCACTAATGCACTGGCAGGCAGAGGCACCTGCCACCGGAGTGGAGTGTAATGGGGGAAAATAAGTCCCACATTTTTAGCAGGGTGCCCAAGATGATCCAAGAAAGGGGGCAGCCCAGAACCCAACCTGACAGATAAAAAGCCACACCCAAACACAATCACACAATCCCACCCACATGTTCACATCATAAAAAAAACGTTATACACCCACTTTCACTCCCAAGTCCAGGCAACATCCCCCCAAAAGGGCATCCTGTCTCTGGACCCAGGAGATGGTCCCCTTCTCTCTCCAAGACCTTCATGATGTCGGATGTCAGGGCAACATGTCTGTAGTCATTGATGACTGATGGGTGAGTTTTCTTTGGGACTGGAACCAAACAGGATGTCTTCCACAGCAGTGGTACCTTCTCTTGGCTCAAGCTAAGGTTGAAGAGGTCTTGCAGAATCCCACAGAGCTGCTCTGCACAGAACTTCAGGACTCAGGGGCTGACACCATCTGGACCTGCAGCTTTGTTCCAGTTCTATCTCTCCAGCTGCCTCTTCACCTGACTTCTAGAAACAGAAAAGTGGGAGGGGGAGGCAAAGGGAGCAGCAGCATCTCCTGATTTGTTTGAAGACAAAATAGTGGAAGCAGAAGAGTCCATGACTGAGGTAGAAGATAGCAAACACTAATTTTGGATGTGTTCAGGGCACATAGAACATTTTAATTGTGGTAAAGCCAGCTGCCTCTTCAAAAATGATTGTGAAGCGAGCCCTCTCTCAATTTTGTGTGCGACGGCACAAGGCATTATGGTGCCATATTTTACTAGCGCCTTTCAAAAAATACGGGTATTTCCGGTTCACGTTTGATTCACCGTTAAGCAGATTACCAGCGGCTATGAAAGTTTGACTTCCTGTTTTGTCATTTGCAAGAAGAAATTATGTATATGAAAATAAATCAATATATTGTTTGTGTAAAAAAAAAGAAAACCTGGAAAACATACATATGCAACTTCAATAATACTATTTGACATGTAATTGTCTTGTTAAAAACTTTCTGATTAAATAAAATGATTCAACTGTAGACGAAGACTACACCTCCTCAACTTGATACAAACCAAGATTCAACCTCAAGTGGAATTTCAGAATTAAAACCTATCAAAAAAAATTATTAAAAATTAATTAAAAATTATTTTACAAGTATTTTTCCCAAAGTTTCCATAATCATTGCTAACAAACTCCCTATTTTCAGTGACTTCTCTGACTTCAGGATGAAAGGACACCTCCAAAGTGTTGAAATGGACTTATGAGACAAACGGAAAAAATAGCCCTCTCTTGCCGAGAGAAGCATAAAAAAGTCAATTTTAGCAAAGTGATGCCTGGGCTGAAAGTTTAACTTTATTTGCATTCTGACTGAATGCACAAGACAAGAAGCTTAAAATGGAAGTTTTTACTTATTTTGAAATCTAACTTTTCGGTTCAGAGTGTTGACTTGCAGTTATAAAACAAAGGGGAAAAAAAATTTCTCTGACCATGAGAAGCACAAAAAACTCAATTTCAATAAAGTGATGCCTGAATTCAATATTTAAATTTATTAGATTTCTGAAGACCTCAGGAAGCTTAAAATGGAAGTTTTTACTTGTTTTGAAATCTAACATATTGCCTCAGAGTGTTAAAATGGAGTTATAAGACAAACGGAAAAAATAGCTTTCACTGGCCGAGAGAAGCACAAAAAAGTCAATTTTAGGCAAAGTGATGCCAAGGCTCAATGGTTAATTTCATTTGCTTTCAGGACATCTCAGGAAGCTTAAAGTGGAAGTTTTCACTTGTTTTGAACTCTAACATGTCGACCCAGAGTGTTGAATTGGAGTTATAAGACAAAAGGAAGAAATAACTTTCTCTGGCCGAGAGAAGCACAAAAAAGTCAATTTCATCAAAATGATGACTGGGCTCAATATTCATTTTTATTTAGCAACTGAACAACTCAGGAGGCTTAAAATTGAAGTTTTTACTAGTTTTGAAGTCTAACATGTTGCCCCAGAGCGTTAAAATGGTGTTATAAGACAAATGGAAAAAATAGGTTTCTCTGGCTGAGAGAAGCACAAAAAAGTCAATGTCATCAAAGTGTTGGCAAAGCTATATGTTTAACTTTATTTGCTGTCTGAACACCTCAGGAAGATTTAAATGGAAGTTTTTACTTGTTTTGAACTCTAACATTGTTGCTCCAGAGTGTTAAAATGGAGTTATTATGTACATTTGTAGTTTCCCCTTTAATTTTACCTCAGCTGATCTACTCCACAGTCAGGTCTGTACAGAACAGACCTACGATTATTCTACTTTTATTACAAATAGCACGGATTTCACTCTTCACAGGAAAAGGTGGAATAAATTTATCCACAGCTTTAATTTAAAAAAAGGACAAAAAGAGTAAATCCAATAAAGTACTTTAGTTTCAAATATATTGTGTTTCATTATTATGTTTTAATGATAGCTGGAAAAAAAGATTTCAAAAGAAAATCTGAGACCATAGATAGCATAGAAAATAGTGCTCCCTTTATTTCTGGAGTGCAATGGTGGAATTTTCCTTTCTGTTTCTGCAGCCAGGTGCTTCTCGGAGAAGGAGAAGTTTGTTTGTTCACTTTTTTTTTTTTTTTTTTTTTTTTTTTTTTTTTTTTTTTTTTTTAATTTTGTTTCTATCAATAGTACATACATAACATTTTTCTGCCAGGGGTATAAAAAGCTGTATAAAATAAAGTGTCCATGTGTAGAAAAGAAAGTGATCTGATTGATTTACGGATTACAAAGAAAAATTCACATTAAGTTTTTCTAGGACCGAAATGGTTTTCATTGTCTTTCTGTTGTCAAGTCCTTTAATTGTGTTGCTATATATATATGGAGTTCCATGTTGAACAGGATTATATTTGGCTTGGAGTTTGTCCATTTCTTCTTGTGAATGTGGAGTTTTCCCAGAAGGAGTAGAAGTTGGATGAAGTAAATCAAATGTTTATCCATGTCCTTGTTATGGAAGTATAATATAATGTCTTTTTCTCTAAGTTCAATTATTTGTCAGTCTTATTGGTTGTTGTACATGTTCAAAATGACATTGTGTGTGTACATTGTTAAAATAAATGAGAAATTGTCTCCATATGTTGTTCACAAAATGTACAAGAATAATCTATATCAAGTTTAAATCTTTCCAGAGTTTTATTAGCAGGGTATATAACAAGAATCATTTTATATGCAACCTCCATAACTTTATGCAAAATTTCTCTCCATTTAACCAAACTTGCTTTCAATTAACTTCTCCAAATATAGAAGCAGGTAAAGTAATCCTCTGCAGACACTTTCTTATATGTTTGTTGGAACATATTTTTTCAGTGATACTTCACCAAGGATTATAGGGCTTCTATGTTGGTCTCTAATTTAAATAACAAGTTTTGTTCCTTTAAAGAGCTGCATCAAAGTGTTTGGTAGAGCATCAAAAACAACAGCATACTCTTTAGGTGTTGCAGGTATGTTAAATCTGGTCAATTCAGTGTATGACATAAAGGTTTCTTATCATTTAAGAGTTGTTGGACAAGCACAATTCCATTATCCATCCAGTTCTCATAGTAAAGTAACTTATTATTATACAGAACATTTCCATTATTCCAAATGTAATACGTAGTTGGAGAGAAGTTGCGCTTGTAAGCGAGTTTCCAAGCCAGTTTAGCTTGTTGGTGAAATCTGGATAAACTAGACTGGGGAAACTAGGGAATCAATGCAAAGAAATGACAGAAGTCAAATCTAACAGAAACAGAGGATGACTAGGACTGTACAAAAGTTGAACCAAAACATGACTGATCTAAAGAATATAAGAAACACAGGATGACAAGAAACAAGGAGAAAACAGGACATAAGGAAATAACTGGGATAACTAAGAAAAGACCGAAATGATCAAACATAATCCAAAGGTAACTGGAAACTCAAACTATGAACTGAACAGAGAACCCAAACCCAAAATGTAAAAATCCTGACAGTTTCAGTGCTTTGATAAGCTCTGAAACCTGACTGAAACTCTTCAAACAGGTCACTACTTTTTAGATGCTCACACACTTCATTAGCAACTATTTTCTCAAGGATTTTAGATAAGAAAGGAAGATTAGATATAGGTCTGTAATTTATTAAGTCGTCTTGATTTACAGAAGGTTTCCTAAGAAAAGATTTAATTATAGCAACCTTAAAAGCCTATGGAACATGTCCATTTGTCCAGATTAATCATGTCTAAAATACGGAGGCAGTAATCAAAGGGAACACCTCTTTAAATAATTTGGTTGGGATGGGGCCCAACATGCAAGTCAAAGGTTTGAAAGAAGCTAATAGTTTTGATAACTCAGAAAGCTCAACTGACTCAAAACAGTCCAAACACTTATTAGGTACTAGAGTTATATTCAGTGCTGCCTCACTTACTGAGGATAAAGTAATCACGTTTGGGAGGATGCCAACAATTTTATTTCTAATAGAATCAATTTTATTTAAGAAGAATTCCATAAAGTCATTACTGCTGAGAGCTGGGGGAATTGATGGCTCAACAGAGCTATGACTCTGTGTAAGTTTGGCAACTGTACTAAAAAGAAACCTAGGATTATTCCTATTCTGCTGTATTAATGATGAAAAATACAGTGTTCTAGCTTGGTGAAGGCTCTTGTTGTACAGCAGTAGACTATTTTTCCAAGTTAAGTAGGACTTCTCTGGGGGTGTAGAGCACCATTTTCTCTCACATTTCTTAGTGTTCTTCTTCAAAGTGCACAGCTCTGAATTAAACCAAGGAGCCAACCTCCTATGGATAATTACCTTCTTTTTTAAGGGGGCTACATTGTCTCATTCCACATGTAATGAGGAAGTAACACTATGAACAAGAACATCGATTTGAGAAGGGATGGAGATTAAACTACTGTCTTCTACTATGTTTATCTGAGATTCTGAGGAAATTAAACATGGAACAGATTCTTTAAATGTTTTTACAGTATTGTCTGTTAAAGCTCTTCTATAATGAAATTTTCACTCATGTTTGGAATACTCAGTTAAAATAAACTCAAAGGTATTAAAAAATGATCAGACAGCACAGGGTTATGGGAATTACTGTTATTTCTTCACACTCAATGCCATATGTCAGCACAAGGTCAAAGGCTACATTTAAGTTATCACCCTCAATGTCAACATGAATGTTAAAATCTCCCACGATCTTATCGGTATTTAACACTAAATTAGATTTAAAAAAGATCTGAGAAGAATTAACACAAGTTCTCTTAAAGTCATCAATCTTGTTGGTATTCACTTCATGTTCCCTTACAAATGTGTCCATTCTTTCCTCATCTTCTAAATTTACCAAATATAAATTTTGATAAAAGTTTGAGACATAATTTGAAATGATGTATTCATTTTCACAAATCATATTGTTAATTTTAAGCTTACCAATAAGTGATTGCTCAAAGTTTCTCTTCTCCAAGTTGAAAAAGTATTTGGAACACCTTTCTTCTTTCACCATTTCCTCCTGGACCTCACAAATGCTCCCCTGGCTTTGTCTTCATAAAGCTTGTGAAGTTCTAGTTGTAGTGCTGAAAGTTCCTTTGAGTCTTCTTCAGAAATACTGATATTCTCAAGATTTCATTTATTATTTGAGATTCTTTTTATTTTGGTCAAATTTTTTACCTATTCTAATTGCCATATTTCTCATTTGAAATTTCAACAATTCCCAGTTTTTACCACAGTGATTGGTTAAAGTTGCTTGAATTCAGTGTTTATTAATGGTCTAATTTCTCCAGTTTTGAATTCTTAATTTTTTATTAAAGAGATATTCAGTTTCCAGTAATCTTTACTCTGACCCTTTCTGTTAGTGTATACATCTATATTAACTGTCATAGCTTTGTGATTTGTCAGTATTGTTGTTTCTATATGTGTCTCTTTGTCTTCTAAGTCTGAGGAAATTAGCCAAAAAACCATGCGGGACTGTTGAGTCCTGTCTTTGTTGTTCCATGTGTAGGTTTTGTCTAAATGTCTACATCTCCAGATATCAATGATTCCTAATCTGTCACAGATAAAATGTAATGCGGTTGAAGTCTGGTTACAAGCAGGCCATCTATCCAAATTATTATTTATCACTGTATTAGAGTCACATCCCCATAGGATTTTAGCTGTAGGAAATTAAAGTAGAAATTGTTCAATGTTTTTTTCTTCTCAGGTTAAAAGTATTTTGTTGTTCATTATTGTAACCATAAGAACTGATGATTAAAAATGTGATTGATCAGTCTCAGTCAAAAGTATAATTCACCGGCCTTCAGTATCTGCCACTTGTTTTAGAACTGTCCCTTTAAATTTGCCTCGTAAGATACCTACACCTGCTGATTTGTTGTTACCAAAAGAAAACTGTATCTGTCGATCTCACTGACTCTTCCAAAACGTCACATCGGTTTCTGAAGCATGGGTCTCCTGAATAAAATAAAAATCAGCACTTTTGTTAAGGCAGAATAAAAAAGCTTTTCTTTTAAGTAGGTTACTTAAATACCCCTGGCATTAACAGAAAAAAATAGAAACAGACATAAGTAACACGAACAATAGTTGTAATTTTTCCTAAATAACAGCAAAAATTACAGTTCAGCTGTACAATGTTTGTTTGTTCCCTATCTATCCAAATATAAAAAATAACCTGCCGACAGCGTTTCCTTTTAGCACATGCGCAAATGAGCTAACAAAAAAAAAAAAAAACAAAAAAAAAAAAAACAAAAACGGAAGGACTGACCCGGAACAACAAAATGGCAAAAAATGGGGGATCACAGGTAGGCTGAAAATGAAAACGCATAGTAATCTCACTTATTTAGACTTTTCATGAAGCTGAAAGTAGTAGCGCTGTAAATATATAGCACCTTGAACTGAAACAGTTTGATAACAATTGTACACAGAGTTTCAGATCTTAAGCGCTTCCAAGTTTAGCTTTATGCTAACAGTTTTTTTTTTGTTTGTTTGTTTGTTTGTTTTTTTACAAAGCACCCCCATTGTGTTGAATTTGCTCAAAACGTAACGCTTAGTAATAGTTTTTTTAAAATTATTTCTAAATAACAATATCGACGTGTATGATTGCACCGAGTTTTAAAAAAAGTTTTTAATACCTTAAAGCTAATAATACCATTCGTTTTGGATTGTTCAATTGTACGAACTCGGATTTTTGGAGTAATTTCATCATTTATTGGAGTAGACTGTGGAAATGCTGATCATAGATGTTTGAATTGTAATAATAATAATAATTATTATTATTTAATACGGGGTCTAAAGCAGTCGTTAACAGCCGACTATTATGTACTAGCCCAGAAACGATAATCGCTTTGATGCAAGTAAGTAAGTGATTAGATACAGCGTAGCCAAAGAACGAAATGACCAGCAGCCATTTGCTGCTCTGGCAAACTACAGTACAAACCTCTTGGAGTGACATTGACCATTTTATCATTAGATTTAACCGTTTGAAAGGCTCTTTGGTATGCATACTTTAAACATATCAGCAGCCAAACAGCAGTGTGCTATAACTTTTAGTGATGCATTGAAACTGAAAACATTACTGTAGATTGTCATATGCAGTGTAAGATGTTTGTGAGGACACTGTTGTGTTGTGTTGTGTTGTGTTGTGTTGCTGAGGTTACATGCACTCTGGATTTTTTAAATTATTATTATAAGATTTAATGGGAAGTGATTGGTAGACATTGGTATGGGTCCTGTTCTATTTTACATGGTGTTTTTTCAAGGCTACCCATGCTTTAGATTAGAAGTGCACTGATTGCAGTTTTCTGGCTGATCACCTATCTTTAAAAAGCCTGGCCTGCTGGTTCCAATTTTGGCCAATACCAACATTTTAATCTGAAAAGTTGCTAAATATAGCGGCAAAGTTGCTATGTTGGCAACAGTGAGGTGACTCTTGTTAACTGCATATGAGCAGACGTGACCTGGTGGTCTGTCAATCAGCCCTGTCTCTCAGCAGAGCAAAAGGGGTCAGTCGCTGATTTTCAGACCTATGCGGAGGTAGCTAAGATCAGTGGATAAGATCAGTTTGTCATGTAATCATCGGCTGATCACCGATCTCCCAAAGTTAAGGAAATCTGAGCTGATTTATCCATGCACCCCTATTTTATACGATGAATTGTCAAGTAAATGCCATAACAACCAGTGTGGTATTGAATCAGCTTTTATGACCACAAGGCAGGAAAAGCTTTATTATGAAAGAACTGAAAGAAAGAAATAGTTTGCAATTGCCATGCTTTCCATTATAACCAAAAATTCCATTTTGTAAGTTAAGACTTGGTTTGTGGTTTCTGTCATATAATGTATTTATGCCACATTTAAATAAGAACAGATTTTAGAAAATGTGCAATTCAAAGCAAAAGACCTGTTTCCATTTGCATGCCTAACAAGCACATTTTCTAATCGGGTGTTGATTACCACATACAACTTCACCAGCTTAATTTGTCCCCAACTAAAGTAACATTTTAAACCTTTTAGGCCTATTTTTAACAAAGTTCTTCAAAGGAAATATGAGCAATTGCTCATAATAGGTAATATCTCATTAATTGTTTAAATATTTGCTCTAGTGCACAAACTTAGTAAAGAGCTCACTTTTATTTATAGTTCATACAATATTTTGGTTAGGTTGTTTCTTGACTGGACTATAACCTCAAGTTGGCAGTTTCTGTCAAACTTTAAAAAAAACACTCAATTTACACATGACTGACTGACAACATGTCTTTAGTTGTTTGTACATTTTAAAGACGAGTTCTGTCAGTTCTTCACATCTCTAGTAAAACTTTTTTAAGCCATTAACTGCTGATCTATGGTTGATGCTTCAATACTCTTGATACTCTGTTGTTTAAAACAACAAAGCATATTGTTTGGGTAGACCTATGATATACCAACTTCACATGGCATTAGGGCTGGGCAATATAGCTGAAAAACGTATCACTATATAAGTGTTTCATATCAGTCGGTATCGATAATTATTGATTATTTTTTTGTTCATTGAAATTGCTGAGTGTTCTATGGGACCTGTTTTCTACTGATATTGATCACGTGTCTATTGCAATGTATATTGTTATTGATTTATTGTTCAGCCCTACATGGCATGATTTCTACAGAACAATTTTTTTTGTGTGTTATATAATTGTCCATGCATTGGTTAAGCATTAGCATCTGTGTTCAAAGCACCATCCAGATTTTACAATGGCTTACAACTGCTCTTTTTTTAGTTAATTTACTGCAGTCAGAAAACAACTTGGTGCAACACTGCTCCTTGAGGTACAAAACACTCCTATGAATAAAAACATGGACTTTTGCTTATTCAAGCAAAATCATTGTGGTATTTTAAAATTGTGTGCTTATTCGTAGATTCAAAGTCAATGTCTATGTCTGCTTCAGATTTAACAGATCTCTAAGACGTATTTAAAATGTTTGCAAGAATATTACAATTTGACCAGCAATATTTTTTTGCAGATGGTAATTAGGCCCTGCACTTTTAAAAAGGTTTATTAGTATAAACAAATGCTTATCATACATCCTTAGTGCTGTTTACCTTCCTTTCCAGCCTTTGTTGGTAGTGTGTACCAGTTTGTCAAGTCAAATTTATTTATATAGTAAATCTAAAACCAACAGCTGACTAACTACTATTCAACTATTTATATAGTGTTTTGTGGGTTTGTCGTGTTTGTTATATTTAATTTGTGAAATGTTATTTCATGTAATCTCTTTCTTTATTGTAAGCAAAGAAGCTTACAATAAAGGTTACAACCTTTATTTTGAGGACTATTAATAAAATGTACTGACAGCTCATCTCTGTTGGCAGGAGTCAGCCCTGTAACATAAACCTCAGCCTCTTGACAGGCGAAACAGCGGTCTGGTACTGTGCCAAAACCAGCATGAACCTTCAACAGCCTGCCCCTCTCATTCCCCCTGTCCATCCTGATGTACAGATGAAACCCCTGCCCTTTTATGATGTTCTGGATGTTCTTATCAAGCCTTCAAGTCTAGGTCTGTAATGTTTTCCAATTTTGTTAACAACAAAGATAAGCAACTTTTTGTAAGAGACCAGTGCATTTAAAACATTAATAGCTTATTATAACCTTATTTATACAGTAAATTCTGACAAGTAATGTATACTAAGTTTTTTGTTGTTGTTTATGAAGGGCTTCTGAACTAGAACTGAATACTTTCACTTTCAAATTCATTGAAAGTGTGTGTGTATGTACTTAAGTTTTTAGGGACCATTTCTGGTACAATCACTTTCCTTCTGAAGACGGAAGACCACCTTTTTTAGGGTTAGGGAGAAGGTGTAAATTTACTTCAGGTTAAACGTTAGGAATGTACCAGTAATGGTTAAGGTTAGGGTAAGTGTGAGGGTTAACAAATAGAGTTGATTAAATTTTAAGTCAATACAGAAATCTAAAATTGTTAGAAAAATAATTGTGTCTGTATGTGTTTTGCCATGGTAAATCATTTTATGACAACAGCAATGGTTTTTCAGGAGCAAGTGCTACACAGAGGTACCATCAAGAAAAGTATTTTATTTTTGCATTAACACCACAGCAAGTTCGAGAAGTATGCATATCCAGGTATGGCCTGTTTGTTAGTCTGTTCGCCAGTTGAGGAAATCATATATATTAAAATCTGTTGTTTCTTATATTTACAGAGACTTCCTGCCAGGTGGCAGAAGGGACTATATGGTTCAAATTCAACTAAGGTAAGAACTTTAAACAGTTATAGTGATTTAATTTTAAATGACAAAAGAGATGAGCAAATTTTAAATAAATTTGATCGCTAAAAATTTTAAAGGTAAATATTGGTATTTTTTAGCTACTCATAAAATCCAAAAAAAAAAAAAAACAGTCATTAATGATTTTTAAAATTAAGGTCCTGCTACAAAAATAACTTAATGAATGAGAGCTGGCCAAAAAGGAATGAAGGGAACAGCTGTGTGCCTTTTCACAACATGGTTTTGCAATATCACTTCAAAGACAATCCCTTCTTTCAGACACCTTTAGTTCTACATTAATGCAGCAGGCTGTATCCCATGCTTACATACAAAGTTGTGCGATGTATATAGTTTTCAGTAATAATGAAATTTTAGTATTTACAACGAGGCAGCTTGTATTATTAAGTATTTCCCTCACTTTGCAAAACTATTAAAATAAAACTACCAGGCAACACATTGATCATGTGTTAATGCATTAATTGCACTAGTGTGTGTATCAGGTCTCGAGACCAGTCTTAGTCGGGAGACTGGTCTTGACCTGTTTTTTCCCGGTCTTGGGATTGGTCTTGGATTGTTATGTCTTGGTCTTGATCTCGTTCAACAAATTTGGTCAAGACCGGTTCGAGACTCAATAGTTTTTGTCAAAATTACGAAAACTTAACTCTCTTTTATCTTCACCCGCAGAAGCTCAACAAGCTGAATAAAAAGCAGTGATCAGAGCACAGCTGCGTCCCACCATCTCAGAAAAAATGCAATGTTATTATTGCTTATAATTGTTTTGCATGTGATTGTTAACAAAACCAGACCGTCTTGGTCCTTTGATTTTAAAAAAGTGCGTCTGCATGTTTACATGCGGTGCAGTCTAGCTTTTGCTGAACAACATCTGTATCTGACTGCAAAAAATTATTAAATTTGCTTTTTAAAAACATGAAGAATTTTAAGACAGGAAGGTGAGGGGGAAAGCAAAAACACCGAGCCACCTGTAAATTTTGTCCACCGCCAGGATTAACGATATGCGAAGTGAGCGGGACATCTAGTTTTACTAGAAACAGCAGAAACAAGGAAAAGTAAGTAGTAATGTGAAAAATTTGCACACTACCACCTAGTTTCAACACTAAGTAGCTAAATAATAATAATAATAATAGTAGTAAAAGCATAATTAGACACTAAAAACCTGCATCACTGCTCTACGTGCAAAACTCACTTAGCCAGCAGTGGATGAAGAGAACAAATAAGGTTTATGAAGCCAAAAACATAAATTCAGTCTTACCTTCAATGTTTTATAATGTTTTTATAATAATAGTATTGTATAATGTTATGTTTTTTAATCCATGATAGAGAAAATATTCCCACTTTGCTCCTGTAATCTGTTGTCCCTGCGTCATCCCTGTTGGCTACGTGATTTTTATAAATTCCATGGATTCTATTGGCTCTGATTGTTTTGGAATTCCCCCTTTGAGGCAATTTGTGTGCCTGCATGGACTAATAATAATATTAAGATACCTAATAATTTAATAATATGTCCAGCATTTGTGTTTTTTAACATCTGGTATTGTGGTGAATTGCTTTTATTCAGACGATCATAAGAGGAAAGATTTATTTAAATATGACAAATCTTTATTAGCCTAATCTCTCACTGTTTTTTAAATTTATCATACAACTATTGTGTAATGTAAGCTGATTATTTCAGTTTAGAGAATGTGTACCAATGTATGGCTGCATTTAATAACATAAGTATTAATTTATTATGACCATTATTAATTTCATACCAAGACGCGGTTTTGGTTGAGTAATTACCCATTTTTCCATTTATTGTTGCGGTGGTATACAAAAAGCGTTGTCTGAATATTTGTCGACATTCTAAGCATTTTGTCTTGGTCTCAGTCCGGAAGAACCCATCTTGGCCTTAGTCTCGGTCTTGGAAGGTCCGGTCTTGGTCTTGGTCTCAGAAGTTCTGGTCTTGGTCTTGGTCTTGAAAGAACCAGTCTTTACTCCATCCCTGCTGTGTGTATACTCCAAGGGAAATCATCAAGTTCAAGGCCATTGGCCCCCTTCCCGGCCCACAAGTCAGTAGTGTCTGGCATGCGAAATGACAGCTATTCATTGTTAAAGATTGGGGGTGAATACCTCCTTTTAGTCAAGGTAGTCTAAGAAGAGGAAAATTTATAACCCCTTTCAAGTTGCCAACCAATCACTATCCAAGTTGGCATTATTTCCTGAATGTGTTTACGCCTACTTTAGAATGTGAATGTGAGATTTTTTTATTTTATTTAATAAAATACAATTTGTGCATCTACACTTAAAATTTTGAAGACATGTAACTTTTTGTTTTTATTTGTGCAAGACAGACAAAAATCTAAAGGAAAGTGAGGAATTTAAATGTATTCATTGTGAATCCCTTTGTGGCAAATTTGTTCTCATACATCCATCTGGATTTCCTTAGATTGAAAAACTTCAATGAATTGACATAGTAACTGAGCTTGATTGGACTTTATTTTAACTAAGATTGAATTGGAATATATGTAATTACAGTTTAATTTTTGTGACTAGATTGAATATGCTGAATGGCTGTATATAAATTTTACCTGACTTATAAAGTGCCTTTATGACATTTATTGACATTTATTGGGATTTAGCTCTATGAGCAAACTGATTTAAATTATACTGTAATATGTTATTTCTTGACTGCAATCTCTTTTAATATAGTATAGCATAATAATCTAAACTGCAACATAATTTTTAGGATTCCTATCAAGATGCATCTAAGAAACTCTTAAATGGTTCTTTCAACTTTCAGGTTCTGCTTGGCAGAGACAAGTTGTCCACAAGATGATAATTTCCCCAACAGTCTTTCTATAAAAGTCAATGGCAAGCTTTTTCCTTTGCCTGTAAGTGCTGACTTCCCTTCAGAACAGTAAAGTAGTATAAACCATCCACTAAAGTATTAAATGGGGAAAAAAGACTAAATTTTGAATGTCTCTAGGGATTTGCACCACCACCAAAAAATGGAGTTGAACAGAAGAGAACAGGAAGACCCCTAAACATTACCTCCCTTGTCAGACTTTCATCAGCTGTGCCGAACCAGATTTCAGTGACATGGACCCCAGAAATGGGAAAGGTGAGGTTTACAATGTCTTAAGTAATTAAAAACAGCTATTTAAATAATATTGTGAAGCACTTTTGAGTATCAGGTGTTATGCCTTGTGATGTGTCAGTCTGATTGATAACTTTCAGGATTCTGTTAGTCTAATTTCACTAGTTCCAAATCAACAATAAGATTTTAAACATGAGTAACTAACATCGCCTCCTTTTCTGGATAGATGAACAGTTATCTACTAGTGTATGATTATGCAGAAAAAATATCTGTTTGACCAATGGATGAAACAATTGGTTGTTTAATTGGAGAACTAAGGAAAAAAATGAGAGAAGATATTCAATAAACTACTATTCTAGTAAAGTGTTAACCTTTGAAAAACTAATGGGCTGTTAAAGATGTTTGAAATCATCTTTGTTTCTGCTTTGAGTAGCTTTTAGCTTGACTGGAATTTAGTTTTCTCAGATTCTCTAAACTAGCATTTTGTACAAGTAAAATGTAAAAAGTTGTTGGGCAAAAAGTCCTGTAGGGGTGTAATGGTTGACATAGATCATGGTTCTTTTCATAACTTGATTATATGGGGACAGTTTGATACGTTTTCAATAAGTTTCCATCAAGAGAAACATAAATTTTAACACTGTTCACAGTTGAATCAAGTTGAAAGAAATTTATAGTTTCTTTTCTGACAATGACTACTTCTAGCATAACAAAAAGTGGTCAGCATAGAACCAGCTAGACATTAGAATATTGTTGAAAAAGTTCAATATAGATTCAATACATACATAATATATGTTTCACACTTCTATTTTTTGTGATTTTGATCATTATGACTTATAGAGAATAAAATACAAAAATTCAGTGTCTCAGAAAACTGTAATGGTGTAAAACTGCACCATTTTTAAAAAAGACAGTCATTGACATTCTCCACAAGGGGGATAAGCCACAAAAGGTCATTGCTCAAGAAGTTGGTTGTTCACAAAGTACTGTATCTAGGCATAATCATTGAAAGTTGAGTGGAAGTAAGTGTGGTAGGAAAAGGTGCACCAGGGGATAATTGCAGTCTCAAGAATTTGAGAAAATTTTACAAGGAGAGGACTAAAGCTGGAGTTAGATCATCAAGATCCAGTCTGCCTAAACAAATCCTGGTATGGGCTACAAATGTGTCATTGTTTTTGTCAAGCCTCTTCTAAACCTAAGATAACATCAGAATCAACTGGGCTAAGGAGAAAAAGAACTGAAATGTTTCTCAGTCCAGAAAAGTCCTATTTTCAGATGAAAGTAAAGTTTGCATGTCACTTGGAAGCCAAGATCACAGAGTCAGTCTGGAGAGGCATAGACTCCACATTGCTTGAAGTCCCTTGTGAAGTTTCCAAAGTCAGGAATGATTTGGAGTGTCATGTCATCTGGAGGTGTTGGTCCACTGTTTTTGTGAAGTCCACAGTCAATGCAGCCATCTATCAGAAAATATTATTGCACTTTGTTATAACATAGTTTTTGAGATGTACTTGTATGTGCTTTCTTAAAATTTTTAATACAAGCAAATGTCCCTTTATACCCCTAGTATTCTGTACACATTTTCAAAATAACACAATTATTCCTTCAACAGGACTTCACAGTTAAAAGAATTACATTTTTGGTTGTTCTTTTTATTTTTTAGACTTATTCTCTGTCTGTGTACCTTGTGAGGCAACTGACATCACCATTGCTCCTGCAGAGACTGAGGATGAAGGGAATCAGAAGCCCAGACCACTCCAGGGCACTAAGTAAAAATTTTGATTGTTGTATTAGTTTCATAAGGATACATACTAGTTGTATAACATACATCTTTTGTGTTGAAGATGTGTTGATGAGTGGTTCTCAATCCTGATCCCCAGCACCTACTGTCCTGTTTGTTCTAGGTGTTAGCCTGGTAAAAACCAGTCCCTTGTTCTACACTTCTCTTTGTGCAGAGGGTCTGGGCCCTCAGCTGTTGAGAAACGATTGCTTGCTGTAGGTGTGGATTCTGTTGTAGTTTTACATTTTACCCAATCGCTAACATTTGACCGTGATATATGTAAAGTGCCAGTTCAATGCAATGCAGCTTATTGGAAATTGCCTGTGCTGTAAACAACCATCCCTAACAGTAAAGGGGAGAAATGTCGAGCCGAATGATATGGCTGTTGAAGTTAATTCAATATTTGGAAGCGTGGCCAGCATGGACTAACAACATGGTCATTTGGGTACTTTCTGTTGTCATTATGATTTAAAAAGAGCAAATACAGTTGTTTGATGATAAATGACTTCACCCAACCACTAACACTGAGTAAAAAAAAAAAGTTTTTGTGTTATTTATATTCTTTGGAAAATGACCAAAAAAATCAAGACTTCTCCCTGCTCTGCTCCTATTAACACACATCCCAGATGACAAAAGCTTAAAATGGGAGACGTTACACAGCTTACTCTGATGGTGGTCTAAAAATGAAAGCAAGTAAAAGCTTAATTAAAATAATATGTTGCCCCCGACTTCCTCTTGACACCAAGCACACAGGGCTGTCTGCTTGTTTATCCTCTGGGTTCACCTTGAAATATATCCAAACCAGGGGTCGCGTTAACCAAATATTTATTTTGAATAATTATTTTTTATTTAGTAAATATAATTATTTTTTTAAACAGTGATGGAAAAATTTGATGGCCAACCCCTCACAGATTACACACACCTGACCACTTGATGCTGATGTGCAGACTGTGTGATTTTACACACAGAGAACATCTCAGAGGTCAATCGATCAATCAATATAAGAAAACTTTCTGTCAGAGCATCACCTCTGATCTGGACGCTGTCTGAGAACGAACTGACAGCAGCTCATTGAAGAGTTATGGACAAGAGGCTTTGGAGCACATCTAGAGCAGCTGACACTGCTGCGGAATTATTCTCACGCTGACAGGAGTTTACAGTATAAGGTAACGTTCAGAGAGTCTTGCTGACTTCTGATCACTTCAGTTGGTGAAATGTTACCTTTAAAAACTTTGTCACTGCATTGAAAAAGTTAACTGTATTCAGCTTGATGATGACACGATGTGGATTATCTGTTTAGCTTGTCAAATATTAATTAAACAGAATGAAAATGAAATGTCATTTCTTTCATTTTAAAAATTGATGGGTAAAAATAGATTATGGCATGCTGTTTTAGACACAGTCAAAATAACGGACAACGGAAAAAGTCTAGTCTGCTCCAAACTACGGACATAGTTTTTTTTTGTTTTTTGTTTTTTTCTTTTGAGGACCATCAGATAACTTATTGGTGTACCACCTGGTATAAAGTGTGGTTTAGCCAGTGAGTTGCACTGCAGTGCAGCCCAGAGGGAAAATCCAGCAGAAACGTGGTATCGATTTGAAGTATCCGCTTGCTAGTACGAGTACTTGATGCTGGTATTGGTATTGGAACAACACTTATATATACAAACAATTTTCTTTCCTAATGTTTTTCTTATTTGTTTTTATATATATGTACTTATATATGAATACAATTTACTTAATGTTTTTTTTATATTTGTTTTTTAGCTGAGTGCATTGTTAAGAATGTAGTTATAAGAAATGGTATTGTAAATTTTGTTTCCTTTTCATAACTATAGTAAACATTACTTTACTCTCCAATACTCTTCCTTTACTCTTCTTTCTTTGTTTTAGTCAAGGAGAAGCTAACAGCAGATCCGGACAGTGAGATTGCCACAACAAGTCTTCGCGTGTCACTCATGTGTCCGGTAATTGAAGCATTTGTATAAACAGACATTATTAATAATATTAGATAAAGCAGTTGCTGAGATTTGAAAAACCAAAATAGCAAAAGGAAACAGTTGTGCCAGTTTCTTTGTTGAAACTGTGAGTAATACTCACAATATAAGCTTTGTATTAACCTAGGAACTGAAACTTTCAATATCTTCTACATACATGCAGAGCAATATATACATCAGTTCCGTAAAAGAAATAGCCCCTATGGTTTGTTTGGGCTCGTAAATTGGGAAAATATTACTTTTAATAATGAACAAACAAACATAGTGCACAAATACAGCTGTTGGTCCATAAAGAATTGTACAATTTTACACAATTTGACTACAACACCTAAAATAGAAAAGTCTTTTGGAACTTGAAAATCAGGGTTTTACAGACCAAGGCTAAACCATTAGTATTGTTATTATGTACCTAAAAGAATAAGTTTTGCCTATAAAAAATAAATACCATTTTGTTCTCATGTATTTATGGCATGAACACAAGAACACGTTGTTTAACTGTGTTGTTAGAGTTCATGTTTAATAAGTCTCAGGTACTCAGTTTGTGTAAACCAACAACGCATCATTCATCAAAGCAAGTATTTTTGTTTGTGTTTTGATTGCAATTCTTTTATTTGTTGTCTTAAGTTGGGTAAGATGCGACTGACGGTCCCATGCAGAGCTGTGACATGCTCTCATCTACAGTGCTTTGATGCTGCCCTCTACCTGCAGATGAACGAAAAGAAACCTACTTGGATCTGTCCTGTATGTGACAAGAAAGCTGATTATGAGAGTCTCATCATTGATGGGTTAGTAAAATCATTTTAGTTACTTGACCTAGCTGAAAATTCTGAAGTTTCATTAGTTTTCTAGCTCTGAGTAGGTCTGTGAAATACATTTTTACAGGCTTCTTTTCCTTTCTGATTCTCTTCATAATAACTATTTGAACTTCTATAAAAATACAGAAGGGTAAAGGTTGTTTTTCATGGGGACTTCCAATAAATGACACATGGTACATATGCTTATTTCATCATCTTACACATCAGATTTTGGTCATCATTTTAGGTATAGCCTTCTTGTCTTTTGGGGTTTCTGGCTGATAAGCCACAGATGCATTCATGTTTATATACATTTTAAGGTTGCAAGGATAGCTGTCGCTTAGATTATCAAACAGATTATGAGAAGTTGCTGACAGTAACTACCTTTAAGGTTGTACATATTTAAAACCACTTTTGAAATATAATGTAAATATAAAGCAATAGTATACAACACTCTACACAAATACAAATATAAGGATGTATAAATTTATAAATACATCAAATAATTTTTTGTTGAATTATAAAAAAAAAAAAAAAAGAAACCTCCAAAGTGACATACTTTATTTGTAGATGTGGGCACAGTTTTGTTAAAAAATGTTCTAAAAATCAACATTGATTGTTTTCAGGTAGTTATACTGTAGGATAATCTGTTTTCCAGGCATTGGCTGTGCGTACTTGTACTACTTTTTTAAATGAAAAAAAATAATCCAACCAAATTTCCAGTCAGTACCTTGTTAGAATATCATAAATTCAGATTAATTTCAGAAATTGGAAAACACAATAACACAATAACCAGCATTTATTTATTTATCCTTCAGAATCTTTTCTGTACAACTATGTTAAAAGTAATGTCATGGGACTAATGCCAATCATGAAACAAGAACAAATCTGGGTGCGTCGCTTTGCCTTCCATAAAGGTGCTGAAATTGGCTCTCATTGTAGATACGTGATTAAAATAGTGTCATTTTGTTCACAGAGAAGCATTCGCCTACCCTTCTTGACACCAGGCCCTGGTCAAAGTAATTCAACAGAGCTCTGTGTCAAGTGTTCTGTGATCATTTAATAATAATAATAATAATAATAATAATACATTTTATTTGAGGACGCCTTTCAAAAACCCAAGGTCACTTTACAAAAACAAACAGACAAAACACAACAAATGATAAGCGGAGTCAGCAGCAATTATATAAAGCAAGTCAGTAAGTAAACAAGATGCAACAACAGTTAATCCATGTTTAAGTGAATATGCCAGTTTGAACAGGTGTGTTTTCAGCTGTGATTTAAAAGAGGGAAGAGAGTCTATGTTCCTAATGGTAGGAGGAAGGGAGGTCCAGAACCGAGGAGCACATCGACTGAAGGCTCTGTTCCCCATGGTGACAAGACAGGCAGAAGGAACAATTAGATGAGTGGTAGGCGAGGATCTGAGGGAGCGGGAAGCAGTGGTGATGTGAAACAGGTCACATAAATAAGGAGGGGCAAGGTTATGGATGCAAAGTTATGGAGAGTTAAAATCTTGAAATTTATCCTTGCTTCTATGGGCAACCAATGAAGCTGCTACAGAACTAATGTGTTCTCTAGATTGGGAACGCATTATGACCCGATCTGCAGAGTGCTGAAGGAGTTTGAATTTATGGAGAGAGTTATTTGGGAGATCAAAAAGAAGAGAGTTGTAATAATCGATCTGGGAGGTGACAAGGCTACGAACAAGGATGGCAGCAGCATGGGGAGCATGGAAGGGACGAAGTCGGTTAATGTTGCATAAGTGAAAGTATGCAGACCGGGTGTTATAATTAATACGAGAATGAAATAAGAGAGTATTGTCAAGTGTGACACCCAGACTCTTTACCTGAGGGGAAAGTTGAACATGGGAGTTGTCCATATTAATGGAGAAACTGTGAGGTTTAATTAGCAACCGGTTAGCAACGGCAGCCAAGTATGCCAGCGTTTACTCAACTGGAAGTTTAGAAGTTTGTGGCCGTGTTTTATGCAGTAATGCACTTGGACAGCAATTTTGCTTCTTCTAGTCCGCCTCCTCTGTCTGTTTTTTTCTATCTGCAGAAGACATAAATACATAAATTCCTCACCATGTCGTCTGACATGGTGAGGAATTATGTACATTTGTATGGTTCTTCACTAACTATTATAATAATAACGCTGTCAAATGACTAAAAACTCCTGGATGGAAATTGCTGCATCCTTGTCCATGGAGGAGGCTGTCTGCTGTTCTCCCCATAATCATTTTGCAAAAGCAAAATATAGGATGCAGGGAAGGAGTGGGTGACACTGGCGAGAAGGGATATGACAAATACTGAAGCTTTAGGGGTATCCCCCAGAGGAACTGCGCCATGTGTGAAAGGTGTGTGCAAATATGAACGTCCCGGAACCACGTGACCATGCGACGACTGTGTAGCTTCAGATGAAGTATGTGGGAGCCTTAAGAAACCCTGGATCCTGTTTCATTCAGTAGAATCACAAACATAGGTAGATGCTGACTTGCATGTATATCGGTCTTGTATTTCCAAACAGCTGAAAAGATTAACACAGACTCATCAACATTTATATACAGATGATCTTTGGCCCACACAAGATGGTATAACAGACAGAAAGAATTTCACGAAAAGCTCAATTGACACAGGAATACCTATTTCATAATTTTCATTTCACTGACATATAACCCTTTTCCACTAGCACCTACTCGGCGTGTCTCAACTTGGCTCTTCACAGTTTTTCTACTAGTAACATTAACATGGCACCAGCTCCTTTTTTAGAGCTTACTTCACTGGGATTTCATGTGTACCATGTGGGGCTGAAAATGCGTTGTCATAAGACTGTCAGTCAATAAACCGGGAAGGAGTGGAGTCACTATTTATGTCACAAGCACGACTCTGTTGATGGCTTCCTACGGGTACAAGCAAACACCAAGAAGATTAAAATAATGTAAACCAGACCAGCAAGGACAACAGCGGCCGGAGTGAGTTGACCAAATGGACACCATTTATGGAATACGATGTATGTAATATGTAATGAGAGAGAGAGAGAGAGTTGATTGAACTCTGCCACTGCATTACTGGACTCTGATGGTAAGTGTGCTGATGGTGAGTGTTTTGTGACTTTAAGCATGCAGCTCATCTCCTCAGTGGTGAGCTTACTTTTAATGAACAAGGATATTCTGAAAGTAACATCGTTGTCTTCTGCTTGAAGACAATAATAGCTAATTGAAATAAATGCTAACTCTGTGCTGTTTAGATTCTTTGTTCATCTTACATCTGTTACAAGTACATGCTGCACGTGTACTGAAGTTGTGTGTTTTGTTGTTGCAGAATCTCTTTCTACATGGAAGGGGTATTCTTCTACTTCTCTCACTTTGGACCCTCGAAGCTCCCCTGCTTCTGCCGTCGCACCACCCCAGCTTCAACACAGCCAATCTCCAGCACAACACAGCAACGTGCTCCCTCCTAACATTTTTTATTTAAGGGACAAATAAGTGCATATTATTATGTATTTGATGTCTGTTGTGAAATTAGTATGTTGCTGTTGTCTGTAATAAAAAATGGATTTGTCTAATTTATATAAGCATACACTGGGAAGAGTCAATATTGCTACCTGCAGTGATGGCTCATTTAAAAAAAAAAAAGGAAACCGAAATGGTTAATGCTGCTGTTATTATTATTATTATTATTATTATTATTATTATTGATGATGATAATAATAATAATATTAATGTTAATGCTTCTGTTATTATTATTATTATTATTGACAATAATAATAATAATAATATTTTATTACTGTTATTTATTAAGTTTATTATTAATAATAAAATGTTATTATTGTTATTATTATTGATAATAGTAATTATTATTTGTGATAATAATTATTATTAATACTACCACCTGAAACTCACACACACACAGAGTACCTAATCTTATCAAAATTGAAATCATCTTACACTGGGCTTATTGTGTATTGATAGACCATCATAGCAAGCCAATATTAGCGTTAGTTTACCCTCACATGTCGTCTAGCTTGTATCCTGTCTTTCATTTCATACCGCTCTATGGCTTCCTGCACTCTACTAAACTTCTTCATAGTTTTTCGGTCCGGAGCCTTTTCTGGGCCCCTATGTTTTGGAGTCTGACAAAAAAAATCCCACAGACTGAGCAAAATCTTCAGCATCGCTTTCATGTCTTCCATTGTTGTGTTTTTGTCACATACAGATCACGTCGCACTACTTTTCGGACTCTGGGGGCCACCCTGCAGTGGCAGCCCCACCCTCTAGAGTAGTTAGTCAATTGCAACGGTGAATCAGTCCAAACTCTTTGTCACATTGGGCAAAACTGTGAAGTCACAAGGACTTGAGGGCCAAAAAAAAAAAAAAAAAAAAAAAAAAAAAATAATATTTTTAATAAAAACTTATAGTGTGAGGGTTTGTTTTTTTTTTTTTAACTATTTTTTTTTTCATTGGAAAGAGATGTGTAAACTATTGTAGATCCAAAAGTTAAGAAGGGTTTTGCAGGTTTGCCCTATAAAAATATTTGTCAAGTGTTTATTGACAAAATATCAAAAATTTAGTCAATTCGGAGCAATAAAAAAAGGATTTAGGTCACTCTGTGTTTGGAATTGGATAGATTTTGTCAAAATCAGTATTTTCGTAAGATTTCAATTTGTTTGTAATCTTTATGCCCCAATTAAAAATCAAAAGTTTCCATCTGCATCAACCACCTGTGTTGGGGGAGGGGGTAAATTTGTATTATTCTTGAATTGCAATCAGGAACCGCACAAAATTAGTCCAGGAGCTAGACATCCACCCTGGGCCACCCTTTAGACACCCCTGCTGTAGAGTTAAGCCAAGTCAAGCCGTGCTGTGAATGTATAGTGGAAACGGCTATAGAGATGGACACAGACTTTGTCTCTATAGCTTATCTAACTTTTACTCTCAAACCTGATCAACACTGAGCCTAACTCAGCCAAAAAATGACTAAGCACCAGGCCCCATCCAAGCTTTTTTCAAAATTTTAGTTTTTGTTAAAAATAATAATCATAATATTATCAGTAGTCTTGCACCCTAATACTCCAGCCAGAACTGTCGAACTGTCCATAAATCAACTTTGATGAGATATTTCTGATTCACTGCTTAAAAGGGGAGTTCACCAAATTTTCCCAGTGGTGCTGGCTAACCTGTAGAGCAGCATACACTGTTGATCATTTTAAGATTGTTAAAAAAAATCATTTCTACTCTCTTCCTTTTAGTTCCAGTTGAACTGAGTATTTTGCAGTTGTGCAAATTTTTATTTCATCTGTTTCTCACTTATTCTGTCTGGGGTTTTTTTGTCATTGTTTTACGATAGTTTTTTGTTTTTTGTTTTTTTAATGTTTAAACTTCTGGTGATTTGGGTAGCTATTGTCATTTTAAATGGTCTGTAGAAATAAACTTTGACTTAAATTTGTAAGAAAAGACAAATCTGTCAAAAATGGGAATTGCATTATGTGAATATTTCACTCTCTTCTCAGTTTGTTCTTGGAAATCCTTAATGACTGCTCAGATGTTGATGAAATCAAGTTTCAAGAGGATGGAACCTGGTGCCCAATGAGACCAAAAAAAGATGCGGTCAAGTTCTCTGTTCATTCAGTCGGAAAAGTAGAATGTAAGTACATAATATTTTCTAATTAGTTACTACCACTGTAATACTTCTAATGGGAAAAGAAGTCCTTGGAATTTAGTTTTTTACTATCTTACAATACTATTTATACAACTTGAATGTTTTTCACATTTTGTAATGCTACAATCACAAACTTCTGTTTGTGATTGTAGCATTACAAACAAACAAAGAGCTACTTTGATAGTTCTTTTAGAACTATCAAAGTATTGCGTAATGGAAAGTGGATTGAAAGATATACATGGTTTTCAAAGTGGAAAAAAATTGTAAATGGCATTCATTACACTTTACCACCTTTTATTGTGATACCCCTTAATACAATCCAGTGTAACCAATGCTACAGAAATCCCCCATTTATTAGTCAATGTTGTGCATGTTCAACCTTAACAAGAACTAGGTCTATCTTCATTGTTAACCATTAAAATATTGGTTGGTTAACAATAGCCCACCCACCAACAGTTGATACCACTGTTGCCTTGTATCAAGAAGCTCCTGAATTCGAATCCTGGCCTTTCTGCATGGAATTTCCATGTTCTCCCTGTGCATGCACAGGTTCTTTCCGGGTACTCTGGCTTCCTCCCACCATCCAAGAACATGACTGTTAGGTTAACTGGTCTCTAAATCGTCATTAGGTGCGAGTGTGTGCGTCTATAGCTGTATGTTTTGCATTTATCAATGTTGCGACCTGTCCAGGGTGTACCATATGCAGTGGCTTGCAAAAGTATTCATACCCCATGAACTTTTCCATATTTTGTCACATTACAACCACAAACATAAATATATTACATTGGAATTTTATATGAAAAACCAACACAAAGTTCTATACAATTGTGAAGTAGAAGGAAAATTATATATGATTCAAAACATTTTTACAAATAAAAACTTAAAAGTGCAGTGTGCAAATGCATTCAGCCCCCTTTTTTCTGAGTGCAACCAATTACCTTCAGAAGTTGCCTGATGATTCCTAATGACTAAATAGAGTCCACCTGTGTGTAATCTAATCTCAGTACAAATATAGCTGCTCTGTGACGCCTCAGAGGTTACATAAGAGGAAAATATTGGGGAGCAAACAGCATCATTAACATTATTAAGTCCAAGGAACACAGGTGTGTGTGTGTGTGTGTGTGTGTGTGTGTGTGTGTGTGTGTGTGTGTATATATATATATATGTATGTATGTATGTATGTATGTCTGTCTGTCTGTGTATATATATATATATATATATATATATATATATATATATATATATATATATATATATATATATATGTGTGTGTGTGTGTGTATATATGTGTGTGTGTATATATGTATGTATGTATACACACACATATATATACACACACACACACACACACACATATATATAATATATGTATGTGTATATGTATGTATATATATATATAATATATGTATGTGTATATGTATGTATGTATGTGTGTGTGTGTTTTTCCTTCTAGCTTTCTAATTGAATTGTTCTTTTTGGAACAAATGTTGTTTGTTTTTTATGTAATCAGTTACATTCTAATTATAAACAAATTCATTTACAGCATTTCTCTGGATCATCTTGCTGTTCACATCTGAACTTTTGATTGCTTAGAGGAACGGCAAAGAAAAGCTGGATTGGATTCATTCCTTTTCTTTGGATACACAATTTCAAAATTATTTTGAGTTTCACAGAACTGTATTTTTTGCTGTGGAGCAGTGCAAATGGAAACAGTTTTGAATATAATGTTGTACATGTTTATTCCGAATACCAGTCCCATTGTGGTTGTGAAACGTGCCTTTTTGATTGTGGATTGCACATGAAATCCCCACCGATCTTTCCATTTCCTCTTGATTGCATGGATCATAATGGCACTCCTAGTGCATCTTGTTTTTTTCCTCAGATAGTTTACTTGTTTCAATTCAAATGACTTTATCTCCAAGGGCAACCTATCTATAGGTTTTTATGTCAAACCTATATTTAAAAGGGCATTCCTGTAATAATAAAGCACAATAATAATTAAAGCACAATAATTATTTTATGACTTTTAATTTTTGTGAACCTGAAATCTAATTCTGGTCTTAGCTAAATGCCAATAAACTTAGCGAGAACTTTTTTTTTAGACTTTTTTTGTAACTTTCTGAGGTTTACTTGCATGTGGTCAGTATTGGGGATAATTGTCTTTTAAACTTTATGACTTGGGTCAAACCTTTTGGATTTCCTTCCACAAACCTTAACTGACGCATTTGAGTTAATTGGAGGCACATCTGTGGATGTCTTTTAATGCCACACCTGGAACATGCTGCTTTCTTGTTTGACAATCAGCCAAGGTATGAGGAAGATAATTGTGGGGCACCACAAGTCTGTTCCAGATGCTTGAAAGGTGGTGTATTTATTTGTTCTAACAATTATATGCAAGTATAGACATGATGGGAATGGCCAGTCATCATACCGCTCAGGAAGGAGATGTGTTCTGTGTCCCAGAGATGAAAGTATTTTGGTCCAAAATTTGCATGCAATGTAAATGAGACCCCAGAACTGTTCTAGAACATTTGTGAGCAAACAATTTTATGAAGACCAAAAAACACACCAGACAAGTCAGAGAAAAAGTTGTGGAGATGTTGATCTCTCTTTACATCTGGAATGGCAAAATACTCCAGTTATGTAGAATGGAATTATAAAAGTGTTAGGTTTTTTTAAAAAAAACAAACAAAAAAAAACACTTTCGTCGTAATTCAATACTTAATAGCTGTTTCTTCTCTATTGCTAATTTCTTTAAAGCAGAACTGAAATTAAATCTCAAAATATTGATATTACATGAATATCATTCAGTGAAACACTTCCACAAAATGTTCCAGGGACCAATTTCTCTGACCAAAAACTACATAGTTTTCAACTTTCTTTTTTGGATACAATCCATGATGACGGCCAGTAGCACACACAAAATCTCTGCCCCCCCCTTTGCACCTCTAATCAATTGCCAATAACTGCATGTGTAATTTTTTATTTTTATTATGTTTTTGGTTTTTTTGTGCAAACAATTTAGTACTCCCCATTTGGAAGCTTTTAATTCAACTTGTTAAGCGTACTTTCAGTGTGCATTATTTAAACCTCTTCAACTTTAAAATCATATTTGAATTTGTACAACCTTAAGATATTGATCAAGCCTTGCTTTAGCTTTACTTAATGTACAACTTTAAGATATTAAGCCTGAAAGCAGCATTATGTAACTAATATAAAAAATGTTTGGTTTTGTTTGTTTGTTTTTTACATATTTGTTTAAACAGTCACTATGTTGTGACAGTATAGTATGAGACAGATAATCTGTGAAAAATCAAGCGCTTCCACCTCCTCTCTGTGCTCCTATTGCCATCAGCAGAAATGCACTACTCTCAGTCAGAAGCAACCAATCAGAGCCAGAAGGAAGGTCTTAGCACTGTCAGTCACACTCATGTGAACTCACTGCAATTGTGTTTACAATCAGTTGCATTGAGTCATTGACTTTGCAGAAACCCCTCATATTGAGCATACATGTAACGACAGGAGAAAGGAAAACCCCCTGTTAATAGAACCAGAACCTGACTCATTGTGAGTGGCCATCTGCCACAACCACTGTGGGTTTGAGAAGACTGAGCATGCACATAAAAAACACAAAGCACTAATCCAGGATCATTTTATATTTGATTGGTAGTGGGTCAGGAAGTAGAGATTCGTCCTGTAACCGGTCGGCAGCCGGTTCGAACACTCACTCCGTCTGTCTCAGTCATTGTATCTTTGAGGAAGACACTTTACCACTTCACTTTTCTTCTGTCAGACTGCACCAGAGCAGCTGTGGCTACAATGTAGTAGCTTTCCACCATCAGCATGTGCATGTGTGCATAAATGGGTGAATGACTGAATGTAGTGTGAAGTGCTTTGGGTGCTGCTGGACTAGATAAAGGGCTATACAAGTATAGCCCATTTACCTTTCAACCACTTTGTGAGTGGTCAAAGGTGCCAGGGGCTGCCGATTGAATGGTAGCCTCGGTTCTGTCAGTCTGCCCCAGGGCAGCTGTGGCTGCAGTATAGCTTACCACTTCCAGTGTGTGAATGTGTGCGTGACTAAATTTAGCGTAAAGTGCTTTGGAGTCCTTGGACTTGATAAAGCGCTATTTAAAGCTACAGTTATCATTTCTATGTCAAAGAAAAGTAAAAATGTAATGGCAGTTGTAGTGCCTTCGGTGGCTTCATCTAGGAGAGATAAACGGTAAAGCTCTGAGCCAGTTTTAAAGGCTGTAGGATGAAAAAGAGCATATACTGATCCGAGCAAAAGCATCTTCATCCCAGGAAGGTGTCACAGCTAAGCAGAATGCCACACCAGATGCAGCTTCTGTGAAGAGTAAGAAACAACATCAAATAATGCAAAATTGGAGAGAAGGAGAAGAATGTCACAGAGCAAGGAGAAGTTGTCATTTTGTCCTCCATATAGCCTAAACCTATAGCAACATACAGAAAAAACTGGGATTTTCATTTACTTCAGGGTTTCTACAGGTGGGGTGAGTGACTTTACAGTGGGTTCATTCTGTTGTCCTGATTAGCTTCAGTGTTGAGCCCTGTTGTTTGTTGTTATAAATTGATGTGTTTTGCTTTAGTTTTTCTATCATACCTCTGTCAACTGACAATACGCACACTATTTGTACAGACTGATATACATTCTATTTCCACTTTGCTACATAGACATAAGTCATTAATTAAAGCTGTATCCTTTCAGAAACTGACACATATTTCATTGATACATTACATATTAACTATTTAAATTTTTATGATTGTCTTACAGATAATGAAGCCCAAAATTCAGTGTTCTAAAAAAGGTTTTGTAAAAGTTATAGCAAACCCATATAAAGTTAAGTGGAAGGAAAAAGAGTGGTGGGAAAAGGTGCAACAGCAAAACCACTGTCTTGAGAGGATTATCAAGCAAAGCAGCCTCTTCATAACTCTTGTCAGCAGTAGGAGGCATGAAGTGCTCTAATATTTCCTAGTAGTTGACTGTGGACTTCAGAAAACACAGGGGGTCAGAACCAGCATATGACATGGCACCCAAAATCATCACTGACTGTGGAAGCTTTACACTGGACTTTAATCAACATGGATTGTGGTACTCTCCATTCTACCTCCAGATTCTGTGACCTTGATTTCCAAATGCAAATGCAAACCCCCGTGGTGCTCATCGGCTTCTGACTACCTGGTAAGACCCACAACCCCTCAGTCTCAAAAACTGGATTACCCACAAAAAGAACTCTCCCATTCTTTAGTGCAGGTCTGTACTATGTTTCTGTACTATGTTGTAGTTCTGGCTTTGTTTTCACTTGTGATATTCCAAGGCGAGCCTCCACCTGAACATCGTAGCTTCAGAGGCCTCTTGCATGGTTTCTTACTTGATTCCGTTGTGATTTGCACCATCCATTTTCCCTTCAGCTTTTACCAGCTACATAAAATGTCCCTGGTGAAGAAAATCATCCACCAAGCTTGAAGATTGACCACGGCGTTTCAGCATTGGCCTTTTGTGATGATGTTTGCTCTTCTAGCAAGGAGCTGGGATGGAGCATGGAATTGAAGGAGATAGGATTTTAATACCAGCCATATGCAAAATGCTTGCAAATATTAAAACCTTTTAGGAGTCAACGATGTCTTGCAAATTCCCAACTTGGTCGACATTCAAAGAGCCCAGCTTTGCCGGGCTGACGGGACACGGGGTGGAGAGTGTCCGGGGAGAGGGGGGGCTACGAGCGAATTTGCTTGTATACTACCACCCATTGGCTAAATGCATTGTAATGGCAACACCTTTAAGAAGGGAAGCACAGTCCTCCAAATTCCCAACTTGAATGCGAAGCAACCTGGCAATTCCAGTCAAGCACGATGCAGGGAATAGAGTCTGCGGGGAGGAGCAGGACTAGGGGCAGACTTGGTGGGTTGGGCTCAGAACCCATTAATAATTGCTTGTAGTTCTAGTTTAATTTGTAATAGTTATAAATACTTTCAGTTATAAATACTTTCAAGATGGCATTATTTCACATTCTTATGAACCAACTGTAAAGGAAAATATATATTTCAGCTCAATATATTGTTACAGTAAAGGTGTAAAGGCCTTCTTCAAGAGAAGTCGTCATAATAGTGATATGTGTGCAAAAGTCAGATTTGAAACTACATATGAAATCTTGGATCTTGCTAGATAGATTACTTGTAGTTTGATGTAAACTAGAGATGCACTGATTTAAAAATTTGGCCCGATATCAATATTAATATTGCTGTAATGGCTGATAGCTGATATTCACCTATATTATATCTCTCTACCCTCTCGACACAGTGAAAAAATGACCAAATCACTGACATTGCTTCTCTGTTTCAGATAAACACCTCCCAATCCTGCACTGCATCACTTTAAAATGCCCAAACAAATACTGAATGGTCAACCCCCTACCCTCTGGAAGCATACACACAAACGGCAACAAGATAAATGGCCTGTACTTGTATAGCACTTTATCAAGTCCAGAGGACCCCAAAGCACTTCACACTACATTCAGTAATTCACCCATTCATGCACACACTCACACGCTGATAAAAGTAGCAATCAGTTATTAATAAAACTGGGCCAGTTTTACATATGGGATCGATACTGTTATGTTAAAAAATGACTAACATCGGCCTGTACTAATGTTAATGGTGATATATCATGCATTCCTAATGTAAATAATAATAAATATTGGTCAAAGAAAGCTTTTGATTAGGTGTTAAACTTATTATGAGGTAAAATGATCTATAAATTGTTTATGATGTTGAACAAATTTTATCTTTTTAAATTTATCTTTCAGTTACAACTCCCTCACACCAGTCGAAGCCTGTGGAACCCAGTCTTAAGAAAACAGATGTAATTGATTTGACACTAGAAAGCTCCTCCTCTTCTGATGATGATGATGATGATACGAGCACAACCCCTCCACCTAAGAGACAGTGCATTTACATCTCTAAGAATGAGGAAATTCATGCAAAGGGGTAAGCTGAATTTTATACTGTTTGTTTTTTTTTTTAATATAAACATAACTTGATCTGTTATGAATGATGTTGTTTTTAAGTGTGTCTTTTTATTTGTTACATAGTTATTCAGTATCAACAGCCACCTTATACAGCTATATTACTATTTGCACCAAATATCGTGGGATTCTTCTGCAGCTGTTATATTTTGATCTACTAAATAATTAGTTGATACATCTAAACAATAAATTATTCTGTAAAAAAAAAATAATGTAAACTTTGGCATTTATTGTACATCACAAAATAAAATGCAAACAAATAAACCTTATAAAGTATAAAATCGGGGTATAATATAAAGTGCCAGATCCAAAAAAATTTAGCTCTCTTTTGAAAAGAAGTAGCTTGAGGGGTAGAAGCACAATGCTAAATTAAATGTTTGAAAACCTGAATTGGCATGTGCTTCCAATTTTAAAACTACATCATGGCAGATTTTCTTAAATAAATCACTTATCACCACCTCTTTGCTGATGCATTTTCCCTACATCCAAATGAGGTGTTATGCACACATTTAAGGGAAAGTCCATCCATATTTATGTATAGTTATCTAAATCATCCTAATATTTATATAGATCTAATATTGGATGTTTTGCAACTTAATAAAATTGGGGATAAGGACCCATTTTACTGTGCAGTTGTTTACCGTCCACCAGGTCCAAATGGATTCTTAAAGGATTTTAGTGATTTTTTTTTTTTTATTTTATTTTATTTTTTTTTTTTAAATCAGCTGCTCTCAACCTGTCTTGGCTGAGAGCAGATGACACTGACCTTTTTGCTAAGAATTTCATTAATAACATGAAATCCTAACTTTATTCAACATGTGTCAGGACCTTCTCACTCTAAAGGACATATCATGGACCTTGTTTTTACTTTAGGTTTGAACACTGGTTTCATGTGCCCTGTGGACAATTTTATCGCAGACCATCGTTGCTTTCTTTTTAATTTATCTCAAACTGTTTCACAGCTTTCATCTCGCTATGAGGCCAGCTCTTGTTTTTGAAATTCCTCGACAGCAGACCATTTTCTGCTGATTTTATTATTTTTTTTATCTCCATTTAGAGATGTAGGTTATCTGACTGATCATTTTAGGGAACATTGCCTCTCTATTTTAGACAGTTTCTGCGCTGTTAAAAAGAGATAATTGCCTGTTTAAAATCCCACACTGGTTTAATAATAGTATCCACTGCCTAAATGCACATACTTCAACTGAAGAGCTGAAATCAGCTCTCACTGACAGACGCATGACAAAAATTGAGTCATTTTATCCACAGGGAGGCAAACACAATGACAATGACAAACTCTCGTTCTCAACACAAGGCCTTGGTTGAACTATTTTGACAAAGCTCTGTTCAAAGTGTTGTGTGATTGGTCAGAAGTTTGTTACCATGTTTTATATGACATACTGAAGCAGGAGGTGTCTCCCCCAGGTGGTCTGTGCTGTGTGTGAATATGAACGTTCCGAAACCACGTGACCGCGCGTAACATAACGTATGTGGGAACCTTAAAGCGTACTTGTAGAAAAATCGTGAAAGTTTGTGGAAGAAAACCCATCTACAGATGCATCTTCTGTACTTGAAGGATCTTTTATCTTCTTTTAATAATACAGTCAAAGAAGCAACGGCAACCTTTTTTTTCTAAGTTGATTACTCAAACAACTCTAATCTGTTTTTCAACACCATCAAGATTATTACTACCCCTGATTTATCTTCTGTTCCTACTGAGCTAATTAAGCTTGTTGGGATAATGGTAGCTCAGGAGGTAGGAGTTCGTCCTGTAACCTCGAATCCCCACACTGTCCGTCTCAGTCGTTGTGTCCTTGTGAAAGACACTTTTCCCGCCTTGCCTGCTGGTGGTGGTCAGAGGGCCTGGTGGCACCGCTTTTATGGCAGCCTCGCTTCTACCAGTCTGCCCCAGGGCAGAAGTGAGGGTGTGAATGTGTACATGAATGGGTGAATGACTGAATGTAGTGCAAAGAGCTTTGGGGTCCTCTGGACTCGATAAAGAGCTATACAAGTGCAGGCCATTGAGCACCTTGAAGGCATCCTCCTGCTCTCTGGACGTTTTACCAGCGTGTTTGTTTTTAGAGAGTTTTTCAGTGCATTGGTCTTGGTGTACTTAACAGAGTAAAAGCTTTTTTAACTTCTGGTCAGGTACCTGTTTAGGTTAATTGGATTCTTCTCTTTTTAGTAGTTACACACCCATCTCAAAGCTTCATTTTCTAGCCAAGATTTTAGAGAAGGTTATGGTCAAGCAGTTAACTGCTGCTCTTGATCAGTACAGTAGTCGTAATTCCCACTCAACTGAAACAGTTCTTCTTAATGTCTCAAATTATATTTTCATGCAGTGATGCAGTTAAATGTTCTGTACTGCTTAGAGCTGACGTCACTATTGCCACTATTAACCTTCTGATCCTGCTCGATAGGCTGAGGTGTTGGGCTGGTGTTTCAGATTATGCTTTAAAATGATTGTCCTCGTTCTTGTCTGATAGATCAAAAATTTTGGCTATATCTACTTTTAGATCCCATTCCTCCTGTTCAATTTGATGTTCCACAGGGCTCTGTTTTGGGACTATTGATGTTTTTGATTTATCTGCTCCCTCTTGATCCCACACTGTCATCCTTTAAGGATATTTCTTATCATTGCTATGCAGGTGATATCCAGTTGTATATCTCTTTTCTTCCAAATGAAGTCTTGAAACTGCATATTTTACTAAGATGCCTTGGTTCAGTTAAAAGCTGGATGACAGACAAGGAAAACTGGCATTTCCTAGCTTCATAATGTATCACCGGGCTTCAGAAATTGGGACGATTACCTTTTGTTCAC
Source organism: Anableps anableps (assembly GCA_014839685.1). Taxonomy (NCBI): domain Eukaryota; kingdom Metazoa; phylum Chordata; class Actinopteri; order Cyprinodontiformes; family Anablepidae; genus Anableps; species Anableps anableps. The sequence goes on along the minus strand of CM026066.1, from coordinate 5,212,229 downwards.
AAATAACTGTGCCACATTCAAATAGATAACAGTGGTCTGAAAAAGTTATTGTCCTCTTCCTGATTTTCTATTTTTTGCATGTTTGTCACACTTGAGTATTTTAGAACATCAAACCAATTTAAATATTAGTCAAAGACAATACAAGTAAACACAAAATGCAGTGTTTAAATGAATGAATGAATGAATGAATGAATATTTATCATTAAGAGAAAAAAAAAATCAAAATTTACATGGCCCTGTGTGAAAAAAGTGATTCCTGCCCCCCATGTGTGTCCCATTACATCTGGCATAAAAGCAACATCACATTTCAGAAATAGAACAGCAACAAAAAATATGGTGGTAGTGTGATGGTCTTGGGCTGCTTTAGGACCTGAAAGACTTGCTGTGAAAAATAAAAATGGGCCTAAAATAGGCTTGTTTGTGGAAAAAAAAGCTATAAACCAAATAATTCAAATTACATAAAACCATTGTTTTTGTTCTTTCTAGTTCTTGTAGTAGTGGGGAAAACATTTCCATGTCTCTGCACTACAGGCACAGACATGGAAATGCACAACCTGAAATAGAGACAGGAAGTTGCTCCATCGCTTTCATATAAAGAAACTGAACCATGACTGTTGGCTGAGGAATACGGATCAAACCACAGGTATACCGTAGCTGGACCTCTCCTCTCAGTCTTCTCTGCTCTAATGGCACTTTGTTTTATGTTTTCATCATGTAAAGCACTTTGAATTGCCCTATTGCTGAAATGTGCTACACAAAAAAACTTCTTTCCTGTTGTGTAGTTTTTTGGCTTCTTGTAAATAGTCTAGTGTTATTTGTGTTGTACATATCTGCACGCACATATCTACATGCACATCTTACACATTTTTTTTATTTGAATTACCATACTCAGCTGCACATTTTTCTGAGTATGTTGTTTTTAATTGTACAGTATTATTTTTCTTACATTGCAAATTTGTCCTTGCTGCAAAGTCTCTTATTTTTATTTTTTATTTTACCTTTGTGTAATATATGCATGCTCCCATGTTTTACTTTGACTCTGAAGGTCAAAGTAAAACAAACCATTGACCAGGAAATGTTGGAGCATTTAATGCTTCTTACTGTTGACATGCTTTATAGAGATACTGATTGTATTTATTTTTACTGTCGTCATACTGTCCACTCCATCACTTTGTATTGCTGTAAATAATATTGTGAAATCATTTTTGAAATCCACATTTAAAACCTTTGTTCTCAATTCTGAATACTATAAACTTTCAACTTTAAGATATAATTTATAATGTAAGAAACGAGACAAAGTGTAGAAAGTAAATAAATAATTGTTGAACTTCTGAATGAACAGAACAGGAAGTTCTTTTATATTTTCAGATGAATGGAACAGGAAGTACTTTTTTATATGGTGATGGTGGTGACGGTGGTAGGAGTTTGTCCCGTAATCTGTGGGTTTCTCTGCCCGTGTCCGTCATTGTGTCCTTGGGCAAGACATTTCACCCACCTTGCCAGCTGGTGGTGGTCAGAGGGCCCGGTGGCACCGGTGCATGGCAGCCTCGCCTCTGTCAAACTGCCCCAGGGCAGCTTGCCACCATCAGCGTGTGAATGTGTGCGTGAGTGGGTGAATGTAGTGTAAAGCGCTTTGGGGTCCTCAGGACTTGATAAAGCACTATGCAAGTACAGGCCATTTACCATTTATATATTTACTAATGAACAGAACAGGAAATGTTTTTATTTTGATATTATAGTCAGAAATGTCCTTGTTGCACCCAGCTTAACTGTGAGGGAAAAAAAAATGTAGGCAAGTTATTTGTATTTCCTTCTGATATGATCCAGATTCGTTTAATCCAGTGTTGCATGTGGAGATAGATTCTTGTGGTCATTATTGCGAAGCTAACCTTAAACAGATTATGAGCCATTAACATTTCATAATGTACCAGCATTATGAAATAATGAAATGCATCCTTTTACACCAAAACATTCGCAGCAGCCGCAGTCTGTTGCTCTCATATTGACATCCTTTCACTCTTCAGTTACATGGGATAAAGTGTTAAGACTTGAGTTTCCCACCAGGAGACCAAATCAAGTCTTTAGGGCACAAGTCTGATGTCTTTTATTTTTGAGACTTAAACACCTCTCGATTCGGATTATTAAACTTGAGTTGCCATCTCTGAATGAGTCTATATAATAGCTAGCATTTTTGTTAATTCTAGTGCAACAATATGTCTAAAGTGCTATCTGTAAACTTAGACTTATCCCTTCATATTAGAGGATATATATCTGCTCCCTATGACTCTCATTGACTTGGGGATACAATGTCCTTTCTAAAGCTTAAAAAAATTAAATGCTCAGAGGTAGTGGGGAATTTTATGCTTCAAGTTCTTAGTTTAATTGGGGCACCATCCATAGTCTCTGAAATCATAAGTCAAACCTTAATCGGTCTCTCGTGAAGGAATGAATTTAGAACCACTGGTAGAAGAAACTGTTCACACAATGAGCAATGATCACTGACACACTGGTTTCTTATCAAGTCTGAGAATTCATTAACAAAATAGCCCAACCTTGCAGCTGAATTATTCTGCAAATAACCTATTTCTTTAACTACAGGCATGCAATCTATTTACTGATGAAAGGACAAAAAGGGAATATATGTTGACTAATAAAAATAGGAATCAAATCAGACTAACTTCACAAAGAAAACACAGGGAAAAATCTGATTTTTCAGAACCATATATGTGGGGCAGTATGATAAGACAGGGTAAAGGAGCAAAAGAGGAGGGGTCTGGTCACTATTCAGAGTCAGACCTGCCCTCTGAGATGAGACAAAGGGTCATAAACCGGACTATGTGCTTGTTGGGCTAGCAATCAGCAAAACAAAGGAGCTTGCTTTTGTCTTTTTTTTTTTTTTTTTGTCTTTTGTTTTTATTTTTTTTTTTTTTTTTTTCTTGCTTTTTGTCTCTCCATACATATCCATTTTGTGGTCATACAGGGCCAAAGGGCCCTGTATGACCACCACAAAGAGAGACGAGAAAAAAAAGGGAAAGAGAAGTGAGAAACAAAAAGCAAGTAGCAGATCTTGGTTGAAAAGAGAGCCATTGAAATGCAGCAGCGCTGAATTAAATTATTCTGGATGCAGAGAATCCTTAAACATATGGCTGTCTTAGATCAGCACAACAACACAATGTTGTTAAAATATCACAGTATAAAATCAGCAAAGCATTAGCAAACATGCAACAGAAAGACAATTACAAAGTCTTGTTTTAAACACCTAACTCAGCCCAGGTAACGGATTGAGAACAAAGTTCGGAAAAGTCTTACTTTAAAGCAGATCGGCTGAGCGGGTCAAAGCAACGACCAGAAGTCCAAAAAGAAAAAAGGATTAAAGAAAATAAACACTAAACAGCTTTGGTTAAAGCCAAAAGGCTTCTTGGGCGACGGATGCAGCATTCCATTGTGCCTGCGTAGGCAGATGTCGAGAGACTTCCGTGTCTCAAAAAGGAAGAACGCAGAGAAACGGGATACACAAACTGCTTTCTAGAAGCTTTCCAGTTAGTACTTGAAAGACTTTTAAGTCCTCTTTCCTGGCAAGCAGGTTAAAAGAAAGTATGTGCATCAATGGTGTGTCTCCATTGGAGGCTGGCTCCAAAAGACGTGAGTTTTATAGTCAGGAGTTGGTTTTGTAGCCAGTTCTTATCTGAACAGCTCAGATAAGGTCCGTTTTACTGCATGGGGAAGTTTTGGCAGTGAGGTCCACAGCACAAAGAAGGTGATTCTTAGGAGTGTGATCTGATCAGTTTGTGAATATAAATATGGAGCCCAACAGCTACATGTGTGCTCGGTATGAGAGATTGCTGTGAAGTCAACAACACAACACAAGCAATTGTCTACTTTCACTACATGGTCATCCCAGAGGAATGAATCCTGAAAGTCAGTGACTCAGTGCAATCTGCTGGGTTTCCTTAGACTGAAAAGTTTTTAAACTGATTTGTACAATAAACTGAGCTTAATGCACTGTTTGATGGCTAGGATCAATTGGAATGTATGTGTGATTGAACTGAAATTACTTTTTTTGTAAAGTGCCTGGAGACGACATTTGTTGTGAAATGGCTCTATATACATAAACTTAATAGAAATTTAATTATTTTCAATATGCTCCTTTAAGCTGCACATTAATAATGCAAGCAGTATTTATTTAAGTATAGATCAAGGTTATTATGTTAGTTACCACATACATTTATTGGAAAATATATACATAGAAACCTACAGAGGCTTTGTCTTTTCTTTCGGCATATCTTTATAAATCATGGTTGCCTCCTTCTCACGTGGTTTTCCATCTTGCTTTTTTTCAACTGTTTTCATCTTATTAAAATAAATTGTATATCCAAAGCTCTTAAAATATATTAACACAAAGAAACTGTTGATCTGAAGATGTGTTGACTATGATCCTGAGTTGTGACCAGTTTCCTGTTTTCTGTCAGTGTGTTGACGTACCAGCCCTCTCTGCGTATGCCGAATGTTCCAGGCCTGGAGCAGTCATACCTTACTTCAGCGATTGCTGAGTATGCAGTTCCTTTTCACCCATCTACCCTGGCTTCCATTCCTACTGAAATGCAAAGTAAGTTAGCAAAATGTATCCAACTTTACAAGTAACAGATGGATTGATATTTACAGTCCCTAAGTACTAGTATCACTAATTTTTGTTGCTTCTTATAGGTCTGGATTTGTTTTCATTAATCCCAACAGATCCTCAGGTAAGCTTAGTGTTTAGCTAGATCAAATGGTCTCTATTAATTTAATTAATTTATTTTTGTCAAATCCTGACTTTGACAAAAATATAAATCTGGAAAGTGATGTGAAAAAACAAAGTTTTTATTGATACTGTGAAGGTCAATGAATGAAATAACACACTATTTCCAAATTGTCATACAGTCAGCTAAGCAGCAGACAGGCCAATTGATGTTACTGTAAAATGACTAAGTTACTCCTGATCAAAATGTTAAGATCAGGATAAGTCACAAGTTTAAGCTTTTTACACAGCTGAATAACAACCGGGTTGTAAATAGGTCTTCAAAATGCAAAAAGATACAGGACCAAGAGATAAAACAAATACAGCAGGCAATTTAATAAAAAATATTTGATATACTCCTAGATCAGTGCTTCTGTTTCTTTTTTGTGTGTATGCTCTGTCTTCTCAAATCCCAAGTTGGTCATGGCAGGTGGCTGCTCACACTGAGCCAAGTTCTGCTGGAGTTCTTCCTGAGAGTTCCTCCTGTTTAAAGGGGAGTTTTCCTTTCTGTTGTTGCTAAATGCATGCTCAGCATGAGGGATGACTGCAAAGTCAGTGACACAATGTAAGCGATTGCCCACTGTCGCTACATGTTCATCCATGAGAAGTGAATGGTCAATGACTCGGTTCAATCTGCTGGACTTCCATAGGTAGAAAACTGTTTTTAAAGGACTCAGTTCTGAGAAATTCACTATTCTTGTTGCCCACTTAAAATTTTTTTAGGCGAGCTTTATTTCCCATCAGCTGATTGGAAATGTTGATCCATATGGTTATATTAGGTGTCTGAAGGGCACGTACAGTATGGAAGTGACATCTGTTTTTGTAATCCTCCCTTGTCATTCATCCCTTTAATGTTTTAAATGGGATTTACATCTGGTGAACATACAGGATGGTCCAAAAGAAGGATGCTGTTGTCCAGGAAAGTCCTTTTACAGGCATGCATTGTGAACCACAGCATTGTCCTGTTGAAAGACCCAGTTATCACCACAACAACAAAGACCATTGGTCAAGAACGACGGCTGCTCCAACATCTCCATATAGTCAGCTGCAGTTTTCACAGCCTAAACTCCATTGTTCCATTGAGGGAAAATCCCCTAGAGCATGATGGACCTTCAGTGGGATCTCTCCCAGTGGAGGTAACATTGGACACCATCTGGACCATCCAGATTAGATTTTTTTTTTCTCATCGACTAATATAACTTTATTGCATTTTCAAAATCCCGTTGTTTGAAGATCCCTTCCACATGGAAAATGGACAGACTTGGAGTGTGATGAAGACATAACCTATAAAGACATTTTTAGGTCTTTAAGGTGTCTCATCAGATGCAATGGCCAGGGTAGGGGAAATTTTTCTGTCTTCTGCTTGACTTTTTTGTTTTCATCCCCTCAGGATCTTTTAAAAAAATATAAATGACTGTCTTACTCTGTCCAAACTTTGCAGAAGTTGATCGTTGCAAGAGACCTTACTTTTGCAGATCTACAATCCTGCCAGTTTCAATGGACAGAAAGCTTTTTACTTAGCCATCTCGGGGTTTTGACCATACGAATGCCTAAAAAGACGTAACATGAAAGCCAAAACTATGTGCATATTTTGACTGTCTAAGACTAATGTTTTTAAACTCTTAATGATCTGATGAACAGCCTGCCTAAGGCAGTTTTTTTTGTACTGTGCTACTGTTTTGTCTCCTGACCCTGTTTATCTTTTTGCATTTTTAAACTGTATTTGCAACCCAGTTAGGATCCACTAATATGAATGAGAATATAATTTGTAATTCTGCCCCATTTGTAAGATTTTTATCCAGAGAATCAGGGCCATCTGAAAAATTATGGCATCCACATAAACAGATTGTAGAAACAGATCCACCTAATTTGCATTTTTGTAATATTCACAAAAAAATCTTGACAAATTTCAATATATGATCTAACAGATGTGATATAAGAATAGCATTAAATGATTTATATATAAATAGCTCAGGGTCATATGAAGATTTAAAACTATGCAAATCTTTGTTTGTAGGCAGTGATTTTAAATCAGCCCAGTTTGTTATTTTTTTTCTTCTTCTTTTGCTCAGCATTACAGGCCCCAAATGTATTTGGAAAACCTATCAGGCAGCATGCAAAGCATACCCAGCACCAGTTCTGGTTTGGTCTCCTCTACCACCAACAGCAACTTTAATGCCATTGGCCATACTGCCACCTCCATCCATGGTACACAAGTCGTCACAGGAGGTTGCACTGGAGAAGTGACTGGAGGTAGCCTGTCGGATATCATTTCACTGGACTGAGCCACATTCCTCTACACCTTTCAATGCCTATTGTAAAGGCTTTCTGCGGTAATCTAAATTTAGGTCCATGGTAAATGGTTTTCAGATTCCTAAGCACTTTTGATCTTGCCATTCTTTACTGCTATTTTCTTGGATTGGTTAAATGAAAAGAGAGTAAAAACTCAAGTTACATATTTTATAGAGCCAGATTATGACACAGTTTAGTATGTCATTTTAAACTTTTTAATTACTTATACTATTTATGGAAAGTGCACAAAGATTCCCTGTGAGCAGTACTTGGTGGAAACATATCCTAAGAATAAAAAAGCTCTAATTAGAAGGAAGTAGAGTGAGTGGACCTAACCTAAACAAGAAAAACAAGTGCAAAATCAATATTTTGTACTATACAAACATTTGGTTGGTTGGCTGGGGATAACATGACTAACTTGCAGCTCAGAAATGCTATCAGTTGTGAGGTATTATCTGTAGCTAGTTGAGTTTAACTGGAAATTGTTACTCAAAGAGCTGCATATAAGAATCATTTACAGATGGACAAGATATTTTTGCAACATTTAACCAGCCCTTTTAAGACCTAAAAGATTCTAAATGTGAGCTTAGTAAATGACATGAAAGATTTGTATGACATAATTTTGTTAGAAAGGTGTGTTTGTCGAAATGAATTAACATATCAAAATTGGCTTTCTGTCATTTCCCACTCCTAAGCCCATTTGTTGTTGCTTGGTAGCATAAAAGTGAAAAAACAGGTATTGTATCAGAAATCACTGTTTTTAGGCTTCCAGAATTTCTCCTACAATTATTACTTATAACTTTTTTTATTTAAAATGTTTTATTGACTTTAATAACTGTCAACAAAATGTTTGTTTAAGCAGGAAAATCAGGAAGAGGCAGACCCACCACTGCTAAAAACTGAAACTTCTACATCAGGAAAAACTGTATCAGAATTCTTTTTCCTTTTTTCGGCATTTGTGTAACCTAATCTTGAGAGTAATTACATGAAATTACTTAATCACTGAGCCATATTCCTTTATGACAATGTAACCAGACTTAAAAGTACTTCAAAATTGTGTAGTTTTCCTAAACAGCGATTTGTGTCTCACTTTGGTTATCTGTAATTTTAAACTTTGCTTTGTTGAACACTATGTAATGCTTTTAAAAATATTTTAAGAGGAAACCTATGGAGGTAAAAAGTTTTTTATTGAAAATGTTTTAAGGGTTTAGACACAGGAAATAATGCCTTCATGAGTGACATTTTCCAACATCCTCACAAATCAATAAAACCACTCTGAAATGCTACCAGTTCATGAACATTTAAAAACTGTTAATAGTCATCAACACACTTTGAAAGCTTAAAACCAGAAGACAGAACAAACAGATACGTATTTTTTGCTGTTAATTTCTGCCACATAGTACTACAAATCACAGACCCCTTATCAAATAATGGACATAAAACGAAAAGTAAGACCTATGTCTTTTGCCAATTGTTACTCAAATAAAGTTAGTATGGTGTCTTTTGTACATACTTTTTTTTGAGAATGGGCATATGCTATATTAAGGTTCCAAGTTTCTTACAAATTCAATTTTTCAATTGGAAACGTATTTTTAATAAGTGTGTTTTGATTAAAAAGTTCAGAAAAAGCATTCAACAGATGTTTCAAAGTTTTTGCATGAACTTTTATTTGTAGTGTTAGGGCTGCAAATAACATCAGAACAAACCAAAATTATATTGCTGGAACATAAATGTATATGTAAATATGTAACTTAGCATAACTGGATGTTAGCTTTTTCAGAAATCAGTCCCTTTGGGCTAAGGCAGTGGTGTCCAAAGTCAGTTCTCAAGGGCCAGCACCCTGCATGTTTTCGTTCTCTCCCTGGTGGTAGTAACTATCTCCTCAGCATGTCAGTGTTCTGCAGAAGGATGCTAATGAGCCATCATTTGATCCAGGTGTGTTGAACCAGGGAAAGAACTGAAACATGCAGGATACCAGCCCTTGCGGACCGACTTTGGACACCACTGGGCTGAGTAAATCTCGACCAAATCCCAATCTCTAAAAGGGAGACAGGAAACAGGAAAAAAAGGCAAAGGAGGAGTCAATAAATATATGAAAAAATAATCGTTCAAACTCTCGAGGTAACATAACATAGTATAGGTATGCAAATAAATTAAAGAACTTGTTCTAAGGCTAGTTTTTTGTGATGAATGTCATGTTAAAAGATAATGCACCCAGTACATATTTAGGATTCACTCAGGTGGCCTTTTTCATTGGATTATGCAGAGTGGAGCTTTAATTATTGAACAATGCATTTGAATAATGCACAGGTTTCAAGCATTTGCAGATCAGAAGATGTAGAACTCTAAACAGTTACTCTTTGTACAATGTGTCTGGGGGAACCGTGGATGAGAACTGCATAAGACGGAGCCTACATACAAGGAACAATTGGATGTGAGATCCTGCTGCTGGGAACAGAAGAGTATTAAAGGCTTGCATCTTGTCAAAGCATCAGCAAGCCTCTAAATACCCAACTCTCTTTGTCTCATTGTGATCATATATTGACAAGCCATGAAAATTAGCAATACCCAGTAATTTGATGGAGATTTGCCCAATGTAAATCTGACTTAATTTGGTGTCCTAACTGTTGAAATAAGAGTAAACACAATGGTATATTGAAAAGAGCTGTCTGAAGCCTTCAAAAAGATTTGGAAAGATCTTCATTATGAAGGACCAATCCTGCTATTACACATACGCAAAATTCAGCAATTAATAAATTTCTTGCCCAATAAATATTTTAACAAATGAATTTATGTTCCATTAAACGCAAGAAAAAAAATAATTCAATAACTGACCAAAATATGACATAAATTGATATTTCTGTTTTAGTGTTTAGCTGTTACATTTTATCTCTGCACCATTGTTTGTTTATTTTTTGTCTATTTTTCCTTTATTTTGTGACAGATGCAAACTTATGTATATGTAGTTTTCCCCAGTTTTTAAAAAATATTTATTCCCTGATAAATATATTTCCACAGTTTTTTTGCATAAATATTTATTTTTAAAATATATTTTTTGACTTTTTAATTCTTAAACATAGACGTATTTTCTCTCCTAATATATCTATCTCTTTTGTATTTCTTTTCAACAATGGATTTCTTCAAAATCAATCAATTCGAATTTGCAGTTTCAAGTGGCGCAGGAGAGTGACTTCAGTAGCAACTCATCCTCTGCTTTGGAGCTGACGTTCGGTGTGGCCACCATCTTGGATGGGTCCCTCTCGTGCCTCCCACTACATGTATTTGTATTGAGGATAGCTTTATGCCCAACTAAAATAATCATAACTCCCCGAATTGTTACCCGATTTTCACACGGTTTGGTTTGTTAGAAATGGCAGAGATGTAGTTATGATACAGCATGCTGTCACACATTAATAAATTGTGCTTTTATACTGAAATACTTTGTTTTATCCTCCCCAACTGCCTGGCTGCTGAAATGCGCAATACAAATAAACTAACAAAGACAGACTTATGATATAGCTAATTAATAAGTGTATAAATTTACTATTCTAATAAAGAAACAAGTTTGATAGTTTATTTGAATTTATTTCACTTTCTCCCACAATCAATCCTGAGCCTTCGGTACACACCAACAACAATAATTTCTGCTCTGACCACCTTCACTGTTCCCTCTGAGGGGATCACCAGCCCATCGTGATTGAAGCAGGTGGTACCCAGCACACTTCACAGGACAGTTTTTTTTTCACAATTTTTCTGACAATAAACCCTGAAATGTAGACCAGGGCATTGTCCTCAAGATTAGTAAAGCAGGTGGGCAGGTAACTGTGGTGGGGACAGAAGTTCTTCTTCCTCCATTAAAGCAGAGTGGATGTCTGCAGCTGATAGGAACACAGTCTCATCTTGTGCTGCCACATTGCCAGACACACTTGGTGAGACACCTCAATGGACCATCAGACAGGGGAAAATGCCCTGGAACCGCCCCTTCAGAGGGATCTTTATTCCAGCCTCCGAAAAGAAGAAGAAGAAAAAAACAAAAACATTTACACACATAGATTACAGAGATGTTTAATTCGGACAGTCAAAGCCATAAAAGACACATCATCTGAGATAAGTAAGGAAACTATTTTTCCCCACAGGTAAACTATAAAGATATGCACTGGTGTCTGAAGAGGTCTATCACATCAAAACATACTATAAACTAGAGATGCATAGGTATAAAAAAAATAATTTCTACTAGAATTTGCCCACCCAGATGGTACAGATACAGTCTGTCCACACACAATGGATAACCGGTCTGTCCCGTGGATTGGATATTGGTCTGTGGGACTGATATCCAGTCTGTGGATAACCTTTGGATCCCTATTTTGGACATTTTTCTTTTTGTTTTTTCTAAGATTGTTCTTTTTTCAAAGACTTTCAAAACTACTGAAAATGGCACATAGAAGCTCAAAACTTGCACATGAGTTTTGTTTGCTGTACAACATAGTATGTAAGCTGAATTGTTTTAAGTATTTTCACCAAAAACATTTACTACCCTTTCACAATGTATGTGGATGTGGGAGAGGAAGATGCAGAGAATCCCTCAGGTATCTGTAGGCTTTGGGACCATGGAGGTGCAGTGTGAGGGCAAACTCTCTCTGGTCCTCTGTTTATTCATGGTCCTGATTTGAAAAGAGGTATATCTGAAGATCGGAAATTCAGACAGTATAAAACTAGTTAGTTTCCTCTAAACAATACCTTTATAAAGTCTTACAAAGAGGTTAAACATAACATATTGTGATGGAAAATGTTATTATAAGGTAACACAGTATGACTATATTAATCTGCTGGTCATGTGATGTTATGTCCTTATTCTTAGTGCTTATGAATTCTCACCAAATGGACCTGTTTAGGTTACACACAAGGTTGGCTGTTGTTTCCCTTTTGCTGCATGGGAACCAGATCTCTCTCCCTTGTTTTGCATCCCTTATCCCTGATAAAAAAAACTGTTATATTGTCTGCCTGTGGGCAGACAACATAACTCCAAGCCACTCTGAGTCCACACAGAACTTACTTGGAGCTTTAATCTGACCTGTTCATGACTTTTTGATATTATGGCTCTCATCTCATGCACATGGTTTTAAATTAACCTTACTGAGTGATTTTCACCTAACAGTGCTTGACAAATCATTTTTTCCCCACAATATATTCAAAGTTGTGTGATCAATTTATGTTACCTGAGTGGAAGTCAAGCCTTTCTTTCAGCTCCTCATTTATAAGATTCTTTCTCTTCAGATCCTCCTGAAGAATCTTTACGCTTCTCTTTGCTCTCCGTTCTTGGCGCTTTTCATTCAGCTTCTCCCGCCCCAGACTCTCCACTCCACCCAAAGCTTCACTGAGTCTGGCCTCATGTGAACTGGGCGATGCATAGGAGTGGTCCTAGGGGAAAGAAGGATGCAAATGTTTTCAGTGACGTTTATATCATACCACTCAGTTGTTTGATGCATAGCACTGCATATATGCAGGCACATGATCTTAACTTCATACCTGTAATATCACTGCAAGCACTGTGAGTATGAGAAAGAGAGAAGGGTGTGTGTGTATGTGGGTGTAAATAATTGCAGAAAGCAAGGAAGCGACTGTATTATGACCAGAGACATGATGCTCAGCTGTTTGGGACATATCAAATACTCACATCACTGGGTGAAGGTTTACTTTCAGGGAAATCCTTGGGAAGGACCACTGGTCTTCAGCTTTCATTGAGGTTTTTGTGTTCCTTTTTGCTACAGGTTAAAATATAAAACACATGACACTTAAAAACAACTTGAAAAGGTTTTAGTATCCCACAGTTTATTGTAATACACAATACATCACTAATTGCTAAACATGAAAAAAGATAAAAACAGGCTTAGCAAGGTGTGATATTAACTTTTGTTTTTCATATAAATCATAGAAATATCTGTTTGCATGAACAGCAAAAAATAAAATAAAATAAAAAAAAACACACCCACCCTTTGGAGATGAGATGGGAAGCTGAAGACAGATGGGGTCACATCATCTCTGAGCCTGACAAACTCACCCATCCTGTCAAAGTCCTCTGGCTTGAGATGTTCACCACAGTGCTTAAAACGACTCTGTGGCAACAAAACCCTCCCTTATTGAAACTTTGCATTGCCTCCTTATGTCTGTGTTACTTGGAAATCTTCAAAGTCAGCAACGATGAGATAAAATTACCAAATAACCAAAAAATTTTGTTCAAACTTACTTGTGAAAGATAATCCCACATGATTTACATTCAATATTGTGCCGGTTATTGCAACTGTAGGCTCCACAAAATATAGGTGAGGGATAGGGTAAGGAGAGACCCATCCAATATGGCGGCCGCGCCGAACGTCAGCTCCAAAGCAGAGGAAGAGTTGGCACTGACGTCACTCTCCTGCGCCGCTTGAAATTGCGAATTCGAATTGATCTATGGAACACTTTTTGCGGGAGCGAGCATGAAGACGAAAAAGCAGTTTCCTCTTACTTTTCTCCTTAGTTGTGTCACATAATGAGCAGTCTTGGACACAAAAATGAAAACGCAGTTTGGATGATCTATTAGCAATTTAATTTATAAGTCAAAAAAATGTAGCTTTGACTTGGAAATGAGAAAGTATTTCTGCTAATACGTTTTAATTTTCAAATTGGATATTTAAAATTAATTTTGGTCACTTTTTTAATCTTTTGAAAATTAAATGTTCAACATCCCTTTCTTAATCCTTTTAATTAAGTAAGAGAATAACCAATCTTGAAGAAAATGAAAATGCAGTTGGGATTATTTGACATTTCGAAATTAATTTTGGTCACTTTTTACAGGGACATATTTTGAAAATTAAATGTTAAACGTCATTTTATTTATCATTTTAATTTACAAATTGAGCTGTCTTAGAGAAGAAAATGCAGCTTGGATGATTTATTTTTCATTTTATTTATAAGTCAAAAATGCAGCTATGATTTTGAAATGAAAAAGCATTTCTATTAATCCATTTTAATTTGAAAATTGAGACACATTTGCTTCCATACAGACACACCCTCAAGCAAAAAGTCTTTATGTTGGAAACCAAGTCAGACCAACTTCTTGTTTCTCTTCTGACACAGTTTGAAGTTGATTAGGTCAAGAGGGACCTTTCCTGGTGAAAAATGTAACTTCCTGCTCTCAGGCGGTGGGACTTAGGTAATGTCAGGATAAAAATACACAGTATCATTAGACAACCAAAATAGAGCAATCTGACCAGCTTCTGTATAGCTATGTGAAAGTTACAGCATTTCAAATGTTTTGGCTAGAAGGCAAAATTTGAGGCTTGGCCATGCCAAACTAACCATTTTAATTACTTTAATATCACATTCCCTTAGAGGAGCTATACAAATTTGAAAATGAGATCTTAAAATCCCTAGAAGTCAAAGTTTGATTTGTGTAAGATCTCAAAAACCTCCTTTAGTATACTATAATAGTCTTCTAATGGAGGAAATTTAAGACAACTGCCAGCATACTTAGGTGGTGCCATCCAAACAAGTTTATTCTGAAAGCAGACTGTAAGATGCTAAAAGAAATTTCGAAATCCCTAAAATGTCATTACAAGCCCCACAACAATTTCTTACAACTAAAATTAAGTTCTTTGGACACCAGAGGAGAGAATGTTTGTCATAACCCTTAAATTGACTTGATGCTCACGGCAAGATTGCTCCATCCACTAAAGCGCAAGGGTCTGGTTTAAAAAGATTCCAAATGAGTGCTAAATTTCTTGTGCAAAAGATGAATGTGTTTCATACAACACATACAAACACATCCCCCTTTGAGGAGGGAAAAAAACTCTTGTTCACAGGACAGTTTTTTTCATTTATTTTACCTTCAATGTCCCTTTGGCTACGTGTTGGTTTTCTGCTCTCTGGTGGCTGTTAATGTTTAGTTGTGTTTGTTATATAACATGGCACAATATTAAAGTTTAATTAAGGTGTTTTTCATTTTGGGTTTATTGCATAATTATTGTCAGCATTTCAGCTGCACTAATCTGTCCCACACAGATATTATTTTTGCCCGCACAATTTGTGGAACATACAGCTGACAGAAATAATTTGTGTCACCTTTTCTAAGCTTTAGACCCAGGGCACCCAGACATAACGGTGTTCTGACATAACGTGATGCTGCACTGGATTTATTTGGTAGTCCTGCTACCAAAATCGGCATTGCTGGAGGATATTTGTCATATTTTTTTGTAATTATTTTAAGTCTTCCAAATATTTGACCAGCAATGTTTTCTGTCATTGTATCTATGCCTCCTCCTTGCCACAGTGACCGCATACAGTTTTGCGTGCCAGTTTGCACCTGCTTTTCAAAAGTGCTAAATATAGTTGCTACAACAGATGATTCAGGTTTAATAAATCATATTGTGGGTGGTAAGTCATTTACCTATTCTCCTCCCATTATTTTGCGCTCTCTGATGATCAGCATATGTTCTGCATATCCATGAAGGCAGACTGGATGGATTGGATCTGCTAATGTTGGTCATTTTGCTGATGAAATCCTGTTTGCTTCTTGTGTGTAGATCAGGTTTGCACTTGCTATCAAATTTGCACCTGTTGTTATACACTTAAACCTTTTAAAGATCAGGCCCCAAGTCTTTCGCAACCAATGATGAATGAGGGGCACAAAGTTACGTTGGTTGTGACTGAAAAAGTTGTGTTGGATGCGTTTTACACTTGTAAGCGAGTAATTACTTAATAGTACATAAACGAGCTTATGAAAATCTGAACTATGTTTTGATCACATATGTCAGGCTGTGTATCAATATTAGTACCACATGCCTTTACAAAGAAATTGTACCCAATGAAAATAGATTTGTAGTCACACCACACATTCATTGCCTTGGACCCAGCTTTATGCATTAAATTTGATTTAATTAAGCATAGCTACAATGTAATGATGACAAAACAATGGGAGATTTACTTGCAATTACCTTTTATACAGACAAACATGTGGTAGTTACACCATTAATCACTGTTGTATTCAGCTGATCATGAGGTCAGCTGCAGGCATTTATCTATCTTCTTTCCAGACTCTGTTTTGGAAATGCAATAAAGAGTTTTTTGACCTCTAAATGTTCTGGGTAAAGCATGTTGTAATTGCATGTTTCCCACTGACGTCTAACCCTTTTTCTGATAGTTTTTCACCAAATCTTTATGACCTCAGCACGTTCATAATGACATTAATGGGAGTGCCAGCACTTATTTTTTTCCCCCACTAAGCACTGCATTTAGGTGAAATTTTATAGATGGTAGTCGTATCATGTCCCGTTCTCCTAAAGGCAACATGGACCTGTTCCCCAAAAAGGTGACAGAAACATGTTTTAATGTTGTAGACCACAGTTTTTTGCAAGTTGATCAAAGTTTAAACTGCTCTTGTTGTGCATCTTTTGTTTAGTCTTTTTTTTTTTCTTTTAAAGATTAGCAAGCAACATATGAGAAAATGGCACAGAACAACAAAAATGTCATCAGCATTCAATTGAATACCTTAATTATGGCTTCATACATTCTCCAACTAATGTACAGCCTCTACTGAGTTTATTGTGTGAACAAGACTCAAAGTAAAAAACAATTACCGCTGCAACCCCCAAAATGAGCCTTTTACAGATGCACAAAAAACACGTGTACACAAAAAAACAGATTTCCATGACCCCCCTCAGCAGTTCATTAGGCTAAAGATTTTTTCCACTGTTACACTCCCAGGAGGAAAGCCTTTTTGCTCCTCCTGAGGCCAAAATTGGAAGATAGTCCAAGGCAAGGCAAGGCTAATTTATTTGTATAGCACATCTCAGCAACAAGGCAATTCAAAGTGCTTTATATTTTTGGGATCCAGCAATGAAGGACTGATTTACATACAGGAAACAAAAAGCTTGGTATTGACTTACGTTTAGTTCTAAGAGGAAGAAGAGGAGTTCCATATGTGACATGTTTTAACAATAACTATATCCTTGAAAGAAGTCTGTCCCTTTACCACAGGGGACTGCAATGGTGAGACACAGACAAGTGCGTGCATGAGACCCCCTTCTTCGCTGGCGGAGAAGTGAGGTACTACATCTTCATAGAAACCCTATTTCCAAAGTAAATATTCATTCTACTGTCTGGGTAATCATTGACTGCAGAACATTGCATAAAAGTACAATATTTCTTGCCAGTCATCTCAGAAAGTGAAATTCTTATATGGAATCATCACACAGAGTGGTATATTCCAATCCCTGTTTCTTGTAATTTTGATGATTATAGCTTACAGATAATTAAACCTCAAAATTCAGTGTCTCAGAAAATTAGAATACTGTGAAAAAGGTCATTATTGGAAGCTCATGGTGTCACACCCTAATCAGCTAATTAACTCAAAACACCTGTAAAGGTTTCGTGGACCTTTAAATGGTCTCTCACCTGGGTCAGTAGGCTACACGATCATGACTACTGACTTGACAGATGTCCAGAAGACAGTCGTCGACACCTTTCACAAGGAGGGTAAGCCACAAAAGATCATTGCTGAAGAATCTGGTTGTTCACAGAGTTCTGTATCCAAGAATATTAACAGAAAATTTAGTGATGGGAAAAGGTGCACCAGCAACAGGTGGAACAGCAGCCTTGAGAGGCTTGTCAAGCGGAATCCATTCCAGACATACAGACGAATACTAGACATGGGCTACAAATGTTGCATTCCCTGTGTCGAGCCACGCCTGAACCAGAGACTATATCAGTGGCATTTTACCTGGGGGTACCATGTGTTTTCTGAAGGCCACAGTCAACACAGGCATCTAATCAGGAAATTCTAGAGCATTTCATGCTTCCCTCTGCTAACAAGCTGTATGAAGATGCTGATTTTATTTTCCAGCAGGACTTGCCACCTGCCCACACTGCCAAAGGTACCAAATGCTGGTTCAGTGACCATGGTGTTCCTGTTCTTGATTGGCCAGCTTGCTCCCCTGACCTGAACCCCATAGAAAATCTGTGGAATGTTGTCAAGAGGAAGATGAGATACCAGACCCAACAAGGCAGACTGATCTGAAGGCAGCTATCAAAGCAATCTGAACTTCAGTTACACCTACAAAGTGGCACATGCTGATCATCTCTATCCCACGGCACATTTATGCAGTAGTTTATGCAAGAGGAGGGCCAACCAACCATTGAGTGTATAGAAATGTACATGTATTTCAGAAGCCTGATATTTGTGCATAAAACATCTATTTTTGATTGGTCTAATGTGATATTCTAATTTTCTGAGACACTGAATTTTGGGTTTCCCTACCAGTAAGCCATAATTTAATTTTTTTTTTTTTTTCATTGTGTTTTGTAGAATTTAATCCCTTAAACTGCTTAAGTCCAAATAGGCAACTGAGTCAGTAGTACAAACACTAGTTTTATAAGGTTATTGACTGATAAAGAATCATTTTACTCATGCAACATGAGTTTACCCCGTTTACCGGAGTTTTCCTTTCCTCCTCTCTTCTCACTAACTTATATAAAAAAAATCCTATCTAACCTGATGGAACTTGAAGTACTGCAAACAACAATGGGCAAAACTGCAAAAAGATAGGTGTGCTAAGCTTGTGGCATCACAAAATCAAAAAGACTTGGGACCATAATTGCTGCTGAAGGTGGGTCAACATAATATTAAGCAAAGGCTGTGAATACTTACGTAAATTTGCAAAACACTCCAAAAAATGTTATATACGTTCTCATGATGGGGTATTTGCGTGTAGAATTTTGAGATTAATTTAATACAATTTTAAATAAGGCCATAACATTTTTTAAAAATGTGGAAAAGTGAAGCGCTGCGAATACTTTCCTGATGCACTGTACTACAGGAAGTTCTGGGTTACAGTAATGTCTCCGTTGTCTGCCTGCACTATTGGGTTCAGTTGAACATTTCATTTCAACATTTCAACATTTCAACATACATTTCAACAGTTGCCATTTCACAACAAATGTCATCTCAAGGCACATTACAAAAAAAATGTCATTTCAATTCAATCACACATACATTCCAATTAATCCTAGTTATCAATCAGTGGCGTAAGCTCAGTTCATTATTCAAATTAGTTTAAAAAGTTTTCTGTCAATGGAAACCCAGCAGATTGCATTGAGTCAGTAGCCGTGTTTCATTAATGTTTTTTATGCAGATATTGAAATATCATGTTGAAAAAGATAGATAGAAATCGCAAAATTTAAAATAACTTCCTCAATGTTGCAAAAATGTTTTTACGCTCGCTTCAGGTTTTTTTTGTTTTTTTTTTTTGGCTTTTCTGAAAAAGAGTTAATGTGTTATAGGGGAGATGGAAACACATTTCCTGAATAATTATATTATAATAATAATTTCCCAGCAGTATCTCAGTCAATGCCATCCTCCAGGAAGACACATTAACCAGACCAGGTATAGCTTCCGTATAGAGGGAAAAAAAAAAAAAACTTAGAGAAAACACAAAGTTAACAGTAGAAATAACAGCAAATAATGTAAGTTGGAGAGTAGTAGAAGAAGAAAATGAGAAAAAGTGGTCAGTTTGTCCTTCAGCAGCCTAACTCTATATCAGCATAACTACAGATATAGCTCTGGTTAACCTAACCTCTTAGAATGAGGCTTGAGAGAGGAAAGGAGCTTCAGTGCTTGTTTTAATCTGAAGTGGTCTACATGCTAAATGAAGCTCTGAAATTTTCTCTCTTTGCTTAAATAGAATAGTGTTATATGGTTCAAAGAATCTACAAAGAGAAAACAATAATCCAGATAATGTTTGACCTAACTTTTTAGTTTTTGAAATTAGAGTTGATTAAAATAGGAGGAATAGGGTCTGAATTCCTGTTTAAGGAAAGTTCTTTCAATTTGCTATGAGAATGTAAACAATAATGTGGAGGCATGTTCAGATATGAAAGATGCAGTAAGACCTGTACAAGAATGTCAAAACAAATAGGGCAGCCACAGAAAGTAGAGATGGATTAAAATAATCATTAACTAATTGGGTAAAATATGGATAAATCGGTCACCTTACATAATAATCATTAGTTGCATAACGGTTAACTTATTTTGATATGACGGCTTGCCGTAATACCCCCATTTTAACGGCAATTTTTTTTTTCTTGTTTTCTTTATTCTCGGACACAGAAGTATGCTGAGTTTTCTCTCTTTGTTCTAGCCATCTGGCCCTAGATCACACAAATGCTTCTAGAGGTTTATAGGAATAAATTCGGCCTAATTTTGGTAGTAACCTCAGAATGCTCAGTTTGTCACAATCACTTAAGATGTTTCTTGCAGTTGAAATTTAATTGATTTATAATACCCAATTATTTTCCCCATATCTTTTTTTTTTTTTTTTTTTTTTTTAATTTCTAAAAAGATTTTGTGTATTTAAGTTCTTCGGATTACAAGGTTTCACTAATTACTAAATAGGATCTAACCGTAAAGTGGTGTTCTGGTCCACACTCCATGCCAGTTGATGGCGGTGATGCACTAATTCAACTTTTTTTATTCAGACTTTTTTTTTTTTTTTTTTTTTTTTTTTTTTTTTTTTGGCGCTGTGCATTCTGGGAACAACACAGCGACTTCAAGATGGCGGCGAGCAGAAGGCTGGCCAAGGTAAACGTTTATATTTGAATTCTATGGGGCATTCTTTTTAATACGTGAATACCTTATGGGGGTCAAACTTTGTGATCATGTTGTGTCTACGAGCTTACAAAATAATTAAACTTTGTAATGGTGTTGGTACTTACTGTCTTAATCTTTAAATCTTCGGTTAACGAGAGGTCATTGCTGGTCATCCAGCCTGGCAGCAACACACTGGTATTGTGCGGGGAAGCCAGTAAATTCATCGCTAGCCCTCCTTAGACACCCATGTTCTGGATTCTATATATAATTGTGTATCTGTTGCGTTTTCGTTAATAAAGTGGTGGACATTCTGTGAAATTTATGTGTTTTTTTTGTTTGTTTTTTTGTCCAAACGTGTACGATTTCTGTCCGTGACTGGTTAAGCAGTTTATTATTCTAAAATGGTAATAATACAGCACTCCGGTTGTTTAAGTCGATCACAGCCTATCGGATCGTTCTTAACTGTGACTCCTGGATAGGAAGTCTAACTTTATGGAAATGATGAGCTTCCATTTAAGTTATAGCGAGGAGTTTCAATAAACTGACTGGTACGTTTTGTTGTACAAAACACTGGTGTATCAAAAGTGCGGTTTGTTTGTATGAGACTGTCGCGTCAAAGAGTCAGAATAATTAGCCCCTTGATGAAATCACACAAAACTCTTATTACGTTTGAAATTACCGTGATAAAAACTACTCATACTTATTATGCTTCCAGAACAACAGACAAAATCACTACAAGGTTTGATAGATAGAGAGATCTATCTATCTATCTATCTATCTATCTATCTATCTATCTATCTATCTATCTATCTATCTGTGTGTGTGTGTGTATATATATATATATATATATATATATATATATATATATATATATATATATATATATATATATATATATATATATATATATATATATATATATATATATGTATATATATGTGTGTGTGTGTATGTATGAAGGCAAAAAGAGACCATAAATTAGAGCTGCACATTAGACAATACAAGATCCGAAGTCAAGCTAAGTAATTCCCCTCCCCCATCCCTCCTCCCCAAAAAGTGTATAAATCCCCCCAATGTGAAGCATGTAAGGGGAGAATTTCCCCCATCCCTTTTCCCATTTTAAATAGGTAATTTCATGCTTTGTACTAAAGCATGGTTGTGTTGCTCAGTTATTTATGTGTCCATCTTTTTCAACTTTTCATGAAGTGTGGTAACTCTCATTCATTATTAAAATTAGTTTAAAAAGTTGTATATCTAAGGAAACTTAGTTTGAGTCATTGCATTCACTCCTTTTGGACCAGCATGTAGCGACAGTAGACAGTCACTTGCGTTGTGTCATTGACTTTACAGCAATTCCTCATACCGAACACACATGTAGCAACAGTGGAGAGGTATAACTCTCTTTAACGGGAAGAAACCTTCTGCAGAACCTGGCTCAGTGACCATCTGATGTCAGAACAAAAAACAAAAGAGAACATGAGTAAAAAAAAAAATTAAAAAAAAAGAAAAAGACATCTCTAAATCAATTGAAGGGGAGAAAATGCAAAGAGGAAATATTAAGAGGAAAAACTAAATCAAAGTATGATTTTGAAAAAGCTCAATGAAGAAAAAAATTTATTAAATAAATACAGAATATGAAAAAATGTCAAAAAATAAATTAAAAAGGAAACTAATAAAAAAATAAGATTGGAAATAAAATAGAAAATTAAGTAATAGTGATACGGTTGAAAATGATAAATATTACTTTGTCACACTGTATAATCAAATAAATTAGGAAAGTTCTTTTTTAGTTTTTGGATTTAGTATTTGCCACATTAATTACTTTATCAAGCCATTTATTTTATGTTTACTGCCAATTTTGCCAGGATCAGCTCTCCATATATTTCCTCTTCACACTTCAACTGCGGGTCTTCAGTAACTTTAACCTTCACATTTCTGACTGAATCTGCCTTACGTTTCCTTTTCACCGGGACTGTGCCATTTTTTTTTTTTTTTTTTTTTTTTTTTTTTTTTTTTTTTTTTTTTTTCCACCATCTGGGATGCAGAGCGATTTTGATATTTTGCAGCTTTGGCTAGTTTTTACACATGGAGCAGCTTGTTTCACCGTTGTTGGTTAAGCCTCGGATGTATGTTAGTCTTACACTTAACTTTGGGCTGCTTGGTAAGATTACTGCAACTGGCACTGCCTGTTGGAGGAAACGAGGATTTGGGTTATTGACATCATTGGTATCAGCTTCGCCTCCAGCGCCAGTTCTTGTTGCAGGCATCCCTTCAGCTATCCTGGCCATTGCCTTCCTATGCAGTTCTGCTCAACTCTCATCTCCCTTCAGTGCTCCGTCTGGGCTTTCTCCCATTGAGCTAGATTTCTCTGGTAGAATTTCAATCGGGCCAATCAGCGAACAGGAGGAGAAATTGGGAGCGATGACGTTGATTTTCTGCGCTGTTTTAGAATTGTAGTCTGCCTGTAGTTTGGCAATGGCGGCGAAGGAAGTGAACGTAGCCATTCAGTCCATGTTGGCTGTACTTCCAAATATTTAATTAATTTATTTACTACCATTACTTTTAATCCTGTTCTCTATTGCTTATCATAGCTGCATCTGTGGCTCTGTTCTGTTTTGGTTCCATGCTCTACTCCTTTTCCTTGTCTCATCCTTCTCAGTTTCATCTCCCTCAATAGTAACAACTTTGTTGAAATTAAATTCTTAAATAGTTAAATTGCTCACATGAACTCTTGTCTTTGCTGACCTGGCGTTAGAGATAATCTAAACTAGCTACATTGCTATAATTGGTTGATTCTTTCCCCAACTCTTTGGTTTGCATCATTAATTCTTTTGGTGTCTCCTCCTTCTCTCTTGCATCCATCTCTTCTTTCTCCCTTCTCTGTCTCTCTGCTTCATCTCTTTCTAGAATAATTGTTTCTGCAATGAATTAGCCCGTTCTCAGAAGCTCCTTCATTCCTGTGGAGGACTGAGCCTGCCAAAATTGGGAATAAAAAAAGTAAAGAACAAATTGGCTTGAGAAAGTAATTCATGTGGCAAATATTACATGTAAAAAAAAAAAAAAAAAAAACAAAAAAAAAACTTTCTCAACTTAGAGCTTGGATCTTGATTTTGACAAATAGGAGAGAAGCTGACTCTGAATGTCCACCCACTAGTGTCACTTGCCCTACCCTTCCTCCTTTGGCACTTTACCTCCTACAAAGAGTCAAAAGGGGAAAAAAAAGAGAACGTAAGAAAAACAAATCTGGAAATAAACAGGAGGGGAGAAAATGCAAAGAGGATATATTAGAGGAGAAAATAATCAATGATCAGATAATTATAAAGAAATGACAGTTTAAAAAAAAAAAAAAAAAAAAAAAGAATACAAAAAACATTAAATGAAGTGTGACCATAAATGAAACATTGCATTAAATACAGATTTTTTTTTTTTATTTTATTATTTTTTTTTTTTTTAAATGAGAAAAAAATAAAGGAAACTAATAAAACTATAAGATTGGAAATAAAATGGAAGATTATAAAACAGTGATAATGTTAAATTAATATTGTTGCCCTGTATAATCAAATAGGTTTCGAAAGTTCTTAATTTTATGATGTTTTGGATTCAATATTTGCCACACTAATTACTTTAACCAGCCATTTATTTATTTCTATTGTTATTGTCAATTTTGGCAGGATCAGTCCTCCATACTTTCGTCTTCACACTGCATCTGCGTGTCTTCAGTAGCTTTAACTTTCATGCCTGTCATTGTGTGCATAAATGGGTGAATATTGCGTTCGAGTCCTCAAACTTGATATTTAACATTTCTTGCTGAATCTGCCTCACGTTTTCTTTTCACTGCAATTGAATGAGAAACATCATCTGAACTTAAGAATGAAGTTGATATTTTGTAGCATCGGCTGGTTTTTACAAATGGAGTTGCTCATTTCACCATTGTTGTTTAAGCCACAGATATATTCTGAGCCAGTTCGCCTGATACTTGTATTTTTTGGCTGCCTGGTAACGTCGCTGCTACTGACGCTACCTGTTGGAGGAAACAAGGATTTGGTTGTAGCTGTATGTGAGAATTTTCTGCATTATAAAGACAAAATTTGCTGAAATCGATTATACAATGCACAAAACGTGCAATCCCACAGTGAATTTCAGGCCCTGCATTAGGAAGGCCAGTCATGTCGTAGGAGAGGAACTAGACAACTTGGAGTTGGAGAAGAGAATGTTGAGCTTTTCTTCACATTCTCTCCATTTGTTGAACGGTTATAGTAGCTCATTCAGCAGAAGTGTGACACTATGTTCACACAGCCAGCATAATGCAGTCCAAATCAGATATTTATTTATTTGTTTATTTATTTATTTATTTTTTGCGACCCATGTCCGACTTTTCCATGGCATTGTAAATGCCAGAAAAAAAAAAAAAAATCAGATCTGTGCCACTTCCATATGTGGTACTAGATCGGATGCCTATCAAATAGTTTTCAAAGCATCTGCAGTTAGTCATGTCGCATTGTGTACGACTTTTATGTCATTGATGTGAGACATGCATGATTGTTGAGATAATTGTCAACTAATTTACGTAATCAAATATTCATTAACTGGAGTATACAGACTCAATAAAAGCCCATTTGCTGAAAAGACAACACACTCAGAGCAGATATTAAGCCAAAACTGTACAAAAAAATAAATACATTTTGCATTATTAAGATAAAAACACCATTGTCTGTAAATATGTTCTCTCCAAAAACACCTGAAGTGGCATAGTTTTAGCTTCACTCAGTTCAAATTTTATAAAATAAAATTAAAAAATTTCCTATTAAGCGCCCTTGGCTATCAAATTGTTAATCGGTTAATCCAAAAAATAGTCACCAGATTAGCCTTACACTGTATCGATGCTAAGTGAAGCAGAAAGGGCTGAGGTTTTCACATGTTGACAGAAGTATTTTTTTCACTGCAGATGCATCCTTTGCTACAAACAATCAAGTGTACACTAAAGGAATGCATTGTTATTGCATTTTAGGCAATAAAATGTTTATTTACTTATTTTAAAAAGGAATTGAATTATTTGATTATTTGCATCTTTTAGTGTATTTCTAATATTGTATTAAAAAGGCTTAAGTGGTTAAATGAAAGACCTTCAGAATGTGCCAAATTTTTCATCAGAATAATCAAAAGATGTTTGATTACTAAAATAATTATTAGTTGCAGCCCTAGTAAGATCCTTGCAGGCTTCACATCTACCATACATGCAATCAGTGTTTTCCAAATCACCGATGGATGAAGCCACTACATCAGTAACAGATAAAGTATTTATTATTCCAAGATGGTGCATTTTTTTAACTTGGAAAAATTCTTGTGACTTTTACAGGCACGTTTTATTTTCTGTGACTTTTGGTCTCACTATCCAAAAGGACTTCAGCTTAAACTGGGAGCGGGACACGTTCAGGGCTAGGTTCTCTTTGAGAAATCTTTTGTGGAGATTTTCCATAGTGTCTGAGAGGAGCCTCTTCCTGTAAATTTGTCCACACTTCCTGACCTCCCCAGCTTTACTATTTATTTAAGTGGCACATCATCTCTGTTTAGGAAGAATCTGATGTCACACAGCTTCTTGTGTTTCCCTCTCCTCTTTTTGACTTGACTGCAAGCAGCACTGTGGATCTGTGGTCCTCCATTCGTTTAAAATTTTTCCTCAGACAGTCTAGTTCCTTACTTTTTCACTCTTTTGTGCCTTCCTTAGTTTGTCTCTTAGTTATATATATGTTGTTACTGTTACTATGATGCATGAATTTTCTACATATGATCTATCACTTAGCATTTGAGATTTTTAATGTAGAATATGTGTCATGTGTTTGGTTTATTAGGAACTTGAAGAGATTCGGAGATCTGGGATGAAGAACTTCAGAAACATTCAGGTCGAGGAATCAAACCTATTGTCATGGCAAGGGCTTATTGTTCCTGTAAGAAGTTTTCTCTTTTTGTTTTTCTAGACTGCTTCGCCTTGGTTTGGATTTATAGTTTTAATCATTAACTTGTCTTCCAGGACAATCCACCTTATGACAAAGGTGCGTTCAGGATTGAAATAATTTTTCCAACTGAGTATCCATTCAAGCCTCCCAAAATCACATTCAAGACAAAGATCTATCACCCCAACATCGATGAGAAAGGTCAGGTGTGCTTGCCTGTGATTAGTGCTGAGAACTGGAAGCCCGCTACCAAAACTGACCAAGGTTAGTGGTACTAAGTGATTAAACTCTTTTTTTTTTCCCTTTAATCATAAGTTATCTAAGCTTCCATATAAAGCTAGCTGATCTATTTTACCAATAAAAATGTCTTGTGTTTGTCAATAGTGGTAAAAAAATTGTTTTGTTTAAAAACACTTTTAAAAAGTACTAAAACAAAACACCACTCTAGACGGGACATGTAGAAAATATTCCTATTAAGCCCGTTTTGAATTATTCATAATTCAAGCCTAATAAATATTTCAACAGACAGGATAATACAAGAAGGCTAGAAACTATAGAATGTTGACTGACAGTTTCAGGATGCTGGAAACATGAATAAGAAAGTGTCCCAAAATGTTCTCTGAGTGAATCAAAGTTTTTCATTCAGACAAGGACAAGGGTAACACAGAGGGCTCTATGGAGGTTAATAATAAATGGACAGACATACAATATATCGAATAATGGTGGTGTAAAGGATGACCTGCAGCATCTGAGGCAGGTGGTACTTAAGGTACCAGAGGAACAACCACCTCTGCTTGGTCTTCTTTTGGACAATATGCTTTCGTTAAGACCGCTTCAGATCTTGAGAGGACATGGATTCTTGCAATCTGAAGTGGTTCACACCATACACCATGTTATTGACGATAGTAAGATCTTGAAAAGGTTAAGATTCAGTTGGTTCTTATTGCCCCTCTAGACCAGCTGATCCACCTCCTATCTGTATACAGACTCATAATTGTCCTGAATCAGGGTGATGTGGTTTCTTTGCTGAGGGAGAAAAGCTGCATGGAGAGAGAGCACATTCGTCCGGAGTGTTTGTGCTGATGGATTTTGTGTGGCAGACTCGCCTGCTGCTGTCACTCAGGTTGTTGGTATTCTACTGACGGGGAAGCTGACTCAGTGAGCTGGGAAAGCTTCAGGTGGAGGATGTATGTTGATGGTGTTGAAGGCGAGTTGAGGTCCACAAACAGAATTACATCTTATGTCACTGGATAGCTGAGGTTGTGCCGAATATAGAGTAGTCCCATGTTTATTGCTTCATCTGTCAGTCTGTTTGCCTGATGGACAAACTGCAGACAGAGGGGACATCATAGGGTCTGTAATCTCATTCAGATGGTTCAGTATCAGCTGCGCAAATGTTTTAGAGATGGAGTTCTCCTTAACAGATCTAAGCAATTAAAAAAAATTTAAAAAACGCAAACTAACATATAAACATGCATAGAAGATAAACATAAACTTATTTGCAATTAAATAAAACATATAGACAATTAATTGGTAATACATACTAAAACTGTTAATTAAATGAAGTTAAACAATAAAAACATCATAAATAATTATATCCAGCTAGAAGACAAGCTGAATACAATTAGTTTAACAAATGGAAGTCTTAAAGGCTGTAAGAAACCGATATGAAGAGAATAGTTTACAGTAACATGAAGATCAAGAGTTGAACAAAGCTGCAAAGAAGAATGTAGGAATTGGGTCCAGTTATTTAGTTTTGAAATAAGTGCTATAAATTTCTGTCTTTACTCAATAGCAAACATTGTATTTGGACAAATGATTTATCTTGATATAGACACAGACCAAATATATTGTATATTTTACCTCTGAAGACTGCTGGGAGGTTTTCACACTTTTAAGTTCATCAGCAAACTAATGGATACTGTGAGGACTTTGATTAGAAGGTCAGAAACTAAAAACGAGGTTCCTTAATTTTATGTTTCAGAAATATAAATGCCTTGCTTGCCTAATTTCTTGATTGTAAATTCTGCAGTTGTAACAGAGATTTGGACAATTTATTGTTAAACATTATTTTTAATCTACGTTTCCTTTTTGATTTCCAACAATTTGTCCTTAGTTTTTAGGCACGCTTACGGTTCAAGCCAGGTTTGGGTTAATCTTTAGGTTTAATGGTGTACCTCTATCACTCGGACTTAAATTTGTGGTTAAAATTTCTTTTTACAGTAGAATCACTCAAAATAAGTAAAATTACAATATTTTAAGAAGTGCTAAAACTTCCAGCCATGTATGGGATTTTCTGAGGTTTAAAATTAACAGCGTAGTAATGATCTTAGATGGAAGAGATGTTGCCAAAAAAATCCATAGGTTCTGCTCAATATTTATGCTATGGCTTCTATCATGGCTAACTTAAGTAAAACATATGCAATATAAAAGATTTAAAAATTCAGATGATAAATGATGGCCTGGGATCATACGTTTTTTTTTTTCACGCTGACCACTCCCTACAGTTGAAATAGTATTGTGCCAATCACTGGCACCAGCATTCTACCTCCTGATTATCAAAACAGGTTACCAAAATAAGCTGCACCACTCAAATGTTTGTTTCTGCAGTTCATTTTATTGCTTTAAGTCTTAAAGGGGCAGTGTTATGCATTTTCCAGGCACATGGTGCCATTTTATACCACAATCAAGTAACTATGATACATTCAGTTCTTATAAAAATGCTGTATACATCAAACATAACTTCAGCCTAGGGCTAGGCGATATGAGGAAAATCGAATATCCCAATATTATTTTTAATTTTTTTGCTGTATCATGATACACAATATATATCACAATATTTTTAAATAACCTCCAATGTTATTTTGAACTACATAGCTTGTAAAATGGCTTTGGTGTGCTCTATTCAAATGGACCATTCGTGTTTTTTGAATCGGTATACATAATCAAAATAAATTGAAATATTCCATTGTAACCATCAGTTACATACGTTTTTCACTAATAAAAGGACTAGCACTGTCTCTTTCTGTGGTCAGCACTAGACCTTTTAATAAACAAGACCATAGCAGCAAAAAAGTACACCAAACAAGAAGAAAAATAAAATAGCTGAAACTAAAAAAAGGTGCTCTTTAGTACTTTTAACATAAAAAATATAAAATCCAAAAAACCTGATGAGTCCAGATTACAAAAACAAAAGTGACTATAAAATCGAGTGACCCAGAACAGTCACAGGTATCAGAGTTTCTGTAAACTATTTGCATATGCTGGGAATTTTGAGCAACAACAAACCACAAAAAGTTCTAACATAGTAAACGGTGCCAAGTTCAGGCAATGTCAGCAAAACCCCTATGCAAGAACAGTTTACACAGGTAAGCACAGGTATTAGTGAATCTCAAAACCATTTAAATAACCATTGCTCTTTGTGCTCGATTTGAAACACACACCACACAAAGTGGTAAAAAAGGAAATAATGCTAAGTTGTAATCAAAGACAAAACAGCAAATTTCGAAAAAACGTCCTAAATTTCTCAAAGTTTTTACGCTCGCTTGAGGTGGTTTTTGGATTTTCCAAAACAGAGTTAATGCACAAAAGAGGAGATGGAAACACATTCGCCCAATAAATGCTGAGATAGTGAACTTACCCATCCCCTAGTGGGTCTTTGCAAAAAAAATGTCAAAGTCCAAACCTCCAGCATGGAGGGGAGGACTCTCATCTGGAGTGTCTGGCTGGAGGCACTCCAGGCTGGAATGGGAGCAGTGGAACCAGGGGTTGCGTTAACGGAATATTTTCCATCTCTGGTTGTTTTTTTTAAAACGGTGATCTGAGGGCCATCCATCATATTTATGGATCATAATCCACACACCTGACTACTTGGTGCAGATGCGCAGACATTTCAACTTTACGCAGAGTACATCGTGGAGGTAACTAAATCAATAATAATAATAAAATTCCCATCTGAGTATCAACTCTGACCTGGATTCTGAACAGAATGTATCTCGCTATCTGAGAGCTGAGCATGTGAAAGAGTTATGGAGGCTTTGGAGCTCGTCTGATGCAGGAGTTCAGTTACTGTTTCATTCACTCGTTCACCTGAATATGATGAACTCCTGCTGTCGCCATACTCTTTCCAATCTTGAAGTCTAAATACGCATGTTACGTGCAGCATGTCGGGCAGAAAATTTTCAGGTTGCGAGGAGGGGGGAGGAATTAATTAATTCGTAGTGTGTCGTATAAACAACACTCTGTGAACACACAGTGAATTAGATGCAGAAAGCTTATTTGAATAACAATTCATACTTGATGGTTGCAATAAAACCATTTTAACCATCATAAATTGAAAAACTCGATACATCGAGTATATTCCACACATTGCCCAGCCCTACTTCAGCACATCATCACAACCACCATTCTCCATTATGATATTTACAACCGTTCTTTGGAGCGTTGGACTGAAAAGTAGTTTGCATGATAAGCTCAGCATACACGCAGTTCCTCAAGGTGTTTGCTAATTGCTGCTGCCGCTAGTCTGGTTGAACTGTGTGGGGAAGACGCAGAGGAGGGATGCTCTGTGAGGCAGAAGCTTGGCTTGGGGACTGCAGGTTCGAGGAGGAACTTTGTGTAAATACGAGGCACTGTGTGAGAGCAACCGTTTATCCACCCTCGAATGGCTGCCATGAGATTCAAGAATTTCTCAAACATGCATGAAGGAATCAAAACAACACTCCAATTATGTTTTTGATGAGGGAATAACATTATAACATAATATAAAGCTCGAAAAAGATGATTTTACATTATACCCCACCCTTTAAAACAGTTTTCAAGTTCAGTTTAACATTTAATCAACACTGATCCGTCTTGTGTGGTTTTCAAAAACAAAAAAGTGCAAATGATTCACTGGGATGTGCATTTTTAGATGAAACAGTGAATAAAATTTAAACTGTAAACATTGGATACTTGTCAGCTTCATCAGCTTATTCCTTTTCAAAAAGATATACAGCTTTTAACATTTTTGTGCAAAATTTGCAAGAATATTCCTAATATTTCAGCTCATCAGAAGCGATAAAAAGTGCATAACATTTTGCATTAATAGTAAACCCAAGGGCTATGTAGGCTTTGTCATATTTCCTGGGCTTTTTCTGCTGGCTACAGTCACTTGCTTTACTTACCTGTGCCGCTGTTTTTCTTTTCATGGTCACAAACCTCTCCATCTCTCCTCCTCCGTCAGCTCTATACTTTGTGTACGCTGGTGTGCCTGTGCAGTCTATTTCTACTGAGTTGAATAGGCAGCCTGTTGAGAAATTTGAGCACTGCTGCCACCTAGTGAGCAGAGGCTTGTTTATCGGTTAAGCATGAATAAAGACAAAAAGATCCTCCTGCCTGTTGTGCCCCACTATTTGAGAAGTACTGCTTTAACTCAAGTTTACTTGAAAATGGTTTATACAGTTATTTGTCAAACTAGTCTTTATATGACCTTTAAACCAGGACATTCACACTATATTTTCCTTGTCCTATCTTTAAGGTGAAGTAGAGCTATGAAAATCAAGAGACAGCTGTCACCTATAGTTAAAAATATTTTCCAATTTCATCTATGGTTTTGGTTCAGTTGCTATTTATTCGGAACCTTACAGCCAATAAAATTTGTGGAGTCACTGTCACAGAAAATGATCCAGTGCCAAATGCACAAAGTGAAGCAGCTAATCAACATAGCAATGGAGCACTTCACCTTCTGAGAGAGGAGAAAGCTTAATGGGGCTATTATATTTTAAATACCTGTAGAAGGCTTTGTGTTGCAACAGCTATAAAATTTAAATTTCCCATGTGAATTTGGCTCATTTTTTAACATAAATGTTTGTACTGCGTGGCTTTCCTCACCACTGTGTCTAAAAATAGCCCTCCTCGTGGGCTACAGGAAATGACGTAACTGGGGGCGAACATTCTGACTGCACTGATTAAAAACATTGGATCACATCAAGAAGAGATGACAGCATGGTGGCATAATCATGCCAAAATCCCATGAACATGAAAATAATTAAAAAGCACAAAAATCACATTCACAATTATAACTCCATGAGATCCCCCTGAGGGGAATACAGATTTGCACAAATGGAACTTCTCTGCTCACACAGCAGCACCAAAATATGTAAGAATAAAACATGAAATTACTCATCAAATATTTTATAGTAATATCACAGTACAGTTTGACTACAGACACAATTGTCATGTGTTCAAACAACCACTTTAACAGAAGTAATATATATATATATATATATATATATATATATATATATATATATATATATATATATATATATATATATATATAGATAGATAGATAGATAGATAGATAGATAGATAAAGTAATGTTTCATTGAACTATTTGCTGAACAAGAAATCAATAACCTTTTGGACATGTTATGCTTAATTTATTCAGTTTTCATCTGATTAAAGGCATCTTGAGATGTTTAGGGACAAACGTGTCAGTGTTTCAACCTTTGTCAACAAAGAAGCTAGCGTTTTGCTATTTTAGGAATCCCTTTAAAGCCAATGTGCATTTTTTAAGGGTCGTTAATAATATTAATTGTTTGTTAGTACCAGTGGTCTGCCACCGCTGGCGCCCCATGCTCTTATTAGAATAAAGTTTGAATCATAGATAGCCACAGCATTGGCTTGCTTGCACAGTTAAAGCATCAACTATGCAAAAATACAATAAAACAAAACTGTATTTAATTAAGTTGTTTTATCCTTAACTATTTTACTTGTGCCCAGACACAAAGTCTTACTTTAGTCGTTCTTAAGAACAAAGGAGATCTCAAATGAACAAAGGTAAATAAGCAAAGCAAGCCGTGATTATTTGCAGTGCAGTGGGGAGAACATTGAGGTTAGTCGCTCAGCTAGCGGCTGGAGGAGAGTTGACTCACGTGCATGTGTCTCTTCAGTGCAGCCAGTGAAGGCTACAGAGCAAAGAGGGAGAAACTGGGCAGTGATTCCAAGTGTTGCTAACAATATCATGATCATGCTGTGACATTCCTCTTCCTCCTAGAAACTGAAAGTGGGTTAATGCAGTGCATTCTGGGATTAATAGTGTTTATACCAGTTTCTCTCTCTGTATGTAGCTCAGTCCTTCATGGCTGGGGTCCAACAGGACACAGATGTTTGATTCAAAAAGGTGGGTTTTTAAATATTAAAAAATATTTTTTAAAAAAAGCACAAATCCAGCGTTTGAGCAGGCAGGCCAATAAAAGAGCTCAACACAATAAACTAGACTCAAGGTCATAACTAACAAACTTTAAACATACATAAAGTAAGCTTACCTTCTGAACTGACACATAAGGGAGCTTAAATACTGGTTTAGTTAAACCATATGATAAGCAAAGGAAAGACAAAATGGCTTTCACATAACAAAATACACAAAGCAATGAAATAAACTTTCAAAGGCCCTAAGTAAATGAAGCATATTGGTCAATCCAAGAGGCTGTCAGCATTACTTTAGGCCCCTCAGCCACACATTTTGCCAACCAGGAAGGAGAAGCTAAATCCCAGGTAATTTAAACAAAGAAAGATCCATTAATACAACATAAAACTGAATT
Source organism: Anableps anableps (assembly GCA_014839685.1). Classification (NCBI taxonomy): domain Eukaryota; kingdom Metazoa; phylum Chordata; class Actinopteri; order Cyprinodontiformes; family Anablepidae; genus Anableps; species Anableps anableps. The sequence goes on along the minus strand of CM026066.1, from coordinate 5,178,002 downwards.
TTGACCTTGTGTGCACTCCATTGTAAGGTGTGATGGAAAAATAAAGTAATCAAGAAACAATATGTTGGATGGTGAGCAAAATATTTTTGAGACTACGAAGTAAACCTAAGTGAAAACAAACTAGTGGTTGAGGTATGGATCATACCATGTGTGGCTTTGGTTAAAATTTGGTCCTAAAACAGCAAACCAGTCTTATAGGGATGGATAATATGGATTTTAAATTCTGACATTTGTAATATATTAGGTTAAAGCTAAAAGATAAAAGTATTTAACAAAGTGCAGACACCATATCATTTCAATACTACTTAGGCTTTCTCATTAGAGCCCAACATAGGCTATGTTCACACAGCAAGTCTTAATGCTCAGTTACAGTTTTTCTGATTGTTTTTTTTGCGTGGTTACTACTAATTAAACCCGAGTGCAGTTAGACTTCGGTGTGAACAGTTTATTTCCACAAAGCGACCCACATGCGCAGAAGATGTCACATAACATCACACTGTTTATGGATGTGATGATGGATGGAGCACTTTTGAGGTTTATTCAACAATGGGAGCTGACAAATGATAACACGAAGAAAGTTAATCAAAAGAAAGCACAACTAATAGCAACAGCTGTTTGTGGAGTATTTGACTGCAGTTTCTGTAGGAAAGTCTGTTTTGATGTGTAGTCAGAGCCAGGAGTGGTGGGATTGTGATGTGTTTCAGTGACTTCTTACATCCGGATTTACCGCATCTGGCTTTTTCTGGTGCAGAATTATGATGCACGTCTCATATCCATGACATAAAAGTCTAATAAAATTTGACATGGTCATTCAAACAGCAGACGCTTAGAAAACAATCGGATATGTATCTGAATTAGTACCACATGTGGAAGTGGCACAGATCTGATTGTTTTTTGTTTTTTTTTTGAACGGGGAGGTTAAGGCCGATACGGATTATCCAAAATAAATTAAAAGCCTGAAATTGTTGGCAAGTTTACTTTGTAAAAGTGCAAAAAATAAATCTTCATAATTTGATATGTTACCATAGCTACAATCTGATGCTACGAGTTTAATCTATATGTTTGAGCTTGGTTTGTTAACAAATATATCCCGGCAAACAATAACCAATTATCACTGATTGCTTTTAAACTTGGCCAATTTAACTCGACCCCCTCTCCGAGATTCCATCAAAAATGTATTTAAATATTGTTAGTGGTGGAGATGTTCTTAACAGGAAGAGGGGGCCCTAAATTGTATTCTGCTCAAGGCCCCATAAAATATTGGGCGAGCCCTGGTCACATTTAAAAGTAAAATAGCTTTTTGAAAAATTAGCTAAAATGGACATTGATAAATATTTTTATGCTCAAATAAATATTGTTTGGGTACAAAATTAAAGTATTTCTTGCATTTAAGTTTTCTTTGTTTTGTAATGTCTGCTGCTTGGTGCAGTATTTTTGCTTTGATGGTTATTGTTTATCCGAGCAAATGCAGCATTCGCAAGGGAAACTCTGAATGAAAAAGACCTGTTTGTGATCGACTGGTGGTGTGGTTCATTTACAATAACTTTATCAACTTGCAGTGCAGACACAGAGCCAAGCGCGTGCCAGAACACACACACTGAGCGAGCAAGTGAGAGATTTAAACGCACACGCCACTCATTGTTCTTTTTTCACCTGTTTGAAGCCTTGCAATGGCGAGATACTGTTGAGCAGTTCTTAGGTGTCGTTTTGGTCTCATAATGTCAAAATGTGAACAGTATGTTGAGGAGGACTGTATAAATGGCTATTCTAATTAAACCAGGACATTTTTTTTGATCAATTCATGGATCAAACACCTGTTGTGAATTTTACCATTACAACTTCTTAGAGAACAGCAAGTTGTGTAGCGAGGCTAATGCTTTTTCTGCTTTCCCTGTCTCCTTTTTCAAACATCAGGATCTGACCCAGCATGACTGATTTAAAGCACTTTTCAGAAAAGGCAAAGTAGCACAAACAATCTGGGATCCACATGGAAAATATACTGCAACTAGCTACATTAGGGAAAATAAAAAAATTTTTTCAGCTTGATGGAGGTTGAGAAATTTGCTTCGCTCAAGAATAGAAGGGCAAAATTTATGTACAAAAAGTAGAACAGTACATGACAATATAATGTTGCTTTTGTTGTTTTCATCATGTAAATACATTGGTGTAATACCTTAGTACATGTTTTGGGATATGTTTCTTTTGGAATTATAGCCCCTCCCCCCTGGAGAAAATTCCACCAGCCGCCACTGGGTATTATGTATTTTTCAGGCACATAGTGCCATTTTATAGCACAATCAAGCAACTATGTTACCTTCAGTTGTTATAAAATTGTTGTATTTAGCAAACATAACTTAAAAGAAATTTGACTCTGCAATTTGATGCCTTTAAAAAAAAGACAGTTTCCAACCTGGTGACAAAAAAATAGATCTAAGAGAATATTACAGGTACTTTTTGTCCCATTTAGTTGGGATTTAAAGGGAGAGTATTATGTAAAATCAATGTTTTTGAGCTTTATATTGTGTTATAATGGTATTTCCACATCAAAAACATACAGGAGTGTTGCTTTGATTCTTTCATGCATGTTTGAGGAATCCTTGAATCTCCAGTGGCAGCCATTCAGGGGGTGCCTAAACACTTGCTCTCACAAAACGCCACCTATTTACACAAAGCTCCTCCTCAGAGCTGCAGTCCCCGGCCAAGCTTTCACCTCACAGAATACCCCTCCCCCACACAGCTCCTCAAACTACTGGACGCAGCAAACATCTGGTGGAATTGCGTGTCCGAAGAGTCACTAGGGGCTCCAGAGGCACAGGTTGCATACCCTTGATCTAGATAGAAAACATTTTAATGAATGAAAGAAAAAGCTAAACTTAGCTGCATTGTTTCCTTATTAGGATCACAAGGAACAAATTAAAGGACTTTGTATTATACTGACTGTATTTTTGGATGTAATTTACTATAGCTGTAATTTTTTCTTTTTTATTTTTTTAACCTATGTTACAAATTGGCACTGTATAAACTCTATTGAACTGAATTTGTAAGATAGTTGTCAGATTTTTATATATATATATATATATATATATATATATATATATATATATATATATATATATATATATATATATATATGTATGTGTGTGTATATATTATTATTATTTTTTTTTTTTGCCAGTACTTTTGTAATTAATATTATCAATAGTAACACCTGCCATCTGTTAAATGCTTTGTTTTAAACTTGATTTTTATGGCTTCATTTCTTTTCCAGTTATTCAGTCCCTCATTGCACTGGTGAATGATCCTCAGCCAGAACATCCTCTGAGGGCAGACTTAGCAGAAGAATACTCAAAGGACCGTAAAAAATTCTTGAAGAATGCTGAAGAATTTACAAAGAAACACGGAGAAAAGCGGCCCCTGGACTAATAAGTGTCAAGCACATTGCCCTTTCTTTCTCTCTTCTCTGCCCGACAGGTTATCTATTCTACCTGCTGTACAATACCTCTAACCACATCACTTGTTCACTCTCTTCCACACTTCCATAGTAAATACCACTCTACAGGCCTGGAGCTGCCAATGTGCAGGAGGGGTGTGACAGTGTCATGCATCCCTACCCATCCAGGATTGTCTGTTGATCAGACAGACTCCCTTCTGTCCTCTTTTTCTGTGGAAGATGATCTGGTCTTTTTACTCTTAGTCTAAATGTAAAAGTAATTCTTAGAGGAACATGATGCTCACAATAAGTCAAATGGAAAAATGTATTCCTTTTCTTCCTGTTAAATACCCTTGTTTATAGATCTATAGATTATAGATCTCTTGTATACATTTTTTGATGAACTGAACTTTTTCATTTTGTCCCAGGAAAACAGTCATTTTTTTAAATGAAATAAATGTGACAAGAAAGCTTGAGCTAGAACATTGAAAGTGTATTTACTGAAACAACAACTTTCCTCTATCACATATTTATGTGGAATGCATTGTATATTTACACTTTTTTTCCATTACAGGATGAGACATTACAAGACAACGTTTAGTCGGTGATTAATGGGTACTGCTTTTTTCCTGAAGGACTTCTCCTTTTAATTGGTGCTTGTTGCATTAGATGGTTTGAATGATGTTCTTGAGTTATTTTAAATCTTTAATGTCTGTGTTTTCTCCTAATGAGTTGCACTTTTGTTAGGAATGAGCACTGAAGCTTGAAAGTGTGTCTTTCAACTTAGGTCTCGCAAATTCACCTTAAATGTTTATAAAAGATGCACAGACTGTGCTTTTACATATCCTGAAAGTTTTTTCTTATTGGGGAAGGGGTAAAACAATTAATTGTAAAGCCTTTCTTTGTTTAAATATTTAAAACGGAGCTATTGCCATAAAATATACACCAAGTAATACAAAGAAATCAAAGCAAAATCGTCCACAAATGTATTTTGTCAACAATTGAAAGGAAATACAAACAATTGACAGGGGCAATAAGTATGGAACACACTAAGAAGGATTTGCGACAAAGCATAAAAAGCCTCATTCCCCCCAAAAACAGATTCAATTCAAATATACTTTATTGACCCCAAAGGGAATTAAATGTTGGTGTAACTCATTTAATTAAGGAGTTATTATAGATTGTGATGGCTGTGGGAAGGAAAGCTCTCCTGTAGTGGAAGCCTCTGATGGAAGAGACTGTTTTCAAATACTAGTCTAATGAAGAGGATGGTCAGGCTTGTTCACAATTTTCTTGACTTTATGCAAAGTCGTCCTTTGCATCATCATCTCCAGAGGTCATCCCCAGAACAGAACCATTGTGATGTTCTTCCAAGAAACCATCTGAAATCTGTCTGCATTTAAAAAGCATTCCTGGTGCTACGTGTAAATTAGTATCAGCTGGTTTAATATCAATTAACGACCTGTAAAAACGTTTGTAATTACAAAGTGGTGGTACAGCTGGTAAAAGCAAAGAAACTGTTGCCAAAACCTTTACAACTATAACACATTGTTACAACTGCATTTGTAAACTTCTGAATGTCTTGTCAGCTCCAACAGAGCTGACTGAACATCATTCCACCACAAGCCAGCCACAGCCAGATTCCCCTTGTAAGATTTCTGACATAAGAGTCAAAATAATTAATCAGAGTTGTTCAAGAGCCAAGCAGGACTCGCAGATGGCTTCAGAAAGACCTGAAAATGGAAGGTGCTGTTTTTTCTATAATAAAGAATAAAGCACTGACCTACAATAGCCTCAATGCATACACTTCACAAGCCTCCACTGCTAAGGAAAATGCTTGCGGAAGCTTGGTTTATTTCCCACGAGGTATTTAAGTGTGTCCAATACTTATTGCCTGTTTTATTCCAATTCCTTTCCCCAAACTTAATTTGCAGACTAAATTGTGATTTATTTATTTATTATTTTTAATTTATTTTTTGTTTTGTTTTGTTTTAAATGTGGATTAATGCGGTAGCTGCAGACCGTGACTGACATTTGATGTGTTTTCATTGCCAGGTGTTAGTTTAATGATACACATGGCAACTTCAGCACAGTTAGATCAATGTTTAATTCACTTTACACCTTGTTTGTGGGTTGGATACACTACAGTGGAAGAAACAGGTTGACCTAAAATGACCGTGACTAGAGAAGAATAAAAACAACCTTTCTAGCTAATTGGGTAGACCTTTTAATGATTGACTAACCACAGAAGATAAATGTTGGAACCACAAGGAATCGCAACATCATGAATACACACGAGATGTTTGAGGAATACAATGGCTCATAAAGAAAATGGTTAAGTATTTGAAAATAGTTGGCCTCAATACAGTCAAATATTTATAGCGCATGTTTCGCCACTTTTTAAAACAGGTCTTACCCAGATGCCTTCATTTTGGACTCAGAAACCCATTTAAATTTACACCGAATGAAAATTTGGATTTATCTACCAAGATACTATCCTTTTACTATACTATCCCACTAATCCTTAAGGCAAATGTCTTGTAGCTTTTCGATGCGTCTCTGCGTTAACACACCTGACTTGAGTAATGAGGCCATTAGCAGAACTGTACTGTCTTGACTTCATGCTGAAGAGGTAATTTAGCCATTCAATTTAGATGTGTATGACAGGGGACACATCTGAAAGCTGCAGAACACCAGCACTTGAAGACTGGAGTTTGACCCCCACTTTAAGGTTTGTGAATTGTTGGGAGTAGCCATTTAACAATATGAAAAATTTCTATTATGTTAATTGTCCACAGATACATTAAGGTTATGGATATCACAGTTTTCTTAAATGTGTGGAAATGCAGTGGGTCCCCAGTATTCATGAGGGATCACAGCCGTTTATGAATTGCTAAAATCTGCGAAGATTTGAGACCCCCTCTAAAAATGCTTAGGGGAGAGTGGGGTGAGTTGTGCCAGTTCAAGTGATTTTAAATCAAGGCCAGGACAGTAATGCTTCAAACTAGAGTATGAACATGTATTTCAGGATGTGGTGCATCTCTGGGAATGATAACTTTGAAACTGAAATATAGTATTAAAGAAATACAGTTTTCTGAAAAAAACATCTTGTGTCACAACTTGCCCCACACTGGGAGCAAGTTGTGCCATCGGAGAGAATGTATTGGGGTAAATTGAACCAGTAAGTAAAAAAAAGTATATTTTGATCACAGAAACTGTATTATTATATAAAAGCATGAAACATTTAATACAAAATTACTAAATTTTTTTTAAAACTTATTTTACAGCATCAAAGGTCAGTTCTCTAAACCTGTTGTGCCACATAAGCGCCTCAGGTCAGTTTTCTTAAACCAGGCCTATCATCACCTGAAAACAATTTCAAATAAAATGAAATTGAAATGAAGACAAAATTGACTGCAATTCTCTTCACTCTGGCCAATTACATTATCTCCCACATGTCTTTGGTACAGGGGAGGATAGATTTCTGCTCCCTTCTAGCCGTACCACAAAATTATTTCGGTATGGGTAGTTTCTTATGCAGATCTTCTCTAGGGATGACTCCATCATTTTTCTTTGAAAGTGAATATAGACATTCCATCCACAGACCTTTTACTACTTTGCCAAAGAAACGTTGCAGTGACATCTGCATCATTAACCTTCTCAGCAAACCCAACGTAGTTGTAGGATTTGGTTTTGCCTGCAAAGTTCACAGTGGGAAAGTCCCCAGCAGACAGAGCCTTGTCATCATCATTATGGACATCTAAACTTTCATAGTGGTGTCATTAGGTAGAATGAAAATGTCAATTTCTTTTGTGGTTTGGACCAAAACCCCTCTCTTCTTTTTTTTCATTCCTTTTTGCCTTTTCACCCCTTTTATTTTCTGTGTTATGTGTGCTCTCCATCTTCTGCTTCATCATTGTCAGTGTGGTCATCAAGCAAAATATCCATGGTGCTATCTTCAGCGCTACTGTACACAACTGTTTTCTTCATAAGTTTACTTTGATTCAATTCTTTTTTTTAACGTGTCCTGCCCTGCAATGTGGCACTCAGAATTGTTGTCTGAATGTCAATGTAAGGCCCAACAGCTTTACTTTCACAAGTGGAGTATTACAGCTTTCACCATGATGTTCCCCTTGGTCTATATATGAAACTTTATTAAAAATTGCTTTGGGTTTGTTTCAAATGTAATGGACACAAAAGTGAATGGAAAAAGAAAAAAGGGGGAGAGGATTGATGAAAGATTTGAAGAGAAAAAGGAGATAGAAGTAGAGGAGAGAAAAAAGCAGAGATAAAACAAGTCAACATCCTTGAAGTCTGCCTCTCTCCTCTGCCTGCAGAGAGAGGAAAAAAAAACAAGAATCCACAACAACAAACAACATATGGATATATAATAACAGTTGTAACTTCAATAGAAAGTACACATCACAAGGTAATACAAGACATATTTAGTGGCAATTGCAGCCGGATTGAGAGTGTATCTAATAAACACCTGAATCTAGACACCTGTGTGTATGTGCTTGTATCTATAAGGTTTCTCCCTAAGAATATTTGATAGTAGGTGTGGGGGCCCACAGATCCACCCCCCAGGACATGCAGATGGCACGAGGAAGACCAGAGCCACAGACACCCAGTAGCCCTCCTAGCACGGAGACCTGGGACCCCCCCACAGGGAGCAGCAGAGGCAAGCCCCGGGTGACCCCCAGCAGAGGCCTTACCGAGCCAGGGCACCCAGGCCCCGGCAAGCAGCCACCACGGTGAGCTGGCACATACCCCCACTCCAGACACCATGAGCCACCAACCCACTGGCAGGCAGAGGCACCTGCCGCTGGAGGGGAGTGTGACGTGGGAAATAGGCTCCATATTTTTAGCAGGAGGCCCAAGATGATCCAGGAGAGGGAGCAGCCCAGAACCCAAATTGACAGATAAACAGCCACACACAAACACAATCACACATTCCCACCCACATGCTCCTCATTCATATCCACTCACCCAACATACAAAGGGACCTTACACACCCACTTTCACTCCCCATACACACTCTATACTCCCAGGTTCAGATAACATCCCCTCAAAGGGGCAACCTGTCCCCGGACCCAGGAGAGGGTCCCCTTCTCTCTGGGGTGCAGAAGAGCAGACAGCCCAACCCTCTCCAGAAGTAGCAGAGTAGCCCATCAGCCAGGATGAGAGTCGGGCACCACCCAAACAACCCGAGCCCAGACAGCGGCCCCTACCCCGTCCAGAGACAGGCCAGGAAGAATTGTTTGACGGAGTCTGTCGCCCCAAGCCGAGGCAGCAGCTCGGTCTTTTGTGCAATTATTGGCTCGGGAGCTGTCCTTGGCCCCAAGACAATAATAGCCTTGGTATATTATGGATTGTTCTAAATCCCTTTAAATTTACATGATAAATTATTATAGCAATGTAACAATTCATTTGAATTGCACTTTTCAGAAATGAAAAGTGATCATTTTACTTATCCCACAAGGCTGAACGTTATCTGTCAAAATGTGTGCCCCCCTCCAAAATACACAATGTAAAAACTTTTGATTGATATTACAGGGGTGTGTACCAGGGATGGAGGTCTCGAGACCGGTAAAGACCAGTAAGGACAGTAAGGCAAGTCCTGAGAAGCCAGCTCAATGGCAAGAACAAGAGCCGTGCGATAAACAGCTATGCCTTGCCAGTAATCAGATACCCTGCAGGAATAATAAGCTGGCCAAAGGAAGAGATAAAGACCATGGATGTTAAAACTTGGAAACTACTAACCATGCATGGAGGGTTCCACCCTAAATCCAGCATCCTGAGACTATACACGAGCCGTAAGGACGGAGGCAGAGGACTAGCGAGTGTGAGAGCCACTGTCCAGGATGAAACATCCAAGATCCATAAATACATCAAGGTCAAAGCCTCAACCGACGATGTGCTCAGCGAATGTCTCAAACAATGGGGACCAGAGGATGAGGTGCTGAAGGAACCATCATGGGAGGATAAGCCCCTACATGGGATGTACCACCGACAAATAACTGAAGTGGCTGATATCAGGAAATCCTACCAATGGCTGGAAAAAGCTGGACTCAAGGACAGCACAGAGGCACTCATCCTGGCTGCACAGGAACAGGCCCTAAACACCAGAGCAATAGAGGCTCAGATCTACCACACCAGACAAGATCCAAGGTGTAGATTGTGCAAGGAGGCCCCTGAGACAGTCCAACACATAACAGCAGGGTGCAAGATGCTGGCAGGGAAAGCGTACATGGAACGTCATAACCAAGTGGCGGGCATAGTGTACAGAAACATCTGTGCAGGATATGGACTGGAAGCCCCGAGATCAAAGTGGGGCACACCCCCAAAGGTGGTGGAGAATGACCGAGCTAAGATCCTGTGGGATTTCCAGATCCAGACAGACAAAATGGTAACGGCGAACCAACCGGACATCATGGTGGTGGATAAACAACAGAGGAAAGCCGTTGTGGTGGATGTAGCAATACCAAGCGATTGCAACATCAGGAAAAAGGAACACGAGAAACTGGAGAAATACCAGGGCCTCAGAGAGGAACTGGAGAAGGCCTGGAAGGTGAAGACCACAGTGGTGCCTGTGGTCATCGGGGCCCTCGGGGCAGTCACCCCCAAACTGGAGCAGTGGCTAAAACAGATCCCAGGAACAACATCAGACATCTCAGTCCAGAAATGCGCAGTTCTCGGCACAGCCAAGATACTACGCAGAACCCTCAAGCTCCCAAGCTGGTAGAGGACCCGAGCTCAGAGGTTGAGAAAGACCACCCGTGGAGGGTGAGAAGGGAATTTATATATATATATATATATATATATATATATATATATATATATATATATATATATATATATATATATATATATAAAATTGTACTTTTCTACATTTAAAGAGAAATCTAATAAAATCTGACAAATTAATAAAATTAAATATTTATCTCTCTGTGTCACTTTGGAGTCACTGAGACGTGAAATCTTTCAGAGACTGTGCGACTGACCCCATATCCTGCAAAAGAATGTGGTCCACAAAGACTTTGTCCTCCACAGACCACTTCCATTGCGAATGATTTCCAGGCCTTAACAGCTTCAGCTCGGTCTACAGAAAACCTACTAGGAAAAGCCTTTTCAGCCAAATGATTTCTAAAATTATAGAGTTTTGGATGTATCTTTCAGTAACATTAAAACCCACCTGCTAAATATTATTTTGGTCCCCCTTGTGCAACACTGGCTTAATTGGCACATGGGCTTTGGACATTTTGAAGTGTCTGGAACTGGAATTTTGGGACCAGGCTCTTTGGCTATTGTTTGTTGCTGGATTCTTCATCATTTGTAGAGTGTTGACTAAACCAAGTGTAGGAAGGATTTTCTTTTTTTTTTACACTTGAGGTTTGCATGCATGCAATCTGTTTTGACCATTTTAATAAAGAACTGATTTAAAGAACTGAAAGTACTGCTTTAAATAAAATTTCTGTATTTTTAAACATTGTCCCTGTAATTATTCCAACATAGATTGTGAACAGCATCTGAAGTGGTACAACACAAAAACCAGGGTAATCAGGTTGCATAAAGAGTAAGACCATAAAAGTGCTTTTCTTTTTTAAACAACAATAATATAAGAACTTTAATGTTGTTCAAGGGGACATTAACTGTAATTTATATGAAACTGCCAAGAATCTTGTCTAATGTAGCAGGACACTTATGCACTGTAAAGATGTGTTAGATAACTGGCATTATAAAACTGGTGAGTACACCATATTTAGAACAGAGTACTGTAAAAGGGTAACAATAATATTAGAAAATTTGTATTCTAAACATCTGAATTTGTTGAACATTTACTAGATGTATAAACAGTTCAATAATTACAACTACATTCCAATGAAAGTCTGACTTTACTGAACTTGAAAGGTCAAGAAGCTCCACAGCTCTCTCCAAACTACACCAATGACTTTGAGTAAGACAAAGAGACCTTTATATAATCCAAACTTGTTTCAGCTGATGACATCACAAAAGTAAACTTGCAGCAAGATCAGGGGTCTTCAAATCCAGACCTTGAGGGCCGGTGTCCTGCAAAGTTTAGACGCGTCTCTGTTTCAACAGACACGAGACAAATAATCAGGTAATTAACAGGACTGTGGAGAATTTAACTGCACTGAAGAAGTGATTCAGCTATTTGAGTTAGGTGTCCAGGGACACATCTACAAGTTGCAGGACACCAGCCCTTGAGGTCCAGAGTTGAGGACCCCTGAGCTAGATGAGGAATAAAAAAAACTAAAAAAAAAAAAAAAAACTACAGAACTAGTGCCCTAATCAGAAATTTAATATAGGAAAAGCAGGACCAACTCATTCTCCAAGCAAAAATAAAAGTTGACAGATGAAGGTACTGCCTTCAGAAATAGTGAGTTGCTTTTTTTTTTAGGTGATCTTATTTTTATTAGAGGGACTGACTGCAAGGAATTGATGCCATTTTCCCCAACACAAGTCCAAACCCAGAACCTATGGAAGTCAGGGACATCATTAAGTCCTGATGAAAAGTTCTGTAGGTCTGGCAGTGGCTGGGGAGCGTCAACTTGAAGAAGCAGGTGAGAGCCACTGGACCAGTTGAAGTAACAACCTCAACATTGAGGTTTCTTGTTGGCAGTTCCCATTCGACCCAAAACTTCATTAAGTCACGCAGCACATCTGGTGACACTATGGAAGAGAAAAATTGTACTCATTGACCCATAAAAATTTATATTGGAGATCTTTCAAAAAAAAATGTCTGAAGTAACAATTCTCTCACAAGATTCTTCTTCTTTTTTTTTTTTTTTTTTTTATAAATCCAGTTTTGGGACTCTTAGATAATCAAGTAAAGATTACATCAAAGTTTGCTTTTTTGACAGGGCTTTAAAACAAATGACAAATATAAGATCAATCTGCTACACTTCAAAATAACACAGTCCTGGACTTGAAGGGTTTTGTAACAAAAGTTAATTCCCAGTAGTCTCTTTTCTCTCCTAATTTATAATGTTAGGAGAATTTCTTTAAATACTGTAAAATGTAAACAAGGTCTGAAATACTTACCAGGCTTCTGCATTTATGTTTGTCTTTTCTCAGTGTGAGCTGGGCTTTACTGTTTAGGACAAACATTTACATTCATCTCCTTTCCCTGTGCTGTTGTGAAGCACACTGCATCATTTCTATGAATTTTCTCAAAAATCAAGCTAAGAGTGATTTTTCTCCAATGGAACAGTGTCGTTCTCATCCTTGTTGCTGTCACATTTTGGTTGTGGCCAGTTAATGGTCTGGATCACCATCTGCAGGGGATCAAATATGAACATATATCAAGTCAGGACTGAAACTTATGTTAAATCTTGCAGAAAGCTCAAAAATTGTACTTATGTTTTATATATATAAAAAAAAAAAAAAATTCCCTTCTCACCCTCCACGGGTGGTCTTTCTCAATCTCTGAGCTCGGGTCCTCTACCAGAGGCCTGGGAGCTTGAGGGTTCTGCGTAGTATCTTGGCTGTGCCGAGAACTGCGCATTTCTGGACTGAGATGTCTGATGTTGTTCCTGGGATCTGTTTTAGCCACTGCTCCAGCTTGGGGGTGACTGCCCCGAGGGCCCCGATGACCACAGGCACCACTGTGGTCTTCACCTTCCAGGCCTTCTCCAGTTCCTCTCTGAGGCCCTGGTATTTCTCCAGTTTCTCGTGTTCCTTTTTCCTGATGTTGCAATCGCTTGGTATTGCTACATCCACCACAACGGCTTTCCTCTGTTGTTTATCCACCACCACGATGTCCGGTTGGTTCGCCATTACCATTTTGTCTGTCTGGATCTGGAAGTCCCACAGGATCTTAGCTCGGTCATTCTCCACCACCTTTGGGGGTGTGCCCCACTTAGATCTCGGGGCTTCCAGTCCATATCCTGCACAGATGTTTCTGTACACTATGCCCGCCACTTGGTTATGACGTTCCATGTACGCTTTCCCTGCCAGCATCTTGCACCCTGCTGTTATGTGTTGGACTGTCTCAGGGGCCTCCTTGCACAATCTACACCTTGGATCTTGTCTGGTGTGGTAGATCTGAGCCTCTATTGCTCTGGTGTTTAGGGCCTGTTCCTGTGCAGCCAGGATGAGTGCCTCTGTGCTGTCCTTGAGTCCAGCTTTTTCCAGCCATTGGTAGGATTTCCTGATATCAGCCACTTCAGTTATTTGTCGGTGGTACATCCCATGTAGGGGCTTATCCTCCCATGATGGTTCCTCCAGCACCTCATCCTCTGGTCCCCATTGTTTGAGACATTCGCTGAGCACATCGTCGGTTGAGGCTTTGACCTTGATGTATTTATGGATCTTGGATGTTTCATCCTGGACAGTGGCTCTCACACTCGCTAGTCCTCTGCCTCCATCCTTACGGCTCGCGTATAGTCTCAGGATGCTGGATTTAGGGTGGAACCCTCCATGCATGGTTAGTAGTTTCCGAGTTTTAACATCCATGGTCTTTATCTCTTCCTTTGGCCAGCTTATTATTCCTGCAGGGTATCTGATTACTGGTAAGGCATAGCTGTTTATCGCACGGATCTTGTTCTTGCCGTTGAGCTGGCTTCTCAGGACTTGCCTTACTCGTTGGAGGTATTTGGCCGTGGCTCCTTTCCTTGTGACCTCATCGAGGCTGCCATTTGCTTGTGGTATATATATATATATATATATATATATATATATATATATATATATATATATATATATATAAATGAATAGTCCGTATTTCACACATATAAGTGACAATAAAGAAGGATTTTACATAAAATGAAGAAAATTATGGACAACCTCGAGCAGGAAAAAGAAGAATACTGAATTAATATGAGTTACAACATTTAATTTCCCTTTGGGACCATTAAAGTATTTTTGAATTTGAATAACCCTAAAACATACAGCCTAAGTGGGTATGAAGCGGCTTCAGAACAACAAAGTCAATGTTTTGGCATGGCTATCACAAAGCCCTGATCTCAGTCCTATGGCAAAGTTATTGGTAGATCTGAAAAAGTGTGTAATAGTGAGGTGGCCTAATAACCTGACTGAGTTATACCAGTTCTGTCAGAAGGAATGGGCCAGAACTCCAGCAAAGTATTATGAAAAGTTTGAGGAAGGAAACCCAAAATGTTTGACCCAAGTCATACTGTTTAAAAGACAATTATTCCTGATACTCTCCAAATGTATATAATCTTCTGAATTCAGAGAAACTTACAAAAATAAATAAATAAATAAATAAATAAAATCTATAAAAAAAATTTTATTGCCATGTTCTCTGGCATTTAGCAAATAGAAATATTTTTTTGCAATTTTAACAAACCTAAAATGAGATGATTAGTCTGATTTAACTTCTGACAGTGAAAAAAATGTGTATGTCTTTTTATGTGCTGTATGTAAATATCTGGTTTCAACCGTATATTAAACTAATTCTGTACCAAAAGAATTATCGATGCCTTTTCTTTTTTATTCCTTTACATAAGGGAGTGGTGTAAAACAAATATGCAGACCTCCAAAGAATTATATTTCATTGATTAAGGCAGAGTTTAATTTAGTTATTGCTGTTGTAAGGAGTATTGTGACATAAATGAGTGATATTTTCATAGTATATGTTGGTTATCTCAGAAAGCTGGGAGAAAATAAGAGAAGAATAGTTACATGTCTTTGGATAAGTCATACAGCCAGTTGAACATAAAACAAGATTTTATGTCTGTTGCAGTACCAAACTGACTTCAAGGACTGCTGAACACATAAACCATATATCTTGATGAAACATTGAGCCACCTAAATCTTAAAAAATAAAATAGAAAACACCTTTACTGATACTGTAGTAAATATCTGCGTAACGGTATGCCATTTTTGAAGGTAAAAAATTTAGTAGAAAGAATGTAAACATTTTTTTTGTTAATCTGTCTGCATTCCAGTCCAGTAGGTGGCAGCAATGAACCTTACAGCTTGCTTACGCCATGAACAGAAAAAGAGGAAGAAGACTGTGTTTTTTCGAAGATGTAAGGCAGCGTGTTGTATCTCCCAGAAGTGCTACGGCATATGTTTAATTTGAAACTTAGTTGAGTTGCGGCGTTCTCTGAAGACTTGTTTGGTTCTGAATGAGCATCAGGAATTGTTCTCTATTAGTAGTTTCTTCTGTACTAAAAAAACTACGACCAAAGATGAAAAAATTTTCCTTGGAAGATAAAGCCAACTCAAGACGAGTAAGTGTTTAAATGAGACACACAACGTATCTTTATTTGGACACATAGGTAAGCCTACACTGAAACTTTAGTTTGGGACCAAGTTATTTATAATCTGCTTATTGTTTTATGTAGATTTTGCATCCTAATATCACCCTAGAATGAACAACTTTATTCATAAATCTCACCGGCTTTGCAACAATTTGTATATAACACCCCTCGCCATTTCTTAACAGTTTTAAATGGTTTCAGTGCGGTACATTTTACATTCTGAAAAATGACCAAATCTAACCGAAACCCCCAATTCTATTCTGTCCAAGTTTTAGTATCTTTCATGGAAATGTAATTGTTTTAATAAAATTTGAAACAGTCTTTATCTAAGCATCTGTGGCAGCAAATCACGAAGTTCTCTTTGCTCATCATAGACTATTCGTTCTGTCATTAATACTTTTTCTTTTCTAGTGGGAATTCCCAGTTTAGTGTTTTTTGTGTCGATCACTTGTCAGGTTCAGGAACTTTTAGAGGGGTAACTGAATAAGACAGAAATTTCATTGTGATCTGCTGACATCATTGCTATCTTGAACTCATCATATGTCTTGGTAAATGTGATTTCAAAATGTTGAAATGGTCAGAAAGATAAAGTATGTTTAAGTCAGACATAGCATCTGCAGGCTACCTGGGGATGTGCACACCATTGTGCACACTGGCAGTAGTCCATGTAATTAATGAATAATATTTAAAGATGATGCAGTAAAATAGTTTCTCAATCAAAATGTGTTTTTATCAATCTATTTTCTGTACTTGTTTATTGATTTATGACTTGAAAACTGGTGAATGGGAATATTTAGACTTGGGTAAAAATCTTCCAATATTTGTTAATAACCATAGGGAAACCAAAGTAGATTCATTCAGTATAGATAATCTGGTGTCTGAGGTGTACTTGAATGCAACATAGGTTTATCATGTTTTGCTCTAAAACAAGGTTACAAGTATAAGCAATATTGCTAGAATGTTTTTAAAGAATTCATAGAGAAGTAAATTCAAATTTATTTTTGATGGTTTATTTTGAAAGAAGAATCTGGTTTGGAACATACAGTAAACATGTATCTCCTTCTGCTGGAGATCTTTTTATGGGAAGATGTTTGCTAACCTAGGCTAATGTTAAGCTCCCATCTTAGAGTGCTTTTTTTGATATTTAGGTTCATAAGGCATTCTCTTTGCTGCTCCAGCTAACCATGTGACAAAACGGTTGGGACATAGAGCTGCTTTTTCATCAAATAATCAGAAAAAAAAAAAATTGAAAAATCAAAATAATGAGATTTTGTTTAATGTGAATATGCATCATCATCAACAGTCCTGTTAATATGTGAACATGTGCAAATAATTTGCAATTTTACAACTATTATCCGATATAGAAATAGCAACTCCTTTTTGAATTTTTGGAATTCAGTTTCATTATCAGTCACACTTATTGCTTATGTTTATTTTTGTTTTTATTGTAAAATCTTGCTGCTCTATTGTCTCGATCATAAAAACAGAATCATTATCTTGACCTCTGCAGTCATTCCCTTGTGCATTGGCCTCCTGCTTTTAGCAAATTATTCTGGAAACTCTGTGATTCTTGTGCTTTTAGATCTTACTGCAGCGTTTGATACAGTGGACCACAATATTCTTATCTCTTGTTTGGAACACTGGGTTGGCAAAGGAGTAGCATTGGATTTGCTTTGTTCCTATTTGAGTGATAGAACATTTAGTGTTAATATTGATAATTTTCTGTCCACCTCAGCCCCTGTTTCTTGTGGGCTTCCTCAGGACTCAATTCAAGGACCTTTTCTTTTTTCTTTGTACCTGCTCCCTTTGGGCTTGATTTTTAGAAAACGTGGGGTCTCTTTTCACTGCTATGCAGATGACTGCCAAATTTACCAGCCTTTAACCCCTGATAATCAATGTTCTATGCAAACCCTTTTAAATTGCCTTGAAGACATCAAGGCCTGGATGGCTCTGAATTTTTTGGGCTTCAATGAAATCGAAAGCAGAGGTTTTTCTGTTCAAGCTTAGTAATACCTCATCCATTGGGTGTCATTATAGACCTGTAAATTTTGTTTAAATTTAATTTGAAGATGATATGAGATTTAACCGGAAGCCAGTGAAGCTGCTGTAGGATGGAAGTGATGTAATTATGGAAAGGGATTTGGGTGATGACACAAGCAGCCGAGTTCTGTACCATTTGTAACTTGAGGAGGGATTTATTGGGAAGACCAAAAAGAAGCAAATTCTAGCACTCAGTCCGGCTGTGAGCAAGGGTGGCAGTGGAATAGGTGGTGAGAGAGGGACGGAAACGATTGATATTACGGAGATGGAACTAGGCAGATTGAACAACACTACTGATATGGGACTGGTAGGAAAGTGTGCTGTCGAGGATGACACCCAGACTCTTAAAGGGGCAGTATTATGTAAAATCGACTTTTTTTGAGCTTTACGTCATGTTATAATGTTATTCCCTGATCAAAAACATACCTGGAGTGTTGCCTTGATTCTTTCATGAATGTTTGTGAAATCCTTTAATCTCCTGTGGCAGACATTCAGCTGTGCAAAACACCTGGATGGACCTAGCACCGCACCGCACCGCCTTTGAGACCCAGCTCCTCTTTAGAGCTGCAGTTTCTAAACTTCCGAGCTTCCACCACACAAGTTCAAGTTTTCAAGTTCAAGTTTATTTGTACAGCACATTTCAGCCACAAGGCAGTTCAAAGTGCTTCACATCATAAAAACATCAATCGAGTATACAGCAAAATCATCAAGCAAATATTAGTGCATCAAAATCATGAGGATTATCAAGCAAATATCATCAAGCAAATATAATTTGAAAATATTGATCAATGTTTCACTTACTACTAATCAAAGGCAGCTGTAAACAGGTGGGTTTTTAGCCTTGATTTAAAGGAACTCAGTGTGTTGGCTGTTTTGCAGTTATCTGGAAATTTGTTCCAGATTTGTGGTGCATAAAAACTGAAAGCTGCTTCTCCATGTTTGGTTCTGGTTCTGGGGATGCAGAGTAGACTGGAACCAGAAGACCTTAGTGGCCTGGAATGTCAAAACAATGACAACAGGTCATTGTATCAGAGCCTGAAATTCACTTTTTAAAATAGAGAGGGAATTCCCCCTTTACATTCTTCACATGGGGGAGATTACTTAGCTTGACTTCGCAGCTTGTATTGTCTAATGCGCAGCTCTAATTTGTGGTCTCTTTCTACCTTCTTAGTTGTCATTCTAGCTGTCTCTCTCGTCTGTTTACCAGTTTGGTTTCCACTGCTTTATCTCTTCCACCTAAGAACTCAGAGTTTAAACGTAGATCGTATCTGTAAGCAAGGAAAACTATTCAGAAAGAAATGGTAGTGCTTGTGAGATTAACTATAGAGCTTGTCACATTCTTACTTTTGTTGAAGGCATTTATTATTGTTCCATTTAATTTTCTTCCCTTTTGTTTATTACAGCTGCGGCTCTCTTCTCTTGTAGTTCTATGCTCTACTCCTTTTCCTGTCCTCGCCCTTCTCAGCTGCATCTCTCTCCAAAGTAATAACTTTGTTGAAATAAAATTCCTAAATAGTTAAATTGCTCACATGACCTCTGTCTTTGTTGCACTGGCATCTAAACTATTTGCATTGCTGTAATTTGTTGCCTGTTCCCCCAACTTTTTGGGATGCATTTTGGGTAACATTATTTTGGTGCCTCCTTCTTCTCTCTTGCTTCCATTTCTTCTTTCTCCCTCCTCTGTCTCTTTTTCATTTATTTCGTTTTTATAATCGTGTAATAGTGTTAGTGTTAAATGAATACTCTTGAAAATGATAAACAAATATTACTTTGTGTCACACTGTATAATCAAATAAGTTTGGAAAGCTCTTTTTTTTGGATGCAATATTTGTCACACTACTTACTTTATCAAGCCATTTATTTATTTCTATATTTATTGCCAGTTTTGGAAGGATCAGTCCTCCATACCTTCCAGACATTTATGATACCAGAAGACAGAGAAGAGTGGAGGAGGATACAAAACAGCATGCACTGGTGCACATTGTGTGCACTACCTTGCACATGGGCAGAAACAGGGACCATAAATCCTGTCTGTCTTTGTCTTTTACTCTAATTGTGCATAACTGTCAGCTCATCTGGTATAGAAGCACAACTTTTACCTGAAAAATGTTGAAGGTGACGTTGAATAAAAAGAGAGCAAATATTTTAAAAGACTCAAGGGCAGATCTACTAAAAAAGGAATATCTGAAAACTGATTAAGCAGCAGTGAATGGAAAAACGGTTGCTCAAACGTAATGAATCAGCAGAAAATTTTGAAAAGTACAATCAGACTGATAAGCCAGGGTTTCCATGAGGAATGAAAAAGCATTAAAACTCAGAATGGATTTTGTTCAATTTAAGCCCGTTGATGGTGAGGATGGCAAAGGATTTTGTAGTTGTTGTTAAAAAAAAAAAAAAAAAAAAAAAAAAAAACAGCTTAGGATGATGGGTCAATGCTTTAAGATCACACATGGGCACACATAGGGAGACGGTGGTAGGAGTTTGTCCTGTAACCGTTGAGTTGGAGGTCTGAACTCCCACTCAGTCTGTCTCACTTGTTGTGACCTTGGGCAAGACACTTCAATCACCTTAGCTTTTGGTGGTGGCCAGGGGTCCTGGTGGCACCGGTTGCATGGCAGGCTCACTTCTGTCAGACTGGCTCGGGCCAGCTGTGGCTACAATGTAGCTTACCACCTTTAGTGTCTGAATGGGTGAATGACTGAATGTAGCATAAAGCGCTTTAGAGTCCTCTGGACTAGATAAAGTCCAGGCCATTATGTAAGTACAGGCCATTTACCATTTACCATGCATCTGAGGGCCTTAAATCAGCTGTAAGACGAAAAAAAAAAAAACAGCTAAGTCTGCCCAGTTTCTTTTTGTAAACTAACAGGGCTACTTTGGCTTTGGCTACTTCTGAGACCGTCGTGAACAGCACCACTGCAGTGACCACTGCGTCCAGTAGACCCGTGAACCAGAGAAAACCAAGTAATCTTTGCTCATGCTTTGGACAGAGTGCAACACAAGAGGCAGAAGTGCGTTGGTATCTTAACATTGCAGTGCAGCACTTGAGTTCAGATCTATAGCCCGACCCAAAATTCAGGCCAGGTTGGGCCAAAATTATATGCTTGATGGTTGGGAGTGGTCGGGGTAGGACTATAAATAGTCTAAATAGAGGAGTTGGTAGTTTACACTGTTGAGGAAAGAAAGAAGGGTGCAGAAGGCTCAACACATTAATTTCCTATGGAATTTTGTGATGAGGTGGCAATCGCTTGCCCTCCTCCACTCAAACGACCGGTGAAATTCACTTGTAGACATAGACATGCACACGTTGGCTTGCGACACGAGACAAGAAAATTGGAAAATGTTCAGCTTTTGTCACTGCCTTCACTGTCCTCCCCTGGGATTGCACCCCAGGTGGTGATGACTTTGGCCTGTTGCTGTCATTTGTTGCTCCCCATGTGCTGAGCCCATTAAACTGCAACAAGCGCAGTGCACTGCATGACTAAAAAGCTCTCCCATACTTCATCCGAAATGTCGAAATTGGCTCTCAGAAATAGCGTTATCTTGTTCACAGGGAGGCATGTGCCTCCCCTTCTCGACATCAGGCCTGGGTTATTCTGCACAGAGCTCTGTGCAATGTGTTGTGTGACTGGTCAGAAGTTTGTGGCCATGTTTTATGCACAAATGTGCTTGAACAGCAATGTTATTTCGCTTCAACTGGTCCACTTCCACTGTCCTGTTTTTGTATCCACAGGCATCATAAATACTTTTGAGGAGCATTTATCTAACTCGGTGAGAAATTATGTACATTTGTGCGAATTTTCCCTAAGTACCTACAAAGACTGCCAAATAGCTAAAAACTCTTGAATAGAAATTGGAGTGTTGTTGTCCACAGAGGAGGCTGTCTTCAGAAAGGTTTGATGCTTTCTTCGTGATCGTTGCGTAAAAGCAAAACAGAGGATGCAGTGAGGGATTGGGGACCCAATCAAGCACAGAAGATTTGCAGTTGACTCACCCTGGAGTTACAACAACCAACAAAATGGAGCTGGGAATTGTTAAACAAAAGATATAAACAGGAGAAGTTACACTGCTAAGACTGCAAAGTTAAAGGTCTATACCTGTTTTAAACTGGTAGCAGTTTAAATAATATGTCGGGCTTGGGCCTGTATTTAGAGTTAATTAAAGGGTGTCTGCACATCTTTAAAAAGTCTTTAAAAAATTTTAATTAAATTAAGGCCTTAAAATGTCTTTAATTCTTAAAAAGAAAATTTATTTGGCCTGAAATACGCAGGTCTATTTTGTCGCAGCTGGACTATTTAATCTCGCATATGCTGTTTTTTTTTTTTTTTTTTTTCTTTCTGGTGGGACCTTTCTGTCAGGCAAAAGTTTGAGGTTTGTGACTCAAGGTGGTTGCAGCTACTGGTAACAAGCTTCTAATAAAAATACTCTTGCTAGCTCCCTGGATTTTTTTATGTCTATCAAGAGCAAATTTATTGCTGGTTGGCTGGATAGTGTTTGTCTTAAATTCTGATCTTAAATTTCATTCATAGTGGTCTTAAAAAGGTCCTAAAAAGTCTTAAATTTGAGTTGGTGAAACCTGGAGAAACCCTGTTAAAATGTCTCAAATTCATTTTAAAAAATGTAAGTTGGTCTTAAATACATTAATCACAGGTCTTAAATTTTGTCTATTTTGTCTTGACAGGACTATTTAATTTCATATAGTCTGGGTTTTTTTTTTTTATCTGGCGAGACTTTACTGTCAGAAAAAAGTCAGTGTCGCGAAATATAGCGACAAAGTGTCACTATATTTAACGGCTTTTCAAAAACCCCTTTAGTGACTTTTTAAACAAAAAAAAGTCAGGGTTAGGCTATAGAAATTAATAAAAAATGAATGAAAGTCATTGCAAAGACCTTGTGAAGGCAGAATGACATACTATGTTTGTGTGTGTACAGCAGGCCTTAATTTCTACTCTTTAAATTATTCTGCTTGAATAATAGGTAAATAACTGGGTGGATCCATCCTTCGGTGATCCGTCTGACAAGAGGAGGGACAAGCAAATTTGGGGTTTCCAGCCTGAAAACAGGAAGAGGAAAGAAGATGGAAACGCCTCTCTTTGGATGACGGAATCAATTGAAAGAGGTCTAGATGAGCCATGGGTTGACAAGTATTCACCTTGTTCACAGGTAAACTTTAGTACTTGTGATAATGATGTGAGATGTGGCTGCACCGCTTTGATATGAAGAAAACATATATTCTTCACATAACGCTGGTCAAAAGTAATCATTTTTATATCTTAAAGTATTTAATTGCAATAGGCTGTTATGTGAATAAGATCCCCTGCAATTAAATAAAACATTTTTATTAAATGGATTGTAATATTGCGCAGCATACAATGCAAACCTTAGTACAAGTTATACAGCAACATGGCAGATGCTTAGGTTGTCAAAATAATAGATTTTTTCAGTTATGAATTAAAATAAATGGATTTTCATAATATTAATTGATGTGGAAAATTTAGAAAAAGTATGGGGGATATTTGTCTTCTTTATTGCATTGCAGAACTATTAAGATGTTGAGCATATTTAAGAGATTATGTTGAATTATGGTTTTAGAATAATTCAGAATCAGAATTCCTTTATTAATTCAGCAGAAATAGCATAAATGAGAAATTAAATGTCTCTCTTATAACATAGCTTTGTCTTTGTACAGGCTGAACTTGCTGTCCACAAAAAGAAGATTGAGGAAGTTGAGAACTGGATGAGAGCCCACACAAGTGCAACCAAAGTAACTAATAATACTTTGTAATATTTAGGGATAACCAGATAGTGAATATATGTTTGGATATTGACTGGATATCGAAAGTAATTTATCTGGGAATAAAGCCATTGCCGTTAAAGAAACCAGGCAGATATTTGCTACATATTTTCTTTGGAAGGAAATAAAAAGAAAGGGACTAAGAAAATTGTTGACAATGGAGCTTTAAAATGACTTGAAATTGTAAAGAAAATGCATTATGGAGAGATGAGCTTTGCAATGAGACATGGTTCTTAGAAATATGAAAAATATTGAAATAGATGGGTGCTGTATCCCTAATGGTTTCAATTCAGCTGTTAGACTGTATAACCATTACTGTTCCCAAGACACTCAGACTTGATAAGTGTTTTCACCCAGATATTATTTCAGTTCAATTCAAAAATAGGAGGAAGGATCTCCTGTAGTGGTCTGTATTACAGTGAATTTTAAGAAGCCTCTGACTGAAGACATTCCGTTTTTCTATGACAGTCTTATGAAGAGGATGCTCAGGGCTGTCCATAATTTACTTGATTTTGTGTAAAATCCCTCTTTGCACCTTCATCTCCATGTGTTCCATAGTTGTCCCCACAGCAGAACCAGCCTTCTTTATCAGGTTGTCTAGACTTTTTAAGTCCCTGGTTCTGATGCTGCTGCCCCAACAGATGATGGCAGAAGAGATGACACTCTTAACAACAGACTTATAGAAGATATGCAGCATCTTGCTGCAAACCTTGAAGAATCTAAGCTTCCTCAAGAAGAACAGCCGCTCTGTCCTTTCTTGTACACGGCTTCACTGTTGAGTCTCCAGTCCAGTCTGTTGTCCAGATGAACACCAAGGTATTTATATTCCTGAACCACCTCTCCTTTTTCTTCCATGATGGAAACAGGGTTTGAGCTAACTTTGTTTCTCCTGAAATCTGCAATCATCTCCTTTGTTTTGTTCACATTCAAGATGAAATAATTGTTTCCACACATGCCACAAAGCTCTCTGCACTCGGCTTCTTGACCATCTCTAATCCACCCGATGACTGCAGAGTCATCTGAGTATTTCTGTAGATGACAGAGTCTGACTTGTGCTAGAAGTCTGAAGTGTCAAGAGTGAAAAGGAATGGTGAGAGTACAGACCCCTGTGGTGCTGCTGACTTTCTGGTTAGACACAGTCCTTCATTCTCACAAACTGTGGTCTGTTTGTCAGGTAGTCATTGATCCAGCCAAATGTTGAGCCCTCCACCTGTGTCTTCTGGAGTTTCAGGCAAAGCAGATTAGGCTGAATTGTATTAAATGCACTAGAGAAATCAAAGAACATGATCCTCACAGTGCTGCCTGCTTTGTTCAGATTACAGTGGGTTTGTTGAAGCAGGTGTATGATGGAGTCTTCAACTCCAACTCCACAGTGATAAGCAAACTACTGGGGGTCCTGATATGTGCTTGTTTGCTTAATTAGGTGAGTCAACAGGAGTCTCTCTAAGACCTTCATGATGTGGGATGTCAGGGCAACAAATCTATAGTCATTGATGACTAATAGATAAGTTTTCTTTGGTACCAGAACAAGGCAGGATGTCTTCCACATCAATGGAACCTTCTCTTGGGTCAGGCTAAGGTTGAAGAGGTGTTACAGAGTCCTACAGTGCTGTTTTGCACAGGCCTTCAGGACTCTGGGGCTGACACCATCTGGACCTGCAGCCTTGTTCCAGTTCAATCTCTCCAGCTGCCTCTTCACTTGACTTCTAGAGATAGACACCTGGGAGAGGAAAGTAAAGGGAGCAGCAGCATCTCTTGATTGGTTTGAAGACCAACTTGTAGAAGGCAGAGTCCTCTTCTTCAGGTAGTCACACTTCTTGGTTCCCTTCGATAAGGTATCATGCGGTTCTGGATGTAAACCTGATGATCACTGGTCTGTGTGTGTTGGAGTTTCCATCCTGGCACTGTCCTACTCTGTGGACCACATCTATCGCAGATACGACCGTCGCAGCCTCCGTTTCTGCCAGCACCCTGTGGCAGATTTCTTCCACATGACTTTTAATGTTGTCATCACTTTTTTCGGCAACACCGTGGAGCCTGAGGTTGAGTCTCTAGTTGTATCGGTCTGCTTCATCCATTTTAAATTCAAGGTCCTCCACTTTTTTTTCAGGAGTGAGCACTGATCCTTCAGAACTGTGTTTTGGTGCTTTAAATCCACTACCTCTTTATAGCAAAACTCCAAAGACTTCTTCAGCCAGTGTAGCGGTCATAGTCCTTCACCTCTGGATCACTGAGTACAGAACCAAAGATAACATCCACTGGAAGATGCGGCACCCTCCCATACATGAGCAGAAATAGTGCATATCCAGTCATTTCATGCACTATACAGTTGTAGGCAAATGTCAGGGATTTCAAGGCCTTGGGCCAACTGTGTTTAGCTCTTGCAGCAGTGCTCGAATTTTCTTGCCTAGCGTCCAATTTGTCCTTTCACATGAGCCATTCCCCATAAGGTGATAAGGCGTAGTGTGTGACTTTTGCACACCCGCCACATTCAGTAACTCTGCGACAAGTTAGCTCTCAAAGTTGGCCCCCTTATCCGAACATAGCCGCTTGGGAAATCCATAGATGGACAAGTAGTTGTTCCATAACTGGTGTGTGACTGCTTTAGGTGACTGACTGGGGCACAAGAAGGCATGTGCTTATCTTTGTGAAGTGGTCAGTAGCTACTAGCAGATCCAGCAAAATTGATGAATCCTCAGCAACCTAGAAATATTTTTCAAGGCTCCGGTGACTTGCTGACTACACACCATCTGCAGTGTCGTACATATCCCGTAACATCACGTGCCATGCCAATCCAGTAGAACCTCTGTCTTGTCAGATACAATGTCCGTTGCTGACCTTGGCCACCAACCTCATCGTGAACACCTTGTAACACCTTATGGCACAATGAGTGAGGGACAACAAAAAGGTAGGTCTTTTTCTTTGTGACACAATTTTTAGCTACCCAGTACAGAACTCTGTCTCATTAGAAGCTTTTTCTAGCTCCTCAAAAGCTTGATGACCTCATACGATTCCTTGACACGTTCTCTCCTGGAAGGTGTCCGCTTTCTCTCCACAAAGAAGATCACTTTATTTAGAACAGTGTCATTTCTCTGCCTCTCTTTCAATGTATCATATGAGAGCACCTCAGAGTTGACTTACAGGGGTGTTAGAACCATTTTCGAGAACTGCAGCAGGAGAAGGGCTTGCGGGCACACCACAGGATCACCTTCACCACACTTCAAGATCGTCAGCCATCACATTCTTTCATCCAGGAATGAACCTGATGTCAAACTAAAATGGTGCCAACTTATCAAGCCACCTCTGTTCACCCGCATTCAGCCGAGCCTTGGACAGAATATAGGTTAGCGAATTATTACCCATCCACACAGTGAATTGGTTACCTCTCAACAAGTGATGGAATTTGTCATACACTTTAAGGTGAAAAACTCTAGCCAATGTGCTGGATACTTAGACTGGCCATAACTAAGCGATTTACTGGCAAAGGCAATTGGTCTGGCTGTTGAACCACCAGCAGGTACTTGCGACAAGACCGCACCAAGTCCGTTGGTAGAAGCATCCACAGACAGCAGAAAGGGCTCATTGAAGTTCGGGTGGGCCAGCACAACCTGACCAAGCAAAGCTTGCTTCAGTCGGCAGAAAGCTTGCTGACAATCCGCAGTCCAATCCTCAGCACAGAGCTGTTTGCGGACTTGGCAATGTTTTCTTCCACCCACATGTGGACCTTTAGAGCCTGAGAGCTGAAACAATGGTCTGGCCATGGTAGAACAACCCTCAATAAACTGCTGGAAGTAGACTGCCATGCCAAGGAAGGAGTGGATCTTTCTCTGAGAGGGAATATTTGTGCCATCGTCCATAAGGTGTGACTCAGTTAGGGCAGTGATAGCAGACACTTTCTCAGGATTGGGCTGGATCCCATCTGTACTAATAATATGACCGAGAAACTTCACTGACCTCCTCAGAAAGTGACATTTTTTGGGGGGCAAGCTTGAGGTTATGGTCCTGCAGTCTCTGAAAGACCATTTGCAGACGCTCAAGTGCTAGATCCTCTGTCGGAGCAAACACCAAGACATCATCCAGATAGCATAGTAAGCTCATGAAGTTCTGGTTGCCAAAGATATTTAACATCATCGCCATGAATGTAGCTGGAGTATTACAGACTCCTTGAGGCATCCAATTATACTCGTACAATCCAAACGGCGATGAAAAGGTAGTGTATTTTTGGTCAGCCTCATGCGCTTCCACATTGTAATAGTCAGAGGTCAAATCCATGGTTGAGAGAAAGGCATTGCCCCCCACGGCTGTTAGAGTATCAGCTGGATGAGGGAGTGAGTGAGCATCCTTGATACTGTGTGCGTTGAGCCAACAGAAATCATTGCAGAGCCATAGGTCACCTGACTTCTTCCAAATGATCACCGATGGACATGCAGGCTCACTGCTAGACTTTAGTATGATTTCATGCTCCTCCATCTCATCCAATGCCTCCCTCAGTTTCTCATACTGGGTTGGTGGTATGTGTCTACATGGCAACCGGAATGGTTTCTCATCCATGACTCTGATATGGTGTAGGCAACCAGTGGCCTTACCACAATCCAGCTTGTCCTCAAGGAGATCAACTGGTATTTGACTATGAGTTCGCCAGTCTGGCCTTGTATTCGGGGGCAACATCACATGACTCATTGTTTACATCAGACAGCCCTTGTCCACTTAGCTTTGAATGTGGGGGGGTCAACTGCGCAAGGTGTCGCAGGGTGAGGATTATCTGGTAAGATGGAGGCCTCCGAGATGAGGCTGTGTCTCGTACTGTTGTCAAACAGCACCTGTACTTGTTGTTTGATGCCGATTTGGGAACCAGCAAACATCTGCACTGGACCACAAGTAAGACACATCCTCCAACTTAGCGTTACGTCTCAGAGTAACTGGTTTGTTTGATGGATTAATCACTTTTACCGGGAGCCACCCATCACCTCTTAGAATGACACTGACCTCCCCACTAAGGCTGTCTGTGGTTTAGATCTTGCTGTTGTCAGCTCCACAACAACAGTACCTCCAGCCAACAGATTGTCCACCTGCGGCAGCTTGCCCCAAACCAGGTGCTCTGTCATGGGCTCAAGAGTAACAGTTTGTTTAATTTTGGCAGTTCCGACTGCATCATGGACATCTTCATCACCGACTTCCACCCTTGCAAACAAGCCTAACGGCCTCTGATCTGCATCACGACTGTCACCAAATGCTGTGGAGACCTGGTTCTGAAGATCCCTCTTCAGCTTAAACCTGTCAATAATATATCTTAACATGGTCCTGCCAACAATCAGTTCTTCATTCTGGGTTTTGACAACCAATGTTGGAACAATCACTTTGCAGCTGTAAAGTTCCATTTCCAGATCACACATTCCAGCAGGTAAGGCTCTGGAACCCCCTCACCCAATCAACATAACGTCTGTCAGCTCAAGGGTGGGGCCCCTTAACACCTCCCAAACAGCCGAGGTATTGCATTAGAGCTCAGGGTGCATGCTGTTGATCCATGCTGTTGATATAGGTGTGTATCTCATCTCTCTCACTTTGTATGCACTTTGGCATTTAGACTCCATGCCATCTTCAACATTTGGAATAGGGGGATCACTTTTAGGCATAACACTTGCCCTTACCACATGAAGGCCATTCAGTTTTCCTGTGGTTGCACCACCTGCTTAGCACTCCTAGGGTTCCTCACCACAGGCCCCGAACACTCCACTCGCATGTGGTCAGGTGCAAAACAGTTAAAGCACAGATGGTTGGACCTGCAGTGGTGCTGAGTAGTGTGTCCATCATCACCCCACACCACACAAGGTACTACGGACTTTACTTTCACTGGCTGGTCTCTGTTTGCGCACACTAAAACTTACTTTGAAACTTGTACTGTTGTGGCTGCTGCTCCAGAACATGTTCAAGCAGAGCGATGACCTGGACCAGGTGGTCTGGTGAGCTATCAGCTGACTGCCCAGCAGGTGGTGACACAACAGCAGCAGGAGGCACAATTTCACTAGTGAGTGTTGCACATTGCACAGAAGTGGTGACTTCCTGTTGCTGAGAAGACAGAACTTGGTCATTCTGTGTTTGGTTAGCTGCTTGCGATCTCTGCAATGTTCAACAAGCTTCTCATGAATTTCTGCAACCGTTCATTCTTTCAGCTGCCTACATTTGGCAGCCAGGTCACGTGACAGATAGTCAAAAACCTTATTTTGGCTCTTTAAAGAGTCCTCTGTCATATCCAGGGCTATGTTAAGTCTCAGCCAGTAGTCAAAGAGATGTTCGTCAGGGTGGGGCACAGTAGCAGAAAAGTCAGTTCAGGGCAAGCTAGAGGACATGGTGTCACTAAAGTGTTGCTTCAGTATCTCAAAAATGGGCTCAGGTCCTTTAATCAGATTAAAAACTGGCTTACTGTGTATGCCCACTTTAACCACTTCATGTGCCCTTCCCACAAGCTTAGATACTACCTCATCAGCTTGTTTAGCTACAGGGATACTCTTCATTTTCAAATAGGATAACATCATAACTTCCCACTCTTAGATTTAAGATGAGTCATGATCTCCTTTAAAACTCACAGGTTCTTTCACATGAAAGAACAATGACATTTAACATTGCGGACTCATTGTCTGTGGCCTCAACTACCCCCAGACTCAGTGTATTACTAAGATGGTTCTCAATGCAAGATGCAATACTTTCACTAATAGAAATCCCGATCTGTGAAACTATATCACTCAAAAGTTTTCCATTAACATCACTTTGCATAGCATCCATAGAGTCATTAACATTTCCACCCAAATCTGCATAATTTGGTTTTGGTGAGAATGCTTCTGGAATATACAAAAACACACCTCTCCCTCTAGCAGCTGCTGACATAGGGGCAAACGTCCCAAACTCTCTCCTCCTACCAAAAAAAATTGCTTTCCATAACACAACACTGAACCAAAAAATAAAAAAAATAGAGCACATACAACTCAAATACAGGGGCAAAAATGCACCTCCATCAGGTCAACAAAGTAAAGCAGAGCAACAAAAATCACCAACAAAATAAATGCACTCAAAATAATTGCAAAACGTCCCTTCTTCACAGAACAGAGAGTTAAAAAAAAAGTCCAGTTATAACCATAGTGCCGCCACAAAACCACAAATTAGCTTCATATAGCAGCACAAAAGGGCTAAAAATAGCTTCACTCATTCTAAACTTGTTACCGCTACACCACCGAAGTGGTAAAGAGTCCCCACTGAGTCCAATGCACAGCCCACAGTCTTCTGAGGTGAGCGGCTCCAGGAAGTAGACGTAGCCCACGGTCCTCCGAAGCGAACAGCTCCAGGAAGTAGATGTAGCCCACCCTCACCGACGCAACTGAAGAACAGGCCACGACACCAGTGTAACCTTGCTGAACTTAGCCGCAAACTAATTCAGCTCAGTCCAAATATTACTCTGCGTTGTGTCATGACATGAATAATGGCTAAGGGACAGGATGAGATGAAACACTGTTTATCTGCATGAAACAGATTATGTACTAGTCAGAACTCAGGCTCATCACAGCGAGTACAGAAGCTCATGCTCTTCTTTCATATACTGGCCTAACAACAATTTCAAATACATTTCTATTAGAAAAAATACAAATATATATGTACCTGCATGAAACAGAATATGTACTGGTCAGGAATGGCATTTTTTCCTTACGAGGAATAGCATTTTACATTAACATCAAGCCAGTGGACATTTTCACTTGTGTATTAGATCTATCACAATGTTATTAATTTCCCAAATGTAAAAAAAAAAAAAAAAATCTCAAATGTACCACATACAACTCATTAGCATCCTGATTGATATAAGTACATCTTGTAGTTAGCCAATGATAATCGAAAGGGCATAAGATGATGATATGCAACATTTTGCCACAGTGTTAATATAAGTGAACCCACCTGGGGCTCTTCTCTCATATACTGGCAACGAGGTCCTTATGTCCACTACACTTGTCACAGCCAACCACCAAGAGAGGGCACTGTTTCACCCACTATGCATAAACCCAAAATGAAAAGTAATGACAAGTGGAATCTAAAACAACATAAACTCTGTTACACCAGCTGAATCGGCAGTGAAGGGTTAGAATGAGTCAGAACTTCTGATGTAGTCAATACCTTTTTAGCCTTTTGAAAAAAATCCTGAAACTTTTCTGACCATTTCCATTTTGTCTCATGACATAATTCATGCAGTGGTTGTAGCAGTGATGCTACGTTTGAAATGAATCGTCCATAGTAGTTTATTAATCCTAAGAAGGATCTCAGTTGACTCACGTTCTGCAGTGATGGTGCATTTACAATAGCTGCTATCTTTGATGGTGCTGTATGGAGTCCTTCAGCATAAATCATGTGGCCCAAATATTCAACAGATGGCTGGAAGAACTCACTGTTACGAAAATTACTATTAAGGAAACATTCAAGGCAGAATCAAATTAGAGATGGATACTCACAAGCATTTGTTTCAAAGCTTTACTTGATCAAGGAGAAGAACCTTGAGTTACAGAGTGTAGGTCTTTGGACTTCTAACACACACAGGTATGCTCTCACTATTTATGCTTCTTCACACACGTTCACACAAAGTTTGGCGGTGGTCTCTTCTTCTGTGGAAAGCCCCCTAAACAATGTATTCTTATCTTCTGCAACCAGGCCTCATCTCATTTATAGTCAGGATTTCACATGACTGTTCTTCAACATGCATCTGCAGGTACCCCTGATTCAGATCTATTTTACTGAATTTCTGACCTCTACTCAACCCAGCAAACAAGTCGTGTATGAGTGGGAGTGGATACTGTTCAGCTACAAGAACAGTGTTAAGAGTTACCTTGAAATCTCCACACGTCCGGATTCCACCATCCTTTTTTGGTACCGGAACAATAGGTGTTGCCCATTCACTGGTTGTCACGGGCTCTAGCACTCCATTGTTGACCATGGTCTCCAAGCCTGCTTCCACTTTGGCTCTGACAGCATAAGGCACGGGTCTTGCTTTCAGAAACACAAGTTGACTATTTGGTTTGACATGCAGCTTCACATCAACATTTTTCATGCTGCCCAGTTCATCACAAAACACTTCTTCATGCTTTGCTAGTGTGGCTTCCAGTTGAGTGGAACATGGTAATAATTTCCTCACTTCTTACCAGTTGAGACTGATTTTTCTCCCACCACTGATGCCCCATGATGGCTGCATAGTTTTTCTTGGTGACATAAACTGGGAGTCTCAGTGTTTGTCCATTGCACTGCACCAATACATCCATCATTCCTTTTATATGTCCAGAGTGTCCAGTATAAGCTCAGAAAGTTGTCTAATGGACACAGAGGTAAATGTTTAATACCTTTCCTGTAGATATCAAAAGACACAAGTGATGCCTTGGATCTGGTATCTATCTGCATCGTGTTTAATGGTACGAACATTACTTTTTTTTTAAGGTTTAGCATGCTCTTTCTTATTTTCAGACGTTAACTTTGTCAGAACTCTTTTTGCTTCTACAGGCTCTTTCGACATGACCTTTCTTTCCACAGTTACAACAGTCCATCTCTTTACATTAACATGCTGATGCCAAATGACCATGTTTACTACAGCAATAACAGAGGCCTTGGTTGCTTTGGTTACTGCTGCTAACATTGTGCACTATTCCTGTAGCATGTAACTGCTGAGCTTCTTAAGCTGTCACTTCCATTGTGACACTTACGTTAATTGCTTTTTTTAAGTGTTAGATCACTTTCAGTGAGTAGTTTTTCTGTGCTGCTTCATTCCGTAATCCATACACAAGTCTCTCTCTAAACGTGTCACTTAATACATCCCTGAATTTGCAGTGTTCAGATAATTTATGTAGAGCTGCAAAGTACATGGTGACAGACTCACGCTCTTCTTGATTGCGTCGGTGAAATTTAAATCTTTCTGCAATCACAAGTGGCTTAGGTGAAAAATGTATCCAAAGTGCATAAAATTGAAAATATAGGGATGTTTCATTATTGTTGTGTAGTGTAAGTTTGGTCTGATTTAACTTCAGACAGTGAGGAAAAAATGTGTATGTGTCTTTTTATTGGGTGTATGTAAATATGTGGTTTCAACTGTATAATACAATAAAATTTGTTATTGTGACAGGCCTAGGTGTACTTGCATTATTATGCCATCATCAATATATTACTTGAAAATCGTCTCAAAACGACATTATCATTTATTGCAATAATTTCTGGGAGCAAAATTTGCTATTGTGACAGGCCTACTTAGGAGTCATAACAATAAATATGATTATGTAGAGTACTACAATTTAGTTGGATGATTTATGTATTACAATAAATATTAATATTTTTTTGTGTTCCAGGGTGGTATTTTGATACTGACAGGACCATCAGGCTCCGGAAAAACTGCAACAGTCCGAGTTCTGTCAATGAAGCTGGGCATCAGAGTTCAGGAATGGACGAACCCATCAAGTGTAGAAACATACTTGGGCAGTCTGTCTGG
This sequence comes from Anableps anableps, assembly GCA_014839685.1. Lineage (NCBI taxonomy): Eukaryota > Metazoa > Chordata > Actinopteri > Cyprinodontiformes > Anablepidae > Anableps > Anableps anableps. The sequence continues at coordinate 5,143,989 of CM026066.1, read as the reverse complement.
TGAGGCATAAGCACACATCTTTGAGGCTAACAAGAAGGATTTGATTGCTCTGATGTTAATAAAGATTTTGCCATTGAGAAAGGCTTAATTAATTTCTGGCTCTAGATGTTTTAAAACAATTTAAATAGATCTGATCAATTAGATATTTTTTGAAAAGATGTTCGTGTTACACTGTTTTATATTATTTTGAGAGATGTCTGTATCATATCCTTAAAGGCCGAATGAAATAATTTCAAATTTAAATCTGCCAGAGATGTAAATAAATATGTTCTTAACTATATTTTTCATTGATTTACATTCATTTTTGGTTCCGAGTTTACACATATATCTGACAGAGACTTTTGTTCTGAGTGTCATTCTTTGGTTCTGCTGTGGCTCTTTGGTTCTGCAGCCACCTGACTTTTTGTGTTTAAATCTGACAAACATCTCTAGTGGGAGTCTGTTTTCAGAGCTTAGATCTCATTGTTTAATACTAGTGGATAGTGGATATATTTAAGTGATACATGGATGGTTTATCAGATGGATATGGCACTCTAAATGACTGCAGTATTTACCCATTAATCCTTTTGTATAATATTTATAAAGTGAGTACTGATCTCACGTTGGTGGTTTGCAGATAAGAGAATGCAAGTGTAACAAGATGGTCTTTTGGGGAAAAAAAGTCACAGAGATCCATTGTTAGCTTCCCAATGAGTGTTTTTCGTTGAAAATATGTGTAAACAATATTTAAATGTTTCATAGCTCTATTTCTTCCAACTGCTTCTCTTAGGGGCTCCAAATCATCCATCTCACCCTATCCTTTGTCAGTTCAACTGTTACACCAACCATTTCCATGTCTTCCTTCACTTTGTCCACAAATCCAAGACATATATAAGTCAACTTTCTCTAAACCATATTCATTTTGTAAAGCCTCAATGAATGAATGAATGAATGAATGAAATGAATTATAGGCTCCTAAGGGACCAGTTTTTAAGTCTGTCATCACTTTTGTTGGGTATAAATCAGATTCACCATCTTAACATTTTGGATGAGTTCTCTAGTTTTCAAATTCTTATTGCACCTTTCCAGGAGTTAAATAGGCAATGTAACAGTGGGTTCTCTGAAACTATCAACTCATCCTGAAGTTTACTGTCATCCAGGAGAGCCATAACTGGAATACCTTTCATAATGGTCCCCTCTATTTCTTTCCAACCTGATGTGTAGGATGATGACCATTTACAAAACTAATGGTCTCAACTGGGCAGCGTATTAATAATCCTGTAGGCATGGAAGGTCCTTTCCCCATTTTTCTTTTTTTAGTGTTTATACCTGATCCTAGCTTTTTTCCTATGCATCAAATTAAGTTCATTAATCAAACTGGTTTAAAAAGTTTTCTATCTAATGAAACCCAGAAGATTGTATTGAGTCGTTGACTTGGAGCAATCCCTCACACTGAGCATCCATGTAGTGACAGTGGAGAGGAAAAACTCCGCTTTAACAGGAAGAAACCTCTAACAGAACCCTCAGTGTGAGGAGCCAATAAAATTTTTCAGTATTGAGGTAATCGATTTTGACCACCCTCGCTAAGACCAGCTGGGGATTTGAGAAGACGTAGCATACACACATACAAAAAAAACAGAAGAACTGATAGAGGAGTACTTTCTATGTTGAAGAAAAGTAACAAGTTAATTGCAGTGGAAGGAGAACATTTAGTTGTTGGCAGCAGTTGGCAGTTGGCAGCCAAAGATATCACAGCTAAACAGTTATAGCTTGTATTGAGAGAAAAACTCTGAGAGAAACATAAAGTTAAAAGTTGAAATGACAGCAAATAATGCGAATTGGAATGTAGTAGAAGAAGTAAGTAGCAGAGTGAGGAAAAGTGGTCAGTTTGTCCTCCAGGACCCTAAGCCTATAGGAGCATAACTACGGAGTGGCACTAAATATGGAGGATGGGACATGCACATAAAGCCTTCACATGAGGTTAGTGGTGAAAACAACAAAGCATGATAGTACAGCACACAGAGGATTTCTTGAAGTCGATTAATGGTTCTGCAGCAGAAAGATTACCTAAACCACTCTAACCATAAGCATTTATTAAGAAGGAATGTTTTAAGCCTAGTCTTAAAAGTAGACAGGGCTACACTGGGAGCTGGTTCCACAGGGGAGGAGCCGGATCCTTTAAATCAAAACTGAAAAAAGGAAAAAATTAGGATTTAAACATAAAACTAATCACAGATCAGTGCAAAATGTAGAATATTATATGGATATTTTCCATAGCCATGGAATTAGTAATTTTGCTGAGGTCATGGACCATCCTCCAACCTTTTCTTCCCACATTTGAGCATCCTCTGTCATTTCCAGTGTCACCTCTGTTAGGAATTGTACATCTCTCATCACATTCTATTAGCTTGAATCCTGTGCATCTAACACGTCATCATAGTTTCTAAAAAGATTTCGAAAAGACTTGGAGTTCACACTTAACAAAATGGTTTCAGTAGATTATTGTTTCTCGGCTGAATGTTGGCTTTAATGTAACAATGTTATTATTCCTATCATAACAGATAATGTTTGGACTGGACTGTGTAAACAGAAGTATACTATTAATGATCTGGATTCTAGAACAAGAAAATATTCCTTCAGAAATGTCAGTTCCTTTAATGAAACCCCAACAAAACCAGTTTATTGGGGCCTGCCATAGCAATGCATAGGAGAGCAGTGCAATGCACTGCCTCCCATGCAATGCATGGAGGCACCTATTACTCTCCACCTCAAAACTACTTTCTCCGTTAATGCGGCCCGAACCGCAATGTGCACCCCCACAATATATATATCAAAAATTCCGAGATGTAAGTTATTACTCGACTTTTCGTTTCGAATTACTATGGCGACGTAATTAGTGAAAAACTACCCCATACAAAGTCAATGGAGTGAGGTCCTGAAGACATCCTAAAAAAACACTGTTTTTGAGGATTTACTGTGTCATCATGGTTTCGCCTACAAATGCCATTCAGCACTCAGTTTGTAGATATGTCTGTGCTGTGTTCAGAAGTGAAGACGGTATGTTGACACACACTTTGACAGGCCCCTTTTAAATTTCTTCAGAAATTTTCTAGTTTATTTTACTATACTGACACTTGTTAATTTAAAAGCATTTTTACCTTTGTGTTCAAAATTTGAAATTTTTGATTTATTTCAATAACACCCTTCATTATTTACTGTATTTTAGTCTTGCGTATCTGAGTACCCTCCTTTTGTTCACTATGTGATTATAATTAGTTAATTGATAGTATGTGGTATGCCCACAATTGTTTTGAGTTTATGATCTTGTATAGTTACTATACTGTTAAAAAAAAACAACAACGAAATGGCTTGCTACTTATGTCATAACGCAGCCACTATTTTTTATTAGCTTTTGGTAACGTGTATTTGCTGTTTGGTCATTGAACAGTTTTTTTGCCCCAACTGAATCCCTTTACACACTTGCAAAATCCTGTCTTTGTCCTGTCTCACACTAACAGATTTTTGTGCTAGCTCACTCTGCTGACAGGCCCCCCAGTACAGCAGAGTGAGGCAGACTTTTCCCAAAAGTATGAGTTCCTGGGTGTTTACATTTTACGTCACAAGGTGATTTATCTTACAGTCTGCCTCTGGTTTTTAGAGGTGACACTTGCTTCCACCTGTCTTTGCTGGTGACAGGTGGAAGCTAAGAACTTTACTCCTTGTAAATCTATATCTCTCCCAGGGGAGTTCAAAACACAATCACACCTGTGTGAAATTTTGGCCTTGAAGGCTGTGTCTGTTTAACACTGAAACACATACTTTGAGCAATAATGGAATGTGTTTAAGAATAATAATTTCATTTTAAAACAATAATCCCAAGTGTAATAAGTTTACAGTGGTAATTGCTTTGTACAAGCGGTGCCTCCTTAGTCTTTCGATGTTGGTTTTATGAACAGTTTTTTTTTTATCTTCTGCAGAATGGAGATTGCAAGGCATGTCTTCCAGTTCTCAGTTGACCCACTTTCAGGAGTTTCTTCTGAGAGCTAACAAGTACAAATGCCTAAAAATGAAGAATGAAAGAGATGCTGCAGAGAAAAGGCTCATCCTGGTGGAGGTATGTACAGCATCTTCAATTTGCGTCAGTGTTTTTGTTTACATATTTTTTTCATATTTTCAACAGTGTGAGAATCTGAAAGGCAAACTTTAACAATGACAACAATTTCAAAGTAAAATAACCATTTTACATAGCTAAAATTCTTTTGTAGGTTTTGTTTTCTCAATTTGAGATCAACAGTGATTGAGAAATTAGAATACTTGTTATAATACAAAAATTATAATTCTACAATTGTCCTTTTTTCCTAGTTTATGCCTGCACTACCTTGTTGCAACTACAATCATATAATTACTTGCCTAAAAATCCACAACTGATCCCATGTCTGGTTTTTCCATTTAATTATAGATCAGTTTTTGTATAAAATGCACTTTAAACGACCAAACTTTGGTACAGCAAATCTGACCTGCCAGTGCAAGGTAAAATGACCCATGATACTGTTTCCCAGAGCTTCTAGGAAATGAAGAAGAAATCTTATAAAACCACAAGGAGATATGCACAGGGAGATATGCTGGTTCTGAAATTGGTTTTTGGTGCATCTGAATGAGGGCTTTTTAAATTTCATTTGTTCCCTCATTTTCTACCTCTTTTATGGGGATATTCTGGATACAATTGGTATAGTGTGCCATTTCAACATACTAAAAAAATCTGTACGTAACTTTAATTTGTTAGCATCATTCCATTTGAGTTCATGTAACTTGAAAATGTCATCATTTTTGTAGTTCCATCAGTCTCCCTCTTATGACTACTGAAGTTTAACTTTTTGTTTTTAAGATGCTCAGCAGAATCCAGCAGATTTGCACTAATCCATTCCTTCTACCTCTCAATACGTTTCTATAGCATTCCAACCAGCTGTTCTGACTCTTTCTCACATTGTCAAGAAAAGTGTTATAGGTTTATGTCAAATATTTTTCAACAAGAAACTTTGCATCCTTTTATTTTTTTTCCTTCATATTTGTTCTTTCCAGGATTTTCCAAACCAGTTCTACAGGCAGCCTTGCAGCTTTCATAACACCTTGAGGTGAGTTCTAGCCAAGTTTAATCCTACACTTTCACACAAGCTATCCCAAAATTAATGGGGCTTAACAATTATAGGTACGTTTTATGAATCTAAAGACTTTTTCAGATCATATTTCCACAATAAACCATGCAACAATGAACCATCTACTTTTTTCACATCATAAAAGCCAATCTGTTGAGATCACAGGCCCTATAGACTCTCAACATAATGCCTGCAACATTCACCTGAGCATTGTCCATTGTGGGGGATTTTACTTGGGAAAATCCTCAAAGGGCTGAATTCTGTTGATCATGTTGGCTTTTAAAATCCATTCAGTGCTTTAAGAACAAGCAACATTGTTTCAAGCATCACCATCCTTAACATATATCAGCATCAGATTCTGCAGACCAATGTATTTCGCAGATCAGATGGAGTGAGCATAATCATGCAATGTGTTGCTTTAACACTACAGACTCCTGCTGCTTCGGCATCTGTCTTCATTTTGTATCATATCGCTATGTCAGATTAATTCTGAAATCTTAAAAGTTGCAGGGTTGTGACTCCCGACCGAGGTGGAACAGGGGTATAATATTTATATGGTGACTTCAACCTCTTTGCTGGATCCTGAATCATAAAGAAAACCTATAAATTAAGAAATGAAAGAATTATCTGTAGGTAACTAGGAATATAACAATCAGAACTGTTTGTCCCCATTTCTTTCGATTACTCGATTAATCGTCAGATCAATCGATAGATTACTCGATTACTATAAAAATAATTTACAACAGCCCTAATCTAATCTCATCTGATTTTTTTCCAGCATTTTCTGGTTCTTCTGGCCAACATGTTTTTGTGGAGAATAATAATAATAATAATAATAATAATAATAATAATAATCTAAAAGGGCAGCACCTCTGATGGTAAAGTACTTCTGACCTCTAATAAAAACAAATTGTGAAAAACCCATACAATTACAATAGGGTTCCCTGCTCCTCTAGGAGCAAGCAAACAGCCATGCCTTGCATTGCCTATCCTCTCGCTTTCTCAGTTTTGGAATGCTAAAATCTGTACAGCTACAATAGGGTTCCCAGTTCCGTTCCAACAGCTGTTCCCTAATTATGCAGCCTCGATCAATTGGAGCATTGTAATCCATGAAGATGAAATTAGGCCTTTGTGTTCATGTGAAGGGACACAATGACTGGGTTAATGATGTTATTCATGTAGTATAGGCTTGTCACTGTACCATTCACAAAGTGTTAGGCAGTTCTGTATTGACTAGACACACCTGCCCACACTATAACACCATCGCCACCAAAGGGCAGTCTGGTGACAACAGTGGCTGATGTGTAGTGCTCTCCTTGACTTCTCCAACATCGTTGGCAGCCATAATTTCTGCTTGATATAAATCAACTTTCATCAGAGAACAGTACTGAGGCCCACTGCCTGCCCCATTTGAGACACCTGTGCCTTGTGGTATGGTCAGGTACCCTTGCAGGCAGACAACCTGCAAGTGGTCTGCAGGTTGTCTACCATTCAGACTGCGCTGATGTCTAATGTGTCACTTGGGTGCCTCTCACCTCCCTCAAATGTGCCAGAAGTTGAGTGGTATTCATCATCTGGTTCTGGAGGGCGCTGTTCAAATTGAAGCTGTCATCAGTGTGGGAGGTGGCCAAAGGTCGTTCACTTATATGCCTCTTTATGTGACTCTTCCAGTCTCTCTGTATCTCTTTTGCAACCTGCTAATGACACGCTAAGCTCTGGCCGCTTCTGTCTGAAAATATCCTGTTTGAAGCCTCGCGAGGTACTGTTTGTCAATTGTTAGGTGTCGTCTTGGTCTCATGATGTCAACATGTGAATAGCATGAGTTGGAGGAGTGTTTAAATAGCAATTCTGATTGAACCAGGAAATGTATTTAGTGGTTTATGAATCAAACACCTGTTGTGAATTTTGCCATTAAGCTACTTGTTAGAGAACAGCAATTTGTGCAAAAAGTACTGGAATATTGAACACTTTGAGATGTAAATTTAAAAGTTTAAAGACTGTCATATTAAGTTCACCTGTAAAGGTACTGTGGTCTGAAAAAGCATTTGCGCCCTTTCTGGTTTCCTGTATTTTTGCATGTTGGTCACACTTCAGTGTTTCAGAACATGAAACCAATTTGAATATTAATCAAAGACAACACAAATAAACACAAATTTAGTTTTTAAATGAAGGAGTTTATTAAGGGAGAAAAAAAAAAAAACAAACCTACATGGCCTTACATTAAAAAGTGATCATACAGGAGAATTAGGAAAATAGGAAATCAGGAATAGGGCAAACACTTTTTCACACCACTATATTAAAATTATGCTGTATGTAAATTCCAGTTGTTGGTGTTTTTTTCCTGATTCACAGATGCTGTTTGATATTTTTGCTCATTTATCTGTCTTCCAGGTTCTTTGTAAAGAATAGTCAGTGTCCGCTGGTGTTTATAGTGTCTGGCTCTCGAAGTGGAGAAGGCAGCTTACGATCTCTTTTTCCCAAAGAGATTCAGGAGGAGCTTCATATCAGCTGCATCAGGTTCAAATTACAGACATTGCTGTTGGAGATTTTTGCCTGGGAGTTATCTCCCAATTTTGTCACAAATAAATTGTTTGACATCTTAGAGAGCATCATTTGCGATTCATGTTTACTGTCTGTAGAAATTCTTAGCTGTTTGTTTCTTCTAATCATTAAAATTAGTAAATATCTTTTACTTCCAGGAAAAGCAGCAGTTCATAAGTTATGATTGGCATGTTATATCAGTGGAATTATGGTTTCTATTACTGTCTTATTTAATAGTAATTATTCAATTCTAAAACTTACTGTAGAAATAGAAACTCATTTATGTTAAAAGTATTGCCAGTATGCTGCTTCATCACTTTGCGTTGTTACATAAGTTTGAATAACAAAACAGCAGAACCACATTGTTGTTCTCCAGCTCCTTTTCTCACTGAGTGTCCTTTATCAAAAACTGGTGTAAATTTGAGTGGAGAGATTTTTCGAGAACAACTTCAATATTTGAACCAGTTGTCATACTACATCTCTATTTATTAGTTTTAGTGACCTCACCCTCATTATTTGTAATATACAGTGGTGAGAAAAAAGTGTTTGCTTGATTTCCTGTTTTTTTTTTTTTTTTTTTTTTGCATGTTTGTCGCACTTAAGTGTTTCAGAACATCAAACCAATTTAAATATTAGTCAAAGACAACACAAGTAAAGACAAAATGCAGTTTTTAAATGCTGTTTATTATTAAGACAGAAAAAAATCTGTTAAATGAAATTATGATGGTATTAGGTATTATTACCTTAGGTAAAAAATATCAGTTTCACGGTATTATGGTTACAGCTCTAAAATGTGTTATTTTCTATTTTCTTTTGCATGTAGAGACTCTGTTTTCCAATGACAGTCTCATTAAGAGGATGGTCAGGGTTGGCCATAATTTTATGCAAAATCCTTCTTTGCATAATCATCTCCAGAGGTTCCACAGTAGCCCTCCGAACAGAACCAACCTCCTTTATGAGGTTATTTGGCCTTTTTAGGTCCCTAGCTCTGATATTCCTACTCCAACAGATGGCAGAAGAGAGTACACTCTCAACAAACTTATAAAATGCAGCCTATTGCTGCAAACCTTGAAGAACCTAAACATCCTCAAGAAGTACAGTGCTCTGTCTATTTTTGTCTATTCTGGCTTCGCTGTCGTGTCTCCAGTTCAGTCTGTTGTCCAGGTGAACACCAAGGTACTTATACTCCTCAACCACCTCCACTTTTTCTCCCATGATGGAAATAGTGTTTGACCTAACCTTGTTTCTCTTTACATCTACAGTCATCTTCTTTGTTTTATTCGCATTTAAAATAAGATTATTGTTGTTATGCTATGAAATGCTATGTTGGCCTTTTTTTCAAACGGCAAATGACTCAAATTTGATTCAAATGAGAAGAATGAGGGAGTTTAATCAGAGTTAAAGTCATGTCAACTTGTTTGATTCACTTTAGATACATCTGTACAAAGAAGGATTTTACATAAAGTCAAGAAAATTATGGACAACCCTGAGCATCCTCTTCATGAGACTCCTTTACAACAACAGTGTCTTCAGTCAAAGGCATCTTCAGATTTGCTATAATACAGACTGCTACATGAGATTCTTCCTGCCCACAGCTATCAGCATCTACAACTGTTTGAAAAACCTTGGATATGTTTTACAACACTTAATTTCCCTTTGGGATTAATAAAGGGGTTTTCAATTGACCTAAATTGAATTGAACATATGCTACATTCAAACATGTTTTAGGGGCTGTTTGTTGCCTTTATAGGTCACAATGAATGTTCTTTAAAATTAGATTTTAAGTCAATATTTCATTCATAACTGGCATGAGGTCATTGAATAGAATTTTAGCTTCAATCAGTTATCTGCATCCAACATGTAGATCAATGTCTACAGTGAAATAAAGGTCAGTAACTCAAGCTGTCCCAACATAAATCTGTACTTTATTCTATTGAAATTGGATGGATGAATGTTTCATTAATAAACTAAACATTTAAATTGGATAAATGCCTGCTTTTAATATTATTTTCATCATTAGTGAGTTACTTAGCCAATATGTCAAAAATATGTAAGTGATATGGTAAATCAGCTTAAATGGTGATGTATTTTGTACTCTTATTCTTGTACTCCAGAGCAGCTAGTAGAAACAAAATTGTTTTTGTCAGTTTTATTTAGTGTTTAAGTTTAAAATATTTGAATGACTACAATTTTGGTAGATTCACAGTAACATTGTTTTTATATCATCATTCACCCAGTTTTAATCCTGTTGCTCCAACAACAATGATGAAGGTTCTGAAAAACATTTTATACATGGAGGCAGAAAAGGTAAGATAAAGTGTACAAAAGTGAGGTTTTTTTTTTTTTCTGCATTTGCTGCGTAATGTAATTTTCTTCTCATTTGCGGCAGAGTCATAAGAGGTTGTATGTCCCTGACAAGACAGAACTGGAAATCCTTTGTTCAGGAACATCTGGGGATATACGAAGTGCTATCAATAGTCTACAGTTTTGCTGTCTCCCAGGTAAAGTTATGTCATATTCCATTCCATGACACTTAAGGGGTCAAGAAAGTGCAGTTCCACAAATTTAAAATCAGTTATATTGCAAATGGCTATTTGAGCTTTTTTTTAGGACAGGTTAACTTATGTTATCGTTCTAACTTTTCTGTAAATTTATCAGAAAAAGGACTGTGTACACTGAAGAAACCACCTGCAATGTCATTGGAAAGAGCTACTTCCCAACCAAAACAGAGGGGGAAACTAGCAAGGTCAATAAAGGAGCAAAAAGAGCACCAGGCTATTGGTGGGAAAGATGTTTCTTTCTTCCTGTTCAGGGCACTGGGAAAGATTCTGCACTGCAAGCGTGAGTACTAGCTATGAAATGATATGAACATTTGGCACCAGGATTATTGTCCACTGATTGGGCAGCGTTACTATTGAACTACCACTGGTTTTACTATATTATTGTTAGACCCGAGCAGTGAAAGCAATGTGAAGGCCTATTGTATCTGTAGTATTTAACATGCTTCCATCAAATGCATTAGCTTTTGGGGGGCCTAAACATATACAAAAATTCATCGAGTGATGCCTTAAATTTAGTGATTTTAAGTTAAAAAAGTTGTACTAGAAGTAGCTCAGCAGCGCCCCTCGGCAGCTTCCTAAACACCCTTTTCTTTTGCTTACTTTATTGTAGAGGTGTGAAATTTTTGTGCAACAAGACTCCCTAAGACCTACCCAAAAGTCTCTTGTATCCATGCTCTATAGCAAACAGGAAGTCTGCGTTTGATCATCCTCCTCTTACTGGTTTCGATCGATCAGTTTGAGTGTGTGGGAACTGCACCTGATAAGGTTGAAAACTCCATTCTCAAAGACAGCTGACACCACAGTCTGATACTGGACCAAACACTGCCCTTCTTGGCATTGGGTAATGCCCCTTGGCTGTGGGACCAAGGTGACTCCATTGGAGTCCATTACTCCATAACAAATGTTTCCTAAAGCTGAGTCTGGTATTTAGACATCCAAATTATACTCTGAGTTTGCCTTTCCAAAGGGATCTTTATCAGAAGAGTTGTGCAAAAATTAAAATTCCTCCAGTTGGAGACAAAAAGATACAATTTAGTTTTTTTGTTTTTTTTTTCATTCTATTGATTTTATGCTGTGCAAAACATTACATTTTAATAATAAAGAGGGTAGATTCCATGACCAAACACTATGTCAAATGCAGAAAGAGTTCTACAATGAAAATCAACTCCTTTATTTTGCCAGATTCCCTTTTATAAGGTAAAAAACAGTGTCTTCAGTTGGAGACCTCTTTAAATTTGCTGTAATACAGACCACTCAGGAGATCTTCTACATCTACAGTATATCTTTGAAGAACGTTGAATAAGTTAAAACAATATTTAATTTCCCTTTGGGATTAATAAAGTATTTTTGAATTTAACTGAATAATATTCTAGAGTGGTCTGAAGTTGAATCTGATTTGAAGGAGAATAAAGTTTGGGGTGGCATATATGTGTGAGTCAAATGGAAAAATTGATCTTATGATGTGATGAACAGGTGGGAATGGTGAAGGTGCTAATGAAACTAAAGGTGCCTCTGGACCTGGCTTGCCATTTCACCTTTTGCAGCATCACAGAGAAGTATTGCTTGTGCAGCCCGAGGTAAGGTTTTTTTTTCTTACTCAGTTGAAATTGACAACGATCTGGATGTTCTTCTGTTCATGATTTTAAAACAGATTTTTTTTCTGTCTTTGTATTTCAGTTGGTTGTTGAGCGTTCACAGACTTCTGGAGAATTTTTCAGCCTGTGCCTCCATCAGAATTATCTGGACTTCTTCTCTAAAATAGAAGATGTGGACAGAGCCAGCGAGTATCTGTCTGATGCGGATCTCCTCACAGGAAATTGGATGGTTAGTCCTTAAATAGATAATATAAACTATTGCCAGATTGATAGAATCTAAAGAAAACATGCAGCTGAACATATGACGATACCTAACCACATGAGTGAGTAGTTGATATTGCTGCATATGTCAATTCTCCAAAGAATTTCATTAAAAAAAAATATTGACACCTTTTTGTAGGGGGGTTTTTGGCAGGCCAGATTTCCCTTCTCAGTAAAAGGTTTGGGTACGGTAATGATATGTGCCTCTACCTAGTTGACTTCACTCTAATTGGCTACAACCATATTTAGGAAATTCTTCAGTAAAATTTGCTGAACATAGTCTTAAATTGGGGTTATAATTGAGTGGTACTTCCCCACAAATGAACTTCAGCCACTCATCTCTGATTCTCTCATCCTTTGGGAGGAAACTTCCATCCGCTTTTGAGCACCATTAGACATAACTGCTCCCCTTTTTAGTAGCCATCCTCTTCTGAAGTAGAGGAGTCAGACATGCTAGCGCAACTTACACCCTTAAATTAGTCATTGTATCAGCTGGGCGGAGGAGGAGAGAGGGGAGGGGGAAGGCTGTTTGCTTGATGGCGTGCTCTAATTGGAGAATATGAATTACGTAGCAAGAAAACCTACGTAGAATAATAAACTGTTCTCTGATTCGTCCCTTTTTGAGCAAAGAAACAAACCTCACCGCCTATGAGCAGGGCTTTTGATACGAACTATTGACATTCACACAGCCTCATCAGTGCACAACAGATCATATTACACCCCGAAAACCACAGAAAAATGAAATTTGTTGTCATGACCCCTTTAAAAATTAATTAAGATGATAATGTCCTTTCTTGATTTCAGTACTCCTCCACCACCGGTTCCCATGATGGGAAGGGTGTTTGACATATTCCTGTTTCAACTAAAATGTACATTTAAATCCTTTGTCTTGTTCACATTCAAGATCATTGTTGTTCTCAGCCAAACAGACCACTGAGTGAAGTTGGCCCCCCCCCCCCCATCTTTTTCAAATCAAACCAAATTGGTGTCAGACGTTTGTGTTACGTTTGTGTTGGTTTGTACAGCAAAAACGTTCGTTTGTGCCGCTATCATTTTAAAGATTTTAATAAAAAAAGTTCAAAGAGGTATGTTTTCTATTTGCATAAAGTAAGCTATAAAAGAAACATTATTCTTGGTATCATTCATGGCTTTGAAGATAAATGTTAATGACCATTTCAGGATAAACCGAGAATTTTTAATAAAAATCACATTTTAACAAAATAAGCAAATCTTGTTATTGTTTTTCTAAATTTTTATCATAATATTTTACTGCTGTCCATCAAGCACAACTGTAATTCAGATTCATTAACTGATAATTCAGTCTCTTTGACAGACTGTAGTATTCGTTTGATAAAACCCATTGAGCATCACAAACAAAATACATGTCACGATGTTTAAGTAGCACTGTATTCGTTAATCCTTAAAAAAGAAAAGTTCTACATTCAGTTCATTCAGGTTAATATGAATTAATTTGTGTTCATAGTTTAGGACACCCTGGTAGTAACTACCTTATTTCCCAGTCACTACTATCATTGTTCACTATTATTCATTATGAAATCACTGCAACCACTCTTTGACTGCTGCACTGAGGTAAAAGCTTGGATGGCTTCAAATGTTCTAAATTTCAATTAATACAAAACTGAAGTTAGGGTTTTTGGTTCCAGTGGAAATCGTAGCGCCCCCTTCTGATCTTGGTAGCCTTGAGCTGTTTGTAAAATCTCATGTTAAAAATCTTGGAGTGACTCTTGATTCCAGTCTTAATCTTAAGAAACAGATCAGTTCTGTTGTAAAAAAGATCCTTTTTTAAATTGAGACATTTATCCAAAATGAAACCATTTTTATTTTTTGATGATCTTGAATTGGTTATTCACGCTTTTATTAGCTCCCAACTTGATTATTGCAATTGTAAGTATATTGCTGTAACCCAGGCCAGCCTCTCACTACTGCAGCTGGTTCAGAACGCTGCAGTTCATCTACTAACATGAACAAAAAAGCGCAAACGTATCTCCCCAGTGCTCGCTTCTCTTCACTGGCTCCCTGTTCGTTTTAGAATCGATTTTAAAGTTTTATTGCTAACCTATATGGCCCTAAATGGGCAGGGACCTTAATATTTGTCTGATCTCCTGCAGCATTATGTGTCCTCTAGACCCCTTAGATCTAATGTTCATCTGGGAGTACAAAACAAATTTGTACTCACTGGCTTTTAATACAATGTGAGAGTTGAATTTGTTGCACTTCCTTTCATGTTATTGTCGTTGTTGTTGGGGATTTTTTTCCTATCGCATGCTGTTTGTATTTTGTCTTTATGTTTGAATTATTATTTGTTGTTTTTGTGTGCAGCACTTTGGTCAACAACAGATGTTCTTAAATGTCCTTTATAAATACATTTTATTTAATTTGATATTTGTAATGATTAATTCACCACAGTTTTTAAAGATCATCTTTCTAATGACTGCTTACAATTTTAACTTCAATTCAAAAATATTTTATTGATCCCAAAGGAAAATTAAATAACTAATAATAACTTGTCAGTTTCATTGCTCACACAGCTTAGATCAACTTTCCATCATTACAATTTCCCCATGATTGTAATTTCTTATGATTAGATACAAAAAGAAAAGGAATAAAGCAAGGTTCATATAAGCACAATCTCATTGACGTTTTATTCTTCTATTATTAGTTTTAAATATTTATTTGTATTATTCATTTTAAAGGTTGACTTCTAAAAGGCTAATCGGACTGGTTCTGCAAATTTGCCTTTGACTCGAGGGCCTATAGAGGGTTTCTTTTAAATTTAACATAGTTTTAGGTCTTGTCACTGCTCAGATCATTTTAAATGAATGACAATATGCAGACCCTACTCCTATAAACTTTACTCTTTCACTGCTAAGATAGAATCTACAGCAGGGGAATAATTGAATGATCTCAAGTTATTTTTATAGAACATAAATATCAAGTAGTGATAAACATTACAAAAATATAAACTAGGCATTGCACTGGGATCCCTTGATTTTTTTTAATTTTTTATATTGACATTCTTTCTCTACTGACTGTCTCCTGTGTGGATTGTCTGATGACAGTGTCAGTGTTCTAAAGATACTCTCTTTCTTTTTAGTTTCGTCACATAATAGGAGATTATGGATCTTCAGTGGCAACCAGGGGGTTGATGCACTCAAACTCTTATCAACTTTCTGTTGGCTTCAGACCGCTGCACAAACCCAGTTGGTGTCTTGTCAACAAAAAGGTATGATATTATTAAAGCTATGCTCTTGGCTGGATTACACTGGTAAATGTAAATATCCAATATGTTGCTTCCCAGATTCAGCTACACTAATATCACAATTTTATTGAATGCTGACTAAAATTTCTATCTTGTCTAAAAATGATGGATGGATGGATTTAAAATTATTTTTATTTTGGAAATGGTCTCATGATCCCCACAGTGGGTTCCTGTAATTAGTTTTTGGACCCACCTCACAAGTGCCTCCAAAGTCTAATGATTTTTAAACCTGTTCAGAAAAGAATAAAGGGAACATGAGTTAAACAAAGTTAAAAGTCAAGTACAGATGTACTTATACTTTATCGTGTTTAAATCTACACATTTCTCTGAATTTATGTTACTGAAAACAATTGATCAGTGTGGATTCAAGATTGCCATTTGTAAATACCAATAAATATTTCTTTTTATAGCGCCAGGACAACTGTCTGGCTGCCCAATCTCTGTTCAAGAGCTTCTGTCTTACACCAGTCGTTCTACAGACTCAGTTGCTGCCTTTCCTTGCCAAACTTTGTAACCCTACGAGGAGTCAAGGTAGCACACAACGCATCTTAGTGCCTCACTCTTATTGTCTTTTCTATACTAAAAAGTTACTGTTTGAACAATAAACATAACATTTGGTCAATGGATGCCAAAACTAACAACTACTAAGTAAAATATGAAACACTGTCTTATTCAAAGGTTAAAAACTGTTTAAGTTTTAGTTGTACTTCATTCATCCTTCAGATCTGTGGCTTTTTAGATCATCCCTTACACAATGTATTTCTGGGGGATGATTATAGGGATTAGGAGGATAAATTTTGAATCACTAAAAAAATGTTTCTGCTAAATAATGGTGATTGAAGTAACATGCTACTTTTTGTTTCATAGCACAGATGGCTGTTATCCAGGATGTGGGTCAGATGTCACTAAGGACATGCTCTGGCAGGTACGAAACATATTTGATGCTTCTGTATTATAATTTTTGCACATATTCTATAGGCCTTGGTGATCAGCTGATAATTTTGACACAGAAATCTTAGATTTAAGATAACCTAGGTATATACAAGATATATTTTCAAATGACTATTTAATTTATAAAGGGAAAAAGTGCTCCCAAAAACCAGACTAACCCCATGTGAAAAAGTCACCCTCCTTTTGAATGAACACAATGGGTCTACATTTGGGCGATATCTAAATATTTTACTATTAACTGGATAACATCTATGCAGAATCTTTAGAGACAGTTCTTGAATCTTATTAGTTAAGAATTTTTTTGGTAATAAGCAAACATTTTTCCAACAAATATAACTGAAAATATTATCCCAGAAAAATGTAGAGTATGGTTTGCTGATATGGTCTCTTATTAGTAGTTCTCTAACACATTATTGGTTTTTCTGCTTAAGAATGAGTCAGAGTTGTTAATGAATTATTGTTCTTTTAAAAGAAAGATATATATTAGTTTAAAGCAGATGTATTTGTTATTCCAAATATAGTATTTGTGTGGGGAAAAGTTATGTTTATATATCAAATTCCAGCATGACAATCGCTGTTAGTGGAAACGGTAAAGTATCTCAAAAGAATAGACAAACCACCTAATGCTTCAAATACATGTGTTGAGATAAAGTTCCATAAAGAGTTTGGATTAAGAAGATACCTTTTGATCCACTTAATTTTAAAGAAAGAAGTCAGAGTTTGAAAATCTAGTACATTAAATCCACCAGAGCACAGCTTATATATCATTACATTTTTCCAGATAATATTAACCTTTTTCTTCCATATAAAGTCAAATGATATTTTGCCTATTTTTGAGCTGATCACATTGGAAACCTCAAGTACAGAGCTAGCATACACCAAACTAGAAAGACCTTCAGCTTTGGAAATTAAGGCGCGTCCGAAGATGGATGAATCTCTCTGTATCCACATATTAAATTTCTTCTGGATTAAAGTAACAAGGGGGTTGAAAGCAATTCGCATTTAGTGAGGTTAAGTTTGAGACCAGAGTCTGAAGAAAAGCTATTGAATAGCTTAATGGCATAATCTATTTGAGTGCATTTAAAAATAAAAATATCTTTATGAAATGTGCTAAAATTTCCATTGGTAAAAGGAACAAAAAAGGTGAGATCAGACAACCTTGCCGAATTCTACGTTCAACATTAAATCTACAAGTGGTTCTATGGGACCGATTAACTGAAGTATTACCTAATGCATATAGGGAGCGGATTGACTTCTTAAATTGCTCACCAAAGCCAAAAGGTCTGGTGTTTTAAACAGAAAATTATGTTCCAGTGACTCAAAAGCTTTATGGAAGTCAAGAAAGAGAACAAAGCTATTTTCTGATATTAATTCAAAGTAATCTAACAGGTCTAATATAGGTCTTATATTATCAATTATATATCGTCCAGACATAAAACAATTTTTTAGATTCTCCAATAACATCATTAAGTACAGTTTTTAATTTATTAGCCAAACATAGTGCAAAGATTTTATAGTCATTATTTAGTAATGTGATAGGGTGCCAAATGTCTAAAATTAATACATCTTTTTGTAGTTTGGGTATTAGTGTAATTAGGCTTTGACATAGTGTGGATGGTAGTTGTTCTTTTGTATACTTTCTGTAAAAACATTCAATAGAAAGGGATCAACTTGGGTTGAGAATAGAAAAAAAATCAGAGGTTAGCCCATCATTGCCTTGGGATTTGTTAAATTTAAGTTTTTTAATAGCATCCAAAATTTCTGTTAGAGTTATTTGGGAGTCACAAATTGGCCTTTTGACTTATCCAGTTTTTAAACATCAAATAGATTCTTTTTAAAAAAATCATTCATTTGAGTAGCGGAAATGTTGTTTTTAACTATCCACATTATTACCAACCCCGATGAAGCTTTACGTGAATTATTGGTGCGACATCCGCCGCGAACAGGAACCGGCTTTTGTTTACGTGCTAGCAACGTGCTAATCCTCTTTCGTTGCGGGTTTTTGGCTATAAAATATGTAGGAACACCAACAATCACAGCTCAGATTTGGCAATATTGTTTTACCGCTACTTACAGCTATTAAAAGGTTGGAGGATAATCTAAAGGACTGGCCGCAGACAACTACACGACCATAGTTAACTACTTCATAGACTCTGTTGCTTTAGATGGCGAAGCGATGAGCAATCTGAAAAGCTCTGAAGCTTATCAGTATCCTCACAGTAATAAGGTTTGCCACGTTTTATGAAAAGAGATGGGGCACAATTTTATCTGCCTTAAATCAGACAAAGAGCCCAGCCAAAGCTTTAAAACTCCACATTATTGAGCCTTTGTTCTGGTTTATGCGTCAGGTGAAATACAAACAGCAGGGTGTTCATGTATTGCAAAGCAAGGCAGATCGTGGAGCCACGCTGCTGCGATACCATAGAAGGTACAAGCAGATTGTTTTTGTAATGTTAATAATAATTTTGATTTTATTATTTGACTCAGGTGTGTTAAAGTAGAGACTCATAAAAGTTGAAGGACACCAGACCTCGAGTTGAAGATCCCTGAAATAAAATGGCTTTAGATGTAGTACACTCAATAACTGCTCAGAGCGCAGTAACATAAAAAAAAGAAAAAACCCTTTTGACTTCAGGACATGTAAGATTCAAAAAAAGTACTTTATTAATCCCAGATTTTGAAATGATATATTTTTATTATTGTTATTGTTATTATTATTGTTTTAATTTATTTGTCTGGATTTTATTGATTCTACCCCTTTTCCTTTATTTTTCTGTAAAGCACTTTAAGTGACCCTGTGAGTAATTGGTGTTGTGAAAATAAACTTGCCTTTCCCATTAAATTTTACTCAAATTTTACTCTATGCTTTCAGAATATGAATTTTAAAAAAAGTTATAAAAAGAACACTTAAAAATTAACAAAATTGCATTTTTTGCTTGTGTATTGTATTTGTCATTTTTGGCTGTAACAAAACTATTTCCTGACACTATCGGTTTTCGTATAGAATATATACTGATGACAAATAAGTAAGGTGTCTTTTGCTCTTAATCTGTATCGATTTTTGCACAGATTTTTTTTTTCTGTGGAAATATGGGTATGCAGCGACCAGCAGTGAGAAGTTTGCCATCTTGTGTCTTTGTTTTATTTTACGGATCCCTCCTCTGTAGTACCACAGCTAAAATTTACCCACAATTACCAATGAAGAAAACTAAACCCGAGGGTTTAAATCAAAGCTTACTTTTTGGACAATCTTTTAATTTCTTGTCTTTGTCGTATGTGTACAGATTAAAACTGGAGAATCTAACAGACAAAGAGATGGGCCAGGAGATAGAGGAAGAAGAGGAAGTACACTGCAGAATTGAGAAAGATCTACAAGTTAGTCAGTCCCAACTTACTCCAAACCAAGCTCTTTTGGAGGAAGAGGACTTGATCATAGAGGAATATAAAAGCGACTGATTCAAATGCTACTGGCATTCATTTGTTGTCTTTCACATCAAGAACATTTCTTTTTCTTTTATTCCTCTAAAATATTTTTAGGTAAATTAAGTTTATTTTGCCACAACATTAGAGTTTTCAAACAGCAATTAGAAAACAAATGAAACTCTTTAAATTCGGTGGTTTTACCTAAAAGGATATAAGAAGAATTCTTTGACTTTTACCACATTCTGAAATTATTCCATACCTCTATAGTATAAAAACACACAACAGATTCCACCATGATATTATTAAATAAAAAGGTAATTACCTATTAAACAAAGGAATATGAAAAAGCTGTGCATCTTAAATTAAGTGCACAAGCCATGATTCAATTGCTGATAGAACCACCTATGAAATTGCACTAATTTCAGTAGATTTTTCACTGTCTTACATTGTTGATGTGACATTTTTTGCTATTGTTGCTTCAGTTGATTGACATTTACAGATATGTTACTCCATTGTTCTCATGGTTCAACCACACTTTTCTGTCTGGTTAGGATCTGATTCATTTCAACATCAATTCTTTTTTCTGTTGTAGAGTTACAACTATGTTCGGGATCACTGTCCAGTGTTGCCAAAGCTTGAATACTTTGATAACCAGAGAGTTGTACAAGTTGTCCAGGTCCTGTGGCTGCAAAACAAGCCCAGATTATAACTCTACCACTGTACTGTAAAATTAGAGTGTCTGCTGCTGCAAACACTGTTACGGCCAGACCTTTGTTCTTTGCTCTTGTCCATCCAAATGACATTTTGAGGGTCAGCTTTGCAAAGTTGTGCTGCTACTCTCTGTTTTGAAATAAAACAAGCAAATAAGATACAATTTTTCAGTTTTTTTAAGTACATCAACTTTAACATATACTAATTCTTTGTTTAAGTTTGTGATATTTGTGATATTCACAGCCAAAAAGATTCTCAGCCATGTTTTGCATTTGTGGGGTGGTAAAAGATGCTGATGTTTAGTCAATCAAGTGCATTTGATAATCATTGTCTGACTGCTACTTTTCTTGTAATTCTGACCAAATCAAGAAGGGTGTACATACTTTTTCAGAAATATCTTTAAATTCAGACTGATCGTTTTATTTAATAACTTTTGGTGTGAATCTGTTTTGTGTATGCCTGAGGTGACATTTTGATAACTTTGGGGGCTGGTAAAAAAACAAATCTTTTTCCTTCCTGTTCTGTTATGTAAAACACTATGATTGAAAGAAGTTGTACTTTGTTTTTACTCTGACTGTTTATGTGAATTAAAATTACTTTGTAAGTTTCAGTCTTCATGAAACAAAACTATGCTACTGATAAAACTCCACAAAGCTCCAACCCTTCCCTACAATATGCTGAGACGAATTCTGGAGTAGAAAGAGCTTTTTATGTTTCAAAATGTCTTCACAAATGTCAGTGGTAAGCAAATAACTTCTGAATTTTATAGACCTTTTTTTGAAGTTCTTTTGTCATTTACAGTACAGTGACAGGATGAAAAGTAACTATTAAACTGTGACCCATTTTTTGTTCTCTCAATATCAAAGTAGTAAAGTCATGTTTTGAAATGTATATTCTGTATAATTGTTTTGGTATATTTATTTTTTTCTGATTTAGCTTTTGATCAAGCAACTTGTATTCATTACTTGCACAATAATAAGACCATTTTAGGCTTTTGAAATTATTTTACATTGGTATAAATTAATACATTTTGTTTGTATTTTTTTTCAGTGATGTGTTTTTTAGTAATTAGCATACAAATAAAGTCATGGCCAAATATGGCCAGCCTTTTTTAAACACTTTTTGCTTATGGTCAAATTTCTACAATTTCCCCCTTGCTTTAATTGTTGAAATAAATAAAGATGTGCGTATTCAGGGATCATCAACCTTTTTGAAACTGAGAGCTACTTCATGGGTACTGAAGGGGCTACCACTTTGATACGGACAGTTTACTTTTTATAATGTAACTTAATCATTAATGATTTATCTAATTTTGGAACAGCTCCATGGGCAACTCCTATGGTTTTCAGGCGCAACCTAGTGCCCGCAAGCACCCTGTTGGTGATCCCTGGGCAAATCCATTCTTGACTTTGGTTAAATTTATGCTGTCGAACAAATGTTTTAATTGCCTTTGTCATTAGGAAAATGAACATTGCAATCTACTTTGAGTTTGGGTTTTTTTTTTTTTTTTTAATTAGTTTCCACCTAAACAAATTTTTGACTGCTTGTTTGTTTTTTTCCAAAATATGCTAAAATGTGCAGCCAAGTGTTGTGGGAACACTAAAAGATGGTTTGAATATAAACAAACCATGCAGATTATTTCATGTCTCCTGATGCTTAAGTTAGGTTAAGACTCAAGAACTTATGTTTAAAGTGCAATGGTTGTCATAAATGTCAAAAAATTAATACCAGTATTGAAACGTTAGGCTCAAAGATATATTTAAACTATTCTCAGTTAATATTCTGAGGCTTTGTTAGCTTAATTCAAATTCAAAAATACTATATTTATCCCAAAGGGAAATTAAATGTTGTAACTCCTTTAATCAAGGAGTTATTATAGATTGTGATAGCTGTGGGCAGGAAAGATCCCCTGTAGTGGTCCGTTGTACAACCAGTCTGAAGAAGACAGACTGAAGGGACTTCATGACACAATGACTGTCATGAAGAGGATGGTCAAGGTTATCAATAAGTTTCTTAATTTTATGCAAAATCCTTCTTTGCATAATCATCTCCAGAGGTTCCACAGTCGTCCCCAGAACAGAACCAGCCTTCTTTATGAGGTTATTGAGCCTTTTTAGGTCCCTGGCTCTGATGCTGCTGCTCCAACAGATGATGGCAGAGGAGATGACTCTCTCAACAACAGACATTGAAGATCTGCAACATCTTGCTACAAACCTTGAAGGATCTTCGCTTCCTCAAGAAATACGATCTGCTCTGTCCTTTCTTGTAGATGGCTTCACTGTTGAGTCTCCAGTCCAGTCTGTTTTCTAAATGAACACGGAGGTATTTATATTCCTTAACAACCTCCACTTTTTCTCCCATAATTGAAATAAGGTTTGATCTAACCATGTTTCTCCTGAAATCTACAATCCTCTCCTTTGTTTTATTCACATTCAAGATGAGATTATTGTTTCCACACTATGACGCAAAACGATCCATCAGTTCTCTGTACAGAGCTTCTTGTCCATTTTTGATACACCCAACCACTGCAGACTCATCTGAGTATTTCTGTAGATGATAGGAGTACAGTCCCCTGTGGTGCTCCCGTGTTGCTAACTACGTGGCTAGACACTCAGTCTTTCAGTCTCACAAACTGGTCTGTTTGTCAGGTAGTTATGGATCCAGGCGATTGTTGAGGCCTCCACAAATTCAAATTCAAAAATACTTTATTTACTTTATTTTACTTATGCTTTATTTTATTTATTCACCTGTGTCTTCCGGAGTTTCAGATGAAGCAGATCAGACTGAATTGTGTTAAATGCACTGGAGAAATCAAAGAACATGATCCTCATAGTGCTGCCTGCATTGTCCAGGTGACAGTGGGTTTGTTGAACCAGGTGTATAATGGCATCTTCAACTCCAACTCCACAGCGATAAGCAAACTGATGGGGGTCTTGATATGTGCTGGTTTGCTTACTCAAGTGGACCAACAGGAGTCTCTCTAAGACCTTCATGATGTAGGATATCAGGGAAACAGGTCTGTAGTCACTGATGACTGACGGGTGAGTTTTCTTTGGTACCGGAACTAGACAGGATGTCTTCCACAACAGTGGAACCTTCTTTTGGGTCAAAGTCTCTCTGCCAGGCTTCCTAACTATACAAGCAGACAAAGATTTAAAAAGCAGTAGGAAAAGGAAAGGAGGTGGTTTGGCAGTGTTTGTCAACAACAGATGGTGTCATCCGGGACACGTTACTGTGAAGTGTCATCTCTCCAGTCCAGATATTGAACTCTTGGCAGTGGGTTACCATCTATATTATTTACCAAGAAAGTTCACCAGTGTTATTTTGGCAGCTTTTTACATTCCACCCTTAGCTGTTGCCAACAATGCATGTGAAGTCATCAGTTCCATTGTTGCTAAGATACAGACGCAACACCCCAATGCAATCTGGTTATTTTAATCATGCCTCACTTTCTGTTACACTGCCAACGTTTCAACAGTTTGTCAGCTGCTCTCCCAGAGAAAACAAGACATTGAATTTGTTTTACAGAAATATCAAGGATTCATATATCTCCAAACCAAAACCTACTCTGGGAAAATCAGATCCCTTGTTCAGAGACAATCTGTATAGGAAAGGACTGTGATAAAGTGGTCACAGGAAGCCAAAGATGCCCAACAGGGTTGTTTTGCGGCTACAGATTGGAGTACTCTTTTCAAGCCACATGGAGAGGATATTAATGCCATGATTGAGTGTACGACTGACTATATACACTTCTGAGTGAACAACCTCATCCCCACCAGAACAATGAGATGCTTCCATAATAACAAATCCTGGATCACCAGTGAACTAAAGGAACTGTTGAACAGGTAAAAAAAAGGTAAAAAAAAAAAAAATTAGAGAGTGAGACAGGGAGTTATTGATGAGTATATAGAAGCTGTTCAAAGTCAAGATCAGAGACAGCAAGGATGTGTATAGGAAGCAGCTGGAGAGTAAACTGCAGAGGACCAATATCAGATAAGTGTGGTCAGGGATGAAGATGATCACAGGCTTCAAGCAAATGGAGGATTAGATAGAGGGAAGTCTCGACAGAGCAAATGAACTGAAAACATTCTTCAACAAATTTAGTTCAGGAACAAGCTCACCATCCTCCCCTCCTGCCCCCAGCCAAACAGAAATCCCACCCTCCTTTGACCCACAGCTTTCCTGTCAAACGTCAGATGTTTTATCCTCTACCTCAGTCATGGACTCTTCTGCTTCCACTAGTTTGTCTTCAACCAAATCAGGAGATGCTGCTGCTCCCTTTGCCTCCCTCTCTCACTTTTCTGTTTCTAGAAGTCAGGTAAAGAGGCAGCTGGAGAGATTGAACTGGAACAAGGCTGCAGGTCCAGATATTGTCAGCCCTAGAGTCCTGAAGGCCTGTGCAGAGCAGCTCTGTGGGATTCTGCAGCACCTCTTCAACCTTAGCTTGACCCAAGAGAAGGGTCTGTTGATGTAGAAGACATCCTGTCTGGTTCCGGTACCAAAGAAAACTCACCCATCAGTCATCAATGACTATAGACCTGTTGCCCTGACATCCCACATCATGAAGGTCCTGGAAAGACTCCTGTTGGCCCATCTGAGTAAGCAAACTAGCACATATCAAGACCCCCATCAGTTTGCTTATTGCTGTGGTGTTAGAGTTGAAGATGTCATCATACACCTGCTTCAACAAACCCACTGTCACCTGGACAAAGCAGGCAGCACTGTGAGGATCATGTTCTTTGATTTCTCCAGTGCATTTAATGCAATTCAGCTTGATCTGCTTCATCTGAAACTCCAGAAGACACAGGTGGAAGCCTCAACAATCACCTTGATCAATGACTACCTGACAAACAGACCAGAGTTTGTGAGAATAAAGGACTGTGTTTCTAACCAGGTGGAGCGCCACAGGGGACATCCAGCACAAGTCAGACTCCTGTCATCTACAGAAATACTCAAATGACACTGCAGTTGTTGGGTGTATCAGAGATGGACAAGAAGCTGAGTACAGAGAACTGGTGGACTGCGTTGTGCCATGTGTGGAAACAATCATCTTGAATGTGAACAAAACAAAGGAGATGATTAACGATTTTAGAAGAAACAGGGATAGACCAAACCCTATTTCCATCATGGGAGTAGAAGTGAAGGTGGGTGGGGAATATAGATACCTCCGTGTTCATCTGGACAACAGACTGAACTGGAGACGCAACAGTGAAGCTGTCTACAAGAAAGGACAGAGCAGACTGTATTTCTTGAGAGAGCTAAGATCCTTCAAGGTTTGCAGCAAGATGTTGCAGGTCTTCTATAAGTCTGTTGTTGAGTGTCATCTCCTCTGCCATCATCTGTTGGAGCAGCAGCATCAGAGCCAGAGACCTAAAAAGCTCAATAACCTGATAAAGAAGGCTGGTTCTGTTCTGGGGACGACTGTGGAACCTCTGGAGAAGATGATCCAAAGAGGGATTTTGCACAAAGTCAATAAAATTATGGACAACCTTAACCATCCTCTTTAGTGACACTGTCATTGGAAAACAGAGGCTTCTCCAGATTGGTTGTAAAACAGACCGCTACAGGAAATCTTTCCTGCCCACAGCCATTACAATCTATAATGACTCCTTAATTAAATGAGTTACATCAACATTTAATTTCTCTTTGGAATAAATAAAGTATTTTTGAATTTTGAATTGAATTTGAAAATTATGGACAACCTTGAGCATCCTCTTCATGGGACAAAAAAAACAGTTTTTCTTCAGACAGAGGCGTCTTCAAATTTGTTGTAAAACGGACTGCTACAGGAGATCTTTACTGCCTACATCCATCAACAATAACTCTTTCATGAAATGAGTTACAAAAACATTTAATTTCCCTTTGGGATCAATAAAGTATATTTGAATTTGAATTGATGGTAGCTGATTCTGTTCTCACCATTCTCGTCCTTCTCAATCTCAGTGCAGCATTTCATACCATTTGGCATAATATCGTCTTGAACAGATTACCATCCATTGGCATAAGTCCTCTTGCCTGGTTTACCTCATATCTTTCATACCACACTCAGTTTATCCAGTTTAAATCCCATTCTTCAAGTTTATTTCCTGTTTCTGCAGGTGTGTCCTCGGGCTCCATATTAGGGCCCCTTTTAGTCATGCTCTCTCTTGGCAACATATTCTGCAAATATATCAATTTTCATTGTCACGAAGATGAGACCAAACTCTACATTTTCTCCAAACTTAATTCCTACCTTCCACCTACCTCTCTGTTGGACTGACTGACTATGGAAACTAGATCATGGTTATCCTCAAATTTTCTCAAGCTTAACAATAAGAAGACAGAAGCTGTACTCATTGGCACAGCCCCCAGTTTTTCCAAACCTCACATTCTCTCCATTAATATTAATAACTCCCATTTTGGGCTGCCACCTTGCCATGGTGGATGGGTTTGAGTGTCCCAGTGACCCTAGGAGCTATGTTCTCAGGGGCTTTATGCCCCTGGTAGGGTCACCCAAGGCAAAAACAGGTCCTACGTGAGGGATCAGACAAAGTCCAGCCCAAAAGACCCTTATAATGAGTTCAACCTTTGAAAACAGTGTTCCCTCGCCTGGACGTGGATCACCGGGGACCCACTCCGAAGCCAGGTCTGGAGGTGGGGCATGCTGGCGAGTGCCTGGTGGCCAGGCTTTCACCCATGGAGTCCAGCTGGGCACAGCCCAAGGAAGAAACGTGGGCTCGCCACCTATGGGAGGGGCCAAAGGGGTCGGGTGAATTGTGGTATGGGTTGTGGCCGAAGGCGGAGACCTTGGTGGTCTGATCCTAGGCTACAGAAGCTGGTTCTTGGGATGTGGAATGTCACCTTTCTGGTGGGGAAGGAGCCTGAGTTGGTGCGCGAGGTGGAGAGGTTCCGGCTAGAAATAGTTGGACTCACCTCGACGCATGGCTCTGGCTTTGGAACCAGTCTCCTTGAGAGGGGTTGGACACTCTTCCACTCTGAAGTTGCCCCCGGTGACAGGTGGTGAGTGGGGGTGGGCATACTTGTTGCCCCACATCTTGGCACTTGTATGTTGGGGTTCACCTCAGTGAACGAGAGGGTAGCCTCTCTCCACTTACAGGTGGGGGGACGGGTTCTGACTGTTTTTTGTGTTTATGTGCCAAACGGCAGTTCAGATTATCCACCCTTTTTGGAGTCCTTGGAGGGGGTGCTGGAGAGTGCTCCTCTAGGGGACTCCTTTGTTCTGCTGGGGGACTTCAATGCTCACGTGGGCAATGACAGTGAGACCTGGCGGACTGTGATTGAGAGGAATGTCCCTCCCTGTGTTTTGTTGTTGGACTTCTGTGCTCGTCATGGTTTGTCTATAACGAACACCATGTTCAAGCATAAGGGTGTCCATTTGTATTCTTGGTACCAGGACACACTAGGCCGCAGTTTGATGATCAACTTTGTTGTATCATCTGATTTGCAGCCATGTCTTAGACACTCAGGTGAAGAGGGGAGCGGAGCTTTCCACTGACCACTACCTGGTGGCGAGTTGGCTCCGATGGTGAGGGAGTATACCGGTCAGACCTGTCAGACCCAAACGTATTTTGGGGGTCTGCTGGGAATGCCTGGCAGAGTCTCCCGTGAGACGGAGCTTCAACTCCCACCTCTGGGAGAGCTTTGAACACATTCCGGGGGAGGTGGGGGACATTGAGTCTGACTGGGCCATGTTCCGCTCCTCCATTGCAGCTTACAGGAGCTGTGATCCCAAGGTTGTCGGTGCCTGTCATGACTCGAACCCGTTGGTGGACACCAGCAGTGAGGGATCCTGTCAGGCTGAAGAAGGAGTCTTATCGGGTCTTTTTGGCCTGTGGGACTCTGGAAGCAGCTGATGGGTACCAGAAGTCTAAGCATCATACGGCTTGGGTGGTTGCTGAGGCAAAAACTCCGGCGTGGGAGGAGTTCGGAGAGGCACTGGAAAATGACTTCTGTGTGGCTTTGAGGCGATTCTGGTCCACCATATGGTGTCTCAGGGTGAAGCAGTGCACCACCAACACTCAAAGAAAAATTGTAAACACCAATCTTCAAATTGGCAAAATAAACCGTAATCAACAAGTATGAAATACAGTTACACAAACTGGATATCAAAAGTCAGTAAAAAGAGGTTTGAAAGCAAGAATATATTATTCTACTACTCACACTATTTACAGTTAGACTAATAACAATTATTTACAGCTCGCAGCCAGCACAGATCATCTCTCTTTTATCTGGCTCAACTCCTGCACACCTGCAGGATCTGCAGCAGATGTCAGTGGTTTTTTATTTTTATTGCTGCTTCTCCGCCCCTGACACTATCTCTTTTAAGCCTGCTAGATGTTTGATTCCCAATGGCTTAAATTACCACCTTCTACCTGCACTAACTGTCTCCTCTCCATAAACTCTGCGCAAAGCTCCTCTCCCAGCAGCTGCAGAAATTTGCGTTGCATAATCTGGGTGCCAGTGCACTTCAATTCAATTCAATTTAGTTTATTTATATAGCGCTAATTCACAACAAATGTCATCCCGAGGCACTTTACAAAAAAAAAAAAAAAAGTTTTATCATACATACATTCCAATTGATCCTAGTTATCAAACAGTACAGTAAGCTTAATTAATTATTCAAAGTAGTTCAAAAAGTTTCTAAGGAAACCCAGCAGATTGCATCAAGTCATTGACTTGCAGCATTCACTCCTCCTGGCCAAGCATGGAGCAACTGCATGGCATTGTGTCATTGACTTTACAGCAATCCCTCATACCAAGCATGCATGTAGTGACAATAGAGAGGAAAAACTCCCCTTTAACAGGAAGAAACCTCCAGCAGAACCTGGCTCAGTACAAGCGACCATCTGCCACGATGGGGGTTTGAGAAGACAGAGCAGAATGCACAAGACCAAATTGCTATATAAGGACACATAAAAATCACAGTAGAATAAAATGATGAAAATAAAATAAAACTAAAACTTCACAACAGAAAAGTTACAGTATCAGACCTCAGTTGAATGCCAATGAATAAAAAGTTTTAAGAAGCGATTTAAATGACTCAGATTGTGTGCAGATCTAATATGGAAGGGCAGCTTATTCCAGAGAATAGGCACAACAACAGGAGAAAGGACGATCTCCTTTGCTCTTAAGTTGAGTCCGAGGGACATTTAATAGCAACTGATTATTTGATCTCAAACTGAACAGGGAGCAAAATTGCTTTAATATTCCAAGTGAGTAATTAACATTATGAAGTGTAATAATCTCCCATACACGCTTCTTCTTTGGTGACTTCCGTCAGTAGGCTATTGCTACATATTAAAAAAATCAACAACAACCATATAGTCTAGTTTGGATTTACATAGCTGAAGTAAAAATCAAACACTATGGATTTTTATATATAAAATGAGATTCTACAATATAAATGACAAATTCATTTCAAAGCTGGTTCTGAAAGCCGTTTTCTTTTTCCATTTGATATTTAATTTAACCATAAGCTGACAGCAAAAATACAGTAATGATTTAATCAGATTGATACGTTAACATTAAAGATGACAATCTTCATGCTCTTTTCAGAACTAATTTTTGTGTAATGTAAGGGAGAAGGGAAAGTTAATTATTTGCCTTTGCAAGTCATTTATGAGTCTTCTGTGTAACGAGAAAGTGACAAAAAACACGACTCAGTCCTTTTAATGTGTATTTTATGAATAACCATAAGTGATTAACTTAGCATATATTTATAAATATAGACATATATTTATTAATATAGCAAGGCCTTCAAGAAAATATCTGTATTCGGTGAAGTATTTTGAAAATCGGGATGTTGTGCTCCGACATTGCTCTGGTACTGATCAGTTATTGGTCACCCCCGGTGAGCAGTGGTCCCAGTCTGGCCACCCCATCTGCCACTCACCTGTTTTCAATTGGTTCCAATAATACTTAAGTCTGTGTTTTTTGTTCACTTGTTGTCAGTTTGTCAGTTATCCTCCATCTGTGTCATCTCTGGTTCTTGTGTTTCCTTTGTTGAATCTTCACTTTATTAAAATATGAATTCTTCTCAAATGCGTCTGCTGATTTCCATTTACCGCTTCAGTCCTTCACAACCTCAAACCATGACAGTGACCTTGGTGCCAGAAACTGCAGTTGGCGGGACCTGTTATAAATTAAAAGAAAAACATTCAGAGTGCTGGAAAACTGCTGAAACTCGTTGTTCCCCTTTTTCCATTATTTGGTAGTCTTCATGTCTGCAGGTTTTCAGTGTTGTCCATTGTTGTCAGACTAACCTCACTAACACACAGTAGTCCGATCCAGCTCTCCATTCAAAGGGTCTGGACTTCTTGCCTTCCTGCAGGGTAACAGAAAGTCTGTTTAAGCTGGTTTTTATGAAGAATTCGCTCAGCCTACTAACTGCCTCCTTTCCGAACGTCAAACCCTTTTTCCTCTGAGGTACCCGCCAGACTGAGCAGCCGCAGCCAGCGAGCACCCTCAGCCGCACCCGTTAATGGCAGGTTCTTCCTGTTTTTACAACTGGCACTTGGAATACGGGCTGAATTCGTATTAGAAGTCTGGATTAATAAACTTCAAGGATTTTATTATTTTTTTTATCTAAACCTCTTTATCAGAACAACTGATCAAAAACCTCTTCAGAAATTCTATAGAACCCAAGCAGCCAAACTTTTTACAACCAGCAAGAAACCTTAAAAGTGACAGTCTCAATAAATTATTTTCCACAACCTCCAATAAGATTTTCAACTGCTCTTTAATTGCAAAGCCAGTGGGAACACCACACAGTAATCATCTCAGCAGCATAGAAAAAATTCTGATTACAACTCTGATTACAATCCTGACTACAACTTTTTAATTACCAAACAATTCTTAATCATCAAACAATTCTATTTTTCCCTATAAACTGAGACTAATTACTTTTTAGATGTAAAAGCTTTTAGCTATGGGAGAGAGAGAGGATTTCATACCAGCACAGCTGAATTCTCATAGGAAAATCCCTCCTGCATGATAGATCAGAACCAGGGCTCAATCTTTGAACTGGAACTCAGCTGGAACCCAAAAACGATCACCCACAAAAAGAAGGGATTCCTATCGTGGACCAGATTTTGAGAGTTGATTTCATTTTCAAAAACACAGACTTCTGGGCTTAAAGGCTGTCCCCTCACTCAGGCAAAAATCTTCACTCAGTCTGAGTCTTTTCTCAAAAATCCTGCAAATAAAAATCCAACACGATCTCTGCACCCAATCTTGGTAACTCAGGGGAACTGGTCCCGAAAATTCTCTGCTCCGTTCTTTTATTCTCTGCATACAACGGTTGGTATGTGACTTCCCCAATTTGTACCTTACACAGTTTTGGGCTGTTATTTTGCAATTCCAGCCAACTCCCTGAGCTTGAAAACACCTACACTTCTGCTTTTTCTTTTTATCAACTACGGTACCTTTTTCTCTCTCCCAATGTGTCTTTTTTTACCCCTGTTTTTACTAACCCTAATAACTCTGATTTTGAATACACACAGTATTAAATCACAGTCATCTGTTATACTGATTACTCTGCTATTAGTGGATAAAAGAATCACACTGCAGCTATAAACCACTTCTCCCTTCACCTGATCAGGATTCATCAGAGGCTACAATGCTTTTCTTTTACCTCAACATTAAATTACACGATTAAAATTGTTTTTCTTAAAATCAACACTGAATCACATGGGAGTATATGATTAAAATGTCACAAAAATCATTAAATATAAGCCTCCTTAGATTATTGCATTATAGAGTAACTAAAACATGTCTTTGTTTTCATTCTCTGACCTTTTCACATTTAATTCTTTTCTTAAAGGCACCATTTGTATTTTGAAGCACAGCTGGTTCCAGGCTCCACAGTTCAGTCCCTCTCACCAACTCCTTCTTCTGGGCTTACTGGGCTGATCTCAGCTCTTTTGACAATGTTCGAGGGTTGAACATCAACAAACCTCTACACCTACCTATGGTCTTAATCCATGTTAGAGTAAATATTTCCTCTTGGACACAGACATTTGCAATGTCTGGAGTGCTGAGTGCTTTGACACACAATAGCCCAAAGTCCATGAAGGAGTTTTTTTTTCACAGTAGTTTGAATATTTCATTGCAAAAACAATTACATGGTGAGATATAAATGGGAGGGGGAAAGAACGTTGGAAACCCCAACTGCATACTTTTAAAGGGAGATTCATATCACTAAATGGATTTATTAGAAAGTGTTTTCATTTTCTGCTGTCTGCCTTATTCATTTACTCTCACTCAGTAATTGAGTAAAGTGGGGTAATTTATTTTCCAGGCACATGGTACCATTTTATAGCACATTCAAGTAACTATGTTGCCTCAGTTGTTATAAAAATGCTGTATATATCAAACATAACTTGACATTTGACTTAACAATTTGATGCCTTGAAATTGGTCTCTATCTCTTTAAGAAGCTTCTACTCTTAACACACTGCCTTCAGCACATCATCGCAACAATCCTACTCCATTATGTCATTTACAACCATTCTCAATACAGTGTGGCCAGCATTGAGCCAAAACATTCCCTTGTCAGCACCAGCACAAAAGAAAAGACAACAAGCAGCTGAAGCTGACATGATTCCACCTTCCTTGACTCCAGTACCAAGGACTAATCAGCCAGCTCAAGCCATAACATATCCCGTCATGTCTCCAGCTGGAAGCCCACTAAACTCCGCTGGAATTCCACTGAAAAACAGGTTTACTGCTCTACAGCAGGAGCCTTTGATGGACACCTCTCCTCCAAACATCAACAAGAGGTATGAAACAGGACCAACACAACCACCTCCTAAAGTGATCCAGAAACCAAAATTAATGCCAAAAGTTCTTATTGTTGGGGATTCAGCTGTGAATGGAATTGATCGTCTTTGTAGCACAAAGAGAACGAATGTAATCTGCTTCCCAAATGACACTGTGTTGGATGTAGCAGAGAAAATACTCCCATTAACCACTGATCAGCCGAGCATTGAAAATCTAACCATTCACATGGGAACTAATGATCTGTCCAAGTAAAAATCTGAAATTCTGTAAAATGACTTTTGTCATCTTCTAAGCACAGCTGGAAATCTGAAAATGAAGGTGTTTATCAGTGGACCAGTACCAAAAGCTGGATGTGGAGATGAGAATTACAGCAGACTGTTGATGATTAATAGGTGACTTATTAAAGAATGCTCTTCCAAATCCATGAATTTTATTGACAATCACAAGATTTTCCGGGAGCACTATCATCTCTTCAGACAAGATGGAGTCAGGGGAGGGGAAAAAACTTTTCACTGCCAATATTTTCAATGCTGTTAACAACAGAAGGCCATCTCCCCAAACACAGGACAACGTAAATGTAAGGCGCGCAGAGTTCCAAAACAAACCGATAAGCAGCCATCTCCCAGAATACCACCACCCCATCAACACCTACTGGGAGCCAAGACTGCTTATCAGAGGACAGTACTGGAACACAGAATAGCTCAGAAAATTCGTCACCATAGCTGATGTTTCTCAACTTCAGTGAGAAAATGGACTGCCAGGAACAGCTAGGAACTTCCCTTCTAAGTTCCCAAAAAGCATGCTTCTTGGATTTAGAACCACTGGATTCAGAACAACATTGACTCTATAGTTCTGAAGTCTGAGACAGGGATCCAGATATTAGCAAACCTGTCCGTCTCCAGAAAGCGTCTGGCCCCCTGGTGATAAGATACCGGAACATCCCTGTCAGAATTACTAATAGAGAAATAGCAAGGAAATGCAGTGGTCTGAAATCAAATCTCAGATTAATCCCCTGTTTTAACCAACCTCAAGCTGTAGAATTATCTACCCCCAAGACACTTAAACTGGCTCTGCTAAATATAAGATCACTATCAGTAAAAGGACTTTTAGTTAATGACTTAATTACTGAGAATAATATTGATGTCATGTTTCTCACAGAAACATGGTTGGATGACAACAATGAAACACCTGTACTAATTGAATCAGCCCCCCCCCCCCCAATTACATTTTTTTAAAGTGAGAATAGAAAGAATAAGTGAGGGGGAGGGGTTGCTGCAATATTTTAAAACTCAACTTCAGATTTACTATGAAATCTACAAAGAAAGGCTGCGACGCTATCACTTAACCCTAAAACATGCAAGGGGGACATTTTTTGCGGAAATCATAAACAAAAACATCAACAACATTCGTGCCTTGTTTGCCACAGTTGACAGGTTGACAAACCCACCTGTGTTTTACCACCTGAACTCCACTCTACCAGGGCCTGCAATGAATTTGCCAACTTTTTTACAGAGAAAATTAAAAAAATAGAGGATTAATCTGCACATCCACACCAAATGCAATAATAATGCTATGCCCAATCATAACAAATGCAGACAAAATGGCCACATTTCAACTACTCAACTATAAAAGCTCAGAGGAAATTATAAATCAATTGAACTCCTCCTCCTGCTGTCCTAATATCCATCAACGTTGATGGGAAGAGGATTAATTTTTTCAGTCATGACTATGCAGCTGGTGTGGTTGGCAAAAGGAGAGAATACCTCCCAATTAAGAGAGTTCTGAAGGAGAAGGGAGTCAGATTCCACACACCTATGACAAAAATGCATGGTTTTTTTAGACTTGGGTGTTGTGATATGTGATAGTGCTGACCAAGCTGCTGAGAATTTACACGCAAAGGGCTTCCCAATTCCACCATCAGTGGGAAAGCAGAATGAAACCACACACTTGTGCCTTCATTGGGAGCATGTAAAGGAGCATGTAAAGTACCGGCAGAGGGTTAGAGAGAAACTCCAGGAGT
Source organism: Anableps anableps (assembly GCA_014839685.1). Lineage (NCBI taxonomy): Eukaryota > Metazoa > Chordata > Actinopteri > Cyprinodontiformes > Anablepidae > Anableps > Anableps anableps. Next base: position 5,108,734 of record CM026066.1, on the reverse strand, counting down.
TCCAGAGACCTGCAGAGACCACCATCGATGACACGTTGGATGAGACATCTCCACCCACCTTGATGTAAACAACACCCATATGACTGGCTCATCCCTCCTTTAATGTGATTTTCTTAAATGGGACAGGTACATGGTAAGTATATGTTTGAGAAACAGTATTACGCTGTACATTTGAGTACTATATTTTGTTTTAGATTAAAAATAACAGACATGTTTTTCTTTAGAGGGTTTTGCTTGGCCTACTCCAAATTATTCATTTTACTGAGTAGTCAGCCACCACTTTTTTAGAGGACAGCCACCAAAACAGATACTTTTGAAGGGGCCCTGCCACCTACTGGTCAAAATATCCCCCTACCCAAGAGATTTACAGTTTAATCTCCTTGATGGAAGTCAATCTTTTGTTGTCTTTGTTCTGCATATTGTTCGGTGTTTGTTATAGTTCCTTGTTTGAGGTATTGAAGATGCTGTATTGATTTCTTTTTTTTAAATTGACCATGGTATATAAACACAAAGTTGTCACACTTAATGTTAATAGTCTGACAAGCCCCATCAAGAGAGGCAAAATGTTGTCAAAGACAAGGAAGGAAAAAGCACAGATTATATTCTGGTAAGAAACCCATTTAAGTAGGCAAGAACATGAAAAGTTAGAGAAGATGGGTTTTAAACATATTTACTATTCATGATCTAAATCTGGTCGCAAAAGTGGAGTGGCAATTATGATCCCAAATTCTGTTAATTTTGAAATACTGACAGAAACTAAAGACAGAGGGGGGCAGGTTTAACTTGGTAAAAGGTAAAATAGATGGCAAGAAGGTAACTCTAATGTATATGCCCCTCCAGGCAGTAAAAAGGCTTTATTTAAAAATATTTGATTTAATCACCTCCCAATCTGAGGGAATGATGATTTGTACTGGTGATTTTAATGTGATAATGAATCCCAATCTGGACACAACAAATCGGAAAAGCCTTACGAGCATTTAAAAAAAAAATGGATTCATAGGAAAATTCAGGATCTAGGCATATTTGATATTTGGAGAGATTTTCACAAATATAGGAGACAGTATACTTTCTTTTCTTACAGACATGTTTACTCCAGAATTGATTACATATTAATGTATAACTCTGTGAGACATAGATTAAAAGAACATGAAATGAGCCATAAAGATTTCTCAGACCTGTATGCTTAAAATTGTATTTGGATAGTAACCATAAAAATAAAAAATAAAAAAATAAAACCATTATGGAGACTAAATGTAGGTATGTTAAATAACCTTGTCTTCAAACAAAAAATAAAGGAGGAACTGAAAACAAACTTAAGAATGATGGCAGTGTGAATCTGGCAATATTGTGGGATGCAGCCAAAGCCATTTTAAGGGGCTTTATAATATCTGAAACAGCTTTCGCTAAAAAAGCAAAAGCACAGGAACTCCTTGATCTGCAAAACAAACTTTTGAATTTAGAAGAACATAGTAAAACGGGGAGCTGCAGGCAGAGACTACTACTTCTGCTGCAGGTGGAGAGATGGATGGAGCTGATGGAGGGAATGCTGGAATGAGTGCTGTAAGTTCTTCCTCTGAAAAAACTGAGGTGAGCTGCAGGTCCTGAAGATGACTGAGATGTGGCGAAATGGAGGCAACAGCCTGACCCCCTGGAGAATCTGTGGAGGCGTCAAGACGCCCCCTGGCGACATCAATGGTGGCATCTGCCGTGGGAGAAAGAGGAATCCAGAGAAACAGAGGTGAATGGTGCAGAGGGTAGAGGTGAAGACCATGAAGAAGCAGCAGGAGGTGTGGAGGAGGGCTTCCCGGTAGAAGACCAGGAGCTCTGGCTTAGGTGGTTAAAGCTGCCTGACAGTCCCACTCCGCCTCCTCCAGCAGCTCCACCAAACCCAGGGAAGGCAAGTGAGGAGTCCGGTCGTTTAAAACCTTCAAACAGTCATCAGCTACCTTAAATTGTCTCCATGCAGAGCAAGGTGCGCCCACAGTATCAATATAGTTTGTTACAGCCCCTTTTAAATCCCAAACTCTTCTGCAAACATCAGGTCTCTGGGTCCTGTTGCAAATCATGGCTGTCATGATTTGCAGTGGTTGTTGTGGACCCAAATACTGAGAGGCAGAGGCAGCGAGTAGTTTTGATGATTTAATAAAACGAACAAAAAAACTTACAGAAACCACAGGGAAAGCAGGAAGCCAGAGCAGAACAAAAACAGGAATCCAGGAGCAACATAACAGCAGAGTACAAGGAGGAAAGAACAGGTAGGTAACAGGTAAACAACAGGAGAATCCAGCAAGGAGTGAGAACAAGAAAGGAACTTAAATACTGGGAGAGTGAATCCTGAAACAATGGTCTGGGGCTGATTGGCTAGCAGTTTGCAGGTGTGAGGAAGGAGAGCTGATGGGAGACTGAGGAGAGAGAGAGAGAGAATGGCAGCAGGGAGTGAGGGAGAGTAAACAAGGGAGCAAGGGAAATTAATGTAACAGTAACAGAAGAGCAGTGGTATAAAATTTACATTTTACATCTCAACAAATTTTAGGATGGGATCAACAGGCGCCATGGAGCAATAAAGGGTTTGTATTGAAAACTTGGATTGAAACCTTCAAAGCAAAGGTGTGCCAAGTTTGTAGGATCATTCTTCAAGTACAGCCATTGCTTTTTGATGAAATCCCTGCAGGTATTTAAGGGGGATATTCATATAACAAGCAAACGATGTACCAACAAACATATTAAGAGTAAAGTGTCATGACCAATTCCAGCTGCTGCAAAGTTTTTTTTTGGTACTATACCATGACGTATCTACAGTGGAAAAACTTAATAAAGTTATTCATAAATTCTGTATTAAAACAAAATGAAAAAACAGAATCTCTTCTCAGATTTTACTTTCAATTTATTCCATCAAGGACATACTTAAAAGATACTTAGGATGCTTGTATCTCCTACCAATCTAACAAAAAGACAAATGTTCCATTTAGTCTTTCATTGTATTTACAACAAACAATTCTGGTCAGGCATGGACAGTTTTAAAGTGGAAATCAATATCTATTTACTTCCCCAGTCCTCTCCTTGTTATTTATTTATTTATTAGTTATATTTTGCATTGATCAAAGGTTGTATATTAAATGATTTAGCTTTTAATCATACTTAGCACATGTTACATTCACAAAAGTAAATGGTCTGGATCAAAACCTAGTTTTCATCTTTTTGTTGTAGAGCTGAACTGTTAGTATTCTTCAATTGAAAGTAATAACAACAAGAAAGAAACTGGACCTGCACCTTTGTTTATTTTTTTTATTTCAAAATGTAAAGATTGTTCTCTGGCTTGTTTAATTCAAAACAGTCGTGTTTGTTACATATTTATATGCCTGGTGTAGGATACAACCATTTTTTTGTAGTTGTGGGTTAATAACATTTTTAGGTTAAAGGTATTCCAGTACGATAGGGGGCGACATATACCTTAAAGATCGCATTATTCTATGCCATTAAACAAGGAAGGAAAAAGGCGAACGTGCTTAAACACGTTTTAGGAACTGACACTCCGCAAGGATGACTAAACGACCAAATATACTGCTAACAGGTAAGGTGTTACTTGCAATTTTGATGTCCCATTCTTGATAACATTTGTGATCTAACCACACTGGATGTGTGTAATTTGAAGTATGTTTCGTGCTAGTATTAGCAGTAGTCAACACTCACTGGATGTTTATGTGGTAAAGTGGGAAGGCAAACGTGTCCTGTAATGTTTCATCAACAAGGAATGGTTCTGATGCATAAAGTAGTGCTAAAATGTTTTCGATTTGGGGTTTTACACGGACGAAAATCCGTATTTTATCCGTAACTTGTAGGAAGTGTCGGCTCAAGTAAGGAGTCTCTAAGCAGCAAAAACATTGCAAAGCCATACCTCTACAGAAGAGAAACTCTTATTCTTTATAAGACCGATCAGAGTAGTCTCTGTTATTGAGGAATAATTGTGATTTGTGTTAACTAATTCGGTTTATTAGAGCAACTGGTGAGAACCTCTGTACAACACAGTAAGGGGGCTGTGTTGATGCCTGATTAAAATACTGCAGAAGTAAATGCGGGAAACATGAGGTTTGAGACATGTTCTTAAAATTGTTTGTTTGTTTGTTTTACCACATAGCGGTTTCCCTTATGTCAAGAATGTTAGAAAATTGTAAAACTAGTTTGGAGAAAGACTGTGACGTGTTAGAGAGAACAGATAAGAGTACCACCAGAAAAATAGTGATTCAATGTGTGTCGTTGTTCTGTCGATGTAGCATACCTTATCAGAATATCATACCGAAAGTTTGTTTTGATGGCTCCGCCTGTCGGTTTAACATGCTCTATCGAAACAGCATGCCAACGTTTATGAAGAAGTATGATATTTTGATAGGTGCTTGTTTAATAGAAAATACAGTTTATAAAGGGGTATGCTTTTTTTTTTATAGGTGCTTTTTTAAATAGAAAATATAGTTTATGAAGGCGTATGCTGTTTTGATAGGTTTTTGTTTAATTGAAAATACAGTTTATAAAGGGGTATGCTGTGTTGGTAGGTGCCTGTTTCATAGGAAATGCAATCTATAAAGGGGTATAATATACTGCTCTAAAAAACGGCACACTGAGATAACACATCCTAGAGCCTAATGACTGTGTTGAGAACAAATAACATGAAAATGATTGATGTAAACCAAAATGATCCCACCAGAGGCCTGGATTTAGAATCATACGCCAACTAAAATGAGGGGGAAAAAAAATCACACCACAGGCTGATCCAGCATCAGTGGAAATTCCTCAAGACAAGTCAAAATGAGGTTCAGTAATATGTGTGACATTCATGTTGTGCCTGTATAAGGGCTGACGTTTTCATGCATCAGAAGGAACCCAGGAACCCGCACTACACCAGCCTCGATCAATCAACTTTATTTATACCATAAGGTAGATTTGGTTACAGTTTGGTGAGTCAGCTTTCTTCCCAAACAGGAAACTTGACATAGACACAATAGATATAAATATAACATGATTAAAAGTGGCCTGGTGCTTTATATATTAAAACCATAAAAACAAAACAAAATAAAAACGCTGACTTAAATGCAGGATCCTCATTAGGAGGATATTTTAAAAAAAAAAAAAAAAAAAAAAAAAAAAAAAAAAAAAAAAAAAAACAACAACAAATATTAAAACTATACTTAGTCAACTTTTGGAAACTTATGGCAACAGGAACATAACAGGTTTTATACTGCTTAGTGGGTTTAGGTATCAAATATTTGGATCCAAGTGGGAGGGACCTGCAGAGGATGAGACATGTCTTAAGATGGGTGCAGATAACCTCTGCACCTTGTGTGGTGGAGCCCATCGCTTTGAGTGGAACTACAAGTTTACTGAGAACAGATGGGGCTCGATTGTGCAGACGTTTATAGATCAATTTTAAATAAAACTTAATAAAATTTTCAAAACTTAGTACATTTATTTTCCGCAGAATCTGACAGTGATGTGTTTGAGTTTTTTAATCTAGCATCTTCAAAGCTCTGTTGTAAATCATTCTCAGTAGTTTGATTATTGCGGCTGTTGCTTTAGCCAGGAGGTTATGCAATAACTCTATTAAGAAACTCATGGGATAGGGAGGGCACTGTGGTGGTGCAGGGGTAGAGTTCACCACCCATGTACAGAGGCCTAATTCCTCCATGCCGCCCTCCCAGGTTCAAGTCCCGGCCTGTTGACCTTTGCCAGATGTCTTCCTCTTCTCTCACAACCCACTTTCCTGCCAAGCTACTATCAAATAAAGGCCACTAGAGCCACAGAAATCCTTTTAAAAAAAGAAAATCATGGCATGCATTAAAACATTTGCAGCCATCTTGGCCTCTCGGGGTGACAGCACTGACAACAGGCTAAAATGACCAAAACATCAGCCAGAAAGAATGAGAACAGAGAAACAGACCACTGGTATAGGGTATGCTTTTATTTGTTCTTTAATGTGTCTTTGACTATTTCCTATTTTTAGCAAAAATTGCTTTAAATATTGGATTTGAACAATTTATGCATCTAACACACACTTTTTACATTTAAAATATTTAGAAGGGGTAGCTGAAGTACATTCCCTGTGTGTCAATCTGGAGCAGATATCACACTGCACCTTTAAAGGCAAAATAAAAATACCCACATTAGACACAGAATGTTAATGACTATTTAAGCTTTAATAGCAGATAGAATACATTAATTTCTTCCTACTCAAGTAGACACAGGTACAGTGCATCTGGAAAGCCAGCTGAGATCACCAGGGAGAGATGGGGGATAAGCCTTGTTGTGATTTACATCAGAGACAGACAAAAAGGTGAGGGAACAGATAACAGATATGGCCAGTTTTTCAGTGTAAAACTTACTGTCATTACCCTCTCTGTGATGTCCTCAGCATTAAAATGCAGCATGTTGCAGGATACACAGAAACCGTCCACACCATTTGTAATGAAAAACAAAAGTAGTTCAGTTTTAAATCAGAGACATTTGCTGCAAGACTTCAGAACAATTTATCATTTATCATTAATAAATACATTCTCATGTCAAAAGGAAAAAAACAGACATAGTAAATAATTAATACTTTTGCTTTTCAGAAGAGTAGGTGCAATTTTAAATCTTGCACCTGAGACCTCCACTGTTTGTTTGAACAATGCTTATATCCCTGCCTTGGAGAAAGAGTTCTGCAAACTTCAAAGAGTTAGAGTAAGTACAAAGTTACACACATTTACCCGAATTACTTAAATCAGTAGTATTCACACCATCAAAATTAAGACCCCACAACTGGAGCCATCCTGCTGCAGGTTGTGTTATACAATCTGTGTCATCCACAGGTCTTCACTGAGATGTTTTGTCTTCAAAAAAATTCTGTGATTGTCCAAGTCAGTTCAGACACATTTCAAAATAAACAAGGCTACAAACACAGCAAGGAGGACACAGTTTAAATCACTTTCAGTACTGAAGAATTTTTCTCTCATACATCTTTTCATTCCCCAGTGGGTCTATCACAGTGACAGATTTTTCATCCACTTTGACAATCTGTTGAAATTTACAGAATGAATTAGTTAATTTTAAAACAGTCCTAAAGAATTTCATAAACACAGCAAAATCTCTTAATCAGTTTTGTAGTGAATCCAGAAGCAAGAAAAGTACCACTGCAATCCAGTAACCTCCAACGTTAACAGGACAAATCCAAGTTGAGGTTATGGGTAACTTCATCTTGAAGAAGAAGATAGCACTTAATGTCAATTCCCAAAACTTGAGTGGATAAGGTTACATTGTCTGTAATAAACTCAGATTACCTTTTGAACAACTGTGAACTGGCCACGATGAAAGACAGATGATCAAAGTACAGCATCTAACATATGCACAGGTATCTGTAACGGTATTGGTCTGTTATGAAATCCTGTATTTCTAACAATAGAAATAGTAGTAATAATAGGCAGCAGTAACACTCCTCTCAATTTAGAGCAGTTCGCAAAGTTTGATGTTAATCTGAATGAAAAGAAAAATCAGAAAATTAGCCCAGTAAAGTAGGTCATGGATCAACTTAGAAGTCACTGACTTGCTGCAAGCCACTCAGATAAGAACTGATTGTAATGAGCTTTTTGTTTCACAAATGTCCAGTCATTTGCAGCAATACCTAGAAGGAACTGTTTTTTGTTTGTTTTTTGAGACAGAGAAACATGCACTTCACAAATCTTACATATGTTTTATTCTTGGATCCAGGTGTTCTGCACCTGAGAGAGCTGGGACCAGATTGGGGGGAACCGTAGTTGCTTATTCTGTCATCTTGGTGGGCTTTCTTTTGTTGTGTTCCAGAGAAAACCCTTCATTAATCAAATCATTCAGGTCTTGTTGACATGATTGAAACCACAATTCAGTGGTGCTTTTTATCAAAATGAAAAAAACAGTTTTTAATTGGGTAAGTCTTTGTAATCTCATGGATTCTTCCCCATTTAAACATGTTTCCTATAGAAAGCAGAGGTCTATGCCATGACATTTCAAATGCCTGATTGTTACTTTTGTAATCCAAAGAAATGAGAGTTAGTGATTGTGGACGAATATGGGTATTTGAGGGGTGCTCACTCCAGAAGCTTTTCTAGCATTTTAGTAAAGGGACTTTAAACTGTTGGGACAGTATTACAGATACAGCACTACATACAGGTGATGGTATCGATGGGCACGACAGGTTCTGGCAAAGGTGATGCACAGTGTGTGATTATGCTTGGATCACAATGTTAGGGCACAGTTTTCATCCCTAGCCACACCAATAGTGCACTTTGACCACACTTATGAGAATTGCTACAGCAGTCAGTTGACTTTGTCAGAGAAGAACCTAATCTTGTGACCAGAATCCTAACCTAATGGGAATTGGAGTGTTGAAATGCAACAGTGAGTTATATTCCATTACAATACTTACCTTTCTGCTAGGGGTGCACCGATAAACGACCCCAATTTCCTTAATTTTGGGTGATCAGTGATAAGCTGATACTTGCACGTGAAACCGATCTTATCCACTAATGTTATCTACCTCTGCAAAGGTCTGAAAATCAGCCACTGTCTCCTTTTGCTCTGCTTGTGAGAGAGGACTGACTGACAGACCCACCTACCAGGTTACGTCTGCATGTGCGCAGTTAACAATAGTCACCCACTGTTGCTGACTTTCTCACTATATTTAGCAGCTTTTCAAACAAATGAAAAATCTGTATCGGCCAAAATTAGAATTGGCAGGTGAGGCTTTTTAAAGATCAGTGATTGGCCAGAAAACTGCATTCAGTGCACCCCTACTTTTTACATTTAATTTGTTGGGAAGCTTCATTTTCTAACAGTAACTGAGGCCTACAGTGATTAAAAATGTTGTTCTGGATTCTTTTGTGTTAATTACCCCAAACGGGTTCCATTGCTTAACTGGTGCTAGCTTGCTAAGCACCAACTTCTTTGTGCTTTTACCCAGAAAATTCCTTCTGACCCTAGTTTGAAAAGCAGCTAGCTCAGCTCAGATTACTGCTGGTCCAGAGGGAGCGGCTGTAGTCTGAAGTTAGAGGTGGGCTCATGGCAATCATCAGCCAATCAAAACACACTGAGTTTAATTTTACATCAGTCAAATTTAAAATGAACTATAAGTTGCAGCTGTTGACATTATGAATGTTTTTGTATTGTAGTGCTCTCATTTGTTGTTTATTCTTGTTTTCCTATTGGTTTATTGTACGTCATGTGAGATGTCTAATTTAATGCACCTGTGTGAAATAAAAGATGTGTGCTCCTTCAAACAAAGGGGGAACAACACAGAGCCAAGTTATGTGTTCTGCGTGTCACGTTTAATGCTGCGCCAAAAGTGAATCTGTGTACAACAGCGTATCAGTGATAAAATGTAGGATTAATGTCAAAATAACAGAAGTTGACTGGCCCTTATCACCCTGTGGTTTATTTTGAAATGGAAGGATACTCCACTCAACTTTCTATGTATATGCCTGGATATAGCACTCTGAACAACCAGCTTTTTAGCAATTATCTTTAGTGACATACTGTCCCCGTGGAGGGTGTCAGTGACCTTCTGGACATCTGATAAGTCAGCAGTCTTCTTCATGATTGTGTAGCCTACTGACCCAGACCAAGAGACCATTGAGAGCCCCTGGAAACCTTTGTAGGTGTTTTGAGGATATGACATGAGGAGTTTCCAAAATTAGATCTTTCACAATATTCAAATTTTCTGAGACACAGAATTTTGGGTTTTCATTCTCTGTAAGCCATAATCCTCAAAAATACAAGCAATAAAGGCTTAAAATATTTCACTCTGTATGGAATAAGTCTGTATAAAGATTTTCTAAAACGGATGAGTAAAAATTTGGAACTTTTTCATGGTGTTCTAATTGTTAGAGATGTACCTATAAAGAGAGGCATGATTTAACAACACTTTATTTGCTCTGAATATAATTGTGAAAGGGTTCAATCTAATATAGTGAAAATGTTTTTACTTTGGCGTCCACAGGAACACCTGGTGTAGGGAAAACAACTTTGGGAAAGGAGTTGGCCGAACGGACAGGGTTGATGTACGTCAACATAGGTGAACTGGCACATGAAGGTAAAACCCACAACAAAGGATGATTTCATTGCTACCAATGTTATGAGAGAGGGAGAGACTCATTCATCCTTAGGCTGATCCCCAAAACCAAAACTTTACAAGCTGCTATTGTCTTGAATGACCCTATTTTGTGCACTGCACGTTCAAGCACTTGTTGAAAGCATTTTTCTGCCTTGAACTGGGCGATTTGTCTTAAAATTAATATCATGAGGACTGAATAATTTGCAAGACAGTCAACCCATCTATTTGTAGTTCAATATTCGTGGATTTATTTGTTTGCAGATTTTTCTGTGGAATGTGACTCCAAATTATCCAAAGAAAGTCTGCTTATTCACAAATTTTGCTGCAGAGCATATGTAAAATATTAAAAAGAAAATGCAGCTTTGGAACCTGAAATACCTAGGCACCATGCTGCTGGTCACGCTACTGGCTGGCGTTTGCAAAGGAGCCAGGAGTGCTATTTATTTTTCTTGATGCTGAATGGCTATACCCCAAAGAGCGGAACTGAGGAAAGATTACAGTTTCCTAGACTGTTTTCACTGTTGTTATTAAGACATATAAAAAGGTCATTTGATGTTTGAACTATTAAAATGGGCTGTTCTAAGCATTTTTAGAGAGGGTCTCAAGCATTCATGGGTTTAGCTATTTGCAGGCAGCTGTGGTCCCTAACTCCTATGAAAACCAGGGATCCACTGTGCTATAAATGTAACAAATTTTACAGCCTTTTATTTATATATATATATATATATATATATATATATATATATATATATATATATATATATATATATATATATATATATATAAAATCCAATAGTAGATGATTTACAACAAGTTTAGTTTCAAAACAAAGTCGCAGTTTGGCTGCTCAGTTGTAAAAAAGTACATTAGCCTGGCAAATGTATCTCCAAAAAACAAGCTACAACTTGTGATCTAAGACAAATATTTATTCCTGACCCCTGATCCATGACAATTTATTAGATAATTCAGATGCTAAATGGTGACAAACGCACACAAAAAAATATGTAACCCAGTATGATGGCGGACATACCAAAATTTCAGCATAATTGTGTTACCAAAGGAGAAGCCACATCTCATTAAAGTAAGAAGTCATTGCAGGCTACTGTTTTAAGTTTAAAATAAATACAGTATAATCTGAGAGGTGACTGTCGTATGAATAGCGACGGCCCACTGTTCAGAGAGGAGCTGTTGCTATACTTCCTCACCACCAGCCATTAGCGTGTCAAGTGGCAATATGCTTAGGTATTTCAGCTATCAAGCAGCATTTCCTTTAGAAATGTTCAAATATGCATTATGAAAAAGTCTGCAAATAGGTGGCTTTTCTGTGAATAATTTGGAATCACATTCCACAGAAAAATCTGTAAAATTAAGGAGTGAAGTGGCTGTAAATTCTGAGCTTGGTTCTTACTATTAAAGAGAAGTTTTCCATTCCTCTGTTGCTACATGCATGCTAAGTATGAGGAATTGCTGGAAAGTGAACAACACAATACAAGTGATTTTCCACTTGTGGCTACATGCTCCGGAGGAGTGAATGCTTTAAGTCAGTGACTCGATGCAATCTGCTGAGTTTCCTTAGATATCATATGGTTTTTGTTTTTGTTTTTTTTTCTTTTTTTCTTTTGGACCAATTTGAATTATAAATGGATCTTGACTGCATTGTTTGGAAACTAGGATCACACTGGAGTGCATTTAGACTTGGAATGTGTTTGTATGATTGAATTGACATTTTCTTTGTAAAGTGCCTTGAGATGAAATTTGTTGTGTATTGGCACTGTATAAATAAACTGAAATAATCCACATTATGAAATGGTTCATTGAAAATGTCTGGCATGTACATTTTTGAGTAAAACAAGGGTTGTCAACACTATCTTTTACCAGTTCATATGTGAGTGAAGGACTGTCTAAATCTTTCCCCAGGCCAGTTTTATGATGGGTATGATGAAGAGTACCATTGCCCTGTTTTGGATGAAGACCGGGTGAGTTAAATTCTTTTCTAAACTTTTCAAACCACTTTGTTTTGGGGTTTTTTTTTTGTTTTTTTTTTTTTTTGTTTTTTTTTTCAGAACCCCATTCTTATCCCTTCAACTGTCTAACCTAGCAAAGTTATATTTTAGTGCTGATCTGGAAGTAAAGAGTAATATGTATATATTAAATAAAAAAGATGTTAGCATGTCCACCAGTAAGATTTACTTCCTCTGTTTGCAACCACTGGTGCTCAATTGCATGGAGAAGTGGATACTCTACAGATATCCACGTCCCCTGAATGAAATATTCTGAATATATTTTTTTACAAGACCTTGGTTGTAGGACAAACGTACTTATTTATCAAGAACATCTTAGATCTTAATTATTTTAAATTAGTTACTAAACAATTACACAAATTAAAAATTTTTCCTCCACGATCTAAATAATAATAGCCAATCATGAGGGCCATTTAGCAAAGTCAGTGATTCACATGAGCAGAGTTCCATAAGCAAAAATAAATAAATGTCAGCAAGAGGCTGACATTGTTGCAGTGCTGTCAAAGCAGGCCCTCTCGTGCGGGTGATGTTTTCTTTGTGTGCTAGAGTGATGAGTTCTGTACACATAGATAATTTAATTTACATGTGAAGAATTTAATTAAGCAAGTAATAATAAAAAGTGTGATTATTTGATTAAGATTATTTGATATGCATAGAATTCTTGGAGCAATATGAAGCTGCACCACCTAAGCTTTTGTCATAAACTGGCATTTATCGGCTTCGCATTGAATTGTATCTGCCGTCATCTACGAAATGTTTTAATTTTTTCTGCACCCAACAGTTATAATTGTGTTCCTTTTATCATTGTATCCAGCAGATGTAACTGCTTAAGCAACTGATGTCAAAACCCTAACTTTATGTCCTATTTACCTAAAATCCAAATTTTTGTTTTTCCACTTTTTGAAATGACCTATTTCAGTTAGACCCTTGTTCCATGCAAACAGATTAAACAATTATGAAATTGGCAGGGTAGCTGTTGAATATAATCTTGGTTCCTGGAATCCCACAGGTGGTGGATGAACTGGATCAAAAGATGATTGAAGGTGGTGTGATTGTAGATTATCATGGCTGTGACCTGTTTCCTGAACGCTGGTTCCACATTGTTTTTGTACTTCGCACGGACAACACCCAGCTGTACACCCGACTTGAAGACAGGTAAAGTTTTATTGTTTCTTTTCACACATTTAGGGAGCAGCATGGCTCCATACATCTGCTTTTAAATGAGTAAGAACATGTTTCTTTCCATGTCTAAGTATTTAAGGAAGTTCAGCAGATTGCATCATACATTAGAAGTAATCCTGCAATGATCAATTCACAGTATCTGTTAGTTGCATCAGCCCTTAACGTATAATTTGTACGAATACCAAATGACAATGAATCTTGTTTACAAACAAATCTTGATGCTGCTTTTCTTGTAATGTGTGACTGAACTTCTGACAAAACTTTTCTCTAACTACCTTGTTGCTCTAACTGCATTGGGTGATGACTAGCATGTATCAATTCAGCTCCTTATTAAAGTACTTCTGTTGTTTAGAAAGGCTGGGTGACACTTTAAGACCGTGCACAGTTCCACAAATATTGAGTTTGCAAATGTAAAGCAACTGGTGAGACATGTTTAGTTATAATCTTGAGATGGAAAATATCCTGCCACTTCAGAATGAAGCATTTGCAATGCTCTCTCGAAATTTTAAGGCCATTATTGTTGAAAGTATTTTCTGCATTACTCTGGATGCTTCAGTATCATAGATTCCAAACATACACTCTAAGAAGTTACCCACTGGATATGTTATTGTCTTTTCTTTTGCTTACAGGGGTTATACGGGAAAGAAACTGCAGGACAATGTGCAGTGTGAGATCTTCCAAACTATTTATGAAGAGGCCATGGAAGCCTACTCTGAGGAGATTGTCCACCAGTTACCAAGTAACACCCCTGAGGACCTTGAGAAAAACCTTGAGCAACTAATTCAGTGGACTGAGCAATGGATAAAGGACCATAACTAAAACCTGGAATGTGCAATAATTTTGAAGATTAAATATAACTTTCTACTAAATAAATGAGCATTTATTTTTGTAGACCTTTCAATTATTAACAGTTATGTTCACCTATAAGAAACCTGCTGTAAGTACGAGCTAATTTTACCTGGTCTTGTTTTGCAAGGAGTGCAGCAGTGTCGCTTTAATAGTTTTCAGCTTTAAAACAGTTAAAATATGGTTCTGGGCTCATATTCACAAACATTCTCAGAGTCCTCTCATAGCACTCCAATCTTAGCCTAAAAAATCCTACCAAGGAGTCCTACCTTAAGAGTGTTTCACTCAGCTGCTGAGAGCATCTCCTCCCGCATTCCCAGGATTGTTAGGAGTACATAAATTGTTTCAATTTGCTAAATGTCAAGTCTATATTTATTTACTTCCTTGAAATGTAGAAGCTGCAAACATAAGCTTTCCTAGATTGCTGTAATTTTGGCCTATTTCTCCTGACAGAACTAGTGTAACCAAGTGAGGTTTGTAGGTCACTACGATAGAACATTTACAAGGACCTGATATCTGATAGATAAATGAGTTGGCTTAATTTAAAATAGCATGAAAATAAACTAAGTTAATTCAAAAATATACATACCAGGGATGTGTTTGTTAAATACAGCCATGATAATATATATATATATATATATATATATATATATATATATATATATATATATATATATATATATATATATATATATATATATAAAATAATTTACACCTTTTTTAAATGTCCATTTTTATTTTTTATTTTTTTATTTTTTTTATTTTTATTATTATTATTTTTATTTTTTTGTACCAGGACACACTTTTTTTGGCTCTTGTAGGTTCTAAGTTTTTTGTTTTTAGCTACCTTCAAATGAGCAAAAACACAACCACACTATCATTATTAAACAAAGATGAAGAAATTGAAAAAACTGTCAAAAAATAAAAAAGCTCCCTTTCTACAGGAGAAAGAGGAGAATGGGAGGTGCTAATAAGAAGCACTTTACCTGGTCATCCTTGATATGACACAACCTCTATTAGAGCTGTAGCTTACTGGTGTTGCAGTGGCCCAGACAAACTCCAGACCATGACCTGACTGAAATGTTGCATTGGTATCTTAACAGCTGTGCAAACTTCCAGTTTCTATCTTATCTTATAAGATAGAAATAGATTTATTTATAGATTTTTTTATTATTTTTAAAAGTTTTATTATTTTATTTATAGATTTTTATTTTTTATAGATATTTATTCATTTATTTTTAGATTTATTCTTATAAGATAGAAGTAGATAGATTTCTATCTTATCTATCTTATGTTATGGATATTTAAATTAGTTTTTGAAAGCTGTAGAACAAAGTAAAAACCAGATTACTGCTACATAGAACTTGAAAAAGGCTTTGGAAATTAGTTTGCTTTTCTTTCCTTGCATCAGTTCTTCTACTAGCCTCCAGCTTCTTCCCAAGTCCTGTGAAACCTCTTTTAACATCCACTTGGTCAGTAGATTGAAGGATATCAGTCGCAGTACAGTCGCATTTGCAAGGACACAAAACCTTTGTTTTTTTATTTTTTATTGATACAAGGGATTCTTACACACTGGTATTGGATCAGAACAGCAAAGATGTACTGCTTGGCTGGGAAAAACAAAATTCCTTGAAGTTAGTTGTCTGAAAAACAAAACTACAGTGCTGAATTTTCTTGTTAACCGATTGACATTCAGGAACACCTCACAATTTTTATTTGTGTCTCATCTGGAACAAATCAGTTCACCTGTTCAGCTATTCTCCTGACTTTCAACAATGCTGCTGTATAAACAAATAGCTTCTGTCTGTATCCTAATGCCAGTTTTTATACGGAACACTGCAGGGGAAATGGCCAGACCCATAACTTTGATCAAATATTACTGCAGTCAGTTTATATAAAATGTTTTAATGTATTTTGATTCATAGTCTTATTAGGTAATGTGAAGTACATTTTAGGGTTGCCTGTGTAAAAGAATGTTACTAAAATTAGGATCTGGGGCTGGATGGAGCGCTGAAGGCTCCCTAAAAAAAAAAGTCTATTGACATTCATGGTCCAAGTTCACCCTGCTCACCCACAATTTTTCATCTCTAATTTTGTATTGGATTGAGATCTGGGCTCATACTACAAAGCAAGTTCAACCTATCCCATTGCATGGTCAAGTGTTTTGCCTGTACCAAATCTGTAATTTTGTGAATAATAGTAACCCCTTCAGCGACTCCGTGGAGCACGGGGCTACCTTTAGCCTCAACCTCAACAGCATTAGCTTTTACTTTTAGCATCAGGATAATGGGCTTCATTTTAAAAACCATTTCATATAGGTTGTGAGAAGAGGGGAGAGGGAAAATACCCATGAATCGGACATGCTCACATTACGGGACTATCGGTGATTAAACCACTCAGTGGGATGAAGTTTGAATCTCTGATAGCCTTAGTTCAGGCTTGCTTTAAGGCTGAGAAGGTGTTAACCACACTGCTCTGAACACGCCCACCGCGTCAGCAGAGTTGTTTGGACACCGCGGCAGAAGTATCGTTTCTTGATTTTTATTTTTTTTTATTATTATTATTTTAAATTATTTATTTATTTTCCTCTTTCTTTTTCGAATGTGCTGTAGTCTTTTAATTTTTTCGTTTATAAATAAGATGGGTTTCCCTACCCACAGTTTTTACTGTTGGGAGGCTTTTTTTTTTTTTTTTTTTTTTTTTTTTTTTTTTTTTTTTTTTTTTTTTTTTTTTTTTTTTTTTTGTCGTGGGCAATTTATTGAAAACTCGGACGGATCTCTCGGCTTTGGACAAAATGGAAAGGTTTAGAAACAAGGAAGTGAATGATTTTGAGAAGGAAAACACCGTACAAATTGAAATTGAAGGAGAAAGCAAGATATCAGCGTTGGAATTAATAAAGAACATGCGGCTTCTCTGTGGAGGATTATTGCCATGTCAATTACTAACTGACGAGAAATATGAGGTGACAATGAGCAACATAACTGCAAAAAAGAGATTCTTGGACGGCTTTAAAATCGGTCCTACAAATATCTTGGACTCTCAGTCTATATTACAGATGAAGAAATCATAGAAAAACGTCATGGTTGTGGTGTTTCGGCGGTGTCACCGATCAAGCGTGGGGTGTGGCCGGGAATGAGGATCTTGGATGGAACAAGGTTTGTTAATGTTAAATTCACAGAAACTGTGCGGTCTCTGCCTTATCCAGTCAGGTTTAATACAGCTGTGGATCCGGAATACTTTAGAGTCATACATGGTAAACAAGTTTGTCAGGCTGAATCTGCATTCAGCCTGGTCATATTCTTAGGGATTGTCCTGAATTTCTTTGTTATTCCTGCGGAGTCCAGGGGCATTACGCGGGAGAATGCTCCAAAAAGAAAGTTGTGGAGAAATGTCAAGTTTATCATAATAATATGAATGAATGCATGTGCAATGCAAGCGAGTCCGAGGATCAAGATCAGGGTTCTGTTCATTTAAACACTGAGGATGAATGTGGGAGCGATAGTGAGATGGAGCCGCTCAGTGCGTGCAGAATGGCAGTGAACAGACAGGTGAAACAGAAACTCCGGCAACAAACTCGGGACTGTTTATAGAGACCGCTGATGAAAGGGTCGTTCAGGTGGACATTCCGCCGGGGATGTCTGTCCGGCCGGGGGAAAGCTTCGGGGAATGATGGTGAAGAGGAGCGGGGAGCAGTTGCTGCTCCTCCTCCCACTGTAGAAGCACAAAAAGCCTCTGAATCTCAGGTCCTGTCGCCCAACCACCTGCCGTCTTTCCAGACTCCTTTGGAAAATCTGCCACAAAAACTGAAATTAATTCCTGGCATGGAAACGGACCCTGATCTTGATCTTTCGACCATTTTAGAAACCAGAAAACGATTAAATTCATTGACTACAAAAACATGTGGCTTCTCTCGCTTAATGCCAGTGGGCTCCGAGGAGAGGAAAAAACTGAAGCAGTCATTTTTCAGTCACATTTTGATATTCTGTGTTTACAAGAAACTAAATGGGACTGTGCAAAGGAAAATGAAATGTTAAATAAATGGAAAGGTAAAATGTTTCTTCTATATCAAACAGTTGTGCGGGAGGGGTGGCTATTTTCTCAGAAAGAGCTTGTTTCTAAATAGTCAATTCACAAAGATAACGAAAATTAATTATAATAGATTTTTTTTCAAAATAATAAAACACTCAGATTAATCAACATACATGCTCCAAATACAGAGACACAAAGAAAGATAGATTTTCGGCACTTAAGAAAATGGATCACAAGTAATTGTATCATCATAGGAGATTTTAATGTTTTTCTCACAAAATCTGACATTTCTAATAATTGTATATTCTCTGAGGATTCAAGTAGAAGCACACTTTTTGGCCAATAGTTTAATACACATCTGGAGACTGTTTCATCCTGGGAAAAAAACAGTTTACTAGAAAACAGGTAATTTTAGGCAAACTGAAACAATCAAGACTAGACTTGTGCCTGACCTCAGTTTCTCTTGTCCCCAAGGTGTCGTACTGTCTCATCCAAGAGAACGCCTGGAGTGATCCTTCCTTGTTGGAGGTTGTGATGGGGCGAGGCATCAGAAATGGGGGTCTCTGGTGTCTGAATGCTGCTGTTCTCCAGGATGAGGTTTACAGAGGTAAGATTCGTGTCCTGCTGCAGACCCTGACTGAGGAGATGGCTCATACTGACAACCTGCTGGATTGGCTGAACCAGGCTAAGCAAAGGATCAAAAATGTCACAATTAAATACAGTAAGCAGAAAAAATGGAAAGAACTACAAAATGAACGTAATTTTTGGAAACAATTAAACATTGAACTGGACAATTTAGAAGTAGATAAAAGTAGAGACATCACAGATTATATAGTACTAAAGAAACAGCTCGATCAGATAGAAATAAACAAATGTAGAGGAGCCATAAATAGAAGCAAAGCCAAATATTTAACACAAGGAGAAAAATCTACATCTTACTTTTTAGCACAGGAAAAATGCAAACATATTAATGCAACAATTAATGAACAATTAAATAATGAAGGAGAGAAAGTAACAGATATCACAAGCATTCTAGAAACAGTTCAAACATTTTATTCACAGCTTTTTAAAAGTAAAAACATCTCTGAAGACAAAATAAATAAGGTTGTCGGTGTGATCCACTCCTCACTCTCTCAGGAGGATAGTTTCTGCTGTGATGCTCCTGTAACAGAAAAAGAAATTCAATATGCCATCAAAACCTTAAATCACAATAAAAGTCTTGGACATGATGGTATTTCTGCTGAATTTTACAAACAATTCAAAAACCACATCAGTGGAATATTGCTTAAAGTTTTCACTGTCATGGAGCAAACAGGGTGCACGCCCAAAACTTTTGCACAGGGAGTCATACCCATTCTTTACAAAAATAAAGGAAATCGGAATGATCTTGAGAACTGTAGACCCATCAGTTTATTAAATGCAGATTATAAAATATATGTAAAAATACTAGCAAACAGGTTAAAAACAGTTGCAGGCAGCATTATTAGTCCATCCCAGGCATCTGGTATTCCTCAAAGAAACATCTCGGATACAATATTGTCAATAAATCATACCATCCAAACCATGACAGATACTCAAGACATCTTTTTCAGTGTGGTTTTCAGCAAAGCTTTTGACAGAGTAGAATACAACTTTTTATGGGCAGTTTTAAACAAATTTGGTTTTGGTCAGTCATTCATCAGCAGATTAAAGTTGTTATATTCAAATGCTGAAAGCAATGTTAAATGTAATGGTCATTTTACAGATTACTTCCACTTACACAGGTCAGTTCGGCAGGGGTGTCTGCTGTCCTCCCTGCTCTACAGCTTGGTGGCTGAGCCCCTCGCCATCCTAATAAAACAAGATGAAAACATTCAGGTTATAAAATCACCTCAAGGTAATATCAGTAAAATCTTCCAGTTTGCAGACGACACATCAGTCACAGTTGTCAATGAAGATAGTTTAAATTTGGTCATTAAATATTTACATACATACGGTTCAGCTTCAGGAGAAAATATAAGTACTTCAGAGTCAGAAATCATGTATTGTGGTGGGACGGCTCGGACGTCAGGAAGGTGGGATTTCAAGGAAGTGGAAAACACAGTCAAGGTCCTGGGTGTGTACCTTGGTAAGCAGCGGAGAGCAGCAAGAGATGAGACCTGGAAAAACATTTTAACCAAAGTTCAAAAACAACTCAATGTGTGGAAACAGAGAAAATTAACAATTAAAGGAAAAGCAGTCATTGTCAGTAGTTTAATCATTTCAAAAATCATTTATCCCCTCAGTGTTTATGACCTTTCTAATCAAGCACTTAACAAGCTGAACAGTGAAATTTCATTATTCATTTGGAAAAACAAAAGGAATTTAGTTGCTCATAAAACAATGATATAAACAGGGAGGACTCAAATTAGTTGACATTTCATCTAAAAAACAAGCCATAAGAGTTAAACTCATTACTAGATTCTTGACTTCTCCAATGAAACATATCTGGCATGATTATTTTCAAACCTGTTTAAAATCATTTGGTACAAAAACATATTTAACCTGTGCTCACTTTCCAGTCCAGAACATTCACAAAGCAATGAACTTTATGTTGAATTCTTTGAAGCTTGGAAAAAAGTCAGGCCTCTTCTAACAATAGACGTTAAGTACAGATCTCGTCTCTCGCTGCCAACTTTTTAAAAATCCTGAGGTGGTCTGCGAGGGCAGGATGCTGGATCTTCCATCCTGGACAAGAGCTGGTATTCACACCTTTGGGCAGATACTGGGTGATCGAGGGGCATTGGACATCAACTGAAATCTTGTTTCAGTTATTTGAAACAAGATTTCAAGTAATTTCAGAGGTTCTAAATTTCTTTGCAAGAGAAACATAATCTAAAACTCTAAAAATATTCAGGCTGCTTTGCCTTTCCACTGGTTCTCGATCATTGACAGGTGAGGATGACATCAGGCGGTGCAGGATGACGCCCTGAATTTCACTCTGTCTGTTGGTGATAAGAAACTTAGCATCCACTCAGTAACTACAAAGAAATTATAATCTCACAAATTTTACAAGAACCAACAGCCCACAAACAATGGCTGAAAATATTTCAAAGTAAACCATTTCAAAATATTTGGTTCAATTTATACACAAAACTCAGTCATCAGCAAGCTAACAATACAGATTATGTATTAAGACACAGAAGGATTTTTACGGGTGTCGTCCTGCACCAAATTAACAAGAACACATATGGCAGAGGCTGCACAGTTTGTCTTTCAGACCCCGAGACGTTAGAGCACCTATTCCTCCGCCGTCCTGGCTGCACCCTCTTTTGGGAGAGGATAGGAGACGACATTGCAAGCATTACTGTGGACACAAGAAAGGATGGAAATGAGTGGGACTGGGTAAGACTCTTTGGATTCAAGAAACCATATGCACAACTGGCTGAACATCAATATCTCCTTTGCAACACTCATCCTCTCCATTGCCAGACACTCCATCTACATCTCCAGGAACTATCAGCTTTATGAAAACAAAACTGTGGATCGTTGGAAACTATTTTTTGGACTGTTGCAAGATCACTGGAGAACAATTAACAGCATCAATGAAGGACTTTGTCAGGAAATGTTTGGGCCACTTATCACCTGTAAATATTTTGAAGAATGGACTTTGTAAATTATTAATTTAGTTAGAAGAATTTTTGAGTTTGTAAGGTATGTTATATTTTTGAATTTCTGGAATATTTGGAAAATCTATTTTTGTTATTTTTCACATCAGTATTTAAATTTTGTTGTTTATTGTACATGGTGTAAAAAAAAAAAATTAATTTGTATTTTTTTTTATATAATAAAAGATAAAAAAGAAAACTCTTCAAGCATAACAAGGAACAGGGTTCCTGGTGTTGATTTGATTTATTTTGTTTATGATATATCTTTCTGATTATTTTGATGGGTAGTAGTATGTGTATGGCATCTAAGTCAAACAGGAGGTCCATTGTCCTCTTTACAGTGTGTAACTGTCTCAAAGACATCTGTTTAAAACGTATTAGTTTGTGCTCACAATTAGTGAATAAAGAATTAAAAGTTAGTAAAATATTAAGTGAAAAAATTGTGAAACTGATGCATGAAGAAAATACATGTAAAGCAATATGAACTTGGAAAAAGTGGCTCATAAGCAATATGATTTTCCATTGACTAATGTTCATTTGAATGCATCAAAGTGGCACTCTGGGTTTTGACCCTGATGGACATAAGGAGAATGAACAAGTTGACAGTAAGAGAACTTCTTCTGCATGTGGTCCAAAAGGTGCACACGGTAACTGTTCATTTTAGTTTTACTGTTTTATAGATCTTCAAGAGGGCGGTATTGCTATTTGTTGTGACTTTTATTTGTTTCATTGTTTTATTGTGCATTAAAGATATTTGAGATTTGAATGACAGTTACTTTGAAGATTTCATGGTGTTGACACAGAAAAAGAGAGTGAGGAGAGAGAAAATAAAACGTTCAAACGACACCCGTTTGAACATGGCCGTTATTTCATTGGATTGTGCAGCTACACCATGTCTTTTGAAACATTCAATTCAGTTATTCAGTTCAGCTAATTTATATAGCACCAATTCACAACAAATGTCGTCCTGAGGCACTTGATAAAAAAATAAAAAATTCAATCATAAATACTTTCCTATTGATCCTAGTTATCAAACAGTACAGTAAGCTTAATTAATTATTCAAAGTAGTTCAAAAAGTTACTAAGGAAACCCAGCAGATTACATTGAGTCATTGATTTGCAGCATTCACTCCTCCTGGCGGAGCATGGAGCAACCACATGGCATTGTGTCCTTTACAGCAATCCCTCATACCAAGCATGCATGTAGTGACAGTGGAGAGGAAAAACTCCCCTTTAACAGGAAGAAATCTCCAGCAGAACCTGGCTCAGTACAAGCGGCCATCTGCCACGACTAACTGGGGGTTTAAGAAGACAGAGCAGAATGCAAAAGAAAAACAGATGAACTGATGTAAGATTATTTTTGATGTTCATGAAAGTAAAAAGTTAGTACCAGGAGAAGGAGTACGACTAGTTAACGGCAGCATTGTCTCAGCTGAAGCCCTCCTCCAGGAAGGCATCACAGCCAAACAGAACGCCAGACCAGGTGGAGCTTCTATGGAGAGGAAAATAACTGAGAGAAAAAAAAGTTAACAGTTGAAATAACAGCAAATAATGCGAACTGGAGAGTGGCAGAAGAAGAAAGGGAGAAAAAGTGGTCAGTTTGTCCTCCAGCAGCCTAAACCTATGGCAGAATAGCTACAGAAATAGCTCAGAATAACCTAAGCCAATTTAAGTATATGCTTTATCAAAAATGAAAGTTTTAAGCCTAGTCTTAAAAGTAGACAGGGAGTCTCACAAACTAAAACTGAGAGCTGCTTCCACAGGAGTGGAGCCTGATAACTAAAGGATCTGCCTTCCATTCTACTTTTAGAAATTTTAGGAATCCATCAGTAATCCTGCAGTCTGAGAGCAAAGTGCTCTGTTAGGAACATATGGAACAATCAGATCTCTGATGGATGATGGAGCTTAATTATTAAGGGCTTTATATGTGAGAAGGAGAATCTTAAATTCTATTCTGGATTTAACAGGGGGCCAATGAAGGGAAGCTAAAATAGGAGAAATATGATCTCTCTTTTTAATTTTCATCAGAACTCTTGCTGCTGCAGTTTGGATCAGCTGAAGGCTTTTAACTACATTCTGTGGACTTCCTGATGATAAAGAATTACTGTAGTCCAGCCTTGAAGTAACAAATGCATGGACTAGTTTTTCAGCATCATTACTGGACAGGATATTTCTAATGTTGGCAATATTCCAGAGATGAAAGAAAGAAATTCTAGAAAGATGTTTAATACGGGACTTAAATAACATATCCTGGTCAAAAATAACACAGAGGTTCTTTACTTCATTATCTTAGACCAATTTAATGCCATCCTGATCAAGTGATTGACTAAGCAGTGTCTCTTTCAGAGGTTCTGGTCCAAAAACAACCAGTTTGCCTACCTGATAGATAAGATTTAAACCAGCCTGGTGCTGTTCCTTTGATACCCATATGTTCCTTCCTAAGCCTTCCTAAGAGAATATTGTGGTCCACTGTATCAACAGCAGCACTGAGATCAATCAAAACCAGAACAGACACAAGTCCTTTATCTGAGGCCAAGAGAATGTCATTTGTAACTTTCACAAGTGCTGTTTAAGTGCTATGATGAGCTCTGAAACCTGACTGAAACTCTTCAAACAGGTCATCACATACATACACATGATTTGAGATGCAGTATTTGATCTACCAGATCTGCCATCAGGGCCAGCTCAAGGTCATATATATTAAGCCGAACTTGATGTGGGACCTGTCCTCCTGTTTAGAACATCGGCACCACTAACAGCGTTTTATCTAGGTGTGGTAGAATCCAGGAAAGGGGTGGAGCTTAAAACAATCTGAGCTAATTGGTTATTATTTGCTGAGATGTGTTTATGGACAAACTGAAGCTCAAACACAGAGAAAATTAAACTCGTGCCATCAGATTGTAACTTTAAATGTTAAAATCTTTTGACACAAAACATTATTTTTAACATTTTTAAAGTAAACTTGAAAAGATTTTAGCATTTAGAGTAAGTGTAATTTAACAATGCTGAAACCATCAAATCAGACTTAATAATATTCTCATTCTCTATAAAGAAACATTTTAGGTTTGAGGTCTGTGTTTTAATTTAAGCATTTGTGAGAGGCCCCTGATGGTCTCGGGGGTCCTAATTAGTGGCTAATTAGTGGAGTTTGCTTATGCCTTGGGTTCGCTTATGTGCTGTCTGCCAGCTTGTTACTCATTCCTTTGTTGTGACCATAGCAATGATCTTGTTACAGGATCAGACTGAACACATAATGATGACAGCCTTTTGGAAGATCTGATGCTTTGTTGTTCTTGTCTCACTCCTACCCTTATACGCAGACTTGCTTGCTCCTGTTTACGATCATTTGAAGTGCTAAATGGTAGTTGTCTATGGAGTCTAAATTCAGTACCACTGATTTTAATAATTAACTTAGTGTTTTAAATTCTGTTGCCATTGTTCAAAAGTAAAAATCTCATAATTTTTGTATGCATTTTCGAGTAGCTGCTGGTTTAAAGGCCTTTGTATTCTACACACTAAGCGTCACATCATTACAGATTGACACACATGGACCAACTAACATTTGAGAGGCATACAATTACAACTAGTTAATAGTTCGTTGTTTCCAGGTTCTGTTGTGATAATTTATGAATCGTATTGATATTTTTTTACATTATTTGAAACTTTCTTTGGACATTTATTATTTTTTGCTAAAAACTAGATTTGTACAACCTTAAAGCTGATCTGTAAGATACATGTCCCTGAGAACCATCTGCCTTGTTTGATCTGTGGTTTTAAGCTCCCCATTCATATTTGAAACCCATTTTTCACATCTTCAATGAAGACAACACGTCTATCTATATATATATATATATATATATATATATATATATATATATATATATATATATATAAGATCTTTAATTTGAATATGTGTTGCCTTTGTAGCCTATATGTTTATTTATAGGGAAATACTCTGAATCATAAATAGATGTCTGAAATTAATAACAAAATCAATCTATTGACAGGACAATGAGCACAAACTTACTACAATAGATTGATATGCTTCTAAAAGTAGCAATACCCGTACAAAGATGGCAGTTACATTAACGCATCGGTATAATAAACATTGGTAGTCAAGGGAAAATCAAGATGTAAACATAGTTTTCTTTTATTCCTCTTTACTTTTTTCCTCGTTTTAATTGACCTAACAAAATCTACACTTAATTTTCAACTGGAAATATCCTAAATATTTCCAAAAAGTTCATATTTCTGGCGTAGTTCGTTCAGGTGAAAACGTTCTTGTTTCAGCAGGTGGCACTGTTTTCCTGTAAATACCATACTCCATCTTCGAAGAAAGCTAGTAGGAAGTAACGCTTGTTTTCCAGCTTACCGGAGTGGCAGTGGCATTCACAGTCTGCGGTGGCCTTGAACATAAAAACAGGATTTGGATTTAACTGGTAAGTTGGATTGTCTTCCCTTACACCCAGTTCTAATATCAGCGCACAACTCAAATTGTTTATAAACAAAATATCTCGTTTATTGTTTCCCACTGTGCCGTTTTAAAAGGCTGTCATTGTTTTCGTTTTCATAATGATTTTACGTTTCTTTGCCTTACAAACTGACAAAGTCGTGTCAACAAATGTAGCTAGTTTTCCAAGTATCCTCCTTCCGGGAAGAGCTGGGTGTGAATGTTTCATTGACGTCTTAAATCAGTTTTTCTACTTTTGTATGTCATACATACAGAGAAATATAGTGCAAAACCACGTGGACAGAAATAAGTTAACATATGACAGACGAGTCAAAGATAAGCATAACATTTATTTCATAAATAGTCATTTCTTTACGATAAA
This sequence comes from Anableps anableps, assembly GCA_014839685.1. NCBI lineage: Eukaryota > Metazoa > Chordata > Actinopteri > Cyprinodontiformes > Anablepidae > Anableps > Anableps anableps. The sequence goes on along the minus strand of CM026066.1, from coordinate 5,082,090 downwards.
ACATGTAAAAGCATGCAGGTGAAACTGAAGCATATAGCTAAAACTAATAGGAAGTAACAACGAACTCTACCTCATACTCATGGTCACCTGAATGTTACATTTAATCTCTGTCCTGTGTCCACCACAGAAACTTCCAAGAAATGCCTCTGCCAAGATTGTTGATGGTGGTCACAGGAGATGATTTTGGCTACTGTCCGAGAAGAAACCGGGGCATTGTGGATTGCTTTTTGGCTGGCGGCATTTCCAATGTATCCCTGCTTGTTAATGCCTCAGCTGCCAAAGAGGCGGCTAGTCTGGCTGGCAGGTAGTGTTATGTTCCACTTTATTTTCTAAAATCCTGGTGCATGGTTTAACAAGCTGTTAAAAACAAAGTTGATTGTGATCTAAGGTTCTCTCTCAGAAAAAAATAATATATATGTTTTACTCATTTAAACTTTTTTGATCAATACAGTTTTTAAATTTGCATAAAATGGAACTAAACATAATTTGACTTCTTTTACTGAGCAATGACGATGACCACATGTTGTTAGCCTTGTTTACGGCAGCATGTTGAGTGAACATCTGGATTAGTGAGATTGCAGCTGTGATTTTGTCATGTGTCTTTCTTGTTTCAATGCCTCATATGTAGGAAATGTTGTCATTAACATTTATGTTGGGGTTACCATTACGTAGAAATTTCAAACTCAAATGAGGAAAATTGTCATTACCCATAGGTATCTGAGATGCTATGGACACAAAAAGCATTAATTGCCATACAAATTTAAATAAAATTGAAGTGCACCAACAGAATGATGATTTAACAATTAGCATCAAATTAATGTTTAGTTATCATATCTTTATATTTTAATTAATTAATGCTCTTTATTCTAATCAATTGCACAATGAACTTTAAAGTGGATTTATCTCACTCTAAAAATAGCATAAAAAGAAACTTAAAAATTAAAGCTGCAAGCAGCCTCGAATGGCCCTTGTGGTTCAGTGCTGCTCTGGCCAGGGCACGACTGCTGGAATTCCAGCACCGCCACCTCAGTAAAGCCATCACATGCACAGAAAGTCAGGATTATAATAAATTTAGATCTCCCATGCCTTAGGCCAAAATGACCAAATTTGAAGCTGATACTTCAAAAACCCTAGGTAGAGTTTGTCAAATGTTTGTTCACATGTGAAATGTCAAAAATGACTTTGGACACAAAATGGTCGACTTCTTGTTGGATTTAGGACCTACCACCAATCGTCTTTTTTTTTTTTTTTTTTTGTTCTTGTCTTGAATGGTTCTATCTGTGCACCAAATTTCAGTTGTATGCATTACACCATTTGAAATTGGTTACCTTTAGAGGACGCAGTATTGTCATTTGGCCACGTCCAGTTTCAACTCTATTGAAATACTTGAATTTCACATATGACTGAGGGAAGATTAATAAGAAACAGTACACTTACAATAGGCCTTTGCAGTACATTTGCTGCTCGGGCCTAAAACTAAGTCTTAGCAGCTACTGAAGAGGACAGTAAGTCAATCTCGCAGTGGTCAACTAATGTGTTAACAATTAACAAAACACACTGAATATCTCCACAAAAAAATCATATGCTCAGATGTTTTCTTGGACTGCTTATGGTTTTGATTGAGACACACATTCCTTGTGACATCATTTTAGCGAGCTTCTGAAATTTCACAACATTTATTTACATGCAGAGTTGCTTTCATTTTTCGATAAGAGATGATAGGAGTGTCAGACTGCTGCACAAATAGTTCTGGAGCACATCCTAAAGATGGGGTTAATGTCTTGACTCTGTGGTGGCCAATCCATGGGTGAAGATGATGTCTCATATGGGTGTGTCACTTCATGCCCTCCTCTTCTTAGCCTAATGAACCCCATCACTCTGGAACAGGGTAAATCTGGATCGATCTGATCACACAAGCTTCTTCCATTGCTCCAGAGTCCAGATCAGCATCCGCCACAGCTGTTTAGTCTTGCCAATAAGAGTGTGGAAATGCTCTTACGTTCACTATCAAGCATTGTCAGGACATTTGTTTTAGTTTTCCTGCGATCTAATTTCACCAAACATTTTAAGTGATTGCTGATCAGTCAGTCAAATTTTTATTCTGACATTTATTGTGTTGATGATGGTTCCTTACTAGCCTTCCAGTGTCCAATAATCCATTGAAGAGGTCTTAACCCAATTTTAGTCATTTCATCAATCTTCTTAGGTGTTATCTTTGCTTGATGCATGCCTAAAACTTTACCCCTCTAACACATAAACCATCCTTTCCACTAGACAGGATGTGTCTTTTGACATGGTTGTTTCAATTCAATTCAAAAATCCCAAAGGGAAATTAAATGCTGATGTAACTCATTTAATTAAGGAGTGATTTATAGATTGTGATGGCTGTGGACAGGAAAGATCTCCTATAGCTGTCTGTTTTACAACCGATCTGAAGAAGCCTCTGGTACTGTTATAAGACTGAGTGCAAACAACAACAACGGTATGTGTATGTTCTGTTCTTTTCCTTTACTGGGTCTCAGTGACGTTCATTGAATTGCCATTTTCTAACATCCTCACCTTGGCACAGACAAAGATTGGGGATGCTTGAAATTGACAGGTTGTAACAGACTACAGCCTTTAGTGTTTTTCAAAACAAAATAATGTCAGACTATTAATTTAAGTGATTTTGGGAAAGAAACTTTCATATTATTGACCTTTTAACTGAAATTGAGATGTTTTACAGTTAAAATTATATTTGTATTACAATTAAAAAGAACACAATTTTTATTTTCATATTTTCCCTTTTTCAAAAAATCTATATATTGCACCTGGCAACTACTAGATTTTTGATTGCCAATGATTGTGCAGCCCAGTGTGGAAAAAAAACAACTCTTCAAGAGATCTATCTTTACAACTATTTTGCTAACTAAAATGTGGCACAGTTCAAGCTGCTTGAAATTGAGCATGTATGATCATTTTGTACCATCTGTTTATTTGTTCAGCATGTGGTTTGTTAAATAAAGGTTAGTCTGATCATTTACTATCTGAAAATGCATTTCTGTGGAACTTTTTTAGAGGTCAGTAATAGAATATATATAATTATCATATTTTTATAATTATCTTTAATTATTAAGTAGATCAACAGTGAAAAATAAGCATTACTATTATTCAAATCTTTAAGGTAATTGGTATTGAAATGTACCCAAAAATGTTAGGTAGATTTTACTCAATTTCTTTTTGTGTGTCAGAGCTGTTGACATTAGATACTCTTTACTAAAAGTACTTGGTTAAATTTACCCAACCAAACTGAGTGCAAATTTTTACCTAGTTTTTGGGAGGGTAAATTCTTTAGGTAAAAAAGCAGCATTACACAAGGGAGACTTGGCACAATTCATTCATTCTAATGAGAACACTGTGGTTTGGAGCTGATTAGAAGCTGGCACAATGTGGTGGTGTCTTGGTGAGTAAATTTATTGACCTGTCCAAATCTTAATTCCCTTGAGAGGAATCAAGCCTGTCAAACAAAATGGTTTGTTCTGATACACTTAAGTGTCACAAACATGCAAAAAATAGAAAATCAGGAAGAAGGCAAATACTTTTTCACACCACTGTATCTATTTATCTGTCTGGATATATATCTATAAACACACATATCAGTTTATCTGATGAAAGCACACAAGCTCAAAAAAGTGGGTTAACTTCGCCAAAGCACATCATTTAAGCTTTCAATGTGTCCGTAGTTCCCTTGCATAGCGCGCTGGTTATGAGCCCAGATCAAGAACGTGCAAATTTTTTGCCGTGTGGGTGGTGCAGAGACGCAGGGGAAAAAGTATCTGATCAGGAAATGTGGATTCATGCGAAAAACATGAAATCAGCATTTTGAAATTCATCCATTCTGGGACCGGGTTTCAAAAATAATTGTTTCTGGTGTCCCAAATGCCAGATCCGTGTGGATCCACAGGCTAAACCACAAAAAACCTTTGAGGACACACCTAAAATTGTCTTCTTGTGGACGAGGCCTCAGAATTGTCATAGGGCTTTGTACATCACCAGTCAGTTAAATTTTGATTTATCTGAACCTTTGTATGGAAAGAAAGTAGATTAGATTGTCAGGCTTTTGTGCATGGATGCGCTTTGTAAATCAGGCCCCTCGTCAGCCTCCACAATCCCTTCAAATCCACTGCATTCAGTTTGGAAGGTTTTACTAAACATTCCCAGAGGTGTTTTATTTCTGTTAATTTTGATTATTGTGACTTAAAGCTTGTAAAAACCTCAAAAAAAAAAAAAAAAAAAAAAAAAAAAAAAAGTCCCAAAAACATTACATAGGACCATTAAAATATTGAAGAACATGCAGAATTTTAGTTAGCATCACATAAGGTAAATAATTGTTTTTCTCATTTTAATTTTTTTTAATTTGATCTCTCAAATTAGACACAAAATCCCAATTGGCCTCCATGCCAACCTGTCTGAGGGCACCCCTGTGTGTCAGAACCTCCAGCAGATTTCCACACTCATAAACCCTCAAGGCTTCTTCCATGGAAAGATGGGTTTTCGCCAGACCTTGGAGAAAGGCCAGCTCAGCATAAACCAGGTACAAATGAAAAAGCTGTATTTTTTTGTGTTATTTGACTTTTTATCTGTTTTTTATTTAGTTATTCTTTGCACTGAAAAATCAGTTCAGTAAAATCCTCTTGCACTCAGGAAGCAGTTCTTGGATTGAATTATTCATTTTGATCTTAAGAGTACTGCATAATGGAATAAAAAATAACAGAATAATCCTTTATTTGTTGTTCCATGGGGAAGTTAAACTTATGTTTGCTCATGACTTGTTGATGCTTATAGTTCACACCTTTGAAAAATGTGACAGGAGGGATTTTTGAGGTAGAAAAAATGTCATTTAGAGAGTGGGCTTGTAAGAGGGGTATGAATACCTTTATCATGGACACTCTATGGGTCCAGACACAGTGACCAGGTCAGCTTCTAATGCTGACCTGGTGTTATCTCACAGTTCAAGATGACTGCACTGTGAGGCCTGAGAAGACGGCAAGGTAATTTACCACACTTAAAGCTTAAACTGTAGACGCACACACTTAGACACGCAGAGAGTATAATTCTCTCAGTGCATTTCTCAGAACATTGTCTGGACAGTCTAGTTGGATAATGCATCAATAGGGTATCTATTCGGGACACGAACCAGTAATGTCATCTTATGGACTAACCAACCGCTGTGATCTTGTTGACATGTCATTGTATTGAGATGTTCAAACTGAAAAGTTCAGACTCCTGCAGTGTATTGTTTTGCAACATTGGATCAATGACTGTGACTCAGAGTAGTTTTCTTGCAATCAGAAGGTTATAGGTTAGATGTCCATCTGGCATGAATATGCTCTCTAAGTATACACCTTCAACCACTCTTGGGCTGTTGGGTTACAAAACAGTGTTCTTTAAAGAACACAGAAATGATGTATGATTGTGGAGAGGGGTATTGTGGGTGACTGGGTGAAGCTTTGCACCTGAGGTTCCCGAGACCAGCTCTGACAAGAGCATGAACTTCATCAGGGGTTGTCTAATCTCTTCTAAACTGGTTACTTGATTGCTGGAAAATGGCAGCCTGCTACTTGAACCCAGAGGTTTAAGCATTTTCACCTTAGCCTACAGTTGACTGTGGTGGCAATCCGTGAGTGGCTCCAACCTGTCCACCACGTCCTAGCCTGGTGGACAGAGGTTCAGCGTCATTGTACAGACATAGATGGGGTGAACCAAAGTCATGTCTTGGAATGTAATGTCCAACCACACCCAACCCAACTGCTCTCATTGGTCTTGGGTGCGGCTAGTGATGTTTACATTGCAAACCTTTCCCTGAAATGGTTTCCCAAGGAGAGCATAACTCTAGTTACCTCCTCAGTCAGTGTTGAGCATATTAAGATAATCTTTTATCTGCTCTGATCTTCCCCTGTCTTAAGCTTCACCCTCTTTGTTGGGGTGCACTCGTGTCACTCATGCCAGCTGGCATACTTTCTGATCTCTCACATGGTAAGCCTGCATGGACAGGCTGAACTGCCAAAATCAGTTCTCATTGTTGCAGTTGCATGACAAATATCCATCCATCCATTCATTTTCATTTGTTTATCAGGGTATCGAGGTCGGGCCACGGGGGCAGCTGCCTTAGCAAGGAGAGCCAGACTTCCCTCTTCCCAGCCACTTGGGCCAATTCCTCCAGGGGAATCCCAGTGTGTTCCCAGTCCAGTCGAGAAATATATTCCCTCCAGCATGTCCTGGGTCTTTCTCTGGGTCTCCTCCCAGTGGGAAATGTCTGGAACATCTCACCAGGGAGGTGTCCAGGAGGCATTGTAACCAGATGCCCGAGTCACCTCAGCTGGCTCCTCTGGACGTAGAGAAGCATTGGTTCTACTGAGTCCTTCTCGGATGACCGAGGTTCTCACCCTATCTCTAAGGGAGAGCCCAGACATCCTGCAGAGGAAACTCATTCAGCAAATCAAGAGCTTTGCTTTTTGACTCAGCTCTCATTTTACCTTGACAGACCAGTAGAGCACCTGCATCACTGGAGATGCAGCACCAATCTGCCTATCAATCTCTCGCTCCGTTTTCCCTAATTCGTGAACAAGACCCTGAGATACTTGAACTCCACCGCTTGGGGCTCTCTAGCACTCCTTCCAAGAAGGGTCCTGTGGGACCCCGGAAGCAGCTGATGGGTACCGACAGTCCAAGCAGCACACGGCTCGGGTGGTCTCTGAGGTAAAACTCGGGTGTGGGAGGAGTTTGAAGAGGCTTCTATACAGCTTCGAGGCAATTCTGGTCCACCATCTGGTGGCTCGGGGGGAAGCGGTGCACCACCAACACTGTTTATAGTTGGGATGGTGTGCTGCTGACTAGGTCTGAGCAATAAATCAATAACAATATATATTGCGATAGACAATCCAATAGAATGTTCAGTAATTAAACTGAACTATGATCCAGAACCGCACAACATTCTGGGGGATTTAGTCAGAGGTCAGAGGAAAGGCTTTAGCTGCTCAACTTCTCACGGCCAACTAAGAAAGGTTGGTGGCATCAACTAACTCACTCACTCTTTGGTTACCTAGCAACAACCTGTTGTAGCTTGTGTAGCTGCAGTTTCAGGTTTAGCTAATGTGCCTCATAACTGCTTAAAAAAAAAAAAAAAAAAACAAAAAAAAAACAGCGCCGTGAAGTGAAAGGAGAAAATGAGTAGAACAGCTGGAAGCAAACTGTGGCTAAAACTGGAATTGTCATGTCACCAACTTGGTAGTATTTCAGATATTTAAATAAAAAAAACTAACACTCCAAAAAGGGTGGGTAATCTGAACTGCTGTTTGGCAAATAAGCACAAACAACAGTCAGAATCCATCCTCCACACGTACGTGGATAGAGGAGGTTACCCTCTTGTTCACCAGGGTGAACCCCAATGTACAGGCAACTAGTATTATTATTAGTATTATTATTATTAACAGTACTATTCCTGCTCGGCACCTCTCAGGAGGGGCGACTCCATAGGGAAATAGTGTCCAACCCTCTCCAAGAGACTGGTTCCAGAGCCATGCATTGAGGTCAGTCCAACTATTTATAGCTGGGAACCTCTCAACCTCACACACCAGCTCAAGCTTCTTCCTCACCAGAGAGGTGACATTCCACATCCCGAGAGCCAGCTTCTGTAGCTGAGGATCAGACAGCTAAAGTCCCCGCCTTCAGCCACCACCCATCCCACATTGCACCCAACCCCTTTGCCCCCTCCCACAGGTGGTGAGCCCATGGGAAAGGAAGGGGGATCCACATATCCTCTTTAGGTTGGACCCAGCCGGGCTCCATGGGTGAAAGCCCAGGCACCAGGCGCACGCCAACGTCCCCCACCTCCGGGCCTGGCTCCAGAATGGGGCCCCGGTGACCTGTGTCCAGGCGAGGAAACACTGTTTCCATTGATTGTACTCATTATAAGGGGTCTTTGGGCTGTGCTTTGTCTGATCCCTCACCTAGGACCTGTCTGCCTTGGGTGACCTTACCAGGGACATGAACCCCCTGACAACATAGTCCAACATACTGTTGGACTAAAACCCTGCTTCGTTCTTGATGTTGTTTACTGTTGTAAACCACACATATGACAAAATGCTATGACGTATACTGCAGCGGGAGGGGTTTCACAGGAGCTCAACTCTTAAAAAAGACTCTTGGAACTTAAAAAAAGATGGATCCTGTGTCAGTTGTAGGATATCGACGAGGCCCATATTCTTGGAACTGGCTTGGACCGAGGGAGCAACGCTACCTATTCAGTTCTGGGGGAGAGGAGAGGATGTCTTTGCCAAACACTTCAAGCAGCAGCTTCGATGTCTTCTGGCAAGCCAATGATACTGTGTCCCTCATTCTACATGCTCAGAAATTGTGGACTTATGCCACCTAACTTAGCTGACATTGGAGTTTAAACAAAAAGTTTAAACAAAAGATTGTTTGAACTTTACCTTTATTGTGTCTGTGTGCTGGGTTAGCAGGGAGCAAATGTTGGTCGTTAAGCTAGCGTCCGATGCCGATAAATTGTCCTCCTCAGAGGCCTTTCCTGTTTGTTTTAGACATCGATTTGGTTGGTAGAGGGATATACAAAATGCTAGAAAACAAAATGTCTGTGGTAATGAAGGAAAATGGGGCTCCGGTATAGAAGGTGCACAAATGCGGGAGCGGGTCAGCTATGTGACTATTTCATACACGCCATAGCCGGAAGTCTAAATTCCTGTTTATATTTCTAAAGGGTAAATGATAATTCAGTTTTTAAAGTAATATAAATCAGTCTTCAGCAGATTTTTTTGGATAGTAAATTAATAAATATTACAAAAATGAAGGATAACTATTAAATGTTTATATAATAGTCAATAGTTAGATGTAACAACAAACAGTACGTGTTCGGAATCCTAACATTCAGCAATGTAGGGTTAGATGTGCATTAGATGTTGGGGAAAGAAAATGCTTATTTCATTCATTAGAGACTTTAAACTTGACTGAATTGGGGCAAAAGACTTGTCATTTGACTTGGTGATGTCCCTCAAAGACTTGAGAGTTGACTTCTGAACATTTTTGGAGTTTTTCAGTTATCCCTTAGGGTACTGATATTGTCCTATTTTAAACAGACTAAGTGCCATTGCTTTCATGCTCCCATATCCCCTATCCCTCCAAGACTTGAATTGCCCTTTCTCAGCATGAGTGAGGAGTTTTCTGGTGTGGGGGACAGAGAATTTTCTTAGAGAGTAAATTTTTGCCCCATTTTGAACTGATTTTCCACTTGTGTGGCAATTTTCGTGTTTAGGCCCAGTTTCAGTTTATTCATGTGTTGTGTATTGTGTAATATACAGTCGTTAATGAACAGTGATTAACACCTCACAACCATCTCCTGATCAGCAATCGTAGGGTCACATGAAAATCAAAGCTGTTTGAAATTCTGTTCACTGCCAATCACCAATATTGATCACATGGATTGGCTGGTCATTTTTTGATTTGATTATAAATGCAACTGCGTAACAGTCTTAATAAATATGTAAAAAACATATTTTTTTAAAAAGTTGGATACTGCAGCTTTAAGGAGACGTTCGATGTGGGAGTAGAGTACACTGGTGGAGCTCAAAATATTAGGTCCCAGTAGTACGCAACGGGGGTCCAATAACGATAGCAGTCAGCGGGACCCAGTGTCTTCCACTCCTGGTAATGGCTGGTCATCTAGCCCGATAAATTATTTTTCGTGTTATTTGCTTAGCCTTCTGACTGTCACGCTCATATGGGCGAGTGTTGGCAATTGTGAGATGCTTTAACTGCTGTCTGACTGTGCGGGGTATCTTTTTTTTTTTTTTTTTTTTTTTTTTTAATTCTCTTCATTGAGCCTCGATAACTCACCATACATACAAGTGCTTTTTTTTTTAAATGTCATATTAAATTTGTTGTGTTGATGCATTTTGACGCACTTATCCCAGAGGTATTTTTCTGTCATGTTTGGTAAGACAAACTTCACATCAACTGTCACAGACTGTGCAAAAGTTCCACACAACAGACATGTTTGGATAGGATTTGCTGCCGCACATTTACACAGTGTGAAGGAAAGGGGGAGAAACACTGTGCACAGGGCCTCTGCAGGCTGCAAAGTATGAGGTACAGGTGATTGGGTTTTGTGATTGGCAACAAAAGACACTGATCAGCGAACACTGATCACATACTTTTTCACAGAAATCGGCTGATAATGATCTGTGGCTGATAACCACTACTTGTTATGCTTTTCCCTACACAGAATGGCGAGGATTATTAAGGAAGTGGTTTTGTTTTTGTTGAGTGTTCTCATTCTAGGGCGTGTCCTCACCTTAGAGTTTTTCTCCTTCTTTCTTCAGACGTGTCGCATACACACATACAGTGTGAGCAGTTAGGTCATATACGAACATCAGATCATAGGGTGTGAGAATGATGATCATCAATTTGTGAGCTGTGAATTATTGAACCCTATGATGTAGTTGTAGAGAAATAGAAAGTATGCTCCCTATGGTTACGGTGAAGAGATCACAATGCTTCACAAAGTCTGTAATCGCTCATGTTTATGGATTACCAACTGCATTGAGTCCGTGCTGTAACACAAGTGTTCAGACAGTGCAGAAAAAAGCATGAAAGAATGTGGGTCATCAACACTGGCTATTATAAACCTACCCTTTGGATCTGTAACTGTGTCTAATGCTGTAAAATAAAAAAATTTATGTATTAAAATTGTTTCTCTCCTTTGCCTAGAGTTATGACAGGCAGAAAGCACATTAGGAATTTCTGGTGATTTAAGATAATCTGCAGCTGAACAAATTTATGAATCTTGTAATAAGATATCTGCCTGTAGTCTGTTAAGCTGGTAAAAATCTTTAACTTCTATTGGGTGCCGGTTTCATGCACAGTCCATGTGATAAACCTTAGTGTGCCTGTAGTTGTGCGTGTGTAACTAAAGTTGGTCAGCACTTGTCACTATAGAAACAGATGGACCCAAGTAAGATCATAGTGTTTGGGGTTGCCATATTGAAAGTCCAGAAGCAGAGATCGAGAAAAGAGAAAGATAAATGGAAATTAAGTAGGTGATTGGAGTGGACGAATTGAGACATATAAGGTTATATTATGAAATATTTGTCTGTGTGGGGTGGAGGGGGAGTATGAAAGAAGGAAAAAAAGATGTGGTAACCTGCAAATGGAGAGAAGAAAAGGGAAAAAAGACAATGTCCAAAAGAACAGCCCTAACAGTGTAAACATCATACTTAGCTGTGCTTTAGATTTGATTACAATTACCAGTTATTTAAACTTATATCTAACCAGTGTTAGATGTTTTAAACTAATTTGTTGTTGCTCCTAATAAAACCACGGTGTGATCTCCTGGTTCCTGAACAGGGGACCATTAATATGTTGTTTATCTACATCCAGCATAGCTCTGACACCTTCAGTGATAGATTTCTTTCTGACTAAGAAAAATACTCACCTTTGATCAAGGATCTCCTTAGGGAACTGGTCATTAACACTGTAATCTGTTCCACGCAGATCTCTGCCCTGACTTCTGACGGGCTCTTTTTACTTATAGTGCTAAAATTTTGCTACAAGTGGCCAAGGCCGGTTGTTATCGGGCTTCTTACCTCCAAGCTGGTGAACATGATGGAATGTGATGTTTTTAATTGCCTCACTTGTAAGTTTCAGCTGACATTGTAGAAATTCACAAACCATGGTCTCTGCATACTCCTCTACTCGCTTCTAGGATGCCGGAGAAAACAAGGTTGTCCCACATTCTCCCCAGCTTAGGATGTGGGGAGGATGTTCTCCCTCGTTTTTTAAAATTTTCTCTGGACAGCTGCGTCATCCCATTATTAAGTTTTTAACATTATCCCTCAGCATTTGGTTCTCGGCAGTGAGATTGAAGTTCCTTGTGAAGGACTTATACCAAGGTAAGTAGGGCATCTAGACTAGTTAGCTTCTTGTCAATAGAGTCTGGAAAGATAGTTTAAGTGATGGCCAACCATACTCACCATGTGTGTTTTGATGATGGTGTGGCCATGCCTGTACTTGTAGTTTTGGGGGATTTTTGTGGTTTGCCCAATTATGATATCCGAACATTTGTTCATGTAGCTGTAGTCTGTTTTATTGGAAAATATGAGACAGTGGTTAGTATTTAAAATGTTTCTATGTTTGGCTTGATTATTTTGGCTTGTTTTACCTGAGTTGGCAATTTATATTGGTTTTGTTTACCAGTATCCTGCCACACTTCCAGTGCCTTCCAAGCAGACAGCCTCTTTTACAGCAGTTCTCACTCAAATTTCAAGAGTTTTTCTCTTTAAAAATCTTTTAGACGTGTGTATTTTTGTTACAGCACTGTGTTTCCGCATTGCTGCTTCACACAATGGAGCTGACCATTTAGTGGAAAACTTTGTTTTTATTTTCTTTGTTTACGTCTTTTTTTGTTAGGGGACGGTGTGCCCTATGGCATCACAGCCGGAGAAGAAGGTATCGTCAACGGGATGTCTGGCTTTTTGTGAACCATAGGCTGTGTAGCTCTGGACACTTAACCATCAAAGAGATGGTCTGCAGCAAGGACATTCAAATGATAGTTAACATGAGGCCGTACCATTTACCAACGGAGTTCTCACATGTTATTGTGATAACTGAGAATGTCCTGCCCTTTGCTAATGCTGCAGCCACCTATGATGTCCTCCATGCTACCACCAGCAGACTCCAAACACAGCACCCACAGGTGCTCCTTCTGATTTCTTTATTCATGACTCCCTGTCCCTCCACTCTGCCCACCTTCGCACAGTATGTAACCTGCCACACCAGAGATAACAAAACGATGGATCTATTCTATGCCAACACCAATGAGGCCTACAGCTCATCACCTCTCCCTCCCTGGGTTGCACAGATCACAACCTGGTTCATCTCAGCCTTTGCATAAACCCCTTCCCTTGTACACCGAGAACCAGCTGTGACACACACAGTGAAGAGATGGTCTGAGGAGACTAAAGAAGCTCTCAGGGACTGTTTCAACTCCACGCTTCAGTGGAGTCCACCCCACAGCCTCCCTCCCCCACCTCCATCCTGTCACTTTCAACACTTCAGGTGAGGAATGAGCTCGAAAGATCAAGGTGTGAAAGGCTGCAGGTCCAGATGACATCAGCGCCAGGCTTCTGAGGTGCCGCGCAGATCAACTGTGTGGCATCAGGGGATACATGTTCAACCTAATCCTGAAGTTGGGGAAACTACCACAATTGTGGAAGACCTCCTGTGTGGTACCAGTCCCAGAGACTAAACAACCAAAGGACCTTAGACCTGCACTGCAGACTTCTCCATCAACTTCCCATGCCGCCATTTTCAGAAGTTCTCTGATGACTCTGGCCTCTGTGATAAGGCCAGAGTCGGCCTCATCACAGGTAAAGATGACTCAGAATACAGACAGTGGACTGTGTGGACTGGTGCCAGTGGAATCACTTCCTGATCAGCGCAGCTAAAACCACGGAGATGGTTGTGGATATCCGCAGGCAGAGACCCCCTCACAGACCCCAGTGAACATCCACAGGGTGGACATCAAGATAGTGGACAAGATAAGTACCTGGATGTTCACCTGAAGAATAAACTGGACTGGACTCATAACACTGATGCTCTTCACAGGAAGGGTAAGCGGAGACTCTACTTGCGGAGGAGGCTGAGGTGCAGGGAACGCTCTTGAAGACCACTCGGGGTTCCTAAACGCTTCCTCTCACAAAACAACGCCTATTTCCACAAATCTCTTTCTTGGAGGTTCAGTCTCCTGTGGAGCTTCCACTTCACAGAGCACCTCTCCCTTCCCCACTCAGCTCCACCAGACTAGTGGCAGCAGCAATTAGCAAACACTTGGTGGAACTGCACATTTGCTGAGCTTATCATATGAACTACTTTTCATTCCAACATGCCCAGTCCAAGATTTAATGCCAAGAATGATCAGTGTACAGAGTATACAAATGAACAGATACAGGGTGACCTTCAACTTCAGTACCAGGCTCCCCTAAGCCCATCTTAAGGATGAACCGAGAGGAGCAAAGAATGGAGCATGAGTCCTGCTATTATCTATGCCTTATTCTTAACCCTCCTAAAGGGGTGTCATCCTCTTGTACCATTTTATCCTTGACTATGTGTTGCGTTTTATGTGATATCAGTGGTTATGTTTATGTAAGCTATAGCAATGAGCGTGAGGCAGATAAGCAATTAAATAGGGCAGATATGTTAGGACAGCAAAGAGATGATTAGAACAGGCCATAAAATCATACATCAATAACAGCTGGCTTCATTCTTTGGACACATAATGTTGCTAAACCTGGACCTGACCAACAGCCGCAACACCAGATCATAACACTGCCCCCATAGGCTTCTACAGTAGGCACTAAGACATGATAGTTGCATCATTTTGTGTGCCTTTCTTCTTACCCTAATGTGCCCACAACTCTGGAACAGGGTAAATGTGGACTTAGACCACATGACCTTCTTCCATTTCTCCAGAGTCCAATCTTTATGCTCCTTTGCAAAGTGAAGCCTTTTTCTCTGGTTAGCCTCATTGATAAGTGGTTTTCTTATGGCTTCAAAGTTGTTCATCCTTTGCATTGTGCATGTGGAGATGCTCTTAATCCCTATCAAACATAACTGTGAGTTCTACTTTTGTTTATCTTTAACTTGATTTCACCAAACATCACCGATTACGATCATTCAGGAATTCTTTCCAAACACATTTTTCCATGAAAGACAATGATTCCCAACTTTTGTTCTGGTTTTTAATAATGCGTAGGACAGTTCTTAACCATTTCCTAACCAAATGTTAGTCGTTTGTGCAAGGAGATTGCAGAAACGACTGCAAGGAGACCGAACTCTGTTTGGTTTATGCCAGTGATTGATCCTTTTTAAATAGATTAACAAAAAACATGCTTTCCACTAGAGAGATGGGTCTTTTGACATGGCTAGTTAAGAAGCTACTTATTGGATCAGTTGAGGTTAAATAACCTGTTGCCAGCTGAAAGATAATCCCCCATGCTGTACCATCTAATAGGAGTTTGTTTTTTTTGGCCAGGCAATGTATAAAGAAAACAGTTCATTAACTGAAGCAGCTGACTGCAGTTTTAACTTTGTCTGTGGATGTAGAACATAAAAAGGAGGGCAGAGTTGCCATTTCATTTTATAAAACACCACAGAGCAGCAAAAAAAAAAAAAATATTTAGTAATTTTATATCTTTTAAATATTTTGTTCTCCAGTCCAGCTCTTTAAATAATAGAATAATTTGAACCCTCAACAGGCTTTGAAAGTGTTATAGAGTTCTCTAATTTGCTGTTTTTATCTGCATTGATTTTTACTGATTTCATATGAGTGATGTTACCATTCATATTGGCAATGTTAAAGATACATGTGCAACAGTGCTCATTGGAATTCAGGGTTGCTTTGGACTTTGACTACACGTAACAGTGTGTAAGTGGATACAGTGCATAAATAAGTGCATCATAAATAAGTGGATACAGTGCATCCCATAACAAGGGATGGACTGTATCCACTTATTTCCAAAAGTTCTGAACATGTGGTGGTGAGTGACATTCTTTCTTTAAAAAAAATTAAAATAAACATCCTAGCTAAAACTACTAGAAACAGATCAGAGGTAATTACAAGATGCTGCATTAACTAAAATACCTCTGGAGTGTTTACCCAGTATTTTTTTTTTTTTTACCATCACCAGTATGCCCTCAGTTTGTAGTGTTGGAAATCAAAGCTGAACGTATATTAAGATATTTATGAAGAAAGTCTTTGTCTTCTATATCCCAGAACTGTGCTCTCCAACGATCAAAGTATAGTCAAGAATATATATTTTTAAAACAAGGCTTTTTGTAGAAAATAATGTTAGTCTAATATTGAAGATGCACTCAAGCTTTTTTTTTTTTTTTTTTTTTTTTTTTTTTTTTTTTTTTTTCATAATTGTCCTTGTAATAGTAGTCAGGAACACCCTATCCCAAACATAAAAATAGTTTGGTCCATTAACACAACTTTGACACATAAATTTGAGTTCATTAAGCCGCACTAGTAAAGTATAAAATGCTCGATGTGCTACAGGCAGCGTCAGGAAAATATGCAGCCTCAATCTGTTCCTCAGCTCTGGGTCAATGGTGCGATCCATCACTTTGATATAAAGAAAATATGTTGAGGGTGTCATTTAAAGAAAGTGTCACAAGACACAGGGATAGCCTTGTGGTTTACTCTCCAATTCGGTGTCACCTATCGCTAGTCGTCTCTCATCTCAGTGTCCTCAGCTGTAATGGCACTAACCAACATCTGTTTGTTAGAGACATGTTGTTAATTACCAGAAAAAGTTATAATTAGAGAAGCTCCGATAGATTGCACTGTTTCTAGCTCTTGATTCACATTATTATCAGCCGCTACGCCTTCACACAGAATTTATGGCTGGAGGTGAGCAACTGTGAAGGAAATGCAGACACTGTTCTACTCAGAACGGTTAAAGGAAGGTCCAGCCTGTGAAGTTGTCAATGTTGGTGTTTAATAATAATTCTCTCTTGTGTTATCAAAATACTTGGAAGAAATATTTAATTTTGTATTGTTCAAATTATAGGCTTAATGAGTTATGGAGAGAAAATTGACTCAAAATACAGTGTATCTGTAATACTTGATTTGTAATCTGTGTAATCCTGTCTGTGTGTAACTTTGGGTACTTGTGTGTGTAGAACATGACTTGTAAACCGTAAAAAACATTTTGTGCGTAACTTCAGGTACTTGCAAATGTGTGTTCAAATATAAATATTAAAAAATTACAAATACAAATGTTTAAAAAATTACACATACAAAATAAAAAATACACACACAAATCTGATAATTACGAATTCAAAAAGGCTCCTACCCATACAAATCGTTAAATACGTGTACACGAATCACCTGATACACATGGACAAAACGACAGTTATGCACAGATCAGGTTACAAGTGCACAAAGTTTTTGGAGACATTTCACGCTTCTGGAGAGCTCCCAGATTCGTGTGTAAATGATGCGTTTAAATGCTGGTAGAAAGCTGGGTCATCTGAGTTTTGTTTGGAGTCTAGTGTGTTTTGTTTTTTTTCCGCTGAACTTAATTCACTCTATACTCATGCCAAAGTGGCAAAGACGTTTCTATGTGGAAAATGAGATAGCTTAGCACCCCTTAATTATAACACATATACCTTAATTTACTTTTCAATACTCCAAGTTTGTTTATATAGACTTATTATGCCCTGAGGCGTACAAATTTAATTACGTTGTTTAAAAAAACAAACAAACAAAAAAACACTTAAGTGTGGAGTGGGTCGTTGGCTGGGAAAAACAGGCAGTAAAACCAAAAGGCAAGACGGAGGAGCATCCCGGTGGTCTTCCCTCAGAAGTAAGTAGAAGTTAAACCTGCACGCTTTCATCTGCGATTATAATGAGACATCTAGTATTTGTAAATAATTTCAGATTATGTTTTACATGTATGGTAGTTTTGATACATCATCCTCCTCACATTTTTCTGTTAGCATGAGCTAATGTTTGTGTGAGCTATGCTACTTTAGCTGTTGGTAGCTACGTCCTTGTATTTTTAGTCTCGTACAGTTTAAGAGAGCATCCTCACAATCCCTTAAAGTGATCTCTACTTGATCACCAGGATGATCTATTTTCATGATGCAAGTCGGCTTGCTGGACCCTCAAAGCCATTTGCTGGTTATCTTTAGTAAAGTAACCCGTCCCCCATTCCACCTCCACCAAGCAGTATTATTATACAATTCCTTTGCAGTGGTGTGATTCTTAGGATACCTGTTCTGCTTAAAGAGGTTTCAGTCAAATGCCTAAGTCATGTTATGGACAATATTTCTGTGTATAGTCTGGTAAATATGCTGATGTGCCTTTTAGAGATTTTAAAGTTTGCAAAACATACATCCAGTTATCCAGGAAACATTTTTGCCATCTTTTTTCTACAGTACAAACTGAATGATGCCTCTTTTAATATCTTATATTTGTGACAAACATTTTCTTCTGCCATACAGCAGTGGTCAAACTATGGGTATACTTCCAACAAATGGTCATCAAAATGGTTTTGTCAGTAAAGACACTATGCAAACTACTTATCATCTACTTTGTCACAAGTAACGTTTCCACGTGATGCACTGTATGCAAGTAAATGTCCATCCCACATGACTCTGAAGGTTGTAGAGCAGGGGTCTTCAACTCCACTCCTCGAGAGATTGGTGTCCTGTAACTTTTAGATGTGTCTCTGCTTCAACACATCTGAGTCAAACAATGAGGTCATTAGCAGGACTCTGGAAAACTTGACTGCACTGAGGAGGTGATTCAGCCGTTTCATTCAAGTGTGTTGGAGCAGGGACACATCTAAAAGTTACAGGACACCAGCTCTTGAGGACTGGAGTTGAAGACCCCTGTTGTAAAGGGTCAATGTGGTCTCGCAGCAGCTCCATCTGATCAGAGGGTTGCTGAGATCCAATAGGTCCTGCTCCTCCAGTGAGTACAAAAAAAGATAAGAAAACACGTGACCCATATCCATAGGTCAGCCGCTCTGACCTGTTTAGAAGTAAATAGAAAATATTTACACACACACATCTACATATTTTCAGTGATGGAGGAAAACCATTACTGTATGATGTATTAAAGAAACATACTGTACAGCATACTTCTTGAGTGTATATATATTCTGCTCAAGCTTCTAAAGGCAGTGTTCCAAATCCAAGTTTCTTCAGCCGTTCCAGATTAGGTTAAGATGTTGTCAGCGGATGGATGGATGTTTTATAAACTTTATAATCTCTAAAAGGCATATCAGCATATTTACCAGACTGCATGAATCTGGAGCTCTCTGGAAGCGTGAAATATCTCAAAAAACTTTGTACACTTGTAACTTGATCTGTACATAACTGTCGTTTATTTAACGATTTGCATGCATAGGAGCCTTTTTGAATTCGTAATTATCAGATATGTGTGTGTACTTTTTATTTTGTATTTGTAATATTTTAATATTTGTATTTGAACACACATTTGCAAGTTTCTAAAGGTCAAAATGTTTTTTACGGTTTACAAATCGTGTGTGTAAAACATGATTTGTAAACAAGTACTCAAAGATACACACAGACAGGCTTACACAGATTACAAATGAAGTATTACAGACACACATTTTGAGTCAATTATCTCCATAATGAATTCACAATTAGAAAATTAAAGTGTAAGTGTATAACTGTATACAGTTGATTCTGTACTAAGCTTTTTTTCTTGTACTGTGGAGAACTTTCATTTATTTTGGAGCCATTATGTAGCAGTATAACTACAATAATGTTAAACCACTCAGTCTGAATGTATCTCTGCTAGCAAGAAGGTAGCCCAGGTTTATGTGTCACTACAGTGATATGTACAAAAAAAACACAAAAACCCCCCCAGATTTTTCTGAAGTTCTTTTCACTTTTATCTTGATTTTTCCAGGTAGAGCTGGAGCTGAAGGCCCAAGTCAGGCGTTTTGTTGAACTGACAGGTCACCTGCCTCATCACATGGATGGACACCAGCATGTTCATGTTCTGCCAGGTATTGCATAATGGTTACTCTGTAAGGGTCAGCCTCTGCATGTGTGAACTGATCTAAGTGGCATTGCAATAAAATACCATCTACCTCTGAGTAGATGAGAATATTGTCCCAAGTGGGAAATTTTTCATGGTGAATGAACACATGATATTGGCAAATTACATATAGTAACCTTAATAAAACAGATTCCAGCCAAACCTTTTTAAACAACATGCAAATGTAAAACAGAGTAAAACAATATATAAACAGAGTTAATATCAACTGGCACCCCTTGCATCTCATGGGTTCCGACCACACCACTTGGTAATGTACTTGTCCAGTTTCAGGAAATACTATAAAATATATATGATCATTTAACAGGAGACTAGTTCTTTGAAACTCAGAAAAACTTCAAGGGGCACCAGGCTTTGTGATTTATTTTATTTTATTTTATTTTATTTTATTTTATTTTATTTTATTTTTTTTAGATTCTGTTTGGATCTGTTTCTGCCTCCGTGACATTTGTGTTTTGTTTTGTTTTTTCACATGGTCTGCCTTGGCATTCTGAGTATAGCATAGAGAAAAGTTGGTTGCCTACATGTGTAGAGCAAAAAATGCTCTACACGGATTAAATCCTAATTGCGTGATTAACTTTAGTAAAAAGTGTACATATCATGCTTTTAAATCCTTCCTTAAATCATTCAGTTATGGTCTATATAAAGTAGAACTGCAATGCTTTGGTCTAAATTCCTCATTGTTGCTCCATAGACCCTTCATTTACACCTGTTCTGAGGTGCGTTTAGAGCAACTCGTTTTGGTGCGGTCTTTTTAAATGCTAATGAGACACTTCACATCCCGCCCCCCTCCAGGTTGCATTGCATTTCACTCCACCCCATTTGGCCATTTTTGTAGTTTGATCGCAGGATACAATTGTCTACCGGCAGAGAAACTTTTTATTCTTAAGTTTATTAAAGATGTCAACAACGGAAGACTTGTTCATCCAGCCTTATATGTTCGAGCCAGAATCTGACCCAGAGAGTGAAGAGAATGAAGACAACAAACCTGCGGAACTATGCCTTCAAATGAATGCATCACAGTGGTATGTTATTAATGTATTTACACTCTTCATCCATACCAACTACCTACAATATGGAGCGTAGTTAAACTAGTGTCCATGCATTGGAAACTACTATATAACACCACAAAAGGATACTCGTACCCACTGTACACAATATAAGATGTGCAATAATTTAAGTATATCTTATTTTGTGTTGGTCTCTTGATGATTGAAATGTACAAAATGCTCATACAAATTTGTTAATTTATCGTTTGGAGTTTCCATGATCAAATAGCCTGATGTTTTCCTTATTTCAAATCAGAACTGTAATCAGAAATATATTATCTGTGACTTTTCCCCTGCAACGTTTTCTTTTATGTAGATCTCATTGTCCATCTCATTGCTCACTAAAATGCTTGACAACTTTACATCGACGTGGTTCTTTTTTGTAGCATCCTATTCAAAACAAATGTTTATCTTTATCAAATTCATGCATTTATGTGTACCTGTGGTAGCTGCTCTACAATGCCAACAGAAGTTGAAAATCTATGCTGTAGAAAAATTCCCAAGGAAAGTGTGATTTGCTGAAACATAGGCCATCATTTCTGTTTTATAAATTAAATACTATGGTTAGGTTACTCCCAGAATGGAGGAAGTATCATCCTGGATTTGAGCCTGTGTGTCTCAATAGGCATTCACTCCAGAATGCAATAAATGTTTACAGAGCACAGTTTGAAAAATTAAATCTAAGAGGACTTGTACTGCAAGTGACACTCTCTTGTATTTTCTGTTTATTGTAATACAAATTTACAAAGTTATCTCAATGGGAAAAAAAACACACAATTTTATAAAAACAATTAGAATGATTGGTATTGAAGTTTTTGTAACTTCTATTTGTGTTTTAGTCATTACATGTTTTGTGCATACAGGTGCTTTGTGTCCTGGTCTTGGGGATATCTGGGTCGGAAAGTGCATGTTGTCCTGCCATCTTGTGTTGTCTTGAGGATAAGGCAGGAGTTTCCAGATGATGAGGGGCAGTATGTGGGTTTCAGACTGGTCCTGGATGAAGTGGGGGACATAGGCAGAAACCACTGTTGCCTTGTCTGGTCACGGATGTTGAAATGAGAGGGTTGGTGGGATGTGGATCTTTTCAACCTTTTCTAAATATGGAGTTGGGTCATGGAAAACCTGTTCAAAGACCAGCTCCATGATGTCATCCACGTAATCTGCACTGACAGATTATAACTTCAACAACTTACTTTGTTTGCAAGAAACTTTTGGAAAGCTGGTTCTTTTGCACTGCTGTTTATAGTGACCTTACACTTATTTATTTGTGTTGTTTGTTTTTGTGTGGCTTTGTTTCATGTTTATTGTTCTGCATAAGAACTTTACTTTGTTATTGTGGTGTAAGAAGAAAAATGTCACTAAACTATTAACACAAATATGATTTCGATTTGTTAAAAACAAGTTAGCATACTGATAGTGACTAATGCAGTAAGACTTACTGAACGTTTCTGGTGTT
Source organism: Anableps anableps (assembly GCA_014839685.1). Taxonomy (NCBI): domain Eukaryota; kingdom Metazoa; phylum Chordata; class Actinopteri; order Cyprinodontiformes; family Anablepidae; genus Anableps; species Anableps anableps. The sequence goes on along the minus strand of CM026066.1, from coordinate 5,059,937 downwards.
TTGATAGCTGTTCCTTCTCCCTTCTTAAACTTGGGGAATGACATTCTGTACATGGGCTCTCCAGATGAGGTAGTAGCTTGCAGACGTTGAGCATTTTCACTGAAATGCAGTGCCGCCAGGTAAAGCCTGATAAAATAAAGTAAAAGAGAATTGCATTTGTTAGTTTGAAGTGGGACACTTAAAACACACAATATTTTGAATATGGGAAAAAAGTAAGATCATAAATATAGAGTGACTATAACACTGTGCTATACAGCTATTTACCTGCACAGCATTCCCAGGAAAGGATAGTGAGAGATTTTGGGAGCAAAGTACAGAGTGACATTGTGGAAAGCATCCACAGCAGAAGTCTGTAAGTGGGGGCTGAGCTTTTCTACATCCTTGAGAATCTTCTTGGAGGTGAGAAGGTTCTCCAGTCTGCAGAATCCTGGTGTAGCTATAACAAAGATATAATTAAAAAGATTGTTTAAATAAATTATATAGTTAACATAGTAAAATAATCACCTGGTTTTAACCATTTGCTTTTATTCCTTGAAATGCGTAGTGGATGTAAACACTGGGGGAAAGCAGGATCATCATGTATGTGAATGTCTTGTACATGTTTACGAATGGAGGTCCACTTAGCCAGTCTTTCCTGCGGAGTCCTGGAGGAGGCTGCAATCCAGTAGATGTGATTCTTTAGACTGCGTAACCACGTGCTCAGTTTTTGTTCAATCTTTGTTTTTTGCCATCTTATCCTATCCTTCCACCGTCCTGTGTGGTAGGGGGACTATCTTGGAACTCGGAGAGAGCCATTCAAGGAGCCTTAAGGGCTGACCCTGAACCTGGGGTGGCCTCCCAACCACCTTTATGTCCCGGCTGCAGTCCGCTCTCAGGCCATCCAATGGGCACATTCGTCTCGCTTCTCATGTCACCCTTGGGCTAGCCATACAGTTGGGATGCTCCACCGCTATTTTAGATAGTCCTCTCAACAAAGATGTGGTGGAGTTTGTTTCAGCCTGTCCCACTTATGCGCAAGGAAAGAACCTTCACCATCCTCCTGCTGGAGTCTTACAGCCTCTCTCCATTCCCAGTGGGCCATGGTCACACATTGCCTTGGACTTTATCACAGGCCTCCCCGTTTCCAAGAATAAAACCACCATCCTAACCATTATAGACAGATTCTCCAAGGCCTGCCACCTCATTGCTCTTAAACTCTCGTCAGCTGCTGGAACCGCTCACCTCCTATTCACTCATGTTTTCAAGCTTCACGGCATCCCATCTGAAATACTTTCCGATCGTGGTCCACAATTCATCTCAAAGGTCTGGAAAGACTTCTGCTCTGTCTTCGGGACCAAACCTCGTCTCACCTCTGGGTTCCATCCCAAACTAATGGTCGGTGCAAAAGACTTAATCAGGAGCTAAAAAAACGTGCTTTGCTGCATCTGGACTAATAATCCTTCCTCTTGGAGCACACACTTAGCATGGGTAGAGTAAGCCCATAACTGTCATAGCTCTGCTGCCTCAGGGTTATCCCCTTTTGAAGCTTCTCTTGGGTATCAACCATCCCTCCTCCCATCTTCATTTCCAGATGTCGTTTTCGCCTCCGTCAAGGCCCACATCAAAGCATACCACCGCATTTGGGACCAGACCAAGGCTGCTCTAAACTGCATGTCTGCCCAAAACAAGAAATTTGCAGACCACAAACACATCCCCGCTCCAGTTTATTCTCCAGGTCAATAAGTCTGGCTCTCATCCAAAGACTTTCCCCTGAAAGGGTGCTCCCAGAAATTATCTCCCAGGTTTTTAGGTCTATTTACTGGCCAGTCTGTTATTAGTCCCACCACCATTTGCTTGAAACTTCCATCCCACCATCAGGTCCACCCCATTTTCCATGTGTTCCAAGTTAAACCAGTCTCTTCCAGTCCTTTGTGCTCTCTGTCCAGACCCCCTCCACCCACCCGGGACATTGGCGGTCATCCTGCCTTCACTGGATATATGGACATAGTGGATGTCCGTCCCCGGGGTCGGGGTCACCAATATCTAGTTGACTGGTGACTGGCGGGGTTATGGCCCTGAGCAACAGTCCAGGGTTCCATCCTCTTTTATCATGGACCCCACGCTCATCTCGGACTTTGAACGACGCTCTGCGTCATCTTCTGCTCGTCCACCAAGTGGCATCCATTGAATGGGGGGGGGTACTGTTGGGTTCACAGGGTTGTATGCTGAGCTGTGTGAGTGTGTCCTACCTTTATCCTCCTCAGGGTATGTTCTAGCAAGGTGAGCCTCCAGCTGGTGTCTTTTTGCTGCAATCAGGGGCAGTATTTAGAGGAACGTGTTCCCTAAGACAGATGCCAGTTGGTTAACTTCCTCACAGTGGTAACCTACCAGCTAGCACAGTAGTTCCATCAAACTTATTGCTACAAGTAGAAATTGACCTCCCTTGTCCTCTCCTCACAGTGTTTGGTCGCCTCCAAATCGGTCTTCCGTGCTATCCTCCTGGGTTCATCCTCAAACGCTCACCTGCCTGTCCCCCCTCCAACATTCCATCTGAATCAGACAGGAGAGAAACGGTTCCTCTCAAGTCGCACATTCCCTCTCAGCCAAATTAAATTCCTGTGGACTCATCAACCTCTTCCCCGTCTGCTGCTCAGTCCAGGAACTATAAGAATCTTGCAGCCCACTCCATCAAGTCTTCACTCCTCCTGGCAACATATTATTATTACATCTCAGAGATAACTAAAACCAATTTTAAAAAATCCCTGAGTCTCATCTTTGACCTGAACACTGAGCTCAGTGCATCTCCCTATCTGGGAGCTGAGCACGTTGAAGGGTTATGGAGGCTTTGGAGCACATCTGCTGCTGCTGAACCACTGCGGGAGTACTGCGGTGAAGTTAGTTTCAGGTTGGGTCTTGCTCACAGTTGATCCGATTCAGGCACTCCGATTTCGGCTAGCCGCTCTCAGCCGCTCCCTCCTCTCACACGTGGTGGTTAATTTAGGGACCATCAACAAATTTCTGAACCAAACACTCTTGAGAAACAAAAATAAATAAATTTCTTGTCTCATGACCACTTGAGACGAAACTAATATCGAATCATGCCACTAGATTGCATCGATGAAGCACACTAATTTTTATCCCATTTAAAGCCATTTAAAAACAAAAATGGCAATGTTTTAAATAAAAAAAATATGATTTTTCTTCAATAGCTTCCAGGTCATGTGACCCACTGATTCAAAATCTGTGTGAAATTGTTCTACTAGACTAAAGAATCTCAAATTTTGATTTTAAAAATTTGAGAAAAATTGAAGAAAAATCATAATTTTATCATTTACAAAATTGCTAAAAAAAAAAAAAAAAAATAGAAAATGGAATAAAAATGAGTGTGCCTCATCTCTCCAGTGTAGTAGAAAGTACTGGAAAGTAATTTCCCCCTTGGGGGACAAATAAAGTACTTCTGACATCAGACTCTGACTTCTGATTAATTTACTTTGAGAAATGTTCCCTGATTTCAAAACTTGTCACTGCAGAGAAAAAGTCAAATGTATTTATCTGCTCGATGTTTGATGACACGATGTGGATTCTCAGTTCAGCTTGTTGAATACTAATTAAACCGAATGAAAATTAAATGCATTTTAATGTAATCATTATTTTAAAAACTAATGGGTAAGTATAGATTGATGGGATTGTTTTGACCCCGTCGACGACAAAAAAGTCAGCGAAAAAGTCTAGCGCAACTTCTGAATCATTTTTTAATATTTTTAAATTACATTAATTAAAACACTAATGTAGCTGTTCTATTTTTTTTCTTTTTCACGTTTTTTGTTGCAGTTCACAATTATTATATATATATTTTTTACACATCACAAAACATGTTTATTGTTAGTTCCACGGGCCATCATAATTCCTGTGTTATTCCAGTGATTTTTCCTAAGTCTCTCTCTCTCTCACACACAACACACACACACACACACACACACACACACACACACACACACACACACCTGCCCTCCTCCCTACATAAAACGTTCATTCTTCATCAACATTTTTACTTTTTTTTTTTTTTTTTTTTTTTTACCGGGCTGGCAGCAGCTAATCTGACCCCTTCATCGATCTATCCCTGGGTCACGTCGCGCTAATCCTACTCTGACGATGAATCCCCTGAATCTGTAATTCTTCCTCCTTCTCCGGCCGTAAACTTGCTTCAGCAGTCGAAGTTTGTGTAGTAAACATATTGGTTAGTTATCCACTCACTTCTCTACAACGCCGGTCAGCTGAAATGGTAACATTTATAATTTTGGAGGAGAGGGGAGGGGCGGGCTAAGGAGGACTGAGGGATTTCATTGCATAAGCCCAATGTCCTTCAAGAAAATCAACCAATGGGCCGTCGCGGTTGATAAAAATTATTTTTAATATACTTTTTTGGTTAAATTATGACAGCCTCAGGCGGCCCATAATTGGGCATTGGCTCACTGGGCATTGCCTGGTATGCCAGAAGGCCTGTCCAGCCCTGGTTATAGGTATCAAAGGAACAGCACTTTGCTGGTTTAAATCTTATCTGTCTAACAGACTCAAGTTTGTTCATGTGAATGATAAATCTTCTTCACACTCCATAAAAACATAGAAATAATCCAACATCAGTTCATCTGTTTCTTTTTTGTGCATTTACTCTGTCTTCTCAAACCCCCAGTTGGTCGTGGCAGATGGCCGCGCAACCTAAATCATGTTCTGCTGGAGATGACTTCCCATTAAAGGGGAGCTTTTCCTCTCCACTTTCACTACAAGCATGCTTGGCATAAGGGACTGCTGTAAAGTCAATGACACAATGCAAGCGATTGTCTTCTGTCGCTACGTGCTTATCCAGGAGGAGTGAAAACCGCAAGTCACTGACTCAATGTGATCTGCTGGGTTTCCATAGATAGAAAGCTTTTTAAACTAATTTGAATAATAAACTGATCTTAATACACTGTTTGATAAATAGCATTAATTGGGATGTATGTGTAACTGAATTGAAATTTGTAAAGGCCCTGGCGAGACGACATTTGTTGTGAATTGGCACTATATAAATAAACTGAATTGAATTGAATCTTTGATTAAAGATTTGTTCAATTTCTGGGCTTTGATGTTACTGTTCTATAATTAAGATAATATTGGAGTGTAAGTAATTACATGACTGGACTGTATTGGAATAAACCTGAAAATTAGATTGAATTTGGGTAATTTGGCTTCTTGGAGTACTTGTAAGGTGCCTTGGGCTGCCACTTATAATTAGGAGCCACAAAAATAAACTGAAATTAACTTATTGTCAGAGGCTAGAGGAGTAATTTCTGTTGTACTGTTTATACTGTCCAGATGTTCGTGAAGTGTTTGCACAAGTCCTCTCTGATCTAAGGATTCCATTCACTCGTGTTCCAATGGAGCCTGGTTTACACAACTGTCCGTGGGTGCCAGCACACCTCCACACTTTTTACATGCAAGTGGAAAAGGATGCCCGGGACTCAATCCCAGTCTTCAAACACTATGGAATCAGGTATATTTGTGCACTTGTGAGCCAAAGTTAAAGCAACTCCTGGGTGGCTGTTTTTTTTTTTTTTTTTTTTTTCTAGCTTGGGTTCTCCTTAGTTGCAGGATCTGACAGAGCTGTTATAAAACAGCTTACAGTGCTGGGAAGAAAAGATGCTAGAAAAGGAAAAAAGCCATCAAAACGTGACACATGTCAAGAAATCTTATTAAAGAAGGAAACAGGAGTAAGACATTTTTTGATATACTGTGACATTGATGCTAAACAAAAAATATGACGTGTGAAATCAGAATGTGAATTTATTTGCATTGTATATAAACCTATAAATCAATTTATGCAGAGTTAAGCACACAGTTGAAATTGTCAAGAAATGAATCAAATAAGTAAATTTAATAAGAAAGAAGATGCCTTGGAAACACATTAGACAGTACTACCAGCATCTAGCCAAGTTAAAAATGGGTTATATTGTAAGTTTGCCCGATGCCAGGTGGATTGTATCATACAATTTCTTGGCATGTGGACAATTCATATGCCATCCAGGCACAGTGTTTGAACCAATTTCTGTGTAAGGACACCCACACATCATGTTACCTCTCAGCAGGGGATAAATTGGATGACATAAGTACCAGGTGTCATCCAACCTCCAGCACCTAATAGCTTTCAAAGGGATTGTATGTTGATTGTATGTTCCATTACAGCAAGACAAACAGCACACAGTAAAAAGAAAGTCAGCTATTTCTGATTTTAAGCTAGAATTCAGCGTCTTGGGTTCCTTAAAGCACAGTTTCTTTTGCAGGAGCTTCCGGACTCTGTTAAAGATCTTGCCGAACTTTAAAAGTACCCTTTTTCCAGCTCAAGATCGTGGTCTCAGGTTTGGAGGCACAGACCCTCATCCTGGCTGCTTCACACTCTCCTGCGAAATGCTTCAGTGAAAGCTGGATATCACGATGTGATGAAGCCGTCAGGACCGCATCATCTTTAAAAAACAGAGATGTGATCCTAAGGGCACCAAAACAGATCCCCTCAACAGGATGTGCCGAGAAATTGTGTCCACAAAGGTTATGAACAGAATCTGTGACAAAGGGCAACCTTGGCGAAGTCAAACTCTCACCGGAAACGAGCCCGACTTAACTGCCAGCAGTGTGGACCAAGCTCTGACACCAGTCATACAGGGACCTAACAGCCCGTATCAAAGGGCCTGGTACCCCATACTCCTGGAGTACTCTCCACAGGATTCCCCGAGGGACACAGTCAAACACCTCCTCCAGGTCCACAAAACACATGTAGACTGTTTGGGTGAACTCCCATGCACCCTCCAGGACCCTGCTGAGGGTGCATGGTAGTTCCATTAGCAGGACGAAACCACACTTCTATTCCTGTATCCGAAATTCAACTATCTGGCGGACCCTCCTCTCCAGAACCCCTGAATAGACCTTACTAGGAGTATGATCCCCCTGTAGTTGAAACACACTCTGCAGTCCCCCTTTTTTGGATAGGGGGACCAGCACCCTGGTCTCCCAATCCACAGGAACTTCTTCCAAAGTCCACATAATATTGCAGAGTTGTGTCAACCAACAAAACCCCACAACATTCAGAGCCTTAAGGAAATCTGGGCAAATCTCATTCAAATTGAGGCCTTGCCACCGAGGAGCTTTCGAACCACCTTGGTGATCTCAGCACCAGAGATTGGAGAGCCCAACCCAAGATCCTCAGGCTCTGCTTCCTCAGTGGAAGACATGCTGGTGGGATTGAAGAGGTCTTCGAAGTATTCTGCCCACCGAGCCACAACGTCCTGAGTTAAGGTCAGTAGTACACCATTCTGACCGTAAACAGTGTTGTTGGCGCACCGCCCCATTCTCCCAAGAGGTCGTGATGGTGGAGCAGAATCGCCTCAAAGCTGTACAGAAGTGGTTCTCCTTGGCCTCTCCGAACTCCTCCCATGGCAGAGTTTTTGCCTCAGTGTCCAACCAACTTGCATACTGCTTGGGCTGTCAAGCTGTTTCCGGGGTCCCACAGGCCAAGGAAATAGAGGAAGGGGCTTTAGATAATCCTGTCTTGGAGTACTACAGACAATTTCTTTAAATTTGTGCATGGTTTGTGCTTTGGCATGCACTTTCAACTGTGGGACCTTATATAGCCAAGTGTCTGGATTTCCAAATCAATCAGCTGAATTTACCATGGGTTAACTCTAATTAAGCTGCAGAAACATCTCAATGCTGATCAGTGGAAACAGGATGGACCTGAGCTTAATTTTATGCAAATGTGATTTTATTTTCCTCTCTTTTTATTTGTTATATCTTTGCAAAAAATTATTTAGAAAAATATTGGGAATACTTTCTGGGTGTACTGTATGATATTGTTGAATGCTGTCACCGCAGTGAGAGGGTTGATTTGATTGTTTTGTAGAGTTCTTAGTCCTTCTTTTGTTATAATATAGTAATACTCTAAATTGATGTCCACAGGTGGCCAGACGTCTACTTGGGACTCTCCACCATGGGTCAGAACATGTCAGTCTCCAGTCTGCAGAGGGCAATCCAGCAAGCTTTGGGAGCAAGAACTTCTGACACTACCTCCAGAAGAGCATCAGGCCTTCATCAAGCTGTTGTCACAGCAGAGCTTATGGTTCATCCAGGTTACCCAAGTCATCCTCAGGAAGGTGGCTGTGGGGAGGGCCCAGATGACTTCTCCCAGTCCACTGAAAGAGAACATGAGCTGAATATGCTCAGAAATCCATCTGTCCTGAAGCTTTTCTGCCAGGAGGGAGTCCAACTTTGTGGCTTTAGAGACCTTTGACAAATGCTGTCTTGGAATAGTACATTTTTACACTTATGGATAAAGTTTATATATGTAAAGTCATCAGAGATGTGCATAATACCAACTGAGCCTGAAAGGTTTAATTACAGAAACCTCAAATCCTGTCCCCTTTGGGACATTTTGTTTACTAAGGATAGATCATTATTATTTAAAATGGTTCGGAGGGAAGCATTTCTTAAATCTGTTGGGACGAGGTCTAACATACATTTGAATTAAGGTTTATATGAAACAAATATTTGAACAACTCAGGAGTTAAACTGGATGAGTACAGTCTAAAAGGTCAGGTTCTACAATATTTTCTATTGCTTCCTTATTTATGGTGACCTAGTTACCATGCTCAGAAGGCCTCAGGACTAAAATAATTAATTTTATTCATCTATGAATCTAATCTATGAAATTATCACCACTGAGAGCTGACAAAATAGATGGCTGCACAGATTAGTCTGGCTACTAAAAAAGCGTCCTAGGAGTATTTGTGATCTCCTCTATTAATGAATAATATGCTCATCAAGCTTTGTGAATGGCTTTCTTATATATATTACAGTTTTTTCCCAGTTTAAGCAAGATTACTCTAAAGGTCTATAGTGCCTTAATTTTCTTAAGAGTCTGGTTTAAAGGACATGGTTTCAAATTAGACCAGTCATCCAGCCTTCTATGACTGATTACATTGTCCTGTGCTACACAAATTGAAGTTGTAACACTATTAAATAACATAGTTAATTTTTGAGTGGGTAGAAATTAGGTTGGTGCCCCCAGCTGTGCTGTTCTGAAATCAAGAAAAATTGCAGGGAAAAAAGAATTCTTTTATAATGGAATTTTTTTTTTTTCTCATGGATATAATAGGCAGTTGAAAAAACCCCAAAATGGTCAGACAGCACAGGGTTGTGAGGGAAATATTGTTTGTTCATACTATAGTATCAGCACAACCTCAAGTCCATGGTGACTGAAGCAGATAGGACTGCAAACAATTTAGGTTAAGCCAATTGAATCTAAGATAGCTTTAAAGGTTACATTTAGGCTATGACCTTCAGTGTTTACATGAATGTTCAAGTCAGTTTAGTGGGGGATTTAATCAGTATTTAACACTAAATCAGATAAGAAGAATTGATCTAAAAATTCTTAGAAACAACCTGGTGGGCTATACAGAACTTCAAGCAGTAATGCTCTTGTCAACAGTATGTAATTCATATGGACTTCATGTAATAATTACTTAGTTTGATCAATTTTAATTTTTATCAAGATGTTTTTATCTTTTAAAGAATATTTTCATAGGATACGTTCCTATGACTTGAATAATCTGTTGCTTATTAATTTAGAAATACTGTTATTCCTCCCTGGGATTGTTGTGAATGAATGTGGTTAAATAGGTCTGGCTGGTATCATTAAACTGTCCATTTGGGAGGGAACACTATGTACTAAAAAACTCTCAGGACAAAATTTTGTACAGATAGCATTTGTGGATTTTCCCCAAAAAGGAAAGACACTGGTATCTATGTATATGGTTCTCTATCTGTTGTGTTGACATATACAGTATCCTTCTTGTCTTTTCTTCTTTAAACTTAACTTAAAGTAAACATCTAAAGCTGAATAAGTTTCATGTTCACTTAGTTATCCACAATATAAGTTTAAGTTTTGCCTTAGCAATAACCTGTTACAAGTAAAAATATATTTTATTGTATTTCCAAATGTGTCATCTGTTGTATTATTCATAGATTCGTAGATGTGCATTGTTAAGCCAGTTCATTTCAGATCTTGGGATATTATTGAAATGAAGCAATAAGCCCCTAAATTATGGAGAGAGAATTGACTCAAAATATGTGTGTGTGTAATACTTGATTCGTAACCGTAAATAACATTTACGGTTACGAATACTACTTTACTACTTTTGTGTAGTAACTTCAGGTGCTTGCAAATGTGTAAAATAAACATCCAAATATTAAGAAATTATGAATACAAAATAAAAGCACACACACAAAATCGATAATTACGTATTCAAAAAGGCTCCTACCCCTACAAATTGTTAAATACGTGTACACAAATCGCCTGATACACACGGACAAAACGACAGTTACGCACAGATCAGGTTACGAGTGCACGAGGTTTTTTGAGACATATTTCACGCTTCTAGAGAGCCCAGATTCGTGCGTAAATGGTGCGTTGAAATGCTGGTGGAAAGTTGGGTAATCTGAGTTTTGTTCAGAGTCTAGTGGGTTTTTTTTTTTTTGTTGTTTTTTTTTTTGTTTGTTTGTTTGTTTTTGTTTTGTTTTTTTTTTTCCTCCGAATTTATTTCCGAACTTATATTTGTGCCGAAGAGGCAAAGACGTTTTTATGCGGAAAATGGGATACCTTAGCACCCCTTAGTTATAACACATATACCTACATTTACTTTTAAATACTCCAAGTTTGTTTATACGGACATATGCCTTTGCGAAGCGTACAAATGTAATTATGTGGTTAAAAAACGACCACTAGGTTCGTTGTCTAGGAAATACAGGCAAACCAAGAGGCAAGACGGAGGAGCATCCTGGTGGTCTACCCTTAGAAGTAAGTAGAAGTTAAACCTGCACGCTTTTATCTGCGATTATAATGAGCCATCTAGGATTTGTGAATAATTTCAGATTACGTTTTATATGTGTGCTTGTTTGATACACCGTCCTCCTCACATTTTTTTTTTTTTTTCAGTTAGCATGAGCTAATGTTTGTGTGAGCTATGCTACTTTAGCTGTTGGTAGCTAAGTCCTTGTATTTTTAGTCTTGTACAGTTTAAGAGAGCCTCTTCACAATTCCTGAAAGTGATCTCTACTTGATCACCAGAATGATCTATTTTCATGATGCAAGTCGGCATGCTATCTTTAGTAAAGTAACCCGTCCCCCATTCCACCTCCACCAAGCAGCATTATTATACATTTCTTTTGCAGTGGTGTGCTTCTTACAATATCTATTCTGCTTAAAGAGGGTTTAGTCAAATGCCTAAGTCATGTTATGGACAATATTTCTGTGTGTAGTCTGGTAAATATGCTGATATGCCTTTTAGAGATTTTAAAGTTTACAAAACCCATATCCACCCAACCATCCATCAGCTGACAACAGTTTTTGAGCATTTTTATGTAGCTTAACCTAAGATTAGGTTAGAAACAATTAAAAAAAACTCAGTATAGGAACACTGCCTTTAGAAGCTTGAGCATAACATATATACTCAAGAAGTATGCTGTACAGTATGTTTCTGTAATACATCATACAGTATTTTTTTTTTTTTCTTCCTCACTGAAATTATGTAGATATATGTTTGTAAATATCTTCTGTTTACCTCTACACAGGACAGAGCGGCTGACCTATGGATACGGGTCACGTTCCTCACTGGAGGAGTAGGACCTATTGGATCTCAGCAACCCTCTGATCAGATGGAGCTGCTGCGGGAGCACATTGACCCTTTACAACAGGGGTCTTCAACTCCAGTCCTCAAGAGCTGGTGTCCTGTAACTTTTAGATGTGTCCCTGCTTCAACACACTTGAATGAAATGGCTGAATCACCTCCTCAGTGCAGTCAAGTCCAGAGTCCTGCTAATGACCTCATTGTTTGACTCAGATGTGTTGAAGCAGAGACACATCTAAAAGTTAAAGGACACCAACCGCTCAAAGACCCCTGCTCTGCAACCTTCAGTGTCACGTGGCATGGACATTTACTTGCATACAGTACAGACCCCGCCAGCAACCCGCTACACTGGAACAGATCCGGCCATAGACAAAGAGACCCGAGCCCTGAGGGCACATCACCCCCCAGCAGAGGCCCGATCTAGCCAGGGCACCCAGGCGCTGGCAAGCAGCTACCATTGTGAGCCGGTACATACCCAGGCACCCAGCCTCAGACACTAAGAGCCACCAATGCACCGGTGAGCAGAGACACCAGTCACTGGAGGAGAGTATGACGGGGGGGAAATGGGCCCCACATCTTTAGTGGGGGGGCCCAGATGAACCAGGAGAGGGTGCAGCCCAGAACCCAGCCTGACAGATAAACAGCCACACAAACGCAGTCACACATTCCCACCCTCATGTTCACATGCCAACATTCACACCCATTCACCCATCATAAACACACACACAGACACACACACAAAAAATGGACATCATACACCCACTCACACTCCCCATACATACTCTATACTCCGAGGTCTAAGTAACACCCCCCCAGAGGGGCAACCCATCCCCGGACCCAGGAGAAGGTTCCTGTCTCTCTGAGGTGGAGAAGAGCAGACCACCCAACCCTACGCAGCAGCAGAACAGCCTGTCAGCCCAGACGAGAGCCAGGCACCACCCGAACAACCTAGGCCCAGACGCCAGCCCTGACCCCATCCAGAGACGGGGGCAGAAAGAGTCAACACAGTCCCAATGAGCCAGCCAACCAGAGCAATCCCAGGGCGAAACAGCACCCTACCCCCAGCAAGCCCCAATCTCAACCCCAGCACACACACATCGAACACACAAACCCCGAACATAGATGTCACACATCCCCTATCCACAGGGGGCACTCCCACTGAAGGGCCCCAGCCCTAAAAGCCAATCAAAATACACCCCCTCAACGTGAGCCCAGCTCATTGCCCCCACCTCAGGCAACCCCGCCGCATCCCACCCCCCACCACACACAGCATGCCGCAACAGCAAGGCAGCCCTGCATGACACCACCCCAGCCCCATACGCAAATGCAACCAAGCAGACGCCGAGCCACGCAACCACATTGAACACCCCCGACCAAACCCAGGACAGGATCTTCTTCGGATTTTCTTCTGGTATATGTATTCTCACCACTCTTTAGTTAAGACACACGTGGCACTATTTGTTTCCGTCACTCCAGAGGGGTTAAGCCCAGCTACATCTATTGCTCCTCAGCCTCAGTAATCTGTGAATATGAAGAAGAGCCTCTGTAGAGCAGGTTATGTTTCTTAGTCAAAAATAATTTTTAAGAGCAAGAATTATTTATTATTTCTGTTAGTTTCTTCCTCTGAAAGCCTACAGTTGCCAATATAATTTGCCAGAAAGCTTCTTTTGAGCACTCCATCCAGACTCAGCCACTGGCATTCAGAAGTTGATAGTCCAGGAGCAGCACTACCCTCCTTTAAGACATCAGCAAAGCAAAGTTGAAACATGGAGGGAGGAATAGGAAGATGCACAACCAGGCCAGTTTCATACCAATAAATTGGATTACCTGATCCTTCTAACAGTACAGATGAGAAATAAAATTGTGACCCATCACAGATGTGAGATATTTTACATAATTTTATGTCATACTATATACAGCTATAACAACTTTTGTTCTGATATAATATTGTAATCTGCTTTCATTATCTGGAAGCAGAAAAGAATAACAGAAATAAAGGCTTGAAAACATCCATCTGGGTATAATAAACCTAATATATTTAATTTAGTGAATTAAATTACTGAAATAAATGAACATTTCAGTAATATTCAAATGTAATGAATATGACTGTATTAAGGGGAAAAGGCTATCCAAGCCAACCCGACCTTATGTGAAAATATAAATGTCCGCTTTGTAAAAAAAAAAAAAAAAAAAAAAGATTACCCACATTTTATTAAATAGACATTGTGTCTGATTCCGATCCAACGCAATGACTTAACTCTAATTAGAGACCCGAGCCCGAAGTAAATCTGACATATTTTAATTAAGCTTTTATTGCTTTTGTTTTTTTAGACCACCACTTGAGTTTTTTAAGCAAATCAATTTGACATGATAGCTTAAAAAAAAGTTCTAAAAAGGTAAGAAAAGATTTTGTGTGTATTAAGTCACAAAATGAAATATTTCCAGACCTTTGACTTCGCATTATACTGGCTTAGTAGTGTAATTTCTACCAATTTTAATTTTTGTTTAACAGATTCCAGCTACATTCACTTATAACTGCATGGTGAGTGAAGTGCTGAAGTGTGTTATTATTATTATTATTGTTATTATTATTAGGGTGACAGGTTGGTCACCACCAACCCGTCCGCGTTTCGAACAGATTTTCCCTGCTCAGCGACACACTTGCTGAGAAGCCAACTCTGGAAATTGGCAGCTCCATAGTCAGAAACGTGGCATTAGAGGCAGCAGCGACCATAGTCAAATGCTTGCCAGGGGCCAAAACGGCTATCAGTAATGACACCCAGTTATGCCAATCAGAGGTCACTAAAGTTAGTGTTGCTTCGGAGTATAAATTTGCCAAAACAATGTCGGACTCTGTAGTTTTTTCTGGTACCCTGCCCGATCAGATCAGTGATAACATGTTTAGCCGCATGCTGTAATTCAACCGCTGGTTGTCCAGGTGGTGTCCTGAAAACGATATGGACTACATTGATAATTGGCATACATTTTGAGAGAAACCCGGTCTGATCCGGAGAGACGGTATCCATCCCACTTTGGACGGAGCAGGTCTTCTTTCTAGGAATCTGGCCAAATTTATTAGTCCTCCAAAATACTGACAACCCAGGGTCCAGAACAGGGAGCAGAGTCGCAGTTTAACATACCTCTCTGCAGCTGTTCACTCACTAATAGGGAACGTGAGCTGGGATTAGACAGTCGTGAGACAGGTTAGTTTTACCCTACTGATAATGTGTTGATGCAATAGTAATCCTGCTCAGTACGAGAGGAACCGCAGGTTCAGACTTGTACTGTTACCCACCCATTACCCTATTAAGACAGTGTCTTGCCCACGGCCAAAATCAAATGGATTAAATACCAACCTAAAAAGAGCAAATCATGAAAATCTCATAAAGAGACTCAAACTGAACCGAAAAATAAAACAATTAAATGTTGTTTATTGAACATAAGATCTCTCTCTTCAAAGACTTTGCTAGTTAATGACTTGATTTGTGATAATCAGATTTATTTGTTCTGTCTCACAGAACCCTGACTAAGAGGACGATGTTAGTATAAATGAGTTAACCCCTTCTAATTATTTAAATTTTCACATTCCTTGAAGTACAGAGCGAGGTAGAGGAGTAGCAACTATTTTTCATTAAGATATATTAATTAATCTTATGCCTATTAATAGCTGCAGTTCTTTTGAACATCTAACCCTTAGTTTTCCTCATCCTAGTTGCAAAGCAGTAAAACCACGTTTGTTTGTTTTGTCCACCAGGCCCTTACTCTCAATTTTTATATAATTTCTCAGATTTTTTTAAAATCTGATTTAGTGTTAAATACTGATAAGATCATTATAGTGGGGGACTTTAATATTCATGTTGACACTGAGGGTGATAGCCTAAATGTGGCCTTTAATGCTATGTTAGACTCAATTTAGCTGTACTCAAAGAATTCACAATCCTACCCATTTGTGTCATCATACTTTAGACCCTGTGCTAACATATGGCATTGAGTGTGAAGAAATAACAGCACTTCCCCATAACCCTGTGTTTGACCATTTTCAATAACCTTTGAGTTAATTTTAACTGAGTATTCCAAACCCGAGAGAAAATTTAATTATAGAACATCTTTATCAGACAATCCTTTAAAAATGTTTAAAGAATCTATTCCATGTTTAATTTCCTCTGAATCTCAGATAAACACAATAGAAGGCAGCAGTTTAATCTCCAGCCCTTCTCAAATTAATTCTTGTTCATAGAGTTACTTCCTCATTGTGTGTGGTATTAGACAATGTAGCCCCCTTAAAAAAAAAAAAAAGGTATCCATAGGAGGTTGGCTCCTTGGTTTAATTCAGAGCTATGTACTTTGAAGCAGAACACTAGGAAATTTGAGAGAAAATGGCACTCTACACATCTAAAGGAGTCCTACTTAACTTGGAAACATAGTCTGTTGCTGTACAACAAGACCCTTCACTGAACACTGTATTTTTCATCAATGAAAAATACAATCCAATACAAATTATTTAAAGATTACTTTGATTACTGCCTCCATTTTAGATATGATTAATCTATCCTTAGTAAATGGACATGCATCACAGGCTTTTAAGGTAGCTGTAATTAAACCTTTACTTAAGAAACCTCTCAATCAAGATGACTTAATAAATTATAGACCTATATCTAATATTCCTTTCTTATCTAAAATTTTTGAGAAAATAGTTGCTAATCAAGTGTGTAAGCATCTAAAACGTAATAACCTGTTTTGAAGAGTTTGTCAGGTTTCAGAGCTCATCAAAGCACTGAAACAGCACTTGTGAAAGTTACAAATGACAGTCTCTTGGCCTCAGATAATGGACTTGTGTCTGTTCTGGTTTTGCTTTGTATCAAAGGAACAGCACTAGGCTGGTTTAAATCTTATCTGTCAGACACATTCCAGTTTGTTCATGTGAACGATAAATCATCTTCTCACTCTAGGGTTATTTGTGGAGTACTACAGGGCTTTGTGCTTTGACCAGTTCTTTTCTTTTTAGACATAGACACACACACACACAATATATATATATATATATATATATATATATATATATATATATATATAAACTGTAATATATATAAGAAAGCCATTCACAAAGCTTGATGAGCATATTATTCATTAATAGAGGAGATCACAAATACTCCTAGGACGCTTTTTTAGTAGCCAGACTAATCTGTGCAGCCATCTATTTTGTCAGCTCTCAGTGGTGATAATTTCATAGATTAGATTCATAGATGAATAAAATTAATTATTTTAGTCCTGAGGCCTTCTGAGCATGGTAACTAGGTCACCATAAATAAGGAAGCAATAGAAAATATTGTAGAACCTGACCTTTTAGACTGTACTCATCCAGTTTAACTCCTGAGTTGTTCAAATATTTGTTTCATATAAACCTTAATTCAAATGTATGTTAGACCTCGTCCCAACAGATTTAAGAAATGCTTCCCTCCGAACCATTTTAAATAATAATGATCTATCCTTAGTAAACAAAATGTCCCAAAGGGGACAGGATTTGAGGTTTCTGTAATTAAACCTTTCAGGCTCAGTTGGTATTATGCACATCTCTGATGACTTTACATATATAAACTTTATCCATAAGTGTAAAAATGTACTATTCCAAGACAGCATTTGTCAAAGGTCTCTAAAGCCACAAAGTTGGACTCCCTCCTGGCAGAAAAGCTTCAGGACAGATGGATTTCTGAGCATATTCAGCTCATGTTCTCTTTCAGTGGACTGGGAGAAGTCATCTGGGCCCTCCCCACAGCCACCTTCCTGAGGATGACTTGGGTAACCTGGATGAACCATAAGCTCTGCTGTGACAACAGCTTGATGAAGGCCTGATGCTCTTCTGGAGGTAGTGTCAGAAGTTCTTGCTCCCAAAGCTTGCTGGATTGCCCTCTGCAGACTGGAGACTGACATGTTCTGACCCATGGTGGAGAGTCCCAAGTAGACGTCTGGCCACCTGTGGACATCAATTTAGAGTATTACTATATTATAACAAAAGAAGGACTAAGAACTCTACAAAACAATCAAATCAACCCTCTCACTGCGGTGACAGCATTCAACAATATCATACAGTACACCCAGAAAGTATTCCCAATATTTTTCTAAATAATTTTTTGCAAAGATATAACAAATAAAAAGAGAGGAAAATAAAATCACATTTGCATAAAATTAAGCTCAGGTCCATCCTGTTTCCACTGATCAGCATTGAGATGTTTCTGCAGCTTAATTAGAGTTAACCCATGGTAAATTCAGCTGATTGATTTGGAAATCCAGACACTTGGCTATATAAGGTCCCACAGTTGAAAGTGCATGCCAAAGCACAAACCATGCACAAATTTAAAGAAATTGTCTGTAGTACTCCAAGACAGGATTATCTAAAGCCCCTTCCTCTATTCCTCTATCTATCTGAGACCATATGCTGGTGTAGTGGGCCCTGGGTTCCTTCTTGTGCATGACAATGCTAAGTCTCATGTGGCTGAAGTGTGTCAGCAGTTCCTGCATGATGAGGGCATTGATGTTATGGACTGGCCTACCTGTTCCCCAGACCTGAATCCAGTTGAGCACATCTGGGACATCATGTTTCGGTCAATCCACCAACGCCACGTTGCACCACAGATTGTTCAGGAGCTAACTGATGGTCTAATCCAGGTCTGTGAAGAGATCCCTCAGGAGAACATCCGTCATCTCATCAGGAGCATGCCAAGGCGTTGTCGGGAGGTTATACAGGCACGTGGAAGCCACACACACTACTGAGCCTCATTTAGACTTGTCTTGAGGAATATTTACTGACGTTGAATCAGCCTGTGATGTTATTTTCCACTTTCATATTGCGTATGAATCCAAATCCAGATATCCATGGTGTAATAATTTTGATTTAGATTGATGATTTTTGTGTTATTTTCTTCTCAACCAATTCCACTGTGTTAATAATAAGGTTTTTCAATGAGAATATTTAGTTAATTGAGATCTAGGATATGTTATTTTAGTGTTCCCTTTAATTTTGTGAGCAGTATGTGTGTGTGTGTGTGTGTGTGTGTGTATGTATGTATGTATGTATGTATGTATGTATGTATGTATATATATATATATATATATATATATATATATATATATATATATATATATATATATATATATATATATATGTGTATATATATATATATATATATATATATATATATATATATATATATATATATATATATTATAGATAGATGCTTCCAATTGGAAAAATCATCAGACTGCTTGGAATAAATTTTCATTGTTATGCTGATGATACTCAGCTATATCTATCCATAAATCCTTTTGAATCCAATCTGTTAGGTAGATTACAGGCATGTTTTGAGGACATTAAAACCTAAATCAGTAGAGTCATAAAAAAAAATTAGTGGATGACACCAAATTTTCTTCTTTTAATTTCTGACAAAACAGAAGTGGTTGTTTTTGGACCAGAACCTCTGAAAGAGACACTGCTTTGTCAATCACTTGATCTGGATGGCATTCAATTTGCCTCAGATAATAAAGTAAATAACCTCTGTGTTATTTTTGACCAGAATATGTCATTTAAGACCCATATTAAACAAGTTTCTAGAATTTCCTTCTTTCATCTCCAGAATATTGCCAAAATTAGTCCTATTCTGTCCAGGATTGATGCTGAAAAACTACTCCATGCATTTGTTACTTCAAAGCTGGACTACTGTAATTCTTTACTATCAGGAAGTCTACATAATGTGGTTGAAAGCCTTCAGCTGATCCAAAATGCTGCAGCAAGAGTTCTAATGAAAATTAAAAAGAGAGATCATATTTCTCCTATTTTAGCTTCCCTTCTTTGTCTCCTTGTTAAATCTAGAATAGAATTTAAGATTCTCCTTCTCACATATAAAGCCCTTAATAATAAAGGCTAGTATTTACAAGTATGCAGAAACTGCAACCCTCCCAGTTCTTAAGCAAACATGTTTTGATCCTTGACATTCGTAAAAAAAAAATTCTAGGGCATGACGAGACAAAAGTGCTTTTAATGCTTTTTTTTAAAGGTCAGTGTGCAGTTAAAGCATTAGGATTAATCTGCTCTTTAAAAAAAATCTAGGAGAATGTCTAACCATCAATTTGGCTCAAGTTCAATTAAGATCAAGTTCAGTTGTGTTATGCAGCAGAACAATGATCCAAAGTACATCAGCAACTCCAATTCTGAATAATGCAAACCAAAAATGCACAAAAGTTTGTCTAGTCAAAGACTGGGCTGTGGCATGACCTTAAGCAGATTATCCATGTTCAAAAACCCTCCACTATTGTTCAATTAAATCAATTCCTCTACAGTGAAGTAAAATATTAATTGCCATTTACTGCAAACACTTGATGATAGTTCTTTTCACCTCGGGTTTCATAATTGGTTGTTGGGCTTGTTAAGGGTTGATTACCTTTTCACGTAGGGTCAGGTTGGTTCAGATAGCTTTTTGCCTTGATGAATAAAATCATCATTTGAAAACCTCATTTTGTATTCAAGTTATCCTTGGGAGACTTTAAAATTAGACAGATGAACTGAAACAGTTTGGAGTGAGACAACAAAGCAAAAACATAAATCTGTAACCAGGTAATGTCAGGATCCCGGGTCCATGTTTTGATTATTTGCTCTTGTTCTCTGTGGTCTTGTCCTTCACTTGTAAATTGGTTCCAGCTGTCCATCATTTCTCTGATTGCCCTTGTGTGTATCTATGTTTCTACCTGTGCCTTAGTTCCCTGCTGGAGTCTTGTTGTGTTACGCCTTGTGAACGTTGCGTTATTGTCCTGTGTTCTTCCAGCTCACTTGTGTTTCTGTGGAGATTTTGGACGTTAAAGTTCTTGTTGCAAGCCTGAGGTTTTCCTGCTGCACTTGGGTCTGCACACTTACCTTTGAAATCATGACAGACTCCAGCCAAGCAAGGGGCCCAGCAAGGTTGAGGTGCCACGTTTGACTTTCTGGGGCTCCAGGTTGGTGACTGCACCTCCTGGAAGTGGTCCACAGTGGTATCGGTCTTCTCCGCCTCCTCAGTTCCAGCTACTCTTACAGCACTATGGACCAGCAGATTTGGCGCATCTCATGGGCTGCTCCCGTGGTTGACGCTTCCCACTGTTTCTGGGGAGGTTGCAGCACTCCAGCCCCAGGGTGTCTCCAGCGGTTCAATGCCTCCTCTCCTTCCCTGGGGGGTCAAGCCGCTGCCTCTGGGCACTGGAGCCCGCTCCTCGCCGCCTCTGGGCACCAGAGCCCGCCCTCCGTCTTAAACAGCAGCAGGTGCTTCCTTTCTGATTTCTGAGGGGACCCATGAGGAGGTCTCCTATGTTCCGGCCTGTGACGTGCTGCTCTCATTCCTTTATGGGTTCGTGCTGGAGCTCTTCAACGTTCCTGAGCTTCCCAGCATTCCAGTTCCTGAGCTCTTCAACATTCCAGTTCCAGAGCTCCTTGACGCTTCCGTTCCAGAGCTTCACAGCGTTTCAGTTCCAGGGCTCCTTGGTGCTCCTGTTCCAGAGCACCTCGGCGCTCCACTTCCAGCTCCAGTTCTTGGCTTTTGGCATTTGGTAGCCGCCCTTTGGGGGGGGGGTCTACTGTCAAGATTGCAGGTTCATATTTTGATTTACTCTTGTTCTCCTCTGCAGTCTCGTCCTTCACTTGTAAATTGATTCCAGCTGTCCGTCATTTCCCTGATTGCCCCGTGTGTCTTTATGTTCCTACCTGTGCCTTAGATCCCCGCTGGAGTCTCGTTGTGTTATGCCTTATCACCGTCTTGTGAACGGTGTGTTATTGTACTGTGGTCTCCCTGCTCTCCTGTGTTTCTGTGGAGATTTTGGACATTAAAGTTCTTGTTGCAAGCCTAAGGTCGTCCTGCTGCACTTGGGTCCACACACTCATTTTTGAAATCATGACAGGTAAATGCTTTCCAAAGCACTCCACAGTAAATGTAGATTACTGACAAAAATGTGATGTCCATGTTACTTAGGTTTTATTCTTTTGCAGTTTTAACTGAAAAGTTCCTGACTGAAGTAATTTTTTCCATGCATTCAGTCTGCTAATAGCAACAATAGCATTATGATCAGTTCTTTTTTTGGGAAGAAAAACAAATCTTCTAAAAGTTAATGATTTTCTTATAAATATGGAGATTCACTTGGATTTCACCTAAACTTGGAAGGTCAGTATTGAAAGTCTGATTTTTTTATTTTATTTATTTTATTTTTTTTCTTCCCCCCTGAGGAAGCAGTCTTTCCTGAAGACAGAAACAGTGTTTTGGTGTAGCCCATGAAAATTATTTTAATTTTTTCAGTCTAAACAGAAATGGGATGTCAGTATGGCAAGCTCAAAGTATACAGAGCTATCGATCTCATTCTATCCAGTGAAAACCTTCTGCCCTCCAGCAGATGTTTCACAGTTTACTGCAGAGTAAACCACCTCAGATGTCTTTGTGACCTCCTGCAGCAATCAACAGTGCAACTTAAGGTTGTCTGATACATTTTTTTTTTTCAGTAGTAATGCTACTGAAATGTATGTGGTGTTGAGTGTATTTTATTGTAAGGTGTCCTGATGAGTTTTCCAACTAGACAATGAAGTAGTCTGTATCATATAATACTGTATCTATTTTAAAATCAATCAGAAGCTAAACAGTTTGTCCTATTCATCAGTTTAAGAATGCAACAGATTTTGACTTGACATGATTGTTGATGGTAGCAAGTGGCATTTATCTCTGAAAACACTTACTGAGATTTTTCCATCATCTGTTAACAACTTCATCTTATTCTTTCCACAGACTGAATCTTTGCCATGTTTTATTGCTGTGGTATTGATTACCATTTTGCTTGTAAGTCATGCATAAAATTAACACTGGGTTAAAAAGCCACAGATTTTTGTCGGTCCTTGACAAAATGACAAATTACTAAACACACTAAATTGTTGTTTGTTCAGTGGTACAAAGTTAAATTCCTCAGATGACAATTATCTTGCTGAAATGTCTAGACAAATTATCCATAATCCCTAATCATTGCTCCCCCAAATTCATCCAGCACTCTGATATAGAAAAATAAACACATTATAGTATTTCATTTCCTTAATGCTTCTGTCAGTCAAACTAGACACAATTGCTAGAAAGCCCATTTTCAGATTTTTTTCATTTTAGTAAATGCAAATTTTTTTGGTTGTTTTGGTTTGATTTTTACAATGAAACAAATACAAGGAAAACCCCACAAATTGGCAGATAATTACAAGTCCTTGGAGAAGACACTTCATCTGCCTTGTCTGCTGGAGGTGGTCAGAGGGCCCAGTGGTGCCAGTGCATGGCAGCCTCGCTTCTGTCAGATCACCCCAGGGCAGCTGTGGTTACAATGTAGCTTACTTAGAAAACAAGTCTAATTATATTCAGCTACAAACACCCAAAATCAGTCCAATGAATTTCCATAAATTCACTCACTCAAGATAGAAAACATGCACATAATTGCAAAAAATAAAACATTACAGTGAACAATCAGATTTCCTTATAGCGTGAATAGAAAGGGGTCATAAAGGAATTTTGACACAGTTTGCTTTGGACTATGAACTATCTATAGAGGACAGAAGCCATAGAAGATCCATAGTATACTCTGGGCTGGCCATAGTGAGATCTTGCATTCTAAGGTGGGAAGTAATAAGTTACATTTGCTCTGTTTCATATTGTTTATGAAACAGTGAATTGCTATAGGAAAAAAGAACTTTGAGGAGTTATTTTACTGCTACAAACTTTTTGCTTCTACTTGAGTTATGGCATTTTGAAGAAATGCTGTTCTTACTTGAGCATGAGTTTTGGCTTTTCTACCCACCTCTGGTCACTTAACCATCTTTCAAACAAACACACAGTTTACAGTATGTACACATTCTTCCTTGGTATAATTTTCTACCTGCTGAGCTCGCCTTTGTATTTTTAGGGCAAGTGAATCTACTTCATATACAGTGGTATATCTAGTCACTGAGAGCAGTTTGCCTTGTTCAAACATATACAGATTACTGTAGCTATTGGTTTCAAAAGCATGTGTGAAAATCTGGAGTTCGAGGACATTAGAAAATGTGTGTTTTTGTACTTTCATCAATTATTTTGTAAAGATTTTAATTTATTTTATTGTATTTGTTGAACATTTGTATGTTATTTTGTGCCTCATTTATTTAAAAAAGTCAGTCAATGATTTAATAGTTTCTTAGTAGTTGAGTGGTCTGTCAACCAAATATTTTTGCTTAAATTAGTATAGATTTGGGTGTGTGATATGAGTGTCTGTGTGCATGCGGGTGGGAACATGTGATTGTATTTGTGTGTGCCTGTTAATCTGTCAGTCTTGGGCTGCCCCCTCTTCTGGATCATTTCAGGCCCCCCACCAAATGTGAAGCCTATTTCTCTCCCATCACATTCCATCAGTGGCTGGTGCCTGTGTAAGCTGTTATGTTGGTGGCTGCGTGGGGGGGCCTGGCCATCCTAGCTCTGTCCGACTTTTGCTTGGGGGTGGTGTTCCCTTGGATCTGCTCCAGCATAGCTATTTACTGGTGGAGCCTGTGGGCTCATCACTATAGCTACCTGGGGCTTCTGCACTGTGTCTGCTGTGTGGTTCCCCCATGGCCTGCTATTGAGCATTCTTATGGCGAAACCTTATATACACATGCATGCTCTCACACATAAATTTCACAGGTATTTGGATTCAGGTGTTCACAAAACTTTAAATTCTTTCTCTCTAAATTGGGCTGTGGTTACCACTATACACATCTTGTATTAACTAGAAAAATTTGCATTTCCTGCAAAAATGCAGTGTAAATGCTGTCAGCTGAATGTTTTTGCTGAAATTTGCTGAAGCATTTCAAGACAATTGCAGAAGACTGGCAGAAATGTAACAAATAGGCAGAAGCAGGAGAAAAAAAGCAAAAGTCTGCAAAATAAATTTAGAGAAACTGTTAAAGAGGACTGAAAACTTTGAATCAGTGCAAAATATCCAGCTAAGGAGTATTTGCAACTGGTGCAGAACACTGCTTACAAAGCTATACTGTAATGTCAGCAGTTTATAAGCTAAAATACTAATCATAGCATGTAGGCTATCACTAGCATGTCTACGTAGGGTAACATATTCCATTTAGTGTCCAAAATCCCACGTCAAAGCTAGACTTAGCTAGAAAGTTAAAGTTAACTGAAATACTAATGATAGCATGTAGGCTATCACTAGCAGGCTGACCTGAGGTAACATATCCCATTCAATATGCAGAACCCGATGTACCAGCGAGAATTAGCTAAAAAGCTAAAGCTAGCTGAAATACTAATGATAGCATGTAGACTAGCTCTAGCATGTTGAACTACAGCAACATACTCCATGCAGTGAGAAAAAAAACCCATGTAAAAGCTAAAATTAGCTAAAAAGCTAAGGTTAGGTAAAATGCTATCAATAATATGCGGGCCACCATGAGCATGTTATGTAACCTTAACTCACTTCATTTAGTCAATTTTAAATTAAAATTAGCTCAATTTAGCTAATTTTAAGAGGATGCTAATATTAGCATGTGAACCATACATTGACTTACACTAACATACGCCATTCAGTATGAAAAAAACATTTTTGTCAAAATGCTAATATTAGCTAAAATGGTATCAACTGCATGTGGGCTATCACCAGCATGTTAACTAACAATAACGCCATTCAGTCTATTAGATTTAGTTTTTAAATCAAAATTAGCTAAAATGCTAATTTTAGAGTTTACAAGTTCAGAGGAGGAAATAATAATTGATGAGCTGGAAAATGTCATCTTGTTTTCCATGTTATCGGAAGACAAAAAAAGAACAAAAGGCGTTGGTGGGATGTTCTCCTACTGCATCACGGGGAGTTCTGTGTTTTGGTCCAACAGATGGGGCAGATGGATCTGAACAAAATTACATGATTTTCATCACACCACTGCAGCAATGAGAGGTGATTTTACCATGTCAGCCCAACTGTGCTGGGCCAATATCCCAAAAGTGGGTTGATTTTTAAACTTATGACAAATGTCAATAGAAAATTTGGTGAACATAAGAAGACCAATTTCCCCATTCTGATGTGTGTCAAATAGCTAAAAAGTTGGTTGGATTGGCCTTACCACATACATCAACATAGGGAAATCATGTTTGCAAAATGTTGTTGGAGAGTATTTTCTGCTTAACAATCATTTTGCCAAATGTCCAGAATGTACTCTTTTGTCCCAAGCTACCTTTAATCTTCAAAAACACAATCCCCTCACCAGAAACAGTCTGAGTAAAAGAAAGAAACAGGCTGGAGGCCACAGAAACCCACAAAGGAGCTTGCAGGATCAGGCTGCCGGGACCCATGAAGAAGCTCAGAAAGTTTACCTGAGAACCACAGGATTCCTTGTTGCAGCTTTGGAGGTTGATGATGAGGCCCCTATGGGAATAGAGGGAGACCTTCCTGAGTATCTTCAGAGAAATCCAAAGTTTGAGATGGTGTTGGAGGCACTTGGGCACTCCTCATTAGAAAATTTGCAAATAGGTACTTGAAAGGTACCCCTTGTCAATAGCAAGAATGAGAACTTCAGATGGAGGCAAATTGCCCTCGAACTCCTGGGTAATAGCATGAACAAGAACTTGAGTCAAAGGCTGACCATCCTGAAACACCGCATCATAGAACCTGACAGTAGGAACCTGAAGCAGCCTGACATGAGGTGATCGTGACCTCATGTATGGTGGTGGTGGTGATTGAGGCAGTGGCAGCTTGAGGCAAGACTTGATCTCTGGTCCTTGGAGAAGAAGCTTGGGTTCTGGTTCTCTTAGGTGGGGCTTTAACTTGAAATGCTCCAGTAGCTTGGGCTCAAAAAGACCCAGCCTTGAAAATTTGGACCCAGCCATGGAAAAAATGTAGATAGCTTTAGCCATAAATTAGATCGTGGCTGAAACTCCAGTACATGCTGAGACTCTGGTGGACAAGGCTTGCAAAAAGTATGTGAGAGCTGTCCTATGGTCCACCTTCACTTCCTCCAACAGCTCAACCAGGCCTAGGGAAGGTAGGTAGAAGTCTACTTTCACAAGACATTCATGCAGTCTGTTGCTGTACACAGACACCTCCATGGAGTGCATAGTTGAGATACAGGAATGATGTAGGTCCTGACCTTCTCTTGCAGCTTCAGAACGTCTGTGTCAGAAATAATATCTGTTTGGTTCTTGTGGTCAGATCCTCCTTTTATTTTGTGTAGGTAATGCATCTAAACACATGAAAAGTTGCATGATAAAAACAGGTTTTAATGATAACGTAACAGGCAACATACCAGTTTAGCAACAACAAAGATGATCTGACACTGAGAAAACCAATGACTATTTATGCTAGGGTGTTTGATTACTGGAATGCATAGGTTCTTCCATACTTCATCTGAAGCGTCGAAATCAGATCTCATTGTCAGTCGCGTGAAAATTCCGTCATCTTGCTTGCAGGGAGGCGACACCTCGGCCTGGTGTTAAGTTCCATTCTCAACACCACGCCCAGGTCAAACTACTTCATACAGAGCTCTGTGCGATGTGTTGTGTCTTTGGATTAGAAGTTTGTGGGCATGTTTTTTGCAGAAATATGCTCACACAGCATTGTCGATATTTTGCTGAAACTATCCCACTTCCACTATGTGGTTTTTGCAGGTGACATGAATACTTTTCAGGAGTGTTTATCAGACACAGTGAGGAATTACATTTGTACAATTTTTCACAAAATACCTAAAAAGATTGTCAAATGGCTTAAAACCCGTGATTGGAAATTGCAAAGTCATTGTCAAGGAGGCTGTCTGGAGAAAGGTGTGGTGAGCTCTCTGTACCCTTTTTGTTAAAGCAAAACGGAGGATGCAGGGATGGAGTGGGGACCCCGGCAAGAAGAAAGCTGTGCCAGAGCTACACCACTCTGCAATGATGTATACTGAAGCAGGAGGAATGTCACAACTTGGTCTGCACCATGTGTGAATACAAACGTCCCATAACCACACACTGACTGTTCAGCTTCAGGTTAAGGATGAGAGAGAGTTAAGAAGGATCACAGGAAATCATGGCTGGGGTTAGTTATGGAGTGAAATTAATGGGTAAATCAAGAAACACAAAACAATTCCTACCAAAAAATGCTAAATACACAGAAATGCAAAAACCTAGAAATACAGATTTACAAAAGACTATAAATCATACAGAGATTTTTGGGAACTCTGCTCAAACCATTTTAAGGCATGGATTAGGTTTACCCACCAAATAAATACCATTGAGGTCCCACCTTGTCTTATTTGTCAGTAACTGAGTTGTCTGAAATTTCCACTAAGTAAAAACTGAGTTAACAGAAGAGTGTACACACACACACAACTCTTATAATCCTGTTAACCTAATTGCTTGCAATGCATTCTTAAAGGGACAGACTCATCATGTAGCAACTATTGGGTGCTATGGCATGTTGACTCTCCAAGTTTTGAAACAGTTGTGATCATGAATCATTGCTGAAGTCTGACATTTTATTGCTTTTGTTTTGTTGTTATTAGTAAACTGATAAATTAAGAAGTTAGTTGTGTGGAAATAATTTCATAAGAAGGTTTGACAGAAGGAAATGTTGAGTAATTCTGTAAGTCAATGCCAAGTTTTGTTGTATCCTCAGATTGGCGTGCTGTTTGTTTTGAGTTCTGCTTTCTTCTCCACCTCTTTACAGGGTATAATTGGTGGGTGCAGCTCCCAGGTGGTGCGAATTAGCCTCGTCAAGGAGGAGTATTTAGAGGAGTGGATTTCCTGAGATGGACGCCAGATGGTTAACTGTGACTAGTGGTATGACCATGCCCTCTGAGTGCTTTTATGCTACTGTCCTGGACTTTACCAGTGATTATCTTCCTCCTTACAGATTACCTCTCTGAAGGTTCCTCCCAGAGTATTGGTGCTCAGCTTCCATGCTGACTTGGCAACTCTCAGCGTCGCTGTCCTGGTGTCTCGTTGTCATCCTCCTTGCTGCTCTTGACGCTCACCTGCGGATCCTCTCTGACTCACCTGCCCATCCACCCTCCAACGGTACCTGTTTTCCTTTTGTAGGAGAGCAACAACAGACCGAAACACAAACCACCATCTCACCCAAGAAGCAGCCAACCGCCTGAACCCGACATACGTCTCTGTTTGGGATTGTCGTTGGCAACCTTTAATCATCTCTCCCTGTCTTTTAGCACGGACCCATTCCTGGCTTAGTGTATTCCTTCCAACATACATACCAACAGATCCAGAAAGTTTTTTTTTTTTGTTTTTTTTTTTTTTCTCTCAATAAACCATTTCAAACTTTTCATACCTGTCTGTAATTGTTGCTTGCACTAGTCACCTTGAAAAATCATTACAAGTTTAGACACTTGAAATAACTCCAATTTGTAGTCACAATGATTAATATTTAATCAAAATTTAGAAAAGTTATTAAAATTTTACTATATATGTAACTTGTTATAACTGACAAAAAAAATTGTCACACCATTCTTTATTAGAATTATAGCAATTAAACCCTTATGATGAGCTTTTTGCATGTTTCCATTTTAATGATCTCTTTAGTGATGAGCTTAAATTCTTTGCTATTGGAAGGCCTGATCTCCCTCACCTTGTTCTAATCTGACTTCACCAACATGTTCATTAAAATCTGCAACTTTCTGCCTTCTGGGGACACCTTCTGCCACCTCATCTAGGTTGCCCCAAAATACGTTTTCTTCCAACTTGAGGTGCACATGCACTGACAACATTCAACAGCACCCCTTCCAGCTTGAAGATTAGGATCTTCTCTGAAACTCTGGTCCTGTCCAAAACACTTTTCACAAACTATTTCAAGATTATCCCTTCTCCATTTCTCTTTCTATCTGTACCACAGCAGAACAATTTAAAACCAATTAAGATGCCATGGCCTTGCATCCCTTCCATCAGGTCTCCTGTCCACATGGAATATCTGCCATCTCATCTCCATGTCAGCCAGATTTCTGCCTTTACCTATTACTGTCCTTACATTCAAAGTCCCTACTTTAATCTTTGCACCCCTGCCTTACCTCTTCTCTTGCTGCCTCCTAACATGCTTTCCTTCTCTCTGGTTGTCGGCCAACATTGGTCCAATTTTCTTCAACACCCCAGCGGTCCAACAGCACTGGAAGCAATTGTTAACCTGGGCTATGACTGATTTGTGATGCCAGTCATTTTAATCATCCACATATGTTTTGGCTCAAGTTTTACATTGTTTAATCAGGATCTGTGAGGGGTATGAATGATTTTAGGGTCAACTGCAAGGGCAGCTTAAACTGGCTAGTTATTCTTAACATGCATGGTTTTGAGTTGTGGCAGTAGGTAGGGTACCCAGATAAAACCTAAGCATGCACAGAGAGAACATGCAGACTTTACAAAAAAGGCCCCAACCAAGATTTAGTAATAATAATATTACTAACAAAAAATTACTTATTGAGATGCTTGGTTTTACCACACACATGAACTTTAATGACATTGCATTCTTAATATAAAGACTTTAAGATTGAATAGGCTCACCCTTAGCCGCTTCAACTCTTTTGGGAAGGTTGAACACAATGTTCAGGCCTGTTAATGAGAACATTTGAATATTCTTTCAGAAGAGAAATTCTGAGGTCAGGCATGATGGATGAGATGGCTTGCCTCACAGTCTCCACTCCAGAGCATGTCTATCCGGTTCAGGTGAGGGTACTCACCATTTGGTATCCCCACTCTGTGATTCAATGGTGCATACTACTTTATAGCTGGGTTCCTTAATTGCTTCCACTTTGTTACAATGCTGAGAATTGATTGTGGATGTACAGATGATATCCCGACCCAATGTCATGCTTAAATTCACTGAACTCCTGAGAGTGACCTTTTCTTTCATATTTGTAGGCGCAATCCACATTCCTTGATTTTACAAAATAGTGGTCGTGGAAGAGTTTTGAATACTTGAATGAGTGTCGTTATACAGTTGGCAAAATAGTGTTTCAGTAATAAAGAGAAATAAGACTAATACAAAGAACTCATTAAACAACAATAAACTGAAACCGGAAACTGAATACAAATTTTTATGTATTCAGTTTCCAATTATTACATCTATAAATGCTCACACGTTCATATGCATATAGGATTTTAAAATTTTACATTGCTTTACATCTTTTTCAAAGAATAATGCAACAGCTTTATTAAATCAGTCCTCAGAAATTTTTTGGACGTCTCATGACAACACTAAAACAAAAGCTGGGACAGGAATGGTTGACAAAAATATTGAGATCATTATAGTAGACAGTATAATTTTTTATAATCATTAGTTAATTTGTGCAAAATTTCTAATGAGCACATGAAGCTAAACGGTCCGGAAAGTCATTCTGTAGGATATTTGCTATGTAGTTGTGTTTGATGTGCCATATTTGTATTAATGTCTTTTTTCTTCAAAGTATAGTAAGCAAATTCATCAGCGATGTTGTAAAAAGTGTCATCGGTTTATATTTTGTTCTTAAGATCTATCCGGAGGCAGGGGGTGTTTAAAGATGGCCAAAAAGCATAAAAAACATAAAATTGTAGTTTGATGTTGAAATGTTCATGTTCAGATGGTAGTCTTTTTGTCTTGGAGAGCAAAGGAGTGAATCTTCATTTGGTTTCATTCAGGTCATATGTCAGTGGGTAAAAGGAAAATTATACAGAACTTAGTTGGAAGAGTTTCTTTGTCCATGAAGAGAAGCAGAAGAGTAAGAGAAACAAGAGGGTTGGAAAAATGTTGCACTGGTCTTTCCCTGAGTTTTACAGTGCTGCTTCTCATGGTGTTCCGTCACTGCTGACTGCCGGGCAAAAAGGACACCTAAAAAGAAAAAAAAAAGAGGCATGTGTTACTACTAGATGCCATACTCTCCCGATTTTACTAAAACTGTGCTTAATTTACTGAACTCTAACCTATGTATATTAAAGACAGTTGAGGTTTGCCATTAAACTGCATGTAGCTTGAAAAAAAAGCTAATTCACCTTACTTAAGTTCTCATTGTCTAGAAAAAATTCCTTCACACAATTATTAGAGAATTCAAGGATTGTTATATATGTATTTGAATAAATTGTCACTCATATCCCCCACAGGCTCAAAATTGCCAGGGGGGGCTTCCCGAGTTCTGTTTTACTGTAACTTATTTTTTCAAAATGTTAATCTGTATTGCTTCCTTCAACACAAAACCACCATTTACAATCAAGCATCACTTGTGTGCTTGAGATCCAAGAAAGGAGAAAAAAACCTAAGTAGAGCACCCCCCCCCCAAAAAAAAAAAAAAAGAAAACCCGGTGAAAACGACCAGTACAAGGTGAAATAAATTTACAATCTTGGCAGCATACAATTATTATATACAATTGGCTAGACATTAATTTAGGTTGGGATAATTTAGTTTCATTCTTCAATAGTAAGTAGACATTGATGACATTGATGAGCATTAGTGATTATTTGTGATTTTTCCCTGAAAATTAATAAACTGCTTATTTTCCTTGTTGATTCTTTCAATAAATGTGAGTCCTAGAATATAGAAACCTACTTATGGAACTGAAAGCAGTGGGAATCTGTAATTCAGGCTTGAGATAGAAGTAATGGTATTGATAAATTATAACTGTTTTGATTTTAATACTCGATGAGTGTGGTTGCTTGAGCTGAGAAACCCATTTTTAAAAATATTTTATTGGTCTGACTTCCTTCCCTAAGGGAGTGATGGAGTAATTAACAGGAGAAAATGATCAAAAACTAAGGTAAGTGTTTGAGCTGTTGAATTTCTGTGTTTTAAAGTTAATACTCAGTGCTGT
Source organism: Anableps anableps (assembly GCA_014839685.1). NCBI lineage: Eukaryota > Metazoa > Chordata > Actinopteri > Cyprinodontiformes > Anablepidae > Anableps > Anableps anableps. The sequence goes on along the minus strand of CM026066.1, from coordinate 5,027,449 downwards.
TTGTTAACATGAGTATGTACCTTCTGTGAATAAGAATGGCAACAGTGGTTGGTACTGTTTTTTAAAGGAACAGTATTATGTTTTCCAGGCACATACTGCCACCTTATAGCACAATCAAGTAACTATGTTAACTTCAGTTATAAAAATGCAGACTCCTCCATCCATGATGTGGGAAGGAGCGATTCAGAAGCTCTTTCCTTCCAACTGCTGTCAGACTCTACAACAAAGACCTTGCAGCTGAGCACTCACACATACAGGCTAACAAACACACTATATATACACATCTGTATTTTTGTATATATATTGATATTTTCATATTTATATTTCTGGTTTAGCTGTGGTGTGTTCTGTACTCTGTATTGTTTATTCTGTTGTTTTTCATTTCTGTTACTCTTGTTCTGTCCACTTTCTGCCATGACAGCTTAAATTTCCCACTTGTGGGACTAATAAAGGATAATCGTATCTTATCTTATCAAACATAACTTAAAAGAAATTTGACTTCACAATTTAATGCCTTGAAATTGGGTCTCTGTCTTTTTAGGAAGCAAGTGGAGAAACATTCTGCCTTCAGCACGTCATCACAACAATGTTTCTCCGTTAAGCTGTTTACAATCATTCTTACCAGCGTTGGACTAAGAAGTAGTTTCTATGAAATGCTAAACAGATGTGCAGTTCCACCAGTTGTCTGCTAATTACTGCTGCCACTAGTCTGGAGGACCTCCAAGGAAGAGCTTTGTGGAAAAGGCAGCTGTTCTGAAGGCAGGTCTATGATGCAGTTTTTCGTCTCGCCACTAGCACCATTTTTGTTTGGATGTAAAATAGTGTTCAGGAAAGTACTGTAAACAGGCAGAAGTAGTGTTTGGAAGCAGTTTGTGTGGTTGTTATGAGTATGAACGTCCATAAGACTGGTGAGTTACAGTATATATTTGTGTTTAAGAATAATAATTTGTGTATTTTGTTACTCTGTACCAGATAGGCAGTAACGTGTTACTGTAATATGATTACTTTTTTCAAGTAAGGAGTAAAGTAAGGGATTACATTTACAAAAAGGTAGTTAGATTAATGTTACTTCCGTGCAAGCAGACTGCATTACTGCTTTATGAAAGCGTGATTTTGTATGTGAATGTCTCATGACAATCACGTATAAGCGTGTGACGTCAGTGGTAACAGCAGGTGTGCACTGTTGCAAACTTAGCGACTTTGTTGCTGTATTTAGCAATTTTTCAGACCTCTCTAGTGACTTTTTTTTTTTTTTTTTTTTTTTTCCAAAAAGCGACTGGTAACAAATCTAGTGACTTTTCTTTGGTTTGTTGGAGACTTTGGCAAAAAAACAAACAAACAAACCAAAAAGCAAACAAACAAACAAAAACAAATAAACAAGCAAAATCGGTAAAGTACCGATAGTACTGCAGCTACAGCGAGCAGTGAGAGCTGCTGTGAGCCCCTCCCACCTCGGAGACACTTGCAGGCGGTCAATCTGACTGACACCAGGCTCGTCGTGCAGCAGCCTGCAGTAGAGCAGAGAGGGTACTTCATTTCATTTCCATATTGCAATTTAATCATGGATGCGTAAAACTGCCGGTGATCCCGCTCTGCATTAGAATAAATATAGTTTTTTCATGTTGCCTAATGATTTTTTTTTTCACTGAAACTGTCGCACTAAAATAAATTCCTGCATTTTATTCACACAGCCTCAGTTACTCTCCTCTATTGTAGTAGCTCTAATAGGTGTCTTTTGGTTAAATTTGATATAATACAAAACTGATTTATGTATTGTAAATTCAGGTCAAATGTTTACATTATTAAATTATTATAGTTTTATTTATAGTTTTAAATATTTAGAGTATTTTTAATCACTTTTGCCCTGCCAAAGTAGATATGTATTTCTTCTTACTGCCCGGATCACACATGATATGCAAATTAGGTGATGGCGTCATCGAGCGACTTTTAGGACAGTCAATAGCTATTTCTGTTGCTGAGGAGTTGGCAACAGTGCAGGTGTGTAGATCAGCAACCGACAACACGGAGTGTTGGAGAGTTCAGGAGGACCATGCAGCATGCAATGCTTGGAAGTACCGAAATTAGTTAGTCATTAGTGACTAAAGGTCCCGACATACTTATCCGAAGTGCCGAAATTGGTTCTCACTGACACAGACACGCGACGAAAATTGCGTCATTTTCTTTGCAGAGAGCCTTCCGTCTGCCGAACTAGACACCAAGCCCGGGTTGAACAATTTCAACAGAGCGCTGTGCGAAGTGTTATCTGATTGGTCAGAAGTTTGTTACCGTGTTTTATGCAGAAATGCGCTCGGACAGCAGTGTTGATATTTCTCTTCAACTAGTCCGCTTCCACTCTCAGGTTTTTATATCTGCAGGAGACATAAATACTTTTGAGGGACGTTTATCTGACGGGGTGAGGAATTAAGTACATTTGTATGATTCTTTACTAAATAACTATTATTATAATAAGACTGGCAAATGGTTAATAACTCCTGGAAGGAAATTGTAACGCTGTTGTCTACGGAGGAGGCTGCCTGTACAAAACTGTGGCGCTCTCTCTGTGAATGTTTTGCAAAAGAAAAACAGAATACAGGGAGGGGGGACCCCAGCGGGTATGGGCGTGTCGTATACTGAAAAGCAGGATGGATGTCCCCCAGGTGGTCTGCACCGTTGTAGGAAAGGTGAGCGCTAATACGAGCGGTTCGCAACCACGTGACTGCGTGTCGACTGTTCGGCTTCGGGTGAAGTATATCGGGGCCTTAAAATATTAGCATGCGCTGTACTCTGTATGTGGGAAGAAAACGTATCTCCAGCGAAAGTCTCCACTTCAAATGATGGAATATGCCGAAAGAATAGAATTAGGCTGAAAGGTAAAATGTTTAGAGCATATTCAGGTTGTGCATTGTTTTGTTTTTTTTGTTTGTTTTTGTTTTTTTTTAAATCTAAGTAAAGTAATTCGTAAAATAACTAATTACTTTTGAAAATACGTAATCAGTAAAGTAACTGGATTACTTTCTTGGGAAATTATCAGTAATTAGTTACTAATTACTATTCCCAAGTAACTTGACCAACACTGCTCTGGACATTTTCTGTTTGCTCCATTTTGCCCAAAAAACTCTATGGTTAAGTTTTACTTTAAAATGATTAATTCTATCATGTTTAGTTGCTTTCTTTTACTTTATTTAATATTATAAGTGACTGAAACACAAGATTGAAGTAATGAGAAGAATGTTTTATTTTACGTATTACCCTATTACCAGGGGTGAAAGTAAACTGATACGGTCCGGTCTGGGAGAGCTGCTTCTATAAAGCCATCATTCAGATCCTGTTACGGCCGCACTTTGAGTCAGAATAGATCTGATATTCTGATTGAACTGCTAGCAATAGGCAGTCTAAAACAAGACGTATTCTGTTTATAAATAGCCTTTTCCCCTCATTCCGAAGAGTTTCTGAACTGTCCGTGCTGTGCTAGAACCTCAATGCTCCAGCCTTGCTTCTGTCCCCTCCCCTCGGAGCTCGCGGGGGGTGCCTTCAAAACGTGCACCGCTGCGTTTAATGTCTGTCTGCTCCTTACAAAATATCCCAATTAAAAACAAACGGAGAGTAACTAGTTGTGTTTCATGTTATTTTACTCAATTAAAACAATAACGCACAGCTCGAAAAAAACAAACAAACAAACAAACAAAAAACGGCTTATAAGCTTATGACCAGTGATTTCTCTTATATTACACGAGAGCGCGAGGCATGCTCGTCTACTTCCAAAACACAGTGGGCCGGTGGTTCAGCCCGTGAACCACCGCCTTCCGCAGACGCATGACGAGCGCGACAAGAAGTGCGCAGGAAGCGACAAGTTCTGGGGCGCTGATGTTTTGCTGGGCCATTGTGCCCCAAACTATGCCATATCAAATGGCTTCTCTACCTCTCCTCCGCTCCAGTCAGCTGATCTGATCTGTAACACATGAACTCGCATTGCAGCTGAGCGGACAATGAAGAGCGGAAATCAGCAAAACTCATACCAATAAACCCGAGCTACAAAAGCAAACAGTGGCGCTTATTAAAAACTAAACATTCAAAAAATAAGAAATGCCTTGTCCCTATTTGTGCCACATAAATTAAAGCTCTATTTGTGTCTGGCATCCAGCAGAGAGATGCGCAGTGCAGCAGCTCTAGTTCGTCATCTCATTCCTCCCCGTAACATTACCTGTCAATCACTGTCACTATAAGCAACATTAAATAACTCCGCATTAGCCGCGAAGATGGAGCAGTGAAAGCAAAGTACAAAGCGTAAAGGTAGCGCTACAAAGATGAAAGACAGAAAAAAGAAAGATTTGACACGTCACATGAAAGGTCAGATGACACTGCCTGCAGCAGCTTAAGCAAGGTTAGCATATATTATATTTCTAACTTGAAAATGTTTTTGTTGATATGGCATGTTTTTTATATAGCCCTTTACACATTAACAATACTCATTTCTTGCATAGACTGTGGCTGAGGATGACCTAGTTGAGCCAACAGAAAGCCAGAGGGACCAAAGCTTAGATTTTGATATAGGAAAGGAGAAGAGCTGCCTGAAGAGCATCTACAAGAACAAAGGCAAACCTTTATGGTTAGAATAACAGTAATCCTTACTCAGTAAGTCATGTACTAAAACCAAATAGTCAAATTCAAAATATTGTTGAAAAGAAAAATATTATATTGAAGAGAAGAAAAATTTGATTCACTGAGTGAAATACATTATAAAGATTAATTGCTCTCGAGCGGATATTTTCAAGTCTTTTTTCTAGTAATATGATTATTTTATGCTTACAGTAATGAAAACATGATATTTAAGGTTAGAATGTTATATCCAACCAATTAAAAAACATTTTAACAAAGAAATGTGTCCTTAATGAAAAGTATATTTAATACCTGCTTAAAGGCTGCCATTTTGGACATGAAAAATTATATAAGTCATCTCAGAATAAAAATCACCACATTATCAATATAACTATGTGTGTGTGTGTATGTATGTATGTACATATGTATGTGTAGACACACACACACACACACACACACACACACACACACAAGAGCTATTAATAAAATTATGCCATTGAATTACACCATTTAAAAAGGTAGAGAATGCAATAAGCAAAAAATGGGTTCTAGATTTAAGGATATTTTAAAATACAGTTATCCTGATTAAATTTAAAGGTGTTGTAAATAAATATTTTAAAACAAATTTTAAATTATTTTAGAGAAAGAAAATAAATAAAATGTTATCAGTGGAAGTTATAAGAGGTCCTGGAAAAGAGTCTCATGATTTTCAAAAGTTTTGAAAACATCTGACACCTAAACAGTACAATTTGTTTTTTGTTTTTTTGTTTGTTTGTTTTCCTTATTTGAAGCACTATGCTGGAATTACATATTAGCTTGGAAATATAGTGTTTGTAACATTTTGGTATACTATATAATATTGTATGCATTTAAATTGAACTGAAGAATACTCTTGTTAAATACAGCTGTAACACATTTTAGCAAAAAGAGGTTAAAAAGACCTTTTATTCTCCTGGAACTGGTGTTTACTGTTATAACACAATCTAAATTATTGAAATTGGTGAAGTGTTCAGCACCAAAACCACTGATCAGTTTGTTGCTGGATCCTAAAGTATGTTTGAGATATCTCTTTTGAATGTGTTCACTTAACTTTAAACAGGATCCTGAAGATTACAGATTTATTCGAATAAAACATTAACATATATTGTTACAAGGTGATTGAGAAATTCTTGAAGCTTCATTAAATTTGATAATTGAAACTTGAGAAAAGAAACAAAATGAGGACTGACTGGAAATTTTTGACTGGTGAAATTTTGGCTGATCAAATTCTGACCGTTTTGTGTTTCTGTTTTTGTCTGTTTCATGTTGGAGTGAATGAGTGTTTGTGTGTTTCATTGTTTCAAAAACATGTTTTCTAGACTACAGGTTAGAGACTAATTGATTGAAAACACTTCAGTTTACAAAGGAATATTGGATTAAATGATTTGATTCTTAGTCTGAATTCAGGATGGTAATTTTAATTTATAAAAAGAGAGATTTGAAATGTTGAAGGCCAGAAGAATAGTTTTGCATTATGATTTTCTTAACAGTCTTAGGGAACTACCCATTTACTACCTGTCAGACACTAACACCTCCCAGTTCCACCCACCTAATGGGTTGGTACCGACAGTTTAGGAAGAAAGAAAAACTCTTGCCATGGATACTAAAATGAATGTTTGTTTATATAATAATCAAACAAACTATAACATGAAAATGCTGTTGTCTGTACTGTACTATTAAAGGTTATTATAATAAAACATTTTTTTAAAGATTTGGTGTAGTTTGCAGAATACCAAGGGGTATTATTAGTAGAAACACCATAAAACACTTTAAAGTTTCAAATAAATGCTAATGTTATTGAAACATTTTAACTATATTGCAAATTGTAATAATTTCTCCTTACTTAAAAAAAACAAAGCAATCAACTCAAAGCTTCCTAAACACTTGAACATTTATTTTACTAATATTATTCTCAAAAAAAAAATTACTTCATAGAAATAACTCATGGCTTCTGTTGTGAAATAATGTACAAGACAATGTTCTAGCTAAACAAACCTTTGTTTTAAAGGTGCAAAGAACTTTTTGAAAACATGCATTGTGGGATACCTTCTATGAGATGGTTTATTGCGAGCACAGATGGAGTAGGCGAGAACGTATTCCTTTATGTCTTTATGTAAAGAGGGCCACCAGAAGCGTCTGGTGATGAGAGCAATAGTGCGACTGGAACCAGGGTGAGCAGAGAACTTAGTTGAGTGAAACCAGTGGATGAGATGAGTGCGAACAGAAGTGGGGATGTATGTCAGAGTCATCAGGTGAGTATTGGCGAGAAAGGGCATCTGGTTTGACATTCTTAGAACCTGGGGGATAAAAAATGGATGGATTAAATCTGGAGAAGAACAGAGATTAATGGGATTGTCGAGTGTTCAAGCGTTTAGCTGACTGAAGGTAAGAGAGGTTTTTATGATCAGTCCAGACACAGGATGTTCTGCACCCTCCAGCCTGTGATGGCACTCTTCAAGGGCAAGTTTAATGGCTGGTAGCGCCTGGTCCCCCACATCATAATTTCTCTCAGTGGGGGACAGTCTGCGGGAAAAAGAAAGCACAAAGATGGAGTTTCTCATCAAGATTGGAACGCTGGGAAAAAACAGCTCCGACCCTTGTATCAGAAGCATCTACTTCAAGAATAAATTGTTTGAGGGGGTCGGGCTAAATGAGAATAGGAGCATGGGAAAACTTTTCTTTGAGAGCAATGAAAGTGGAGTTGGCTTCTGGGGTCCAAGTAAAAGTCATCTTTGTGGAGGTGAGAGCAGTGAGAGGGGCAGCAGTCTGGCTGTAGTTGCGTATGAATCTTCTATAGACATTGGCAAAACCCAGGAATCGTTGACGCTGTTTATGTGACTCTGAAATGGGCCAATCCAGGACTGCCTTGATCTTCTCTGGGTCAGATCAAACCTATCCACCCTCTAGAATGAAACCAAGGAAAGTGACTGAAGATTTGTGGAACTCATTTTTCTACCTTAACGAACAGTTGGTTTTCCAGGAGGCGTTGAAGGACCAAGCGGACATGTTTCTAATGATCAGAGATATTTTTGGAGTAGATAAGGATGTCATTAAGGTAGACAGAGACAAAGATGCTGAGAAAATCCCGAAGTACATCATTCACCAAAGCTTGAAAAACTGCAGGGGTGTTATACAGACCGAAAGGCATTACCAAGTATTCAAAGTGACCCAGGGATGTCCTGAAAGTGGTCTTCCATTCATCTCCCTGGCAGATGGTTCAAGTGGGCACGGTGGAGGGTGGACAGGGTTCGATCTACTGGGGAGGTGCGAAGAAGAGGACTGAGCTGCCAGTCAGGGATTTTTTGCCAGAGATCTTGTAGAAATCTTGTAGAAATCTTGCAGGTAGGTTTCTGAAACCAGAAGTTTCTGAAGCCAGAGGGCCCAGTGGCCATTGGCCCTGGTTGTGTTGCATTGAGCAGAGAGCCTCCTCAAAAGTGGGTGGGAACTTATATCATATCAAGCAGATTCCTGCTGAAGTTGCCAAGGCCATCTTCTCAGAGACCACAGAACACTTGTTTCTTCCTAGTTGTCCCATCCAGCTGCTTTTGTACACGCTTGTCAGCGAGGAAGCTGGGGAAAAGAATTACCTCAGCTTTACCCTTTAACTAAATCATTTCTAAAAATTCTCATCTGACTATTATCTCTGATCTCAAATCATGTTCGGTGCAGCTAAACCACCTTGCAGAAATTCCCTCGCTGGAGCAAAGCAAGGTGAGGAAATCCCCTCGCTCAGAGTCTTCTTGACTTCTGATCACTTCAATTGGATGAATAACTCATAAGTTAAGTGCAGTCATTTAATTTCATTATTTATATGTTTAATTTTTCAATGCAGAGAAAAACATACATCTATTTCTGCTTGTGCAAAAGGGGTTCTAAATCTAGATAAAGAAGTCATGTTGCAGTAGAAAGCACAGCGTTGATCTCCAAAGATTCTTCCAGTTAGAAGTCACAGCTAACTTTTGTGAACTGTGTACAGTCTTGCAGGAAATTCTTCCAGGTTGTGTAAAAAGACAAAAAGTTGCTTGAATCAACAAAGTGTACTAAGAAATATAAGTAGAAAGTTTTGATTTTTCATGTCTGTCTTGAAAAAGGGATCCTTAATCTTAGTGGTACCTAGCTGTTTAGATACAGTTTATTCGTAAACAAGTAAAATACTTTTGAGTGAAAATGCAGGTTGGTATTGCACAAGTTTTTAATTCCATACACAGTTATTTCTGCTTGAAGCTGCAATCTTGGTTTAAAACATCATTTTGTTTACTGAAGCCATCACCAGCTTAAAAGTTGTAAAAAAAAAAAAAAAAAAAAAAAATCAGCAACAAAAATCAAAAACATTGTATTGATTATATCCTTCTATTTAATCCATCATGATACATGGAAATAACAGAAACAAGATTAAATCCTGTTTAATGCTGGGGAAATAAGAAATATCATATGGTGACGTCACATTAAGCCACGCCACCCAGCAAAACTGTCCCATATTTTGGAGGTGCTGAGTTGTGGCAAGCTTATGGGGGGGAGAATCCCTTGCTCTCAGACTGCAAGTTTGCTGGTAGTTCAAAGAGTATCTAAAACAGCTGGCAGCTCATTTAACAATTGCAAGGACGAAAGCTTGCAGTTAAAGAGACTTAAATTATCCTGAGCTAGTTATGTCGCTATTGACCCTTTGCATGCTCTTCAGAAAGCGACCCACTCTGCCATGACACACGTCAAAACAACCTAAGCGCTCCTGTAAAGCTTGTCAAAAAACAGACAGTTGGTAGCCTAATATCACTTTTATTTAGTTGATTTCACTTTAAAAATGTTCACTGGCTGCTGCACAGTCAGCTGTACAAACAGACAAGGATGCAAACCAAACTTGTCATTTTATTGTATAACTTTTAATGCCGACAGATGACAGCGATGGGCAGCAGCCTTCAATCACAAGGACTGGCAGCCCTTGGTGTATTCACGGATTTGCAGCAAACACTTTTTACAGGGTAAGAAGATTAACATTCATATACTTTTTAAGTAAGTATGAATAGTAAGATGCAATCAAATATTGTCTTATGGAGAAGGTATGCATCTAACCATTAGTCACCACCAAAATGCCCCACCATTTCAGTAGCCTACCATATATCAAAACAACTGGTGAGCATGTAGGCCTTTGTAAACTTTTAAGTCTGCTCTGGTATAAGAGGAAATGCTGTTTATGACATAGTGGTATAAATCATGTGGCGTGAACTCAGGCAAAGTCAACAATTTGATCAACACATCAGGAGGGAGAAGGTATGGGTCGGTTTCTAAGCTAGCTATTTCCAACTTTTGTACAGTTGAAACCAGATATTTACATAAACGGAATAAAAAGACACATACACATTTTTTTCACAGTCTGAAGTTAAATCAGACCAAATTATTTCTATTTGCTAAATGCCAAAAAACTTAGCGAGAACATTTTTTTAGAGATTTTTTTTATAGCTTTTTTTTAAACTGAAAAGTTTACATAATTTTGGTCAATATCAGGGATAATTGTCTTTTAAACTGTATGACTTGGGTTAAACCTTTTGGGTTTAAATACCGCTGTCTATAAGCCCCAACTAGGTGTGCTACATCCACAGACAAATCAGCTTGACTTAAACAAGTAGAAGCCATGGCTATACTGGTAAAAACAACTTGAGAAAACAATCTCAGTCACTCCGTTCAATGCTGCCATCCCTCACTTATGACATCCATCATGGTGCCTCCTGTGATTAAGAGATGTAGTTGCAAAGGGTCAATAGCCTCAGACTACTAAAAAAAATAAAATAAAATAAAAACCATCCACCCTAGTTTGATGGAACATAAGTTGCCTACATGGTGAGCACATTGCACTAGAAGGCAGTACTGGAAGATGGCAAGCCAACAAAGGCAATGTGATGCTTTAAGCAATGTACTGCTTAGAAACCCCCTGAGCCCTACCATCCATGTGGATGTTACTTTGACAAATCTACCAAAGCATTGTTAGAGACCAAACACATGCTTTCATGGAAGGCTAATGCTGCTTCCCACATACTGACCACCGTTCTGCACTTGCTAGTTTCTCTCCTATATATAGGAATTGAAGGAGCTATTGGTTCCTACGACTAGCTCTGTTATGTAGGCTACTCTGTTTTTAACTGTGTATGCTTAGCTGTATTTCTCTACTAGATGAAGCCACTAAAGTAGGTACCGCTGCCATTAATTCTTTATGTTTTCTTTACCTAGAAAGTAGTTGTGTGGGGTTTTTAAAATATGTTTTGTGTGTGTGTGTCTGTTCAGTCTTTTCAAATTCCCAGTTGATTGTTGAAGATGTCTGCTTACACTCCGGCAGATTTTGCTGAAAGTGTCTTCAATTCAGTTAAATTTAGTTTATTTATATGGTGCCAATTCAAAGGACATGTCATTTCAAGGCACTTTACAAAAAGACTGCACATCAGTCCAGTCATATATACATTCCAACTGATCCTACGTATCGTCAAACAATGCAGTCAAGTTCAATTTATAATTCAAGTTGGTAAAGGTTTTCTATAGAAGGGAACCCAACAGATTGCACTGACTCTGTTATTTGCAGTATTCACTCCTTCTGGACGAGCATGTAGCGACAGTGGACATTCACTCGTATTGTGCCCTTGACCTTGCAGCAGTCCCTCATACTAAGCATGCATGTAGTGATAGCTGAAAGGAAAACTCCTCCACCAGAGCCTGACTCAGTGTGAATGGCCATCTGCCACAACCAACTTGGGGTTTGAGAATAAGGAGCATACACACAAAAATGGAACAGAAGCACTGATTTAGGAGTAGTTTCTATGTTAGAGAAAAGTAGGATGTTAATGGTAGTAGTAGCCCCTTTAAGAGTAGGAGAGAAATACAGCTTAACAGATTAGCTCTGAGCTGGTTTTAAAGGCTATCAGTTGAAAGACAGCATATACAGCTGCAGTAAAAGCTTGACAATAGCTTTGTCTAGGAGAGAGACAGAGTTAAACACTGAAAGACAAGGCCATCTATAGTTAGAACATTAAGTTGTTGGCAGCAGTAGCTCAGCCAATACCCCCCTCCAGGAAGTTGTCACAGCTAAATGGAATGCCAGACCAGATGTTGTTTCTATGAAGAATAAAAAATGAGAACATAAAGTTAAAAGTTGAAATAACAGCAAAATAAGTGAAATTCAAGAGGAGGTGAATGAAACAGAGCAAGGAGCAGTGGTCAGGCGAAGCCTATAACTATGTAACTACTGCAAAAGCTCAGGATAACCTACCTTACCAACTCCAGTCCTTGAGGGCTTTTTTCAAGATATGCCTGTCGTCAGGGACGTGCACAGATAGACACTAGGTGGTGCTAGAGCATCTGCCCTTTTTCCTTTTGACAAGAAAGTGCCCTTTAATAATTTTTTTAATTAAGTAATTTTTATTTATTTATTTTTACATTGCATAGTGTGTGGCTCAAGGTAAAATTCTGGATTTTAAAGCCTATATTATCAGTGCCCCACAGTTTTGTAATTTTTCCCGATAAGACTGCCCCCTATTGAAACATGTGATGTGGCCCTTCCATGTGCCTCTCTCAACGTGAACACGCTATACACAGAAAACAGCGGTCAGGTAGCTGGGCGCAGAGGGTGCTATGCTGTGTTGAGCATGTGAACATGTTTTCTCTCCTCTCCTCCACCGTCGGATGGAGCCCTGCCCTGGTGACGGGAAGGTTAACCATCCAGGTAACAAACAATTCGAGTGTATTTGCCTCCTAAACTTCAGATGCAAAAGTTAAAACTCCACTTGCTTCAATTTTGTCGAAACAGAGAAGACCAAACATCTATGGCTTCCACCAGTTGCCAGGAGAAAGCTTAAAATGTAGCTCTAGATTAAATGATAATAATAAAAAAAATTCTAATGTGTGTCTCATAGATGTAGTTATGTCAGGACCTGGATTGTGTTGGGTTTTGATTATCTGATTTTTTTCAGTTGCCACCAGTGCAAGGATACCTCCACAGCTTCTCCGGTGGGTCAGCCTCTCCACCTCATCGTCTCAGCCATTATCTCCATAACTGCCAGTTAGTTTCACAGATCATAACCACAAAGCTCTCTTCTCGCCTCAGACCCATCATTCCCCAATCACCTCTGCAATAGCCGATCTCCGTCAGCAGCAGCCTCCCCTCTGCCTGCTGTAGCAGAACTAGCAGCAGGTCCTCCACCAGTTGTAGCTGCGCCAGCAGCCTCTCTGCTGGTATCTGCACCTGCAGCCTCTGCTCAGCTTCCTCAAGGGCTCCAGGCAGCACAGCTTCCTCAAAAGTTCCAGGCAGCACAGCTTCCTCAAAAGTTCCAGGCAGCACAGCTTCCTCAAGGGTTACAGTCTCGAGAGCTCCACTGTGATCTCCAATCTCCAGAGCTCCACTGTAAGCTCCAGTCTCCAGAGTTCCACTGTGGTCCTTCCTCATCTCCAGGACCACTCCGTCTGTCCTCCTCATCTCCAGGGCCCCTCCGTGGGTCCTCCTCATCCCCAGCACCTCTTTATGGGTCGCCAGAGCTCCTTCATGGGTCAACTTCCCCACAACCAGAGCTCCTTTATTGGTCCTCAGAGCTCCTCCCTGGATCACCTTCCCCATAACAAGAGCTCCTTCGTGGGTCATCTTCATCATAACCAGAGCTCCTTCTTGGGTCCTCAGAGTCTTGTCATGGGTCATCTTCCCCAGCTCCCCCAAGCTTTGTCGTGGGTTGTTTTCCACAGTTCCTGAGCTGTCACAGTCATCCCTCAGCAGAGTCACGCCGGCTGTATGGGACAGCCTCATCTGTATGTTGCCCAGATACATAAGGTTCCTTTATACTGGCGGCTGAACAGGCGGAAATTAAATTGCAATTTGTTGTGCTGAGCCAATTTCCTAACCTGACTGGAGTTATCAGCTGCAGTGATATTACTATAAGGACACCGTCTGTAAATGAATTCACCTTTCTGAATAGAAAGCACTTCCATTCTGTAACTGTGCAACTTATTTGCGATGCTCGAATGTGCTTTACAAATGTAGTGGCACGTTGGCCTGGTTCAAAATGATTCCTTCATACTGCGGAATAGGCTTCAACGGCATGAGGATTTCCCCACTCCAAGGAGTCTGTGGTACGCTGTCTCTTTTTAAATCCTGGCTGAAAACTCATCTGTTCAAACTATCGTTTTTGCTTTGATTGATCAACACGTCGCATCATTTTACTTTAAAAAATTTTTCTTTTTTGTTTTCCATTTTAATTCCTTTGCTTTTATTCTTTTTGTAAGGTGACCTTGTGTGACAAGAAAGGTTCCTTTTAAATAAAATGTATAATTATTAGTATTATTGTTATGTTTATTATTAGTAGTAATGGCAGTAGTGTTGGAAAGCAGGGGCCATGCCTTGGGTATTTGGACACGTGGTGGGAGCCTTCTGGGTATTTAAACTAATTTGCATATTTATATTTGGATGGGACAGGGGACACGCGACATCTACAACTGCACTCTATTTCATACAAATTGGGATGTATGAAGGATAGGTGTGCAGTCACACGTATACACGTTTTTATATATCAGAATTGTTTGGAGTGCTTCACTTTTCAATATTTGTCACGACACCAACTTTTAGTATGAAAGCTGCACATTTCTTTTAATGCATGAGCCCCTGGTCCACCATCGACTCCTGGAAAGCAGTTTGTTAGGCAGAGAAATATGAATTTCATGTCAGTCAGTCACTTTCCTTGACTGAATGAGCCTTTCTTTATTAAGAACAGGTTCCCATACTTACTCAATCTGACCCAGTTTACCATAGAGGTGGACTATTCTGATTTTGGGGTAGGAGCTATCCTCTTTAAAATCTCTGATTCTGACCAAAAACTTCATCTGTGCGCCTTTTGTTGAAATAACTGAGATTTGACAGATCCCACCCCTCCCTTAATCAAAAGAACTAACAGTAAGAAAATATTTAAATGCAGCTGTTCAGCTGTTTTGTTGTATGTGAATCTTTAGTGAAAATGAACAGGAGATTGTAAAATCACAAAAAGGGGAATTTAAGGTGCCTCAGACCAATGAGTCTCCATGGCAACAGGGTATTGAAAAAGTTGGAGTTTCCTGACTATCAAATGCAGCATGCAGAGTATTTGAGGAAATATGTGTGTGTTCTCTGAGAGAAAACATTCTCATCATGTTTTATAATTAAATACTATTTAATTGTATTTAATGAATAATTAGAAAGTTTTATTTTTTCCAGATTAATGTAGAATATAATCCTTTGAACAGTTATTGGGAATCTTTCTATCTTAAATTTGATTAGTGTATTATGAGGATTTATTGAAGAGCTGTGATTGTCTATTAGCAGCATTGCTGGAAACTCCAGGGTGGGGACAAGTGTAAGATATAAGGTCAGATTTGACAATTAGATGGTTTTAATTTAACTTTGGGGGTTTTATGATTTTTGTTGGTATTAAATAAATAATAGTTTTCTAAATTTATTTGCAGGGATGAGCCATAAGACCATGTCAAATTTGAAAGGGACATTTTAGGTAAGGGCTAGTTTGCAGAACTGGTCCATGATTAGGCTTTTACAAGTCAAACTATAAAATTATTAATACAAAGAAATATCTAAAACTAACAGAATAAAACTTTAGTGCAAGCAATGAAGCTACACAGCTGGTCTGTCTTATGAACTTTGCTTTAATCTTTTTCTTTCTGTGTCTAATCAAGAAGTTGTAACCATGGTTGTGCCCCAGGGTTCCATATCAGGATCCCTTTCATTCATTATCTACATGCTCCCTCATGGCCACATATTCTGGAAATATCAGTTTTCATTGCTATGCAGATGATACTCAGTTCTACATTTCCTCCAAACCCAATTCCTCCCTTCCACCTACCTACCAGACAGTCTTATGGAAATTAGATCATGGTTCTCTAATTTTCTCAAGCTTAACAGTAAGAAAACAGAAGTTTTACTCGTTGGGACAGCCTCCACTTTAACCAAACCTCTCAGTTTCTCCATTAATATTGACAACTTCTATGTTCATCCTTCCACTCAGGTAAAGAGTTTGGATGTCATACTTGATACCCAAGTATGACATTTCATCTCTCTCTTTTCATCCTCATATTAATTATATCACCCAGTCTGCATACGTTCACTTTCGCAACATTAACTGACTTCATTCCTTCCTTACTCCCCATGCTGCTGCTATCCTTGTTCATAGCCTTGTCACCTCCCAGATCGATTATTGCAACTCTCTGCTTTTTGGTCTCCCGAATAAGTCTCTCCATAAACTCAAACTCCTTCTGAACTCTGCAGCTTGGGTCATAACTCGTACCCCATCTAGAGAACACATTACCCCAGTTCTGCAGCAGCTCCACTGGTTGCCCATAGAAGCAAGGATAAATTTCAAGATTTTAACTCTCACGTTGAAGTACATCCATAACCTTGCCCCTCCTTATTTGTGTGACCTGCTTCACATCGCCACCGCTTCCTGTTCCCTCAGATCCTCATCTGCCACTCATCTCATTGTTCCTTCTGCCCATCTTGTCACCATGGGGAACAGAGCCTTCAGTCGATGTGTTCCTCGGCTCTGGACCTCCCTTCCTCCTGCCATTAGGTACGTAGACTCTCTTCCCTCTTTTAAATCACAGCTGAAAACACAACTGTTCAAACTGGCACTTTAACATGGATTAACTGTTGTTGCATCTTGTTTACTGACTTGCTTTATGTAATTGTTGCTGAGTCTGTTTATTGTTTGTTGTCTGTTTTTGTAAGGTGACCTTGGGTTTTTGAAAGGCGCCCTCAAATAAAATGTATTATTATTATGGAAAGGTTATAATGATGTAAAGTTGATCCAAAGCTGTATGGGTAATTGACCAGTTAAAATTGTAAGTAAGTGAATAGAAAGATGATTTTTCATAACTGTGGGGAATTGAATGTTACAAATATCAATAATGAATGATGTTGAACAAATGATAATAATTGAGAAGTAATGTGATGTACAAAGTTAGTCTTTGTGATTTAAATTATGTTTTAATTGAAAATGTATGAAATGTATTAATTAGTTATAAGGGACAGGAGATGACTCAGCTGCGGTGTGAGTGAAAAGGAGAAGTTGACCGTGACAAAGAGTGGAAAGGGGAATTTTCCAGTAAAGGAGGGTGACTTTAATAGTTTGTGTAAATAATCACATAGGCATCGAGCTCAAAAACTATAAAGCAGAAGCACTTGCTAATATTGGGGGTTGTACTTCAGGGACAGTCTTCGCATTCACATCAGAAGAAGAGATCGTGAAGGACTAACCATCAGGGTTTTGAGAGTAGAATTGAGCCTCAACCAGACTGGAGAGCTGCACCCATGTCAAGGCCAACTCACGAGTCAAATGTTGAGGTTTCAGAATTTGGATTTACTCTCAAGACTGCTGCTTCACGTTGGGTTTTTTCTTTTTGTTGGACCCATGAACTTTCATGGGTTCTGTCAAGAACAGGTTTGAGGACTCTTTGAGTTTTCCACTGAAACAAACTGAAACAACAAATGCATCAACCCAGGACAGGGCATGTCAAGTGATATGAGCCCCTCTCTCTCTGTCTCCTCTCAAATTTATTACATTCAAGAACGCCCTTGGTTGCTTTGGGCTTTGTTTTACCATTTCCCAAATGATTTACCACTTTCTTACCACTGTAGACTGTTTTTCCAAAGCCTGTCAACTGTCCACTGCACCTAAGTGCTTCTTCAGGAAGGGTGATTGCTGCTAAGTCAGTGACCAGTGTAATCTGCTGGTCTTCCCTTGATAAAAAAAGAGAAAACAACAAAAATTTTTACCGATCGGAGTAATAAACTAAACTGGACTGCATTGTTTTATAACTAGGATTGTAATGCATGTAATTAACTTTGAATTTGTCTGCATGATTGGCTTCAATGGAATAGATATTTCTGTCTAGTCATTAGATTTTAATTTTTTGTAAAGTGCCTTGAGATGATAGTTGTTGTTTATCGGTACAATGTACACAAATAAATGGACTGGAATTTAATTATTTACACAATAGCATGTCATTTCTGTCCCTATATGGTCTCTGCATCATATCACATTGATGCACACACAAACACACCTGATGCCAAATTAACCATGGGCTGGTTCTTCTACTTAATGATTTTAAAATGTTATTGTTTCAAAAGCACTAACATCTTCCGTCAATATCATTCTTATGGCTCCAAATTATTTTTTAATTAGTTTAGTATGCTAAGAGACAAGAACAAGCACCCCAGCTATATAACCAGCTAAAATAGCTCAGTATCACTCTTATAAAGAGCAGAACAGTAATAATTAAATTCAGTTTATACACTGTATGGTGTCAATTCAGAACACATTTGCCCATATTCTACAATGAGTTTCAAAGTAAAAGAGCAGTGAAAGCAGTGCCCTCTTCATGTGTTTCTGCAGTCTGCTGCAAGCCAGTGGAAGTTAAAAACAGGTTAGTACTTGCAAAATATCTGCAAACTGTCCTATTCAGCTCGTCTTCTCTTGAGGAGATTTCTTTTCAAGATGAGCTTAAGGCCACACACCTGGTTTTTAAATCTGCAGACCCAATATTTCATTTTCTGGCTACACACCATCTTACCATGACTAGTAACGGGTAGTAGGTAAAGAAAATTATGAAATAATGGTTATTTGTAGGTGTAGTGCTGCTTCCCAAAGCTGCTTTGACCAATGGAAATAAACAGAGTGATATTATTTGACCAGATGAGACAGATTTGATTGGCAGGCAGCTGCTTGACTGCATCCAGCATCGATTATTCTTCCTTGGTTCAGCAGAAAGTTGTCACTTTGGAGGTGAGTTTCTTGACTGTGAAATGGAGACCCTGAAATAAATCTATCAAATTTAAGCAGTTTGAAGTTTTTCCTGCAAATGTTTGAGATATTTGGGACTTTTTGACTTTAAATTATTTGACACTTGAAAGAGAAACAGACACTCTTAACATTGAATTTTGAGCTATGAATTTATTAGCAAAGCGTTTTTTTTTTTTTTGTTTTGTTTTTTAAATACTAGCTGTCATGTCAGAATTATGCTTAAAAACTAATGAAAAAGCTAAGTATGCTTTAGGTGACACATTTTCAGGACATTAAAGCATCTTTCCAAACTTAGCTGAAGCTGCAGACCTAATCTTAAAGAAACTCCAGTTGGGACAAAATATATGTTGCTGTCAAGAATGATTGATAAGCAAAGACTGCAGCATCCGGAATATCTTTAGTGAGTGAAGGAGGCGCAGTACAGTGACACTAATGTGAACCATGTAATATTCATGGAAAACAGTACGGTATTATGTGGCTTCTGGATTAATACATCCAGATAGAAGAGTTGATGTCTGGCAATAGGAAAGTTGTGGGTTCATACCTTCCTCCCTGCCACATGTTGACGCCTTGAGCAAGATGCTTGAAAAAGATGCCCAACTTGCCTACTGATATGTGTATCAGCGTATGAATGTGTGAGCATTGTGAGTGTGGCTGGTTAAATGAGACTCTAGTGTACAAGCCCTTTGAATCAATTGTGTCACCATTGACTGTAATCCATCCCATTTACACATCTGACGACAAATCAGGAAAAAAAAACATGCGAGTATGAACGGTCTATCGGCTTTCATAGTAAGGAAAACTAAAGAAGTAAAAAAAAAAAAAAGACTATTATGTTGCTTTAAAAGATGGTACCCTAAAATACATATTTATTTTATTTATAAAATTATTCAAGATACATCTCCCTTAGTGATTTTAATAATTGTTTTTTAATTTTTTTTATAAATGTCAATTGGTAGTCCATCTGGGCCTGAGTTTACCAGAGTTCATACTATCAATAGCTTTGTTTATTGCTTCTTCCTTGAGATCTTCCTCATGTTCCTCCATGAATTCCTTTGAAAAAGAGGGAATTTTCAGTTCATCAAGAAATTCATATTCAATCTGCAGGTTTTGAGTTGTGCCCCCCCCCCGACAAAATATACTTGCTGAGCACACTGATCCTGTACTATCAGCAGACAGTTTGTTGTATTCCACTCTCGTGAGAATTAGTTCATTTTCTTTCTACAGTAAGCTATTCTTAAAAACATCTTGTTGAAGATTTTGTATTTTAGATTCTAACTGCATTCTTACCTGTAGTGATTTCCTAGATTTAGATGAAATATAGCTTATGTCCCCTTAAAAAAAACTTTGAATATGTCCTACCTGCTGTTTTTTGTGTTATCACTAAAATATTGATCAATTTCTTTTTCCAAATATTCCACAAATCTTCTGTCTAGCAGCCATATCTGATTAAAGCTCCATCTTAGTGGATCTATTATGAGACTTTTTTTCCCATAAAATTTAGACAGCATGGACTGTGGTCTGATATTAAAATGCTAACATAATAACAGTTTTGTTGTTTGGAGATGACTATTTCTGATTCTTGTATAGGATTGCTTTTTTTTCTCCCAAGCTGCTTTCATAATGATGATCTTCTGCTTGTAGCTCTGAAACTTCATGATCAAAATTCGGTGATCTTCTGTAGCCCGTTTTGGTCTGTGCACTCTCCTAACTTGCAGTAGACATCTCAGAGGTGCCAGGTCCTGGGCTTCTGGCAGCCCAGGACCTTACTTTGTGTCACTGATCTTCCTTTATCCTTATTTGCTGTACCATAGTCTGGCATTTCTCCTTTCCAGATGTGGACCATACATGTTGGCAAAATCAGTTCTTTCTCAGGATTTTGGCAAAGTTCAGTTCAACTCTCTAGCCTGCAGCCAATGTCCCAAAATGCTGTACATTTACTGTTTCTTATAAGACTAAAGTATGTTTTCTCTGTTCTCATCCTGTCCAGATGTGCTTATCAAAAGTACTTTATAGACTGTCAGCTGCTATCATCTTCTTAACAGTTAGGTCTGAGCAACCAGAACTCCAATCAATATAGAGTCTATTGGAGCTACAAGCTTGTCAAACCTTGTGTCAGATTTAGGCAAGCTAAAGTAGCTCACATTAACAATGTAGCCAATGAATAATGTTCTTAAAAAGAAAACATACATTGGATTAGGATGCAGCAAAATTTTGTGTTCTATCTCTCTCTCACACACACACACATGCACACCCACACACACACCCACACACTAAGCCTCATTGACCTGAAATCCAAAGGTCCAATTTTAAGATTTCTAACTTTTTAAACTCTATAGGGCTGCCACTTCATCAGGCTGGATTTTATAGAAAAGACATCAAATTGTGTAAAGGACTCAGCACTAGGGTGCTGCTATAACTTATTGAGTTTCCTCCCTGCAATTACACCAGCAAATGACCCCTCTATTTACCTGTGTAGACAACTCCATTTATTTCTATTGACATGTTGATGCTGTTAATGCCGTTGGTAGACAGGTTCAATGCGGACTCTTGTCTATCATCTGTCAAGAGAGAAAGCACAGAGGGTGAGAGGAAAACTCAATATGAGCATTTAGAAAAGGAATAGAAAAAGCAGGAGCAGTATTGGTGAGAATTTGGAGAGTGTTCTGGAGACACATGTATAAAAAGATGTGTTCAGGCATTTGGATATGTGAATTATGGATGACCTTAATCATAGCACACTACCTGGGAAGTTGTTACAAGTACACAGTTGCAAAAGGTTATTTTTCGCTCTTATCCAATTATTAATTTAACCACAAAGACTAAAAAAAATAAAAAATAGGATTCAAACTTCAAGAGCTTAGCCCAGAGCAGAAATTGTTTTTCCATTCATAGTATAAATTTGAATCAATTTCATATAAAAATATTATATCACCTGTATAAATCCATTGCCTATACGCTGGGTTTTTAAATGAAGGGGAATTTAAAAAAAAAAAAAAAAAAGGTGTACAATCCATGTAATTGTTTTATTATTATTAGCAGCCTTATAGAAGAAAAATGTAGAAATTTGTGGCCCTAAAGAATTCAACATTTGTTACTGGCCCTAGCTTTGAATTGTGTCTAAGCCCGATCCAACATGACTAATTAACTAATTAGAGGCACAAGCTTGAAGTGAACTCAACATATTTTAATTAAAGCTGCAGTATGTAACTTTTATAAAACTGTTTTTTTGTTAAAATTATCATTATGTCCTGACAGCACGATATGAGACAGGTAATCTGTGAAAAAATCGAGCTCCTCTGCCTTCTCCCAGTGCTCCCAGTACTAGCTGTACACCAGTACAGTTAGAAACAACCAGGAGAAGGGTCTTAGCGCTGTCAATCACCCTCTTGTATGCAGCTCACACACTCCCACTTTCTCTCTGTTGGGCTTCAGCTGAATCATAACATAGCCTGCCGCTAGCATGGTCACCGATGATGGTGGATAAACAGTTTTCCTGGAATAGTAAGTTGTTTGTTCTCCATTAGCACATTTAGCAGCGAGTAATTTTCAATTTAATTTCCCTTTGGGATAAATAAAGTATTTCTGAATTTGAATTTGAGTACACGAAGGTGACTGACAGCACTAATACCTTCCTCCTGGCTCTGATTGGTTGTTTTTGGTCGGGAGTGGTGCATTTCTTTAGATGGCAATAGTAACTCAGGGAGGAGGTGGAGCTCGATCTTTTCACAGATTATCTTTTCATACCATTCTGTCACGACATGACAGTTTTAACAAATATGGAAAAAAACATATTTTTGTAAAAGTTTCATTAAGCATTAATGCTTTAAACATTTCCTGCTTTCATTTTTAGACCACCATTTCAGTAAGTAGAGTAACTTCTCCCGTTTTTAGCTTTTGTTTAACATCTTCCAGCTCCATTTTGTTGCGTGTTATAATGGCAGAGTGAGTCAAGTGCAAATCTGTATGACTGATAGGGACTGAGCAGGGAGAGGCCACATGTACATTAGTTGTGTATTGAGTGGAGAAAATGGCTGGGGCGGATTGGTTCTGTCCCAGTCCGCCCTAGCCAGATTTGTCTCCATTTGTCTCCTGCGTGACTCCTCCTAATTTTTTGTAACCACTTCAACTGTACAAACTTCAGTACAAGCTATGTATCGTGTGCAAGCAATTTGATTGACAGTAAACTGTATTCAGTAAACTGTGCAGTGATGTATGATTTACGTCACTGCACACTCCAAACAATATTTCAACCACCACAGTGAGTATACCGGGGTTCATGCCGTCTGCTATAAGAGAGCTGCTCAGTGTGGAGGAGCGTAATTATGAGTTTAATCTTGAGCAGTGCCAGGAGAATATGCATCAACTTTTGGAGTGGAATAACTATGATTTCGCAGCCCTGCAAGCAGCATGTCTCTTTAAAGAATGGCATGCAATCAAGAAATGAGAAATGGTGCAGCTCTGGTTCTGAAACGAACAGAAACGGGGGCTGAGAACTGCCTGAAACTCAAATGGTCCGATAAACCTGGGAGACAACTTTTTTTAGAAGAGGCTTTAAGTTGGATGTCTCTTGTGGAGAGCCACACCTTCTGTCCAGGTCGATACTCAGGCACTGAAACTCTTCTATCAGCCAAACAACAGTTCTGTTCAGCAGAGTGGTGGAGACATTGTTCCAAGTACGTCTGTGTGTGCATCTGCGAATGTAACAGATGTGACCCCCGAATCCTTTTCATCAGAAGGGAATAGTGGAGATGGATATCCCAGGGAGGCTTCGAATGGAGACAGACCAGAAGCTGCAGAAACATGAGCACTGTTAGTGTACTTTACCCATACAAGTTGGGAACTCCAAGAGGCAGGGTTGGAAGTGCACAGGGAGGGTAAGCTGGACTCAAGTTCCTGGTTCATCCTCTCAGTCTGGCCGTTGGTTTGAGGATGAAACCTGGAACTGAGCACCACCTTCGCACCCAAGGTGTTGCAAAAATCCCTCCTAAGCTTGGATGTGAACTGGGGACCTCTGTCGGAAAGGACTTCACTGGGGATGCATGCAGCCAAAAGACATGTTTTACCAAGAGTGATGTTTCAAAGGATGATGGGAGTTTGGAGAGAGGGATCAGGTGAGTGTAGTAGTAAAGCCCCTGGATACAGGCAGACCAGTCACAAAATCCAGAGCCACATGGGACCAAGAGCATTTGGATAAAGGAAGGGAATGGAGAAGGCCACAAGGAGGCTCATGGTGGGAGCCTCCTTCTGGCGCAGATGGAACGGCCAAGACTTATTCTTTGACGTCCTTATACAGGGAGGGCCATGAAAATCTCCGCCTGATCAGAGCCACCACACAACCAATTCCATGATGGCAAAAGTATTTGGCCATATGGGCCCAATGAAGCAGGCGAGACCTAACAGAAGTGGGTATGTAGGTCTTCTCAGGAGGGCCAGAACCTGGGTCAGGTTCCTGTTGTTGGGCAGCCACCACCTGGTCCATGATCTCCTAAGTCATGGCTCCAACAAAACATGAAGGGGGCACAATGGTGCTGATGGGTGGGTCATCGTCCAGGGAAAACTGGCGGGAAAGTGCGTCTGGCTTGGTGATTTTGGATCCTGGTCTGTAAGAGATGACAAAATTAAACCGGGAAAAGAGAGACCATCTAGATTGTCATAGGTTTTGCTTTCCACAGGTAAGCCAGGTTCTTATGATCTGTCCAGAACACTACCAGATGTTCTGCCCCCTCCAGCCAATGACACCATTCTTCAAAAGCAAGGTTAATGGCAAGCAATTCTCTGTCACCAACATCGTAATTCTTTTCAGAAGGAGAGAGTCGACAAGAGGAAAAAAAAAACAAAACACATGGGTAGAGTTTCTGGTCCTCAGAAGAGCTCTGTGAAAGAACTGCTCCTACTCCTGAGTCGGACGCCTCCACCTCCATGGCGAACTGGATCTTGGGGTCGGGTTGGATGAGAATGGGGGCATTAAAAAAAACTATTTTCAGGAGTTCAAAAGCCTGCTCTGCTTGAGGTGACCAGAGGAACTGTTTGTTTGTGGAGGTGAGTTGGGTGAGGGCGGAGACGGTCTGGCTGTAATTCCTAATGAGACGATGATAGTAATTAGTGAAGCCCAGAAAACGCTGAAGTTGTTTGCGAGTGGCAGGAACGGGCCAGTTGAGGACGGCTTGGACCTTCTCTGGATCAGTCTTCAGCTGCCCGTTCTCAATAACATAACTGAGGAAGGTGACAGAGGAAACATGGAGCTCACACTTCTTGGCCTTGACAAAAAGTTTACTCTCCAGTAGTCTCTGGAGAACAAACCTGACATGCCTCTTATGTTCGTCTAGGGATCGGGAGAATATCAAACTGTTGTTAAGGCAGACGTAAACAAGCTGATGGAGGAAGTCCTGTAGGACATCGTTGACCAGGGCCTGAAAGCCTGCGGGTGCATTGCATAACCCAAAGGGCATAACAAGACACTCAAAATGCCCTAACGCAGGGCTACCTCTAC
Source organism: Anableps anableps (assembly GCA_014839685.1). Taxonomy (NCBI): domain Eukaryota; kingdom Metazoa; phylum Chordata; class Actinopteri; order Cyprinodontiformes; family Anablepidae; genus Anableps; species Anableps anableps. Next base: position 5,002,516 of record CM026066.1, on the reverse strand, counting down.
CTCTTTGATTCTGACGAGATGGTATGTGTTATGAAGGTCCAATTTGAAGAAAATGGTGGAACCTTGTGGGTTACCATTGAGAGCAGTAACATGGACAGGTGAGGCGAGCAGAAACAAGAGAATCTTAAGTTGTTTAGCGAGGTTGAGTTCCATAATACTCTGTTCACATTCAGAGTCAATTAAAGCTTGACGTTGAAGTGAATTGTGGCTGTGAATGACATTGCAGGGTAGAGAAAAACGGGAATAATTAGTTTCAGTTTTGCTCACCGGTAATCCCGTATCTACTTGCGAGCTCTGTCTTTTGGTCACTCTGGACAAGTGGCAATGAAGTGACTGACCTGCCCTCAATAAAGGCAGGCTCGGGATGCCATACAGCGCTGGCGCTCCTCAGCTGAAAGTCTGGTATGACTAATCTGCATAGGCTCCTCTGGGGTAAATTACAATTGTCAGACTGAAATACTGTTGTTATGGTTGGCGTAAACCCCCCGTCTCTTCTCCCTGGATCTCTGTCTTAGCTGATTGTCAAGACATATGGTGAGTTTAATTAGCTCTTCCAATGTTTTTGGTTCATCAAGGCAATTCATCTTTCAAGTTCTCATTTAAAGCTTGCAAAAAAGCACCCTTAAATGCTTGGGAATTTCAGCCTGAGGCTGCTGCTAAGGTTCGTAAATCAATGGCGAATTCAACTACAGACTTATGACCCCATTCAATACTCCAGAGTTGACGAGTTATTTCTGTTTCGTTGGCTGTGTACCCAAAAGTCTGTTTAAACTCTGACAGAAAGGAATCTAGGGTCTGATTCAAGAGAGTTTGTTGAATTTAGTGTCAGCCCACCTTAAGGCTTTGCCTTGGAGTAAACCAGTGATATAGGTGATCTTGGAAGAATCATGAGAAAAAGACTAGAGAACGACTAGGGAACACCAACCCTCTACATCTTCCAATTTCACCTGAGAAGTGTTCAGGGGTAGGTGAGGCAGCATCTCAGAAGCGGGACAGTGTGGGCGGCGTTGGTGAAGGTGCGACTATTGCTCAGGCTGTCTTGCCTACTGCTGGAGAAGACAGAGTAGCTGGGAGGAATTTAGAGAGGATTTCCTGCATCATTCTGGTGAGTTGAGCCAAACGCTGATTATTATAATCCTGGTGATCAAACAGAGACTGAACTATGGAATCGTGTTTGTAGAATAAATTGGTTGGATTTGAAACCAAGTTCAGACGATTCTTTTGGATTAGTCTGGCCTGACAATTCTGTCATGGTTTTCAGGATTCTCTTAACCCACGTGCAGAATCAGTCAGAGAACTCGGAGTTGAAACTGCAATGAGTTTTATTTACAATATATACAAAATGAGAAATGTGCAACATAGGTGGTTTCAGGGAAAGGACTAGTTTGGCAATTCCTGGAAGAGATATTGGGTCAGAAGCAGGTAGTTTTGCAGATGAATTGTTTGAATGTTCGTTTTTCTCTTACTTCTTGCTGAGGAATGTGCAACAAAGGTGGTTTCAGGGAAAGGACTAGTTTGGCAATTCCTGGAAGAGAGATTGGGTCAGAAGCAGGTAGTTTTGCAGATGAATTGTTTGAATGTTCGTTTTCTCTTACTTCTTGCTGAGGAAGATAAAATGTCAGAAGGATAGTTGAATTCCACAGAAAGGTTTACTTGGTGGTCAGCTTTAAAACGCTTAAACTGGAGACTGCTGTGCAAGAGTCTCTCTGCTACTGAGAAAGCGGGCAGGCAGGTGACACAGGAGACTGAATTAAGTGGAGCATGTACCAAGAGCGATCCAGAACAGCTGGTCAGGTCAGTCATAAAGACTCGAGTGAGGACAAGGAACCTGAGAACAGTGAAGGCCACAAGTGAGCACTGAGGAAGCAATCAAAAAGATTTACAGACGGCCACAGTGCTCGGAGGCTTGAGACTACCAGTTAGGTCAATCATCAGGCATTGAATGCTCCTCCAGCAGCTCCTTAAAAGCAGACAGCAGTGCTAATGAGAATTGCCTGCACCTGTGCCAGCAGCAGCCAGCTCCCGCGCTCTCCAACACAGAACCTAAAGGAAACAGGAGGACTCACTCCACACTGCACACACACGTGCATATATGCGCACACACAGCAGGAACCCAATACACTGTTCATGACACCCTATTGAGAAAGCATCGCTCTTTCTCCAACAGACTCACTCAGGTGTTACAAAAAAACCTGCAGAAATCAATCATCCCATTCACCATCTCAGTGTATAACAGATCTCTCATCTGCAGCAGGAGATCATTATCCACTGTTCTTTATATTTGTAGATACTGTATACAATTTGTAAATTCACATTGTGTATAACAAGCTCGCATATATTTTTATACTAAACCTGTACACTCTAAGTCCATCTATCTACTGCATTATATTGTGTACAAACTGTTGTTTGCTGGGCATTTGCCGAGGAATACAATCAGTCATTCACCCATTCATTCGCACACTGATTATGGTAAGCAACATTGTAGCCACATCTGCCTTGGTATTAAACCACCAGCAGGCAAAGTGGGTAAAGGACATGACTGGACAGACAGAGCAGGTGTTCGAACCATTGTTAGTTCTTTAGAATACTGCATTGTTTCAGATTCACCATTTCATTTGCACAGCTGTACTTGTTCTAACTATTTATTCTATATAATCCTAATTTTATCTTTATACTTTCTTCAGAAGTATATACTGTTTTATATTCTATGTTGTTTGCTCTGATGTTGATGTGGATGTGACAAAATTATGTCTATAAACAGTGGTGTGAAAACGTGTTTCCCCCCTTCTGATTTCCTATTTTTTTCCCCATGTCACACTTAAGTGTTTCAGCACATAAAACAATTTCAATATTAGTCAAAGACAACACAAGTAAACACAAAATGCAGTTTTTAAATCCCATTTGTTTCTAACAGATTTTGCCCCCTCAACAACATCCCCGCAGATAGTTGACTCTGGTAATTGGCAGTTCCATAGTCAGAAACATGATATTACCCCAGTAACCATAGTCAAATGTTAACCAGGGGCCAAAAAGAATGACATCAAATCCTATTTTAAGCTGCTGGATAAGCGTAAATACAGTTAGATGGTTATTTATGCTGACAGCAATGACACCTGGTTACACCAATCTGTGTTGCTTCAATGTGTGAGTTTGCTAAAACAATGTCTAACTCTACAGTTTTCTCTGGTCCCCTGTCTTATCTGACCAGTAAGAATATTAGCTTCTTCTAAATCTAAATCTTCAACTTGGATGTTGGACCCAATCCCAACCAAATTACTTAAAAAAAAAAAAAAAAAAAAATTCCCTTTCATTACTGCCTTCATCTTTGACATGATTAATCTGTCCCTAGTAAACAGGCACATAACAAAGACTTTTAAGGTAGCTGTAATCAAAGTTTTACTTAAGAAACTTCCTCTTGATCATAATGACAATATACCGTATTTTACGGTCTATAAGGCGCACCTAAAAGTCTTCAATTTTCACAAAAAACGGCAGTGCGCCTTATAATCCGGTGCGCCTCATGTGTGCACTGAATTCCAAAATCTGTCCGACACAAGGACGTAATATGTACGCTACCGGTACGTACGGTGGCAGCGATAAACCAATCAGAGAACATTTGTTTTTCTCAGGACCCCCGAAATGGCACCAGTGAAGAGACATGCTTACGAGGCACAATTCAAACTACAGGCTATCAGTTACACGGTTGTTCATGGGAATAGAGCAGTTGCGAAAGAATTCAACATCAATGAATCTATGGTACGGAAGTGGAGGAAGCAAGAAGATGAACTGCGCAAAGTTAAGAAGACCAAACAGAGTTTCCGTGGGAACAAAGTGAGGTGGCCACAGTTAGAAGACCAACTTGCACAATGGATTATTGAACAAAGAACAGCCGGGAGAAGCGTCTCTACAGTCACCATTTGACTGAAGGCAACAACGATAGCACAAGACATGAAGATCGAAAACTTTCAAGGAGGTCCTTCTTGGTGCTTTCGTTTTATGAAAAGGCGTCACCTCTCCATCTGCGTGAGGACTACCGTGGCGCAGCAACTGCCAGCGGATTATAAAGACAAGATGGCCATCTTCCGCACCTACTGCATAAACAAGATTACCGACAAAAAGATCCAGCCCAAACACATCACCGACATGGACGAGGTCCCCCTCACTTTTGACATTCCCATGAACCATACTGTGGAGAAGAAGGGGACCAGCACGGTATCGATACGCACAACAGGTAATGAGAAGTCGACTAATGATAAAGTGGCTGAGAGAGGCGTATGTAAGGAGACCAGATGGTTTTTTCCACACATCACTGTCCTTGTTGATCTGCGACTCCATGCGCGCCCATCTCACCGATGCTGTGAAAAAAGAAGTAGAGCAAACTAATTCGGAGCTGGCCATAATTCCGGGAGGATTAACTAAAGAACTCCAACCGCTGGATATTGGCGTAAACAGGGCGTTCAAAGTGAAGTTGCGAACGGCATGGGAGCAATGGATGGCAGACGGTGAACACACATTTACTAAAACAGGGAGGCATCGCCGGGTGAGTTTCGCCATCATATGCAAATGGATTGTGGAAGCCTGGACTAAAGCATCTGCTTTAACTGTTGTCCAAGCTTTCGCGAAAGCCGGCATCATTGCTGAACAGTCACCTGGCAACCAGACTGACTCTGACAACCATGAAAGGGAATCCGGCATGTTTGATGGCGAAACTGCCCAGCTGTTTAATTCAGACACTGAAAATGAGGACTTTGATGGATTTGTGGAAGAAAAATGTTAAAAAAAAAATAATGTAAGTGTATTGTTACATTGTAGAATAAAGTTCAACCAAACTCGCTGTTTTGCTTCCGTGACCTTTTTTTTTTGTAGACCGTATGTTTTAGCGTGCGCCTTATAATCCGGTGCGCCTTATGTATGGGTTAAGTACAGAAATGGGCGCCATAATTGAGACTGCGTCTTATAATCCGGTGCGCCTTATAGTGCAGAAAATACGGTAAACCAAACATTTACAATCTAGCAGCAGCAGAAACTCAAAAAAGTCAACAGGAGCATCATCGTTATTAATAATTTTAAAATAGAAATCTTAGAAACATAATGATCGAGGAAAGCATTGGCATTATGCTAACCAAAGCAACAAAAGCACAACATTCATAACGGATCATCAGCAAAGATCAAATGATGGCAGTTGATGAGAGTAAACAGCGGAAAAGAGCAGAGCAATATGGAAGCTAAGACAAACTGGACTTATTTTAGTAATCTAATACATATCTATCTATCTATCTATCTATCTATGTATCTATCTATGTATATATATATATATATATATATATATATATATATATATATATATATATATATATATATATATATATATAAAGAGAGAGAGGGAGAGAGAGAGAGAGAGAGAGATTGAATTTTAAGATTTGTTTCCCCTCTACATCTGAGAGGGCAGCGCCCCAGTGTCCCCCATGGACCAGCCACCAATGTCGGTTACAGCTGTGTCCCCTCTGTTAATCAACCTGATTAAGTCCAGTTCATTACACATTGTAGTACATAACTCTTCTGATTCAGTTAGTCATTGACAGTTCCTTCTGTTAGTTTTGTCAAAATAATTGATTCTTCAATGTAATCAATACTACAAAAATAAATTATTTAAACATAATAATTTATGTAAACATATATTTAAAAAATGACCTATTCCTATTCACCCAAACTGTCATACTTCTACCAGCAGCAGTGCTACAATAATAGGGACACTCTTTGGGATTGTACCGGGCTACTGAATACATTTTGGTGGACCAGATCCTTGTTTACATTGTAAAAAAAAATGTTTTCTATGCGCCAGATCCATTTTTGTTTTGAAACACAGTTTATTATAGTATAGAAATATCCTTTGTAACATTTATATGTATCAACTGCATATTGAGAGATTACTATATTTATACTGAACACACTTGGGCTGGACGATAAAACGATAACTCTATCACAATAGACACGTGATCAATATCAACAGAAAATACATCTGATAGAATGCTCAATAATTTCACTGAATACCGAGCCAGAACCGCACAGCATTCTGGGGGATGTAGGCAGAGGAAAAGCTTTAGTCGGTCAACCTCTCAGGGCCCAGCTAAGAAAGGTTGGTGGCATCAACTAACTGGCTCTATGGTTACCTAGCAACAACATGATGTGTAACATGCGCTACAGCAGTTTCGTGTTGCCCTCAACGTACTCCGGCCTACTTCACTCAGATTTCCACACATACTCAAGGCAGAATAATGCGTAGTCAAAGTAGACGTCCACTGGACACGTCTGTACAAAGGTACATTTTTACGACCGTTGCACGAAAGAGTGTTCACATCTGTTTTCTACGCGACACCGAGAAAATGTTGAGAGTCTGCGTAACCTGTCGCAATAAGAACGTGCAGCGTGACTGTCGCTCTCTGGTGCACTGACAGGTGTGCGGTAGATTCCCTGGTGGAGAAGAAACAGGGCTAGGCGCCCAATTAGCTCATCAAATTTGCCATTCGGTTTGTGGTAAATGAAGGACTCTGTCACAGGAAATGCGGGCAGTCTGTACGCTGGAGTATGAAATCTCAACTGTCCACGGACAGTTTGCGCGGAGTCTGCACGGTTCACAGGATACACACAGCAGGGGTCGCGTTAACGGAATATCTTACATCTTTGACCGTTTTTTTTCAAGAAGACTTATGGATAGGAGGCTTTGGAGCGCGTCTGATGCAGGAGCGCATTCTGGGAGATTTCTTCCTGCTGCCCCTCGTTCATAGTTATGCTGACTTCTGATTGCTTCAAATGGAGAAAAGATTCCCTGATTTCTAAACTTTGGCTGAAGTGACGCTTGTAATTCCAGTTTATAGTGCGGCAGCAGAGCTCATATTCAGCCTGCAGGTCAACATCAGAACCCTGAGACATTTGATTACGCACAATCCGATGCCCAATTCATGTCGATGTTCATAAATAAGTGTGATAGTTTAATTGTTTATTAGTAATTGTTAGTTAATTGATTGTTTATATGTAGTTACAGGTTCCACAGTCAGTGGGTTTTGTCACTGTGGAGAAAAAGTTACATGTATTTATCTGCACGATGTGGATTTTCCATTCAGCTTGTTGAATATTAATTAAACCGAATTAATCTTAAATGCAACTGAATTTGTCATGATTATTATTTACAATCTGATGGGAAAAAAAGATTATGACAGGATTTTTTTGTGACACCGTCAGTCAAATTGACGGATATCGAGAAAGTCTAGCGCAACCTCTGACACACAGTAACTCTTGAGTATGTGTGAGCGGTTTCATGTTTACCACTGTACCCCATAACTGCTTAAAAATCAAAAAGAATAGGGTGGAGAGAAAGAAGAAGATGAGGGCAACATCTCAAGAAGACATTGTGAATAAAAGAGGCAAGGTCAGGTCACCAGTTTGGCAGTATTTTGGATATAATAAAACCTAATCAATAATTATCTATATGGACTGATATGAAATGCTTATATCATGATATGTTTTTTAGCCATATCGCCCAGCCCTAGAACACACAGAACATCATTTTAGAATTTTATGCAAAAAATTCAAGAGCAAGACCACTGCCACCTGGATAACTTTAAATTAGCACAACTATCCTTTTTACATACTTGAGACAGTAACATGCTGTGAATTTGGAAGTCCAGCCTTAGCTGTACTAAGGGTATTGCAAATTTTGTCAGATTTTGTGGCTTAAGCAATATTCTCCTTTATGCAATCAGCAGAACCCCTAGCACATAGGCAATCTTCTTAATCAGTTTGTTGAGTTTTTTACTGTTAAGCAGTTTGAACATTTTAGTTTCTTTAATGGAAATCAAAAGTAGCTGTTTGCAAGGGGTCTCTCAGTATACACTTTAAAAGGTATTGATTTGAAGTCATCAATCATAAACTACTCATGGTCTATTTAATCAAAATAAAATTATCTGACTCTTATAATAATACCTTCCAGCAAGACACCTCTCACAGTTATTTTGATTTGATCTGGAGTCCTATTTTCCCAATATGTCACAAGTCAGTAAAATTTAATTATTTTTATTTATTATTCAAAAAATTAAAAAAAATTTTTAGCTACCAAGATAAATTAATAGATACACAATATTGACATGTAATGTATGTAGACCAGAACAAAAAATCTCATACCTATATGTAAGGTTGGGGAGCAATGAAGCAAAGTAAACACAAGTCTTAGATTTTTTTTTGTCTCATTGCCTATTTCTCTTACATGGTTTCAAAATCAATAAGAGGTTTGATATAAGTTTGAAAAACACATCAAGTGGCAAAGATCACAAAGAAAACACACTCCATACAAGGCATTGCAAACTTTACATGGCCAACTTAACTAAAAAAATTCTCACCTCTGTTGTTGAGTTTAATGTTGAGAGGAGTCTGGGAGGCCAGAGCAATCAGGTTCTGCTGAAGCGCCTGGTGCATGATCCTCTGCTGCTCTTCTGCAACCTTCATCATTTTGTTTCGTGTGGGTTCACAGCTTTCAAATTTTTCTCCAAGATGCTCCAGAGCTGCTGCCTGAGCAGCCATGGCTGCCACATGCTGTTCACCGGGTGACATAGGGTGGTCCACCCTGCTTGATAGGCAGTTGACGATCCCAAGTGCCTCTGTAGAGATTAACATTGATCAGGGTAAACATTTTCTCTTTTATTGATTTTGGACCTTTAAATAATGTAAATGTACAAACAAAATATAAAATTTTATTTTTTAATAAACCTTAGTGTACATTCACAGGTATTTCCACTGTAACTTTCATCTATCAGTTTCTCGCTCATATATTGTTTCAAATGAAGCAGTGGGGCTGTACTAGCATACAGGGTCCAATTGTTTTCTGAGCAATCGCAGCTCTCACAGTAGAAAGTCTAATAAAGCTCCCTCATCCTTTAAATCTTTTAAGTAGTATGGAAAAGTGTTTTTCCTGAAACATACTATTAAATGTGACAAATAAGAGTTGCAGAGATATTTTCATACAAATTCCATATGATTTCAAACACCCTGGTCTGTGTATAAAATAAATAAATTGACCTGCAGGGATCTTTAGCTAGTTTTTTGGTTAAAAGGCTCAGGCCTATTTAGATTGGTAATGTATGATATGGCAGATGGAAAAGACAAATATTGAATAACAAAACAGAATATTTGAACAGAAATGTCTAAAAAATATATATTACAAATAAACACACACACACACACACACACACACACACACACACAGTGGAATCTCTAATACAAATTTAATTCATTTGAAGAAACAGCATGTATCTTGAAAATTAGTACTTGTATGTTTCCCCACCCATACCATCATCAAAACATGTAAAGAACTTTGTATGTTTTGTAGCAATTTAATCCTATATTGTAACCCTGCTAGAGGCAAGTAATTAAGAAGCAATAAACAATAAGGGCAAGATACAAAGTTTCCTTGGGACAACCCCCAAGTTGACATCATAACATTTATATATATATATATATATATATATATATGTAAATTTGTGTCTTTTTATTAAATGTATGTAAACTTCTAGCTCCAACTACATTTGTTAAAAAATAAGCTGAGGATCTGTTCTGATACCAGTTACAACTCCCTCAAAATTCTTCTCCTTTCACTCCAATCAACAGCTAGCACGTTCCAACTCGGGTACAATTGGGTATGCTATAAAGACAATAACCCCAAAACTAAAATTAAAAATTAGTTTTATATTAGAGAAAACAGGTAGGTAAACTTTAAGCTCGGGAAGGAAATCAAAATAATTGATATCTTGATAAAATTGATCTTAGAAAGCTGAATTATTCAAAGATACTATTTTGCTTCAAAAATCAATATAAACTGATCCATTCACATTTACCCAAATTCTCGTATTTCTTCTGGCAGCAGCGCTGCACCAACATAAGCATTGAGCCCCAGCTCACTGCAGGATGTTTAAAAGTCTGCTGACATGGCGGGTACATCCAGAAAAAAATATGTTCGACCCTCTTTGCTGGCAAGGCAAGCAAATAAAAACCTTTTTTTCCTGTTCAAAGTTGGACAGGAAAAAAAGAAATTGCAGAAGCACGCCACATGCTAGCTGTGCGAATGCTACAAGCTGATACTATGACACTGATGTTTGAGAGCAGTTTAATGTCTGCAACAGTAAAGTAGCAAACCTCCTGCTAATGTGTTATTTAATTAAATTGGCTTCAAGGTAAGGGACAGCCTGTCGGTCTGAGTTCCCCCATCAAGATTTTCCCAGCTGCACTGTTTCAAACCACGCAGCACTCTGCTCTTATCATGATCCATCCTACTGTGGTAGATTCACGCAGGAAAATGTTAATCAGCTGACAGCTCAGTCAACTACTAAATAATGAAGCAACGAAACAAACCAGTGCAACCTACCCTTCTGTAGTTGATTACAAAAGAAAGTAACGAAGGCTGCAACAATTCATCGAATACGACAGCCCTTCTTTCATTGGACGTCCTCCCGGAGCAGCTGCGAGTGGGTGTGTGTACACACAGATCGCAGCATGCCGCACTCCAGCGCTATAGCTGATGCTGAGCGCAAGCGTAGCTTTACAGTCAAACCCGAAAATAAATTTCATGCTCTCCTGGTCGCGACAATAGGTGGCAGAGCGCATAGCGGCTTGTACATAGCTGGCATATGTTTTTCTGTGTATGACAAAGGTGCCAAAGATCCTTGAACACAAACATTTTTTTAGATAAATCAACTGAAGATGAACTAAAGACTGGAGTATTCTTTTATTATTTTTTTTTAAGTGTCTTTGTCAGCCTGGTTCTTTTTTATTTTTATTATTAAATTGAATATAATTTTAGATTTTTGTGTAATTTTTATCCAGCTTGACTTAAAAAATAGGCTATTATTGTAAAAGGTTAATTTTCTAAGCTACAGAAAAGTAATTGTTAGGGATATGAAAATGTAAAAATTTGGGACGATATTGATATCCAATATAAATACTGTTGTTATGGCAAAATGTACCAATATTTTATTTTATCAATTTTTTATTTTTAGATTACTTGCTTAATCGTCAGAATAATCGATAGATTACTCAATTACTAAAATAATCATTTACAACAACCCTAGAAAGTATTTAAAAAAATATTTGTATAAGGATGAATTAAGCCTGTTCTCAATGAGTAATCATGCTTGTTTTAAATGTGCAGACCAGCTGCCAGCAGGGATATTGCATATAAGGAACCTCTGTCACCTGCCTCTCCATGTTCACTAACACAGCTGCATTTTCTGGCCAAAAATATTGCTAAGATTTTCTTAGATTTCTTAGATCTTTTAAATATTTTTAAATATTACACCAGGCACTAACTTTGCACCTTTTACATTCATTAGATCATTAATTTCATCAAAAGCAAACATTGTGCTGATCTATTTTGGACTTACAACATACAGTCCTTGTTCACCTGCCAGAACTTAATTTGCCAAAGGTAACTTGATTGTAACCAACATTGTTCAGGACAGCAGTATCTGTTTGTAAGTATTCTAACCTTGAATAATTTTTTTTTCATTGTTCACAGAGAACCCCTGCATTTTCCTGCAGGAAAGCTAGATGCTAGATGTCCCGTGGACATAAGCTTTTTCCAGCTTATGTCCACGGCACATCAAGCTTGATTTCAGAACTAATAAACTTGGTTAAGTTTTAGTTTTTAAAAAATCCAAGGTGAGAACTATGCAAAGTTTAAAACTTAATTTGTATCTTAAGCTGGCCTCAGACTGGTAACAAGTATCTTACCTTTTTTGACTGTCGGTGCCTGGGTGATATAGCTGCTTTGGTGAGATAGCATTGCCATATGTGGCTGTATTTTTGTTGTTGGGAGCGAAGTTCGTGTGCCTGTGGCAGTGTAGTTGAAGATGGCAGAACTGTAGTTCTGCCTACGGCTCTCCCGACGGTTGCTGTCTATTGCTGCTTGAAGTTCACCAGGAGAGCTCAGGCCCCGCTTTTCACATTCATATGGATAGAGGTACTTCATATACCTGCAGCAAACAGGACACAATTTCCATTGACTAATGAGCTATTTTGTTTTGGGGTTTTTTTTTTTTTAAACCTTGCAGTGTTTTTTTTTTGTGTGTGTGTGTGTTAGACAAGCATATTTCATGTTTTACAACCTCAAAACCTTTATGTCTTCACAATATTGACACTCACCTGTCTGTTGTTTCCTGAGGTAAATTTGTCATTTTGAAATTTAATTCAATCCAAAAATACTTTATTAATCCCAGAGGGAACTTAAATGTTATTGTCACATAGTTCACAATTTTCTTTAAAGTGTGGCTGTGGGCAGGAAAGATCTTCTGTAGCAGTCAGTATTACAGCAGCTCTGTCGAAGCCTCTGTCTGAAGACACGCTGTTGCTCTATAAAAGTCATGAAGAGGATCCCCAGGGTTGGCCATAATTTTCTTGATTTTATGTAAAATCTTTCTTTGTACCTTCATCTCCAGATATTCCACAGTCGTCCCCAGAACAGAACCAGCCTTCTTTATCAGGTTGTTGAGCCTTTTTAGGTCTCTGGCTCTGATGCTGCTGCCCCAACAGATGATGGCAGAGGAGATGACGCTCTCAACAACAGACTTATAGAATATATGCATCATCTTGCAGCAAACCTTGAAGAACCTAAGTTGTCTTAAGAAGTAAAAACTGCTCCATCCATTTATGTTGACAGCTTCACTGTTGCAACTCGAGTCCAGTCCAGGCAAACATCGAGATATTTATGCTCCTTCACCACCTCTACTTCCTCTCCCCTGATGGACATAGTGTTTGACTGATTCTCTCATTCTCTTGAAATCTATAATCTGTAATCATCTCATTTGTTTTGTTCACATTAAAGAAAAGATGATTGTTTCCACATGTGTGCTTCTTGCCCAAGGATTACTTCACTATTTTAAATACCTTAATTTGGTAGACATATGGAGAAACATGCATCAATCCACTTTCATGCTATTCTAACACTTTCCAGACTTTTCCAGACTTTCCAGACTTTTTCAAGAAATGATTACAAGTAATAAGGGCCCAAGATTAGGGCTCTCCTTGATGGGGGGGATTACAAGTGCCAAATCTATTGTTATTTTTTAGGCACCCCAGATCAGGGCAGATATGTTTTACTTTACTACCAGCCAGCCAGCTCCCAGCATGGGTCACAATTGAGTCCCAGTTGATTTCTATTCTTATAAACTACATGTACTCATTGGACAGGGAAAAGCCCCTTAAACAAACAAAATCTCTCTTCTTGGAGGAAAAACAGCAACCATCCCAAGTCTCACCAATTTTTGACAACGATTTTTGACCAGGTAGAACAGATCCAGGTTTTAAACTCTGGTCTACCAAAGGTATAACTAAGGTGAAAGGGAAGGTATTTATGTTATGATATTCCTATTGCTAGGTTCGGAGTTAGATTTTGTCCAAGCAGCAAAATAATTTTGATCTACCCTCTTTGTCTTCATTAGAAGAAATTACTATAAGCCACCTAGATGCAAGACAACAGATGTCTCTACTTTGTTCCGTGTTTGTTGACAGATGTAAAGAATCTTTGATCAATATTCTATACGCATGGGAAACAGACTTGGAAGAAACTGTCTCAAGCAAGAAGTGGTGAGAGTCTTGCATTCTGGTTAGAACCCAATTTACCAACACAAACTCTAAATTATAACAATAAAGATGGCTAACTAGGTAATATGTCACCCCCGGTTAGGTTACATTACGTCAACCCTAATAATTTTTACACATGCATTAAATGTGGTCACTAGAATGGGACTTTATTTCATTGTATGTGGGAGTGTCCTTTGGGTATTCACTTTTTGGAAGGTTGTGTTGACTATGATTGGTCAGATAACAGACAAAGAGGTTGATTAATAAACGCTGAATTGCATATTCATGGAAGAAAAAAATGTGAAATTTCATAATAGCTTACAGGGATGACTCTTTACTTTGCCCTTGAGAATATTAGTTTAGGTCGTTGAAAAGTAAAAGTCAGTGGATGGATCCAAAAAAAATCTCTAAGGCAGTGAACATTCCCTTAAGTTCTGTTACCTTAAATCTATCATCAAGAAATGGAAGGAATATGGCATGTGTATAAATCTGCCAAGATCAGGAAGTCCTTGCAAACTGAGTGACCATGCAAGAAGACTAGTGAGAGAGACCACCAGGACATTTGTGACTGCGCTGAAAACATTACAAGCTTCAGCAGCTGAAATGGTAGAGACTTTGCATACAACTATCGCCCAGGTTGTTTATCAGTCAAAGCTTTTTAGGAGAGTGGCTATTATTGAAGGAATTTCATGTCAAGTCTTGACAAGAGTTTTCCAAAAAGCATGTGGGAAACTTCACATGGTTAAGTTGAAGAAAGTTCTTTGGTCTGATAAGACCAAAAATGAGCTTTCTGGCCATCAGACAACATGTTACATTTGGAGGACATCATACACCTCACATCACCACAAACACACCACGCCACTGTGAAGTATGGTGGTGGCAGTATCATCCTATGGGGATGCTTCTCGGTAGAGGGCACTGAAAGGCTTGTAAAGGTAGAAATTAGGGAAATACTGGAGAGCAATTTGTTTCTATCTGCAAGCGAGCTATGTAGTCTGAGAATTTTTATTTTCTGGACAGACAATGACCCGAAGCATCCCGCTAAACCTGCAATTGCAGCCAAAGATGCAGCTATTAAATATAGACTTGAAAGGGGTCATATTTATTTTATGTTACATATTTTTATTTAATTGTTGGTATTTTGTAGAAATCAGTTTTCAGTTTGACATTAAAGGGTTTTGTTTAATCTCCTTTGTCAAAAATGCAAAATTTTGTTGATCATGATTGATTTGTAAAAGCAATAAAAGAGTAAAATATCCAAGGGGATGAATATTTTCTATAGACACTGTAACATAGAAATAGTCTACCCTGTGTTGGGTTCTAAATTCATTCAGATTTAAACTCAAACATCACAGAATCTGGAGTCTAAGACTCATATATTTACCTGAAACATTAATGGCTCACTGGCTGTTAAAGGGCAGCTTTTGGTCATACTTACTGTGTTCGGAGAGTAAAAGCTGCACTGGTAATAGAGGTAGGAAGGTGGAGGCCTTTGGTAATCTCACGCCATATCTTTTTATTGATGACTTCCACTAAGCCGCCTTTTTCTGTGACGAGCTTGTAGAGCATGTAGAGATCCAGCACCTGCTTTGCCATGATAGGAATCCGATTCACTGGAGTCCCTGGAGAAAGCAAACACAATATCCAGGATCAATTCTATTACCTTGGTTCCTCCCATCAATAGGCTTCTGCATCTTCTTATAAGGCCAGTTTATCTTAAGCCAGTCAAATGTCTGACAGCTGTGTTAAATAAAGAGAATATAACTTTTAAAAGTTTTTAACAGTTTATCAGTGCTTTTATCTGTCTAAGCTAAAACACATTATTGTGTTATTACATTGTCCATTGCTCTTATTCCATGCAAAGAAAATGTTCAAATCAGAGAAAAACTTGATGTTGTTAAATGACAGCCAATACAAGTACCAGGCATTTATTAAAGGATCTAGAATTTAGAGTGGGAAAAGCTGAAGAATCCCAGACAATTTAGTTCAGATCTGTTTGAAACTTTACAGCTACAAAAGACTCTTTATTTGTCAAATAAAGTGGCTCCAATATATTCATTCTATTTGCAGTTTAGTGCCACACAAAAAGAGAGAAACAAGGTTTTTGTGACAATTGACCCTGAGATAATTAACCTGCATTTGCTGACAGAGTTCCATTGTGCCCATTGGATTTACTATAATAGCAATCAATAGGGCCAGGAAAATAGTGCAAACGACAGCAAAGGCCCCTTTACAGTGAAGGAAAGAAAGCGCTGAGGAATTGTCTATGGTGGTAAAATTGCATCAATTAAAACCCAGTAATTAAGGCTTCATTTTACTGTGATGGGACATAAAAGAATAAGACTTTATTAACCAAGACTGATGTCCTCCTGTACTTTTAATGCAAATCCACCAAAGGTATAAGGTTGCATACATCAACATTATTCATTAAAGAAGAAAAAACCCAGCACAATGCCAGCAAAACAAATCTTTTAAATTCAAGGAAAGACAATCTGTCTCATAGATCAAAGTGTTACAACATTAGCAGTGATGCCTCACTGCAACAATGTTCTAAGACTGAACTTATTCACTAGCAGAACATTTTTGCTGTTCCATAGAGTCCTTTTACCTGTGCAGGTTTTCTTCAGGTGAAATGACTTCTTCCAAGACCCTAAGATCTGTTTCACTTGTTCAAAGCTCTCAAAGAAAATGAATGATTCTGAGTTATTTTGTCAGTTTAGGCTGCACTACATCTCTCTTTAAATCTGAGCTCAACTTTTTACCGGTCTCATCAGTGCATAATGTTTAAACTAATTCTTTGTATTTTAGGAAAATGTTTTACTTTAATCTGACCAGAACTGACACAATCTTTAAAAATCTATTTAGTAAACATTTAATAAACTACTGACAGTAGCTGAAATCCTCCAAGTTTACTGATAACAAGTGGTAAACATTGGACTGGAAACTGTAGAACCCTGAGCTGTAAAACTCAAAAGGATGCACTAACATTAAAACCTTAGCATAATCTGAACAGGAATGCACAGAACATGTAGCCATGCGATGGCTTTTCAATGTGAGTTATTAAAACAGATGAATAATGAAATGAGAAAAAAAAAACTGCTAAATTGATACACGCACTGCCTTGAACTTCTGTAGTCTAAATGTATTAGTAAAGATAAAATCTAATTTCTAAAATGTTTTTTGAAGATGCAGGTTTCTAAAAAACGATTGTTCTGTCAGTATTGGAATGGGTGAATCTGTCATTCAATCCACTGAAAGAGACAAAATGGAAGCTTTTGTTTGCATCAACTATCTTATCAGACCATGTGTCATTGTGACACTGAAAATAAACTTCTCTTGACTTAATTTCTCATTATTTAAGGGAAGAGAGCTTTGTAATTAGAACAATGTGGAGCATCAGGATGTCCGTTAGTGCAGTAATCATCTTTATGCTTGACTTCATCGCTGAGGCATTCACTTTGCACCTCCAAGCTGATAATGGGGTGAGACTTTCTGCACCTCATTGACTTTACTCTTCTAACTCATAGGATGAACAATTAATCCAATGACACAGGGGAAACCAACTGTTTATCAACCTCTATTCAGTTCTTCATCTGAAGAACTTGCAAGTTTAACAATTGTCAAAAATTGATCACATATTGTCCCAGAACACTGTTCTTTTATTACTTATTTGACTTTTCACAGTTCAATATTCACAGATTGACATTCATATTTGATATTGATATTTGTAGATTTTTCTGTGGAACGTAGCTCCAAATTAGTTTTGTAGACCATACCTAAAATATCTGAAAGAAAATGCAGCTTAGGAAGCCAAAACACAATGCTACTTGACACACAACAGCCAAAGTAGCCAATTCAGGAGCAGCATTCCTCATCTCCCCCAAGAGTGGAGGTGGGGAAGACTGTAGATATTAGCATCTGTGCTAAGACGATTTTCATTGTGCGTCTTTATGCATATTAAGGAATAATTGGTGCTTGAACTATTAAAATAGGCTGTTATAACTGTTTTAAGAGGGGGTCTCAAGTAAGTAAGCAAGTAAGCTAAATAACCACTCCTTTTGAAGGTTAATATCTATGATCAGACATCATAGTTATTAAATAGCTAGGACTGCTCTGCAGGCCCAACTACATCCAAAGAGCATCCGGAATTCATGATTTGTTTACTTCAAGACTGGCTTCATTACTGCCAGGTGTACTTCACGCTCAGTTGGATATCAGACATTTAATCAACCTGCCCCATAACAGTTTTTGACCAGTCGGGGAAAAAACCCTTTAGTCTACTGTGCACACTCCACAAACTTTTCTATTTCCTCTGTGCTTAAATTTGAGCGATTCAATGTTCAGTTTCTCTCCAATAAATCTTGCCTAAAACAAGATCACATTCCAGATAAAATAAGTTACTTAATGTGCCTAACAGAGACATTGCACAAACTTGTATTTTTAACCAAAAATACAAATGAGGCCTGTCTATCTGGATATACTTACTTGGCAAAGAACCACAGCTCTGTTCATGATGGAGGCCTAGATGTTAATCACCACTCTAGTCTGGAGTTGTCTTCTTTTCTCCCACACCTCTCCTCATTTGAATGCCTGGCACTTATATGTAAGCATCTACTCCCTATGTCACTTGTTCACTTACCACGAAAAAACCTAACTCAGTTTTCATCACTGAAATACAGGAACTTCTCATGTCACTATGTCAACAACTGTTATTGTACTTGGAGATTTCAGCATTCATGTTGACTCTTCCTCACGTCCTAAGCCCCTGGTGCTGCGTTTGGATTCCCTTGTGGAGACCTTCATTGTTTCCTCGGAGCCTGTTCTATTGGTTTCCTGCACCTCCCTGTCGTGAGACCTGTAGTTCCTCTGCTCCACCCGTCCACTGCTCCACAGTGTCGAGTTTTGACGACTCCATCCTGAGCAGCAACCAGTTCCCGATAAACTGAATAAACTTGTTTTTCCTTTACGTACTTCTGTGTGTGGTTGAATTTCCGGGTCTTCCCTGAGTGACCTTACACCATCCACTCTTCTCCTAACCAGTCCAGCTTTTTCCTGGGAGAAAGAACTACCACCAGACCAAACACCAGGCTCTCTGATTTCCTTGCCACCGCTTAAGGGTGGTTGGTAAATCTTATCCTCCAGAGGAGCACTTCTACAAGTGCACTGGGTCCTATACCTACAGCTCTTATTACATTAAATGCAACTGCCATAAGTCCTCTGTCAGCTGTTATAAATAGTTTTTGGAAAGTGGTTATGTTCCATCTGCACTAAAAACTGCTTTCATCAAATCCACACTTAAAAAACCTTCACTAAATCCAGAAATTATGGCCAATTACCATCCCATATCAAACTTTCCATTCCTTGCTAAGATTATGGAGAAGGTTGTGGCTGCACAACTTCAGTCAAATCTCCAGTCAAATGCACCTTTCAAAAAAATTTGAAAAGTTCTTCATTAAATAATTAAATAATCTGTGGGGTCCTTCAGCCCTCAGGCCGACCCTGTTTACCATCTACATGCTCCCCCTTGGATACATCGGCAGCAAGCATGGAATCTCTTTCCAGTTCTATGCTGATGATATTCAGCTTTGCCTCAAAACAGACTCCACCTCCCCTGCAACACCGTCAGCACTCATAGCAACAAAACTGAGGCCATTCTCAATGGCACTACACTGTAGCGCAAATGCTCCCCTATCACTGGCATCTCATGACCGGACCAAATCGTTCCCATTTCTTTATCTGTTCCTAATATAGGAGTAAAATTTGACCTGCACCTTTCATTTCAGCAATACATTCAACAACTTTGTGAGACTGCTTTCCTCCGTCTAGAAAATAGTGCCAAACTCCACCTCTCCCTCTCCCTGAAAAATGATGAGAATCTGGTCCACACCTTTGTCTCCTCCTGGCTAGATTACTGCAAGGTTCTTCTTGTTGAGATTCCCGGCAAGAGCATTCAGATTCTCCAGTACAGTCAGAACAGTGATACCCGGATCCTGGCAAGGGAATACAAGTATGACCACATCAGCTGCATTCTCAGCTCTCTTCACTGGCTTCCATTAAATATGAGTATTCAGTACAAACTCTGTCTTCTCACTTACAAATACATATATGGCAATGCAACAGACCAACCAACTAAACCACATTATTTTAAAATTAATGACACTTGTGAATTTAAAAGCATCTTTATCTTCATGTTCAATATCTGGATGGGTTTCTTTATTTCAACTAAATATGAGTAGAATTGTGCCGCTCAGAATGGCAGCATGTTGGAGTACCTCTGTTACTTTCATTGAGATTTTTTCTTTTTTTCAAAATTTCATTCTGGCTTTTCTTGAAAAAAATTGATTTTTATGGACAACCATTCCTTCTTGTCTTGGATGCTATGCAGCTGGATTGATTTTTCCCAATACTTTTTAATATTTTGCTCTGTTGTTATGATGCGTAACCATAGCAACAGGGTGGTTTACAACAGGGAGCAGCTGATTAACATTGCAAAAGCAGAAATAACACAACTGAAACCAGAAGTTCCAGAGGAGTTGAAAAGGAGGCATTGTGGATGCAGAGCAGGAGCAAAGAGAGAACGAGTTTGCATAAAATCAAGAAAATTATGAACAACCCTGACCATCCTCTTCAAGAGACTGTCATTGGAAAACAGAGTCTCTTCTGTCAGAGGCTTCTTCAGACTGGTTGTAAAACAGACTGCTGCAGGAGATCTTTCCTGCTCACAGCCATCGCAATCTATAATGACTCCAAAATGAGTTACAGCAACATTTAATTTCTCTTTGGGATAAATAAAGTATTTTTGAATTGAACTTGAATTGAACTGAACTGAAAAGGAAAGGAAGTGGATTGGCAGTGCTTGTCAACAACAGATGGTGTCACCCAGGACACGTTATTGTGAAGTGTCGTCTTTGCAGTCCAGACATTGAACTATTGGCAGTAAGTTTTCATCCATATTATGTGCCAAGAGAGTTCACCTGTGTTTTTTTGGTAGCTGTTTCCATTTCACCCTCAATGCATGACAATGCATGTGAAGTCATCAGTTTCGTTGTTGCTAAGATACAGACACAACGCCCCGATTCTTTTGAGACAATATCTAGTGATTTTAATCATGTCTCACTCTCTGCTACACTGTCAGTGTTTCAACAGTTTGTCAGCTGTTCTCTGCTCAGAATATAAACTCCTTGTTCAGAGACTACCTGTAACAAAAAAGACTGTGAGAAAGTGGTCACGGGAAGCCGAAGAAGCCCTACAGGGTTGTTTTGATGCTACCAATTGGATTTCCCTTTGCAAGCCACATAGAGAGGACCTTAATGCTATGACTGAGTGTGTGACTGACTATATAAACTTCTGTTTGGACAACACCATCCCCACCAGAACAGTGAGATGCTTCCCTAATAAGAAACCCTGGATCACCAGTGACCTGAAGGAACTGTTAAGCAAGAACAAAGGAGCCATTAGGGAGCGAGACAGAGAGTTATTGAGGAGTATAGAGAAGCAGCTCAAAGTCAAGATTAGAGACAGCAAGGAGGTGTATAGGAAGAAGCTGGAGAGTAAACTGTAGAGGAACAATATCAGTGATATATGGTCAGAGATGAAGATCACAGGCTTCAAGCAGAAGGAGGATCAGATAGATGGAAGTCTGGACAGAGCAAATGAGCTTAACACATTCTTCAACAGGTTCAGTTCAGAAAGAAGCTCACCATCCTCCACTCTTGCCCCCAGCCAAACAGACATCCCACCCTCCTTTGAGTCCTGTCACAGCTCAGATGTTTTATCCTCTACCTCAGTCACGGACTCTTCTGCTTCCACTAGTTTGTCTTCAACCAAATCAGGAGATGCTGCTGCTCCCTTTGCCTCCCCCTCCTACTTTTCTGTTTTTAGAAGTCAGGTGAAGAGGCAGCTGGAGAGACTGAACCGGTACAAGCCTGGTGTCAGCCTGAAACTCCAGAAGACACAGGTGGATGCCTCAACAATCACCTGGATCAATGACTACCTGACAAACAGACCACAGTTTGTGAGACTGTGTGTCTAGCCAGGTGGTTACCAGCACAGCAGCATCACAGGAGACTGTACTCTCACCATTCTTTTTTACACTGTACACTTCAGATTTCCAGCACAAATCCTGAATCCTGTCATCTACAGAAATACTCAGATGACTTTGCAGTGGTTGGGTGTATCAAAGAAGCTCAATACAGAGAGCTGATGGATCGCTTTGTGGCATGGTGGGGAAAGAATCATCTTATCTTTAATGTGAACAAAAAAAAGGAGATGATTGTAGATTTCAGGATAAACAGGGTTAGATCAAACCCTTTTTCCATCATGGGAGAAGAAGTGGAGGTGGTTGAGGAATATAAATACCTCGGTACCAGTCATCTAGACAACAGACTTGACTGGAGACTCAACAGTGAAGCCATCTACAAGAAGGAACAGAGCAGACTGAACTTCTTGAGGAAGCTAAGACCCTTCAAGGTTTGCAGCAAGATGTTGCATGTCTTCTATAAATCTGTTGTTGAGAGTGTCATCTCCTCTGTTGGGGCAGCAGCATCAGAGCCAGGGACCTAAAAAGGCTCAATAACCTGATAAAGAAAGATGGTTCTGTTCTGGGAACGACTGTGGAACCTCTGAAGATGATGATGCAAAGAAGGATTTTGCATAAAATCAAGAAAATTATGAACAATCCTGACCATCCTCTTCATGAGACTGTTATTGGAAAACAGAGTCTCTTCAGTCAGAGGCTTCTTCAGATCGGTTGTAAAACAGACCGCAACAGGAGATCTTTCCTGCCCACAGCCATCACCATCTATAATAACTCCTTAATTAAATGAGTTATATCCACATTTAATTTCCTTCTGGGATCAATAAAGTATTTTGTGTATTGAATTTTAATTGAATTGAATAAGACAATATTTTCTATTTTTTGTCTTAAAAGTCCATGTGTTCCTGTATTTGTTTAGTTTTGCTCCTTTTTTGGGGCTACATGATTGTACTTAGTGTCACAATCCTTAGGTGTTTGTGTTTTGTTAGGATCATCCCTTTATTTTTGCAGTTCTTAAATCATGCCATTTTACTTTCTTTCTTTGTGTTCGTTCTGTTATTCATCTATCTTGATCCTTTGTACTCCGAATTATGTTCCCTCATGTTAATGTTATTCTTTTCCCCTGTAGTTAGTTTTCCTGTGTTCCTTCTGTCTGGGAAGGTGGTAACATTCCCTCAGCCTACTTCTCAGCATAGCTGTTATCCATCACGTCATTCTCCTCTGCTTGCGCTCTCCCTCAGCGGTTCTGAATTCTCTCTGGTTAGCTTCTTTGCTTACCTTGTCATTCTCCACTCCTTCCTCAGTGTGTCTATATAGTCTATATAGTTTTATTGTTCTACACTGGCTCCTTCTGTGATTATCCAATATTTACATCCCATTTTTTTCCCTGTTGTCCAAAGCCTGCTTAAGCTTTCTTATTCTTTAATTACACATGTATTCAATGAGGATCCCAAGTTCTTGTCTGTTGTTTATGTTTATAATATTGTGGAGCCACAAATAAAGTTTAAGAAAAAAGAATAAAACAGCTTATGTTGCATCTTTGTCTCTATTTTACTCATGCTGTCAGCAACGAGTGTTTGCAGTTGGTATTAGTATCAGTTCTCACTTGCTAGCTGCATACAGATTCAGCTAAAAAAAATTCAAAGCTGTTTGTTTGACTGAGACTGAGGTCAGGACGGGTCAATTCCCCTCACACACTTGCAGACATCAGTCTTCATCTCTTTTCAAACGATCAGATTTCTGAGCCAACTTGCCTTACTTACTGACATCATCTGCAGATTGATGCAAACGTTTCCTGATTGAGAAATGAGGGTGAAATCGGGCAGAAAATTGTGTAATGTGTCCCCAGATTAAGAGACAAGGATGTAAAAAATTTGCTGTAGAGGGTGAAGCAAGGGATTATATATTTAGTCAGTTTTACTATTTATTTTAGGACTTTCGAAGCGAAGCCTGAGGTGGAATTAAATGACTTTAAAGGGGGTAGTCTTGAATTCTTTGAAAGTCATTTGAAATATTAACTAGTTAGCCAAGACGTAATCTAATTGGCCATCCATTTTGATAACAGGTTGAAAAACAATGATAGAGACAATGGACAAAAATCCTGACACTCTCCCCTTCTCAGTTAATTCCATTTTTCTCAACTTCTCCAATAAGACAAAATGAACCCACAAAAACAGTGGCTATCTAACCTCAGCAGCTTCGTAAACACAGCTCACTGCAGAGAAACAGAAAAAGATTAAGGTTAAAGCTGTCAAGTACCAGACAGCAACAGTGAAAAAGTTGCCGGATTTTCCAACAAGTAATGGTTGTGTACCCTCTTAGAGAAAAGTCTTCCATGTTCTACATATATCGGGTGTAAGCAGTAGGATTGTATCCCACAACTCTTTTCTTCCAAAGAAACCTTCAGGCCTGGTTCCCAAAATCTTTTGGGACTATTTTGGTCTGAAACAAACATTTGTGTCTCAATTCTAAAAAAAGGTATGTTTGACACAGAAGCAACATGGAACATCACTGAAAAAAACACCACAACCACAGAGAAACATGGTAGTGGCAGCATCATGTTCTGGGTTTACTTTTGGGGTCACTGAGAAGACAGATTTGTTTATTTTTTAGTATAATTTTGCAGAATGTTACACACATTATTTGTGTAAAAAGTTTTTAAATGATTTATGATTTTACATCACACATATCTGGCATTTTAAAAGTAGTGTGTACACTTTTGAGATTCACTGTCCGATTGGTCTGAGAAAAGAATTGAGAACAGGAGTTAGTTATGTTTTTCCAACTTTTTGCAATCTTCTGTTCTCCCATTAACTTCTCCTTAAAAATCCCAGAAGAATATCACAATCTTAGAAGAGATAAAGCCCTCCCACTTCCTCCACATAATCAGAATGACTATCTCATCAAACTTGACTTCCTTCCAGTTGTCTTTGTAAGTCACTGAACACACAGGAGTCGCTAGAGGCAGGGATCTTCTGAGTTTTATTCTGTCCTAGTCCAAGTTTAGTCACGTTGACCCTGTACCGTCATGGATACAGGGAGTTTTTTGACCCACATGCGGAATCATAGATGGAGACAGTCTTAAAACATAAAAAGGGTTTATTTACAATTAAATGAACTTAAGTAAAGAGGGATTTTCAGCATCTGAGTGGCGTCTGGAGGGAAGAGAGAAGAATGTTTTTGATATAGGAATTGATTGGGATTGTTCTTACTAAGCATGGAGGGAGAAGTTGGATCCGAGGAGGTAAGTGACAACCATGGGTGATGAGAGCTCGGAGGAGGTCCAGAAGAAGGTGAGCCCCAGAGGACTGATACCAGTGTGATATGAAAACCACCAAGAATCCAACCTGTGAGGCACTGAGAACACAGAGTTAAGGCTAGGAGATGAGGAAGGCATAAATAAAGAATTCTCAAAATTGAGCCCTCAGGAGTTTTCTGGCTTGATTCTACCAGGTATGGTTGCTCATTAGGCCAGGTGTGGAGGCTGCAACAGGTGGATCACACCTTCCAATGGAGATGCTCTGCTCAGGAAAGAACTCACACACAAACCCTGAACACAGCCACCTACACAAATCCTAACACGCATAGAATAGAGTTTTATGCACTAATCTGACAATATTACACATCAGCCTTGGTGTGCTATGGTGTAAAAAGGCATATGTTGTGAGAAAATAACATTCTTGCATCATCGTTCTATGCATCTGATTATGGAATAATCTAATTCTATATCATGCACATAGGCACCACAGAAATTAAATCAATAAATATGTTTACTGCTTCACAAATTTTGTAGCATTGTTCCAATAATTGCTACATTAATAATAATAATGTAACAATAAGCAGAAAGCTGCAAAAAGGCAGATTCATTTCTGAATGAGCACCATTTCTTTGCATTTCGATTTAAAACTGTTTTCGTATACCAACATACGAAGAAAAAAAGGAAGAGCTTTAGGTAAGCCTTCCTAAGGCGATATCTCTGCCCAGACCACTGCTCATCTTCGGTCATTGATTTTCACACATTGCCTCTGACTTTGCCATTGGATTATGACTTTTGTAGAGAGAAATCACCATTGATCACTTTTCCAAAGTCTCTAAAATTATTCCTTTAGAGAAGCTGCATTTCCACTGAGTTCATCATTGACAGAGGGATCAAATTCACATCACACCACAAACCAACAGACACGTGAACCGGGACTTGCAGGATGCGAGGTGCACCCATGTGCCTTCACTTGCCTTGTGGCTTACTGGCTGTCAGTGTGTGTTTAATTACCTGCTGGGAAAGGTGCTATAAGTGAACTTAAAATGTATATGTTTATGAATCTAAACAAAATAAATGTAAAGTAAATTTAATAACTCTCTTAAGAATAAAAAAAAGAATAATTTGCATGAAACATGCCATAACAAGGCACCCTTTTAGGCTTACTCTTGAGGATTCTATTCTTTTTTTTAAAACAAAAATTGATTTATTTGAAAGAAAAACTGCTCATGGTACTTTAAGAGATAATAATCAATTAATGACCCCATCCTTGGGTGCAAGAGTAAATCATTAGAGAATTTATCAAAACACAAAGGAAGCCATCACAACCATTGTCTGTCCTGTTTCTTCTAGAATCTTTAGAAGAGGGATGTCTGTCTTTGTTTTCAAGTTAGAAACCCTTTCCATTATTCTTTTCACAAAGACATATATTTGAACTGATGTGGACCGAATTAAAATAATGTATGGTCAGAAGAGACCAAACATTACCAGTCCTCTCTGGCTACTTTAAAATTGTGACAATATAATAGTTTATTGTAAAACGTGTAATGCAATAGGAGTGTTTTCATTGGGTGCAAACAGAAAATCATCAGAATTTACAGAAATTAAGGATTGAAAATATCAGTCTATGTGTAATTAATTCACTTGGTGAATGTAGTAACTGAAATAAATTAACTTTTCAATAATATTCTAATTCATTGAATATGACTATATGTTCAGAATGTTAGTTTGAAAACAAAATCATAAGTTACAAAGTTTAATAAACTAGTCACTGATGACACTGCACTGTGTTGTACATCACCATCTATTTTAGACATTGCAAAGGGTAGCCTAACTTTGAACCATAATATACCATGGTGAATCACCATGGTATATTATGGTTCCTTGGATCTGACACCATTGATAACACATCTAAGGAAGAAGGGAATCATTTTTGTGATGCTGAAAACCCCTAACTGAACCTGAAGTTACCTTGATAATCCTTAGAGGTCTCCTCTCAAGTCATTTTATGGATTTGGGATAATTTGAGTTACTCACTAACTTAATTCAGTTTTTTTGGGTCAGTGCAGTTAAATCCCTCCTCAACATACAACAACATAAATCGCTGTCTATGGATTTAGGGATCAATAATGCAAAGGATGAGGAAAAAAACTGAAAAGAAAGAGTAAAATTTATTCCTAGTAGTGAAATAAATCCAGGTTCTCTTTTCTTATTGTTCCTGACATTGTAATGAACAAAATAGGATAATGATGATGGGACATTTAAAAATAAGGGGTGACTGTGGATCAGTGGGTGATCAAGAGTTTTTAGGTGTGATTCCAGCTTTCAACCCTCCAAGGGCCCCACACTCTTACTGCAAGAAAATGTTTCTGTCAGGACACTGGGTTGTTTTGGGTTTTTTCTGGGTTTGTAGCTTTGATTATTTGTTGTTCTGTGTTCCTTAGACTCTTACTCTTTGATTCGATCAGTCTTGTTCTGTTTTTCTTAATTCAGTCTACTCTTAGTTTAGTTAGTGTCACAGTTTTAGGAAGTTGTCTGACCCACATGAATAAACAATCCCAGGAGGCAGATGTAAAATTAAAGATTTTATTACAAACAAGAAATGTGTGATGGTTAATGCATGGGTTCGAGAGTCTGGGGTATTGATTCCGGAAACCAGGTCTGCAAGAGCTCCGAGGAGAACAAGGTAAGTAATGTGACAAGGGTACTGGAAATGAATTGCAGATGACGCTTACAGTTTGAGTGGAGATTCTCCACCAGTTAGATGGTTCTGAGAATGAGGGAGACATCTGAGATCCAGAAAGAGGTTTGATTTGGGAATCAAGGAGCACAGTGAAGGGCGGACAAGGTTCGATAAAGGTTGTGATGAATGAGGAAGAGGAGTCCAGAAGCTCCCAGTCAGAGGTTTGAGACCAGAATCTTCACAGGAGATTTGTAAATGACTTGAGGCAGTCAGGTAAGCGAACTGGAACAGTATCCAGGTAATCATCAGGAGGCAACCTTTGTAAGGTGCAGAAGACACGAGGAGGTGACTACAGAGAATCAAGGAGGATTTACAAAGACAAAGCACAGAGGGTTTGGGGTTACCACTTAAGGTCAACACGCAGACATCGGATGGCTGTCAGCAAGCTCCTCTTGTAGTCCAGTAGATGAGGCTTGATTGAACCCAGGTGTGCGGGAACACCTGCTGGAACCACCCAGCCAACCATGCTCCATGATACCCTCTGGAGGCTAGCCGAAAAAACTGCACAGAAAACTGCAAAAATACTCCCAGACCCCAACAGTTCGACTATGTTTATTATTTATTCCTTGTGTCTAGTTATTCTTTGTCACAGTTAGATTATTTTTTCTATTTCTCCAGTTTTTTACTCTCCCTTGTCCTCTTGCGCCATTCTCTCTCTCCTCAGTCTGCCCTCAGCTCTTTCCCCTCACACCAGAAACCTGCTGGCCAATCAGCCCTGGACTATTTTTCCAGCACTCACTCTCCCAGTATTTAACCACCTCTTGGGTAGAAGGGTGGGTACTGTAGTTGAATTTTCTTATTGGTTACATTACAGCTTGTTTGATGTTTACCTCATTCAGGTTTTCAGCTTTGCAGATGTGTGACTAATTTGCAGTATGGACACGGAGTGGAATGGGTCTCCTCTCCTCTTTGCTCTGACCGCTGGCAGTTTGCTGCAGGACAACTGTGTGAAACTGACTGCAGAGCCTAGGAAGCAGGAGGGGCTCATGGCTGGCTCTTCTCGCTCAGTCAAGACAGTTACTGCAGAGTGATTGGTGCTTTCACATGTTGCCATAAAAGTCTCCAATAACACAGAAAAAGTTGTTAGATTTGTCGCTAGTTGATTTTTAATTTTTTTTAAAAAGTCGCTATTGTTGCAGTTGGTAGCGCTGTTCCCTTGCAGCAAGAAGGTCCTGGGTTTGAATCCAGCCTCGGGTCTTTCTGCGAGGAGTTTGCATGTTCTCCCTGTGCATGCATGGGTTCTCTCCGGGTACTCCGGCTTCCTCCAACAGTCCAAAAACATGACTGCTGGAGATAAGGCACCAGCCACCCCTTGCGACCCTTCATGGATAAGCGTGATGGATGGATTTAATGCCTTGAAATTGGGCCTATGTCTTTTTAAGAAAGTCCTGCTCTTTCTGAAACTCTGCCTTAAGGAAGTCATCACAACAGCTAACTCTTTAACAACGTTTTTACCAGCGTGGCCCTGAGAAGTAGCTAGTATAATGAGCTCAATAGGGGCACAGTTCCACTAGATGTTTGCTAATTGCTGCTGGCAAGTCTGAAGGAGCTGAGTGAGGAAGTCGCGGGGGATAGAATCAAAGTAACACTCCAGGTATGTTTTTGATGAGGGAACAACATTAAAACATGATGTAAAGCTCAAAAAAGTCAATTTTACATAATACTGCCCCTTTAAAGTTGTCACTATATCATAACCTTATGTTATGAGATATATAATCTGTGAAAAAAATAGATCTCCTCCACCTCCTCTCTGAGCTGATACTGCCATCTGAAGAAATGCACCGCTCCACGCCAAAAACAACCAATCAGAGCCAGGAGGAAGGTCTTTGTGCTGTCAGTCAACATCATGTTTACGCCACTAAATGTGCTAATGGTGGAGAAACAACTTACCGTTACAGGAAAACCGTTTATCATCATAGTCATTTATCATCATATATCATTTAGCATCATCGGTGGTCATGCTAGCCCGAGCATTCACTACAGCCTCTGCTGGGTGCAGCGTAGCAGAGAGCAAGGGGGTAAGGAGAGGGGGGGTGAGCAGCGCCACATGGACAGTGATTGACAGCGCTAAGATCCTCCTCCTGGGTCTGATTGGTTGTTTCTAGATAGCACTGGGAGAAGGCAGAGGAGCTCAGTTTTTTTTCACAGATTATCTGTCTCATACCATACCAACTTTCATAAAAAAATTATTTTTTATGTAGTTGTTAAAACTGTCATATGAGACAGATAATCTGTGAAAAAATCAAGCTCCCCTGGCTTCTCCTGACTTCGCAGATGGCAGCAGTGTCCTACTCTACTGCCATCTGCAGAAATACACTGCTCCTGGTCAGAAACAATCAATCAGAGCCAGGAGGAATGTCATAGCACTGTCAATCACGCTCATGTATGCACTGTTCACACCCTTCCCCCGCACAGCACGTAATGTTCTTCAAGCTCAAGATTGCTGGTGTGCTGTAGCTGTGCTAATGGAGGAGAAACACCCTAATATTACAGGAAAACTGACAATTTTCCATGTTCAAGGCAGGCTCCACTGTGGGGGAGGAGCTATGGAGCTATGGATGGAGAGCTGTAGTGCAGCAAAGAGCAAGGGGGAGGGACATGTAAGGTTTGCATATTCAAATTTTCAGACTAAGTCCATGGTTTTCTTAGAGCTCTCTACTGCAGCTTTAAATAGAACCTGTATGAAGTACGGCAAAACACATCAAAAAGTAACACATCATACCCTGATCTTAAAAAATTAAAAAATAAATGAGAACACTAAGGGAAGGGCTACACAGCCATTTCCAGGGTTTTAGGAATCCAGAAACCACAATGAAAGTCTTCCTTTTTCAAGATGGGAACTAGGGGCAAAGTTTAGTGTTGCATTAACAAACAAGCACAGGAAAAAGGGTATTACCTGCAAATTTATTGACAACTGCTTTTAGTGTGCAGCTGTTTTTTAAACTCGGATACAGCAAAAATAATTAACTTTCAATTACAATTCTGTTAATAGAACTTTAAAATTATGAAGGTGTTCCACAGTGTGTGTACAATGATGCATTTCTCAACCTGTGTGAATTCAGGCCATTCTGGAGGCCCATCCAGGTCACCATTTGCTTATCTGCTTACCCAGGGCTCGGTTTGGGGCTTGCATCTACTGGAGTTTTTGTCAAACACTACTGTATGTGAAACGTGTTGCTCCCCAAAAGGCAACAAGCAGAGTTAAATTCATAGATTTCAATGTTGATGAGCTGACTAACATAAACTTTTTAAATCTGATGTTTGACTAAAAAGTATCTGCTTTGGTTAAGTAATCCAGGGGGTACCGTGGTTCGAAGGCCAATTTTATTAGCCTCAATTTTAGTTCTGTGGGTCGTCTTGCAATAATGTACTAAATACCAAGAATTGCATGGTAAACTGATAAGCTACAATATCTCCTTCACTGTTGTTGACACAGTCAAGAATTGTCAGAATGTCATCAGTCAAAATGTCACAGTCAGAATGTTAACTTAGCTCCTGAGAAAACTCTGATAACTATGATCAAATAGGTGAGATTAAAGAACTCTGCCACAGGAGGAAATTATCAGTTTTATGATTCAAAAGCCCACTCAGTGAAAAATACAGTGGCTTGTTTTCATTTCACTGTCATTTGAGACAGTGCTGTCCCCTCTTGGTGCTATGCATTAAGGCCAAATAATTGAATCTCTTTGACCCTTTAAAACGAAAATGTTTTGTATTTCTATAGACTTGACTTGATCTATCAGAACAGGACACTGGGACCAATTGGACAAACCAAGCCAGGATGAATTTGGTTAAAATTCATGAACATTGTTTTATTGACTGATAAGTTAATCTTTTAGCAACAGTCAAAATGTTTTTATTTTTAGGGTTGTTTGCAAATTAGTTATGAATTCAAATAAAAGTCCAACAATCTTCCAGCCTCAGAGTAAACTTTCTCTGTATATAGCTAGATAGATAGATAGATAGATAGATAGATAGATAGATAGATAGATAGATAGATAGATAGAGCCCCAACTAAATACATAATTTGTGATGTTACAGAGAATAAGCTTACCTCGTTTTTGCATGAAACTGAAAAGGTCATCAAGAAATTCTTTGCGCTTTTCATCCTCGTCAAGATCATACAACTGAAAAAACAAAAACATCACAGGAAAATGACAGTTTTTCATAAAAAAAAAAGGATCTTGATTGACATCAGAGGCCTGAACTCTAAACAGAACAACAAAAAATACAGTGAACTCAAGCACAATGACTGAAATATGAATTTTTATTCATCATAAAGCCATAGGATCTTCAAAACCCCTTCAAATAAATTCATGCAGTATAACACAAGTATAGACCCATTGCAGCGTGACATCACTAATGCCAGCTTCAACCCCATCCCCAATGTTTTGCTCTGTTTGGCAAAAGACAGCCAAGATTCTCATCACTATTGACTTTGACACCATGTTCCACTTCAGCACCTTTTAGCTGATTGCAAGGTGTAAAGAACATGAACAAAGAATGTAAATAATGGTTTGGAAGTATAACATTTGTGTCTCTGTTGTGATCCATAGGTGTTTTCATTAGTGTTTCTATTTTGATCATTTCTTTATTTGTTTGCTTAGTTCTTGCCATTTTAGCCTATCCCTTGTGTCAAATCACTTTATTATCATCATTTGTGCTTTGAACTTGTGTCCTTAGATTAGTGTTTATTTCTGTTTTCCCCTTTAGTTCTCTTTGCTTTGTTTACCTTTCCCTCCTGTCCTGGCTACCTTATGATCTTCAGTTTGTTGTCCTGCTTGTTCCCAAGCTACCATTGTAAGTCTCCCTTTTGTTATTTATAACAAAACCAACCAAACTGGCTTTGACCTTGAAACCTGTCAAACTATCAACTGAATAATGTAGCCTATGTTGTTCATTTTTTAAATTAAACTTATAAGTAATACAGATTCCATTAAAAAGAAATTCAGCCACATGGAGAACAAGTACTGAACTCCACACAGCTCAAAAGAGACTGGTAGAAAAAAACCCCTCTGAATTCCAGAATGCATAGAATTCCCTCTAACACACTGGAACAATGCACTCCTAGGAAGGAGGAGTTTCACAGCTGGAATCCATCATAGAGATATAAAAGCATGAGCGGAACAGCATTCTTCCTCTTTGTCTGCAGCTCTCCACTGGTTGCATTGGAGGAACATGGTCGTGAATGTCTTGAACCCCCTGGCTCCCTCTGGACGAAACAGTCCCAACTGTCATGTTTTTCCAGATTCTTTTAATCCACATGCAGAATCAGTCAGAGAACTTGGAATTGAAAATGTAATGACAGTTTTATTTACAAAATTTACAAAGAGAATAATGTGCAATACAGGTGGCTTCGGGGCAGATTCGGCAAATCCTAGAAGAGAGATCAGCTCAGTAGCAGGTTGTTTGCAGATGAATCGTTTTAATGTTGGAATTGTTTGTTCTTTCTTGCTTTTTGTTGAGGAAGATTAAACGGAAGGATTGTTGAGTTCCACAGAAAGGTTTGCTTGGTGAGTCAGCTTTAGAGCAAACTGCTTAGACTGGAGACTGCAGTGAGTGAGTCCAAAGATCTCTGTTACTGAGAGAGCAGGCAGGCAGGTGACATGGAGGCTGAATTTGAGTGTAGCATTCATCCAGAGGAATCCAGAATAGCTGGTCAGGTCAGTCATAGAGACTTGAGTGAGGACTAGGAACCTGGGAACAGAGAGGACATGAGTGAGCACTGAGGAAGCAATCAAAAGATTTACAGGAATACACAGGGCTTGGGAGGATTGAGACTACCAGTTAGGTCAATCGTCAGGCGCTGAATGCTCCTCCAGCAGCTTCTTAAAAGCAGACATCAGCGCTGATGAGAATTGGCTGCAGCTATCCCGGCAGCAGCCGACTCCAACAGAGATCCTAAAAGGAACAGGAGAACTCACTCCTACACCGCACACACACACAGCAGGAACCCAACACCAACCATACAACAACCTCCAATCCCAACTCCATGAACTTTAAACCCTCTCATAAGCCCCAACATGAATTTCCCCACAGGGCAATCTCAACCAGCACACCAGACACATGCCTCCAAACACAGATGCCATGAATCTCCCACCTACAGGTGCACACCCCCACAAGAGTGCATTGCCCCCTAAAAGCTTCTGTGAACACACTCACACACATCCCCACCACATCCAGCCCCTAAGGGTGTGTCCTTAGTCCATTATTATTTGCTCTTGCTCTACAATCCCTGGCAGAGACAGTTCATACTCACCCAGATATACATGGTTACAATACAGCATATACTAACACCATCTCACTTTATGCTTATGACATCTTACTGTATATAACACAACCATAAACCTCTGTTCCAATAATTTTTTCCATTATTGATAAGTTTGGAACTTTTGCAGGTTACAGGTCAAACTGGGGAATTAGAAAATTATGAGTGGCTTGCATCTCTCCCATTTAAAGTGGCATCTGAAAAGATTACCTACCTGAGCATTGTAGTAACCAAAAACTACACCTCTCTTGTAGAGGAAAATTTCCTTCCTCTCTAAGAGAAGCTTAAGTACAACATTCAGTTTTGGAGAACACTTCCCATTTAAATGATAGGGAGGGTGAATTCAATAAAGATGGTATTTCTCCTGCAATTTTTGTACTTGCTGCAAAACCTACCTTTCTTTCTACCCAAATCATTTTTCAAAAAGTAATATAAGATTATTATGCTGTTTATATAGAATTACAAATCACACAGAATAAATAAACAGCATCTTAGTAAACACAGCTCACATGGAGGTTTGACACTACCTAATTTCATGCATTATTATTGGCCAACAAATTTAAGAATAATTTCTCTTTTGTTGTATGATACAGCATTGCTCCCGAGAGGGTTGCAAATGGAGAGAGAGGACTGCCTTCCTTTCTCTATTGTTGAAATGTTACTCTGACCCACTCCATGTGACAGGTGCACACTACAATCATAACCTAGTGATGCAAAACACCATAAGAATTAGGAAACAAATAACTAAACAATTCAGACTTAAAACACTTATCACTCTATATACCTGTCTCATCTAACCCCTCTTACTCCGTCCTGTATTGATGGGACTGTCAATTTGCGGCAAGAAATTGGGATTTATACATTGAAAGACTTGTACTCAAATGATACCTTAATGTCATTTCAGCAACTCGTAACAGTTTGGTTTACCAAACATATTTTTTTAGATATCGTCCTTATATATTGTCCTTAAGCCTCTTGTACCCTTCAAATTAAATATTAATTCACCAAAAATTGTTGTAAATATAATCTTAGGTCCCTGAAAAACTTAGCTACTGCCCTGTGTCAAATTGTATCAAATTGTGTCAAATTATGTAGTAAAACTATTACTAAAAGTATACATATATTTTAAAAATTGCTTAAGTAAATGAGCAAATGTAACTAGTTTCTACCGATCTCTGCAGAAAACGTGAATGCAACAGCATAGAGTAAGTGCAAAACTATAGTTAAGAAAATTACATCTGTACTCAGAATAATGGGAGAGTTTCATAAAAAAGTAAGTTATTAAAAAGCAAAATAACATTAAAGCTCTGGGTGAAATTTTGCTTTTGACAGCCACTCAAAACATTTCTCAATGAGGCTTTGATGAACCAGAAATCTCACAAAACAAGGTATATTTCATGAGATCTTATGAGCAAGCCTGATGCGTGAAGTCCCAAAAATGCAAAAAACACCAGAAAAAGCAATCAGGATGAGGTTCTGAGATGTTTAACTGAAATGGGGAGAGAGGGCATTTTCAAGTAAGTTAAAGAATGAGCTTTTTTTTCTGATGAGACAGGACATTTATACATAAAAATGGTCTTTTCCTGGAAGAGACAGTGAAGCAATAAATAGTTTTTAAATGTTTTGTGAATATTTTGTTGACTATATTTACATACAGGGGATTTTTGCATATTTCATTAAAGAGGTCCAGCATTGCCACCATTCTTAGACCTCGTGCCACCACATTGCCCCCCCTCATGTAAAATTTTCTAGATCCGCCACTGCCTGGTGGCAACAAATGAGTTTACCATGCACATAGCTGGCGTATGTGTTTCTGTGTATGACAAAGGTACCAAAGATCCCGTAGGTTACATAGACACAAAACTATAAAAAGGGTGGATGAAGACAAAAACTAATGACCAGAGTAAACACATTTTTAAAGTGTCTTTGTGAGACTACTGCTTTTTATTCTTATTATTACACTGAATATAATTTCTGATTTTTGTGTACTTTTTGTTCAGGTTGACCTAAAAAGTGACCTGTATAGCTTAAATTTCTAGTTACAAAAGAGTAAATATTAGGGAGGAACTGATGTGAACATTTGGGCCGATAACGATATCTGATAATAATACTTCTGTTGTTGTAGTATTTACCAATATTTACCAAAATCACATATATGACATATATTTCCCTACACTTTCGACCACACTGTGATCACTGTAAAAGTGACCACACTGTCTACATTGCTGGTCTGCTTCACTTAAACACCCCATAATCCTGTTCTGCATTACTATACAGTTATAGGCCTGTCACATGACTGAACAAATACCACATGGCTAACCCCCTTCACTCTCACTCCAGAAGCACATACACAAACAGCAACAAGATGGAAATAAACATTGATTGTCCATTTTGACCCAGTTTTACGTATTGGACCAACACTAATATGTTAAAAATTGACTAACTTCAGCCAATATTGATGTTGATACAGATATATCGTGTATCCCTGGTAATTATTAGGCCCAAGCATCTAAGCGCTGTGCAGGCCTGTTGTAATCTTAGTGTTTATTAGGCCTAAGCAGCGAAAGTGCTGCGAAGACCTATTGTAGTCATAGTGTTTGTTCGGTCTGAGCAGCGATAGCGCAGCAAAGGCCTATTGTATCTGAGGGATTTATTGTTAGGTCCAAGCAGCAAAGCACTACAAGGCCAGTTGTATCTGGTGTACGCCCCCCCGGGTAACTTTCAAAGTACCCTCATCATTTACTTTATCATAGAGGCATGAAAATTGGTACACTTGTACAACTCCCCAAAACCTACAGAAAACCCTGTTGCACCCATGCTCGATACCAAACAGGAAGTCGGCTATCTTGGATTGAAGTTCCCATTTTGGCCGCATTTGATCGAACTCCTCCTTGAGATTTTGATCGATTGGTTTCAAACTTGGTCAGTTTGCTCACATGGCATGTAGGATTAAAAGTTATCAAAACTGAGTTTTCAAGCATGCTGAAGGGGCGTGGCCAGACCTCAAAGTTTTGTCATGAAACACAAAAATGTTATATTTCGCACATGATTATTCACTAAGACACCAAACCTCCTGGGATTGATCCACACTAACTACAATTTTCAATTGTCAAATCATAATATCACTTAAGCCACACCCCCTGACAACAGGAAGTGTAATGTTTTACTTTGAAAGCTTCCCATCTGACCCCTGTGACCTAATCAACATGACAGTGTCTCCAGTGACAGAAGACATGTTGGTGTAACTTTGCCTCCAGCACTGATAGTTTTCAGTGGACGGTGTGGCCATGGCGGTGTGGGGAAGTCAGACGTCATGCTGTTACCATACGTGTGGCTATAAATTCCACCGATTCGAGCCAAGCTGCACCAAACTCACTATGATTGATCCTTATCCAACCCCCAACAAGAACCCACCCCAATATATTGTGGGCATGGCCTAATTACTCTACAGCGCCCCCTAGAATTTTTTTTTAAAAAATCAGCCCCAAGCCATACTTTGACCGGCAAATGTGAAATTCGGTACACATGTATCTTGTACCTACAAAAAAGTCTCTTGGAGCCATGGTCAAAACCCAACAGGAAGTAAGCCATTTTGGATCAAAGCCACCATTTTGTCTTTTTTACACACGTTGTATCTGAGCAAACTCCTCCTTCAGCTTTTGACATACAGACTTCAGAATCACTCAGTGCAGTCTTGAGGCATTCAAGATCGAAAGTTATCAAAAGCTTTTTTCTACATCAAAGTGTGTGGTTGTGGCCAAGACTCAAAGTCTGGCCATTCGCCATAAAACATCAAGGTGGAATAACTTCCACATACAAGCTCCCAGCTGCATCACACTTTCTGAGTGTAAAAGACCACCACTCACCACATTCACATGGGCAGTTTGTGACATCACATTAGCCCCACCCCCTTCCAACAGCAAGTGACCTGTTTTGCTGCTGGATATCTTCCTTTTTCTTTCTCATTAATACAGATTTAAACCCATGTCTGATGACAGAACATGATGCTGAATCCTTCTCTCAAAACTGGCAGGTGGCTGGAGCATACGGGCATGGCAGAGTGGCGAATTTCAATCCCTCGCTGTTTGCATATGGTTGTCTCTAAATCACACATGCATCATCCGATTTGCACCAAACTGGATATGAATGACCTATGTTAACCTCTAAAGAGGCCAATAGGATTATATTGAAATTTGACTCCAGTGCGTCCCCACATCATCCGATCCGCACCATATTTTTTGTGCATCATCAGGGAGCACTGCTTGACACATTGGTGTAGTACATTAATGACATCACTGGATATAAATTACCTTTGCCTAGTAGACATGTGCGGAACAGCGCCAGAGCGTTGATGATGGCGACAGGGTGATGGTGTCGGAGCTCCTATGGCTGCCGCAAGGCAGGAGCAGCACTGAGCTGCGAGGGCTGCCAGACGCTGCTTGTAGCTTTAATTTCTATTATTTATTTCTAGAGAGTTTAAAGTAATTTTTGTACTTGTTGACTTATAAAAGCCTGACTGAAGTTTATTATTTCTTTCTAACCACATAATAGAGGGCACACTTTAAATACGTTAATATGAAAAGTCTTCAAGTTAAGAGAATGACTGAAGTGTTTCAGGAGTGGGGCAAGGGTCCTTTTTTTTTTTTTGAAAGTCTCAGTATGGTCACCCTAATCCTAACCAGCAACCTTTAATGACAAAATAAGTCTAGCCTTGGGTGAGGCAACATGCCACAGCTTTCACGTCTGGTGATGAAACAAAATGCAGTGCAGCCAGAGACAACCTGAGAAGAGGCATCAAAGAGGCTAAGGTAGCTCACACTACATTATTTATATGAACGTTCCTATTAGCACCTTACAAATGTTGGAATGTGTTTATCATGGAACACTGAAATTCATAATAGGATGTAAAGCTCTTATCCACCATTGTACATTGTACTCTCTGGTTCTCTGGCCTTCATAGCTACACTCAGACTACCACAATTGTATACTTTCGTTTATAAAGCAGTGATTGCCCAGAGTATTACCAAGGTATTCGACTTATGTCATCTAAACAGAGTAACAACAGCCTCCACTCAAGATTTTATTACCTTCTCTATTCCTTCAGTAATAACAGAACTTGGTAAAAGTGTCATGATGTAAGTGCAGAGACTCAAATGCAGGCAACAATTACGGACCAGAAGAAAGTTCAAAGAAGGTTTATTATTAAATAAGGGACAGGAGACGGGTGATCAGGATTCAGGGGTCCAGTTCTGCACTAGGAGGTAAGAAAAGTTTTGTTAGTGCTTGGCAAGACCAGGTTAAAAGGCAGAGTGGATGTGAAAACTTAAAGCGGAGGCTTACGGTTACAGAAGGAGACTGAGTTCTAGGAGAGGCCGTCAGTTCTTCAAAGGTGGGGGGTGACAAGAGCAGGGTGTGCAGAGCTGTACAACATCTTGATTCATTCCAGGGGGTTCCAGAAGAAGTGTTGGAGGGTGGACAGGCAGGCGACAGATCGGTAGGGCTTCCAGGTGGGTGTTTGAAGGAGGGCAGACAGAGGAGTGGCATGGGACCGACGGCAGCAAGTCAGGACTTTCAGTGCAAGGCAACAGGAGACGACCGAGAATTAACCAAGGGTCCGGGGAACGATTGGCAATGAGGAACTGCGACGAGAAGACAAAGTTAAGGGCTAAAGCACATACAAGATCTTGGAGAGAACTTGCAAGGCCTGATTACCAAAGGACATCTGGCATCTGCCTCAGGAACCTGCTCCTCCTTTAAACTCCAGCTGATTACCACCTGATGAGGAACAGCTGAAAATTAGACCTGCCTGTCGCACCCTGCAGGGGAAGAAGGTGAGAGACATACACTCTGCACAGAACCTTAGAGGACATAAAAAAGGGCATTTTTTCAGTGCTCCCTATACTTGGAACAAATTACAACAGGATTTGAAGTTGCAATGCTTATTTGAACTAATGGGTCTCAAGCATGTCCTGAGGTCAATAGAGAAAGCATCATTGGATGGTAGTTCCCGCTCTTAATGTTTTATTGATGTTGTATTATATTTATTCTAGTTCTATCTTGTCAAGATTAGATGGATTTTAATGACTAAGTTTTGTATGTAAAGTATGTATCTGTAAAACAGTTTGCTTTTGAAAATGAGACTTTACGTCTCAATGAGATTTACCTGTATAAATAAAGGTAAAATAAAAACAAGGCAGCTTACTAGAAGAAAATAACAGTGCTCGGCAAGTGTGGAAAAAAGTCCAGAACCTCACAAACTACAGATCCAGAAATACCATGATAGCCAAAGGAGACGCTGCACTTGCAGAATAGCTGAACCACTTTTTTGCTTGCCTTTAAGTGCAAGGACTAGAGAGAGCTGCAGCTCTAACACACAGCACCCACATTTGTGAGAGAGCTGTTGGTGACAAAGACAGGGCACGGCGCTTACAGAATGTCGCCAAGGAAATGAGGTTTAATGTGCATAGAAATAATAATTACGTCATCACAACAATAAGAACCTACATAATACACATAGAAAGGTTCTGAAGTTATGTCATTTGGATTTTAATAAGTTGAGCCATCCAGTGAAACTAGGTTTAGATCTGGACTTCGTATAAATCTCTATAAGCAGTTTTAGATTTTGAAAAAAAACCTTTCACTTTTAAATATACCAAATTTAGCATAGACATCTTTGTATTTTCAAAAAAATAGAAAATTTAAAAAAACGGTTAAGTGTAATACAGCTAGAAAACTACTTTTTGGCAACATTTACATGGCTACTTATCTTATGTTTTGCATAACAGGTCTCACATCAACTTCTATAGCTTAAGCAAGGCAAGTCAATGAAGAAGCCTTATAAATGAAAATCAATTAAAGTTAAAATCAATGATGAAAAATAAAGAAATTTTAAGAAAAATGTCTTACCAGGTCCCTCTTGACAAGAGATTCTAGATCTCAGTGAGGTTTTATCTGATTAAATAAATGGGAAAAACTAAATAAAAAAATGCACATCTCTCTTTAACAAAAAAAATTCTCAAAACTAAATTTATTAAAACTCATGACATTAAAACAAATGATCATCTTGGCTCTGGGAGAAACCATGATGTGCTTCCACAACTTAAGACAATTTTTTGCAATCAAATATGGCTCCATTCTCTTAATAAAGAATGTATATGTCTATCTATAAAAAAGCAGAAACATATAGGTCTGGCTTTTCTGTCCCAGTTCACTTCACTACCAATGAGGTATCATAGCAAAATTGTCTGCTTCTATAGCTTAAGAAACATAATGTAATTAACTTTTTTTTTAAAATTAAGTTATCAAGCTATTGGACTTTTACACTGGGTAATATTTCTTTTCCTGGGCCACATAAATAACGACAGTGGTGGACAGACATGATATATAAATTTGACAATAAACAGCAAAACAAAAATATACATATTCAGAGCTTGCAATAGTGGTATGGCAAAATAAAAATAAAATTATTATTCTTATGCTTACAAGTGAAGCATTATATTCATATCTAATTTTAAAAATTGATTACAATTGAGAGAAACAATTTTAAGAAAGTAGGTTTAGTCTAACATCAACTGGGAAATACAGGTCTGAAAGAGTCTTATTGTAAATTGAAATATTATATTTTATGTAAATTCAGAGCATTCACAACTAGAACTGTAAAAGTGCATGTTTGAAAAGGTTTTGCTCCTTTTACAGTTTTATTCGCAATACCTCTGATAATTGAGCCTGAACTTCATGAGTCAAGTTTTTGTATTTCACTTGGGACTTAGTCTGATAATACCAGGCTGTAATCTTCTGAAATAGTTTTCTTCTCAACATAAGGACGTCATTAACATTGACTTCCTTAAAATCATTTTTAGATGTCTATCTTTTGCTCTTTCTATTCAATATAACAATGGTTTTCATTATCATCATACTGTTTAAGATGAAAAAAGAAAAATCCACCTTACTTTTTTTTTAGCATGTGCTGACATTTATTTATTTTGCATGTCTCATAAACTCCTTTTCCCATAGCAGAGGCTGTTTACACACAGGATTTTGTAGCTTCCTACAGTGGAAAAGAGCCAAAAAAAAAAAAAAAAGTGGCATACATGAGCATGAAACATCTCTATAGGCAACTTTTCACCTAAATCTAATGACGAAAAGCCGACTACCAAATCAAATAATGGTTTTAGAGGCGCTGATAAAGGGAGGTCTCACTTCCCTTTTTAGATTTGTTTCTGAAACTCTTTCTTTCCAGCTGAGCTGGAAGCTCAGCGCTCCCTTACCTGCTTAAATTGCTCCTCGTATGTCCACTCTTGGTGGGAGTGGGAGTGCGCGGACGGAGACTCTGTGCGTGGAGCTTGGTCAGTGGTAAGGAAGCGCACTGTGGCGCGCTTTGGAGACAGATAAGCTCCACTGAGCTGAGAAGGGTTTGACATGTCTTCGTTGTTCTCCTCTTCATCAGTAATCTCCTGCTCATCGGTGTCATCTCCCTTTTGCTCATCACCAGTGCAAGGTTTGGAATTCCCATCCTCTTCCTCACGGTGAAGAAGTGTCACCCCGGTGGACGAGCCAGCTCCAGCAGCGAGACTGCTGCCCATCGCGGCGTGGTAGTGGCTGAAAGCCAGAGCTTGATGATGGATCTGGGATTGTACCATTCTGCGGAAATTTCTGTTTTTTTCCTCTTGTCGGAGCTTCTCCTCCACGGCAAGGCGAGCTGCCTGTTGGCGCTGCAGGTTTTCCATCACCGCCTCCAGCCTGGTCCCGCCGCCCCCGGCAGCGGCATGATGGAAGCCGCTATAGCAGGATTCAGATACAGTCTGAAGTGGAGGGCTACACGGGGCCGAGCAGGAGCCGGGCTGTGAAGAGACCTCAGGTTGATCTTGTTGCCCCAAGATTATTTGCATTTTTCAGCTAAAAGCTTTTTCTACGATAAGCCTCATTTATTCAGACATATGTAGTTCACTTAAGATTTGAACAGTGTTTAAAACAAAGTAAAAGATCCAAAAACGTTTTCTTTTCTTTTATGTTTTTTTGTTTGTTTGTTGCAACATCAGCTCAAGTTACAAGCACACTGACAAAGTAAAGCTGATTTATGGTAAAGCTGCAGAGATTTAAGCCTATACATAAATAAAGACACTTACCAAAGGTGTGTTTGCCATCTTTTTCCAGGAGTTGTTTAAAGTTGACTTTCAGTCCAAGAATCCAAGGTCCAAATATTTGATTGACTGAAGATAAGTGTTGAATGTTGGAGACCTGAGCTGCATTTGGCAACAAGTGGTGCTTGTGGTGAGAATGACCTGTGAAAGCAGAGATCAGCCCCAACAGCATCAACGCCTCTGATCCTAAGACACCTCTTTCATCAAGATGATTAAGCTACACCTCTGAGACTCCGAGCAACAGCTAAATCAAGTTCCTGACAGTAAACTTTATTTGAAGCTATTGGATTTAAGCTATTAAGCATTTTTAGCTGCTTTTTTTCTGCTGAGTCACCTTTAATCTTAACAGAGTAGAACTTGCACTTGTTTTACCCAGGGTGATGACTTCTGTGAATCTACAAAGCATGATATTGATAAATGTCTTGTTAAATAGGTTTCTCTTAATGTTGTTTTTTTCTGACAAAGCTCCTGTGTAAAACTATATTTTGTCCACAATCAGCTTCTCGTTAACGAAACCAAAAGCACAGAGGTTTCTACTTGTCTAACAATATCAACCACTGTATGGTGACTAAACCCATCCATCCATGGGTGTTACTCTGGGTCTCCTCCTGGTGAGACGTGTCTGAAGCACCTCACTAGGGAGGTGTCCGAGAGGCATACTGACCAGATGCCCAAGCAACCTCAACTGGCTTCTCCCGATGGTGAATAAATACTAATGAAAATGTTCACACACGAGTCGTTTAGACATACAAAAACTCATAATACTTTTTAAAATACAATCATAATTCAACTTTTAAGTTTTTCCTAAACTTCTTTATAGTGTAATTGTTGGGTCATTTCTCATTTACCTGTTTTTAATGTATCTGACAGAACTGATACTAACTTTATAAGGACTTTTTAAAAAAATGCAGTCATAATGTAACAATAAAACTGGCATTAACTTTACTTTAATAACTAAGATAAAATGATTAAATTGAAATGTAAGTAAAGTTTAATCATTCTATTGAATTGACTTCTTATTCCTGTTTATATACTGTGTTGTAAACTATCTCAAGACAAGATTTGTTGTGAATCAGTGTTATACAAAGCTGAACCTAATTTAATGCATAGAGTCTTTAAAGTGGAGTTGTTAAACTACAGTTTGCATGTTTCTGCTGAGTAGCTACCGCCTGGATGCACAGATGTCCTCCTATACAGCAGGCAGGACATATAAATTGTAAGTGGCTGTAGTCTGATTTCAGCTGTTTTGGTGGCAATGGTTGGCAGTTTGTCTCGGCCCTGTGGAAGCAGTGCCTCTCTTTGACATTGTGCAACCCAGACCATGAGAAAAGGATAGTGCTTTGCTACATTCTTTTTGTTTCAACTTGCTTTAAAATTTACAATGCTCACTTTCAGAGAAAAATCTTTCCATTGTAAATGCTCTCCAGTTTTTTTTTTTTTTTTTATCTATATTTCGATGTTGTTGGGAGAAATTTAATGTTCTATTTATCTTCAGAAATACTAGGCAAGTATTTGCTTTGTCTTCTCAAACCCCCAGTCGGTTGTGGCATGGCCGCTGATACTGAGCCAGGTTCTGCTAGAAGTTTCTTCCTGTTGAAGGGGAGTTTTTCCTCTCCACTGTTGCTATATGCATGCTCAGAGGGATTGCTGTAAAGACAACAACACAATGCAAAAAACTGTCTGTTGTTGGTACATGCTTGTCCAGCAGCAGTTAATGCTGGTTTCCTTAGA
The DNA here is from genome assembly GCA_014839685.1 of Anableps anableps. Taxonomy (NCBI): domain Eukaryota; kingdom Metazoa; phylum Chordata; class Actinopteri; order Cyprinodontiformes; family Anablepidae; genus Anableps; species Anableps anableps. Next base: position 4,957,720 of record CM026066.1, on the reverse strand, counting down.
CTGAACACACATTTGAACAATAAACTGAGGATGATGTACTTTTTGATTACTAAGATTGTTTGGAATGTATGTTTGATTGATCTGAAATTACTTTTTTGTAAAGTGCCTTGAGACAACATTTGTTGTGAACTGGGGCTATATAAATAAACTGAATTGAACTGATTTATTTATTTTCCAGATAGAATGACCTGGCAGGAATATGTAGTATTAGATTAGATTAATGAATGTTGTTCAGTTTATATAGATTAATAAATTTCATATGCCCAAATAGTCATTTCTGCAAACGACAAATTAAATCATGCAAATTACTCTAATTTATTTTCTAAATATAAAAGGTGAGGTGTACCAATAGTTTCCCTTGACATATTGTAGGGAAGAAGGTAATAACCAGCGCCATCTAGTGGTCATTCAGGATTATATCCATGCTGTCTAACGGGATTTTGCCCCCCAGATGTCATCTTATACACATGCCTTAAGGGGACAAAACATTTTAAAAAAGAAAATATGTTCAATATGTTTGATGTTCAACATCACTAATGGGAGTAAAACAGAAAGTGTGGAGATTGGTCATGAGCTACTATATAATGCTCATGCTGCTCCTTTACCTTAATATTTTTGGTCAATCTTAGCAAGCTGTAATATTTTAATTAAACAGTCCCCAGTATCCCCAAATATCTTTCTATTAGAGTCTTTGCATTTCCTCATTAGGTGAATAACATATAGATCATCTGAGAGGATGCTTTGGAGAAACATTTAATTTCCCTTTGGGATAAATAAAGTATTTTTGAATTTGAGTTTTCAGCAACATCAATATAATGTTGCTATGGCGGCGTACAGAGGTGCAGCACCTTCCGCATCATGAAGGACTCCACCCGTCCTGCACACAGACTGTTTCAGCCCCTCCCCTCAGGCAGGCGACTGAGAAGTAGTCAGAGTAAGGCCTCCAGGTTCAGAAACAGTTTCTACCCTTCAGCTGTCAGACTACTGAACTCGAGCCGCACTTAATGGACTAAATACAGCTTTATCTCACTTTTTAACTTAATTATTTATATATTTATATTTATTTATTTATTATTTACTCGGCTTCTTGAACTGGGATCTGAGTTCAAATTTCGTACCACGAACATGCAAATGTGAGCTGGTATGACAATTTAAAAAAATCCTTGAATACTCGAATAACATATTATTGACCATGAACATCTTGGTCTTGTCAATGAAAATCCCCCTGGGGCCAAACTGTTAGTTATAATCAATTGCCTCTGTCACACCTTCACTCCTGTCACCAATTGTGACAAGTTAATTAGTTGTTCCCAGCACAAGGGTGCCATCTTTCAATAATGTATTTAGCCTTAAAATTTTAGCGATAATGGCTGTGTGGTATAGATGACAGGTGCAGTCAGGAATTCTCTATTCACTTCTGCCTCTTGCTGGGTTATTACAAAAAGTGAAATTAATAAAAAACTGTTTTGCTGTCTGGTTATCCTGAAAAATGATTTTTTTTTTTTAAAACATTTTTTATTTTGAGGTTTATTGAAGGAACCAATACAATGTAGAGATGACAACATTTTTGAAATTATTGAGGTATAGTGCTTGCAGAGACCTATTATGCCTAAACAACAGTGTTGCTCAATCACAGAAATATGTCAGCAAGATTTTTATATTTCTTTTTAAATGGGTTTGTATTATTACTAAATAACCTTTAACTATACAGCTATCATAAGTAGTTTTATTTGTACTGGCACAAACATAACTGTATGCCTCACTCTACATATCTGTGGAAAATAAGGAATATTCTCAGTAGAAATAAATCTTTGTTTTATAAATACAGGTGAATAAGGATGCAGCCTCAGCCACCTGTCTACCCATGTCTTATGTTGTTTGTTCTCTTGGACAGGCTGTACTTGGCTGACATCTACCCAACCCAGTGTGGAAAAAATACTTGTACCTAATTAAACCAAATACCTGCAATATCTTTCATATCACCCAAATATAAAGAAAATCATTACAAATGACATCCATGAGTGATACAAATTTTGTAGATTGAGGTTTAATTTAAAAATAAGGTTCATTTCATAACTCTGATATTGAAACTGCAGTACAGTAGGCTGTACTGCAGTTTCAATATCAGAGACCAGGGATGATTGTAACACGGGGTGAGTTGTAATGCCATTAGTTCTACCATTTAGAGAACACATATAAGTCATGTGATTCTTTCATTATGCACCCATTCCCTCCCCAAACTCACATGGTGAATTTTAGGGCTGAAAGCTGGTGTGTTCCAGTTTTATTGAGAAAAATTATTTAGAGGTAAGAAAGTAATTTTTTTGACCAAAGGTAAATTTTGTTTGGTACTTACTCAGTTACAGCTAGAATCATATGACTAATATCAGCTGAAAATGTAGCTTCTCAAACAAAATGTGATGCATTTTACCTCAGCTAATTTCAAAGCACAGTGCTAATACAGCTAGCTAAACAATGGCTGATAGGTGTGGAGTTGGTTGTAACATTGTGTTACAACCCACTCAATATATTTAAAAATGCAAAAATAATTTTACTTTTCATTTTATTAATTTCAAAAAGCATGGCATTAGTCAAGAAAGTGATAGATGGCATTGTGGATCCATTGATTTTTATCTGTACCTTATCAATCACAATAGGATCATTTCCACATCAAATGAAAATTTCCAAAGTTGCTCAAATATTTAAAGTTGATGACAATTTTTTTCCCACTAATCAGTATCACCCAATACTGATTAGTGTTAGTAAATAGGTCAGTATCACCCATCACTAGTTCTCACCCAAACTAGTTCTCTTAGAATGCTGGAAAAACTGGTCACCCAACTTGATGCCTTCATCAATAAACAACATATTAACAGTCAGTATGGTTTTAGAGAGGACCGAGCCACATCAAAGGCATTAATGGATATAACTGAAGAAATTATAAACAGCATGGACAACAAATACTTTTGTCATTGATTTTGTTATAAATCAGATCAATATATTTGTTTGTTGTTTTATAGAGAATATAAATTGAGCACTGATAATGTTAAACCTTGTTCATGTCCACTCTTTCTCTCACACATAGAGAAGTTTAACAGAGGGTGTGTTTGAGTTATGGTCCATCATAAAGAGTGACAGACACTATTCTGGGTTCTTCTATTTCTCAAATGCTTGTTGTAGAATGGAATCTACAAGGTGGTCTCTATTTTTGCTTTTTTTGTCTTATTGTTACAACTCACCCCTGCATGTGTTACAACCTTCCCCAGTACTGAGGTAGATTGTAACAAAGGACATCTGTGTCTTTGAGAGGACCTCACAAAGTCTGTGATATACTTTTAGGGTTCTCAGTCAGTGCCATTTGTAGTAAACACATGTGGGGATTATGTATAACAGTTTGAGAACTCTACCTCCAAAAATCACGGAGTTACATATGTTGAAGCAGAAAGCATTACAATCATCCCCGGTCTCCCTTACACGTTTTATTTTTATGCTCACACTCAGACATTTTAGAAATTGAAAAAATGTTAACTCAGACGAAGGTATATGTTGACATTTTCTATGGTTTACTTGTTAAAAACGAAACGATTCTTTCAATTAATAAAATAATATTATTGGCAAAGCACCACTCGCACAGATGTAGATCTTTTTTTTTTTTTTTTTTTTTTTTTTTTTTTTTTTTTTTTTTTTTTTTTTTTTTTTTTCCATCTAGCCTGGTGCATATTTTCGCTGAACAAAAACACAAATTTTTAGTAAATGAACTTGTCCCTACTATGTTTCCGTAGTGTTTTTCTGTTAATCCGGAAGTAGATCCATCGCCCGGCGACGTAAAAATGGCGGAGTCAAAGGAGGAGGTTGACGTCTTGGTCCAGAGAGTTGTCAAAGACATCAGTAGCGCATTCAAAAGGCATCCCAACATGTAAGTGTTGTTGAGTTTAAACACGGTGGAAGGTTGTGTTTGGGAACTAGTGAACCCTGATCTAAACAACATCTGGAATCAGATGTTTTACCTGCGGCTTGAAGTATTGCATGAAAGCTGAGTGCATAGAAACTTTAGTGTTTTGCAGGCCTGTTTAGCTTTTTTAATTTCACACAATAGCATTGGTTTATAAAACATTCCTGTTTACACAAACAACGTATAGAGATGGAATAACGGATTATGTACAGTGGACCGCTAAATGAGCTCGTATTTTTAATCGGTCAGTATCCACTGCTATATACCGCCGCAAACATGAGCAACAATTCACTTAACAGCCGTTGTTTTATTTCAGCATCAGAATCAGAATGCCTTTATTAGTCCCCCGGGGGAGGAATTACATTTCAGTACAGCCCATCCAAGGGTAGACAAGTGTCTGAGGCTGGAACCGCCACAGAGAGGCGCTGCCCTCCTGTTTGACACCCAGGTTGCGTTCTACTCCTTTTCTTAGACCTTAAACTTGGAGAGTTGATCTATTCCCTTAAAACACTCCCAAACGGAAATTATGTTTCTGTTTCTATACAATTTGGTTTATTTAAGAGTGAGAAACCTCCATCAGAACCTGGCTCCGTATGAGCGGAAGAAATTCAACTTTTATTTTATTTTTCCTTTTGGTTGTTGTTTAATATGATTGTCTGTTTCCTGAATATTGAATTTCGTATTGATATGACAAAGAAGACGTAAATGCGCGCTTGTGTCACTTAATAACAATGGTTGGGGGTTTTACCTGAAAGGTGGTCCAACAGACTAAACTATCTGTTCATGAACTCCCAGTTCAACAATACGGTGAAAACAAATTACAAGGTTTTGGACAAGAGTATTGTTTCGTCCCACTGTCCGAAAGAAAGCATAATTTTGGGGTGTCTCTCCGAACATAACCCGAAACATATATTCCGACAAATATTGAATTGAAAGTTGGTGTCTTTTAAAATGTTTCAGATATTCTGTAATAAACGTTCTTTTTGGTATTGTTTCATAACCAATAACCTTAAAACAAGTTTTTATTTCTTTTCAAATGTGTCTGATGTGGCTTTTCAAAGTTATACAACATTTAGTATGATAAGATCACCTGTAAAGGTTAAAGGTTACTCGCATCATAATATTTAAATAAAACTGTTTTCACAGACCAACTCCTCTTCAGTATAAAAGTACACCACCTCTAGGTGTCAGTGAAGAAGTTTCCTCAAGATCTGATGTTACATTTCAAAATGAATAAATCTGTAAATCAGGGCTACATTGTGTAAACAAACATGAAATTTGCTTCATTTGTTTTCAAGTGCTCTCAGCATACAAAAATTAAGTACAATATATACATTTCAGAGAAAATACAAGCCTTATCTATTATATTACTCACAATATTTTCTTTTTACTTTGAATAGAAATGTATAAATAATGTTAAGTGTTCAGCGGAGTGACAGGCTGGGTCTCTGGAGGGTCATTGTTGCATATGGTGATCTGTAGCGTCAAGGTAAAAGTCTTAATAGTTTGTGTCCAGGATGTGTGGGATCTGCAAAGATGTTAGATGCCTTTCTCCTGACCCTAGACATTTATAAGTTTGGAACAGGCAGTGATCCACAGTGGACACTGTATGCTTGAGGATTATTTGACATGATGTGAAATATGATAATGGGAGCATGCTTTTAGTACTCATGTACACAAGACAATGAAGAATATCTTTCAAGCAAGTCTGTGATATTTATCATTCCTCTATTTAGGGTATTGGATTAATCTCTGCTGTACTCTCAAGAAGTTGTTTATTAATGTAGTCAAAATGAAGTTTGGATTATAGTGCAAGGACAGTGGCAATTTTTACCCCCCAAAATGATGGAGCACTTCCTAAAACAAGTTGCAGTCAAAACTTGACTTGTAAGTCAGTAATTTATGGCATATAATGTAACTGAATGCATAGTCTTAGTGTTAAGTAGCAAAATAAATGTGGCATTTAATAATGTTATAGTGAAAAGTGAAATTCCATGAGCAAAGGTGACAGAATAATCTTTTGCTGGTATTCTTCATACAAAATGCATGTTTAGGTCAGGAAGAAGGTTATTCTTGGGGAGCTGCACAATGGATTAAAGTTTATCAATAAAGTTCTCATCTTTAACTTGTTATGTGTATGGAAATGATCTAAGATTAGAATGCCATTTGTCACAAATACAAATGAAAGAGAGAAACCAGCATATCAAGAATAACAAGAGACAAGTTGGAAGGAAATTAAAATGTAGATCACACTGTTACAAGCAGCAAATAATTTTTAACACTGCACAATTCTGTTTACACTAAAATGATCACATCCAAATTTTCACACCAAATATTTTTTTATTTTTCATCTCTGTTTTGTACTGTGTATTACTTTTCCTTTTTCCTAGTTTGCTAGATGTGCAATGACTATGCCCATATGATGTACAATCAGTCATTTAAAAAAATTCCACATTATGGACAGTTTTATCCTTTCTCAGGGATGTAATTAATTTTATTAGCACAAAAGAAATTTGTCTATTGCAGGACAATAAAGGATATTTCTATTCTATTCTAAGTTAATGGATCTTAGAATCAGTAAAGCATTCTGTCGATGTTGCTGTGAAATATGCAAGCTCTTCCCCAGTTCCCCTGATTGTTCTTATCTCCCTGTTTTTCAGTGATGAGATCGGCCTAATCCAGTGTCCAGAGGCTCGCTACAACCGCAGTCCCATTGTGCTGGTGGAGAACAAGCTGGGTGTTGAGAGCTGGTGTGTCAAGTTTCTGCTACCGTATGTCCACAACAAGCTGCTTCTCTACCGCCAGCGAAAACACTGGCTAGACAGGGAAGGTATTTATTTTGATTAATATGACTTATTATGATCTTTGCGTTTAACACACTGATAGGGAGGAACATTGCTCTGATTTAAAGCACTGATTCAGGGTAGTGTCACCAAATTCATACTGGAAGTGTTAGCCAGAGCCCCTCTTAAAGCCATTCAGCATATGAGTGGAGAAAGGACTGGGAGGCTGATGCCGAATTTCTTCTGTACTTTATTGTACTCACATGTATACATATAGGGTATGGGTGTGGTTTCCTATAAGAAATAATAACAAATACTACTAAGTTAAGGATAAATAAATATCTATTCATAAACTTAAGCTTTAACTGTTACCAGTTTGTCTCAGACAAAAATAAATAAGGTTGGCAGTCAAATATTGCAATCTTAAATGTCAATTTATCACTAGTATTAACGTAACACTTCTTGTAATGAATTGGGCACAGCACTCTTATTGTGAAAATCCAAACCGGTTACATCTGGTGTCGAGTTATTAGTGTCAAATATTGAATTATGCTAAGAGAACACTGTTGCCTGCTTTGCGTCTTTGTCACTATATTGTCAGGCTCACAGTACCCTCTTCATGCAGCAAACCCCCACATGCAGAGCGTTGACCCACTCTACATGATAGGCCATTTTAACATATCATCGGTTTTACCACACTCTGCTTCCAGATATCTGTAATTGGTTTATGACTTGACATTTTATTTAAGATATCTCTAATTATACTTTGACTGGGCAAAATACCTATTTTAGATTCCTCCAATTACAATCTGACTAGCATAAATGACATTAGATTTACCATTAGTTGTATGGAGTCTACAATTTAAGATATCTACAATGAATTAATGACTCTCTGCAACATATATTTCGGATATCAATAATTAAATTATAGTCATAAAGTAAATTTGAGACATTTCGCTATTTGTTCTGACTACTCATAATTACCATTGAAGATCTTTAATGACATCAGCATTAAAGATACCCTAAAGGTATTCTTAGATAGGAGATATATTATGGTAGGCCGTTTTAACATAAAATCAGTTTCATCTGACTATCCATAATTACATTCTAGATCTAAAAATGCATTTTGACTAAACACAACTACATTTTGACTATCCCAAATGGTAACTTAAGATATCTGCATTCACATTCTGATTAGTAAGAATAATAATTTAAGATATCTTCAGTTACATTTTAATGAGTCAAAATTCCTTTCAAGATATCTCAAATGACGTCACTGGATTCATCATTTGAAGAGTCACGCATCCGTAATTACAATTCAAGATATCTTGAACGTAATTATGACTAGTCAAAATAACATTTTTATATATCTGAATTAAGAATTGTGCATAAGCCCCTTGTGCTGTCACTGAAATGTCCGAACATTTGCTTGCAGAATTTTGGGTGTCTGGCACAAAATTGTCAAAAAATGCCACAATGTAAAAAGAGCTCAGCATTATGAAATATGTGGACAACGCAAAACTTTGTGAATTTTAAGACTGCTTCAGAAATCTTCAAAGACTTTTCAATATATTCTGTTCTGACAAGCACAATGCACTTAAAAACGGCTTTGAAAAGCTAAAGGTGCTACTGTCAACCCATTCCCAAGATGAAAATAGTGCATTTAAAAAATATTTTTTTTCATTGAAATTTCAAAATGCTGCGTAAATCTAGGATGTTTTTCAAGATATCTGAAATACAAAATGCTGAAAATATCTCTAATTCATTTGGAGATATCTTAAAAGGAATTTTAACAAGTCAAATTTACAGTTCTATGTATCTAAGTTTTGCGTAGTCATTGCTTGCTTTCAAGATATCTGGAATTGAATTTGCAGTAGTCGAATTTTCTACATCTATGGCTGGCCGTTTTAACATAACATAACACTCTATATTGTACCCAAACCAAGCATTTTGCGTAGAAGTATAATTCAACAGACACATTTAGCCCAACGGTGGGAGCAGGCTAGCCAGGTGGCTAATCAACAGGTATGTGCTCAGAGCTTAATTAATTAAAGTAATTAAGCTCTGAAATATCGTCCACAACAACATACATACATACCCATGTTAACACATAGCACATGTGATGCAATTATCATACTCCCTTGTCATTTACAAATTTTTCTACACACACAATCCATGGTCTATGTTAGCTAGTATGCAAAGTAAAATAGCTAATAACTAGAAGTTAACGTTTCTTCATCATATTACTATATTTCTTTCAAGTTTGCCTGTATCTCAATTTTTTTTGCAAACTTGTTATTACATAACACTTTCAAGGGTAGTTAAACTAAAGTATTTAATTAACAATCACTTAAGCTTTAAATGACTCTCCAGACTATTTTTTTGTTGTTGTTTTAAATTAGAGTCTTAATACTTGTCTTGACTATTGGCACAGCACTGAGGTGTGTGTGTTTTTGTGTCCAACAGCTCTAGTGGATATTACTTGCACTCTGTTGCTGCTCAACCCAGACTTCACCACTGCCTGGAATGTCAGGTAAAAGGAATATTGCATCTTATGATTATATAGTTGTCTTTCCATTTTTAAAAACAAAATAATTCTTGAGAAGCAACTAAAATGATTAAAGACACTTGTGTGTCTGCTGTGGTTGATTTTTGAGGCACCTTTTAGAGATTTTACATATAAGCATGTTCATGTATATTAAAAAAGGTGTACTTCTACTTACGTAGTTTTGTTACAGTTAGAAACTATTTGTTTTTAAATTATGACAAGAATCAAAGTTACCTCTAATTTAAAAATGTTGAAAAAACTGCTGTTTCTTTGGTTAATTTATAATAATTCTTTTGTGTGAATTTTAAACATGGGTCTTTCAGAGGATTATAATGAGGTGTATTGTTACAGGAAAGAGCTGCTACAGTGTGGTGCTCTTAATCCAGAAAGGGACCTTTACCTGAGCAAGCTAGCCCTCACCAAATTCCCCAAAAGCCCTGAAACGTGGATACACAGGTAAAGTTTTAAGACTCAAATTCATGGTTTTTGTTGGGTTTTTTTTGTTTGTTTGTTTGTTTGTTTGTTTGTTTAAAGTGTAGAACAAATGTTCTCTATGAAATCATGACCAATATTTTTGTGGTGCTCAGGTTTTGAAAGTGAAACCTGCAAAAAAATTGCATATGGACAGATGGACAAAACATTTAGCGGTGAGACTGGAAATACAAACATTTTTCCATACTCTATTTAAAAAAATACGAACAAACAAATTGCACACTTTTCCTGACTGTGTAAGAATCCTGCATGTAGTTCTTAACTAATAATTACTCAACTGAAGCAACATCAAGCCAAATGTAAACATCACAGCTAAAGTCCAAATCCAGGAGACTGTAGCAATCAACCAGACCAAAATGCTGCACAACATGTAACAACAAACTGTTACAGTGTCAGAAGTCCTTCTAATGAGGAGATTTCTCAATAGCAGCACTTTTGGTGCAATGTCTTGTACACTGGATTGCTTGTATATAACAAAACGTCTCCAAAAATTTTTTTAGGCTCTAGTGGCCTTTAAAGAATAGTACATAGACAGAATATAGGGAGGAGAGAGAAGGGGAAGACATGCAGCAAAAGGCCAGAGACCAGAAAATAAAACCCAGGACAAGTGCATCGAGGGCTACAGCCTCTGCACATAATGTGCAAAACGTTATTTTACTCTCAGATTTCAGCAAAATCTTGTTGAAAAATTCCTAAGCAACAGCCATGACCATTTCCGAATGTATTTTGTTGTATAATATGACTGTCCATCCATTTGAAAAACTGAAACTAAATCAGTCAGTTCTTTACTGAGCACTACTTGAAATTCTGTAATGTAATAAAATCTTTCCTCAGAAATTGAAAATATATTTCATTTGATTTTCATTTTATTGATTTACGTGTGTTAAAACATCCACATAGGAAGACCAAAGCGCAAAATACCAAACAACACATAAAATGTTTCAAAAGAATATGTTACAAAACATTAATGGCACAAAGATCCAAAGGAAGCTGGTTACAGAGCGTGGGTACCATCACTAAAAAGGCCCAGTCACCCCAGCATTTGAACTTACTCCTTGGGACATCCAGGAAAAGCTAACTGGATGACCTCAAGGACCTGACATGCACATAAACACTTGAAAGTTTAGATAAATAAGGAGGAGAGAGGCCACTAAAAGATTTAAAAACAAACAGTAAAGACTTGAACTCAATTCTAAAATGAACAGGAAGCGAGTGTAAAGAATATAAAACAGGAGGGGTAATGTGCGTACACTGAGAGGTGTTGGATAGAAAGGCTGCATTTTGGACAAGCTGAAGGCGATTTAGGCTCGACTAGCAGACCCCAACATAGAGCGTATTACAATAGTCAAGTCTGGAGCTAATGAAAGCATGAATGGCCGCCTCTAGGTCAGGTCGATTTTAAAAAAGGCTTAACTTTGGCCAAATGATGCAACTGAAAGATGCTAGTTCTGACCACAGAGTCAATGTGATTTTAAATGTAAAATCCTGATTCAAATATTGCCCCAAAAGTTTTAACGCTGTTCTTTAAAGGAAAAGGAAAAGCACTGACATCTGTAGTGGCATTGCCGCCAAATAAAATGCATTCTGTCTTGTTTGTATAAAAACAAGTAATTCTGGCTCAACCACTGTTTGATAGCAGTTATGCAATATTTCTTTCTGTTAGCTGCCCTTATAAATTTTAGTACACCAGCTCACCAGATACATATGGAGCAGAATTCAGCTCTCATGGTCTTTTATTCAGTTAACTTAAGTTTACTGTTATGCTTTTTATCATAATTTCAGTTTTTTATGGTGACTAAATGCACTGTAAAGCACGGTCAGATAAATAGTAAGACACATTGTCATACTGAAAAACACTGTCAACCACTGTCAAACACTGATTATTGCTCCATATCCATCTTGAGCACAAAAACTAAATATCTCTGTGTCATACTTTGAGAAATAGCCCATTATCACAAGATAACTTTTTTAACAACAAAGTATATTTTGAAGAATATTTGTTGCAGCATAGTCAGTTTTCCTTTGTGAGAACAGTTCTGAGTTTCTTGTTTTCCCCCAATGTAAATAAAATAAGTCAGTCATTTTTGTGTACCATTACACTTTTGGTAATGTACCTTCAATTACTTCCTAGATGATGTGATCTCTGACATCAACATGATTGCGATATTGAGGTCTTCTACACCCCTGCATCCCATAAGTATGCTGTTGTACTACCAATTCATGACAAAGCTAACCTCTGGTTAAAAACTGTGCATCATTAGTACTGTCTTCTCATAGGAATCTAGAATTGAGAAAATTAGGTTTGAACTTCCTTGTGATAAAAGTAAATGCTAGCATTGAAATAGCTTATTGAGCTTCAAACGACACACCGAAGACTGTCACAATACTTAATGGGAGTGCTGTCACAAAATCCACATAGGAGCTACAAAACTTCAAATGAAATTTATTCATACACCTAAATAACAGAAATTGACAGCTAAAACACTTTGTATATGCAAATACAAGATTTCTGATTCTGTGCTCTCTGCTGAAAAAATTATCTAGTAATCACCTGATTCTTTAGCTTTTTGTGTCTCCCTGCAGACGCTGGGTGTTGCAGCACATCCTGCATCAGTTTTCTGCTATGGCCCACAAGACTCAGCAGCAGGTTGAAGCAGAGCACCCTGATGCAGACAGGACCCAGTTTCTGAGTAGTCATTTGGACAGATTAATTCACCAAGAGATGAAGGTGTGCTCTGATGCTGCTTGCCGCTATCCTAGTAATTATAACGCCTGGTCCCACCGCATCTGGGTACTGCAGCACATGGCCAAGGGCAACATAAAGGTTTGATTAAGACATTTTTAAATAATACATCACATAACATTACATTTTCATTTGCTTAATGTTTCTTGTTGGTGTCAAAGCAAATGTTTTATTGTCTTGGCTTGTAAGGGTCAACAAAGCGCACATCCTTGAAAAGACTACCTGCATATTACAAGTCTATGCTACACTATAATATAAATATTCACACAGTGGTGGTTCTTGCAGGAATAGTGCCCTGAGCAACCTCTTCCTTATTCCACTACACATCGTACAAGCAATAACAAAGTTGCTCTGAGGACAACTGACAGAAAAGACATATTTTATTGTCTAGTTCTTGGGTGACCCAACCCTTTCTAATACCACCCTGGGCAACTGCCCATATAGCCCTTATCAAAAACCGTCACTGTATGCATGTTATCAAAAAATGTTTAAGGAAATGTTTTATTGTCTCAAACTAAACATGTCTAAAGATTCACAGTTTTCCAGCGATTCAGTAAGGTTTAAAGGAAGTAATTTTGTTTTAAATGTTAATTTAGAAATGTTAGCTATAAACTGGCTGTGCTTCGGTGGAAGGATAATTTATCATTGCAACACGTACATACTAAATTGGTTTTATCCAAACTTCCATCAGGGTGTTTTTTTAAAATGAAATTTCTCACTGAGCACAAAACTTTGACTCTCCTCGCTCATCCTTTCCTTTCACTCTCTCACTTTGACTGTCACTCCCTCTCCATTCATTTCCTATCAAACTTGTGCAGTGAGCCAACAGCCGCTTGTCTTCCTCCAGCCAAGCGATGGGCGAAATTCTTGCATGTGAAATTTCAAACTCATACAGACGTACACACATGGTTAGCGGTGCTATACAAGAAAGTTGAAAAATGTTCAACTTTAGTTGCTGTTTGCTGTCGTTATCGTGGAAAATTTCCCCCTTTCGCCGTCGTTTGTCGCTCCCCATGTGTCAAGCCCATAACGGGCTGCTGTGAACCTCTACAGGAGTTAGGCTTTTAGGTCAAAATAGGTAATTTGATTAATCTGCATTATGTAATATTATATGTGTGTGTGCGTGTGTGTGTGTGTGTGTATTCGCAGTTGAATCTTCTGTTGTTGACTTGGCTGGGAATCTACCTTTACTGCATTCTCTTCTCACAGGTTTTCCATGATGAGCTGTCATCTGTGCATCCGTGGGTGTCCATGCACGTGTCTGACCACAGTGGGTTTCACTACCGCCAGTTCCTTCTCAAGGAGTTAATCACTGAACTGAGTCAGTCTCCATCTTCTGATTCTGCTAGCACAATCTTTTGTTCATCCCAGCACCAGAGCGATACAGTCCCCAGCAGCGGTCCTCAGGCTAATGGTGAGCTGTCATTGGCTGACACAGAAAGCGGGGATAGGCTCACCACAGTTCTTCAGCTTTTTTACCAGGAGACTGAACTGTGCTCAGACCTGATTCAGTCCTTCCCTGGACATGAAACACTCTGGAGTCACAGGTGAGCTTTCAGAATTTAATATCGGTGTTCTGATTTGATTTTACCCATTACTGCAGGAGAAAATGGATCTGCAGTGCAAATGCCTGTGTATTGTTCTGGCAATTTCAGCTTGCCAAGCATATTTTTTAAAAGTATTCCCTACTGCCAAGATATCTGTAATATATGTATATTTGTAATATTTTCCTCTTGAATCTACAGATGGTTAAAACATTTATGGAGATGAAATTTCCATAAATGTTCCTCTGACTTCATATGTGGAGATGAAATTTTATTAACAGATTTTTGGTCTTTTGATCAATATTTTACTTTTGCTCTGTGTGCAGCTTATGCACTTTTGAAAGCACATTACTACTCTTCATTATTGATGGGGGCTACAACCATAGTTTTCTAAAACTAATGTGTAATTCACATGAGTTTCCAAGAGTTTTGACCAGTGTTGTCAGATTGTTAAACATTGTTACAAGTCAATAAATGCAGTTTTTATGTTGTGTTTGACCTGGAAACTGTCAGTCAGATCTGGCAACCCTGGTTTTCATCTGCTTTTTCACACTCATTCAGACCAGATGTTACATATTTGTCTATATCCAAGCTCCTTGTTGTATTCAAGACATAAAACCTATCATCTTATCCAGCAGATGTGGTAGGTTGTTAGGTATAATGTGAATATATATCAGAAGAGGACCTTAGCTTGACTTTGTACATTCTCACATTTGAATTGAAAATAAAGTTTTCATTAAATTGCGGTGGGTCTATCAAAAAACTTTTTTTTTATTTAATGATTTTTTTTTTTATTTTATTTTATTTATTTTTTTTTTTTTTCAAACTGAGCCTTATAGCTGACTGTGTTAAACAAATCTATAAGGTTTTTACCTCTTTACCCATCTGTAGAGAGAAGGGACACTAAGACTTCAAAGTTTTTTTGTGTATAGCACCACTGTAGATATAATTTCTGTAATAAAATGCAATATTAATGATTTCCTCTCTCCCAGGCGGCATGTGTACTACTTGTGGCACCACTGGAAGCTAGATCAGGATCCCTGCAGCGATGGCAGAGAGAATGAGTTAAAGCCTCTCGGTACCAATGACCCAGGAGGCAGCCAGGGGAGGAATGTGGACAGACATAAGCATGCTAGTGTACCTATGGAGGTGGACAGGGTGTCCTTGCCTGACCATGACAGTAAGCGTCTAAGGAGAGGAATCCTTCTACCCAACCTTCTGACCATACGAAATGAACACATCTTTGTTAACAGTGTACTGAACAGTTGCTGTAATCCTGAGCAGAAGAACTTTGCTCTGGCTTACAAAAAGTGGTTAGATACTGTCATTAGTGCACAGTCTTAAGACATAAGATCTAGGCCCACAAATTGAACACTGAAGTGGCCTTTAGATACAGATTTAGGAATAACTTACTTACCTGTAGTGCTAATTAAACTGACATGTACATCAACATGGAGTTACTTTCAGAACCAGTCATCATAGTCTATCTACCATCAGAAGCAGGATGAGTTTGAGGCTGTTCCTCAGATGTCTTGTTTGAGCGTGATCTGAGCCACTTTTTCTGCCTACATAGAACCTGTTGGTGTCTCATGTGTCTGGCAGTAAATTGTCTTTTTTTCTTTATGTCTTTCAAAGCCTTGGGTCAAATTTCTCTTGCTCCTCTGACTTCATATGTGTAAGCAAAAGTGACTTGATGTTTGTGTAGCAGAATAGACGAGAAAGTGGAAGAAGAAGAATCGGTCTTACTAACAGTCATTGGATATGGAGTTTCAAAATAGCCAAATGGAACTAAAAAGTTAAACTAAAAAGTTAAATAATGCAATGTATTGTTCATCAGTCCCTTTTTTTCAGTTTTAGGGTTTTTTCATGTTAAGGAGCAGATTACTGGAAGTAGGATCACCTAGAATTTCCTTTTCCTGTTGTTATTTTTTTAGTTCTTCACACTGTATTTAAACCTATTTAGGTCTGCTAGAGAATATTAGACATGTTTTTGACCTTGAAACCTAATAAGCTCATGTCACATTTTACAAATGTATGTACAGTATATTCTTTGGCTTGTTTTTTAATAGTGGTAAACATAATGGCAAAGTCAACAATTTACAATAAAAGTTTACCCTCTTGTAGTTTTAGTTCATGTTTTTTGGGGATTTTTTTTTTTTTTGTGATAAACATACAGTAGTAGTACATAAGTGTGGTGTGGAAAGAACATGATTTTTAAAATGTGAAAAAAAGAAAAATGTTATGCATATTCATAGTTGGTCTTTACTGTAATACCCCTTTTCTAAAATGAAGGACTGTCATACAGCAACAGTGTTTTCAGTTGGAGGCTTCTTCAGACAGACCACTACAGGAGATCCTTCCTTCCATGATATGAGTTACCATATTTAGTTTCCCTTTACCATTAATAAAGTACTTTTGAATTGAATTAAGCCCCAAACATCCATACCCTTGGCATATTTAGATTTAAAATTATTTGCACTCTACTAAGAAGTTTGTGATCTGATATAATACTTTATACCTTAAAAGAATGTGTCTGTTTTTATTCACATTTTATTTTAAAAATGCCATGTAGACATGGCATTTTTAAAATAAAATGTGAATAAAAACAGACACATTCTTTTATCCCCTTAATGAAAGAGTCTTTGTTGAGATTACAGTAGTTAAAACTTCTTAGAATTGCTAAGAATGTTTTTGCAGGTTTCCACTGTTATTTTGATTATTTAACTTTGGTGATGAACCTAAATGTTTGGGGTTGGAAGTAGGGATGCAGGATATATTGGCACCGATACCGGTATCGGCCAATGTTAGTCATTTTTTAAACATCAGTATCGGTCAGATAAATAAAACTGGGCTTATATTAACAGCCAGTGTTTATTTTCATCTTGTTGCTGTTTGTGTTTCAGGAGGGGGTTGGGCATGTGATAGTGATGCAGCACAGGATTATGAGCGTTTAACTGAAGCAGAGAAGCAATTTAGGCGGTGTGGTCACTTTTACATAATGTCGAAAGTGTAGGGATAAGTATAAATATATTTAATATTAGTAAATATCAGTTATCTGCCGTAACAGCAGTATAAATATGAATATTGGTGCATCTGTAGCTGGGAGGACTCGTTACCATAACTCTAAGCTTTAGGTCCCTCAACACATTCTCTATCAGGCTAAACTGATATTGGACTCTGACTGGGCCACTCCAAAGAGTGAATGTTACTTCTAGTCAGAAGACACATGCTGATAATATCAAAAGACTGCTTTAAGCCTAAATCTGCTTGTGTTATAACTGATTATGGGCCTAAATGAACACTTTCAATCAGGATAGGAGATTTTCATGCTCAGCCCTTTCCCACTCTCAAGATCCCTGCAGGTCAAAAGACATGAGCAGAATACTTAGTGAGGGTATTTTTTATGCAGTGACTGAAAAGTTACAACACATCTGGTATGTTTTTATTGAGAAGAGAAGAGGTCACAACACAGCTGCTAGTGGTCAGTGGTGGTAATAATGACAGGATTACTGGAACACCTGCTTTTGAGAGTGTAACATGCAATCTGTTCATTATCCTGTTCTGACTGGTTCAGCTAAAAGTAGACAGACTAAAGGCATAGGATTCACACTTGGCAATAAAATCCTGTCAAAGTGATCAGTTACACATTTTACATTCAACAGATTGCCTCGTATGTTATTATACTGTAGCTGGTTTGGTTTGTCTAGCTTCTGTTTCCTATGTGCAGTTCTTTAGTTGGCTGGCCAGGGCTTGGGGTCTTTGTCTAGCCCTCAGGTATAAGCTTCTGTATTTCTGGGGTATTCTCTTTCTGGATGTACCCTTCTGGAGTTCTGACAATTGGCTTGCTCCTCCATGGCAACACTCTTATCATTGCCTTTGCAAAGCATCTCAAGGATCACTCCTCCTTGGCAATCCTCTGTAAGAAATGTATTTGTGATATTACAAAAACATTAGCAGACATGTGCTGACCTGCTCTCAATACCCTGTCTGCTACTTTGGCATGTCTGCCTTTTCCCCCCTCCAATAATGACAACCTCTTCCTGCTGCTTCCAGTTCCAGCCCTTAAGCATGGGATAGGTCTTTTTCTGACACAGAAAAAAAAAACGATCTACAAGTCAATTGAACCAATAAGCAGTGACAAAAATCACTGGATACAATTGCATTAGCAATAATGCACACTAGTGTTGCTGGAATAGAATCCAGGTGTTCTTGGTATAGTGCAGGTTTTACATACACAAACAGGACACAGTTCATTTATTTGCATTTTGTTTATCTCTCAATGTCAGTAATAGTATGTTGGAAAGGTTAAGGGTCAAATTAATTGATACAATTATTTTTTATAAAGTCATTGATCCTTTATTTCAAATGCTGCCATGATTTTCAAGGAAATATTTTAAAATTATGATCACTTTACTCTTCATGTAAAATCTGAATAATGTCCTGGATTTTAGTCATAGGAACAACTAAGCTAAAGCTACTTTAAATGTTCTGGCCATTTTTTAAAAATCTCAGTATATTTAGTTCCCTAGGTCACCTCTACGTACAACTTTTACCTGGTTGAACTTGCATGGCGGTGCTTTCATTTGCACTGTACTTTAGCAGGAAGAACCTCGGTTTGAATCCTACTCCAGGGCCTTTCTGAAGTTCTGAAGGCATGTTCTCTATGTGTGGGTTCTAGACAGATAGATAGATATGCATTGTATTATAACTAGTAAGTTCAGTAATTGACTTTGAATCAGTCTATGTGACTGGATTGATTGGATTATATATTTCTGGATTGGACAGCAACAATTCCTCTATTGACTTAAATGTTTCAGTACACAAAAAAAAAATTCAGGCTAAATCTCTTGATTCAATTAACCGATTGTTGTGTTTGCACAACATGCTTCTGTACACATTACATGAACTGTGAGATGGAAGAAAATGAGTGGAAAACCTAAGGAAAAAGACCCAAAACTATAGGTTCAGATAAGAGTAGCAAACATCCTTTATTCTAAACTGAGATAACTTAGCATAACAGTGCAATGTCAGCAATAGATTTGGATTCATTTGGAGTTAATCAAGTATTTTCTCCACAATGGACAAGCAAATGACCGCAGTAGATATTCTCCAGCCCTCCCAGACAGTGGATGGATGGATTATCAAGTAATTTTGAGGGCTAAATTTGGAGGAAGGGGTGGAAGCCTGGAAGCCTAAGAACACCATTCCACACAATGTTCTTTCCGCTAGAGGAAAGAACATTGTGGAAGTTTTAAAGCAACATCTAAAGACAGGAAGTTAAAGCTTGGGCGCAAGTTGATCTTTGAAATGGACAAAGACCCTAAGCATACAGCCAAATTAGTTACAAAGAGTCTTAAGGACATCAAAGTCAATGTTTGGAGTGTCCATCACAAAGCTATGTCCATATTCGTCTCATAGAATATTTGTGGACAGAACTGAAAAGGTGTGTGTGAACAAGGCAAACCTGTTTCAGTTACATCAATTCTGTCAGAAGGAATGGGCCAAAATTCTAACGCTTTTGAGAAGCTTGTGGAAAGATATTTGAAACGTTTGACCCAAGTCATAAAATTCAAAGGCAATGTATTTAAACTTATGAATTTTACGAAATAAAAGAGCCTGAAAAAAAAAAAAAAAAAAAATCAGTACTTTGGCAAATAGAAATCATTTTGGTAATCATAACTGACTTAAATCTGGAAACGTTTAGTCTGATTTGATTACAGATAGTGAGCGAAAAAGGTTATTTATAGATTGGTGTTTTGGGGGGATTTTTGTTATCATACATCTGTTTGCAGCTGTATATATGTCGTAACTGCCTCTTGTGCTCTCTTGCAAGTGATATGTGAAAACAGTTATTTCAAACTGACTTTTTTTAATGCTTTGGTTATAGCAACCAATAAATAATAATAATAAAATAATACTAATAAACACATTTTGTGCAACAGTCGGAAAAATATCTGGCAATGAAACACCTTAAATATAAAGGAGCTGTAAGCAACTTGAAACACGGAGATGCGATCTGCAGAGTTTTCATCCGTGCATCATAAAGAGAGGTTGGAAGACAGAGAGCAGCCCCCTCTCCCCCGCTCTTTCACACAGCAGTCGCTTCGTGGATGATGTAGAACCGCGTGCAGGCGGTGGCATAAACCGCTACCCTCTGCTAACATTTCTCCTTAAAGATGGTGAGTTTGTCCAACAATCTGTTGAAACTCTTTCACTGTCTAATAAACCTAAAATCTGTGAATGTCCCAACAGGCTGTAATTTTTGAGAAGTGTGTCTTTCGCCTCTCACATTGCTGGTTATCGGAGCGTTTACAGAAAAAATATCCGGTGAATTTCCGAAGGGAGGCTATCCTGGTATCTAAATTGACTGCAAAGCTAAAGCAGCCTATTCACGGCGATGAGCTGGTTTTCCCTGACATCCTACAACACACTGCCTGTTTGGATTAATCGGCCTCAAGCTTTGTTGTTGCCAGGCGCAGCTTCCGCAGTTATGCTTGTCAGTCCGTTCACTGGCCTAGTTTAGTTTCCATAAGATGCTGCGGATAGATAGCCAAACCCACTAATCTATCTATCTATCTATCTATCTATCTATCTATCTATCTATCTATCTATCTATCTATCTATCTATCTATCTATCTATGTGAGTGTGTGTGCACACACACTCGGCTAGTTATGGTTAGTACAGTGTACTAGTTCGTTAACGCCGTCTGAAATCACAGCATCACACATTCCCAACGCCCTATTACGGGGTGACTACTGACAGGTTGAATTTTTCAATTTTGCCATCCTATTTTATATATATATATATATATATATATATATATATATATATATATATATATATATATATATATATATATATATATATATAAAATGGTTAGAGTACTAGTTAGTACACTGCACTAGCCGAGTGTATAAGGTGCTGTTAAAATATGTTTGTGTCTATGTTAGGTGTGTATCTGGTGTGCCTATGTATGGAAATGTAAGCACACACACACACATTATATGGTAAATTGTAAAATATATAAATATGCAGACTATGTTCAGATCAGAAACAAACCATGAAATATTTGCTCTCCCCTTAATCTATGAATTATCAACTTGTCTTCAGCTATGACCAACCTATGTCTCAACATGTTTTTTTGTTTATTTTTGTTTTTGAGGTGGGGGTTTAAAATATGGCTGTACTTTGGACAAGCTAAATACCTTGTCCAAACTAGTCAGTCATTATGTTGCCGGGGCTGTTGATTGTTTTAGAATTCACACGTATAAATATTTCATAAGCAGGAGGAGCAGTAGCACATGCAGTGGATGAACAAGTAAAATTAGCTTGGATGTCCTATAAACATTATGTTGTCTGATGTCTGATTATTATGTTGTATCTGAATTTCTTTCTTTTCTCTTTTTTCAGTTTTTTTTCCAGATGCCTTTGGGTTGCGTGATGAGAGATTTTTTTCACTAACACCATTAAATCCACCAGATACCAAAACTCCATCAGAAATCAGAACTTGACGAGGGAAAAATGGAAGACACGGATGCCAGGCATTGCCATCAGAACAAGTGCCAAAATGGCCAATACTGTAACCTGAGCAACCAAGACAAATGCATCAGATGTTATGAAGCTTCATCTGCAGAAAGTAATAGTGGAAGAGTTAAATCTGATCAGTGTAGACCACAGAAGGTAAATATGGACCTGCAAGCTCCTCAGTCACAGATGACTTACCCTGTCAACAGATCAGCAGGGAGATCTTATCACAGGCAAGCAGAGAGTAAAGTCCAGATCAAAGATGAGTGGGAGAGGCAAAAACTGTTGCAACAGGGAGAGGCAGAGAGATCCCCCTTTACACAGCAGGGAAATAAACTCCATCCATTTATAACAACGAAAGGTGGTTCATTGCAGGTCTGCTCTGCAAGAACCGAAAGTGGGTTTGACGTTGCTTGTGATCAAATGGAGGAAATGTCAGTAGATGAGGAACGACCAGTGTTGAAAGACCAGGTGAGCAGACCTTTCCCCCAAGAACAATCTAGAAAGAAAGGTAACAAAGAAAGTGCCAGGGCTGAACAGCAACATATCGGTCCACCTCATGACATCCCTGCTCAGTTTCTGCCTCTGACATGCAACCCCATGCATGACAGTCAAGATCCTGAAAGACCAAATGAAACAGAAGAGATGCTGAATGCTGACTACACCAGCAACGTCTGTTCCCAACCGGTTAGCTACTCTGTGGGCCAAGCCATTTGCACAGCCTGTGAAAACTCGGAAAATGTATATACTGAGCTGTATGAGATTTATTCACTCTCTGACCAAGTTTATGAAGAAATCTGTGATGTTACAGCTTCACTTTTGCCTTCTGCTGGTTTTTCAAATGATAAGGAGTCTCTAAATCAGAGAACAACTGGTATTCAGCAATTGCAAAGTAAGATAAGAGATGGGCATTGTCATCTGAAGGAGGTCGTAGGCTCACGATTGCGTCACTATACCCAGCGCTCAGATGGTGAGTCTGATAGCCCAGAAAAGGATGCAGAGTTTGCCCAATACCCAAGTACTGATAGCTGTGACCTGGATGAGGACACTGAACAAACTGTAGCTGAGGTTAACCAAAGCCTAGGCCCTCAGAGTCTTGGAAGCAAAGCAAAAAAACTGCCACTGAAAGACCACTCGGAACCTACAACTCAAATCAGTTCAAACAAAAACTGTAAAGCTGCTATTCAAGAGGACTCAGTCACACACGAGGCTGTGAACTCTTCTGAGGAGACTTTATCAGTGAAGAATAGTCAGGAGAAGACAGATGCCATCTCTCTGGTCATTAAGGACATTAGAGAGGCCATAGAAGAGGTGAAGACGAGAACTATAAGATCCCCTTATACACCGGATGAGCCAAAGGAACCAGTTTGGGTGATGAGGCAAGATTTGAGTCCAAATACAGAGTATGATCTACATCCATGTCCTGGGGATGATGTAAGTACAAAACTTTACATATCACTGCACATGATTCATGGAATAATGTGAGACATTAACTTTAAGTCTACGGTTCTTGCATTCAGGGTAAATCAAGTCACTATCATGTAAGATGTGTTAGAAACATTTTTAAGAGGAAAATATTTTTTCACATGAGTTTCTCCAGTTGCATTCCATCCGATCACAAAACTTGCATATTTCCTCAGGTTTTCATTGCAAACACTGTTCCAGGATTCAGTATGTCAGAATTCTGATTGTGGATATGAATAAATCTTAGCACTATTTACACATAACGATGAAGGGAAGACAGGGCACCATCACTCACGGGTAGACTTTGGTAGAGAAGAATTAATTTTTACTGAAACAGAATAAAAAGCAGTCATCCAAAAATTACTCAAGAGTCAAAAAGTAGCTTGTAAAAGAGAATAGGTCAGAAATGTTATTCTAGTAAGAGTAGCAACTTCGAAATAATATTACTCAAGTAAAAATTATGATGCAGTAAAACTACTCCTTAAAGTACATATTTTTTAAAAGTTACTCAAGTAAATGTAACTGAGAAAAAGTGACTTGTTACTACCCACCTCTGCTCATAACTGTACAGCCAGAGGAAGACATTTATCTTGATTTAATAACAGAATGCATTGTAAAGCAGAAATCCCTAAACAAATGCAAAAATCTACAAACTTTAACTCAAGAAAGAAAACGGAGCTATATACAGACCAGAAAAAAGAACAAAGGACCTAACATGAATATTTGTCAGAATGTAATTCAGATGTAAACAGTTAACAAACTCAAGAGTGTTAGATATGTAACTTCACTGAAAACAGTAAGTAAATATTCAGAACTTATAAGACTTTCTGTGATGAAGTGAAAACTCAGATCTCCCATTCTCTTCGTGATCTTTCTGTCCACTGGTCTTCTATCTTTGACAAGTTTCAGCGACAAGCCCACAGAGTTTCCTCTCTCCTTATTTTTTTATAAAGACATTTTCCTCCCTCTCGCACAATTTGTACATTCAGTTATTAATAGTAGTTTGTTCCTGTATTATACATAGAAATACTAAATGTAATGAAATTCAACTTCTACTCAAGATACCTGATGTTGTTGCAAATTACAGACCTATTTTATTATTGTCTTTTATTTGGAAAAAAAATCTTGCAAAGGTAGTTTACATAACGACCTGCATAGAGAGCAAAATATTTTAGAGGGGAGAGACAAAGGAACCAAATGAACTAATCAGAGGCAATGTGGAAAGCATGAAACTGAGGCAGAGAGACTAATAAAACACAGGGAGCTGAACAAAAACTCAAAGGCTCTACAAAAAGGGAAGGACCTGACAATAATCTAAGAGAAATTAATTCAAATGTACAAGGAACAGAACACAAGCATTAACTAATAAATTAAACACAAAGGAATGAACAAACATGGCAATAGCATTGTAACAAAATTGAAGACAGAAAAATGAAAAAATTTTATTTGTTAAATAATAAACATTTAACAGAGATAGAAAGAGGCTTTTTGTATGATGTGTAGCATATGAGTTAGTGATGGCCCCACCATTAACCTTTTTGCTTTTTGCTTTTCACTAAGATCTAATTTTGGCGAGGGCAGAAGAAAAGGCAAGAGAAGTTAAATCATTTGGCTAAATTAATTCATATGAATTTATGGGACTGGAAACATTTTATAGCCTTTTTTATTTAGCATGGAAGGAGCCCTTTACAAGTGTGATATTGCAATTATTTAAACCAAGGGTGTCTAAAGTCGGTCCTCAAGGGCCGGGATCCTGCATGTTTTAATTCTCTCCTTGGTTTAACACACCTGGATCAAATGATGGCTCGTTAGCAGGCCTCTGCAGAACATTGATATGCTGACGAGGTAGTTACTTCCACCAGGGAGAGAACTAAAACATGCAGGATGCCAGCCCTCGAGGACCGATTTTGGACACCACTGATTTAAACAGTGACGACTCCGATTCAATATTTTGTGCATCTCTAGTCTCAGTATTAGTTTGCTTTCTTATGCTGCTCCATTGTTTACTCCAGCAGCGTCTTTTTACCTTCTACTTCTATCCTCCTAATGATTTATTCACCATAGGTCAGAAAAAGAAAAGGGTATTGGATACCTCAGGCTAAATATTTAATTAGGGATACAATACCAGCATGGGACGACCTGTTTACCTTTTGCTAACACTACAATCAAACCTACTTGTATTCTTTGTTGTTTGAATACTGTTTTTCCATTCATATTAAGGTTAATTGCTTGATAAATTTTATGGGGAATTTATTTAAAGGTTGAAAATTTTGCAGAGGAAAATACAGGATGACGTCCAAGCTTGAAATGATCTTTCCATGACCAACCTGAATATATCAGTGTCACCTGAGGAGCTCACTCTTTGTGACGTTGCTGTTGCATTTCAATTACTCTGCTCTCCAAGTGCATGCTCTTCTGTGACTCTTAAAATTAAACTGCATTTCGGCAGTAACCAAAAGCTATGGAAAATTTTTGGCTGTATCAGGTAGAAAAGCATGAGGAAGAACAAGCCAAGCAGAAGAAACAGACTGACCAGTGTGCTCAAAATGAGGTGAGGATAGTGAGAGTTTTTTTTTAGGTTTTCCTGTTGTGTGGCGACGCTTTATATTAGGAGATATTTTATTGTTATGACTGGAACATTCTGAGCTAACTAAAGAATTTAGATGTATAACACTACGTTAACAGTTTAACTCCTTAAATTATTTACCTCTTATTTACTGTAAGGTGCTAAATTATGATTTGTGGATTAATTTATTGTATTGTCCATCCTACATTCACTACTGGCTTTTGTGAAAAAATAAATGGAAAGATATGAAAACCTTTTGGATGAACCAAATAAAGAGGTATTTCTTTACATTATTGGCAGAAAAGGTGTGTGTGTGTATATATATATATATATATATATATATATATATATATATATATATATATATATATATATATATATATATATAATACATAAGAATGAATTCATATATTCCATGAACTAAATTAACAATTAGCATGAAAGTCAAAACAGTAATTTCTTACATTGTTATCTAATACTGTTATGTTAGTTAGTTCAGTTTAGCTGAGTTAAATAATGCCAAACAAATGATATCTAAAGGCCAAAAAGGTGCAATTCATATTCTATTGTACATAATTCACTTTAGTAAAATTCAGTTAACATCAGTTCATGCTAATTCTAGAATTGTGCCACTCAGGGCAGCAACATGTTGGAGTAGCGCTGTAACTTTCATTGAGATTTTTTCTTTTTTCAAAATTTAATTCCTGCTTTATCTTGGAAAAAATTGCTTTTGCTTCTTGTCTTGGATGCTGTACAGCTTGATTTGATTTTTCCCAATACTTTTTTATATTTTGCTCTTTTGTTCTGATGCGTAACCATAGCAACAGGGTGGTTTACAACGAGGAGCAGCTAATTAACATTGCAAAAGCAGAAATAATACGACAACTGAAGCCAGAAATCCTAGAAGTGTTGAAAAGGAGACGTCGTGAATGCAGAGTAGGAGCAAAGAGGTGAGAGAGAAGAAAGAAATTCAAACCATCTCTGCCATCCATCATAGTGGGCAATGTGAGAGCATTAGCTAACAAGCTGGATGAACTTCAAGCCCTGACAAGGACTCAACAAGAGTATCGGGAATGCAGTATTATGTGTTTTACTGAGACATGGCTGCAGGATCATATCCCCGACTCCAACGTCTCTCTGCCAGGCTTCTTGACTATACGGGTGGACAGGGATTTAAAAAGCAGGAAAAGGAAGGGAGGTGGATTGGCAGTGCTTGTCAACAACAGATGGTGTCACCCAGGACACGTTACTGTGAAGTGTCGTCTCTGCAGTACAGACATTGAACTATTAGCAGTAAGTTTTCACTGCAGACCCAACACCCCAATTCTTTTGTGGCAATATCTGGTGATTTTAATCACACCTCACTCTCTGCTACACTGCCAACATTTCAACAGTTTGTCAGCTGCTCTACCAGAGAAAACAAGACATTGGATTTGTTTAACACAAATGTCAAACAAAGACCTCCTCTAGGTAAATGAAATCATAACCTTGCTCTGCTTAGAATATAAACCCCTTGTTCAGAGGCATAATCTGTAAAGAAAAGGACTTTGATAAAGTGGTCACAGGAAGCCAAAGAAGCCCTACAGGGTTATTTTGAGGCTACATATTGGATTGCTGTTTCCAAGTCATATGGAGAGGTCATTAATGCCATGACTGAGTTTGTGACCGATTATAGGGAGCAAGACAGGGAGTTGTTGAGGAGTATAAAGAAGCAGCTCAAAGTCAAGATTAGAGACAGCAAGGAGGTGTATAGGAAGAAGCTGGAGAGTAAACTGTAGAGGAACAATATCAGAGATGTGTGGTCAGGGATGAAGATCACAGGCTTCAAGCAAAAGAACGATCAGATAGAGGGAAGTCTGAACAGAACAAATGAGCTAAACACATTCTTCAACAGGTTCAGTTTAGGAACAAGCTCACCATCCTCCCCTCCTGTCCCCAGCCAAAACAGATATCTCACCCTCATTTGAACCACAGCTTTCCAGTTACACCTCAGATGTTTTATCATCTACCTCAGTCATGGACTCTTCTGCTTCCACTAGTTTGTCTTCAATCAAATCAGGAGATGCTGCTGCTCCCCTTGCCTCCCCCTCCCACTTTTCTTTTTCTAGAAGTCAGCTGAAGAGCTGGAGAAGCTGGAGAGACAAGACTACAAGTCCAGATGGTGTCAACCGCAGAGTCCTGAAGAACTGTGCAGAACAGCTCTGTGGTATTCTGCAACACCTCTTCAACCTAAAGTCACCACGGTTGTGGAAGACATCCTGTCTGGTTCTGGTACCAAAGAAAACTCACCCATCAGTCAACGACTATAGACCTATTGCCCTGACATCCCACATCATGAAGGTCCTGGAGAGACTCCTGTTGGCCCACCTGTGTAAGCAAACCAGCACATATCTGGACCCCCTGCAGTTTGCTTATCGCTGTGGAGTTGGAGTTGAAGACACCATTATACACATGCATCATCAAACCCGCTGTTATCTGGACAAAGCAAGAAGTACTGTGAGAATCATGTTCTTTGATTTATCCAGTACATTTAACAGTTCAGCCTGATTTGCTTTGTCAGAAACTCCAGGAGACACAGGTGGAAGCCTCAACAATTCCCTGGATCAGTGATTACCTGACAAACAGAGCACAGTTTGTGAGACTGAAGGAGCGTGTGTCTAACCAGGTAGTTAGCAGCACAGGAGCACCACAGGGGACTGTACTCTCACCATTCCTTTTCACTCTGTACACTTCAGACTTCCAGCACAAGTCAGACTCTTGTCATCCGCAGAAAAACTAAGATGACTCTCCAGTTGTCAGGTTTGTCAGAGATGCACAAGAAGCTGAGTACAGAGAGCTGGTGGACCGCTTTGTGTCTTGAATGAAACATCATTCAAGATGATTGTGGAAACAATCATCTTATCTTGAATGTGAACAAAACTAAGGAGATGATTGTGGATTTCAGGAGAAACAGGGTTAGATTAAACCCTATTTCCATCATGGAAGAAGTGGATGTGGTTGAGGAATATAAATACATCAGTGTTCATCTAGACAACCGACTTGACTGGAGACTCAGCAGTGAAGCCGTCTACAAGAAATTACAGAGCAGACTGTATTTCTTGAGAAAGCTAAGCTCTTTCAAGGTTTGCAGCAAGATGTTGCAGATCTTCAATAAGTCTGTTGTGTCATCTCCTCTGCCATCATCTGTTGGGGTAGCAACATCAGTGCCAGGGACCTAAAAAGGCTCAATAACCTGATAAAGAAGGCTGGTTCTGTTCTGGGGACGACTGTGGAACCTCTAGAGATGATTATGCAAAGAAGGATTTTGCATAAAATCAAGAAAATTATGGATAATCCTGACTATCCTCTTCATGAGACTGTCATTGGAAAACAGACTCTCTTCAGTCAGAGGCTTCTTATAATAACTCCTTAATTAAATAAGTTACATCAACATTTAATTTCCGTTTGGAATAAATGAAAGTATTTTTGAATTGAATTTTAACTTGAATCAATCAGATTCAATACAACAAAAATGAATGAAATACCCTGTTCTGATTAAGATCCAATTACATGTAGTAAACTCCAATCCAAGTACAGTCAAATTCAGATGATATGATACAGCCACTGGTAAAAAGTTCATTACCTAATATTGTAAAACTCTGTTTGATTTTTTTAAACCAATTATATTTATTGGATTTTATTATTTTTAAACAATGATTATTAACCTGATTATTAACAAGACTGGCCTGCACTATCAGTATAAATCTTGACATATAATAATATATCAATGACAGCAAGCAATCATAAAGGCCAAAAAATTCAAATAAAAAAGCTGCAGCTCATGAATGGTGAATAATAGGTGGGGTTTACATGGTGAGGTCGATACTTGATCATATTGAAGCCATTGTAGAGTTTGACAGCTGAAGATACAGGGTCCACAAATGTTCCTTGGAGAGCTGAATTTAGCCAGTCATATGATTAAAAGCAAAATATTCCAAAACAAACCAATGTCAGTTAGTGTTCATACCCCTTGAACTTTTTCATGTCATGTAATTTTGATTCATTTTATTGGTATTTTATTTTGACATGGTCAACACACAAATGTGAAGTTTTAGTTATGATAATTTGAATGTGGTCTGCATTTCTGTAAACCCCTTCTGCTCTGATATGCTAAAATAAACTCCAGTGCAGCCAGCTGCCCTCACAGGTCTTAGTCAATCTGTGTTTACCGAAAAATGTCATTATGTTACTTTATTCTGACAGCTTTATGGATGACTAAAAAACTTTCTTGTTCTCTCTCTGCAGTCCCCTTGCTCAGACTCATCTTCCCCTCCAGGAGCCGAGTCATCCAGCAGGCTTCTCTCACAGGATGAAGGCATTCGAGGTTCTCCATCTCGTAAAGAGGTCGATTGTATAACGATTTTTATCTAGAATTCACTTTTTATTCAGTTGACAAAATAATAGTATAATTAACCTTCTTTTAATTATTTCTATTCACAGTCCAGGAAAAGGCTTGCTTCCTTCCCCACATATGTAGAAGGTGAGCATGATTGATTTAATCTCAGGAGACAAGGGACATTGTTTGAAACAACTGAAATGAAAGACACTGATGAGATGCAAAATTAGTTGTGTTAAAATGCAGAAGTTATTAATTCAGTTCATTTTAGGTAAGAGTGTTTTCACACAAGTTGTTTAAAACAAGCTGTACCCCCTTGGCCTGGTTCATTTGTATAGATGTGAACACAGCAATCTCACTAGGGTGGACCCCGAAGCATTTAAAAGAGGTGGTCTGTGTAAGGTTCTAAACAATCACTAGAATGATTTGTTTATGGTGTGAATGCCATCTGACCTTGATCCGAAACAGGTGTATGCTGCAAGCTTGAGCCAAACACTTTGTTGTTGTCAGATTTGCATTTTGGGATGTGGTGGAGTCAACAAATGAATAAACAATGGCCGTGTGTCTTCTTTGTAAAGTATAAAGCCCCATGCAACTTTCAAGACATCATCTCAAAATGATTTGGTATACTGCTCAGATCATATTACCTGAAATAGTACAAAGAAACACAATAATGATATGATTATATTCCGTTTTCTAGATTGGAACATAGAATCTACTTCCAATTCAATTCAGTTCAGTTTATTTATTTAGCGCCAATTCACAACAAATGTTGTCCTGAGGCACTTTACAAAAAAAAAAAAAAAAAAAATTCAATCATATATACATTCCAGTTGATCCTAGTTATCAAACAGTACAGTAAGCTCAATTAATTAGTCAAAGTAGTTCAAAATGTTTCTAAGAAAACCCAGCATATTGCATCGAGTCATTGACTTGCAGCATTCACTCTTCCTGACCGAGCATGTAGCGACCACATGGCATTGTGTCGTTGACTTTGCAGCAATCCCTCATACCGAGC
Source organism: Anableps anableps (assembly GCA_014839685.1). Lineage (NCBI taxonomy): Eukaryota > Metazoa > Chordata > Actinopteri > Cyprinodontiformes > Anablepidae > Anableps > Anableps anableps. The sequence goes on along the minus strand of CM026066.1, from coordinate 4,926,710 downwards.
ATGCATGTAGCGACAGTGGAGAGGAAAAACTCCCCTTTAACAGGAAGAAACCTCCAGCAGAACCTGATTCAGTACAAGCAGCCATCTGCCATGACCGACTGGGGGTTTGAAAAGACAGCAGAATGCACAAGAAAAACAGATGAACTAATGTAAGATTATTTTCGATGTTCATCAAAGTAAAAAGTTGATTCAAAATTCAATTCAAATTCAAAAATACTTTATCTATCCCAAAGGGAAATTAAATGTTGATGTACCTCATTTAGTCAAGGAGTTATTATAGATGGTGATGGCTGTGAGCAGGAAAGATCTCCTGTAGCGGTCCGTTTTACAACCAAACTGAAGAAGCCTCTGAAGAGACTCTGTTTTTCAAAGACAGTCTCATGAAGAGGATGTCCAGAGTTGTCCATAATTTTCTTGATTTTATGCAAAATCCCTCTTTGCATCATCAATGCTAGAGGTTCCACAGTTGTCCCCAGAACAGAACCAGCCTTCTTTATCAGGTTGTTGAGCCTTTTTAGGTCCCTGGCTCTGATGCTGCTGCCCCAGCAGATGATGGCAGAGGAGATGACACTCTCAACAACAGACATGCAACATCTTGCTGCAAACCTTGAAGGATCTTAGCTTCCTCAAGAAGTACAGTCTGATCAGTCCCTTCTTGTAGACGACTTTACTGCTGAGTCTCCAGTCCAGTCGGTTGTCTAGACAGGATGTCTTCCACAACAGTGGTACCTTCTTTTGGGTCAAACTAAGGTTGAAGAGGTGCTGCAGAATCCCTCAGAGCTGCTCTGTACATGCTTTCAGGACTCTGGGGCTGACACCATCTGGACTTGCAGCCTTGTTCTGATTCAGTCTCTCCAGCTGCCTCTTCACCTGACTTCTAGAAAAAGAAAAGTGGGAGGGGGAGGCAAAGGCAGCAGCAGCAGTTACTGATTTGGTTGAAGACAAACTAGTGGAAGCAGAAGAGTCCATGACTGAGGTAGAGGATAAAACATGAGGTGTAACTGGAAAGCTGTGGTTCAAATGAGGGTGAGATATCTGTTTGGCTGGGGACAGGAGGGGCGGATGGTGAGCTTGTTCCTGAACTGAACCTGTTGAAGAATGTGTTCAGCTCATTTGCTCTGTCCAGACTTCCATCTATCCAGTCCTCCTTTTGCTTGAAGCCTGTGATCTTCTTCATCCCAGACCACACATCTCTGATATTGTTCCTCTACAGTTTACTCTCCAGCTTCTTCCTATACACCTCCTTGCTGTCTCTAATCTTGACTTTGAGCTGCTTCTCTATACTCCTCAATAACTCTCTGTCTCGCTCCCTAATGGCTCCTTTGTTCTTGCTTAACAGTTCCTTTAGCTCACTGGTGATCCAGGGTTTCTTATTAGGGAAGCATCTCACGGTTCTGGTGGGGATGGTGTCGTCCACACAGAAGTTTATATAGTCAGTCACACACTCAGTCATGGCATTAATGTCCTCTCCATATGGCTTGCAAAGAGAAATCCAATCGGTAGCATCAAAACAATTTTGTAGGACTTATTCGGCTTCCCGTAACCACTTTCTCACAGTCTTTTTTGTTACAGGTAGTCTCTGAACAAGGGTTTTATTTTCTGAGCAGAGAAAAACAAGATTGTGATCTGATTTACCCAGAGGAGGTCTTGGTTTGGAAATATATGAATCCTTGACATTTGTGTTAAACAAATCCAATGTCTTGTTTTCTCTGGTTGAGCAGCTGACAAACTGTTGAAATGTTGGCAGTGCAGCAGAGAGTGAGACGGGATTTAAATCACCAGATTTCCCCACAAAAGAATTGGGGTGTTGGGTCTGTATCTTAGCAACAACGGAACTGATGACATCACATGCATTGTTGGCAACAGCTGAGGGTGGAATGTTAACAGCCACCAAAACAACAAAGGTGAACTCTCTTGGCAAATAATATGGATGAAACCTTACTGCCAATAGTTCAATGTCTGGACTGCAGAGATGAAACTTCACAGTAACATGTCCTGGGTGACACCATCGGTTGTTGACAAGCACCTCCGTTCCTTTTCCTGCTCCTCTTTAAATCTCGATCTGCTCGTATAGACAGGAAGCCCAGCAGAGAGACGTTAGAGTCGGGGTATGATCCTGCCTCAGTAAAATACATAATACCGTATTTCCGATACTCTTGTTGAGTCCTTGTCAGGGCTTGAAGTTCATCCAACTTGTTAGCTAATGATCTCATGTTGCCCATTATGATGGATGGCAGAGATGGTTTGAACTTCCTCCTTCTCTCTCTTCTCTTTGTTACTGCTCTGCATCCACGACGTCTCCTTTTCAACTCCTTTGAGATTTCTGGCTTCGGTTGTCGTATTATTTCTGCTTTTCCTATGTAATCAGCTGCTCCCTGTTGTAAACCACCCTATGGTTACACATCAGAACAAAAGAGCAAAATATAAAAAAGTATTGGGAAAAATCAATCCAGCTGCACAGCATCCAGGACAAAAAGGAACGGTTGTCCAAAAGAACAATTTTTTCCAAGAAAAGCAGGAATTAAATTTTGAAAAAAGAAAAAATCTCAATAAAAGTTACAGAGCTACTCCAATGTGCTGCCACCCTGTGCAGCACAATTCTAGCAGGAGAAGGAGAAGTTGATGGCAGCATTATCTCAGCTGAAGCCCTCCTCCAGGAAGGCATCACAGCCAAACAGAACGCCAGACCAGGTGTAGCTTCTATGGAGAGAAAATAACTGAGAGAAAACAAAAAGTTAACAGTTGAAATAACAGCAAACAATGCAAATTGGAGAGTAGTAGAAGAAGAAAGTGAGAAAAAGTGGCCAGTTTGTCCTCCAGTAGCCTAAGCCTATGGCAGCATAGCTACAGAAATAGCTCACCTAAGCCAGTTTAAGTATAAGCTTTATCAAAAAGGAAAGTTTTAAGCCTGGTCTTTAAAAGTAGACAGGGTGTCTGCCTCATGGACTAAAACTGGGAGCTGGTTCCACAGGAGAGGAGCCTGATAACTAAAGGATCTGCATCCCATTCTACTTTTCTACTTTCTTGTATTTACATTTGGTTTTCCCGCTCTGGACTCTTCTGACCAATAAACAGACTGAACGTTCTTGCGTGGTTTTAGTTTGCTTGAAGTTTTCTCTGTGTCAGAAAGGAACTAAAATCACAAGAAAAAGTTTTGAGTTAACAAACTCAACTGTTTCCGACCAAAATAAACAGACATTAGGTGTGAAAAGGCCCTTAGGTAATTTATATAGTGCTGATTCTCCACATATGTAATTTCAAGACGTTTTAAGAAAAGACAAAAAAGAATCTAGTTAGATACAGAAATATCTAGCCAGTTAAAAGCAATCAACTATATAGAGTCAAAGTCAGATAGAAATATTCTGGTTAGATCCAAGTTATGCAACAACGCTGTTTTATAAATTATCCCAGTTTGGCTGTGATTTGGTGGGTCACAGTCAGCGTGTCATTTCTCTCTAGTGCCTGGCCCTTGTGATCCAGAGGACCTAATTGATGGGATCATCTTTGCCGCCAGCTGTCTTGGATCCATACAGCTGTTATCAGAGAAGACACCATCAAAGAACATTCGTATGATCCAAGCACAGGAAGCCGTTAGCCGCATCAAGGTAAGCACCCATCAGTTGTCCCACAGAAAACACATAAACCAGCCTATAGGTAATAAGAATCACATGTTTGGCTAAATGTCTATATGCCTGTGGCTTTCAGTTTTATACAGGGTGTTTTACTAGTTTCCTCTACCTAATAAGAACTAGTTCTAAACTCAGGTCAGGAAAGTTAAATTGAATCCTGTTCATAGTTCACCACCTAAATATTTTTAACTAAGTTCAGAGCTTTAATTTGAGTTTGTTCTCATTCATTTGTCATACTTTGTCTGAAATAAGGTTTAAAAAATACATAGATCATGATGTCATTCACAAATTAGCATATAGATTACACCATTGCAGAGCATCCGTTTTATTCTCTTCATTTGCCTTTGCTTATATAAAACTTCACAATGGCTGATTGTCCAAAACAGCTCCTGGCATTCATAACTTTTAATAGTTTCACTTTTAACCCTCTTATCACTATCAAGTCAGCTTAGATGGGTCTTGCATGGAGGGTGGTTTTTTTTTTTATTGCACAGTTGAAACCCCACAGTAATAGTGAAAAACAGCCAAAAACTGTTGCTGTAAATTCGCTTGAGACAATATTTTGGTAAACTGGTCCTACATAAATAAACAGAATTGATTCAAATACAGTGAATCCCTTTCCTACACTGTGATCTGAAAAATCAGTAAATAACAATTAGAACGATGTGAGTTCCATTCAGTCCTCCCCCAACCTCATGTTAGTGTCTTCAGAAAGACACTGAATCCCATGCTGCACACCAATCCACACATTGATGTGAATGTGTGTGTCAGAGCAGATGACTGAATGTGACTCTTTTTACCATTTTTCTGATTGGCTGGAACTTTCTCTTTGATTCAACCTCTACTTAGTGGCGCTCCCAGAAAACTGGGGGCGCTACTGCCCCTACTGAAAATGGACAGGGGTTACCTTCCTGCTTTGAGTGGGCCACTGATAAGTTTGGTCAAAAGTGAGTGTGAAGTTTGTTGTTTTTTTTAAAAAAACAAAAAAAAAAAACAATTATACAGACCATAACAAAGATGATGGTATGCAGCTAGTTTCCCTAGATCTATGCAGACCTGGCCTTTTTTCATGAGTAATTATGCAACAGTACTTTAGGTGTTTAAGAGGTATTTAAGTTCAGATTTAACAGTTGATGTTAAATGTCATTATTGGGTAACATTTTAAAAGTACAATGATTAATGGAAATATTGAAACAAGATCTAAAAAGAACTAATATACAATGAACTTACAGTCTAGTGGGATTTGAAATAAGATTAAAGGAGACGTATTATGTATTTTCCAGGCACATAGTGCCATTTTATAGCACAATGAAGTAAGTATGGTACCTTCAGCTGTTACAAAAATGCTGTCTATATCAAATATGACTGAAAAGAAATTTGACTCCAGTATTTAACACCTTGAAATCAGGTGTCTACCTCTTTAAAAAACCCTACTCTTTCTAAACCTTCGCCTTCAGGAAGTCACCACACCAGTGCTTCTCTATTAACCTTTTAACGTTTTTAATCAGCGTTTCACTGAGAAGTAGCTCGTATAATGAGCTCAGCAGATGCCCAGTTCCACCAAGTGTTTGCTAGTTGCTGCTGGCTAGTCTGAAGGAGCTGAGTGGGGAAGTCGCAGGGGAGGGGTGCTCTGTGAGGTGGAAGCTTGGAAATTCCAGCTCTGAGCAAGAGCTTTGAAAGATGAAGCTGTATTTACCATGGCATTTTCACAGTTGAAACCAGAAGTTTACATACACTGAATAAGAAGACCCATACACTTTTTTTTCTCACTACCTGAAGTTAAATCAGACCAAACTTTAGGTCAGTTAGAATTATTATTTCTATTTGCTAAACGCCACAATAGTGACAGAGATTTGAATCCCTGTATGGTTCGTTCTTTGGTTTTTCTGTTTCATAGCAAAATTTCAGAAATAAAATAACCATGCTGGATTTTTTCCATTTTTAAAACCTAAATGAAAAATATAAAATCAAACTAATTAAAAATCCACAGTGTTTGATTTTTACTTTTGCAGTTTAAATCCAAAATGAAATATACAGCTGTGTTTTTGATATGTAGCGATACCAAAAATGACAGAAGTCGCAAAAGAAGAAGACTTTATGGGTGATGATCAAACGTCATAATTTTAATTACTTACTTTGAATCTTAAGAAATATTGTTCATAGTAAGATCATCAGCTCTCAATGAGATGCATCAACTCCCTCTAAATAAGACATAATTTTATTAGCCTAACTGTAAATAGGCTAACGTAAATACAACAAAATATTCTTGGTTTCATGGCTCTTTTGACTGACTTTTGACATCCAGTTTGTGTGTTCTGTTTATTTTTTTAATTCTTGTTGATTACCGTTTTGTTTCTTGAATAAAGTAAGCTAAAATTGTTGTTGATTTATAGAAATATATTTTTGCTAGATTTCTCGGACAAACTAAGAAAATCTGCTCTTGTATATATGTTCTAATAGCTTGATGATTTTTGATACAGGTAAAAGCTTGATGCATAATTAAACGTTGTCTATCAAATTAAAACTGTGTATTTAGGTATTATTTAGTTTTTAAAAATGTTAAAAATGCAGCTCCATAATTCTCTTTGTGATATCTTGAATGATTTCTTTTAACTTTCCTATCATGTCAAACAAGAAAGCAGTGTGTTCCAAGTGTGGCCTTAAAATACATTCACAGGTATGCCTCTATTTAGCTCAAATTGGTCAATTATTGGTCATCAGAAGTTTCCAAAGCCATTACATCATCATCTGGACTTTCTCTTATTGTTTAAAGAGATAGTAATCATTCTGTATGTAAGATTCTGATTCTGAAGATGTTAATATATAAATCTCTGACATATTCTTTCTCTCGTTATTGTGACATTTAGCAAATAGAAATCATTTAGGTAATTCTAACTGACCTAAAACAAGAGAAGTTTGGTTTGATTTAACTTCAGACAGTGAGAAAAAAAAAGGTGTCTTTTTATTCGGTGTATGTAAACTTCTGGTTTCATCTACTGAAAACCATAGAGAAGCATTGCATTAATAGATTACAGACTAGTGCTGATTATAAAAGGCTATTAGAAAATGGGAAAATAGTTTTGCTGGAACATTTTTATTCAAGATCTTATGTTGATCTTAGCTATCTGTAAGGCCCTAAGAAAGAAAAAAATGAAATAGATAGAAATGTGAAATGATCTCCATGTTACGTACATATTTTCACTTAAGTAATAAGTGTCTACCAGTGGAGTGTGTCTAAAGGCTGTCTTATAGTTAGATGGGAAAATAGATCATTGTGAACTAATTTCAAATTTGCTTCATCCAGATGATTTTCTCAGAATGAAAGGAGTTGCTGTCAGTAACAGTAACCTGTCAGAACAAATGGAAAACATGACTCTAAACACAATAGAATACAAGATTTTACTGTCTATTTTGATTAATCTTATTGTTTCTGTTGTAGAAATTAGTACTTGTTTGTTTCTGACCTCAGGCTGAGCCTCAACCCATAACAGAGGTGGATCTCTTCATCTCCACTCAAAGAATCAAGGTGCTCAATGCCGACTCCCAGGTAAAAACTCAGATGGAAGCACAACACACTGTGGCATCTTCACTGTTCTAACAGCCTTATACACTCTGTCCAAAGAGACACTCTATTTGTTGAACTGCCTGCAGTTTTGATTAGCATTAGCATTTATTTCTGTCAGATCTGTTCAGATCTTGACAGTAACGTTCATCTTGAGTGATCACAGCAGTGTTAAATACAGGTATGAATGCACTAAAAACATTTTCAGGACAGTTTTTCTCAGACTTTGCCATTAAGCAGTAGAATAATACTTGGGTGTCTCTGAGTTTACAAAAAAAAGTTTTCTGACTGTAAAATCACAGACACAGCCATCAGCTAATTTAAAACTATTCCTAAGCTTTGTAAGAGATCTTAGGAATAGGAAAAGATTGATATTTTCAGGCTAAATGTTTTACTAAACTCCTTGTTGGAATTCTCCTCTTAAAAAAACGTCTAAATTTTATCGATCAGTGAATTGAGGAACAGGAGTAAGTTTTCCCGTGCAGTGATGGTTATTTGATCCTTTTTTGGAGCTGATTTTATCCGTTGTGTAAACTATGTTTAAATGCCCTATCAATATGGATTTGCGAGTTTACAAAAACATAAGTAAATTTGTGGATGTTGTCATCAGCACATGGAGTGTTTCTTTGCATTATGAAGCAGATAACTGAAGTCTGATCCCTCCAGGTGTGAATGGTCAAGTCTTTGTGCTTTTATATCATTGTCAGGACAAATGTTAATACTGGGAATGAACAAATCCAAAGATCTTCCATTGACCAAATAAAACCAAGTGTAATGAGGAGGTCTTCATCACTTGGACTATTTTCATAAAAATAACTTGTTTAGCATATTACGAGCGCCTTTACACTTTATTAGAAGCACTTTAACAAGCACTTTATTTTGCACTGCACTTTTTGCATTGATTTGCACATAAACAACCATTTGCACACAAGACGTTTTAACTATTTATTGAATATTTATTGAGTATTTTAATAATTTGCATGTAGCCTTTTGTTCCAGGCTCTGCACAGCTACTCCTTAAGAAGTGGGGTGGTTGTCTGTGAAGAAAAGAACTGTTACTCAGAGCACATAAGGTCTACTGTTTTGAAACTTTAGCAAAGACTGTTAAGTCTGTTAAGAGTCTGAGTGCAGGAGAAGTGTTGTGGAGGAGAGGTAGTGACTCGCCTGTCTTTTCTGTGTCCTTCCCAGGGTGTTTGGACAAATACTTTCCCAGGGGTCCAGACACCCTTTACATGTTCTGGGAGAGGCCAAATAAAAGTGTGGGGAATTTTTGCAAATAGTTTTTGTGGTATTTTGTGGTGCTTAAATGTAAGTCTAAAAAATAAATTATTTACATACAGTAAGTGGGAATATTTGTGTATATATTTGTATTTGAGAAAATGTACATTATAGGTGGAAGTTGTAAATTGTAAAGAAGAATGATTTAGCTCTTAATCAGCTGTGGCTATTTAAGGCTGCAGTTGTGTCTTTGAAAGAGAGTTCTTGATGATGTTAGGCTGAATGGTACTGCACATGAATAAACCTGTTGCTGCTGCTTCCACCTTACTCTGCCTAAAATATTCTTTCTCACTGGAAATCCAGTTGCAAAAAGGCCGCCTGGTAACACCAAGCTTAATATAACCTGAAAGAGAAATCAACTAGTTGACTATTACTGCCTTCTCTTGTAAAACACCTGATTTAAAAAAAAAAATGCTTTTTAAAAATAACTTATAATTGTTATATTTAATTTGTTTTCTGGAGATCATCTCAGGACACCCCACTTTGTGGTCACAATCCCTGTTTCAGGAACCACAGATATAAGAATTGCTATTTAAAGCATGGGGTGGTTTTTTTTTTGTTTTTTTTTTTTACAACTTCAACTAGTATATTTTGCAAAAAAAACAAAAATCATTATTTTCTCAGAAATTGATAGTTTTTCTTCTTTTTTTTTCTGTTTGTGCTATGGCAACTTGTTTGTATAATGCTGTGGCCAGTCACAATTTATTTGGTTTCTTCCATCAATACTCAAATGTTTTGTGATTTTTAAGGAAACCATGATAGACCATGCTTTGCGAACCATCTCCTACATTGCCGACATTGGCAACATTGTGGTTCTGATGGCCAGGCAAAGGTTGCCTCACTGTGACTCTCAGGAGAATGTGGAGGTTTCAGACCCAAGTCAGGACAGCAAGCACCAGCACAAGATGATTTGCCATGTGTTTGAATCTGAGGATGTGAGTTCTGTTGATCAGCATGCTATTTTTGCTGTAATAGAAATTTCACTCTTGAATTACTTAATTCTAAGTTTATCCTTGCCCCAGGCCCAGTTGATTGCCCAGTCCATTGGCCAGGCCTTCAGTGTGGCATACCAGGAATTCCTAAGGGCAAATGGTATCAATCCTGAGGACCTTAGTCAGACAGAATACAGTGACCTGATGAGCACTCAGGATATGTATAATGAGGATCTTGTTCACTTCTCCAGATCTGAAAACTGCAAAGATGTAAGTTGACAACGAATTATTCAGTGATATTGTGGATTCTATTTTTTCTTTATTAGAACTACTATGCATAGAAGAAAAATAATTAATTTGACATCTTGTAGGTATTATCTTACTGACTTCAAATGTTCATCTTTCAGTATGCAGTTATTCACAAGTTAACCAAAAATTAATAAAAAATTAAATAAAGTGGGTCCTGTTTCAATTTTTTGTCACTACCCACTGGTGGCAGCAATATCCCCAAAAGAAGTTAAGGATCCTAAACATTCTGTAAAAAAAATTCAGGAAGAAGACAAAGACACTTAGCAGATGAGACAGCTGAACATAACCAGAGATCCCACGTCTGTGGTGCTTATTTTAGATGCAGCTATATCATTAAGATGCTTTTTGTCTCAGTGCAGAGATATTCACACTTATAGTGTATAATGTAGCAACGACAGTTCCAGAGTTTTTCTTTTATGTGTGCTGTTGTCTTTCTTTTGGTTACTCTTTTTTTTTTTTTTTTTTTTTTTTTTTTTTTATATGTCAGGTGTGTATAGAAAAAGCTAAAGGTGAGATTCTGGGTGTGGTCATTGTGGAGAGTGGATGGGGCTCCATTCTACCTACTGTCATCATTGCCAATATGATGCATGCTGGCCCAGCTGAGAGGTCTGGTAGAGTCAACATAGGGGATCAGATCATGTCAATCAATGGAACCAGTCTGGTTGGACTACCCTTGTCAACTTGCCAGAGCATCATAAAGGTATGTGCATGATATTTAACAGTCAAGTGCTCCAAACTCCCATCAACCAGTGTTTCCAGAGTGTACTGTTCTGCTGGAGATGGTTACAGCCACTCGTGTGTCACAGATTTTTTAAATGATCATTGTAGATATCCAAAAAAATGCAAGAAATGTAAAAAAGTTACACAAAATGTCTTTAACATTGTATTTCTTACTGACATGAGAAATGAAACTGCTCACATACAGCATTCTGATGTCATTAGTAGAAGATGTGGCCAAACTCAGTAATATTAAGATTAAGATAAGTTGGTACATGACTTGAGCTTGTTGTGACAAATAGAGCTGTATGCTGAACTGAACTGAGTATCAGTATTAATATAAACCACAAAAATATTTATGTTGAATCTGCAACTCTAAAAAAAACTTGAATATGAGTTATAAAATGTATTTCCCTTTGTATTTATGTTTAAATGTATCTATGTATAAAGTATTTTTGAATTGATTTCAGTGACAGAAGTGTTATTGTAAAGTTAATTATCAAATCTAAGACTAAGTTTACTCCAGAACTGGAGTTCATGGGAGCCACATCTTTTTCTTCTCTGACTGACTCTGCTGTTTTTTCATGTTCATCAATACCACAGCAAACGTTTGTGTCACTTGGTAACAGAGCAGTGTTAATTACACTGCATGACAAGTTGCAATTAAATATGCAACAATGTCTGTGATATTTAATTCAAATGTTGCTTCAACAAATGAAAATCTTTAACATATGCACCAATCTACTGTAAAAGTTTTTTTAGATACAGTATAGCATACCAGTTCTTTGAGAGTAAATTATGATGGACAGAGAATTGGCGCCCCCATATTATGTGATGGGCTTAGAAGGAGGTGTGTATGAACATGAAAATATATGGGTGATATTCCTTTTCTGTTTGCTATAGATTTTTTCTTTTGCACCACTTAAGGTGCCAGCATGTTGGAGTAAAATCATTACTTTCATCTGAGTTATTGTTTTTAAAAACTTTTTTTTTTTTTTACCTTTCTGGCTGAAACGATGCTTTTTGGATAATTATTCCCCTGGTTATGGATGCTGTGTGGGATTTTTGCTGATTTTTTTTTTTATCAGAAACTCCAGAGTACACAAATGGAGGCTTCGACAATCAACAGGATCAATGACTACCTGACAAGAAGACCACAGTTTGACACAGCAAGACTGAAGACACAGCAGTGAACAGTATACAAGAAGGGTCAGAGCAGACTGTACTGCTTGAGGAAGCTTTGGTCCTTCGGTATTTGCAGCAAGATGCTGCAGATGTAATTTACATCTGTTGTGGAGAGAGCAGTCTCCTCTGTGTTGGGGTAGCAGCGTCACATTCAGTGACTCAAAAAAGCTCAACAAGGCTGGTTCTGTTCTGGGGACTGTTCTGGAACCTCTGGAGCTGATTTGGCGGAAAAGAATTCTTAATAAAATGAAGAACATTACAAACAACAATCCTCTTCATCAAACTTCATCCAACAACAGAGTGTCTTCAGTCAGAGGCTTCCTCAGAGCCGCTCTAATACAGATCGCTACAGAAAATTCTTCCTGCCCACAACAACATCATCTACAACATCTACAACAACTCTAATATAAGTTACAACAACATTTAATGTTCCTTTGGGGTTAATAAAGTTTTTTTGAATTTGAATTAGATACTCTTTTACTTTTGGACATTTGGTATGATGTTTAACTATAGCAACAGTCTGTTTTTTTTAACAACCAGCTTTTGAGTTATTGGCAACTCAAAAGCTCAAGTAATGCTTGAGTTGAGTTGCTTTACAACCTCAAATTTCAGATGAGTTGAAAACAAGGCATCATGGATGCAGAGCAGGAGCAAAAAGGAGTGAGAGAATGAGGAAATTTAAACCATCTCTTCCAGTGATCATAATGGGCAGCGTGAGATCTTTGGCAGAAAAAACTGAATGAACTCCAAGGAGCCAGCCAGAGTATCGGGAATGCAGTATTGTGAGACATGGCTTTAGGATTTCAACACCTTGTCAGCTGCACTACCAGAGAAAACAACATTTGTTGCAAATGTTAAGAATTTATACATGTCAAAAAGCAAGACCTCCTCTAGGTAAATCGAATCACAATCTTGTTTTTCTCAGCTAGAAGTAATATCAATCTCTTGTTTAGAGAGATGTGATAAAGAGATGATGATGGTCACCCGAACCTGAACAAGACCTGCAGAATTGTTTTGAGGCTATAGACTGGGATGCACTTGTTTCAGCCAAATGGAGAGGACACCAATGCCATGACTGAGTGTGTTACCAACTATATAAACTTCTGTGTGGACAACATCATCTTCACCAGAGCAGTGAGATGCTTCCCTAATGCAAACCTTGGATAACCAGTGTTCTAAAGGAATTTCTAAACAAGAAAAAAAAGGGGCCTTCAGGGAATTATTGAGGAATACACAGAAGCAACTTAAAGTCAAAATTAGAGGAGGTGTGCAGGAAGAAGCTGGAGAGCAAGCTTCAGCAGAACAGTATCAGAGATGTGTGGTCCAGGGTGGAAAAGATCACAGGCTTCAAGCAGAATGAGGATCTGTTCAATGAAAGTCTGAACACAGCAAATGAACTGAATACATTCTTCAATAGGTTCAGTTCAGGAACAAGCTCAGCATCCTCCTCTCCAACCCCAAGCCAAATACACCCCCGACCATCCTTTGGCGCACAGTTAGACTTGTCACACCTCAAATGTTTTGTCTTCCAGAGATGCTGGTCCTCCCTTTGTGTACCCCTCCTGTCTGTCTGTCTCTAGAAGTCAGATGAAAAGACAGCTGGAGAGACTTGAACTGCAACTCGGCTGCAGGTCCAGATGGAGTCTTGAAGGTCTATGTTGAACAGCTCTGTGGGATTATGCAGCACCTTTTCAACCTTAGCTTGACCCAAGAGAAGGTTCCAGTGCTGTGTAAGATATCCTGACTTGTTCTGGTACCAAAAGGAAACTCATCCATCTGTCGTCAATAACTATAGACCTGTTGCCCTGACATCCCACATCATGAGGGTCCCAGAGACTCCTTGAATCAAGGGTCCATCTTTGGACGTGGTTGTACCCCCTTTTTACCATCCTTTTATCCTATCCTAATTTGATACTTCTATCACAATACTTGTAGATATTTCTTTCATATTTGTTTAGTGATTTGTACATTTTGAGAGTAAACAAATCCTACATCCTTTCCTTTCTACAGGGTCTAAAGAACCAGTCTCGGATCAAATTGAATATTGTCAGATGTCCACCAGTAACCACAGTTCTTATCAGGCGGCCAGATATGCGCTACCAGCTGGGATTCAGTGTCCAGAATGGCATTGTGAGTAGTGCTGGGATTTTATTCTTTTAGAAAAATATGTTTACAGGCTGTCAACTTTTTGATTGAAGTTGTGTTTTGCATCTGAAGTAACTACTGTACCTATCCATTAGATTTGTAGCCTTATGCGTGGTGGTATTGCTGAAAGAGGAGGTGTAAGAGTGGGTCATCGTATCATTGAGATCAATAGTCAGAGCGTGGTGGCAACTCCCCATGAAAAAATTGTCCAGATCCTGTCCAACGCTGTGGGAGAGGTGAGACATTTCACAATACTTAGTATGCCAGTTAATTTCTGCTCCTTAGAACTTAAAAGGAACCCATATAAGGGTGCTGAAGTTGTTTTCAAAGTTTCTTATGGCAAAAAAAAGATGTACTGTCATTTTCACACAATTTGGGGGATTTATTAATTGGTGCTGGTACATGTGGGTGTAAGATAAACTTTAATCCCACGCCAGATCCCTGGTTTTTACAGTGCTATGAAAAAGCCTTTCCCCTCTCACTTTTTCTTCTGTTTTTCCTTTCTTTTTTAAACATATCATCAGACAAATTGAATAAAGATAACCTGAGTTAAAACAAAATGCAGTTTTCAAATGTTGCTTTTATGATGATTTCATTAAAGGGAAAAAAATCTGTTGAAACTAACCTGGCCCTATGTGAAAAAGTAATTGTCCCCTAAACCTAATAACTAATTGTGCCACCCTTAGCAGCACAACAACTGACATCAAGAGCTTGGGATAACTGGAAATGAGTCTTCAACATCACCACTAAAGAATTAGCCCACTCTCCTTCGCAGAAATGTTTTAATTCAGCCATGTTTGGAGGGTTCTTGAACATGAACAGCCAGTTTAATGTCATACTACAGTATCTGAGCTATATAGTCCAGACTTTGGTTCGGCCACCCCAAAACTTCATTTTTTGTCATTCAGAAAGTAGCCTTTCTCAAGCCTTGGGGGACCAAGAAGTTTTTTTTGACCAATGTGAAACTGGCCTTTATTTAACCATAAAGTTAAGGTTTATTTGCCCATATGGTCAGCAGTGGTTTTGGCCTTGGAACTCTCCCATGGAGGCCATTTTTCTCAGAATCTTTTTTTTTGTTGTTGTTGTTGTAGTTGAATCATAAACTCTGCCCTTAAATGAGGCAAGTAAGACCTGCAGAGCTTTAGATGTTGGTCTGGATTGTTTTGTGATCGCATGGTTGAATTGTTGTTCTTGAAGTAATTTTGGTTAACCAGCACTGCTGCATATTTTCTTCAGTTATGGATTCTGGTTCCCACTTAAGTTCTCTGGTTTCCCAAAGTCTTAGAAATGGGATTGGAACCCTTTCCATACTGACAGATGACAATGACTTTGTTTTTTAATTGTTCTTAAAATGTTTTACTTGATTTCTTGCTCAGAGAGGTCAGAACTGTTTTCTGTATTTTTTCAGATTATCCAATATTAAAATTAGTTTCATGGTCTAAAAAATTAAGTGTGATTAAAAAAAAAAAAAAAAGCAAAACTGAAGAAATCTGTAAAGAGGCAAACACTTTTTAAAGCCCTGTGTGTGACTATGCTGTTCAGGGGAACATTTTTACATTAATATTGGTGCAAAATAAAGTTTACCTGCACAGGAGTTCAGCAGAGTCATGATTTTCTAATTTAATTTGAAAATCAAGAGAGTCTGACTGAATAAACATATAGGCTGCACAAAGTTGAGTTCTTGCAGTAGCCAAAAAACCATAGAGAATATAATCTCAAAATATTGCAGTTTAACAACCGACCTATTTAAGAACATTGGTTATTGCATAGACATGACCACCATGTAAGTCTTATGCCTTATTTGTGCACAGGAGGCAATGGTTTTTTTAAGCAAACTTTTTTTTTTTTTTTTTTTTAATACAGAGCTGATTTCATCTTCCGAGGTGTAATAAAAGTTATTACAAAATTTTCATTTAAAGAGGAAAAACTGTCTTCAGAGTGCCAGTTTATTCACCTTAAATAGAAAAACCTTCCTATGTCTTTCTCAGGTTGGGCTTTTGTGTTTGCAAATAGAGGCTGTTTAGTATTTTGGGTGCTGCTGGTTTAATAAAATGCAAACACAAATCTTATTTAATAACCTGAACCTGTAACTTTCATAATGGGTTTTTTTGGCTTCACGGCCACAGCAAAACTCAGGAATCCTCAGCATCCTCTGACTTTCCCAGTTTGAATTCCAGCTTTAGGGTGTGTTCTTTTATTTCAGACTGGGAGTTTTGAAAATCTGACTTCATTTGCTTCTCATTTCCTTATGTCGTCTTCAGAAAGATGTCTGGTTTAACCTCACTGCTAAATTGTTACTCCTGGTTTGTTGTCTGTCTTTTAGATTCACATGAAGACCATGCCTGCTGCCATGTATCGCCTGCTGACCGCTCAGGAGCAGCCTCTCTACATTTGATAAACCTTTCAGACTTTAAACCCACACTTGAAATCAGCTCCTTTCAGTATTGATTACCAGATAAATTGATAGTTCACACATTGAGCTGCTTTCTTGTCATATGGCAACTTAAAACCAAAATTATTCATCTTTCATACAAGACTTTCCTCTTTTGGGTTTATTACATTGAAAAGGATGAGTACACTTTATAGAATGTGAGCCTGCAGTTGCACAAAGCCTAAAATTGTTCTCTTTGTGATTTGTTGTTGCTGTTTGAAGAGTTAACCTAAACTTAAAAATAGAAACATTATAGTATCCCTTTGCTGTTTAGGCAACTACAAGAGCTCTTTGTTTTAAATATGAAAAATAGAAAGTTCTCTTAGTGTGTGGAATAATAACATTTATGTGCTGAGACATACATTACAAACTTTGCTTCCTCTTTGCATTCCAACCTTGTGTGCTGATGTACTAAAATATTACACCAGTTGGACAACACTCAATCATCCAAGATCTCCTTTGGAAATCTTGGTTAAAAAAAAAAAAAAAAAAAAAGGATGTGAAGACATATTTTCAGTTATTTAACATATTTCCTGTATATTGGAGCCACTTATGGAGTCATTTCCAATATGAAAGCTTTTCATCTCCACTGAAACACCTCATTTTATTGTAGTCTAATTTTCTGGCATCATAAGCAAGTAGGGGAACCCCTCTTTCACTGGTTTGCTGCATGGACCCACTCCAATCCTCCTGTGATCCTGAACTCAAGAAAAACTCAATGAGACTGTGAGTGGGTGTCTAACAGCACAGCTAGCCTCCATCATAGAGCTATCTCGGCCTGCTTGTAGTCTTTATCAGTAATCAGTGTCAGTTTATGAAGAATGTTATTCTATACCATCAGTTTAATCCACAGTGCTGGCAGTGCATTTTAATTCAGTTCAAGTCAACATTGTTTTCAGCATAGAAAACAATGTTGATAAATTCTTATACTGATACAGGGATTTTGCTGGTTTGTACCTTATAGATGCACACTAAGCTTGAAACTTGCAAGTGACAAATGTAAGAGAGAGTCAACTGATGCACAGTTCTCATGTTTTATTTTGTTCACAGAAATACTTCCCATGTTTATAATAACTATATAAATAAATAGTATTTTATGTGTCATTCCTGATTCATTTTAATAGTAATGAACACCAGTCCAACCAAGTTTCACAGGGGGACTATGAAACAAATGGTGACTTTAGGAATGTAGCTTATTGTTAAACAAAGAAATGCACATTTTCAAAATAATAGTTCAACTAGATGGGCTTGTAACAGATTGGAAAATATGAAGAATCTTATTGTTGTATTTTCTACTAAAAGGAAATACAGCCATCAACAGATCTATTACCAGTTCAAAAAGCATTAAAACAAGCTCTGGTTGCATCCAGTCCCTGATCAATTTCTGGTGAATCTAAAGAGAGCTGCACTGAGGGAAAAAACAAAACAAAAAAAACTTACAGCTTTTAACTGAAAGAAATAAAAAGATGCTTGGACTGTTTACTAAAATAAAAAAATTCTCAGGGACGTAAACGATAAAGAGGAGCAGTTAATGTCATGAATGTAATTTGAGCTCATGCAAACAACACTCAAGTACAGACATAATCACACAACATACCAAAGGAACGTGTAACTACACCAGGAATGACTAATCCTCAGTCAGCGTGAGATGGACACAAAATTCTGACAAGTGTGGCAGTAAATGAAACTGGACCAGTGATGTTTAAAACGGTTATTTATCTGTTAAGAACACAACCAAGAAAAGAAATGCAGAAGTGTTGACTGTTGCCCATTCAATTTAATGTCTAACAACGTTAATGGAAGAAAGTTCAACAAAATTGTGACCTTCTGTTTGGACTGTACTGAACTTCAGAGGAGAGAGATAAACAGATTAAACAAAACTGTGAAAACACAGAAGACAGGTCTTTTAGTTTCCATAGAAACATTCTGGTTAGAATGCAGCACCCAGTCCATCATTTTTAGATTCACTACTTCAGGAACAGGGCAAATTACACAAATTGATGTTTTTATTCAAGATGACTGAAAACTCTTTAGAAAGCAGTTGGTTGAGACTAATGCCATCATGAGTGTACACCCAGCGTTCTCCAGTCCAGTCGTAGCGTTTCGGTCCACTGTGAATGCACAAGGAAAAACAAGTAGTGAATAAAATTAGAATCCACATGACTGATGGGCCACTATACTCAGATTTATCTCTATAATCTTAAAGATGATAGAGATAAGTACCCGAAAAAGTTCCAAATAACCTTTGAAAAAAAAAGTGTCTTTGATAGTTTCAGTCAGTATTTAGAACAGAAAAAATATTAGTGAAATAAATAAAAACTTCTGATTGGTGATTTGCCTGGACTAACAATTAACAATATATAACAGCAAGGATACCATGAGCTGCAGTAGGAACTACAGCATAACACTGAAGACTTCACCACAGACTGTGGGTAGTGGTGACTTTAAAGTGTCCTATTGTCATTAACACTTTCAATTCATTACTTTTCTTTGAATTACTTACTTTCTATTCACTCACAAATGTGCACACATTCAAATACACACATTGATCGGCAACTTGGAGTTAAGGGCCTTGCCCAAAAGCAAATCAACATGTGGCAGGAGACAAAACTGGATCAACTCCACACCTTTACAACTGCAAGATAATAAACTATACTTATTGAGCCACAGTCATCCCAAGGCCAAAACAACTTAGCTGAGTTAGAGATACTTGATGAGCTAATTCGGAACGTTGACTTGGAGAGATGTTTGTGGACTTTAAATACATGTTCTTTAGACATCCAGCATTCCTGCCTGTCAAAATAACAATCCCGAACCGGCTACAGAATCGGTGATTAAGGACTTTCCTTGACAATTCCAAGACCTTAAAGGGTCAGATCCAACTTCTTCAGTCTGTTGCTCAGCAGTTACGTTTGAGAATGGTGTCTGATCCAGGCTGTGATGCTGGTAAATCTGTTTTCAGCAACACAGCAGTCTTCAGATAATCATGAAGCCTCTGAAACCTGAGGATTATATCTATATATCATTCTCTTTCATTTATCTTTTTATTTTTACATTTGTTTCAGTTTTTAACCAAATAACAGTGCCACAGGAGTCATAGTCCAAACTCGAGAAAGTCAGACATTTTTGTGAACTGTATTAATGTGCCTTTTGAAAATGTTTACAAATTTTACTATTTTGAAACTGATTTTTAAATGTTTGAACAATCATGTGTCAGCACTGTTTTCCGCTCTTATCGTCAGACGTCATACACTCTCAGACCTTCCATCCGAGTCACTGTCAGTGGGGACTGCATAGTTCCAAATTTTAAAACATCATTTGGACAGTCTTAGGCTCTTAAACTCTGGAACTCTCTTCCCACTAACCTAAAACCTAAAACTAAAGAAGGTGGGATGTCTGTTAAGATCTTTAACAGAGCTCAAAAACAATGGCTTAAGCCTGGGCAAAGCTGCTCACATGGGAAAATGTAATGAATGTCCTTTTAACGCCAGCTGAACATTCTTCTTTGCAATTTTTTCTTTTCTGATTTTCCTCTTTTTTTTTTTTTTTTTTTTTTTTTTTTTAATTGTCCTCTCTTTTTATTCTTCAAAAGCCTCCTATGGACTGGTGTTGAAAATTAGCAAGGCTGCTATAACAAAGAAAAACAATGCATCTGGTATTCCAATGTATTTGTAATTGTTCATAATTAAATAAATTAAATAAATAATTAAACAATAATAAAACTGAATAAACTCTGCATACAGGTGAGCCTGTGTATAAACCCAGGGGTGGCAGCTAGAGGCATCATTCACAACACAATGAATGATGCCTCTTGAATGATGACCAAGGGCCATTCAAGTAGTTTTTTTTTTTTTTTTTTTTTTTTTTTTTTTTTTTTTTTTTTTTTTTACTATTAAAGATGATGCATTCCATTTAAATATCTTAATCACAAGACTGAAACACAAGTGGCACAGAGTGCAATCTGCCAGAAAGAATAGAATGAGAAAAAACAGCATTTTGGGATGCTGAGTACAGTTTCTGCGCTGGGCTGGTGGTTAGCATCAATGCCTCACACAAACAAGGTCATGAGTTTAAATCACAGCTGCGGCTCTTTGATGGGACTTTTGCATGTTCTTCTCATGCATGCATAGAATTTCCCCCCAAGTACTCTGGTTTTCTTCCACTATCCAAAAACACTAGGAATTTCGCCTCATTTTAAATTATATCTATTAAAAATTAACTCAGTTTTTATCTATTAAAAATTAACTGAAGAAGTGTTAAAAGGAGAAATAAAACTTCAAACAAGATAATTAAATGTAGGTTATATATTACATTGCAATATATCATTATATTATATAATTACTGTAGCTAGCAAAAGTATTCATACCCCCTGATATTTCCATATTTTGTCACATTACAACCACAAACATAAATATATTTCATTGGAATTTTAGGTGAAAGACCAACAATTGTGATGTAGAAAGAAAATTATACATGATTCAAAACATTTTTTACAAATAAAAAACTGAAAGTGAGGTGTGCAAACGTAGTCAGCCCCCTTTTCTCTGAGTGCAACCAATTGCCTTCAGAAGTTGCCTGATGATTGCTAATGACTAAATAGAGTCCACCTGTGTGTAATCTAATCAGTGCAAATCCAGCTGCTCTGTGACGCCTCAGAGGTTGGTTAAGAGAATACTGGGGAGCAAACAACATCATGAAGTCCAAGGAACACACCAGACTGGTCAGGGATAAAGTTGTGGAGAAGTTTAAAGCATGATTAGGCTATAAAAAGATTTAAAAAAGATTTTAAACACCTTATAGAGCACTGTTCAATCCATCATCCGGAAATGGAAAGAGTGGCGCAACTATGGCACACCCAGCTGGTAGAAACATGCCCTAAAAGACTGCAGCTATAATTGCAGCAAAAGGTGGCTCCATAAGGCATTGACTCAGGGGGGCTAAATACTTTCATAAATACTTTTCACTTTTTTTTTCAGTTTTTTATTTGTAAAAAATGTTTTGAATGATGTATAATTTTCTTTCTACTTCACAACTGTGTAGTCTTTCGCATTCGCAATGAAATATGTTTGTAGTTGTAATGTGACAAAATATGGAAACTTCAAGAGGTATGAATACTTTTGCAAGCCACTGTATATTATCTTATCTTATATTATAAACAACATTGTAGTTCTACCTGGTAGGAGAAGAAAGCCAGATCTGTCTGTTGGGTGTCTGTTTGTTGATGACGTAGGTTCCATGGCCTCCCCCCACCTTTATTGTCAACACACCACTCTGTGTACACATTGAGAAACACACAGTTACACGCTGTCTTTCATATAAGTTAAACAGAAATTTTGAATCAAGTAATTTTTTTAAATGAAATGATTTGTTATCTATTTAGATAACTATCTATTATAAATTTCCATGTTAAAGGTTCTAGAATGTGGATGCAAGACAAAAAGACAAGACAAGCCAAGGCAAGAAAAGGAGCCTCAAAGATTCTGATCATACTTTCCTTCACATCTTAAACGAGATCCACAGCAGGAAACAATTGACAATCTGTGGAGGGAGCTAAAGATTAAGGCAAAAAGGTCTTCCAACCTCAAAAACTTATCATCATTAAAGACAAATGGTAGAAATACCAGTGAAAACCAGTGATTCGGGCCACGGATGGCCTTATCTGCTTTAGGTTCTTTAGTTTACAAAAGATTAAGAAAAAAAGGAACTGAGATTGCTATTTAAAAAAAAGAATGTATAATTCTTCTGAAATATATATAGTTCTTCCATGATCATTGGATCAAATCTGAAACATTGTTTCAACCATACTGATATATAAAAAAAAAAAAAAAAAAACATCAGTAATCTAATTTTCATCATCTTGACCCATCATTTAAGGTGGACAGAAGGCCAGGTTGTCTGAATATGGAGCCTGATGTGCAGGAACCATGAAATTAACACACTCAGAGAACTTTAGTTAAAAAAACGAATTCTCCAGTGGACCCAAGCACCTCCCCAGACCATGAGGACACTGGAAGGAACAGTAGCCTGTCATAGAATCATTCTCACCTCTCTACAGTTCTAAATCAGACTGACTCTGAAGAAACGCAGAACAAAACAGATGTTTACTTCCAAATAGGTTTACCAGACTGTTCTTAACCATTTACAATGACTATGTTTTCCAGTTTTGTATCCTGTTTACACAAAAATGTTGTTTTTTCTGTCTCCTAGAAGATATTCTGAGCTGACCATGTGAAGCGTAATGCCTTACAGAAAAGATAACATCATAGTCTGTTCCAGTGAAAGCTTCGTCTGCAAGATCTTCAAAGTAATCAGATAGAGCATCCAGCGTCTCATCTGCCAGCTTCTCAAAGGCTGCTTCTGAAAGCTCCCTTTCAAGCAGAGGACACAAAAGATAATTATTTGGGAAACTCAACAATTACTGGTGATACCTTAGGGAAACAGTAACATAGGAATACCTTATCTGCACATGGGTTGGTTTCTCATTTCTTCTCGGAGTTAGAGAAAGGTTTCTGATCCAGCCATCATCAAATCTTCTCCGGCCACACTGATGTGGAAAGAACACCTAAGATCAGGTCATTTAGCAATGACCAGCAAGGTTACAGTGAAGTTTAATATGGTTTGGTGTTGACTTTATGTGTTCTATATGGATTCTGTGTCATCGACCAAGTCACACAGTTCTGAAGTGAATGATTCTGTACAACATTTAAAAAATTAGATGGTTAGCTTATAAAACATTCACAGAAACAAACAATATCCAAAGCTTTGAACATGTCATGGATCACTGTTCTATCCGTCATCATCATCAAATTAAATCTTCACACCAAACTGGAACACATCATCCTCATTGTAAAACTTTGTGGTGACAGTATCATGATCTGATATGCTTTAACTCAGCTTGACAGTTCAACATGCAGACGGAGCTACAACAGAATGGTCCTTCAAGTTGTATTCATGTGTTCGAACAGCCCAGTGAAAGTCCAGACACAAATCCAGTATGGAATGTGTTAACAGAAGTTTTAAATATCAACTCAGGTGGGTTAAACAGAGATAAACACCACACTTTTCAGATTTTGATTTTTAAAAGAATTAGAAGAAGAAAAAGAATACCTTTATTAGTCCCCAAGGGGGAAATTACATTTCAGAACTGCCCATCTGTAGACAGGTGTCTGAAGCTGCAGCCATCTTGGGAGGCTCTGCCCTTTAGACATCCTAAGACTTTGCAATATGCACCATTCCACTGGTCCATCACATAAAGATTTCAACAAAATAAATCAAGGTTCATGGGATATGAATAATATTGCAAGGGACTGAATGTCACAACCCCGAGCTGTCCACTAGAAGTCCCTTTGTAAAGAAATCATTGTTATACTAATCATTAAGCCTGTCACAATAAGCAATAAATCAATTAATTGCATGATAAATTAAAATTTGCTCAATAATTTTCATTTGCATGCATGCTTGTTTTCCTTGTGTCTTTCTCTGTTTCTACCAAAAACTGGCTTATAAAAACTTTCACTCCGGTGCATCATTCTGAGCTCTCCTCTTGCTGTTTCCTTGGCGTAAGGAGGAGTGAACTCTCACGTCAGTTACTTGCTAGGCACAGATTGTAGCATGAGAAGTAGGAAGCCAGAGAAACTCTAGCTGAGTTATTTAAATGGAGTGTTTTTGTTGCTAGTTTGCACTTTTTGTTTATTGATTTTGGATATTTAAAACGTTTAATGCTGTTATTATTATTATTATATTATGTGAAAATAGTCTCAAAACAATAATATTGTTTATCACAATGATTTTTGGGATAATTATCAATGACAAAAATTTGTTATGGTGACAGGCCTACTTATTATTGACATTAAATGTCACCAGGGTCATTTTACTACTTTGTAAACAACCTCCTTGAATATCTCCAGGTGCTTTTATTGTTGTATACCTGTTTGATTTTATGGTAAAATCATTGTTTTATTGGTCACTTTTTAATGGTTTTCACAAGTTATCTTTTTAAAATGCTGCAACATCATGAAATCAAACTGTTTTCAGTAATTCTCACGACCCTGCAAGAATAAGTGTTCTAGAGAATGGATGGATGAATGTCGGGCTGAAACGAATAACCGCTTTAATCGTGATGAATCGATTATTGAAATAATTGTCAACTAATTTAGTAATCAATTAATCATTAACTGGCATATACAGACTCAAAAAAAAAAGGTCAATTGCTGAAAGAAAAACATACTCAGAGCAGTAATTAAGCCAAAATTGTAAAAAAAACAAAAATAATAATACATAGATTATGCATACAAGATAAAAAAAAAACCTTTATCTGCATATATATTCTACCCAAACCTCCTCAGGTGGCATAGATTTAGCTTCACCTGGTTCAAATTCTGAAAAAAAAAAAAAAAAAAAAACTGCTATTAAGCACCTTTCAGCAGATTAACCATTCATTAACTGGTTAATCCAAAAAATAGTCAACCGATCAGCCCTACGCTGTATTGATATCAAGTCAAACAAACGTCTGAGTTTAAAAGTATTGTTAGAAGTATTTTTTTTTTCCGCTGCAGATGCACATATACAACACACAAATGATCAAGCATTCACTAAAGGAATACTATGTTATTGCATTTTAGGCAATAAAATGTTTATTTTCTTATTTGCAAAGGAACTGAATTATTTGTTTATTTGCATCCTTTAATGCATTTCTAATATTGCATAAAAAAATAGGCTTAAATGAAAAATCTGCAGAAAACACAATTTTTTAAGTCAGATTAATTGATAGATTAATCGATAATTAAAATAATCGTTAACTGCAGCCCTAGATGGATGAATGGATGGATGGATACTGTAAATATGTATGTTGCACAATTATTTTACCTCGAGAAAAAAAAACACAGTTAAAGCCCAACATCAATATATTTATACATATAAGTGAAAGTGTGACTAGGTGTGAACAGTCTGACCTCCAAGACAGGATGAAAGACGCTGGGATGTAGGCTGCTTGTCGTCAAACCTCGGGCCTCTTGAAGTACAGAGAATACATGGAGCTAAAATCAGGGGGAAAATTAGGTAACCTAAAAATTTAAAAAGCCAATGTGAAATACACCATTGCAATATCTTTAAATTAAAAATTTATAGTTACAGTTTGACAGTTTCAATAAAAACTGACAAAAAAAATAAAGCAGGCACTAAATTTCTGTTCTCATAACAATATAATTTGTTGTGAAGTCAATACACGGATGTTTTTTTAAAAAGCAAAACCCAAAACATTTAGAACTCTAAGTTACAGGTAGGTGTTCTCCTTCACGTTTTAATAGGAAATACTGTTCAACAACTATCCGCTTAAAGGGCTGTTCAGCTCAAAACTCTTCAACTGGAAAACACCACACCGAAGTTTGGTAAGATGCAAACTTCAGCGGTTCCTGAGTGGCAGTATGCCAATTTCACCTCGTAGTGATAATAGAACAAGTTTGCAAACCTTATATAGTGTAAATGTAACTTCAGACAAATGTTAAGTTAGCTTTCATCCTCAAAATACTCTGAAGGAAAAAAAAACAAAGTGAATCTGTTTAAACATGCTTTGGACTTTTGGGGGATCTGCTGATTTGGCGAGTTGCTTATGAGACTGATTTTCTGGCAGAAATGACAGACACCGGTGGAAGGTTAAGGCAACAGCAGGTACAGTCCACTTAAGGGGATCAGAAATCCTAAAACACGATTCTTCCACGCTTATTCATAATAAAGTTAGGGGGGGGGGTGTAAATATAGATGATATAACATGTAATAATGTTTTATAACCCCTACACTTGTCATTCTTACCTATTCTTATCCGAGACTAAATAACAGACCCCCCCCCCCCCTCACACACACACACACACACACACACACACACACACACACACACACACACTCCTCCCCCCGGTAGTTTACGCCGTGAAGCAGTTTCAAAACCATGTAAGCTTCCTGTGTGGATGAACAGCTCGATATTATCTATGGATGTTACCTGATGACCGCATGTCCTCGCAGTTCTCTTCGCTGTTCTCAGGTGCAGCTTTATACCTGCAAGGTGACAGATCTGTGGAGAAATCTTCCATGTTTTAGTAAAACGGAGCATTATCTGCTGCCACACCACACCGACTCATCAACAGATTAAAGTAGCATTCTTCTTCTTCTCCTCCTCCTTTCGTTTTTCTTCTTCTTCTTGAGCCTATTGGCTGTTGGCAAACAGTTTCTTGACGCGCATTACCGCCACCAACTGATGAGGAGTATGGATCAGAAGGGCAAGATATCCACGAAGTTGATTCTTCTTCTTCTGTGTTTAGTGTTAGGTAACTTAATGTGCATTGCCGATGGAGGCTTCTCTCCTTCCGTCCATCATCTATTTTCAGTCGCATGGCTGTGGATGTCTTTCTCCAGAGATCAGTGACCAACAAACAGAATACAGCAGGGGAGATTCTTGGCTCATTTTAGAGGGTGTGTCAGTAAAGTGATCAACCATATCAAATTAGCTGATTTATTGACAGATCTCTGGAATTACTAAGTTTTGTCTCATCAACTGTCACACTTACTGATGTGAGCCTTCAGACTGAACTGCCCACCCCTGTGTTGTACCACACAGGGGCCATGGGGGCCACACAGGGGTCGTTGGCCATGATGGAAGATCATTACAGTTTCTCTAGATTACATAGGTGACAAGGCTCGCCTACTTAATGCCACCACTTTATTAATTTAGCATTGATTTTTTTTTTTTTTTTTTTTTTTTTTAAATTAGCCTTCATTCTGTTCCTTAGCCTACTGGTAGGAAAAAAATATTCTATCCACTGATCCTGAATTCTAACCCACAATGTCTTTTCCATTTACATGCTTCCATTTTTCTAAGACAGAGGTCTGCAACCCAGACCCAGCCCAGAGCCACAAGTGAACCTTCCACAATGGTTCTTAATAACTTTGGCTAAACATTATAAAGAACTAACTAATGTTTTTAAAATATAAATATAATAAGTGCAGGTTTTTAGCAGTTTTTTCCTGCAATATTTGCATTGAATTTCTACAGAGAATGACGCTTTTTACTTTCATGAACATCAAAAATAATCCTACATCAGTTCATCTTGTTTCTTCTTGTGCATTCCGCTGCGTCTTCTTAAACTCCCTGTCGGTCATGGCAGATGCCCATGACCAGGTTCTGTTGGAGGTTTCTTCCTGTTAAAGGGGAGTTTTTCCTCTCCACTGTCGCTAGATGCATACTCGGTATGAGGGATTGCTGTAAAGTCAACAACACAACGCAAGTGATTTTCTGCTGTTGCGACATGCTCGTCCAGGAGGAGTGATTGCTGCAAGTTAATAAGGTTTAATTAGATACAAATCTTTTTTTTAACCAATGTTAAGAATAAACTAAACTTGACCACATTGTTTGATAACTAGAATCTTTTGGAAAGGATGTATGATTGAATTGACTTATTTTTCTTTTTGTAAAGTAGCTCGAGATGACACGTTGTGAATTAGTGCTCCATACATTTTGGGATAGATCTGTTTTAATAACATACACTGATTTACTGTCTCTTTATGGTTTAACATTATTTTTGACTTTTATTGATTACCATAAACTTGATCTATTCATTGGCCTGCTAGGCCATATTACATGTCTGGTAAACCCAGGACCTTCTTGCTGGTAAATCTTAAATCTAAGAACTACACCAACAGCACTGCTGTTTACAAAGGCTTGTCTTGCTGTCCCAAAGACTTCCTTTGTTCAACAGAAATCTTAATAAGAACAACAAAAGTAAGAGGTTGTGTCTGGACAGAGATAATAGAATAGAATAGAAATACCCTTTACTGTCCCACAGTAGGGAAATTAAGGTGTAACAGCAGCAAAGTGACAGGCATGTAGGTTCACACAGCAATAAAAGTATAATAATATATACAAACAAAATTAAAAATAATATACTGTACAATTACAACATGAAATATTGTGCAGTTATCAAAAATAGCATACTCCAATCCAAAGAATGTGCAGCTGAGTATGATAGTTTAAAAATATGTACAAAAATATGAATTTGTCTTTGTGCATTAAAAACTACAGACTATTTACAATATATGAAAAATAAAACTGTGCAAACAACAGGGATGTACAAATACTCGCAGAAATGTTATTTAAAATGAGTAAAACTGCAAATAACAGTGCAAATACCAGCAAGGATGTAAATACTTACTTTGCTGGGAGCAGTGATAGTTATAGAGTCTAACAACTTCTGAGAGGAAGGATCTCCTATAATGCTCCTTTGTGCACTTAGGATGCAGCAGTCTGTCACTGAAGGAGCTCTCCAGCTCAGCAACAACTTCATGCATGGGGTGGGAGACATGCATGCATAATCTTCTGATAAATTAGTTGAATAAAACAATTTAAATATAGTTTTTTATTGTGTATTTCATTGTGCTTTTGAATTGTTGGTGCTTAAAACTGAAACAGAGCAAGTCTTAGAGCAGTGGTGTCCAAAGTCGGTCCTCGAGGGCCGGCATCCTGCATGTTTTTGTTCTCTCCCTGGTGGTAGTAACTACCTCCTCAGCATGCCAATGTTCTGCAGAGTCCTGCTAACGAGCCATCATTTGATCGAGGTGTGTTGGAACCAGGGAAAGAACTAAAACATGCAGGATGCTTGGCTTCAAGGATCGACTTTGGACACCACTGCCTTAGAGCAAGCTGGAGCTGAGACTATCACTGATTCAAACTATTTAAACTTCTTTTTAGTGAGTGGTTTGATCACTGAAAGTCCAATGACGTGAACTTGTCTGTTTTATTGATATTTTTCATTTCCTCTCTTCTCACAAAACTACATAAAATAGTCTTTAAAATGAGCTTAAAGGTTGTCTGTTATCCTAGTGGCTAATGCTAAGCCTAGATGGCTATTATTTATTCTGCTGTTTACAAAATAGCTTTCTTCATTGATGTCACACTCTGTGGTAGCTAACCACTGGCGTCCATAAACCATTAATGTTATTGTTAACGGTGCTTAAAATGAAATTTAAGATAAAAGTAGTGTTAAAGCGCTATCTTCTTTCTTCATTTCAAATTAAATCTATTCCTGCGGTGACTGATCAATAGATTAAGAATCATATTGATTTCTAATATAGCAAATTATTTTCTGAAACATTGCTTTATCAAAATAAAGTTTTTATCTTAACTTTTGCTTTGCATTGTGAACTGGTTGTTTGACACATATCCAGCTGTTGTTCTTAATTTAGTCTTAAATTAATCTTAATTAGCTTAAAGCTAACCTCATTTCCAGTCCTTCAATACAAACCTTGGCCTTTAAGCATAAATATTCATAATGGACAATGATATTTCTGTTTACCATTCTCTAAGTTAATTCATATAACTTACATATTATATGGTACTATTTTGGTGCTGCCTAATTTACAACATATTATTGGTTAATTATTTGTTCATTTTTACGGCTTTACACGTTGGCAGTTTATTAGTTGTCATTATTTCAATTTCAATTTTACTTAGTAGTTTAGCTGAGTGGTATCAGCCTAGTGAGTTTGTAGATTAAAGCATTTTAACTGGAAGGTTTTTGTTAATAAACTAACACTTTTGGACAGAAGTTGTCTGTGTGTATTCTATGTGTAGAGCCATGCTGTTTGAGAACGTCTGTGCTGAACTAAAATTCTTCATCTAATTTTTTTCATATCTAAGCCTTGTCAGGCAGGTATTCATAAGCAATAAGTAAGAATGAAACTATTTGGCTGTTATTTCCTAACAATCAGGTGGTGCCTCAACTTGGCAATTTTGATCTAAATTATCAATTTTGTTAAAAAGTGCCTTGGGCAGTTTTGAATAATAATAATAATTATTCATAGCCAAACCAAGAAATTGTTGCACAACTGCTTTCCAATTTGTCAGCCTCCTGGTCCAGAAGGTCTTTTCTTTCTGCATAAATTTTAGTATCAATTATCAAATTGGAGAAGGTTTTATTTCTTGAAGTATTTTGTATCTATTTTTTAACAATGAACAGCACATTTCTGAGGTCACTCATAAAATGGTCATTATTATGGGTCAATCTGTCATTAAATGTCATAACATTAGCTATCACTTTTATGCAGAGGAGGTTCAGTTGTACTGCCCCTCCAAAATTTCAGAGTTTAAAACTAGTTTCAAAGTAGTTAAAAAATAACTCCCTTCAACTGAACTAGTAGACAGTGTCTGATCATTAGCCTGGAGAGAATCATTTTCTGACTCGACAACAGATTGGACTTTTGAACTCAGCCATCTATGATATTTTAACCTGTTAAGCCTGCCCTCATGAGGGCCAGTCCCTAGGGGTGCTGTTGGATAACCTGTTAAGCCCAACTTTTGGGCTTAAGAGGTTAAACAATTTAGTTGTTGTTTTGGTCCAATGTCTCTTGAAGGTCACTCAAAACTAAATTGTCCTGTTTTTATCATTGGAGAAATATTTCTAACTAAAAGGTTGGTGTCAAAAAAAGGAGTTTGAGATGGTTTTTCATCCTTTAACTTCCTCTTGTCTAGACTATCTAGACTTAGTGGACTTTTTACATTTATGAACAAAAAAAACCTGAATGCCTATAGTCACTCCCAAAATCCCTCAGCAAGACTCTTAAGTTGAACAAAAAGAAGAGCTCACGTCACATCTGTTATAATCTCTTTGCACTGGTTACCTGTTCGTTACCTTACTTTAACTTTTAGAGCCCTGCACGGTCAAGCTTCTTCCTTCATTGCTGAATTGTTTAAGCCACATACTGGAGCCCTCAGGACCTCAAACCAAAATAGACTCATAGTCCCAAGGACCAGGTATAAAACTCAACAAGATCACTCTCTACATTGTTTCAACTCGACTGTGGGGTGAGCTTCTTCCATTTTTTTGGTGTTATTGTTTTCTTGAGAGGCTGGACTCATTTAAAAAGCAGCTGAAGATAGTTTTACTCAAAAAACATTACTCTTATATGAAAGTTGGTCCAACTGAGTAAACAAAACACAGTTAAATACAATATATTTGCTGTGTACTTTATTCCACAAATTTTTGTGGTACAAAATGGTTAACCATTGGTCCTTCACAGGTCCAAAGTTTCTTGGTTGCTTCCATAAATTTTGCATTAGTGGAAATGATCAATTTCTATATAATGATTCTGTGTCAAGTTCTACTTAGGCTTTGTGAATTGAATTTAACTGTAAATATCTGAGTAAAGCAGTACAACTAATTATTCTCACAAAGCTATAGTTTGGAGATGGCAAGTTGATTAACAACTTTTAAAACTACTTTTCTTTAGCATGTGAAAGCTATGCAGATGATATCATGTAAATGCTGACAGGAACACAGCAAGATGCAAATAGCTGGACATAGCATCAGGTCTTTAAAAATATGACGTGTTTAAATTGTGCGTAAATTAGAGCAAACCACTTTTACCAGTTATGTGACATGTAACTCTACCACTAGAACAGCCATTTGAGGTTTTGCTTTTGTTTCTTTTACTTCCTGCCCTACCGTCCCCGTTTGAAAAATGCAGTTTTGAGCTATTTTTGTCCTTTAGGGCTGCTAGTATTATACCACTTCTTTGTCCTTGGATACATGCTAACATGCATAATATGCATAAACATCCTGAGTCATTTTTAGATCATCTGTACTGCTGTAGTTCTTGTTTACTGGGTTCCCCCAGTTCTGCGACAGAGCATCTTTGGTAGCAAAGACTGATGATAAAAAAGGAAACAACAACAATGTGCATAAAGCAACTTTGCTGGTGAGTATGACTACCCAGCCAGAAACATTTATTGAGCTTAATTAAGTCTTACCTTTGTACATATCACAGTTCCTGTGTTTGGTTTGGCAAGAGTGCTTGATGATAAAATCATCAAATACACACAGACGCAGTAAGAAAAACTGTGTTGCTTAAGATATTTTTATGCATTGATCATACTTGATCAAAATATTCTCTTGTATCATAACTAAGAGCTGTGGAAGACAGATGAAGTTTTTCTTCATTGATAAATGATTAATCCCATTCAAACTTGCTGAGTTTTCATGGCTTCCATCCAGTTTCTTGACAAGACCTAACTTCTTTCAGTCTGCATTGAGCCTCTCCTGCTGCATGTTGCCTGAGTCCCATGTAAGTCCACCTTAGATCTGCAAACAAAACATTATGATCACACTCTATTGCATGCTTCTGTTCTTACAACCTATAGGTTGTTCTGTTCAAAAAAGCATGCAGTATATAGTATTTGATAAGAACCAAATTCCAACAACTACCCTATGAATAACCCTGTAGAATAAAGCTTCACCCACAGGTTTATTGTAGCTATGTATAATATAAATCTATACAGGCCACATTTTCCTTTAACTCTGAATTCTAAAGTGCAACACATCTTTAAACTAAATGAGAAAAGCTGAGGAAGTTATAAATTACAGCTAAAATAAAGGGTTTGTGTCAAAAAAAAAAATCCATCACTGGTGGTCACCATTATATTTTGAAATTTTCACAAACCACTAAAACCGACAGAAACTAGGATTTTACCTGTTTCTGTGACACTGGGGTAGAGGGAGGGGAATAGGGGCTCTGTCGGTTTTAAAAATGGTTTTTCAGGGCTGCAGTTGAAGATGAGGGGGTATGAGCTGTGATTGAAAATATACCTTCTAATGTAAGAATTTTCTGTTAGAATACTTGTATTGAAACAAAGTGAAATTTCTCAGGTCCAAAAATTCTGTAGTACCAAACAATATGTCTAAATCGATCTTTTTTGTTTGGCCTCATTAGAAATCTCCAACAAGTTATGCACCAAAAATACTAAGGTGTACTTTGGTGAATGTTTCTGTTGTTCTTCAACATGAACACAAATACTGGATGCAGACATCTGGAAGAAACTATTAATTAGATTGGCACTATTCCATCATCCATAAAACGCTTTGCGAACAAGTTCTAACACTGTACTTTTCAAACAGTGGGCGTGCCCCCTGGGGGGACAGGCGAGTTGTTGGGGGCCACATGAGGCAGGAGTGTCTTTATTCATGCATAAAAGATAAACCAGCCTCGAGTCACTAGGTGGCAGCCATGCTCACACTAATCAACAGGTGGCCTGTTCAACCCAGTAGAAGGAGAAGCCTACACAGACACACCAGTGTACAGAGCTCACCGACGGAGAGATGGAGAAGTTTGTGATCGTGAAAAGAAAAACAGCGGCAGAGGAAAGTGAAGCAGAAAAAGACCAGGAACTGTTACAAAGCCTACAACCCCTGGGGTTTACTGTGAATGCAGAATGTTATGCAGTTTTAATAAGCTAATGAAGCTGACTGTTTACAGTTTAAAGACATTTTGAATGTTACTGTGCTTAGACTAAAAATGAACATCACAATCAATTTTTCTCTTGCACCTTTTCTCTTTTCAGAATCACACAGACTGAGCAGTCTTGGTTAAATTTTTCAAATCAACTTAATAAACTGAACTTGGAGATTATTTTAAAACTTAAAAAAACAATAAAATGAGCTGCAATAAATTAACATTTAAACTATAAATCGCCACAAAAAAATGTATTTTTGCTTTCTATCACAACACAAGTTAAACTAGCTTTTTTTAGAATAGGGAAGCTTCACTAGTATGCTGCAAATGCTTGTGCTGGCACATACAATGACAGGAACACAGGAGTAAAACCTGACTGGATGGGAAATTAATATAGAACTCAAGGATGATTTAAACAAGAGTGGGGGATTTAAACCTTTTAGTTCAAACTTTTTTTGCTCTTACCTGTTGTGAGTCATGTGACTCTTGACGAGGTGCCCAGCAGCCAGAGCACTCATCAGTGAGAGCTCTCCAGCCAGTACTGTGGCACACACAATCCTGGCCAGCTGGCAGGCATTCTCTCCTGGACACTGCTGACTGGCACCTTGGACACCCAGCATCTGAGCAAACACACACACACACACACACACACACACACACACACACACACACAAACTTCTTGAATAAAGATATTAATGAGAAAAATTAAATTCTATGATAAATAACGATGTGGTAAATTATGCCCAACACCATGTGATCTGGATAAAGCTAACATTATGATATGCCCATCAGGCAAGGTGTGACAGCTGTTTCTGCTTCTAGGTCTGAATGATAACTAGAATATTTACTGTCTGGGTTTCATTTTTTAAATGTACTTTCAAATGTCAAAAAGAACTGAACACTATAATCTTCATTTAGCATTAATACATTCTGTTGTTTTCCTGGTAACTTTTGGCACTTTAATTGACTATTTGGAGAGCACACATGTCAGTTTATTTATCTAATAACCTTTATAGTCAGATTTTCTACAGTTTATTCATTTGGTAATATGCAACAAATACATATATTTTTCATTTGTGTGACCAGTTATCTTGCTGATGGAGTGGCTCATCAGTCAATGGAAAGGGTCGCACCTGCCCCAGAACATCTTTAAAAACAGAACAACTTAATTGGACCACATCTTGTTAGGGCCGGAGCTAATTTGTTGTTTACTTATGTAAACAACAAATTACATAAGTTATTTAACTACCATAAATTAAACAACTTATGGTACTCCTGACATTATGAATTTTATATTCCAGGGTTTATCATTTAGTGCAATTCTGACCAGTGTTTTTTTTCACTGAAAACTGTTTTTAGTTTCTTAGTTTTTATTCAAGAATGGTCTGATCAGCCATGATTTAAGTTATCTACATGCTTCATTTTTAAGGTCACTTAGTGCTTGATTTCTCTATGTGGCTGACTGAGTTAAAGTCTGTTATTTTGACATCTTTTAATGGCCCAAACCTACATTTTTGGATAATTTTTATTCTTTTTTTTGTTAATAATACAATACAATTTTGACAGCTTCAATAAACAGAATAAAAACAAGCTGAAAATATTTTTTTTCCCTGAAGCATGACTGATATTAACCAGCCAGTTAGTCGACTTCCTGCAGTACTAAAGTCTACTCTCCTCTGATCATTTAAAGCCTGAATCCAGAGAAGCAAACTAAGTCATTCAGTAATTCACTCAGTAAGTCAGAATGTAAATTTGATTTGATTCTACTAAATAGCACATCCATGAGAAGGTAAATCTTTCACGATAGCACATTTATTTATATCTAAATGCTCCAATAATATATAGAACACCTGATACATTTTTCACACCCTGCCATAGCCATTCACACAAAATGAGAGAACCTGCTGAACTAAACTACCTCTAAGACTATCTAAGAGCCATAAAAAAAAATAAATAAAAAAATAAAAAAAATCACATAGATAATGCAACTAACTTTTTACTTTGAGGAGCATAAAATCCAGCGTTTCAAGCTTTTTTGCATTGTGTCCAATAAAAAAAACTCTTCATCTCTATCCAACTTCAGCACAAACTCTGTAATCTCTCTACTGCAATCGCTGTACCCAAACCAATCTTCTCTGGTCTTTAGCCTGGATTTCAACAACTTTTTATGTGATTTTTTTTTTCACATAAAAAGTAAATGATATTCTGTAAGCAGTTGGTCAGGAGTTTTTTTTTATATCAAGAAAAAAAATGGATTTGCTAATTTAAAAATTATGATTTTCCAACAAGCTGAATAAGAAAAAGTAAAATAAACAATAAGAAATTGCCCCATGTGAAAAGAGGAATGGAGTGTGTTTATAAAACTAGAGGAATCCCATTAAAATTATGCTTGTGTTTAACAGACTCAACTAGCAACTGGAGAGGATTACTTCAGCATTTGTAAATGTTTTAAAAGCCTGATCCAATTCAGTGCAACCATTCGGCCAAATGAAACCAGCTGTACATGGCTAAACTGTAAACAGGAAACACATTTATATTCAGGCATATAGTTTACTAACTCAGCTTTACTATGAGTTAGTGAAACAGGTTTTCAGGTGTGTGTGTGTGTGTGTACCTTGAGGCAGGCTTGTTGCGGGGGCAGGTTGGTGCCTCCTCCTATGGTTCCCACTTCTATAGAGGGCATTGTGCAGCTGATGTACAGGTCCTTCCCTGTTGGTCCTGATGGCTCCATGAGAGTAATGCAGTTACTGCTGCCTACTGACTGGGCTGGGTCCTGGTAACCACATATTGAGAGACATGTTTAATGCTAAAGTGGAATAAACTAAACTGATGCACAATCATTCAACAGAACTATTTTACCTGCCCGCAGGCTATATAGATGGCAGTCACCAGGTTGGCAGCATGTGCATTAAATCCACCAATGCTACCTGCCATGGCTGAGCCCACCAGGTTCTTACTGATGTTAACTTCTATCAGTGCCTCTGTTGTTGTCTTCAAAACCTGAGGAATGCGGAAAACAGGGAAATCAATTGTGAGATAAATACCACCGTGTTTCTGTGTGCTGGAGATGGCTCTGCTCATACTGAGCCTTGTGCTGTTAAAAGAGAGATGTTTCTCCCTACTGGCACCACATGCTTCTTCAGAATGAGGACATCATCCAAAATGAACAATTCAAGGCAATCTGCTGAGCTTTCTTAGATAACTTTTTACCATGACATGGTCAAGTGAATTTGACTCTGTTGTATTATAGCTGGATTGAACTAGACTCTATATAAATAATATGATATCATAAAATAATATGACATATGACAAATAATATGAGTTGTACTGGACTGGTGTTAAGACTGATTTGAATTGACTTCAAACTAACTTTGGACTGAGTTGGATTCTTTATATAATTACTGTGAGAATTTTATGAACATGAATGTTACTGGATCTTTTTTATGTTTAGACTCAAACAAATACTCCCCTCAACCCTGTCATGGACTAAATACTGAAGTAAAAGGACAGATGGAGATGTTGGGGGGGACCTGTTGTTTTACTTTTGTTGGCGAGGAGCAGCTTTAATGACAAGGTTTATATATTATCTTTGAAAATAAATGCAGCTTTATCAAGTTATAAAATTTAAATTAAAAAGAAGATAAGAACAGCAGAATAGTTTAAACAGAATGATGAAGCCAGCAAATACCCAACCAGTACAAAATGTTTTTATCCTTCCATCACAAAATTTCATCTATAGTTCAGGGTCCTATCCTGAACTATACCCTGAACTACCCTACCCAAAATGGCTATTTGCCATTTTGTCTAATTTGGCCCTGCTTCCTGCGGTTGAAAAGAAACAAGGAGAAAAAGTCACCCAGAAAGCTACCACAGTCTTAGGAAAAGGCTCCTGGTAATAATTTCCCAAAAATGTATGCATATAATGTGAAGAAAGTATAATATTACAGGAAACCAAGGTACATCTTTCAAAGCTGCTTTATGTGAAGCATTATCAGCAGTTGCAGGCCTGACTTTTCTTACCTCTTGGACCACCTTTGCAGGGATGGTAGCTTCACAGACTGCAGACTTGCCCCTGCCTTCAATCCAGTTGATAGCAGCAGGTTTCTTGTCTGTACAGTAGTTCCCACTGACCGCAACTAACTGTAGCTCAGGGAAGTGCTGCTGCAGCCTGCTCAGAGCCTTCTCTGTGCCCTGCAGAGACAAGTTTTCTTTAAAAAAAAAAAAAAGCTGTTTACGGTGTCAAACAGTGTGCTTCTATAAAGTGATGAGCACAGATCTGTTAAACAGGTGAAATAACAAACAGCACCCGTAGGGCTGGGCGATAAAATGATAATGATATCTATCGCAATAGACACTTGATCAATATCAACAGAAAATACATCCTATAGAATGTTCAAAAATTTTACTGAACCCCGATCCAGAACCGCACAGCATTCTGGGGGATGTAGGCAGAGGAAAGGCTTCAGTCTCAGGCCCAGCTAAGAAAGGTTGGTGGCATCAACTAATTCGCTCTATGGTTACCTCGCAACAAGGCGTTGTGTAACATGCAACAGCAGTTTCGTGTTGCCCCCAACGTACTCTGGCCTATTTCACTTGGAAGTTCTCACGTAATCAAGGAAGAACAATGCAGACTAAATACAGCTTCATCTAACTTTTTTAACTTTATTTATTTATTAGGTTTCTTGAACTGGGACCTAAGTCTAAAATTTCACACCATAAACATGTGAACTGGTATGACAATAAAAATCCTTGAATCTCACAATCCCGGAGCTGACAGCATATTGAAGAGTTATGGACAGGAGGATTTGGAGCGCTTTTCCGGTGCAGGAGTGCATTCTGGGAGATTTCCTCCTGCTGCCCCTCGTTCAGAGTTATGCTGACTTCTGATTGCTTCAAATGGAGAGAAGTTTCCCTGATTTCTAAACTTTGGCTGAATTGGTGCTTGTAATTCCAGTTTATAGTGTGGCAGCAGAGCTCGTATTCAGCCTGCAGATCAACATCAGAACCCTGAGACATTTGATTACGCACAATCTGGTGTACATGTTCATAAATAAGTGGATAAATTAATTTAATTGTTTATATATAGTTACTGGTTCCACAGTCAGTGGGTTTTCTCATTGTGGAGAAAAAGTTACATGTATTTATCTGCTTGATATGTAATGGTACCATGTGGATTTTCCATTCAGCTTGTTGAATATTAATTAAACCAAATTAAATTTAAATGCAACTGAATTTGTCATGGTTAGTATTTACAATTTGATGGAAAAAATAAATGATGACAGGATTTTTTGTGACACCATCTGTCAAAATGACGGACATCGAGAAAGTCTAACGCAACCTCTGACACACAGTACGCCTGAGTACGTGGGAGCGGTTTTATGTTTGCTATTGTGCCTCATAACTGATTAAATATAAAAAAAGAAGAGGGTGGAGAGAAGGGAGAAAATGAGTGCAACAGCTCAAGAAGACATTGTGAATAAAAGAGGAAAGGTCATGTCACCAGTTTGGCAGTATTTTGGATATAAAATCAATAAATATCGATATTGACTGATGATTATATTGTGATATGTTTTTTAGCCATATCGCCCAGCCCTAAGCACCCATCAAAAGACAGACATTGCACCAATGCATTTGATCTTTACTGCATCTGAATGACTGATAATAAATTCTCTCGACATGGCTGTTCAGTTCCCTGATGTTGAGCCTTATATCACCTGTATCCATCTCAAAGGGAAATTTTAAACAGTTTCTTACTGAGAAAGAGAGAAACACCTTGGGGAATTATACTTTTATTTTGTGTCTAATGAAAAAGGTTGTAATGATGTAAAGATTATTTTCTCATGGTTACCTTAGAGATCATATTCATTCCCATAGCATCTCCTGTCCTGCACTGGAAGCGAATGTAAAGATTTCTCCCAGCCAGGCCAACCAGCAACTTTTGTAGCCGAGCAAATCTACCAATAATAAATTTAAAAAATCATAAACTGTTTTGAAACACAAGAACAAGTGATAACTTTCATAAGTCCTGAAACACATATTTCATTTAAAGTGAGTCTATACACCTGCTACAAGCTGTTTACCTGCTGGTGTTGTCAAAAGCCTCTGTGATGTCCTGAAAACCGTCTGGACTCTCCAGCCAGGCCTTGACTTCAGCAGCCTTACAGGCAGATGGGAGTCTGACCACAGGTCCTCGAGTCATGCCGTCAGCCAGGATACAGCTGCTGGCTCCACCAGACAGCTAAAGCAAGCATTGAAAAGGGATTAAACAGATCTTTACTCATAGAATTATCAATTAGTGTTTAGAAAATTTGTTTGTTTCTAGACAAAAAACCCAAAGGTGAGTTTGTTTCCTCTTATTTCACGTCAATAATCTCAACAGATATAAAGCATTCAGCATTCATGCACTTTTCAAGACCACTGATCACTTTCGCTTTTTTAATTTCAACAAAAAACGTTATGTCCAAAATGATTCATATCCTTCTCCATAATTAGAGAAGTCCCCGTCTTTGATATAACAGCAACACTTATCATAATTGCTGACAAAGTTTTTCATGTGTCTACTGGTATGTTTGATTAATTTATCTTATGCAACGAGCTCTAGGTCATTGAGATTAGAAGGTCTCTTTTCCAACACCCTAATCTGTAGGTGCTTCCACAGATTCTCTTAACAGATTCAAGTTGAAACTGGCTGGGCCACTCCAAAATATTACTTCCAGTCAGAAGAAACCTGTCATGCTGAAACATTTAATGTTGACCAAATTTATATGCAGACTGCAAGATGAAGGCTACATTATTGTGACCAAACAATTCAATTTTGACTCATCTGACCAAAAAACAAGAAACCAGAAGTTCTTCTTTACCCAGATTAGAATTTGCAGAGGCTAAGCAGCTTTTTGTGCAGTTTATTCAGAGAAATGGCTTCCTCCTTGGTCTCCATCCATAAAATCCAGTGGTGGGATGTAACAAAGTACAATTACTTTGTTACTGTACTTAAGTACTTATTTCAAGTATCTGTACTTTGCTTAAATAGGTTTAATCATGGGTATTTTTGACTTTTACTCCACTACATTTTACATTAAGTATCTGTACTTTCTACTCCACTACATTTCTATAATGTATTGCGTTACACGTTACATTCATGTCATATCAGGGGTCGCAGTAACATAATATTTTCCATCTTTGACGGGGGTTTTAAATGGTGACAGAAAAATCTGACGGCCCTCTGTCATTTTGACAGATTACACACACCTGACCACTTGGTGCAGACGCACAGACAGTTTAAACTTTATGCACAGATAACATCGCGGAGGTCACTAAATAAATCAATATAAGAATATTTTCCGTCAGAGTATCACCTCTGATCTGGACACTATCTGAGAGCTGACGGCAGCGCATTGACAAAAGGTTTTGGAGCGCGTCTAGCGCAGCTGACCCACTGTTGCGGGATTATTGTCCCACTGAGGAGAGTGTTTGCGGTATCAGGTAATGTTCAGAGAGTCTTGCTGACTTCTGATCACTTAAATTGGTGAAATGTTACCTTTAAAAACTATGTCACTGCAGAGAAAAAGTTAAATATATTCAGCTTGATGATGACACGTGGATTATCTGTTCAGCTTGTTAAATATTATTAAAGAGAATAAAAATGAAATGCAAATGTCATTATTATCATCCTAAAAATTGATGGGTAAAAATAGATTATGTCAGGATTTTTTTTGACACCATTAGTCAAAATGAAAAAGTCAAAACGAAAGTCTAGCGCAAATCTGTGTTACATTACAGATTTTTAATTTTTTTTATTGGTTTGAAAGTATTCAGTTACTTATTCGAGTTCAAAAAATGACTTTCAGTCCCAAGTTTTGAAAATGGTGTCAGGAAATTAAAATATTGTTCACTCTTGATGACCTATTACAAGGTTGAATATACAGTATTTTTTAACTGTGGAATTGATGACAAATTGGAGTTGAAATGTCAGTGAAAATGATCAGTGTCTGCTATTCCTTTCTTAGGTGTGTCTAGTGTCCCTTTTTTCGGGCATACAACTTTTACTTAAATGTGTGTACTGCAGTTAAAATAACACATTGGTTTTGCTTTGTGTTAAATTAAAACCTTTCAAAGGTATAATCATTCCTCTTTATTATTTTGCTTGCAGGTCATCCCTGAAATTCTGATGCACAGAATCACAAGTCCAAGTGTGTCCCAGAGAGTAAACATAAAAAAACATGCATTATCTGCAGAATTGTTCATTAAAATTGTACAACACTATTGATATATTAAAGAAAATATACATACAGTAGGTAGACTTAATGATATTCTAAACTATTACTACTATTACTACTACTACTTTTACTTTCAATACTTTAAGTATTTTTAAAAGCAAGTACTTACTTACTTTTACTCATGTAAAAATGTTAGTGAGGTATTTTTACTTGTACTACAGTGCATTTTTGTCAGTTTATTTGTACTTTTACTTAGGTACAGTGTTTGAGTACTTTCTCCACCACTGATAAAATCTAGCAGTATGCCTTGTCTATTGGTGTGAGATGTTGCCATAGGCAATCTTCAGGAAGGCCTTGATGGTGATACTTGACTCTGTTTCACCTTTTACACCATCAGCCATGAGTGTCGGTGTAACTTCTGACTTCCCACCACATCATGGGAGATATCCTACAGAGTGGAACCTCTTGTATTTTATGATATACTATCAATACTTTGTGCTGTAGCCAATGAACCTTTTAAAACACTTAGCTATTTCCTTGTAAAGTCTTCCTGAGCTGTGCAGCAACAGGTCCTCACTAAGCTCTGTTGTTTTAGCCAGGATAAATTTATTGACATAATAGTTCATAAGAGAGCCTTCGGCTTCTTAAATGGAAATTTCATGGATCTAAATGTGTTAAGGGGCCGGTGCCTGTAACAGCCAGAAACAACAGTTCAGACACTCACTGCAATTGCACGACAACCACGGTTGGTGCTTGCAACTAAGCAACCTTCTGTAGTCGCCATGGGAACCTGGAACTGTTTTCCATCCAGATGCAGTGGTCCTGCAACGCCAACTGGTACTGGGATGTAACCAATCACATTCTCACAACAGGTACCCATGACCTAGAAAACAGATCTTTGTTAAAGGCACAGTTCCATGTTGTAGTGGGGTTTCTTGCTTAGTTCTCTAGCTTCACCTTGGAGTAGTCATAGTTGATGTATGGAAGGGAGGAGAGCGCAGAAGGACAAGAAAGCTTGGCAGAGATCATCTGTCTCCGTATCGCCACCCCTCTCTCTGGTTTCTCCATCAAAGTCTCCAATTTGTATGCTGGGATGTGTTTGGAGGTCACCAGCAGCATCACCTCAGCATCACTTAGATGATGTGGCCCTTGCTGCAGAAACACAGTCAGACTTTTCAACATTTTCAGAGTTGTTAGGTATTATTTTAGTAGGTAGAGCCTTTGCTCCATCCAGAGCCCATTAAAGCTATTTTAACTAAAAACTCAGCAGTATTTCGAAACATTTATTTCATATTGGATTCTGACCAATTTAACTTTATGTATTTACTGGCCGTAGCCTTATCAGTTAGATAGACCTGATTATGTCTATGATAAAATGTAGGCCAGGCTATACTGAGCACATATAAATATCATGGAAACTATTTTAAAAAAGTAAGTACACCCTCTTTCATTTCAAGGCTTTTAAATATGCAGACATAATCCTAATGATGTGGTTTTTACCAGGTTCTGAAAGGATTTTATTCTAACTATTCTATTGCTTGTTTCATAATTGGTTACTGTGTTGTGTTTTTATGGTGTAAAGCACTTTGAATTGCCTTGTTGATGAAATGTTATATTCAAATAAACTTGACTTAATCTCAAATGTACAAATACATGCGACGGATTCTGGTCTGACCTTGCAAAATAGAAACACTCCATGTCCAGAGTATCTTTATATACTCTAACACAATGTATAAAATTTGTTAACTGTATTACTAAAAAGAACATTGAATTTTTGGTTTTCTTGAACCAAAAAGACACATCAGAGTTAATGGAAAGCTGCACTAGGTTACTTTTAAAATGTGATTACATGATTTCTGAACTGCTAAAGGGGCATTCCAGGATTTCTTCTAAATCTTTTACCTCAGGGTTGTTAAGGATGGACACACATTCATCAAGTCCTCTGGGATTTTGCGGCAGACTTGGTTCGATGTTCTCAGACTTGGTCTCCCCCTCTTCCCCGA
The DNA here is from genome assembly GCA_014839685.1 of Anableps anableps. NCBI lineage: Eukaryota > Metazoa > Chordata > Actinopteri > Cyprinodontiformes > Anablepidae > Anableps > Anableps anableps. The sequence continues at coordinate 4,883,035 of CM026066.1, read as the reverse complement.
TGACAAACAAGCTCCTTGACTGACAGTCAGTGGTGGGGGCTGGAAATGGCCGGATAACTTCATCTAGGGAGAAAGTTGGCATAAGACACAGTGCTACACGAGCTTATCTGTTTTATCATTATCAGTGAGGGCAGACACACCTCTCTCCTCCCTGCAGGGGGCTGCAGGGGCCGCAGATCTGGGTGCAGAAGGCTCCCTCAAGCAGCAGGGCTTATTGTATTGTTGGTTTGGGCTGGGAGGAGTCATGGTGATGGGGTTCCTGAGAGATAGTGTAGACTCCATTTCCACTTGCTCAAAGAAGATGTACTTGACAGCCAGCAGCAGGGCCAGGGTCAGACAGATCACCTGCTCTATGTCCATGGTTATCATCCTGTAGACAAGACAAACGGGTCCATCAGGTTTATTAATAGTAAATTAACTGTGGTTTGATATTCTTTCTTCTTTTCCTTTTTTTGTTTTGGTCTTAACTTAATTTTGAAGATATAGACTGTGCTGAGGTCAAAATATATTTTATTTTTTCAACAAACTTTTATTTATTACTTGGTGAATTTGCATTTTTCTGCAACAATAACTCTACAAACATTCAATATGTCATATATGTTTTCAAATGTCTTCAGCAACAGTATCAAAATATGATTTGAAGGAGAAATATGATAAAAGTTGACATTTTCTATGTTTTAATATGTCACATGAATTTTCAATCTTTAATCTATTAGTGCTTAAACTAGGTTCATCAAACAAGATATTGTGATATATTTTTTAGAGTGGAAAGATGATTTACAAACTCTGTGCTTAGTTGGTACTCTGACACATTGTACTTGCTTGGAGGTAAATTTTAAAGCTACGTTCACACTGCAGATCTTGATCCAGGAAACATGAAAGAAATAAGTGTCAGCAGGCACTGAAGAGGAAATGTACAAATAAAAAATGAGTAAAATTCTGTATTCTGGCAGGAGTATTGCCAGTCAATTCAGTACAAAAGTCTGTTTGGATGCAGGAACGCAGCCAGGAATGGTGGGACAGGGATGTTATCAACTTCACAAAGACTGAGTTCACGGCAACTTTTAACTATATATGTCAGTGTCTCTCCTCTCCTAAGGCAGGACACTTGTTTGAAGCGACCCATCTCTGTGAAGAATCGTGTTGTGTTGTATTGTATTGCATTGCATCAAAACCGCTTTGGTTGTTCCCACTGGACTCACATTCAAAAAGATTGTCTGATTCGGGATTCAGGAAGTGGTCAAATCTGACTCCAAAAAATCTGATATGGGCCGGATATGAGCGTTAACCTTAATTCTAAAAGGTCTGACCTGGTCACTTGACCCCAAAAAAAAAAAAAAAAAAAAATCAGATTTGGGCCACATTTGCCTGCAGTGTGAACATGGCCTAAGTTCTAAAGGAAATAAAGAGACAAAGGCCCCAGCAGTGGGTGAGAATTAAAGTAAAAAGTATGCCATGCTTTCTGCACACACTGCAAACCACAAAGACAATCATTTAAAGAAAAAGTGCTTAAATGAGCCCTACCTGCTGAGGTAGAAGTGCCACAGTGGCATTTCTGGCTCGATTCTTCTAGGGGATAACTGATCCAGCCCCATGCCAAGCTGTCCGTTACTTGCTGTTGTATTTGAGGACAATGGTTTGGAAATCCAGCGGCTGTGAGCATGAACCATCACCAGTCCAAGAGACTGCACATAGAGCAACCAGCAATAATGCACACACCCTTACTAAATAAATACATAGAGATGATTTTCTTTGAATGCAAAAAGTTACCATGATCATTTTGACTCTCTGAGTTACAGGATTGGGTTTGTTGTCCTCCTCCTCCATCACTCTGGAGAAGTCACTTAGCTGCCAGATCGGGTGGCCTTCCTGACTCTCACGTGACAACTAAAGCAAGAAAAAAAAAAAAAAAATCAACATGATGAAAAAAGTCTCATTACTACAGCTACCTATGCCCATAGAGAGAAAACAGGGAGCTTACCTCCAGGACCAGTGAGACACACGCAGGAAAAAATGTCATAAACACAAAATAGTTGGCTAAAACAGACATGCATCCAAACCCACACATGATTTCCAACTGCTTCACACCTTAAAGACACAAGAGAAAGATTTCAGCAGTCGCATTTCACATAAGGAGGAGCCACAGTACAAAAACAATCAAACGGCCACAAAGTGCTTGAAGTGTTATTTCTTCTTTGTCAGTGACAACAAAGGATACTATCTATTATACTATCTATTATGTGTGGCTGAGTTAAAGTTTTAGGAAATATTACAACAACAAGCTCAAGTTAGGGTCTGGAGTATTCTAACTAAGTTTGCAAGGTATGATGAAAAAATGATGCCTTTTGTGAGGCAAAATGAGGAACTTTTCACTTCCTGTTCTGTTTGTCCACAGAAAGTTACAGAAAATTACTATTCTCATCAAGGTTTTTTTTTTTTTTTAACTTTTATCTAACCAGGATAAAATCCTATTGAGAATAAAAACCTTTTTCAAGAGAGTCCTGGCTAAGAGTCAGCAACAAATAAAACAGAAAAAAGTTACACACTTTGTAGTGTAATACGCACCATAGAACAGAGGCCTCCAGTGTAGAGACATGTAATCTATTCCATCATTAAAAGAATGTTGGACATTTTATTTATAATACTGAAGCCTGGCTAACTTGAAATAGCTAAGTTTCCTAATAGTGCTACCATAGATACTGTTGCTGAAGTGCAACTATGTAAATGTAGTTTAACCTGTTTTATTTTAGTAATTCATAATCATAAATAGATCACCTATGTTATGAGTAGAGTGTGGGGGAAGGGGCGCCAAACCCTAATCTCACCTAGGACACCAAAATGGCTAAAACTGGCTGATTTGTTGGACTCTCACATCATTTAACTCCTGAAGCTATTCATACCTTGGCTGGTGAACATCTGTCTGTATTAACAAACATGTGAGCTGTTCATAAACTTCCACAAAAATATGTGCCACTTCAAAGATTTTCTAGCCCTTCCAGTGAGAGTTTGCATTTTAAAAGGGGAGAATAAATAAGAAAGTTACGAATGATGAAAACCTGAGCAGTGAGGGGCAACAGAAAAAAGTTTCCAAAACTGATTCAAAATTCTAAATAACTTTAAATTCTTGCTTGTTATCTGTATTGTTGTTTTTGATGATGATGATAATTAGGTACTTCCTACTTTCTGCTCTTTTCAATGAGCAATAAGAAAAGAAATGACTCATTTCAATAAGAAATGAGTCAATAAGACTGGTGTCTTATTGACTCATTTCAGTTTTTTTGCTACATGAGGGCAGAAGAAAGTACCTGACATGGTCCCTACTCCAATAAGTAAGCACTCCACCAGAGCATCTAAAGTGAAGGTAGGTCCGAGTACAGCCATGCCAGAAGCAATGTTTTCCCTAACTTCATCCTGAAAAGCAGGTAGGGAAACATGTCACTTTATGAAATGCACAATTTCATAAAGGACGCTTCAAAAAGCTGCGAGAAAATGTCTCGTCTTACCTGAGAATTGGAGCTTAAGGCAAACTTGGCGAGGGTGCAAGCCTTGGAAAGGTCAATGAGAAGCAAAAAAAAGGGCAGTGCCTCGCTGCAGGACAGGGACATGTTAGAGCTTATGGCACAACAAGCTGATAAAAGGATATGTTTAGGGCAACCTTACTTGAGGCCAGTGAGCTCCTTATCGAAAAAGTGAATGACAACTGTGCTGAACACAAAGCTGGAGAAAATGGTAAAAAGACCAGCAATGCCTGGAAGAAAACGAATGAATGAAGAAATACTGTTGCGAACTGTTACACCTTACATGCCTCTGATATCCAGCAAATATTCTGGTATGGTAACAATATCTTACCTAGAATGTATTTGGACCCCAGTTGTCTTAAGCTCTGGAACTGGAAATATATGTAGACAATGGCTATACAACGGGTGATGGTCAGGATGATGATATCACTGCTTAGAATTTCCTATAAGCAACAAGGTCACAGAAAATAATTTAACAAACACAATAAAAAGCTGTTCAAAGCTCTCAACAGTTTTTAGAACATGGACTGTCCTACCAAATGTCAGAGTTTGGGCTAAAGGTGATCAACATTAAACTAGAGGTGGGCAGATTGATCCAAAGATCCAAGTTGGCATCAGTATCAGATTGATACTTGCGTGGTAAGATCAATCCTTTTTGTTTTCATTCCATCAACCTTTATTTAACCAGGTAAGCTATTAAGAACAAGTTCTTATTTGCAATAACGACCTGACAGAGAGGGGAAACATATAGTGAGGACGAACAACAACATTATACAGTTTCACAGTCAAAAATCACATACAACCATACTTATGCTTCAAGCAATAAACAGCACTAAAAGCATAAATAAAACCTTTTACAAACTAGTAGGTTCAGGCAATGCTCTTACCTTACTTAAACATTCTCATACTTAGACTAAAACACCCTTTTGATAAATTAGCGTATAAAATTTAACTATAACACGTGCAAGTATCTGGGAACAATTTCTTTACAATGACTTTAAAATAACCTAGTGATATGAAGGTACACAATTTTAAACTTCTTTGGAGGTTGTTCTAGTCCTTTGCTGCAGCATAGTTGGAAGACTGTTCTCCATATTTTGATTTGATTATCGGAACATTGAGCAAAATATATTGAGCAGAGCAAGTACTATAAAGAGTCAACGAACCATGCAATAAGTCACTCACATAAGACAGAGTTAAACCTAACAGACTTTGGTTTCAGATTCCCTCTTGAAATTTTATTCTATTTTTGTATCATAGTTTCTCAACTCTACCTCAAAAAAGATTTTTTGATTTGCGCTCAAATTATTTCTTATACTTAATTAAGAAAAAACTGCACACAGATTAGTTTTGTCTTTCTATTTTTTTCAGTTTATCATGTTACTATGATAAACAGAAAAGTGTCTAAAAAATATTTTAATAAAGTATTTTTTAGGCACCCTAAACTTTGTCCAAATTCCATCCTAGATTGTAACAAAATAATTAAAAGTAAAAACTACATTAACAGCTCAAGGTCAAAAGTTTGATGACATATCAAACTTAGATATTAAAAAGTATCAGTATCAGCGATACTGGCCCTGTGTTTACGTGGTATTGGATCGATACCAAAATATGCAGTATCACACACCTATACTTCTGACATTTTTCTCCCTCTGTAACAAAATATTAAAGTGTTTTGATATTTTGGTTTTAATCTGACAGGACCTACTTGAAAAATGCAGCCTTTTTCTATTCTGCAAATCTGTCCTGAAGAGGCATCTGCTATAAATGTGTTCCTGAATTGCTCAGCTCGGTATGCATTGTTTTATCAGATGATTTGGGTCCCCTGAAGAAAAGGCAAACTGGAACTTCTTTAAATGTCTTTACAATTCTGAATGAGCTCTCTTAAACAATCTTTGAATATAAGCTATTCTTAGCATTTTTGTCTTTCTCCATAAAACAACTCCTTCTTATCCGAACAAAAGAGTGTCAAAATGGGAATAATATCTCTTAGCTTCTTCAGCATTGTCCACCTAATTAGAAAAGGCCCATGTGTTCTAACCTTTCCGGCGGCTCAGGTATAATCTAAGGCAAAAATAATACTTAATAATTTAGTTAAAAATGATGAATTTTGAAAAGATATTTATAAATTCTAATCATGAAGGCTTTCAAAGTTTTTAACTGGTGAAATTCATCTCAACTGGATTTAAAAATCCTTTAAACATCCATACTTTAACACTATGCTGTTAGCTATCAGCATGTAATACTAGTCCCACTTGCTGAAAGGCAGTAAGTAATACAGACAGCAGATCCATTAGAAGATGGTTAAAGGAGACTTAAGTTAATCTTTTGGAATGGCCAAGTCGAAGTCTTGACCTTAATCCAATAGAAAAGTTGTTTAAAGACCAGAAGTAAGGAATATGTGCAAGAACAACATGCTCAGAATTAGCATTGTTCTGTTTGCAGGAAGGCTGATGGACAGGACTGATCGAGTCTGTTATGTTAAATTTCAAATACTGCGGCAGATTACAGCTGATACTGGAAGACTCATGAATATTTGCCACAAACAAGTATGTGTTCTGAGTCACTCTGAAACAACTAATCACTTTTTAAAGCCAGGTGTCTTTAATGACTTGCCAGGGAATCTGATTATGTTTTATGTTGTATCTATGCAGACAAGAGGCTTTGATTGCTGTAAAGCACCATCATATAAACAATGTAACAGTGCCATCAAGTGTTGACATTAGAAAGAGCCATTTCCACTGACTAAAAACCTTCATTAAACTGGGAAACAAAAGAAAAAGAGGATGGTCAGATTTATTTTGTTTCTTAAGAATAATTTAACAACTGATTTTTTTTTTTTTTTATATCAAGCATGTTAATCTTGAGGGAAAATAAGATTAAATTTAGTTAACTATGGAATGTAAGCTTTTTGCATTTTTCTAAAAGTAAAGGAGATGAGAAGTTTTACAGGAATCTTCATGCGAATAGAACAAATAAAACTGATCTTACACATTAAATTATATGTTTTCTAAAAATGAATCCAATCAACTCCACCTGATCTGATTTCCTTCATAATTATTCCACCTGTATGCTTTTCAGCTGCTGCCACACACATCACTTCCTGTCAAAGCTTAGCCTAACATGCTGCAGGTCACTGAAACCATGCTTAGGTAGTGAGAGAAAAAAACTAAAATTTCCCAAGTCAAAAGCGAAAATTTTCAAACAAACTTCATGTTTTAACAAGAATTAAAAAAAAGTGTACAACAGAAATTATTTACATTAATCTAAACATAAGTGTCCATTTGTTTATCAAAAATATTTTTCACACATTTATTTTCAGACACTCAGCACAAATTTTAGGATGTCGTTATTTCGCATTGTGGCAGTTTTCAGTAATAGCTGCTTTTTGAGAATGATCTAATTAAAGTTACTGTCTATTGTAATTTCAATGTCAACATAATCATATCAAATTACTGACGGTAAACAAACCATCTGTTTATTGTGAGAAGAAGCTGGATGAGGTACACTTATGTCCCTTATAATCCATAATACTCAGGACTCCAACAGACTCTGTTCACAGAAGCAAGGCTTAGTCCACAGACAGGAACAGAAGGCAACAGCATGGCAACAGTTAACTAAAAGTACTGTTACCACAATGCAACTTAATTAAAAAACTACCAATTATAATAAATCTACTCAGCTAAAAATAAGAGGTTGTTAACTGAAAATAAGTTATCCTCATAAAAAACTGTTAAGTACATTATTTTACTACCATTTCTATTTCTACTCTCTTGTTTCTTTACCAGGTTCACAGAATCCCTTAATACTACAATCTTTTAACACTACATCTTCCTCAGAACGCACTCTCTTATGTCTATTGTGTGCTTGGCGCTACCTTTCGAACAGTAGATTTTAATCACTGCGGGCGCATTTGGCACATTGTACAGTTTTCTGTTACATTGTCTTAGATTGTGTGGAATGTAATTTACAGTGCCTATAAAAAGTATTCACCTCCTTGGATGTTTTACTCTTTTATTGCTTTTACAAATCAGTCGTGATCAACAAAATTGGGCTTTTTTGTAGCAATGCCACTGCTGAAGAAAACTCATATCAAGGCTCAACTTCAGAAGGTCCAGTGGAAGAAAGTACTCTTGTCTGATGAGGCAAAAATTGAGCTTTTTGACCATCAGATAAGATGCTATGTTTGGCATACAACAAACACTGAACATTATCACAAACACACTATCGCCACTGTAAAGCACTGTGGTGGCAGCATCATGCTATGGGGATGCTTCTCGGCAGCAGGCCCTGGAAGGCTTGTAAAGGTAGAAGATAAAATGAATGTATCAAAGCATAGAGAAATTCTGGAGGATAATTTTTTTCTATCTGCAAGAGAACTACGGCTTCAGAGAACATTTATTTCCAGCTAGACACCAACCCGAAGCATCCAGTTAAAGATACATAGAAATGGTTTAAAGACAAAACGATGGAAGTTCTGAAGTGGCCCAGTCAAAGCTCAGAACCAGGTTCCATAGAGAATTTGTGGCTGGACTTGAAAAGAGCTTTTCACAGATGATCCCCCTGCAACCTGACAGAGCTGGAATAGTTTTTCAAGGAAGAATGGAGAAAAATTGCAGCCTCCAGATATGCAGCCTGACTCAGACCTATCCACACAGACTGTGCAGTGATTGCAGCCAAAGATGCATCTACTAAATACTGACTTAAGGAGGGGAATATTTTTGCAGTCACTTATTTAATGTTAAATATTTGTATTTAACTGTCAGCATTTTTTAGAAATCTGTTTTCATTTTCACTAGAGTCATTGACTCAAAAGGTTTTTTAATACATTATATTTGTCAAAAAAGCCACATTTGTTGATCATGATTAATTTGTAAAAGCAATAAAGGGGGGTGAGTACTTTTTATAGACACTGTAAAGTATCCTTAGATGAGTTCTCCCTTTATCTGTGATTAAATAAACTGAAATTAATTGAAAGGAATTTTGACATAAAAAAAATCTCAAGTTCTGAATTATATCCTCCCATCTTTTACAGTTCTTAAGTGTAACATGAGGACAAAGGCTGCAAAACAGTAGGCAGTCATGCAATAATGATACTGTTGTAAATATTGCAAAGACAATGAATCCAGATTTTCTTCTCTCAGTCATCTGCCATATATGTCTCCAACTCTCTCTTTGGCCTTTAGCATTTTGGACACTTTGACCTGTGTCAAGTTTGGCCATCTACTGCAGAGAGACTCCCTCCAACAGGCTGATTTTTTCACTGACATGCAAAGTGTGAATTTAAGACACGAAAAAATGACAACCAAAAGAATCTGTTTTCAAAAAGTCCTTTTGTGATATTAATATATTATCAATTATGTCATATGATACTGTGATGACAAAATATTTAATATAATAATAATAATAATAATAATAATAATAATAATAATAATAATAATAATAATAATAATAAACTATTGCCCACCCTTTTTGAAGACCTAGTTAGCATTAATAACTGATGTATTGTTGATTGTGTTACCTCTTCTGTTTTGGGGCAGTCCAGATTCCAGCCGCAGATTTGATTGTTGCCAGTAAACATGTTCATGGACAACATGCAGATGGTGAGGGTGATGGTGCCAACAATCACCTCCCATGGGTGTGAGGCCACCAGGAGGCCGTGGGCACGGAACAGAGGACTCAGCATGGTGTAACAAAGCTATGAGATAAAACAGGATAATGTTGAGATGAATGCAGAAAACATTGAATGTAACTACATATAAAGACATTGCAGGAGGAAAAAAGGAAAGTGCTCATAATTAATTAGAATGACTATTTTATTCTTACACAACTGCTCTATTAAACTGCAAATAATAATAATAATAATAATAATAATAATAATAATAATAATAATAACAACTAGAAAATTTCTGAAGAAATTTAAAAGGGGCCTGCCAAAGTGTGTGTGTTGGTGGGAACCGAAAGAGGCGTTTCGATAGAAAAGATGATCGACAATGCAAAGGTAATGTACAAGGAAGTTTGTAGGATGGGGAATATCATTGACATGTTGAGGAACTGTGACTTAGTCCACTCAGTATGCAAACTGCAGTGTATGAGCTGAAATTAGCCAAAACGCTAATGCTAGCTTAAATGATGTCAGTAGCATGTGGGGTATCACTAGCATGTGGACTTACATTGACTTACTGTATTCAGTATGCTAAATGTAGCTAATATATCCAAAAAGGCTAAAATCCTTATTTTACCTATAAGGCTAATGTTAGCATGAGCGGTATCACTAGCATGTGGAGCAACTAGCATTTTGACACTAGCAGTAGGATCTAGATTATCTCTATAACGCACACTCACATGGACTTATTCCAGTTACTGTGCAAATATGGGTGTATGAGGTAAAATTAGATAAAACGCTAATGGTAACTTAAATGCTATCAGTAGAATGTGGGGTATCACTGCCATGTGGACTTACATTGACTGACTTCATTCAGTATGCTAAACGTTGTGAATACATCCGTAATGAGCTACAATACTCATTGTAGCTATAAGGATAACGTTAGCATGAGGGCTATTACTAGCATGTGGAGCAACTAGCATGTTGGCACTACCAGTAGGATCTAGGTTATCACTATAATGCTGATTAACATGGTTTTATTCCATTTAATATGGCTGTAGAAGCTAAAATTAGCTGAAATGCTGATGCTAGCTAAAATGCTACCAGTAGCATGTGGAGTGTCACCATCCTGTTGACTAACATAGAGTCACCCCATTTACTATGTTAAACCTAATTATAATTTCAAAATAAGGCTAAAATGGTCATTTTAGATATATGCTAACATTAGCATGACGGCTATCACTAGCATGTAGAGCGGCGAGCATGTTGACACTACCAGTAGGATGTGCGTTATCAAAGTTATGTTGACAATAATTGACTAACTGCATTTAGTAAGTCAATAACATGCTGTTATATTAAACTAAGCTAACATGCTAATATTAGCTCAAATGCTAACATTGGTCTGTGGGCTATGACTAGCATGTTGTCCCACTAGCATCTTGACACTACCATAAGAATGAGGGTTGTCACGCGCATGGATCCTTAGTCCTAATCCAACATCCCAATGTGCTGTTTTCTCATCTTAAAACATAATGTATGTAAAGGACTATGAGGCTTTTATTTTGAAATTTTCAGTGAGCGTCATTTTCAAAGGCCAGACCAATCCTTTGTGTAACCGAGCTTGAGTCAAACCTGTGTTATTTTGCCCAAAGTTGCAGTTACTTGCTGTTTAAACTGTGAAGGCTTTTATTGAGCAGGGTACATTGAGCTGTTATTTTGAAAGTCCAGTGTGGCTGTCAGTTTAGGCTGATCAGGTGTCATGACTGAAGTCAACCAAGCCCCTTAGGAGAGCAGCCATGTTGTTTCTAAGCACCTTCTGCTCCCAAGCTGGAGCCCTCATAGATCAAAGCTGTGGCTGCCCCACTAAGTGTGTTGTTGCTATGGTAATTAATGTCCCTCTGCCAACTGACACTGTCAGTGACACTTACTTGGTGCAGAGAAAGTTTTATATGTCTGAAGCAGCCAGCCTGACTGAAAAAAGTTTTCCGAACAACTCCTTCCCGTTCGGGAACCGTGAGAGGTATCGGAAAAATTCATGAGCATGAGCGAGGGCCGTCTTTCGTCTTCCTTAGTCCCACGACTCACATCTGTACTTCGTTCAAGTGAAAGCAGGAACGAGCGAAAGAATGTGTGAGAAAGGTGGTCAGATCATGAAAATGGCAGGAAAATGAATGGCCGAGCGTCCTCCTTACACTCCGGCGACAGTTCGCTCTGAAGCACTTTGACAGAAAACCGTCAACCCTAAAGGAAATTCGAAAACATTTTCTGACAGCCAACGAGCGATTCTATGTCAAGTCCGTAAATCATGCCGTTTGAGCAATATTTGTAGGCGTGACGGCGAATTGAAAATTAATCTGGGCTCTGAAATCCCCTTGCTCCCACACTCTAACGGAGCGGCAGTTAATTTCAGTTACACTCTAAAATCATGATTTTTCCTAAAACTTTGGGTCGCTTAGAGGCATGTTGTTGAAAAACCGTCAGAGGTATCAACATACCGTCTTCATTTCTGAACACAGCACGGACGTATCTACAATGGCGTTTCTAGGTGATACCATGATCACACAGTAAATACTGAAAAATAGTGGTTTTTAAAGATTTTTTTCAGGACCTCGCTCCATTGACTTACATGGGATTTTGGAGGTCGGTTTTTCGCGAATTACGTCGCCATGGTAACTCGAAACTAAAAGTTGAGTAATACACATCTCGAGAACGAGCCGGAATTATATATATATATATATATATATATATATATATATATATATATATATATATATATATATATATATATATATATATATATATATATAGTGGGGGTGCACGCTACGGTTCGGGTCGCATTAACGGAGAAAGCAGTTTCGAGGTGGAGAGTAATAGGTGCCTGCCATGCATTGCTATGGCAGGCCCCAATAAAGAGACCAGTTTCGAGGTGGAGAGTAATAGGTGCCTGCCATGCATTGCATTTTCATGTGAGGCAGTGCATTTTCATGGGAGACAGTGCCATTGCACTGCAGTGCTCTCCTATGCATTGCTATGGCTGGCCCCAATAATAATAATAATAATAATAATAATAATAATAATAATGAGACGCTTTAAAAGGTGTAGTGTAATAGGTGCCACCATGCATTGCATGGGAGGCCCCAATAATAATAATATCCATAAAACGTATTTAAACGTTCTTTTAAACATACTTCTAGAATCAGGTTTAAAAATTTTAGAAAATGCATTATATTTTAGGTTGATATTAATTTTAGGAAAAACTTTTGTAATCTACCTTTTTACTGTCTATCTTTTTTTCACGTTTATGTCTTATGAGTAATTTTAATAAAAACACTGAACATGTAAAGGAGATTAATTGACAGTTCACTGTAACTAGTAGCCACTAACATCATGCTTTCAGTTTATCTCATTAACAGTAGTTAATGCAGTGTTTGCGCGAGCTAACAGGTCTAACAGTGTCTGCAGGGTGGCAGAATGATGACTAACAATGAAATTAGAGGCAAACAGTAAGAAATTAGCCTACAGTTCTTACCTTACGTCCTGCCGCGGTCGACTGCACTCACCCGGTGGGCTGTAGAGGTTGAGCAGCTTTCGGAGCCGGAGTCCACACCGATGGAACGATGATACGCTGCTACATCATCCGACAGTTTAGCCAATCAAATCAGTCACCTGTTTCAGGAGCGTGCTAACCACGCCTTAGTTTCCTAGGAAACGGGAGTAATAGGGTATGGCCATTTGAAAGACGACAGATCTCGCCACTGTTTTGGCATATACGGAACAAGACTTTAAAGAACGAAGGGAGGTAGTTTTAACGGAACGTTGTTATATTGCGGTGCGTTTATACTACGGTGTTCTGTTTGGAACAGTTCCATAAATTTCGAAAACTCTCTTCGCTTTAAGATCGTGTTTAAAAAACAACAACCTGAGATCATTCTGATTAGTTTTGCTGTCGTATGTTGATGTATTTTATGATGCGACTAAAAATCTCAGGTTCTGCTGACTTCAGTCCTTTTGAATTGATTTTGATTGCACCAGTTCACAAACTTTTCCAAATGCATGACTGAGCATAGCAACACGTTGGCCAAAAGTCCTCTGCTTTCAAACATAAACTTAAGTGACATATCATTCAAGGATTTTTTTTTATTATTGTCATACCAGTTCACATTTGGATGTTTGTGGTACGAAATTTGAACTCAGATCCCAGTTCAAGAAACCTAGTAAATAAATTAATAAATATATAAATAATCAGTCCTGTTTAATATGTCAGCAGAGGTGGGTAGAGTAGCGAAAAATTGTACTCAAGAGTAGCACTACTTTAATGTATATTTTTCTCAAGTAAAAGTAAAAAGAAGCCATCCAAAAAATACTCAAGAGTAAAACAGAATTCAGTAAACAGGTTACTCAAGAACTGAGTACTTGAGTAGTATCTAATCTGAATTATTTTGTGAAAATGACGTAATCATACAAAACCAAACATAAAATTATGTGCAGGTTCTGATACTCGAAATAATAATAATAATAATAATAATAATAATAATAATAATAATAATAATAATAAAGAGTAAAAATAAGTAATGTCATTACAATTAAGAAATCTGGGTAACACATTTCCAAATCTCAGTTTTCTACAGCATAAAACCAATACTACAGTAGGTAATGCATACATGTTAGAACAGTGCAATAGTGCAAAGTACTTCCAGTGTCGGTATCTACTGCTTACTGTGTATTCACTTGTCCTCCAAATGGCACAACAGGCTTAGCAAATAATAAAATTAAAGCAATGAAGCCCGTTTCTAAACAAAAAAGTCCCACCAGACACAGACTGGTGTGTCTGTGCATTTTAGGTTACAACAGGTTTCTTCATTCAGTAAAGTTTCTAAAGGTGGGCAGAGTAGAAATTTTACTCAAGAAAGAGTAGCGTTACTTCAAAATAATATTTCTCAAGTACAAGTAAAAAGTATGGCACAATAAAACTACTCTTAAAAGTAATCTTTTTCCCAAAAAGTTATTCAAATAAATGTAACTGAGTAAATTTAACTAGTTACTTCCCATCTCTGGATGCCAGCTCTCCTTTTGCAGCTGTAACAGCTTCAACTCTTCTGAGAATGCTTTCCACAAAGTTTCAAAGTGTGCTTGTGGTAACTTTTGACCATTCTTCCAGACGTACTTTTGTGATGTCAGCCACTGATGTTGGAAAGAAGGCCTTGGTCGTAACTTTGTAAGTCTAATCCCAAAGGTGTTATAATGGGGTGAGGATGGCCACTGTGTCAGCAAATGAAGTTCTTCTACACCAAGCATGGTCACCCATGTCCTTATGGACCTTGCTTTTTGCACTGTTAGATTGTCGCAGTCATGTAAGAACAGGAAGGGGACATCTTTAATCTGTTCTCACAAAGTTAGAGCCTACAGTCCTCAATGTTGTCCTGGGTTTGATTCCTGGTTTGCTGCATGTCTTCCCTCTCTCTCTACAGCCTGTTTCTCATCAATTTACTGTTCAGTATAGGCCACTAGTGCCAAAAAAATCTTTAAAAAAAGAATACCATGAAATTTGGATTTCCAATTTAGACATTTACTAAATTGCTAATATTGTAATACCTTTCCTGTATAATTATAATTTTTTAAAGACTGATTATGATAAATACAGGAACAACAATAATAATCATAACAGCAATGAAAATGACAATGATAATGATAATAATAAAATAATTTCAGTGAAAGTAGCCTACATCTTGTTTGATGGGGGGCAGTAAGGGACCTGGCTGGTGGATAGGGGTCCACTGGCCTAAAAAAGGTTGAGAACCAACACTTTAGGACCTTGGTAACTTACTGTTTTCTATACCTAAGAGCAAAATATGCATCTAAAGCTTCTCTGTAGTTGTTCTAATCTGTTTAAGCTTGCAGGTGATAAGCTTGGGGATAAATGGTTCTTCCAAATGAACAATCCACATTAAGCATACTGTCAAACTGGTTACAAAGAGAATTACGGACACCAAAGTCATTGTTCTGGAATGGACATAATGAAGCACTGATCTCAGTTTCAAAGAAAATCTGTGGGTGTGTGAGCAAGGATGCCTACAAACTTCACACCAGTTCTGTCTGGAGAAATGGGCCAAAATCCCTGCAAATTATTATGAGAAGCTTATGGAAGGAAACCCAAAATGTGACCCAAGTTTTACAGCTTAAGACAATTCTACCAAATATCAGAGAAATGGAAGGACACGTCTGAATTTGAAGAAAGTTTAAAAAAATAAATACAAATCTCATTCTGGCAGATAGGAACTGGAAATAATTTTGATAATCCCAACTGACCAAAAACAGGTAAAGTTTCGTCTGAGCTTAGTTCCTTGTATTTTTATACAATCTATGTATAGATCTGCTTCCAACTGTATTTTTCTCACTATAGGTTGTACAAGGTTTCAGTAAGTTCCTTTTAAGACTTTTTAAGATACTCAGATACAAGTATGCTCTAATTATTAAATCAGTTTTAAGTTATGGTCTGGATAACAGTTTTCAGCTATGGAAGATTTCCTGTGTGTACAACTGGTGTATTTGTCAATCTGTCCTGTGTGAATTCAAGTTCTCTTGGAGACCCTGAGTCAGCAGGGAGCCCTTAGCCATTGAAGAGATAACCAAATATAGTTTAAGACTAAAGTATGGAAAACCTTTGTATTTAACACCTTTTGAGACCAAAGACTTAATGTTTTAAAAGCTTGAAGAAAAACCTGAGGAAACTGAGATATCCTTACTGTGAACTGTACAAACAACTGAACTACGGTACACTTCCTAAGGCAAATAAACTACATGAAAAACAACTGTTTTAAAGTTGGTTAGAAAATAGATTTAAAATTGTGTTTTTACATATCACACACCAAGTCTGATAAACTATCTGTTGTTTGAGGTCAAAGTAGTCTGAAGTCTTCTTTTCAGGAGGGAAAAAATGGCCTAATTGTAACCATCAGCAAATCTGTTTTCATCTTATGAAGAAAATTAAACAAGCAACAACTCTTGCCCTACATAAGCCTGTCGCCGTAAGCAATAAATCAATTAATTGCATGATAAACTGAAACAAGCTCAATAATTTCTATTTGCATGATTGTTTTTTTTTTTTTTCCTGTGTCCCTCTCTCTCCACGACTAAGACTGGATGACAAAAGGTTTCAGTCTGGTGCACTGGTCTCAACTCGCCACTTCTTTGAAGGACAATTTTGTTTATAGAAACTTCAGTGTCCATTTTATTTGTTGTTTCGGTTGTTTTGTTTATTTATTTTGGATATTTAAAATGTCTTCCACTTCCAATGTTAAATGTTCGGTAGAAATTGAAGTTTATTGATCATTGAGAGGGTGTACTTGGATTACTCTGCCGTTACCATTATATTACTTGAAAATAGGCTCAAAACAACATTATCGTTTATTGTAATAACTTCTGAGACAATTTATCGTCCAGCAAAATTTGTTATTGTAACAGGCCTAGTCCCACAACACGTCCTTCCATTTTCCACCTCTGATTAATCCTTCCAGGTTACAGGGGAGCTGGTGTGCATTTCCAGCGGTCATTGTGCAAAAAGTGTGGTACACCTTGGACAGGTTGCCAGTCCTTCACAGGACACACACTCAGACCTAACAGCAGACCTTATTTAAAGATGCCATTTAACCCCGACTCATTTCTTTTAGACTGGAGGAAGCTGGAGTATTCGGAGAGAACCCATACATGCAGGAGCACATGCAAGCTCCATTCAGACTATGGTCAGGATACAAACCCAGTACCTTCGGTCTGCTAACAGATACAACACCATGCAGCCCCTGGTTCAACCAAATAATCTGGATTCAACAAGGACCTCAAACATTTTTCAAAGAAAGTATAAAAGCAGAAAATGTAGTAAACTCTAAAATCTCAGCCAAATTATCAGTAATCCAAACCGAGAGATCAAGACATTTAAAAAAAAAAGGAAAGTGAATATTATAATGACCAAAAAGTAGAGTAGTTAGGTGGCCCATGACATGCCTGACATGCACACAGAATTATTAATGGAACATAAAGTTTGTCAGAAAGCTTTACTGGGAATGTAAACAGCATTAGTACTTTCATCACGTTTTCTCTTCCTAAATGCATTATTGCAGCAAATCAGCCAAAACAAAGATTGTATTCAAAACAGTCTCATGCTATTTAAACCAATGATGCTGAATCTATTTCTAAACAAACTTAATAGAACACAGGAGTGAACTGAGAACATTTAGGGCAGGTTATACGCCAAGTGGGTACTTCAAGTTTGCATGTATTCTGTGTTTTTTGGAAAAACACAGAACACAGTGGGACTACAGTGTGTACAGAATAAATGAACATAAATGAACACCATGTCACATAAAAAGTCATTATCTACATCACTCACACAACACATTTGGTTCAGGGAAGCTGGAAAAGCCCCACAACAGAAGAAAGCATGTCCAAAATCTATTTGTCCCAGAGCTGACATCAGAGTTCATCATGCCGGAGCGGCTCCTGGCTGGGCTGAATAAACACGCCTTCCATGGTGCGCCACAAGCTGTGCTGGTTGGGGGAGCTCATGCCGTGCACCTCGCGCTGGCCACGGATCGGGTGGCCATACTGCTCGCCAGTAATACTGAGGAAGACCTCCGTGCCCACGTGTTTGAAGCGCACAGGCTCGTCACGGTCCCAGTAGATTCCATCACACTGGACAGTCCACACATCCAGATCATCACCCTCTCCGTTCTCTCCAAAGGCGCTGACTTCCTGTAAAAAGCAAGAAAAGTTAAGGGGAGTTGATTCGAGACAGGCAGGCAGCAGCAGCTCAAGCCCTTGTTATAACCAAGGTATGAGAAGTACCAGAACGACTGAGTTTGAGGTGCTTCAAAATGAGGTGTGGAAAACACAGCTTCAGCAACTGCTGATATTTTGTGCACCAAATCCTACATTTCCTAATGTTTTGCACCGCTTACATGGATCGTAGAGACTGTTATTAGAAATGAACACAGAAGTACAGCTAGGAAAGAGTGAGACTGCAGCATTTCAAACTACCAGCATGCGTTTATCACATTAACTACTATGAACACTTTTTTTTTAACTTAAACATATTTATTTATTTGCACTGCCTCCGAGAGTTGCTATTTTTTAAAATTTTGTTGTGCTTTCTTGCACAATGACAGTAAAGGAATTCTGATTCTGAAGATAGTCAGTGGTTTGTGAAAATGCTCCAAAGCTCAAGTTAAACCACTGATAAGAAATTATATAGCTTATGATATAGTCTATTTTGCTCTATTTAATAGAAATGTGGTCAACCTGCCTGACATATGGATTGCTTTTTTCCACATGGCTCAGCTCATGTTCAACTGGCATTGTCCCAATTAACCCTCTCTGAAATGGCCCTGTTGTTAGGACCCACTGCTGAATAAACAGCCGAATAGATGGGGAGGGGGGGGCTCAACCACCAGGCTGAGCTCAAAGATGTGTACCTCTCCCTAGCAAATCAATGGACAAGAGGCAGGCAATAAATAACAGAAATAAAGACTTGAAACCATCATTCTGTGTGGAGTTAATCTATATAATGTGTTTCACTTGGTGAAACAAAATGAAGTTTTTAACAATATTCAAATACACTGAGATGCACCTGCATATGGTTTCTATTTTGTGTTTTTAAAAACCAGTCATTACTATTTATTTATTCAGTTGATGTATTTCTGTGTGCTGCTACTGGATAAGTGAATTCTCCCTTGAGGATGAGTAAAGTATCCATTGACTATGCTCTTTAGATTTGCCCAAATGCAGCATTTATGTAAAGACAAAATATTTAAAACATTCTGTGAAAATTAACTGCATGTGAATGCTTGTGGAATTAATGCTCTTCAAAGTTAATGATCAAGCTTCTAATCTACGTCTCTTCAAAGAGCCTGTAACAGACCTTGAGCACACAGTTCTGAGCCACTGACATCTATGGTTTGGAACACAGTTCTAAAAAAAGGTAAATAAATTTTGAAAAAAAACACAAAAAAAAACTGATTGGCTAATCTAAACAGATTAAATTAATTAATTTAGTACGATGCAAAATTATTATACCCTGCACAGTGAAAGTGTTAATATTGGGATTCTGACAAATATATTTTTACAATAACATAGTCCTGTTATTTATATTGTGCAATTTAGGCTCCCTAAAAAAGATGAATTACCCTGTAGACAAATAGACATTTGTCTGGATTGAAATGGGTACAAATGACATATTTTATTGCATACAGTGCTGAGAAAGTGTTCACCCCCTTCATGATTTCTTTTTTGTAAGTTTATCACATAAACATAAAATATCAGACCATCAAACAAATTTAAATATTAGAGTAAACATTAAACGCAGTTTTTGAATGAAGATGTTCATTATGAATGGGGGAAAACCCCAAACCTACATGACCCTGTGTGTAAGAGTGATTACCCCCTAAAGCTACTAACTGGTTGGACCACCCTTAGCAACAACTACTGAAACCAAGCATTTGTGATAACTGACTTCTACAGCACTGTGGAGGAATTCTGGCCAACTCATCCTAGCAGAACTGTAGTAATTCTGTAACACTGGAGGGTTTTCGAACATGAACCCTCCACATACCAAAAATAAGATATCATGAAGGGGACAAATACTTCTTCTCACCACTGTAAGTGTGTAAGCTTTAGTCATGAGACATTTATCCAACTACCCGTTCACCTCACTAAACCGCTAATATTACAACAACAATCACAGCAATAATAATAATAATAATAATAATAATAATAATAATAATGAGCCAGCTGTCAGTACAGGTTTTTTTTCTGCCCAACTTTGTACATATTGTAATATTCTGTAATTAAAAAATGTTGATAAATGAATTATTCATCATATTTTTAATTTGTGTAATAAGTGTTCTCACATACTGAAGCAAGAATTGCTTTTTCATTTTCAAAATAAAGCTGCATTTCTGACTCACAAATAAAATTTAAAATAAATCATCCAAATTGCATTTTCATTTTCTTCTCCAAGGCTGTTCAATTTGTAAATTAATTAAAATGATAAATAAAATGACGTTTAATATTTAATTTTCAAAATATGTCCCTGTAAAAAGTGACCAAAATTCATTTCGAAATGTCAAAGTTGAAAATTAAAAAGTATTAGCAGAAATGCTTTTTCATTTCAAAGTCAAAACTGCATTTTTTGACTCATAAATGGAATTGCTAATAGATCATCCAAACTGTGTTTCCATTTTCGTCTCCAAGACTGCTCATTGTGTGACACAACTACATAGAAAACTAAGAGGAAACTGCTTTTTCGTTTTCATGCCCGTCCCCACAAAAAGTGTTCCATAAATCAATTCCAATTCGCAATTCCAAGTGGCGCAGGAGAGTGAAGTCAGAGGTAGCTCTTCCCCTTCTGTGCTGGAGCGCATTCCACACTGCCGCCATATTGGATGGGTCCCTCCTCACCCTATCCTATCCCTGTATTTTGTGGAGCCTACAGTTGCAATAACCAGCGCAGTATTGAATGTAAATCATGTGGGATTTCACAAGTAAGTTTAAACAAAATGTTTGGTTATTTGACCATTTACAATTTTATCTCATCGTTGCTGACTTCGAAGATTTCCAAGTAACACAGACATAAGGAGGCAATGTGAAGTTTCAATAAGGGAGGGTTTTGTTGCCACAGAGTCGTTTTAAGCACTGTGGTGAACATCTCAAGCCAGAGGACTTTGACAGGATGGGTGAGTTTGTCAGGCTCAGAGATGATGTGACCCCATCTGTCTTCAGCTTCCCATCTCATCTCCAAAGGGTGGGTGTGTTTTTTTATTTTATTTTATTTTTTGCTGTTCATGCAAACAGATATTTCTATGATTTATATGAAAAACAAAAGTTAATATCACACCTTGCTAAGCCTGTTTTTATCTTTTTTCATGTTTAGCAATTAGTGATGTATTGTGTATTACAATAAACTGTGGGATACTAAAACCTTTTCAAGTTGTTTTTAAGTGTCATGTGTTTTATATTTTAACCTGTAGCAAAAAGGAACACAAAAACCTCAATGAAAGCTGAAGACCAGTGGTCCTTCCCAAGGATTTCCCTGAAAGTAAACCTTCACCCAGTGATGTGAGTATTTGATATGTCCCAAACAGCTGAGCATCATGTCTCTGGTCATAATACAGTCGCTTCCTTGCTTTCTGCAATTATTTACACCCACATACACACACACCCTTCTCTCTTTCTCATACTCACAGTGCTTGCAGTGATATTACAGGTATGAAGTTAAGATCATGTGCCTGCATATATGCAGTGCTATGCATCAAACAACTGAGAGTGGTATGGTATAAACGTCACTGAAAACATTTGCATCCTTCTTTCCCCTAGGACCACTCCTATGCATCGCCCAGTTCACATGAGGCCAGACTCAGTGAAGCTTTGGGTGGAGTGGAGAGTCTGGGGCGGGAGAAGCTGAATGAAAAGCGCCAAGAACGGAGAGCAAAGAGAAGCGTAAAGATTCTTCAGGAGGATCTGAAGAGAAAGAATCTTATAAATGAGGAGCTGAAAGAAAGGCTTGACTTCCACTCAGGTAACATAAATTGATCACACAACTTTGAATATATTGTTGTGGGGAAAAAATGATTTGTCAAGCACTGTTAGGTGAAAATCACTCAGTAAGGTTAATTTAAAACCATGTGCATGAGATGAGAGCCATAATATCAAAAAGTCATGAACAGGTCAGATTAAAGCTCCAAGTAAGTTCTGTGTGGACTCAGAGTGGCTTGGAGTTATGTTGTCTGCCCACAGGCAGACAACATAACAGTTTTTTTTATCAGGGATAAGGGATGCAAAACAAGGGAGAGAGATCTGGTTCCCATGCAGCAAAAGGGAAACAACAGCCAACCTTGTGTGTAACCTAAACAGGTCCATTTGGTGAGAATTCATAAGCACTTAGAATAAGGACATAACATCACATGACCAGCAGATTAATATAGTCATACTGTGTTACCTTATAATAACATTTTCCATCACAATATGTTATGTTTAACCTCTTTGTAAGACTTTATAAAGGTATTGTTTAGAGGAAACTAACTAGTTTTATACTGTCTGAATTTCCGATCTTCAGATATACCTCTTTTCAAATCAGGACCATGAATAAACAGAGGACCAGAGAGAGTTTGCCCTCACACTGCACCTCCATGGTCCCAAAGCCTACAGATACCTGAGGGATTCTCTGCATCTTCCTCTCCCACATCCACATACATTGTGAAAGGGTAGTAAATGTTTTTGGTGAAAATACTTAAAACAATTCAGCTTACATACTATGTTGTACAGCAAACAAAACTCATGTGCAAGTTTTGAGCTTCTATGTGCCATTTTCAGTAGTTTTGAAAGTCTTTGAAAAAAGAACAATCTTAGAAAAAACAAAAAGAAAAATGTCCAAAATAGGGATCCAAAGGTTATCCACAGACTGGATATCAGTCCCACAGACCGATATCCAATCCACGGGACAGACCGGTTATCCATTGTGTGTGGACAGACTGTATCTGTACCATCTGGGTGGGCAAATTCTAGTAGAAATTATTTTTTTATACCTATGCATCTCTAGTTTATAGTATGTTTTGATGTGATAGACCTCTTCAGACACCAGTGCATATCTTTATAGTTTACCTGTGGGGAAAAATGGATAGTTTCCTTATTTACTGATAGATAGATAGATAGATAGATAGATAGATAGATAGATAGATAGATAGATAGATAGATAGATAGATAGATCTATCTATCTATCTATCTATCCATCTATCTATCTACCCAAGTATGATGTTGCAAGTAATGTACATGGAAATAAGTTAATCTGTAAATAAATCTATAAATGAGTCCAGAGAAAAATTAGATTTAAGTCACTCAGAGTTGGGCACTGTAAAGTCTGATAGCTACAGGCAGAAATGATTTCCTGTGGCGCTCTGTGGTGCATTTTGGTAGAATGAGTCCCTGTCCAAGATGGCCTGCACCTTGGACAGGATCCTTCCAGCTTCACTCCAACGACGTCGCTGGCCTTGTGGATCAGTCTGTTCAGTCTTACGGCATCCTCCACCCTCAGCCTACTGCCCCAGCATACAGGATAGCACTGGCAACCACAGACTCATAGAACAGTCTGAGAATAACTACATCTCTTCCATTTTTAACAAACCAAACCGTGTGAAAATCGGGAAACAATTCGGGGAGTTGTGATTATTTTAGTTGGGCATAAAGCTATCCTCAATAAAGCGGTGGGAGGCGCAAGAGGGACCCATCCAAGATGGCCAAACGTCAGCTCCAAAGCAGAGGAAGAGTTGCCACTGACGTCACTCTTCTGCGCTGCTTGGAATTGAGAATTCGAATTGATTTATGGAATACTTTTTTTATGGATTTATAGAATATGGATTACTTATATTTATGGAATACTTTTTGCGGGGGCGGGCATTAAAACAAAAAAGCAGTTTCCGCTTAGTTTTCTATGTAGTTGTGTCACACAATGAGCAGTCTTGGAGACGAAAATGAAAACGCGAAAAAAATGAGATGAAAAATGAAAAATGAGGTGGGGGATATTTTTATGGCTCACTTTGGAACAAACTGAGCATTGGTCCCTTTAGGACCACAGTGGACCTATGTTCTGATGCCTACTTCCATCAGTATAAATGAACCATGCCACAAAGCTCAAATCCTCTCCAACTGGTTTCTTGAATATAACAATAAGTTCACTGTTCTCCAGCGACCTCTACAATCACCACATCTCAGTCAAACAGAGAACCCTAGGTTTGTAGTGAAACAGGAGATTCACAACTAAGTCACAAAGAACTAAGGCAGTTTTTAGGCCCAACATCCAACCTGGTATTAGCACTGTTTATTTAATATAGTGTTGGTAGTGTTTTTGCCCTTAGCAGACTAGAATAACAAAGGAAGAAGGCCATGTGACACTGGAAATGTTCGAGTGGAAGCAAATGAAATGTAAAACCAGAAGTTAGTGTGTGCATATCTCTGACCTGGTTATTAGACAGGGGGGAGCTGAAGTGGTGTGTGTGAAGGTTTCGGCTGGTCTTCATGTGTGTGATTCGGATGGCCTGACCACATTTGATGGCTGACCCACGCTGACATGGACGCGCTGGCTTCCCACGGATTTGCCAGTAACTGTTGGCATCATCGGCGCTCTCCACTCCAGTTACAGACTGCTGTCCACTACCTACACACACACACACACAAATTATACTGTAAGTGACAGACTTAAAGCTTCAGTTGTGTTTGTAAAACAAACTTGATAAAATTAAAAAGCTTTTTAAAAGGTGCAGCTACAGAGTAACTGCTCTGCTACTGTTGTGACACAATGAGAACTTTAACATTGTACAACCTCAGTGAGAAATATGGTACAATTATCACCTTCAACACAACACAAGTCCTAGCTACTGAAGTTTTTAGCTTTCAACAAAAGTGATTTGGTGATTAAGGCAGTTATTGTACACATGCTGTTGAAAACCTCAGCCTCTTCATCTTAACTTCAAACTGCAGAGATCTTTCAGCCCCACACATCCCTGTATATGAATGACATTAACAAGAACACTTTGAAGCAGACAGTGAACTCCATTTCATGTGTGATACCCGATTGGATGAGATTTGGTTTCAAAGAAATCCAAGAGTGCAAGGAACCAGTTTGGGAGTTCAGCAACTGTGGTGTTTTTGTTGTTCTCTTGGTTTGTTATACTTCATGTCCGTTTGGTGGACTTCAAAATGAAATAGTCACTCTCTGTGGTGCCGAAGCTTGTAAGCTGTGCTGTTGCGGGCATGTGTATGTTGTAAAATTATGTTACCATTAGCGTTATTATTTGGGTATAAAGGGCCCGGTCATTTGCCCCGCCCTGGCTCCGATTTGTTCTGCTAGTGGTTGTCGCAATAGAAGTCTCCAACAACACAGAAAAAAGTCGCTAGATTTGTCACTTATTTGTCTTTTTGATTAAAAAGTCACTAAACATAGCAAGAAAATTTATAAGCAACAGATCTTCGTTCTTCCTGACCCCAGCCCCGCTTACCCCCCTCCTCTTATCCCCAGACTACGCCGTGCCTCTCAGTATCTCTCGGCTCCGCCTACTTTGCTGGAATTTTTCAAAATATGTGAGAGGCAGGGTTATGCTTTCACTCACTGGGGGGGGGGGTTAGTTACACTTTAACTTTTTCTCTGCAGTGACAAAGTTTTTAACGGTAATATTTCGTCAGGTGAAGTAATCACAAGTTTGCAAGACTCTCTGAACGTTACCTGATCCCGCAAACATTACACTCAGCGGGTGTATAATCCCGCAACAGAGTCAGCTATACTAGATGTGCTCTAAAGCCTCTTGTCCATAATTCTTCAACGCGCCGCCATCAGCTCTCAGATAGCGTCCAGATCAGAGGTGATACTCTGACGGAAAGTTTTCTTATAGCCCTTTTCCACGAGTGCCTTTACAGCACAGCTCAACTTGGCTCAACTCTGATCAGCACAGTTCGGGTGGTTTTCCATTACAGTTCAATAACAGCTCTAGTGGGTGGGTTCATCGTAAAGCTGGGCAGCCCCAGAGTCCAAAAACTGATGTCACACTCCTTTAGGCTATTTACCAGCCACCATTAAACATAGTAGAAGAAGATGATCCTGAAAAGATACACAACAATGGAGGACATGGTAGCGATGTTGAACATTCTACTCAGTGGCTCTGTGGCTTTTTGTCAGACGCTAAAAAGAAAAGACCTGGAAAAGGCTGTGGGCAGCAAGGCGAAACACTCTGAAGAAGTACAGGAGTGTGGGAAGCCATAAAGTAGTATGAAATCGAAGACATGATATGAGCTAGACGACGTTTGAAGCTAATGCTAATCTACTATAGTGGGCTATAAATCCGATAAAAGCAGAGGGTAAATATCAATTAAATAAGATTTAGTAACACAAATGCTGTGTGTGTCTTTCAGATGAATCTCCTGCAAAATACTCGCAGCAAACCTACAGTCTGGGCACTTAACTGAGCCTCCCAGTGGTGGGATGTTACTGTTACTGGTTTCACAAACACAGTGGTTGCAGAATTTCAGGATGTTGGAACAAACGTTTATCTACCTGTGAAACAAACTACGTCCAGCTCTGGAGCAACAGCATACGATTTTTTGCCAGTGTGTGCTATTAACAAAGAGAGAGTGGCCATCGCACTGTGG
The DNA here is from genome assembly GCA_014839685.1 of Anableps anableps. Taxonomy (NCBI): domain Eukaryota; kingdom Metazoa; phylum Chordata; class Actinopteri; order Cyprinodontiformes; family Anablepidae; genus Anableps; species Anableps anableps. Next base: position 4,856,731 of record CM026066.1, on the reverse strand, counting down.
AAGCTAGCTACGGGCTCAGAGTACAGGAATGTTGGACATCTTTTTGGAGTCAGCATCACAACAGTGTGCAGGGGTTTTGTGCTGCAGCAGAGACAGTGTTAGTACCAGAACAAATCTGTTTGCCTGATAAAGAGAGGTTTAAAGAGATGGCCATTTACATTGAGAACAGGTGGGCGATCTCACACTGTGTGGGTACTATTGATGGCTCCCACATTCCCATCATACCTCCACAGCAGTACCACACTATTTTAATCGAAAAGGCTGACATTCCATTATCTTGCAAGCTGTTGTGGATGGAAAGGAACTTTTCTGGAATGTGTTTCCGGGATTGCTAGGGAGCCTGCATGATGCCAGGGTTCTCAGACGATCTACGCTATAGGAGCTAGCATGCCGGGTAAACCTATTCCCAGCTCACATCAGGAACATTAGCACAGCAACTACTGGCAATTACATCCTGGGTGACTAAGCCTATCTCTAGATTGCTAGACTGGCTCTTAAAACCATTTCCTGACACTGGAACACTGACAATAGAACAACAGATGTGCAATCAAAAATTATGTAGTGCATGAGTCATTGTTAAAAATGCTTTTGGTAGAATAAAGGGAAGATGGTGTTGCCTTCTTAGGAGGAATGGCTGTGATGTCCATCTTGTTAAGTTTATGGTGCTGACCAAACATGTGAGACATCTTATCCAGAAGTAGCTGCACTGCATTCTGGGATGCCAGTGCCACAGGATGTAGAGGAGGCCAGAGATGTCAGAGTTCTGACTCCGTGCTCTAATGGAGTACCTCGTGAACAATAATAGTAACCTAATCTTGTTACCTTCCCTGCCCTAAACCCATCAATGTACCATGTCATTATGGCTGTTGACAGTAAAAATGATTTACGAATGTCTTGACTTTTGTTATGTACAGATAAGCACTATGACAAGGTGCGTGTTAAAGTTACAAAAATGCCACAGTGCTGTCATCACAGAAACATAGTTTCAACAAGAAGCTGTAGTTCTGAAAGCACTTTGGCCTTAAATCATAAAGAAGTTGTTTGCTAACTGCATTAGCAATTTGTATATTTTTGCTTCTATGAATCTTTACAAGTTTTTCATAATTTCACTGGAATTACTTAGGGAAGTACAATTATGAACCATTAAGCAATAGTTTCTGTGATGACTTGATCCTGGAACAAAAAAAGTGACTAATAACAAGTGAGCAGATTCTGGTCATATTTTCTTTTTAAGAGTTATTAAAACGCAAATGCAAAATTTGCTTAAGTTGCACTAAGGATTTTACTAAGCACTCTATGCTCCTAACATTGCAAGTCATGATGCAAGCACATAAGAAACTATTTTTTATTACTGGAACATAACACATGTAAATCAAAAACAGACCGCCTCCTAGTACAAGTAAAATATATAGTCAAAATTTTGTCACATTTCTGTGAGTCATGGCACGAGCAAGCTCTCCCAACACCCCAAGGAAAGCTTGATTGAAGGCAGCATTCTGCGCAATCTCCTCCCTTCGTAAGGCAGCTTCCTGGTCCCTTGCCTCCCGTGCATCATTTAAAAGAAGACGAATGTGTTGGTCCCGCTGGGCCCGGTTCAGTTTGTCTTCTGCTTGCATTGCCGTGGTGAAAGACTGGTCTTTACTTGAGACCCTCTTTCCTCTTGCCCAGACAGAAGAAAACAGAAATAACAGGTGGTTTACAAAAAGCCATTCTAGAAACAATTTTTAAAGAAATGCATAAAACACAGAAATGTGCTGCAACTGAGAAAATGGCTTTGTTGTTTAAACCTAATGACCATGCTTATAGTAAACAGGTGGGTAGAAGCTAGTTACATTTACTCAATCACATTTACTTGAGTACCTTTTTTGGAAAACGTGAATGAGTAGTTTTACTACACTGCACTTTTTTACCTTTACTTGAGCAACATTATGAAGTATTACTACTTTTACTTGAGTAAAATTTCTGGATACTCTATCCACTGTGAGTAACTTCAATAAATGAACAATGATGTTTTAACTAAATATGCACTAACCACAGATGCACACACAGTTTGCACACACAAGATGCACACACAAGGCTTGTTGTTCTAATATTTTCAGTCTGGTAAGCAATTTGTTGTTTGGAGATCAAGAATTGAGTATATTTTTTGGCAACTCTGATAGTAAAGTACATTGGATATTAAGCTTGCAGTACATACAAAGTATCTACTTTAAGTATTTCATTTAGTTGAATAGAATTTGAAATATAAATATCCTTTATTGTTCCACATAGGGAAAATTCAGGTGTCACAGCAGCAAGTTAAGCCCAGGGGGGACATGCATATTCAAACAACAGTTAAAAATACAGAGAATAAAAAACAGTTTAATATGCCTTTTTGGCCATGGCACTTTCTCTGTACTTAGACCAAAAAAAAAAAAAAAAAAAAAAGAATTCAGCTCTTTTCCTACTGGCACAAATAAAGTGCTGTGAAATATGATTATTGCTTCTTACCAAATACAGAATGATGCTGCGTTGTGCTGCTCTGTGCGGTGCTGGGATGCCGCGGATGGAGCAGGGGCAGAAGCCGGGGAGCTTGGAGGGTCCAAATCCGAGATTTATCGACAAACCGTTGCATATCAGGAGAGATTCTTGAACAAAAGAAACACACAACTTCAGAACACACGCAACATGTAGTAGCAGACCAAAACAGAGTGAAAAATACCAACAAAGCACAGAGTGAGCATTGATGCTAATTAGCCATCCTATTGCATTTGGAGACAATGGCATCAGTCTATTGTTTATTCAAAGTACACGCACCACCAATAGGATGAGTAACTTAAAATATGCTTAAAGTCATGAAACACTCACCATCATCCATCACTGAATCCAGCAGAGCTGTGGCTGTGTCCAAGCCCTCTCATTGCTTGCTGGTCGATTGCCGTAAATGGCGTCCATTTGATCAAACCACTTCCAATTTCTTCAATTTGATCCTCTCCTGCCATCGTGATCCTTTATTTTGCGGTAACAGCGCCTCAGTTTTTTCAGTTTCTCCCGGCATTGGTTCGGTGTTTGCTGGTAGCCGTGAGAGGCCATCAACTCCAACACCTCTTTAAACACCTTTTCATCGCGAGTCGCTCCATCTAGTTCACTCTGTGTCTTGTCGTCGGCCACCAAGCACAAAAACGTCTGCACCTCAGCACTGGTCCACGGTGTGGGTTTCTATGTTGCCATTATTTTTCTTTTAAAACTCAAAATACGTCCAGTCCCTGCAGCAAGTTATCGCAAATGGCGGTTCGGGTTGTTGTACGAGAGTAGCTCTTGTGCAACCAGTGACCACACCCCCTAACCAATCAGTGACCGACAGTCTTCTGACGTCGCGTTTTCAGGCCAGCACCGTACACTTGGAACCACAGTAAAGTACGTTCTGAAAAAGGGGCTGGTTCCACAGATCCTTGCCAGTGAAAACGCCTTGGAACCATGGAGAGCCAAGACGAACCGCGCTGTTGAGGCGCTAGTGGGAAAGGGCCATTATACTGATTGAATTAGTGACTACTGCAATGTTCTCTGTGCGTAAAGTTGAAACTGTCTGCGCGTCAGAGGATAAACAAGCAGACAGCCCTGTGTGATTGCTGTTTGGAGGGGGTGCGACATATTATTTTAGACCACCATTAGAGTAAGCACTGCAACTTCTCCCGTTTTAAGCATTTGTCATCTGGGATGTGTGATTAATATTAGCGGAGCAGGGTGAAGCTGCGTGCATAAATATTGCGCAGCGCTGCGCTTACAGTCTATGAATATCTGCACCTTACTTTCTTTCGTTCCTCAATAAGGTAAGCTGCCTACTCCTCTAATGAGACTATAAGTAGATTAACAACTTTATCACGCAGTCTTTTTTGGCTTTCTATGTGTTTGTATTGCTTATTAAATGTGCCACAGAAGTTGCAGCCCGACCAGACCATCAAACAAATAATTTTGACACAACTCGAATTTTGGCTCGGGCTACTGATCTAAACTCCAGCGAAAAATCGGTCTTTTAACGAGTAATTTGATAAAGCATTTGAAGACTAAACAGTCTGTATGTGATGCTCTATTTATGATTTGTTAAAACAGTCAGAGGGAATGTAAGGCTTCAAATAAATAAATAAATTTGTTTTCACAAGTTATTGCGTGAAGTATAAGTAGGACTTGTTAATTACTCAGTATCAGCAAGTACTGAAGTACTTGTACTCTGAAAAAAAAAACAAAAACTAGTATCGGCACACCCCTAATTTCAAACACAAGGTTCTGTGATGTGAAGCGCCACTCTGAGGCACCATTAAACATATCATATCCTTGTTTTACTAATTTAAATGTATTTCAATCTGTAAAACTGGCGAAGTCACACACTACACACTGGTCTTATATCTACAGCAGTGCTAGAAATAATTAAACCGGTTAGGAAGAAAGGTACAAGTTGGGAGTGACTGATGACTGTTGTACTAACACAGCTGTACACACACCTGAGTGAAGGGATCTACATTTGGTTTTCCTAGCTATTTATGAAATTAGTAGAGCAGGCGAAGCATGTATTTTCCTTCCATCCATCCATCCATCCATCCATCCATCCACTTTCCTTTCCTTTCAAAATAAGGGCACTAACCGAAATGATATTGATTCCTGTAGAAATAATTAAACAGAAATTTACGCAAAAGTATAAAACCAGTTGATAAACTATTCTGTGATTATTTAACAGACATTCTTCCAACTACAGCAACATACTGAGAGCGCACTAGGATGAGCATTAAAAAACAAAGGCTGAGCATTTTAAAGAAATATCTTAGGGCCTTGCAGAAAATCAGCTTGAACGGATGCCAGGATAATGTAGCACGTCGTTTAATTTCCCGTTGCACACATGATAAATTCTGTTTAATGTTCAGCTGTTATCTGTAAGGCGCTCTGAAGCCACCAGCACTGAGGATCCAGAAGCTTCCATACACTGAAGTCAGCCTGTACCCAGTCAAAAAACATCTTCACAAGTTAAGATTTAGTTTTTAAATTCGAGCCCGCGGTTACCTGATCCGTATTTGACATCGTGCGAATGCAGGCGGACGTTGTGTCGGGTGTTGAGCAGTTTGACCAGCGAGCCGCAGGTCACATAGTTTGACTCCGACTCTCTCCCCTCGCAGCCGGACAACAGCAGCAGCGGCAGCAGCAGCAGTAGCCACCGGACCAACCATAGCTTCTCCATGTTTGCAGCTACGCTTTCATACCCGGCATACATGCTCCGCTTCTACTCATGAGGAAACTACTTCTGTGCACGACCAATCAACGTCTGACAAGTCCCAAAACACGGAAATAAATGTCAGCATGTGATTGGTCAGTGTACCTTTACGTTTCGTCACAACGTTTGTGACAAGCCGGAAGGAGAAATCATGTGTATTATAATGTCAAGTTATAATATATTGATAATTAAACCTATTTATAACAAATATTCTTTGTTTAGTTAAGTTATATCAAGGGGCAGAGTAAGCAAGGTGAAGTCATCAATCATAACCTTTTTTAAATTTCTTTTTATAGCCTTTAATGATTTGTGATGTAACAGGAAATGTCTGAGAAAAGCTGTGAATAAGGGTCATGTTTTATACATTTAGGTAAATATTAAATTTTTAGATATTGATTAGAATTCAATATTTAAAATTAGAAACAATATTAGATAATTTAGATATTGTTTAAAATATCTAAATTTGGCTTTTGGAGGAAGGCTATAAGTACAGGAAATGGCTCTGAATAGTTTGATTTGAAGATAAATTATAAGTAACCACTGACCAATTTACTGAAAAAATCACAGCGGAGAAAGAAATCAGGCAGAAATATTCAAATTAAGGAAGATGAAATCTGAATAACCATTGTTATGTTTTTTTTATTATTATTATTAAAGGTATATTTCTGTTGTTAAGGTTCAGAAGATGTTTGTTCCATCCATTTTTTGCTGATTGGAATTTTTCACCAGGAACAGAACAGAGCATTACTCAGGGCTTCGGTGCCACACTTCTTATTCTTGCATTCATTGTTCATTAAATATTCTCTGCAGAATCTTAAAAATCCGTTGAGAGAAAAGTTAAAATTTCAGTAAAGTGTGCATTCTGTTCCAACTGGCGTAAAACTAACGCAGCATTTAAGAACAGATTGCTAACTGCTGTTATTTCAGCTCTTAACTCCGTGTTAAAAATATATATTTTTTTCTCTTCATAGTCACCTGGCGTTCTGTATGACTGTGACACTTTCCAAGAGGGAGACACTGCTGCCAACAACTAAATGTTCTCCTTCTACAGATGATACACTTGGCACCTTATTTCACCTCGTCTCTCTCCTAGACATAGCCATTGGCAAAGCTTTTACTATGCCTAACTGTATGTGCTCTCTTTCATCCTATACACTTTCAAACTGGCTCAGAGCTTATCTGTGTTTCACTCCTAAATGAAGCCACAAAAGGAGCTACTACTGCCAATAACTCTTTTCTTTTACATAGAAAGAACTCCTAGATTAGTGCTCCAGTGTGTTTTTCTTTTTTTGTGTGTATGCTGTCTTCTCAAATCCCCAGTCAGTCATGGCAAATGGCTGCACACACTGCGGCAGGTTCAGGTTCTGCTGGAGGTCTCCTCCTGTTAAACGGGAGTTTTCCTTTCTTCTTTTGCTACATGCATTCTCAATATGTTGGATGGCTGCAAAGTCAACAACACAATGCAAGTGACTGTCTACTATCACTACATTCTCATTCAGGAAGATTGAATTCTGCAAGTCAGTGACTTGATGCAGTCTGCTGGGTTTCCTTATATATAGATTTGTTTTAACCGATTTGAAAAATGAACTGAACTTGACTGTATTGTTTGATAAAGTAGGAGCAAACTGAAATGTATGAAACGTATTGACTTAGAATCCATTTGTGTGATTGGAACTTTTTGTTTGTAAAGTTTTGCGAGACTAAACATTTCCTGTCTGAGGTCAGTTAGGATTTTTCTCTCTGCTATAGTAAATGCCAAAGCAATTAAAGAGAGTTTTTTTTCTAGAAGTTTCATTCATTTATTCAAATTCAGAAGTTTACATGCACTAAGATTATTAGACCTTTAGGAAAGGTCAGGTGATGTCATGTCTTTGTAAGCTTCTGAAAGGTTATTTACAAACATGTGAGTTAAATGAAGGCATGGCTGTGAATGTGGTTTAAGGCGACACCCTAAATATGCTGCCTTTTCATGTAACATCAGGGAAAATTCCATAAAAATCAGTCAAGATATCAGGAAGAGAGTTATGAACCTAATCTGGTTCATCCTTTGATGTAATTTCCAGATTGTCTTAAGTCACCATGTTCCTCTGCTCATTTAATCATATGAAAGTATAAACTGCATTAATGTCCAGCTATCATAATGTTCAAGGAGGAGATGGGTTCTGTGTTTCCAAAATTAATTTGTTTTGATGTGAAATTAAATGAAATAAATCTTACAACTGAAGGAAAGGCCAGCTGAAGTTGGCAGGAAAGTTTCATTATCCACAGCAAAACGAGTCCTGCACCATCATACCATCTAAGGCCACTCAGCGGAGAAGATGTTGTCACTTTATAAGCAACAATAAAAGTTCGCAAATGCATTCAGGGACAAAGATCTCAATTTTGGAGACATGTCCTGTGATCTGAGGAAACTAAAATTCAAGTGTTTGGTCATAATAACCATTGTTGAATTTGGAGTATAAAGGGGGAAGTTTACAACCCTGAGAGCACTATCCCAACTGTGAAGGACAGGGATGGCAGCATCATGGTGTGGAGGTATTTTGCTGCAGGAGGAACTAGTATGACTCAGTGTTAGACACTAAGAAGAAAAAGTTGTATTTTTATACAGAGTGTAAGTTACTAACTTCCACTGCATTTTTATGTTGCAGCTCCTCTGGCTTTTTCATAGCTTAAATCATTTGATCCTTGGGATAATGACAACACTTTTCATTCAGGTTGAAATATACTCATACAATAGCTGACAGATCAGCTTTGTAGTATGGAGTTTTGTTATTCTCCATTTTCTTTGAATTCCACTATAAATGTTTTAGTTTGGTTGAGATCCAAGCTTTTCCTGATGAAAATTGTAAATGCTCTTTGCTCAGTGTACAGGATACCCTAAGTAAACAACTTCATACTGATCAAACTTACATTGGGTTGGAATTAGAAAATGCTCACCTGTGCATTTGACTGAGGTTCCACCCCATGTTATCAACAACTGTGGAAATGTACTTGTTTTTGTTAGGCAGTCATCTTTATGTATTATTGGGATTATGGCAACAGACGTTTGAGTATCATTTATTTGGTTAATGAATGTAAGGATCCAGAATCTATCTCTAAAACCTACTTTCATCAGTAGGTTGATGAAAGTAGAAATTGTTTCTACTGGACGTCATTGACCTTTTGTTTAGGTGTTAATAAAGGAATGTGTTCAGATTCTCTGTGCAGAAGTCCTTTTCCTTTAACTAAATAGTTTGTTACTGTTCAGTGACAGACTTCTGTTTCTGCATTTTCTTTTTTCTTGATCTGTCTGGATATTTTTATCTTACATTTATTTGGAACTCCATGCCACACTCCATGCTGATTTCACTTCTTGAAAGAGGCTTACCCTTGTTGACAGCTCTCTTATTGGGGTCATATTTCCTGCTAATCAGTAGCTGCAACAGCTTGTTCAGCCTACAATTTCTGTTTTGTAATTGCAGACACATTTGCATCTATATACTTAGACAGCTTTTTGTAATTCCATATTTTTTTTCTTCTACTTGATGTGAAAAAGGACATGTCAGAAGGTTCTAACATGTTTTCAGGGATGATTTATGAAGTTTTGCGGGATATCTATATTTTTTTGTTGTATAAAGGTGAATATGACAGAGAAATATTTCATATGTTTAACAGGGGTTGATATTTCAGTTTCCTTAGAGGAGTCACCTCATGGCAATTAGCAGCTTAAGCAAAACAGTTTCATTTGACTAAAACTAACTCCAATACACTGTTTAAACTAGTTCACTTCCTCTCAGTAGCGTTCAGATAAGTACAGTCCAACTCTATACCAGAGTAGCAAGAAGATGACGAACAAAAACAACCAAAACAACATTAACTGGGGAAGTTAGGTATGAAAGGAGGCAGTGAATGCATCATGAGGCTGATCTGGTCAGACTGGCCAGGTGAGTTTCACAGTAGGGAATAACATTCTGTCCCTCAGCTCATACTGATGCCTTTACCACCGATCAGAGCAACAAACACTGCAGCTGCTCCACTCTGAGGAATAAACAGAGAATTATCAGCAGGTAAGCTACTTTTTAAATGACTTCACTGACAGTAATAATCAAAGACATTTACCTGATGATTTAAAAGGCAGATCATATTTTATCAGTCATGTTAAAGTCTGTTTGCTCCACATTAGACTATCTCTGTGTTGTAAATAGTGAAAACAGCATTCTACAGTCACACTCCCAGAAGTCTGACTAGATGTAGTTTCCAAACTCAGGACCCTCACAGGCTGAGATACAGAAATGTGTTGCTCTCCCTGAACTTAGTGATTCTTCCATTTTCCATTTTCTGGAAACGTCTGGAAAGTCTTGGGTTTACCAGAGTAGGCACATACTAATTTCTCACCATAAAGAGCTGAACAATAATATTAAGTAATCCAGGTCCAAATGTTGGAAGCTGCTCGTGTCTGTCTGTTCATCTTTCCTTTCTTTGTGAACATCTAATAATATTTTACCTTAACACTTGGATAGTAAATTATCTGGGATGCACCTCACTCGTTTTAGAAGAAAAAACTATAGTTAAATCAATGTTGTGATACGGATGGATGTATTGATAGAATTGTTTTAAAAATGCAGTGCTAACTAAGAGCTATGTTTGAATAAAAACGTATTAATTTTTTTCTATGTTTCCCTCCAGAGGGAGTTCAGGTCTTGATGTCTGCCTCCAGGTTTGACCGTGTGAGAGAAATGCCTCTCTATGACAAGGTCCCGATTAGCCCTGTTTGGAGGGACACTGAACTGCCCCCGTCCCCACCACCACCACTACATGTGACCGTGCCAGCAGTCAGTTTAGACCCTCTTCCTCCTCCTCCTCTACCTGAGCAGCCAGCTGTGGGGCCTGAATCTTTCTATCCCTCCAATGATGAGGAACCAGCTGAGGCGGACAGTGACGCAATGGACATCAAACCAGTTCGTCGCTTTATTCCCGATTCTGTCAAAAACTTTTTCCGGGGCAACAGTGGGAACCGGGGCAGCAAGGGTTGGTCTGTTCTCCCTCCTACACAGCCTCAGTCCCCTGCCCCATCAGCCAGTAAGAACACCACCTGTCACACTACAACAGGAATCCCCTGCTCACCTCCCAATTCTGCCCCTCCATCTCCTTCTCTTCCTGGCTCCTATCGGGACCCTTACGGTGGGTCAGGGGGGAGTTACACCTCCAAAAAGGAGCAAGACGGACTGATGCTAGGTGCTGAAGCTATGGACTTGGGTTCTGCAGTGCACAGTAATCTCTCAGCCCAGACTTACCAGGAGCGGGTGGAGGAGTACCATCAACGTTATGCCTATATGAAGTCTTGGGCAGGCCTGCTCAGGATCCTGGGCTGTGTGCAGTTGCTGCTTGGTGCTGCTGTGTTCGCATGTGTCTGTGCATATGTTCACAAGGATAATGAATGGTTTAATATGTATGGATACTCCCAGCCTCAGATGTTTGGAGGACTTGGTGGAGGTGCTTCAGCATATGGACATGGGGGCAGTTACTACACAGGTCCCAAAACGCCTTTTGTGCTTGTAGTGGCTGGAATAGCATGGATAGTGACTGTTATTCTGGTTGTTCTTGGTATGACTCTGTACTACAGAGCCATTCTTCTTGATTCTTCTTGGTGGCCCCTCACGGAGTGTTCTATCAACCTTGTATTGGCAGTGCTCTATATGGCAGCAGGGATAGTGTATGTAAGGGACACAACCAGAGGAGGACTATGCAACACGCCCGTCTTCAATAATGGAATCAATGGTGCATTTTGTCGCACAGAGGCTGGCCAAACAGCTGCCATAGTCTTCCTGTTCCTCACCATGGTGCTCTACTTCATCAGTGCAGGAGTTTGTCTGAAGCTGTGGAGGCATGAAGCAGCCAGGATGAGAAAGGAGGCACTGGCACAGGAGGTCTGACCCAAACATCTCTTTTCACCTTCATGACTAAATGCTTAATCTCAGTCAGTAGGCTCACATAAACATGACTGAGTTATATATAATTCAGCTTCCTGTGTGGATCTCTTTGATATTAAGGATATAACGGGGCTTCTCTAAAACAATCAGACAATTCTTGAAATATATTCTAGATTTTATTGGAATGTTTGCTATTCAGGGTAGTGTGGCAAATATCCAACTCAACTGAACTGCAAAACCTGTTAATAAAAGTTATGTCCTACGTGATTTTTTTCACCACAAAACAAATGAAAATTAGCAAAAACAATAGAACATATCTATCTTGGGGCGATACTTTAAATAAGTTTTTTTCTGCTTATGTTGAGTGTGTCTCTGATGTGATCTCAGAAACACCCACCCCTACCATATATTGAAAGTAATATAATTTATTGGACCCAAAAAGCATGATTGCCACCTTATTTATCTGGTCAAGTGTTGAAGGTTTTAGAAATTTTCTGAGCTTCTATCATCAAAGGCTGTAAACTACCAGCACTATTAACATGCTCATCTCAAATTGCAGAGTCAGAAGGGTTGCAAACATAAAAAGCACAGGATATTTTTACTTGCAGGTGTCCATGCATGCAAGAATCAGGAGACAAACAAACAGGAAAAAAGCAGGAGTGATGTTCCAGTAATTGTTTTTTTTCCCTTCAAGCCACCTGGCTAGTGGCTCATTTTTTTAGCTGCCCGGTTCTTAATCTCCAAGTACACCACATTACATACATCCTTGTCCATGCAGCTTGTCCTACATAACAAGAAGTCAATAATATTCTGTAGACCCTTAACAGTTTTTCTGGTGTCCATTAAAAACAATAAAAAAACTATGTTGCGATGCATGGAGCCTAAAATAAATAAATAAATAACAGACACCTCTGCAATAAATAAGTATGACCGCTGCAAACTTCTACAGATCCATTCAATGACTTAGAATATTTTTGAAAAATCCATTTATTTCAGGAACTTTATCACGAAGTGAAACACATTATATAGATTAATTACACATAGATGGATGTTTGAAAGTCTTTATTTCTGTTAATTATCATGATTTTCTACTTACAGCTAATAAAAACCTGATATTTAAAATTAGAATATTACATCAGACCAATTAAAAAAATCATTTTAATACAGAAATGAGGGCTTAATGAAAAGTATGTTTAATACCTGCTCTTAGGATGTTATTTTCAAAAGGTACTATTAATCTGACAAATGAGCTTCATCAGAGAGCATGTTCTAATTTACTGAATATGACTGTATAACCCTGTGACTTTCTTTAACTCATTTAAGTTCTAATTTAGAATTTCTTTTTTGGCATGTTTGGTTCTAGCTCTACTCAGAGACCCATAACATAAATTTAATTTCCATGCTAAATTAAATTTACTTCAGTTTAACTAAATTCATTTTATTTAAATTCATTTTATTTACCAAGCACTGATTAATGTTAATGTTAGATAGATAGATAGATAGATAGATAGATAGATAGATAGATAGATAGATAGATAGATAGATAGATAGATAGATAGATAGATAGATAGATAGATAGATAGATAGATAGATAGATATTAATCTGTGCTTGGTAAATAAAATTAAATTAGTTAAACTGAAGTAAATTTTTATATATATATATATTAACTAAGATGGTTTCACATGTTTACTAATATCCTATGATGTCAACATAGTCAACATATACTTACTAAACTACTATGTTTTCTTTCCATTTCAACAATTATAGATGAAAACCACTGGATCATCATTCCCACTGCCTGCGGTAAGTATCATGAGTTTTTGTTGTTGTTGTTGTTGTTGTTGTTCCACCAGATGGCATAGAATTCTACCCAGGATATTGTACTAAGTGTTTTCTGCTACAGCTGGATTCAGCCTCAAGAGCCTCAGAGGCGACACCTCTTCCTACCATTCAACCTGACATCATGAATGCTTCAAACAATGCTCTAGCTGCTCCTCTCATGGCAGTGGAACCAGAGATTCTCCAAGGTCACATACCAGCTGGGTATATCCCCAAACCTGTCATCATAGCAGATTATGTTGCGTGAGTTATCTCATCCATTTTCCAATATGTGTTGTTGCATATCTGTTGACTCCTTATATGATGCAGTTTTATTATGTTTTTATGTGCCCCTTTTACATTTCTTATTTTAAAACACGTAGAATAAAATAAGCCTCTTCAGGATTTCTGAGCTGAAAGAATCACCTGGGGTAAAACTGGAGTCGAAAAAACTTTTATCTGTACTTTGAGATCTCTGAGAAGTTTTAAAGATATAACTGGAAATCAAAAATCCAATGTTCATCGGAAGGGCACAGGGCAACACAGAGGCACAGGCAACCATGCACACTCATATCTAAGGACAGTTTGGAGAGACCAACTAATATAACAGTCACGTTGGAGGAAGCTGCAATACTGGAAGAGAGAACTCATGCATGCACAGGTAGAATATGCAGACTCCATGCAGAAAGACCCCAGGCCGGGATTTGAACCCTGGAACTTCTTGCTGCAAGGCAACAGTCCTATCAACTGTAACCCTGTGTGGCCCCAAGTCATGTTCAGTTCAGTTATTTTAATCCAGTTTATTTATATCGTGCAAGTTCACAACAAATGTTGTCTCAAGCACTTAACATAAAAAACAACAAAATTATCCAATTTATATCTAGAAACATACAATCAGTTCATTCCAGTCCCATAGATTTAAATGCAGTGACACACCTTACCTTTGATCATAGTTAACAATGCAGTCAAGTTCAGTTTATTGTTTAAATACCTAAAACGTTTTCTAAGAAACCCATCTGCAAGCATGTAGCTACAGTAGACAGTTGACTGTATTGTGTCATTGACTTTGCATCAATTGCATCAACTCCCCTCCAGCAGAACCTGGCTTAGTTTGAGCCAGGTGTCCCACATGTCCCAACCAACTGGGGGTTTAAGACGACAGCATAGACACAAAAAAACAGAAGCACTAATCCAGGGGTACTTTCTATGTTAAAGAAAAGTAAAAAGTCATTGGCAGCATTAGCTTCTTTAGTAGCTTCATCTGGGAGAAAAACACAGCTAAACATATGAACTGAATAAACCACATGTCTTCATACACAACAGGCAGAACCACCAACCCATGCTTCTCACATTATACAGAGACTGAGCAGCTGTGACAGAGAGGTTATCTGATTTGCTCCAGAACCAGCACACCTAACTGAGCAGGTATTTGTGTGGGAGATGAGCATGGACAGATTTAGAAGGATAAGGACCCCTGGGCTAGAGCCAGAGTTTTAGTGCCCTATCCAAAAAACATACAAAATAAAGCCTTTTACTCATTCATATTACAGTATATTAATGGGCAGGCTTATAAGGTACACTGTTGTAAAACAGTGTACTTTATGTGAAACTAAAAATGTAAAACATTCATTACAAAAACACCTCAAATCTTTGGGATCCTTCAAAACTTGGTACCCTGGGCCACTGTCCCTATAAGCCCTAAAGTTCGGTCCAGGAGAAGAGCGCTAAATTATAGTGCTTCAGTCTTAAGTAGCTGATGGGAAACATTACTATTTGAATACAGATTAAAATACTACAATTAGAAAAAAAAAATAAACAACTGATTAAAAAAAAGGACAAGATGTTTTGTGAATGAATCTTTTGTTTCAGCAGCATAACACAGGGGAAAGGTATAAAAATCCAACCTTTCAGTACACTGTGACATTTTTTGAGGAATAATCCCTTTTTGTTATTATACTTTTGTTTTTTTATTTTTAATTCATTTAATTACAGAATTCCTTTGGCCACAGTTATTGACAGACTATTAACATTCCTATTATAACATTTAGGATATAACATTCCTATAACATTCCTGTTATATTAATGTAACTGAAGCATTTTTAAAATTGATACTGTCTTTATGTATGTTTAAAGTTGCCCAGAGTGCCTAGGATTTTGTAGTTGATTTCCTGTTTCCTGGGGCATACATGTGGCATGACAGAAGCTCATTTCTCTCGGTAATCCTTTATTGGGAAAGACAAGAGAACATACCAATTAAATAAGGCAGAGGTGTATTGATCTTCATAAGTCAGGGAATGGATACAAATGAAGTACTGTATTCCTTACCAAAGTAAGTCTAGGTCAAAACAATGTAAAAAATTGACAATTAACAGCTAAAACTTCAACAAACAAGGCTGGGCAAAGACCCAAGTTTATCTTATCACCTTGCACAGTTCTCAATGATAGAGAACGGCAGCATAGAATGGTGTCACTGTGTCACCCAGTATCAGTAATAACCATTAGAAATCCAAACACAAATATCATCTATGTGTCAATATCTACACATGCTCAGTGTAGATATTGACACATAGATGACAATGCTCCGTTTATTCCACAATGCGCAATTTATTCCACAATCACTGTTGCATGTTCTGAAAGTACTCATTGTACTGTGATATCAGTGGATTAACTTCTGTAATATGAGTGAATAAGGGATCCTTAAAGGTGAGTTGATGGCTCACTAGCACAAGGCTGTCTGAAAAGTGCTTTCCTCTTTTGTGATTTAGAATATGAATTAGCCATAATCATCATCCTCAAAATTCTCAATCCCTAATAGTGGTTTAAGGAACAAACATGTATGAAATGCAAACTAAAAGTATATTAACTTTAAAATGTTCTTCTCTTCATATTTCTTTTAAACCACAAGCCTGCAAATGTAATTTCTTTTTATTGGAATCTGTTCCCAGGGAATTACTGAACTGATACAAAATTCATCTGCCTCTTTCTCCATACTTAAATCTGATGTGTGATACCTTTTCAGAAAGTATCCCAGCATCCGTTCAGATGAGGAGAGGGACCAGTACAAGGCCGTCTTCAATGACCAGTATGCTGAATACAGGGAGCTACATGCTGAAGTTCAGGTCATGGCTAAGAAGTTTGAAGAAATGGATGAGATGATGCAGAATCTTCCCTCAAGGCCCTCAAGTCAAATGGTACACCTCCCACTCAGTCACCCACAGACACAGCTGGACATAGACTCAATGTTTCTGCCCACTAATGCTTTCATTTTGTTTCAGGAGAAAGAACGGATTAGTAGCATTTTAACTGAATATCAAAGGAAGAAAGCTGTGAGTACATATAAAAACTGAGATTTATAATGCAGTCACTGTTACACTTAAGATCAAATATTTTCACTTAAAGTTTACGTTTGCTCAGATATTTATATGGCTCCAGTTCACAATAAATGTCATCTGAGGGAACACAACGAGACAAATAGATCTGATTCATACATCTACAAATATATAATCAAGTCAGTCCAGTCATGAAGAGATCCCATTTCTTCAACAAAATTTGAAATTTGATCCTTGTTTAAATACACTGCAATCAAATATTATGAACTAGTAAAAGACAATCCATTTGTATAAGCCCAGCATTATTACACTGATTAATTCCCTCTTTCAATCTTTTTCTTGTCAGGACCCAACCTATTTGGAAAAAAGGGAGCGTTGTGAGTACCTTAAAAACAAGCTGTCCCACATCAAACAGAAGATTCAGGAGTACAACAGCATCATGGACTAGAATATTAAAAACTATAGCCTGCAGTTACTTTCTTTAAAAAACGAAAACTTTGTTGCGTAAAACTGAGCTGTCTGAGAAGAATAATCAAAGTTTGTAAACTGAATCTGCTCATAGTTGTACCTTCATTGTATTAATCTATGTTTAAAAAACTGTCATCAGTGTTCCCATCATGTTGTTTTAGGACAGGACCATCTCAAGAGGCAAAGGGCAAGTCAACAAAGAACACAGTAGATGTGTGCTCCAGTCATGGAAACATGAATCGCTTTCATTTGACCCTGTGTCTGTATCAACACATAGAATGATATATTTAGCAAAGTGTGGGCAGGATTACACTGAGGAAAACGGTTTTATGTAGACGTAAAACAGAGTTAGAGATCTCCAGGATCTCAACCTCTCATTTGCAAGATGAATAGTGCCTGTGAAAGCAAAAAGGATCAGGAGACAAATGTAAATCTATTACAGTTTTAATTTTATTTAGAATAAATTAAGATAAAAAAGTGCACTCTGTCGGGTGTAAATGTAGAAATGAGCAGTTCCTTATCAGTTTCAGCAGTGATTTAAATCTAACCTCAACAGCACAGATCCCACCATGTTATGATCAATGAACAAAAAGAACAGAAAGTCACAAAAAATTAAGTACAATCCTGAAACCCTGGAAATGTTCAAACCATGCAAAAGCCTAGAATTTAAAGGCAGTTTACTTTCTAATTACCATGACTGTTTTTGCAGCTGTGTTTTATGGTGAGGTGGCTCAATTGTAGCATTACATGGTGTAATATAATTCCTTTTTAAACTTTGTTGTGAACCAAACCTTGTGCTGTATAATTTTGCAGACTATAGATGAGGACTGATGCAAAATGTGAGATTTCTCCTCGGTTTTTCTATAGAACTCCACTGTTAACTTTACCATTAAATTGTATGTGTGTTTGAATATTTTGTATCACATGTGATTTTGTTTTATAATCTAGTGTTTTTCTATAAGAACTCTACTCTGTGCTTTTGTTGTACTTTGACAGCACTGCTGTGAGCACAGTGTCAGTCCAGCCACTGTACATGCTCTTTCTACCATCACAGAGGAAATAAAATCACAGATTCACAACCTGTACGAAGGGTGATGTTTCTGTAGTTTGATTGTTTATTTGAATATTGTTTGTAAAATTATGACCCAAAGAATACTTTCATATAACAAAAGTGTGTTCTGGAGTGTCTGATGTGTCTACATGACTGTGTGAAGGGATTTTGTATGATAGAACTGTTCAGAAATCATTAATGTTGTCCAAACGTCTTAAGGCAGTCAATCTATTAATTGAGGAATTTATTTAATATGTGCAAACACAAATGTACAAAGGTAGGTTGTACAATTGTAACTTTTTTTTTTAACCGAGAAACACAAAAGTTTTTTAATTTTTAAGGTGCTTTCTAATCTTTCCTCTGGATTTTGGCTTCTTTTATTGTCTGCTGAGCTGCCTAGTGGTGCTTTTCTGAATTGATATTCCATTACTTTTGATACGTCGCTGGCTGATATTAGGCTGGAGATCATAAGAATGGTTTACAAGTGGATGTACACACAGTTTCCCTCTCCCTGACCTCTTCTGTTACACATAATAATAAGTAAACCTAAATATTTAAATAAATTTGAATATATTTCTTCATAAAACTGTCATTAAAATTTCAGATTAAATATTAGATGCTGTTATCTTCTACAGATAATGTAAGGCTTAAGACCTTAAGACTTTATTTGATTTTATATAATGTTGTTAAAGGTCTCTTTTGAACATAAGAATTTACTTCTTAATGAGATTTAGCCTGTATAAATAAAGGCCAAATAAATGATAAAAGAAATGTTGCCTAGGCTACCAGTCTTGTGTTGTAAACAAATTTTAACCCCCATTTTACCACATCAGTTACCTTAAAAAGTAGTTTTTTTTATGCTTTAAAGAGGTCAGGTGTGATCTGAGACCTTTGAAAAAGCAGCCATTGTCCAAAGAAAACATTTTAAATACTTTAGCTTCTTCTTTTTTTTTTTTTTTTAAACCACTTTAGGTGATAAAAAAAAAAAAAAAAAAAAAAAAAGGTGTTTCTGGTGGGAAGAAAATCCTCAGACATTGGAGCAAGAGAGTTTTCCTTTCAATGAAACTGATAAAAAAAAAAAAGTGCTGCCTTGTGTTGGTGTTCATGCACAACTCCTACACATCTGTAGGTTTTTCTGTTTCTGTTTAGTACAGGTTCATCCTGAGTGGGTTTTGATGGTTCTTGGTGTGTGAACCCCATAAAAAGTTGTAGATGTTGTCAAGCGACATGTCTTTGAGTTGCTCTGTCAATGTCCTAAAATGGCTGCTGAAGTCGTTTTTTTTCTGCCACCAAAACTTGAAGGGCTGGTTTTGTCAGTTGGGAACAATAATGGCGATCTGGTTGTCGGTTTCGCAACAGCCCTTTTTTCGCTGGCCTCCCTCAGACCCGGAAGATCTTTTTATGTCTTAAATTACAACTAATTATGTGCCTGTATTTTAGGTAAGGTAAGTATTCCCTTTTGCCTTTAAGTTAACTTTAATCAGTTAAGGCTTTTATTGAACTCTGAAATTAATATCATCGCTGCATACTATTGGAAAATAAAAAAATGGACCATTAAAAGTAAAAATTCCTACGTATTCGGATTAAATCTGGTTTGTGGCCTAAGAGTTGTTCGTTCTAGTAGTCCTGATAATGAAGTGGACATAATAATATGAGATATAGCGACAGTGTAGTTCATTCTAGCGAATTAAAATAAAAATTGATATCCTGACTGAAACCAGCTAGAAAAACAAAAGCAGAGACAGAAGAAGATTTCCAGGAGTGGGGAGCCCAGCTACTGGGAACTGAACACCTTTCCTTTTATTTGGAGTGAGGACAGGACAGGTTAGTCCTGTGTGACCTGGGGCGGACATCACGTGATGTACGCACACCTGTAGAGGGCAGGTTTGGAGTCCCTGCTCTCTGGGCGTGGATGGATGCGGGTGCGCGCGTGCGTGTGCATGTTTGGGTTGTTCTTGTTGGACGACGCCACTCTGTTGTTCAGGATCAGCTTCATCACAAGGTGGGTCCTTTTTCAGTCTAACAGTGACGATTTGATAACCAAATGTATTCTTATTAGGCCGTAACTCAGTTCAGTGGATCATTTAAACTGTTTACTGTTTTTTTCTTAAAAAAAGGTTTTTTTTTTCTTAAAAAAAAAAAAAGTAAACAATTTGCAGAGGTCTGTGAATTTTCGATCGAATTTAAAAAAGCAGTGCGTTATTATTCGCAATTTTTAATGCGACTCATTTACAAGGTAGTTGGAAAAACTAGTCTGTTTTGTTTTCAGTGACAGTATCAGCTGAACCTTAGCCACACCATCGCAAAGTCCTTTGAAAAGATGATATTTAGCCTGTTCTCTACAACTGGCACCTGCTGCGTGTTCCATGTAATCCGGCGTCATTCCATAAAAAATACAGTACCTAGCCTGACATTCCTCTGTTAACTTATCCAAATGACAGCAGCTGTAGGCAACATTTAGTTTTTAACTAGTTTGTTTCATCACAACCATGCGCATTTCCAAACAGCAGCCTTTCCTTTGTGTTCTTGAGCACCAGCTCCTTGAGGAAGGTCAATATTTAGATGCAACCATCCATCAGACTGCTCCATTCACCTGTCAAGCAGAAACTTTATCATAAATTAATCTTTATCTTCACAGCTCTGGGATTTAAATGGACAAACTTTTAAAAGATGACTGCATTTAAAATTAAGCTGTAATTTACAATGTATCTAGAAAGTACCCACACCCCTTCACTTTTTTGAAACATGTTTTTAGACAGCTTGGCAACATTCACAGTCTCAAGTGTTCTTACGTATGTCTCTACATGCTGCGTACCAGTGTGTTTTTTGGGTATTTTCTTCCATTCTTCTCTGCAGATCCCCTTAAGCTCAGTCGGGTTTGATGGGTAGCATCTGTGGACAGCAGTTCTTAGCTCCTTTCAGGGATGTTCAGGTTTGAGTTTGAGCTCTGCTGTGGTTTGGCCGCTCAAGGACATTCACATATTTATCCAGATTCTGATACCTTTTATTCTGGCTGTGTGCTTTAAGTTATTGTCATAGTTGAAAATAACCTGTCACCTTAGTCTGGGATCTAGAGAACTCTGGAGAAGGTTTTCCTAAAGAATCTTTGTGTATTTTGCTGTTGTCATCTTACCCTGCAAAAACACTTCCAGGTATGATGCTGCCACCATCATGCTTCACACTGGAGATGGTGTTAGCTATGTGATAAGAAATGCCTGTTCTTCTCCTAATCCTATGCTTGGAGTTCAGACCCAGAAGTTCTAGTTTGGTTTGATCAGACCACAGAATTTTGTTTTCCCTGGTCTAACAATCTCTGAGGTGTGCTTCCCTACCATAAAGATGAGTTCAGGGGACTGGATTAGCAATGTTTCACCTTCCAGATCAGGGCTATCAAACACTAATCCTTGAGAGCTGGTATCCTGCAACTTGTTGATGTGCCTCTGCTTTAACATGCTTGGATCATATAGGCGATTAGCAGGACTCTGTAGAACTTGACTGTGTGATGAGGAGTTTATCCAGTCATCTAATTCAAGTGTGTTGGACTAGGGACTCATCTAAAAGTTGCAGGACACCATCTCTCGAGGACTGGAGTTGGACAGGATTGTTGTCTTATTTCCACAAGGCTACGCTGCGAATGGATTCTTGGCCACCTCTCTGACCAGACCAAGGCCCCTCATCCTTGAATACTTAGATTGGTCAAGCAGCCGGATCTAACTGCCTACATTTACAGGCTTTTTGGGATATAAAGTGCTGCCAAGACTTTTTTTTTGCATCCTTCAGCGTATTTGTGCTCTGACACAATGTGCTCTCAGATGTCTACAGATAATTCCTTTGACTTCATTGTTTAGTTTCTGCTGTGATATGACAATGTAGAAACATCTGAACAATGACCAGCAGAACCATGCTCATGTACCTGTTATTTTTGAAAGTTTACATTTTTTAAATATGTATAAAAATGACTGAAAAACCATGTTCTTATTTTATTTATTTTTATAGAAACCTCTACTCAAATTAACTTAAGAATTATTCTGTAACCCAACAGAATTAGAAAAAAGTAAAGCACTGAATACTTTTCAGATGAACTGTCTACTTCTTATTATCTTTAAATCTCAGTCCTTGAAGATGAACAGCTAAGCTTATTTTATTAAACAAAGGAAATCCATAGAAGAGTTGAATAAAATGCCCTTAACACAAACTTTAGTTGTAGTGAATTACTTGTAATGGTGAATGTCACAGTTCTAATGAATAACAAAGGTTGTCTGTGGTCTTCTATGAACATTTTCTCTGTTTCTTTGTTTCCTCAAATCAGGAGGTCTATTTCCTTTTTCCAAGAAGTTTAAGAATCAGAATCATTCCAGGATGCCAAGCCACAGGCACAGTCACCATCTGTACCCACCAAGTGGAAGTAAACAGTAAGTGGCCTCACTTTTACCTCCTATTACTTCTTTGCTTTGTTAAATCTCAGCATCATACATCACAAACTTCTTTCCCAATGTAAAAGGGTCAGAGTTTAATACCTTTTAAAGTTACAGTTGAAACCAGAAGTTTACCCTGAATAAAAAGACACACATTTTTTTTTCTCACTGTCTGAAGTTAAATCAGACCAAATTTCTCTTGTTTTAGGTTAGTTAGAAATACCAAAGTTATTTCTATTTGCTAGATGCCAGAAAACCTAGTGAGAACATTTTTAGAGATTTTTTTTTGGTAACTTTCTTTGAACTCAGAAGTTTACATGCATTTGGTCAGTATCAGGGATAATTGTCTTTTAAACTGAATGACTTGGGTCAAACCTTTTGACACACGTCTTTTCAGATCTACCCACAAATTCTCCATAGAACTGAGATCAGGGCTTTATGATGGCCATGCCAAAGCTTTGTTGATCAGAAGCCACTTTATAACCACTTTGGCTGTGTGCTTAGGATTATTGTCCTTTTGGAATACTAATGTGCACCCAAGCTTTAACTTCCTGGCTGATATCTTTAGATGCTTCAATATTTCTACATAATGTTCTTTCCTCATTATGCCATCTATTTTATGAAGTATACCAATTCCTCCTGGTATTCTTCACAGCCCCACAGCATGATGCTGCCACTCCCATACTTCACATTTAGGATGGTGTTCTGGGGCTTACAAGCATCCTCCTTTTTCCTCCAAATGTAACAATAGTAATTATGGCCATCAGATCAGAGGATCTGATGTCTCCAAAAATGAAGGTCTTTTCCCTGTTTGCATTTGCAAACCATAATCTGGCTTTTTTATATTTCTTCTGGATTAATAACTTCCTCCTCACCGAGTGGCATTCTAGTCTATGTTGGTACAGGACACATTCACTGTGGATGATGACTCTGTTTAACCAGCTTCAGCCAGCATGTTCACAACGTCTTTGGCTTTTTTTTTCTGGGGTCAGTCGGCACATTTGGGACCAAAACACATTCATCTCTGGGACACAGAACTCGTCTCCTTCCTGAGCTCCACAATTCCCTTCCTGATAGCTGATTCTTTTGACTTTCACATCATGTCAAACAAGAAAGCAGTGTGTTTGAGGTGTGGCCTCAAAATACATCCAAAGGTGTGCCTCCAATTAACTCTAATGTGTCAGTTAACCTATCAGAAGTTTCCAAAGTCATGATATCATCATCTGGGCTTTCCCTCGTTGTTTAAAGAGACAGTAATCATTCTGTATGTAAACTTCTGATTCTTAAGACATTAATAAATAAATCTCTTATATATCCTCTCTCTAATTATTGTGGAATTTAGCAAATAGAAATAATTTTGGTATTTCTAACTGACCTAAAACAAGAGAATTTTGGTCTGATTTAACTTCAGACAGTTAAAAAAAGTTTCTTTTTATTTCTTATATGTAAATATCTGGCTTTAACTGTACATTTGCCTGAATAGTTGACTTGGTTGTAGGAGTTTTTTAAATTTTTTGTTGAGCCGTTCTTAGCAAGCATACAAAGGTTGATTTTTATAAAATGACATTGTTCCATTAGTTGACAGAAAATGCATTAGTTTGATCAAAAACTTTGTATTTATCACATAAAAGTATTATATGGCTCCTATCCCTCACGTTTTCATTCTCTTATTTAATTATACGCTGAAAATAGATTTTGACTGGACCAGCTAGGCCATTTAGATTAGTTTAATCTAGGATGTAGGAAATACTTGTGACTTAAATTGCTAAGTAAAAAAGCCTAAAAGATTTACAATAGCCTAATTTATATGGTGTCTTTTTGGAGCACACATCTAAATTAATTTTCACAGTGAAGCACCAACATCTTTGTCTGATAACATTTACAGATTTTGCAGGCTTTATTAGGATATACAACACTTATCTCCATATTTTAAGTCCTGCTCTAAATCACTGGGTTTCATGTTAAATCTAATTAGTCTTAATACAAAGTCCAGTGATTTACAGCCTGTTTAATGCACTGATATGATGATTTTTAAAACCTTTTAATTTACATGCCACATGTAAAATCTTAATAAAGTCAAATGTAGCAGACTTTTTTGTCTGAACCAGGTGATGGCACAAATAAGTTAACACTTGGCTTTAAAATGTACTTCATAACCATTGAAATCAAAGTAAACTTTTTATTTTTAATAGCATTTTGTAACAGAGTACTATGTGTAGAGGCAGCAGTCCAAGATGTGCCAATCATATCAGTGTTATGTTTTACATAACAGTTTGAAGCCAGGCTTTCTGTCTTGGTTGGACTAACACGAGGGCCAAGGTGGCATGGGTGGGGTGTGACTTGGCCAGTTAAATGGCTGACTTGTGGATGGCCAATACACCTTTAAGAGGGGGTTGTGTTTGAGGCCATACTCCAGAGCCAATTTTGTAAAACTCACCATTGTCTATTTTTACAACCCCAGTTATGCTTTCTCTGGAGAAAAAAGAAAATAAACTACAGTACACAAAAGCAACAAAGTGATGTGAAAGAGAACCAAAACTTCCAATGATTTAGATGCATTGTTAAATGTGCATAGTGGTGTGAAAAAGTGTTTGCCTCTTTCAATAAAAATAAAAAGTTGTTAAGCTTATGTTTTCTAAAAATGAGAAAAAGAGCTGTACTTCCTTTGCAGAGTTTACATTAAGGCATCAGCATTTGGGGTCTGATGTACAAAGACTTGAACATATGGTATTTCTTGTATGTAACAGGTCTCTCTTGTAAATGAGATGAGTCTCAAGAGATTTTTCCTGTATAAATAAAGGATTAATAATGTGATTTTACCACTAAATCATAGCAGACGTTTAAATTCTGAAAACTGAATGGAAAGGAAAATATAGATGTATTAAACTGTCTGTAAACATTGTTCCGAGCAGGTTATCTCTTCACAGCCTAATTAACATATAATTCAGTGCAAATTAAAGAATTTCAAACTGACACACACTCTTTTCAATATGCAAATACAATGATGTGAAAAAGTATTTGCTGTCTTCCTGATTTCCTCTTTTTTTTTTTTTTTTTTTTGCATGATCATCAAACTTCAGTGTTTCAGAACATCATCAAACCAATTAAATATTAGTCAAAGACATCACAAGTAAACTCAAAATGCAATTTTTAAATGAAGGTGTTTATTATAAAGGGAGAAAAAATTCCAAACTTACATGGCCCTGTGTGAAAAAGTTATTGCTCCCTAAACCCGATAACTAGTTGGGTCATCCCTTGCAGCAACAACTGCAATGAAGCATTTGTGATAACTTGCAATTAGTCTTTTCCAGCTGTGAAGGAATTTTAACCCACCCATCTTTGCAGAATTGTTATAGTTCTGCCACATTGGAGGGTTTGAGCATGAACGATCTTTTTAAGGTCATGGCACAGCATCTCAATATGATTAAGTTCAGGACTTTGACTTGCCTACTCCAAAATCTTCATTTTGTTTTCCTTCACCCGTTCGGGGTGGACTTGGTGTGCTTTGGATCATTGTCCTGATGGAGAATTAGACAGTAGAATTCATGGTTCCATTGATCACAGTAAGTCTTCCAGGTTTCTGAAGGAGCAAAACAAGCTCAGATTATCACCACCATATTTTACTGTTGGTATGATGATCTTATGCTGAAATGCAGTGTTACTTTTACGCCAGATAGAATGGGACGCGCACCTTCCAAAGAGTTCAGCTTTTGTCTTGTCAGCCCACAGAATGTTTTCCCAAAAGTCTTGGGGATCATCAAGATGTGTTATGGAAAAATTGAGACAAACCTTAATGTTCTTTTTGCTCAGCAGTTGTTTTCATCTCGGAACTCATTTTTATCCAGTCTCTGTCTTATGGTGGAGGCATGACCTCTGACCTTAACAGAGGCAAGTGAGGCCTGTAGTTCTTTGGATGATGATGTGGGGTCTTTTGTGAGCTCTTGGATGAGTGGATGTTAATGGGGTAATTTCTGTCTGTCTGTTAATTTCTGTCCTGTATCACCACTGTTCCATGTTTTTACCATTTCTGGATAACAACTCTCACTGTAGTTCGTTGGAATCTCAAAACTTTAGGAATGGCTTTGTAACCCTTTCCAGATTGACAGATCTCAGTTACTTTTTCTCATTTGTTACTGAATTTCTTTGGCTCTCGGCATGATGTCTAGCTTTTGAGGATCTTTTAGTGTACTTCACTTTGTCGGACATGTCCTATTTAAGTGATGCCTTGATTGAGAACAGGTGTGGCAGTTATCACACCTGGGTGTGGCTAGAGAAAGTGATCAAAAAATAAGAAAATAAAGAAATCAGGAAGGGGCCAAACACTTTTTCACATCACTGTAGGTGAACCCTTACCCTATGTGAGCAGACCCTCAACTACATCACACTAGTACCCTAAATCTTATCTTAAGCTGCTAACAAGTTCAAGAGACATATAACACAATCTCTACATCCACCTAAATGTTAGCTGAGTTAGTGTTAGCTGTTGGCAAAGTGAGTGAAGGCAATAGGTGGAGGTGGAAGACTTAACTTGAATGACATTCTTTATTTCTGCATGTTTTATAGACAGAAAATCATCCATATATTTAAACTAGAAAATGTTTCTCCCACTTGTTCTCTCATCCCAGCACTTAGGTTAGATTGGAATTTTTTAAAGTAAAAAACTTCATTGGTTGTATTAATTGATGTCTAGAAAATGCACACTAAGTTGCAATAAAAGAAAGGATATTATAGCTGTGGTCTTGGTCTTGAGGAAAAAAAAAAAAAAAAAAAAAAAAAACAAAGTCCAGCACAACTGAGAGTAAAACAATAAAAATGTGGTGTCAAGACTGGTCTTTACAGTTGGTAAAAAGAACCATGTGGTCTGTTTCCCACATTATCATTAGAGCCATAAATTAAATAGCTTTAGTAAAATTGTCAGTATTTAAAAAAAAATGTCTGTTTGAATTAACTCTGATATCTAGTAAACTATTGATGTTAGATTTAAATTGTCTACAGATGTATATGAAAATATTTAATTCACATATTATTTTATATAACTATCAATCAAATTTCCATGGTCTTTATGGAACAGTGTCAGAGTGCAATAATATGGAGGTAAAACTGTGCCATATATATATATATATATATATATATATATATATATATATATATATATATATATATATATATATATATATATATATATATATATGTGTGTGTGTGTGTGTGTATAAAAATAAAATAAAATTCCCTTCTCACCCTCCACGGGTGGTCTTTCTCAACCTCTGAGCTCGGGTCCTCTACCAGAGGCCTGGGAGCTTGAGGGTTCTGCGTAGTATCTTGGCTGTGCCAAGAACTGCGCATTTCTGGACTGAGATGTCTGACGTTATTCCTGGGATCTCTTTTAGCCACTGCTCCAGTTTGGGGGTGACTGCCCCGAGGGCCCCGATGACCACAGGCACCACTGTGGTCTTCACCTTCCAGGCCTTTTCCAGTTCCTCTCTGAGGCCCTGGTATTTCTCCAGTTTCTCGTGTTCCTTTTTCCTGATGTTGGAATCGCTTGGTATTGCTACATCCACCACAACAGCTTTCCTCTGTTGTTTATCCACCACCACGATGTCCGGTTGGTTCGCCATTACCATTTTGTCTGTCTGGATCTCGAAGTCCCACAGGATCTTAGCTCGGTCATTCTCCACCACCTTTGGGGGTGTGCCCCACTTTGATCTCGGGGCTTCCAGTCCATATCCTGCACAGATGTTTCTGTACACTATGCCCGCCACTTGGTTATGACGTTCCATGTACGCTTTCCCTGCCAGCATCTTGCACCCTGCTGTTATGTGTTGGACTGTCTCAGGGGCCTCCTTGCACAATCTACACCTTGGATCTTGTCTGGTGTGGTAGATCTGTGCCTCTATCGCTCTGGTGTTTAGGGCCTGTTCCTAAGCCAGGATGAGTGCCTCTGTGCTGTCCTTGAGTCCAGCTTTTTCCAGCCATTGGTAGGATTTCCTGATATCAGCCACTTCAGTTATTTGTCGGTGGTACATCCCATGTAGGGGCTTATCCTCCCATGATGGTTCCTCCAGCACCTCATCCTCTGGTCCCCATTGTTTGAGACATTCGCTGAGCACATCGTCGGTTGAGGCTTTGACCTTGATGTATTTATGGATCTTGGATGTTTCATCCTGGACAGTGGCTCTCACACTCGCTAGTCCTCTGCCTCCGTCCTTACGGCTCGTGTATAGTCTCAGGATGCTGGATTTAGGGTGGAACCCTCCATGCATGGTTAGTAGTTTCCGAGTTTTAACATCCATGGTCTTTATCTCTTCCTTTGGCCAGCTTATTATTCCTGCAGGGTATCTGATTACTGGCAAGGCATAGCTGTTTATCGCACGGATCTTGTTCTTGCCATTGAGCTGGCTTCTCAGGACTTGCCTTACTCGTTGGAGGTATTTGGCTGTGGCTCCTTTCCTTGTGACCTCATCGAGGCTGCCATTTGCTTGTGGTATTCCCAGGTACTTGTAACTGTCCTCAATGTCTGCTATTGTTCCCTCTGGGAGTGAGACCCCTTCTGTGTGGATGACCTTCCCTCTCTGTGTAACCATCCGACCACACTTCTCTAGTCCGAATAACATCCCAATGTCAGTGCTGTAGATCCTGGTGGTGTGGATCAGTGAGTCGATGTCTCATTTGCTCTTAGCGTACAGCTTGATGTCATCCATGTAGAGGAGGTGACTGATGGTGGCTCCGTTCTTGAGTCGGTATCCGTAGCCAGTCTTGTTGATGACTTGGCTGAGGGGGTTCAGACCTATGCAGAACAGCAGTGGGGACAGAGCGTCTCCTTGGTATATGCCACATTTGATGGACACTTGTGCAATTGGCTTCTAGTGTGTGGCTTCAAGGGTGGTTTTCCACATCCCCATCGAGGCTGCAATGAAGTTGATGTTGTACATCTCTAAGCATTCAATGATCCAAGTGTGTGGCATTGAGTCATAGGCTTTCTTGTAATCAATCCAAGCCGTGCACAGGTTGGTGTGTCGGGTTTTGCAGTCTCGGGCGACTGTTTGGTCTACCAGGAGTTGGTGTTTGGCTCCTCTGGTATTTATGCCGATGCCCTTCTGTGCTGTACTCATGTATTTATCCATGTGCCCACTTATCTTAGCTGCTATGATGCCTTGTAGAGAGACAGGTTATTGGCCGATAGTTGGATGGGAACCGAACCCTTTGAGGGATCCTTCTGGATCAGGATTGTGCGCCCTTCAGTTAACCATTCAGGGTGAGTCCCACTTTGTAGCAGCTGGTTCATTTGAGCTGCCAGTCGCTCATGGAGGGCAATGAGTTTCTTTAGCCAGTAGTCATGTCAGGACCTGGTGCTGTCCAGTTTTTCATACCTGAGACTCTTTCTTGGACATCTGCCACTGTGATAGTTACTG
This sequence comes from Anableps anableps, assembly GCA_014839685.1. Classification (NCBI taxonomy): domain Eukaryota; kingdom Metazoa; phylum Chordata; class Actinopteri; order Cyprinodontiformes; family Anablepidae; genus Anableps; species Anableps anableps. The sequence goes on along the minus strand of CM026066.1, from coordinate 4,827,092 downwards.
GGGCTTGCTCAGGGAGGTTGCTGTGGTCATCTCGTAGAGAGATTAGCCACTGATGCTGAGTTGTACACAAGCTCATTGGTTTCCGTTATGGTGTTGGTAGGGATCGTTCTCAATGCTGCATTCACATCTTCAATGAGACTTTCTGATGGTACTTCACTCAGCCGTTGTAATTGGCATCGGGATTGCCTGGTGTTCATTCGGGCCACGATCCTACCTCTCAGGTCAGTTGCTGCCTCGTTCAGCTGTGATGGTTCGTTCATTATTGGGGCTGCATACCCAATCTCCGGGTGGGGAGTTGAAGTTAACTCCCCTCTGACCTGGTGTCCTGGCTCCCCTTGCCGTAGCATTTGTGTTGTACCTCGTCTATCTCAAGTTGTGACAGCATTTGCCGTTTGCGGATGTTGGAACACTGAGCTACTAGTTGTTTGGCAGTTAGTGTTGAATGGGGATGTCGACGTAACCATTCCTCCCACATTCTTTGCATGTAACCCCTCTGACTAGGGTTACTTGAGTAGTAGCATTCCAACAGATCCAAGTTTTCACCTCTCGCCCAATTCCGTCTTGTTCCAGTAACCCATTTTTCGTGAAGGTGCCCTGGTTCCCCAGCACCTGACGCAGACCTTGTTTGGCCGGGCGACGTCTGAGCCGGCATGGCGTGTATTCCTTTGTCACTCGTCATGAGGTAGGCAGTAGCACGAAGGATCTTGCCTAAGGACCCACACTGGATATCTGAACAAAGCGACCCGGCCTGGATTCGAACCCCGGTCTCCCGGGTGAAGGTCGGGTGACTTACCCATTGAGCTACCCAGCCGCATATATATATATATATATATATATATATATATATATATATATATATATATATATATATGTATGTATATATATATATATATATATATATATATATATATATATATATATATATATATATATATATATATATATGTATATATATATATATATATATATATATATATGTATGTATATGTATGTATGTATGTATGTATGTATGTGTGTGTGTGTGTGTGTGTGTGTGTGTGACAGAGAGAGAGCGTGATCGATCTCCATTTCCATCCCCTGCAGCATACAGGCAATTGTACAATTTTGTTGTGTGTCTCAGTCTGTTTACTTTAAGATTCCATGGCATGTACATCATCACACCTCTGCTGCAATGCTTTGTCCTACTTCCAAACACTGAATACAACGTTGTATCCAGTCAGGCTTTAAAAAGCTCATACTATAAACAATTTTAAAACAATAAAGTAAAAACTTATTTCAAAATAATAAATCCATCATCTAAACAAAACATAGGAAAGTCAAACTATGAACTATATACCACTTCCATAAGTTTTGACAAGCTGATACATGGTATAGTGTTTATATATATATATATATATATATATATAAAATTTGTCATGGATAAAGCAGAAAAAGGGAGAATATTTTCCCTGATAGTGTTATCTCCAGTTTTGCATGACAACATGGGGAAATAAACCACAAGAATGTTTCTCTTAAGACGTAATAAAGTTTGCCATCGGTGAAACATTTACTGTAAACCTTCTCAGCCTGTGTTAGTCTTACTGTTTGAATCTGACCTTCGGATATTGACTAAAGCTGCTCTTCTCTGTTGACAGCAAACACAGGCACAGTGAGCCCATGTCCAACCCAGCCCTCTCCTACTATAAAGTAGACAAGCGCATTCAATTCTATCGCTGGACTTCTCCACCGGGTGTGATGAAGATACTCTGCATCATCATCGTCATCATGTGTGTGGCCATCTTTGCCTGTGTGGCCTCAACTCTGGCATGGGACTACGACATGAGTGTCATGGGAGGTGGAGCTGGCCTGATGCCAGGTTTAACTGGCGGATATGGCAGCAGCTATGGTGCCGGTTACGGCAGCAGCTACAGTGGCACTTACAGTGGCTCTTATGGTGCCGGTCTTGGCGGCAGTTCTGGCAGCTATGGCTACGGCTATGGAGGAACACAAATTGATCCCAAATCTGGCAAAGGCTTTATCATTGCCATTGCTGCCATTACTTTCATAGCCACGCTGATCATATTCATCTTGGTGATTTCAAGGCAAAATGCAGCCCGTTCTTCAAAGTTCTACCTGGCATCCATTATCATCTGTGCCATTTTAGCATTTCTGATGCTTATCTCGACCATCGTCTACCTGGTGTCAGTGAACCCAACAGCACAATCCTCAGGGTCTATGTTGTACAACCAGATGATCCAGTTATGTGCACAATACCAGACACAGACCCAGGCCCAGGGTATCTTCATCAACCAGTACCTTTACCATTACTGTGTGGTGGAGCCCCAAGAGGTGAGTTAGAAGTAATTATTTTGATGCAGACTGTAAGAGCAGTGCACAAGCTTTAAGAACCTATTTTCATTTTGAAAATGTATGAGTGTGTGTGTGTTTGTGTGCAAATGAATAAGTGAAGCTAATTTGTAGTGTAAAATGCTTTATGTTGTCAATAAGAATCCTCGTGCCATAAATTCAGTACGAAGTGTTCTTGCTGCTTTTTAACACCAATACTAATTTTAGCCATTGTAGAAATTTATGTGGACCAAGATTAAATCATTCTGCTGATTTTAGGATGAAAACATGATTACTGAATTTGAGGTTAAGCAACATTTGCCTAAATGAAGAATTATTTCTAGTCTTTTTGTAACTATGGGATATTAACAAATGAATTACTGTTCAAGGTTAATCAAAAAAAAAAAAAAAACAAAAAAAAAAAAAAAAAAAAAAAAAAAAACAAAACAGATCAGCCCTACACTGAATTAACTGAGTTAAATTAAGCAGAAAGGGCTGATCTTTTCACATGTTGATGTTAGATGTGTTTTTTTTAGCTACAGATGCATTCTTTGCTACAAATGATCGAGTGTACACTAAAGGAAAGCTATGCTATGTTATTGCGTTTTAGGCAATAAAATGTTTATTTTCTTATTTAAAAAAGGAATTGAATTATTTGTTCATTTGGATATTTTAATGTATTCCTAATATTGTATAAAACATGCTTAAATGAAAAATCTGCAGAATGTGCCAATATTTTTATCGGATTAATCATCACAATAATTGATAGATTACTCGGTAACTAAAATAATGATTAGTTGCAGCCCTAATTAGATGCATTAGCTGTTCTTGGAATGTTATGTGATCCGTCACAATTGACAGCATGCATTTGACTGATATGTTTAATATGATGGATAACTGTCTTCATTCTTATGTTAAAGCTGTCTAACTGTGCATCCACTGACAGAAAAGAAGACACAACTTGAAAATATGTTACATTATGTTAGCATGCTTACAGTAACTGATTTTCTTCCCCTGATTTTACAAGTAAATTAAGTCTTTGTTTAACATGTAAATCTGCTTCATGTGAACGCTTCCAAGCTACATTCAGAATTCTTTAACTTGTAAAAAGTGGAGTGATGTTCTTGCTGTTGAAAAAAGTTTTTTTTTTTTTTAAACTGACCTTTTAAATGTGCAGTGCGAGGTTTGAGCCTTCAAGTGGACACTGTTTACTTAGAGCATGGTGGAATTTACTATGCTTGTGGTCAGATGTAATTTCAACACACTGATATTGGGAGCTTTTGTCCTGCAGGCCATAGCAATTGTCTTGGGCTTCCTGGTTGTTGTTGGCCTCATCATTTTACTGGTGTTTGCTGTCAAGACTCGCCAACTGATCCAGCGTTGGGGCCAGGACCGTATTTTCTGGGAGGAAGTGAAGGTTGTGAACTCTGGTCCCCACAACAGTATTGGAGAGTGGGTAAGTGTGAAAGGGAGTGTGTCTGTTAATCTAAAAATGGATCACTTTACCTAAAATGTTATGTTCTCCTAAATTTAACTGAAAACTCTTAGGAAAAAAAGATAGAAAAAAAGGTGAGGGGTCAAATAAGTTTTAATTCTAACCTGCTGGCTTTACTTCTTTGTGTACTGACATTATAATACTGATATCCTTATGGCTCTAAAACAATGATCAAGTTTAAAAGGTTAATGCATGCTAACGTCGCTAAGGATCTCATGGATGTTCAGTCAGCTCTGAGTCCTTTTTTTATTTACACAAACATAAATAAATAAATAAATAAATAAATCATGCTTTTCAAAACTTTTCTTTTTTTTATCTTGAACATAATTTTTTCATCTTCTATTGCAAATGAGAATCTTAGTTTTATTTAGTACTATATTATAATATTTATCTATGCTAATTAACCTTCCCCAATAGACACAACTTCAATATCATCACCTTCCTAAAATAATGGAAAATAATGGCCCAAGTAATTTTTTTGCCAAAAATGATTATTTTTTTCCTGAATAATCTTTTGGCAATAAAGAAGTGGTGATTTATTTTTTTGTTTGTTTGTTTTTTCAAAAATCACTTTTGACAAAAAATGACTTTATTTTAGGAAGGTGATGATATTAAGGCTACACATAGATGAAATTGTAGTGCTCATTTCAAAACTTATTAGACTCCTGAACCTACCTTTTAAGGGACATTCCCTTTTCACTTTCTGAATCAGAACTATACCAGTCACACTATTTTTTTTTTTTTTTTAAAAAAAGGTTTAGTTCAATAAAAGCGTAGACATAATCATAATGTTGGTGCTGCAGTTTGTTTTGTTTGTGGTTGCATGGATGCAGACAAGTTAGGAGGCCCACGCTAGCAACTTGATTCATCAATATAAAGAAAAGGAACAAAGTTGGTTCAGGAACAGTTGAGAAGCATAATGAGTTTTGAGATGCTCCCTTGAACTCAGTCCAGCATCTGTTGGATGTGCTGGACAAATGTGATCTATGGAGGCATTGTCTCACAGCTTCCATGGTTTTGAAAGATCTGCTGCTAACACCTCACTGCCAGATTTTACAGCACACCTTCAGGGATCTAGAATCCTCTGTCTTGATGGGTCAGGGCTTTCTTGGGAGCAAAAGGGGGGACCAACACTCTGCTGGCTATGTGGTCATAATATTAGTCATTATTAGATCTGTATTCATTTAAGTTTTAAATGAATCATGTATTCCCTTAAGTTGTTTTATTGCACATTACACCTATTTATAGATATGATATTTGGGAAGGCTCCAAGTTACAAAAATTATTACTTTTTTATGTAAAGTAGAAAAGATGAGAGGTTACTGGGTTAAGGTTTTTTTTAGCAGTGGCTACACATGTTCCTTTATGCAAAGCAAAGTGTTTTCACTATGAGCAATGAGCTGTGAGATGGGGTTGGATGGTTTCATTTGCAGTTTCTGGGTGTGGTCTGCTGAGGCATTGTTGGTTTCAGGATGATGCTGTGAAACTCAGGAGAGGTGTTAAGCTCAAAACAGATTTGGAATTATCTCTTATGTCAAACTATGCTTTCAATGATGAGGAGTTGGGAAAATTAGTCGCTGCCTCAGAACAGCCTTTAAAATTCAACAAAAACTGGTGTTTTCACATTTGTCAAGTCCCCCAGCAGGACATTCAACGATTTAGACAGTTTTCGAGACTGAAAAACAACACTGTCAGACTTCCTATTGACAGTAGTGGAGGTATCTGTGGCATTCACGCATACAAGAAAGAGTGGAAGAACCGGTTAGACTTGGTGAATGGCTCATCCACCCATAAGACAAAACAGGTTACTTTGGGATAAATAAGAACCTATAAAGAGGAAGCTTCAGTAGAACTCAGTTGAAATTTTAAGAGGACTTTTCAGACTACTGGAATAAAATGTCTCTTTTATTCCAGTAGTCTGAAACAATCAAAGGACTAGGAAAAACGGGCAAATGCAAAATTAAGTCAGTTTTCCTCATATACTTTAGTCATTGGCAAAGTATTCTAAATCACTCACTCACTCACACACACACACACACACACACACACACACACACACACACACACACACACACACACACACATTATTCGCAAAATGATGACAAACAGCATTTAATGAAAGTAAAACAAAAAACTATGATACTGAAACAATCGCTAAACTGTGGTTTTGTCAGGGATGATGGGATGCACAGTGTCAATTATGTGTTGTTTTTAAAAAAGATGAAAGAAATCAATTTTGTGGGTTTGTATCAAAATGAGCTTCTGATTCTAAATGACAGTAACTTAGTTTTCCCACTTCAGGTGAAGAATGTGTCAGGTGAGCCAGAGATGTTGGTTAATGACCCCAATGATAGAGTTGGGGGTTCAAGAGACTATCTGGACAAACTGGACTACAACAAGCCTCTCTACCTACCAGGGTAAGCTATGAAACCTCTTGCTCCTCATTATCCATGACCACTTTAGTCTGGGGAGATCACTACTTTTCATTCCCTTCGCCTGATATGTCTACTACCAGATGTGTTTACTCTGTGGAAATGCAGAGGACTAAATACTGAAAAACTGAAGCTAGGTTTGTTGCAGCATTGTAAAAAAATAAGTGGGGTGGCTTCTTCAAAAGCCTAAAAAACATCACTCTTGTTTGCAGAGACTCTGACATAAGCAGCTTTGTGGGAGGCTACAAGCCCAAGATGAAGGAATATGATGCTGGTTTTGAGTCTGGAGATGACTTGGAAGAGGAGGATTTCAGTGTGTGAGTGAACATTTTAGACTCTCAAAGTCTGTGGTTAAACACATGATCATCTTCTCCAGTGGTGATGGCAGGAAATAACAGTTGATTGGCATTTCTTTGTCACAGGTTGATTCTAGATCACACCATAAGAAGCAGTTTAATATTTAAGGTTTAAAAATCAGGTTTATTTAATTCCTGACTGAAGTTTGCTCTTTAAGCATTTCGCGCTTCATTAGCCTATGAAAGAACTAAATCAGATTCAGTGAATCAGCTTTTCATAAAAGTTCCTAAAAGAAGTTGCAAAGTCTCATGAGGTAATTAAAATTCCTGTAGCAGTATCACATTGTAACTTGATTCCATAATCTGTCAGGTCTTTACATCTGATTATCTCCTTCTCTGTGATCATATAAATACAGACAGTAAATTACAGTAAAAGTTTTTCTAATTTACACATTTTTTAGTTTCAGAAATCTTGGCACATTCTCAAGGAAGTCATTGAAATGCTTTAAAGAAAAATATCTGTCCTTTTAAAACTTTCTCTTTTTTTAAGTTGGGTGTTTTTAATTGTAGACTTTAAAACCAAACAAGATTTAGCATTATAGCTTTTCACTGAATAAAAACTTAATACTATGACTAAATCTTCAATGAAATACATTAAGGTGGCATATGTGCTGTTATTTTTGGATGATGGTAGAGAAAGTTGGACTCATCATGCGTTTTTCACACGTGTCTGCCCTACACTGACCTCTGCTGGCGCTCTGCCGTGCCTGAGATACAAACCTATTTAATTGTCAAGTTATATAACCCTGGTTCATAGAAAAAAAATAATCCTGGATGTATGTACAGAAATGTTCAACACATCAATTTAAGCCTATAGCTTGATAGATTCAAATTAGATTAAATGCATTACAATTTGATATTAGTTATAACACAAGTCTGTTGAATTCTGTTTACTCGACCATTTGGTAAAATGATTTCTATCTTAGGAAAATCAAGTAATAGCATTGAGTCATTGACTTTGAAACAATTGCTGCTCCAGTTTGGGAGCATATTGTGATTGATGTGCTCCTGCAGGAGTTTGTGCAAAGCCAGGCATCTCATTAGAATCCTTCTTAAGCTTTGAGTTTAGATGGTTAAAGTATGGGACTTCAGTTTTACAGGGTGGATTGAGCTGAATGTGCTCCTAATACTATTTTTACAGCAGCTCTGGATACCAACATTATGTTGCTATATTGAGTTGCGCTTGGTTCTAATAAAATCAATCCAAATAAATCAACAGTGTGCAATGATTTGACAACATTCAGCCGCAGTGCTGACAGGATTTATCAGAGACTATTACAGTAGAAATTGTGTTAAATTCTTGAAAGCTGATTTTATTTTGCTGTTGTTTACAGTTTGTTTCCACCCATTATGGATGAGCAAGAGCGTCTAAGCTACAAAAGAGAGTTTGACCGAGACCATCTTGAGTACAAGAGCCTACAAGCTGAGCTGGACACTATAAACCAGGACCTGGCTGACCTGGAAGGACACTTGGACAAGCACCCTCAGGGGAGCCCACAGTACCTGGTGAGGGTGGCAGGGCATTTTGTCTGTTTTAATGAGACTGTTTTGTGACTCCTCTTTTTTATTTAGTCCAAGACATTGAAGATGTCAGACATGAAAAGCAGTGAATGCAGACCAGTTCAATAATTTATTTCAGTAACTCAATTCGCTGAAGCACATTATATAGATTAATCCCACACAGAGGGATATTTTCAAGCCTTTATTTCAGTTAAGATGATTTTCTGCCCACAGTTAATGAAAGCATAATCTTTAAGATTAGAAAATTACATCAGACCAATAAAAAACGTTTTCGTAATTTTCAAAATGCAAATTAAAATTTATTGAATATAACTACTGAATTACGACAGATATTCCTGGCTGTCTGGTTTGGGTTTGTTTGACTTTTTCTTTGATGTCAGTGACTTAATATGCAGAAGTAAGTTAGATGGTGAATTAGAAGCCTAATGTGTTTGTGTTCAGTGTTTATTTCTGCTGTCATGTACAGGTTCCAAAACTGCAGTAATTAAATCAAAACAGAGTAGTGGTGGTGCAGCCATTGGTCTTGTTTTTACATAATCAAAGTTGTGTGTGAATCTTGACTAATACGTTTCTATATTGTGGCACTGATGAGGAATCTGTCAAATTACAGGATGCCCTGAATGAATACACTCAAGTCAAAAACTTCAAGAAGGTAAGGCTAACTCAGCAGTGAACCTGGATATGAAGTTGACTTTTTCAGCATGGTTGTTAATACTGTGTTCAAGACTACAGTTTATATGATTTCCCAGTTTGTACATACTTAACTCCCTCAGTCCATTTCTCTGAGTCTTTTCATGTGAACAGTGGAGGCAAGGACAGAGAGGAGGAGACGGGAGGCTAGATGATGGTCAATGTCAAGTTTAATTATATAGAACATTTAAAAACAACATTTGACCAAACTGCTTTGCAATTATACCAAAAATCATAAAATGTCAACTACAATAAAACTGTAATTAAAATAAATACAACATGGAAGCTTTTCATTTGGGAGGGACAGAGGATGACCTTGCTGCTCCTGCACTTGAAGGAGAGCTATTCTGTTCATTTAGCCAAGGATGAGCACTGTATCAGCAGCTGTATGAATCAGCAACTCACTGTAAAGGACTGGGCAAAACCTAAACAACATCCAAAAATGTGTTCTATAAATCCTGCAGGCAGTTTGGAGTATTTTTTTTTTTTTTTTTTTTTTAAGCCAGAGATGTTTCATTGTTGAACTTGGCTTTGTCTCAGATGTGTCGATCTATGAAAAGTTTGAAGTATGTTCTTTTCTTGTCAGTCCCCAGATTACCAGATGAAGAAGAGGAGGTGCAAATATCTGAAATCCAAACTGTCGCACATCAAGACCAAAATCAGTGAATACGACCGCCGCCCCTGAACATTCTTCTGTGACTTGGTTCAGTTAAAGCATGTATTACATACAGGTATTAATTATAATACCTGTATGAAGGATTTTCTTAACCAAGTCAGTCACAATATTCTCGACACAAGACTACTAAAAAGTGGATAGTTTTGTATTTTTCCATTAAGAATATTTTCCAAATGCAATTGTGTATAAAATCTGTTGTATTTAGCTTTTAATCTGCATTTATACATTGAAATATTTTATTGATTTTAATGGCATATTCCTTTCTATGTAACATGCTAAAGCTGGTCTCATGGTTTTTGTATAAAGTAAAGCTTTGATGCATGAACTTATTTGTTATCATTATCCATATCATGTGAATGTTTTTGATTTTGTGATAGATTCCTGTAGATTTTTTTTTTTTTTTTTTTTTTTTTTTTGTGGTGTTTTTACAGTATTTTCTTTTGACACATGTCAATGATGGAGGATCAGCTTTCTGGAAAAAGAAGTGAAACTTGATGATTATTGATGTACCTCTGTCCTATCAAGGGTTTTCCTTGCTGTAATAAATTCAATTACATACCATTTAAGAACAAGAAAATCTTTTCTTTTGCTGGGGATTTAATTGACGTGTCTCTAGGATCTTCCTCAGTGCAACGTTAGCGTCATTGTCTACAGTAAAACTGTACATTGATTTGTATTGGGTGCTTTAATTTAAAAAATCATCAACGGGCCTGCAGTGACGCGTGCTGTGTCACGGATCGTCGCTGCCGCATATGTTTCCTTCCGGAAAGAATTTTTTGTTGCACCAGTTGACTTCTGTGTTTGGATAGTTGAATCTCTGGTTTCAAGACGATAAGACAGAAACTGTCTGGTATGTACAAGGAGCGGGAAGCCGGTCCTCTAAATTACCACAGGGCCCTTAATAGAGATCCCAGTGGAGCATTTAAAGACGATGAATGAGAGTTTTGTATAAAGATGAGGGCTCTCTGGTTGGCCGTAGCAATAGCTCTGAGCTCAGTCAGTCTATCTGCTCGGAGTTGTGGTGGACCGTCTGAAGTGTTCTGCTGTGATGGTGTTGAGTCGGTGCTGTACTGTTTAGACACTCATTCTGGTGTTTATCACTAAAACGGCTTCGTCTGAGCTCGGCGTGCAGAGTAATGACGGATGTCAAAGCTCTGTTGTACAGAGACCAGGTTTGTACGTAACGTACAAACGTAACGTGCCAGATGTAACCATGGAGGTTAATTATTAGCGCTTGACAGGTAGTGACTCTTTCAATCATATGATTGGTAAATTACAAAATACTAAAAAATATACATGAATATGCAACTGTCACTAATCCTACACTTGACCACAAATTTGGTTAAACACCACCCACTGTTGCTAATTACTGGATTTTTTTTTTTTTTTTTAAGGGTAAATTTCTGAAGAGGACCTTAAGACCCCATCTTGGGGAACTGCTGATTCATGCCTCAGCCTCTTTTCCATTATCAAATCTTACTGTAGCCGGCTAATGTCTGGTTCGGTTCTAGCCAAGTTTGGTGTGTCTCCATTGGCAGTGTGTTCCTCATTATTGTGGGCGGGCCATGCTGCGGTCAACGCTCTGATAATGTAATTTTGCGCGTATACCCTTTGGCGGCCAGTTTTTCCGAAATCTATCGGTATATTTTCGTGGTGGGAATTTTTTTTATTATTGTCTCACATTTCAATTCCGATTTTTGGGGCCACAATTCGATTCAAAACAGTTTGATTCATAATTATTTCTGCTTCAATCTATAGGTGTACAAAGAATCCTGATGATGTACTCCAGCCTGCTTTGCAAAGCACAATGCCAGAGTGAGACATTAAAGGGTGTTTTTCCACATTTATTAAGTTTTAAACATTAATCCATGTACAGATGAAATTGTTACAGCTTGTATGTTAGTGCCACTTTGGTCATTTTGGTTAAGGCATATGGGACTTTTTGTTTTTGGCCATTTAGGTCAACTGGGCCATTACCAGGATGACCCTTTCTGATCCACAGGCTAAACCGGTATAAAAGATAAACAAAAATGTTTTTTGAACCCAGGGATTGAGATACTGCCTTGCATGATGAATAAAGTCAATGAATACCATAAACTCCAGGCAGTGTGTATGATTCCCAGTGTTTTATATTTTATTCGTACAAATTAACATTGTCTACAGTTGATGACATAATACCCTTTGCTCTCCTTCTCACCGCCTCCTTATCACTTCTCCCTGGGTGACCAATAGGGTGATGTTAATACTCATTATTTTTTGCTCCAGACCAAATTAGGCTAGTAGTTAGCCTAATTGATATATCAATATCGCAATTCCCTCCAAATTACAATATCACATCACATCCAACTTAGACCATGTAGTTCCTTAACTTGCAAACTGTTTATGGGGCGCTCAGGATTCCTTTCAGCATAATAAAAACTGATAAGTGAAAGATATTTTTGCTTTACTGCCAGCTTTATAGAGTGCTGTTGTTGATGTATGATACTTGTTCACATTCTTCATCAGTAATATAACTTGGATTTAATCATTGATGTTTCATTTTGTTTGACTAGCAGCAATGGATGAAGAGCCGGAGAGAGCCAAGCGCTGGGAAGGAGGCTATGAAAGGACTTGGTAAGATGTGTAAACTAAGAATATTCTCAGCTTGGGAAATGTGCTCCTATTTAATGCAACAATATGGTATATTTCTGAATTTCTGCAGGGAGGTGCTTAAGGAGGATGAGTCTGGTTCCCTTAAAGCCACAGTGGAAGAGATCCTATACCAGTCCAAAAGAAAAAGGTGTGTTAGAATGAATTATTATTATGATAGAATGAGGTCTGCTGAGGCAGTTTCATGCTTTTTACACGCCTGCTCTGCTTGCCTCATAGAGTGACACAAAGCCATGCACAAGTGAGGCTTGGGATGGTGAGTGAAGTCTGGATCTTTGCTTCTTCACCATGTGTCTCACTCCTCTCTGTGAAACTAAAGCTGGCAGATCTCATGTCAACTTGGTGACAACTACTGCTCTTGTAGATACTACATTTTCATAGCTAATATCGTGTCATCAGAATTAAAGTATTGAACAGTTACTGCCACCTTTACATCTTCAATAAGTTCAGCCAATTAAATTACTGTTACTGAAAAGAACCAAAGCAAACCACCCAAACTTATTGTCAGCAAGAAGAATTGTTGCTGAATGAAGTCAGTAACCAGGCTCCAGAGGGCAACATCTGATGAGAATCCCAGGAACAGCCTCACACCCAGCTGTAGCTGAAAATGTGTGTTATCATAAAAACCATTTTGAAATCCAGAGGAGATGATGGTTGTCTTGTGCTCTAGATGCGCCACCTGTATGTTGTTATTGACTGTTCGCGAAGTATGGAAGACCAGGACTTAAAACCCAACCGCCTCACATCTACCCTTAAGGTGAGACAGAACATGTCAGACACTTGGCACCAGTTACTGGACATGGTGATTGTCTCTAAACCATATTCTCCTTCCTTGTCTTCAGCTGATGGAGGGATTCATTGATGAATATTTTGACCAGAATCCCATCAGTCAGGTATGATCACCAGTTGGAATTTCTGGTTCATATTTAAAGAATGGATGACTGAGATGCATATAAAATCAACATGCTCAGTTTTAGTAACTTTTAACATGGTTCGAATAAAAGGAGTGTTTCATACATTACCTTTAAAAAGATCAAACAATTGTCCTTTGATTCTAAAACTGCTCACTGTTTACACTGACAAAATATGAAGCATTGAGCAGCTTTATAAAGTCATTGTTGGTCATCAAATTCTTTTTTTCATCCACTCAGCTTCAATGGTAGTGATGATGTGAGTAGTGAATATGTTGTGTTTAATTCCAGGTTGGCATCATCACCACCAAAAACAAAAGGGCTGAGAAGCTGACTGAACTCGCAGGTGAGGATCAAAGTGCTTTAATGGTCTGCTGAACATGTTGGTATTCGTTAGCTCAACCACTGAAAGGTTCTAAAAATTAAAGACATGCTTGTGGAGCAGATCAAAACATGATCATAGTTGTTTCCTTCATAACAAGCAAATAACTTGGGTCTGTAAACTAAATATCTGAGGTTCAGATAGATCACACCTTCAGTGGGATTGAAGGGTCTGACTACCAGTCCCTTCTAGGGCTGCAACTAATGATTATTTTAGTTATTGATTAATCTATATGTTATTCTGAAGAGTAATCGGATAAAAAAATTGGCACATTCTGCAGATTTTTCATTTAAGCATTTTTTATACAATATTAGAAAAACACTAAAAGATGCAAATGAACAAATTATTCAATCCTTTTTTTAAAAAGGTAAATAAATACTTTAATAACAGCATTCCTTTAGTGAACGCTTGATCGAAAAAAAATACTTCGAACATCAACATGTGAAGCCTTTTCTGCTTCACTTAACATCAGTACAGTGTAGGACTGATCTGTTGATTATTTTTTTGGATTACGGATTAATAATTGAATAGTAAAAAGTGCTTAATAGGGGATTTCTTTTTACATAATTTGAACCGGGTGAAGCTAAAACTATGCCACTTGAGTTTTGGTTAGAACACATTTACAGACAAAGGTTTTTTTTTTTTTTTTTTTTAATCTTAAATGCAAAATGTATATATTTTTGTACAATTTTGGCCCAATTACTGCTTTGAATGGGTTGTTCTTTCAGCAAATGGCCTTTTTTGAGTCTGTACTCCAGTTAAGGATTAATTGATTGCTAAATTCGTTGACGATTAATTGTTTCATCACAATTAATCTGATTAATCATTTCATCCCTAGTCCCTTCAGTTCATATGAACAGTGTGTTTTTAGCAAGCTTACAATATAGTGATTTATACCTGATGATTTACAGTCCCTCCAGTGTGAAGAGCAGCCCTGTTATTCTAAGTCAGATATTCCCAAGGCACAATTAAAGCTGGTCAGTATATTGCAGGAACAGCTTGGATTGCAATAAATATTTGCTAATTATGTAAGTACAATGCATTCAGATTCTCTATGATAGTCATTTGTTTGGTGTGGGCTGATTTTCTAATGAAACAGAAAGTGTTTCAGGAGGCATTAACATGTTCTGGTGAAGTCATTAAGAAACTACAAATTAGCTTTTTCTCTTCCAAAACAGCAGAAGTAGCCAGATACAACTTTTACAATAAAACTGTGTTGCTAAGATAGAAATGGTGGCGTTCAGTTGTTCCCAGTAGCTGGACTGACTTCTTCTTATCTGGGATCTGTGTTTCCTATGAACCCAAGGCAGAAACACGATATAGATTACACACAGATGGATGTTTGAAAGCCATTATTTCTGTTAATTATGATGATTTTCCACTTACAGCTAATAAAAATGTGACATTTAAAATTAGAATATTACATCAGACCAATAAAAAAAAACAAATTTTAAAAACAGAAATGGGGGCTTAATGAAAAGTATGTTTAATACCTTCTTAAAGGTTGTTATTTTCAAAAGGTACTTTTAATCTGACAAACGACACTGATTGGGAACGTATATTCTATTTTATTGAATATGACTGTATTGTCTATCGCCAAAAAGAATACATTTATTGACCCAGTTATGTAATTTTCCTCCTGCTTCCCCTGGTGCACAGTCTAAACTGTGCAATTTAAATCTGCTGATGTTCTATTTTGTTTCTGCAACAGGAAATCCAAAGAAGCACATTTCTGCTCTGAAGAAAGCAGTTGACACTTCTTGTGTAGGAGAGCCATCTCTGTACAACTCTCTCAGCCTGGCCATACAGACTCTCAAGTGGGTTCATCAGAGTTGCTGTTTTACAGTGACTTTTAGAATGAAACAGCACCACTTAGATGCTCTCTTCTCTCTCTGTTCTCTCTCCTCCCTCCCTCCCTAAAGGCACATGCCTGGACACACCAGCCGAGAAATCCTCATCATCCTCAGCAGCCTGACCACATGTGACCCAGCTAACATCTATGAGCTAATCAAGGTGAGGTCACAGCAGAATCAGTGTTTATAACTGTATAACGTAGTTTCATTTGCCAAGGAACTGTTCATTGTAGTAAGCAGACAAGATTTTAAGGTTTATATATATATATATATATATATATATATATATATATATATATATATATATATATATATATATATATATATATATATATATATATATATATGACTTTATTTCACAGTGATGGAATTGAAAACCACTGCAAAGGTATATTTTGTTTGGTGTCACTGTTCTTTTATTTATAGTAACTGCTCAGAGTAAATTTTAAGAGCTGGCTCTAAACTTCCCTGCATCTGTGTTCATGTTCACATTCTGCTGCCCCTCATCTGGTTTATGAACCAAAGGAGACAACAGATCTCACTTTTTGTTCTGTTTTGTTATGTTCTCTCTTTCTCCTCATTGTTTGAACATCCATTCTGGTTGCTTGGCAGCAAGGAGCACAAATCCCCTTTGTTCCTCTACTTTCAGACCCTGAAGTCTCTTAAGGTGCGAGTGTCAGTAATTGGCTTGTCGGCAGAAGTCCGAGTGTGCACAGTGCTGACCAGAGAGACGGGTGGATCATACCATGTTATCCTGGATGAGAGTCACTTCAAAGAGCTGCTCTTGCTGCATGTCAAACCTCCCCCAGCAAGCTTCTCATCGGAATGCTCTTTAATACGCATGGGTCAGTACTAGAATTTGTTTAAAATGTCTGAGATCTCATTTTCTCTATCTTGACTAGAATTCCAGCATATTCTTCTGTCAGCATGATAAAAGCTAGTTTCCTTTCCTGAAAGAGATGCTTGGTTCTTTGAAATGTTACCGATTTATTCAGTTAATGTCACAGATTAAAAAAAAAACAAAAAAGCTACCTGGCCGCTATGTTGATCCAAAGTTGATCCAAAAGCCTCCTGATCAGCCCCACATGGAATGGAGGGTAAAAGTTGACCCACTGATACTACATATTATGCAGAGAGTGTGATATGATACAACAGTTTGCGCTTGCAGAGAGATTGGATGATCCTCTAATCTCCATCTAAAGTGAGAAATACATTTATCAGTACAATCAGATACAAAAAAATAACATTAAGGTTGGAGCACAACTTTTCTGTATTTTAAAGCTCTAAATAGATTTGGACCCCCTGTGTAAGGATACAGAATTCTGTCTTATGAAGGGGAAATTCTCCACACACATCTGACAAATATTGCTGAGGCTGAGGTGATGCTGTGAATTGTGGGCCATTCCCCACTTGTTCCGCGATCCCATCTGGATGATCTGAAAGCCTGGATCTTGCTGGATCCACTTATATGATGCAAAAGGACAGAACAGTACACTGAGGAGAACTCTTGGATACGTGTCTAATGCAGGATGATCTGAAAGGGGATTTATCATGTTTCAGCCAGTAGCTGGAGTGTCCATCAATCAGTCAGAGCAGTTAGTGATGGTCAGAGGATTACACAGCGCTATGAGTTCCGCTGGAGTTTGATGGTGGTCACATTGAGCCGGGGTGGTCCTATAATGCTATTCTATCATTTTACAACAGCAGTACAGAATGACATGCTGTGTAGGAGCCCTCATGGACCAGATTGCTTGTGTTTGCCTAACTTTTCAGCTCCCTGTGCTATGTATGGACAGTGTTGATGCTAACAGGACCCTGTGTTTGCTCAGGTTTTCCTCAGCACACCGTGGCTTCTCTGAGCGATCAGGATGTCAAGCCGTCATTCAGCATGTCGTAAGTACAGAAACCATGAAACTCCAACATTGTAACAGCAGTTCACCACAGTGAGTTCTCTGTGTGTGGGTTCTCTAGTCATCTGGACAGCGGCAGCGGTCCGGCTCTATCTCTGGGAGGATACTTCTGTCCGCAGTGCCGTGCAAAATACACAGAGCTTCCTGTGGAGTGTAAAGTCTGCGGTATGCATAATGCAGGCATTCCGTATGTTTGGAATGTTTCTTGAAGCTGCTGCTCATTTAGCTTTACCTGTATGTGGGTGTTTTCCTCTTAGGTTTGACGCTGGTGTCTGCTCCACATCTGGCCAGATCCTTCCATCATCTGTTTCCCCTCCAAGCGTTTATTGAGAGTCCATCTGAGGATTATCAGGAGATTAGGTAACACTTCTAAATTTCCCTGCATTATTATTGCCCCATATCTCGCTCCTGCGTGGCATTAAGTGTTGTTTGTTTTCAGGTTCTGTCAAGCCTGTCAAGGGCAGCTGAAAGATAAAAATGTAAGTAGAATGCCAGAAAGCTTGTGTCTCTTTAGAGTTTCCAGGAAGAAGAGCACCAGCTTAATTTCTTCCTGGAAATCCTTATCCAACTAAGATAGTTTGTTGTGTATAAAAAGCTGTAGAATATCTTCATGAGCATTAAAGTAGGGCTTTAGACACATGTAGCCAGGTCTTTATAGCCAGGACTGAGAAGTAGCTCGTATAATGAGCTCAGCAGATGCGCATTTCCACCAGGTGTTTGCTAATTTCTGCTGGCTAGTCTGAAGGAGCTGAGTGGGGGAGTTGCAGGGGAAGGTGTTCTATGAGGCGAAAGCTTGGAAACTGCAGCTCCGAAGAGGAGCTGCACTCCGAAGGTGGCGCTGCATTCACCCAGGCATTTTCCACAGCTGAATGATTGCCATGGGAGATTGAAGGATTTCTCAAACATGCATGAAAGAATCAAGGCAACACTCCAAGTATGTTTTTGATGAGGGGATAACATGATGTAAAGCTCAAAAAAGTTGATTTTATGTGATACTGCCCCTTCAAAGAAAGAAGATTGAAGGCATTTTAATATGGATTTTACTAAGAACTTTGAGATATAACAGTTATTATGAAATACATATGACTTTGGTTGGATTTTAAGGTATTTGGCCTAACCAATCAGTTTCCTTCAAAGCAACCACAACTTCCTATTAGGAATTAAACATGCCGTCAGGAGGTTCATTTGTGTGGACAGATAGATAGGTTGAACTACTTTTAAATAGTGTATTAAAATATAGAGTTAATAAAACACAAGACGATGTCGATTGGGAATCATGTTAAAGCAAGTATGTGGATACATTGCCGCATTATTTGGTGTAAACGTCAATGTGCATGACCCTAAATCTCCGTTTTCCTATGTGCTATGTAGTTTTTGTGTGGATGAAAGGTTAAAACGCATAAAAATGTATTCATTTTCCTAGATATTCGGCAACATGCAGACTAGGCGTAGGTGTGTGTTAGGGAAAGTGTTAAATGTTGAGTTTCTAACGACACTGGTCTTGTCATCTTTAGAATGAGTTTTTCCTCCATTACATTCAACTGTTGTAGTAAAACAGGCCTGCTTTACAGTCAGTGAAGGTGAAAACATAGACATGGTGTTTCTAGGGAGCCGAGAATGAACTGATTTAAGTAGAACTGGGGAATAGTTTGCTCTCAGATAACAGGTCTGCTATATTAGCTACTGTCAGGTTCTGTTGGATCAATCATTTTTGATGTGTATGTAATAAATTCCTCCCTCTGCTTCCAGGTCTTCGCCTGTCCTTTGTGTCGCAGTGTGTTCTGTGTGGAGTGTGATCTTTTCATTCATGAATCACTGCACTGCTGTCCCTGCTGCATTCACACTCGGACTGCTACATGAGGCTAAGACCCAAAGACTCAGTCACCTTGTCCCATATCAGCCAATCATCTCTGATTCTTCATATCTGTCCTGTCAATGACGCCTCTGTCTAAATGAATGGTATTTTGCAACCTGGCTGCATGAAAATCTTCCTACTAACACGGTTTGGAAGGTATTGACTTGAAGAGTATAAAGTCTTTCATTCATTCTTCCATCTACACATTAAGGGTGAAACTACTGCTTTCGCATATAAGACTGGATAAAGATGGTATGAAGCACAAAGGGCCTGAAGTGGCTTTTACATTCATCATCTAAACCCAGATTTAAATTATATAGTTTTGGCAAGTTCAATAAAACAGTTTTTTGCACTTGTTCAAATGCTTTAACTCATTCATGTGTTACTTGGTTAAGTTTTCAAAGTTGTACTGCAGGCTTTATCTTTGACAGTTATTACAGACAGAAAAAGGCGCTCATCCTGCTGTAGCAGTTTATTGAAGCAGCAGTGCTGACACAGCCTACACTTTGTGAAGTTCAAGTAACATTTTAGCATTTTTAGATGCTATTTTATCTTTCTGATTACTATTAAATATTAGAAACGGTCACTTCTGGGGTTTAATGTAGAAATGATCTGATAAAATCTGGTTAAATCTAAACCACACTGCCATTACAAAGCTGAAGCCAGAATGAAAGTTTGTGAAAAACTAAATACTCCTTATCACCCCTAAATATATGTACAACATATATGACACTCTGGAAGACTTTCTTTTTACTCCACCTGCTTAAATGGAAGCTCCATACAGACTTTGAAGTTGTGTTTTTATGGAAACATCCACAGGATTACTTTTTCCTGTTCCTTCACTAATAAAGCTGGTTTACCGCCATCATATAGGCACATCTAAAGATTTAAATACCATGAAAACGATTTCTGAAACGAGTGTCAAAAAATATTTTTGTCACTCATTGCAGAAAGGAAAACGTATTCATCACACCTAGTGAAATATTTCAAGCCTTTATTTCTTGTGATTGTGATTATTACGTTTTTTTAGGTTATAAAAAGCCAAAATTCATTGTCTCAGAAAATTACACCCTAAACAGCTAATTAACCCAAAAAACCTGCAAAGGTTTCCTGAGCCTGTAAATGGTCTCTCAGTCTAGGTCAGTAGGGTACAATCATGGGGAACACTGCTGACTGGACAGATGTCTAGAAAACATAAAATTTTTCAGTATGATTGGATTGAATCAACTTTTTCTTTGTAATGTGCCCTGAAGCTACGTTTGTTGTTAATTGGCACTATATAAATAAACCTAGTTGAATTGACGATAGTTATTGACACCCTCCTCTAGAAGGGCTAAATAAGCTGGTTGTTCAGAGATCACTGTATTCAAGCATGTTCATAGAAAGATGAGTGGAAGGAAAAGGTGTACCAGCAACAGGGATGACTACAGTCTTGAGAGGATTGTCAAACTAAATCCATTCAAGAATTTAGGGGAACTTCACGAAGAGTGGAATGAGGCTGGAATCAGTATATCAAGACCCACTATGCACAGATGAATCCTACACATTCCTCGTGTCAAGGCACTCCTGTAACAGAGACATCAGTAGGGCCTTTTCTAGGCTATAAAGAAAAGGAACTAGACTTGATTGGCCTGCAAACTGGCCTGATCTGAAGCCCATAGACCGATGGTGTCGAACTCATTTTTATTCTGGGCCACATCAAAATCATGAATATACTCAAATAGAAAAATGTGGCAAAATATATTGATAAAACTACACCTGAACTGTTAAAATATGAATAAATTGGTGTCTGCATTCGAGAGAACATCTTGAAGTTAAATAATATTGAACATCTTTTCTCAATAATGTAATTTGGCAGAATACAGATAAAAACTGCTTTGATTTGATTGATTAAACAATATTTAGGCATACAACTATTTTCTTGAAGGCTCTATTTAGTATGTGTCTCTCTAGGGTCTAGAAGGCCACATAATAGTTATGGCGGGCCAGATTTGGCCCCCAGGCCTTAAGTTTGACACGTGCCATTCTATGGGGGGGTTGTCAAGAAGAAGAGAGACACCAGACCCAGCAATGCGGATGAGCTGAAGGTCCAATACAGCTCAGCAGGACCAAGGACTGTTCTACCCTAAGTGCCATGCCATATTGATGCAGTAATTCATTCAAAAGGAGCACCAACCAAGTATTTAATGCATAAAAATGAACATACTTTTCAGAAGCCTGACATTTCTGTTTTAAATATCCCTTTTTATTGATCTGTAATATTTAAATTTTCTGAGACACTGAATTTTTGGGTTTCATTGTCTGTATGCCATAATCATCAAAATTCCCCAAAATAAAGGCTTGTATTTCACTCTGTAATAAATCTATATAATGTGATTTTTGCTTTCTGAAATGAGTGACAAAAAATGTTTAACTTTGTCACAATATTCAATTTTTTTGGAGATGTACCTGTAGATGGATATTATGAACTTTAAATCTTGATGTTATCTACTCACAATTATCCATCAGACAGTCTGCATCAACCTTAGGGTCTTTGGGGGAAAGGTGTGATTTTGTAGGTAACATGATTATTTTAAGTGTTCAACCCAGGCAATCAATCCATGATGTTGTGATACAACTTGGTAGTGGCCAGCTTCTCTCCTTTATCCTTCTACTTTAGTGAAGTTGCACCGAGGTTCTGACGTTTTTTCACTTGGTTCCCTTTTCTCTCTTCTTTCTCTTTATTCCACTTTTTTTGCTTACCATAGAATGGGTTGCATATTGTCACATGAAGCAGCAGTAGAAGTGGCTTCATCTGAAGAAACAAGTGAACCAAACTAAAATCACACTTCCTATCCTGCTGCATCGCTTTGTCTTATGCCTAGACCTTGTAAAGAAACAATTTAAAGCTAATATTTTTGAGGAACTAGAAAAGTACCTGTTTCAAAGGTATAGAATAGATTTTTAATTTCAATTAATACCACCTATGTTTTTATTTAATAAACCTTATTTACCAAAACATATACAAACAAGTATGGCAATTCACAATTGTGCAAATCTATAGAGGGCATAACAGAGGCATACTTAGAAATGAGAACATCAAAGACAAAATTGATTTAAACAAAATAAAGTTAAAAAAAATTTTTTTTTTTTTAAAAACTACTGAAAATAAGGGGATATATATTTTAGAATTAGCATGCATTAGTGCGTAA
The DNA here is from genome assembly GCA_014839685.1 of Anableps anableps. NCBI lineage: Eukaryota > Metazoa > Chordata > Actinopteri > Cyprinodontiformes > Anablepidae > Anableps > Anableps anableps. The sequence continues at coordinate 4,804,846 of CM026066.1, read as the reverse complement.
TTGCATTAACATTTCATACAGGTCTTCATATGTTTCACTATATTTCAGATATTTCAAATATAATTAAAATTCAGATTTTAAAAAAATGCTAAAGACTGGGGATGATCTTAGCACTCTGTCAATAAAGAATTTTGCCAAACAAAATATAAGATTACAGCATAGCTCTATTTTTTTTTTTTTTTTTGTTCCTCAATAACACTCCAAATGTTATCTCTAGAAATAGATTCACAAAGTGTAATTTTAGGTTTGATCCATCTTTCTTAGTTATTCCAAAATATTCTGGCAATACCATCTATGTACAAACGGGGGCAGTCGATCAAATTTACTTGCACAGAAGACTAGATCGTGATTTCCGGTTCTGCCGTTTTATGTGTTGGCGCGAAACGCCGTCTGTCAGTAGCCTTGCGAAGAGACCGAGACAAAAGTCTCCATGCCCCGGGTCCTGAACGGAATTGTGGCGGTGTGCCCTAACCTGGGCATAGGGAAGGATGGGAAGCTGCCCTGGCATCCTGTTCGACTCAGGTCAGTTACCGAAGCAGCTGCTCGGAGAGACGTGAAACTGTCGGGAAAGTACTGAGTCCGTCAACATTAGACATCAGCGGTATGTGAAGGACTGGGTGCTTCATTAATGGTTGATTTTCATTTTTTCCAGCAACGAATTCGCTCATTTCCGAAAGATGACAGCCACACCTTCAGTAGTAGGTAACGTCATCCACCATTACAGCTCAATAGACATGGTCTTGAGTGTTTTTGACACTGAGTTAATCATCTCCATCAGTGGACATCGCTCGCTCATAAAAAGTGTCCTGTTAAAAAGCATCACTTTCTCAGTGTGAACTGCAGAGTTGGATTAATGACTGACTGAAACTGTTCCTGCAGGCAGGAAGAATGTGGTGATCATGGGCAGGAAGACCTGGTTCTCAATCCCAGAGAAGAACAGGCCACTGAAAGACAGGATCAACATTGTCCTAAGCAGGGAGCGCAAGTATGACGCACATAAACACAGAGTACACGTGACCTACAATGCAGGAACACATCTTCAGCATTTATTTTAGTTTTGTATTTGTACTTTATATTTCACTCTAAATACAAAAAAAATTTTGAATACAAAATAATTTTATAAAAAACAAATTGTATTCAGTCAGACACAGGATGCTGAAATTTATGCTTAAAGCCAGGATCTACCCACAAATATCATATCAAGGCATTTTACAAGGCAAACCTGTAAAGGCTGTATAGTTGTTGGCAGCAGTAGCCCAACCAATGGCCCCCTCTAGGAACGTGTCACAGGTAAACAGAACGCCAGGCTAGATGTAGCTGCTATGAAGAGGGGAAAAAACTGAGAACATTAAGTTAAAAGCTGAAATAATGGCTGTTTAGTTTTTATAAAATTTAAATAAAATATTGTCACACGGACATTGCCATGTTGTTTATGCTGTAATGCAGTCCCGAGACCCAAAGTATTTACCTTGTGAAATAATGACAAATCAAGATTTGTCATTATTTGTATAAAATCAAGATTTGATGCCAGAAATGATCAGTGTACAGAATATACAAATGAACAGATACAGAGTGACGTTCACCATCGGTACCAGGCTCCACTTAGCACATCTTAAGGATGAGCCAAATGAAGCAAAGAATGGAATGAGTCTGTTTAGGTTAATGGGAAAATTACAACATATTTAAGTCAACAACTTCAACTAGTCGCGGATCCCTTTAAAAGTAGACAGGGTGTCTGCATCACGGACTAAAACTGGGAGTTGATCCACAGGAGAGGAGCCTGATAACTTAAAGATCTGTTGCCTATTTCTACTTTTAGAAATTCTTGGAAACAACAGCAAACCTGCAGTCTGAGACCATTCTAAGTGTTCTGTTACGAACTATGGAACAGTCAGATATTAAATGTAAGATGGAGCTTTCAATTAGCTGCTGTGTTGTTGTTGTTGTTGTTTTTTTTACCAAGTTTAAACATATACATTCATATTCAATAAATTAGAATATGCTTTCTGATGAGGCTCATTTGTCAGATTCAACATATCTTTTGAAAATAACACTCTTTAAGCTGGTATTAATCATACTTTTTATTAAACCCACATTTCTGTATTATAAAATGTTTTTTTTATTGGTCTGATGTAAATGTCATGTTTTCATTACTGAAAGCAGAAAATCACCATAATTAACAGAAATAAAAATTACACCAGTCTTGGTGTAATTAATCTATATAATGTGTTTTACTTTGTGATAAAGTTCCTGAAATAAATGGACTTTTCAAAAATATTGTAATTTATTGAATGGGTCTGCATAAAATATTATATTCTGGCCTGGACACTAAACCCTGTAATACTCCATAAATAATTGCGTTGCGTTTTCATTAACATGAAAAACATGAAAATAGTCAGACAAATATGATTTAAACTAACCTAGTACTGCTTCCTGAATCCCTACAGCATGTTCAGGAATGGGACTGACTGTATCAAACGCCTCACTGAGATCTGACAAGTCCATTATCTGGGGCAATGAGAATGACATATTAGTGACTTTCATTAGTGGTGTTATAGGCTCTAAAATCAACAAGAATTTTAGATAAGAAAGGCATATTAGAAACAGCATATTGCTTAAGGTTTCTTGGTCAAGAACAGGTTTCCTTAGTAAACGGCAGTAGTATTTACCTGTTTACTAAGTATAAGGTACTCATAAGATGTAGGTAGTAATCTAACATACAAGTTGAAGGTTCAGATGCAGCTAATGTTCTTGATAACTAGACAAAGAGATCATCCAGATACAACTTAGAGAACAGGTGAGAATGTTCCACCTTCTCTGACTGCATAAGATACACAGTAAGGTTCTGATACCCCTGTGCGCCACTAATTTGCATAGGTTGATGCTGATGCAGAGATAACCAACCAGGTCTGAAGGCTGCCAGCCTTACAGCTGGTGTTACCGAGTTGGAACCAGCAACCTGCACCTAAAAGAGGCCTAAAGAGACTGGAACAGATGGAACATTTAAAACGGGTCGTATTGCCATAAAAATGCATAGGTAAATATGCATTTAATAAATCAAGCTCTTTAAAAGAACAGAGCCTGGATTGGTCAGTGTTAAAAATGTATCAAAAATGTCATTTAAAAATTAAATATACTAAGGATTAGAAGAAAAAATAAGATTAAAATGATCAACAAAACCTTTTTTTTATTGTGTGGTGTCTACTGTAAAATGTTCAGTTTCAGTAACCTCCGTAGTGACGCGTCAGACTATCTCTCACTTTCCAGCGCTCTGAGCACATTAAACACGCAGCTGATGGCTCATGTATGGCCAGTGGTTGCACTGACCCTGATCTCTGTAAATTTATTCATGTCAACTGTTTACCTATAAAATAAAACTCATAAAGAGGCAAAATAACTCAACACCAAAGCAACTCTGATGGATCTAAACCTAATGTCTGGATAGCATTCAGTCATGTCTAAAATTATTCATATCTCTCTCAGATTTAAATTTAAGTGACTGAATGTATCTGGGATGTTTTAGAGAAACAGCACACCAGCTCGTGTTCTGTGTGTTGCCCAGCCGACAGCTCTGTGGCTGTGATGGGTCACTTCTCTGTATTCAGTCACAAGTAGGGGTGCACTGATTGCAGTTTTCTGGCTGATCACAGTCTTTAAAAAGCCTGACCTGCTGATTCAGATTTGAACAGATATCGACTGTTTTGTCTGAAAAATTCCTAAATATTAAGACTTAGTTGCTAAGTTGGCTACAGTGTAGTGACTATTGTTAACTGCACACATGCAGACGTGACCTGGTGGGCGGGTCTGTCAGTCAGCCCTCTCTCACGGCAGATCAAAAGGGAGCAGTGGCGAATTTTCAGACCTTTTGTGGAGATAGATGAGATCAGTTTCTCATGTAAGTGTCGGCCAATCTCTGATCTCCCAAAATTAAGGAAATCGTGGCCGATTTATCGGTGCACCCCTAATAGCAAGGGTTCTTAAATCTGCAAGATAACAGAACTTACAGGCTGAGAAAATCCAAAGGGTGAGCAGCACTGGCTCTGTGTGTCATGGGTGTTGTGGCATCAACAGTCCTGATTTTTGGGACGAGTATACTGTTTCTATAAAAAACAGAGAGGACCATGATTACATCCTATTATTTTCACTTAATGAATGAAAACAGGGTCTGGTTTCTATGCGAGACCCGGCTTCTGCACCCTCACCTATTACACCACGTCCTCAGCACTCTGTGAACTTTAGTCTCCCAGCCACTAAAAATGGAGATCTGGTGAAGCCATTAAGGGCAGTTTGAGTTAATCAGACTTGCCAAATATATTATTAATATCCAGAGCATAATATGTCCAACACCTAAAATATAGTATCCCACCAAATATTCTGTCCAGGTAGTCCTTTGTGAGTGCAGTATTGCACACACCAATATTGAGATCAAACAGAAACAAGGCTGATCTTAAAAGGGATAGATGCAGTTTACCCAGATGCCAACTGACCTGCAGTGTTAAGGCAAACCTAATCCGATCTGTTCTGCTCTAGCGTGCCACCTGCAGGAGCACACTACCTGGCGTCAGACTTCAGCTCAGCTCTAAGATTAGTTGACACCGAGCTGGCAGAACAGGCTGACCAGGTCTGGATCATAGGAGGAAGCTCTCTGTACAAGGTAATTATTCTTTGTCTGTGTTTTGTCCTAAATCCCCCCTACAGGTGGGACATTTGATCTGAGCTCAAATAAAGTAAACTACTTTAAACTTTGTTTCCTTTAGTTGTCCCACGGGTTTGCTTTTCATGAACCAGCAGATGAGCTCCAGTTGGATACAACACTCTCACTTCTGGTTTTCTTTTGGGTTGCACAGGAGTTGATGGAGAGCCCGGGAACCAGGAGGCTGTTTGTCACGCAAATCCTGAAGCAGTTTGACTGTGACACTTTCCTGCCTGAAATTGTTCCAGACAAATATCGACTGCTTCCAGAGTAAGGACAGAACAATGTTTAAACTTTGGTAAAATGTATTTAGGTGTGAAACATGCCTTTAATTTATGCAGAATACAGGTTTAGGATTGTTATGGGCTGATTTGCAGTTGGGATGGAGTCAAATGTGTAATTATGTGTTTAGTTGAGTGTGAAGTAGGCAGAGGTTTAATTATGGGCATAACAGAGTGAAATGAGACTCGAGGCTGTCAGTAGGGGCGGAGTGTGGAACTTAGGGATGCATGATATATCGGCACTAACATTGGTATCAGCCGATATTAGTCATTTTTTAACATATCGATAGCAGTCCAATAAATAAAACTGGGCCGATTAACGACCAACTCAGTTGCACAATCCTCTGGACTGGAGTATTTTTTTTTTTTTTATAACTACACAGTATTTATGTTGAAATTTTGCCCTTACTGTACAGTATTTTTTATTCTCTATTTTGGTCTTATATATAGTCTGTTTGCTATTATTGTCTATCACTGTCACTTTGCTGCTGAAAACAGAAATTTCCCCATCGTGGGACAATACAGGATATTTCCATTCTATTTCTATTTAGGCACGAGCAGCGAATGCGCTGCGAAGGCTTATTGTAATTGTAGTGTTGTTTCTTCTTCTTCTTCTTCTTCTTCTTCTTATTCTTATTCTTATTCTTATTCTTATTATTATTATTATTATTATTATTGACACACAAGAAGCGCTAATTTGGAGGCCTAAACAAATATGAAAACTCACCAAACTTCACTCAAAATTGTCCCCCAACTGAAATTTTAGTATTTTAATGGAATCAAAAGTGGCCGTGGCCAAACGGCTCTACAGCGCCCCCTAACATGAGCTAGACCAACTGGTAAATCCTAGAGAGCTGAAACCTGGTACATAGGTAGATCCCCCTAAAATAAGAAAAAAAGTCTCTTGGAGTTATGCCCTAAACCCAACAGGAAGTCAGCCATTTTGGGTCAAAAGGTCAATTTTGGCTGTTTTATGAATTTTCATACATGTCAAACTTTAACGAACTCCATCTAGGGATTTTGAACTGTCGACTCCAAACTTGGTTACTAAACCCTTAAAGCATTGAGGATTAAAAGTTATCAAAATCTTGAGTTTTTGAGTATGTTAAAGGGGCGGACCCAGGCCTCAAAATTGGCCTATTCGCCATGAATTTTGAACTGCTATAATTTTCACATAAAAAGGTCAATTTGCACCAAACTTGGTATGAGTCATCCATGTTGGATGCCCAACGATCCTGTGTGGTCATATGCTGATGTCATCTAAGCCCCGCCCCCCCTCAGAACAGGAAGTCACTGTTTTTGTCTTGGAAAGCTCCTTCTCTGACCCCCTTGACCTAATCAATATGATCTTGGGTCAGAACACGGATAACAAGTTGATCTCACTTGCTTTAAAACACCAAGAGTTTTCAGTGGAGAGTGTGGCCATGGCGGCATGGCGAAGTCAGACATCACACCGTTGCCATATGTTTGGCTCTAAATTCTACATATTTCAGCCGATCTGTACTAAACTCACTATGATCGATCCTAATCCAGCCCCCAACAGAAATGCAGTCCAATATTTTGTGGGTGTGGCATAATCATTCCACAGCGCCCCCTAGAAATCTTTAAAAAATCAGCCCCAAGCCAAGCTTTGACCAACAATCATGAAATTCAGCACACGTGTGTGGTGTCAGGTCCTACGAAAAAGTCTCTTGGAGTCCTGGTCCAAACCCTCAGGGAGTCAGGATCATTTTGTCTCTTTTACACGTTGTATCTGACCAAACTCCTCCTACAGCTTTTAACATGGAGACTTCACAATCACTCTGCAGTTTTGAAGCACTGAAGTGCAAAAATTATCAAAAGCTTTTTGCTACATCAAAGAATGTGGGCGTGGTCAAGCCTCAAAGTCACTTCGCCATTAAACATCAAGGTGGAATTACTTCCACATTCAAGGTTGTGGCTTAAAGAAACTTTCTGTGTGTCATAACAGACCAGCACTAATCACATTCTCATCATCATTTTGTGACATCACGAAGCCCCGTCCCCTTTGATTAGGAAGTGAGCTGTTTTGCTACTGGTTGTCTTGCTTTTACTCTTTGATTCATACAGAATTAAACTGATAGAAACCGTATCCACTGACTCATGATAACCACACGACAAGTTATACAGCGTACAGGAAATCCTCGCCAGTCCTTCGCCACAAAACAGGAAGTGACACCTCATGTCTGGAAGATTTCAGCAAAACTTTTAAGACTTGTCGCTGGACTCGTACTGAACTGGACTGTAGGTGATTTGGGAGATTCGCCAAATGCTCCGCTTAGTTGACAGGTGCAGGAACGGTGTGAGAGTGTTGATGATGGCATCAGGGTGGCGGTGCTGGATCTCTAGCGGTCGCAAGACTGAAGCGGCGCTGAGCTGCATGGACCGCCCAGTGCTTCTTGCAACTTTAATTCCATTTAATTCAATCAAATTTTTTTCTCGAGGGGAAGTGGAGGAGGTTGGTCATGTGGTATTTGCTTGGGTCATGTGAGTGGTGTCGAAATGGTGGGGAAATATAGTAAATATCGCTTATTGCCCCCCCAGTAATAATAATATTGGATATTGATATCGACCCAAATATTCATATTGGTGCATCTCTCTGGGAGCTGACAGATTGTGTCATGATGCTGATAAAAGTTGAATGTGACAACTAATTAGAGCATGATATAATGTCAGGTGCTAAATAGGAGGAGTGTCTAATATGAGGAGCCTGTATTTGGGCCCAAACTTGTACATCAGGTGGGCAGCAGGTCTGATGCAATATTGATCTTGTAAAGGACTGTTTGGAGTCCAATAATAATAATTAGGGATGAGCGATAAATTGGTTTTATCAATTAATCGAACTTACTGTTTATGAAGATTTAATTTTTGGAAAATCTAGAATTTTTTTATTTTTTTTTCTCACCATTGCACTCCTTGGGCTTCCGTAGTTTAGAGTGATATCAGCTCACTCAGAGCCTGCCATCTTGCTTTACAGGCATGTTTTACAGTTTGTATTTATTTGGACTTTGAATTTAGGTCAACTCCCAGAAGACATGATTGAAATAAAAGCAAGTTTTTGAAAATATTTTCTGACCTTTTTAATTTCTTTTTAAGAAGACAAAGGGAGAAAAAAAATGCAGGTTGGATATGAAAAAATCAGAGATTTTATTTTTAAGCCACCTCACCCAGCCCTAATAATAATAATTGTTGGCTAGTGTATTCTAAGTGTTATTAACATGCATTTTTTAAAGAACTTTTTAGGCTCTAGTGCTCTTTATTTAACTGTAATCAGACAGGAAGGGGGGAAAGACATCCAGTAAAGGAACCGAGGATGGGAGTCGAACTCGGGATGGCCACATCAAGGTCTGCAGCCTCTGTATATGGGGTGCCTGCTCTAAGTACTGCGCCATTCAACACCCTATTAACATTCATTTTACACTCTAATGTAATATTTAGCCAGTTGGACAGAGTCTCACACAGAACAGAAATGACTTTGCCAACAAAGTCCCAAAGGGAAATTAAATGTTTTATGTAACTCATGTAATAAAGAAGTTATTGTAGATTGTGATGGCTGTGGGCAGGAAAGATCTCCTGTAGCATGCCATTTTACAACCAATCTGCAGAAGCCTCTGATTGAAGAGACTCTGTTTTCCAATGACAGTGTCTTGAAGAGGATGGTCTGGTTGACCATAATTTTCTTAATTTTATGCAAAATCCTTCTTTGCATCATCATCTCCAGAGGTTCCACAGTCGTCCCCAGTACAGAACCATCTTTCTTTATCAGGTTATTGGGCCTTCTTAGGTCCCTGGCTCTGATGCTGCTGCCCCAATAGATGACTTATATAAGATCTGCAACATCTTGCTGCAAACCTTGAAGGATCTTAGCTTCCTCAAGAAGTACAGTCTGTTCTGTCCCTTCTTGTAGACGCTTCACTGTTGAGTCTCCAATCCAGTCTGTTGTCTAGATGAACACTGAGGTATTTATATTCCTCAACCACCACCACTTCTTCTCCCATGATGGAAACAGGAAATAGGGTTTAATCTAACCTTGTTTCTCCTGAAATCTACAATCATCCCCTTTGTTTTGTTCACATTCAAGATAAGATGATTGTTTCCACACCATGACACAAAGTGATCCACCAGCTCTCTGTACTCAGCTTCTTGTCCATCTCTGATACACCCGATAACTGCAGAGTCATCTGAGTATTTCTGTAGATGACAGGAGTCTGACTTGTGCTGGAAGTCTGAAGGGTACAGTGTGAAAAGGAATGGTAAGAGTACAGTCCCTGTGGTGCTCCTGTGCTGCTAACCACCTGGCTAGACACACAGTCCTTCAGTCTCACAAACTGTGGTCTGTTTGTCAGGTAGTCATTGATCCAAGCGAATGTTGAGGCCTCCACCTGAGTCTTCTGGAGTTTCAGACGAAACAGATCAGGCTGAATTGTGTTAAATGCACTGGAGAAATCAAAGAATATGATCCTCACAGTGTTGCCTGCTTTGTCCAGATGACAGTGGGTTTGTTGAAGCAGATGTATGATGTCATCTTCAACTCCAACTCCACAGCGATAAGCAAACTGCAGGGGGTCCTGAAATGTGCTGGTTTGCTTACTCAGATGGGCCAACAGGAGTCTCTCCAGGACCTTCATGATGTGGGATGTCAAGGTAACGGGTCTGTAGTCGTTGATGACTGATGGGTGAGTTTTCTTTGGTATCAGAACCAGACAAGATGTCTGGGGCTGACACCATCTGGACCTGCAGTTTTGTTCCAGTTCAGTCTCTCCAGCTGCCTCCTCACCAGACTTCTAGAAACAGAAAAGTGGGAGAGGGAGGCAAAGGGAGCAGCAGCATCTCCTGATTTGGTTGAAGACAAACTAGTGGAACCAGAAGAGTCCATGACTGAGGTAGAGGATAAAACATCTGAGGCCACTGAGCGATAGAAGCACTGATGATAAAGAATGGAAAGAAGGAAAAAAAAAAAAAAAAACTAGGGATGTAGTGTAACTGACATCATCGTTGCAATATTTACCATTATTATCGGCATTGCAGAATTTTTCTGGTATTGTGCCGCTCTGGTGGGCAGTACATGATGGTTTTGGCTGCAAAACACAATTAGAGACGGCCAACGCTGAATGTTCTTCTCTACTCCTGTGCAAAACATTAATCTTTTGGTTTTTGTTTTTTTTTTTTGTACAGGTTTCCAGGAGTCCCAAAAGAGCTTCAGGAGGAGAATGGAATCCAATACAGATTTGAAGTGTATGAAAGCATTTAAAAAATGATTTATGTAGGGGAAGAAAAAAGACAATGGGGTTAAGTGTTGTAGCATAACTTTGTTTTACTGTTTTGCTTCACTATGATGCATTGGCACAGTTGGTGGCAGAGAGTATGGGCAAAGGAACATGTCCCAGCTCCTGTAGGCACTGAGTGGACTGTCACTGTTGGGATCAATCTAATTAGCATCTCTTTCGAATGTGGGAGGAGATGGGAGCATTTCATCAAAACTCAGGCAAGCTCCCGTTTTCTTGCTCTAATTGTTGTATAATGATTGGCCGAACCAACTGAAAGCTGACCTATGATAAATATATGTCTGATTATGATTGTTTTTGATATAGATGGTCCATTTGCAAACAGATATATCTGAGTTTCTCTCAGTTGTATGACCTAGGAAAACTAACTGACCAAGCCAGAGCCTGTCAAAGTATATGGCATTAGAAATATTGACTTTTAAATAAAATGCAGATCTCTTATAACATGAAGTCCTTGTCAGTTTCTGGTTCTTTTACATTTCAGTTGCGGTGATCTAAGTTCCACAGCTAATAATCACAGAAGCCTTAGAGTTAGACAGTTTTGTATGAATGGAATATTTACTACAACTGCTGCTGGGAAGGTCCATACTGGGAAACAGACCAGCCTCAGAACCTATAGAACAACACTTGCTCTTCTGCTGGTTGTAACATAGAGAGAGCTGGATCTTCAGTCATTCCTCTTTGCACAATCTAGATGCTCTGATCTCTTCAGCTCAGTCCACAGGTTTTCTGTAAGAGTTTCTATAAGAGCCCATGGTAGAAGGTGATTTTTTTTTTTCTTCTGTCTATATAGAAAGGAAGCTATCATCTTAGTGATTCATAGGAGCAGTATCTTAACAAGGATCCATGATTTACTCGAGTTAAGTCTAAAATATTCTATGAAAATGAATAGAAAAGAGGTCTTTGAATGTGATGACAGCATCCAAACACTTCAATGGGGGTGTGGTGCAGTTAATAAAAGCTTGAAAATAGTAATTATTTAATTTCAGAGAAGGACAAATTAAATGAAACTGGAATCGAACATGAATATCCCAATCGTAAAGTCACCTTTATAATTCATTCTCCATATAAAATTACCAGTTTCAAACATAAAGAGTTTATCTCAGTGAATCAGTTGCAGTTTAACCTCTGAGGGAAAATACTCCAGTACTTCTATGCTTAAGGTTCAGGAAACTACTTTATCACGCTATAATACAATGCTCAGCAAAAGCACTCATATTTCTTGATCTTTAACACAGCTTATCCCATAGCAACCATAGATGTCGGTATTTCATTTTCCGTGATAGATCAATAAAACAGCAGCTCATTTTTGTGAAATAGGTTAAAAATTTTAGATGGTTTTCTATTTTCACAGAGAAGTCTGAAGTGTATTATGCATTTGTAGTCTGACCCCTTTTAGTCTCATACCCCTAAATAAAATCAGAGCAATGAGTTGCCTTCACCAGTTCCCTAGTTTAATAAATATATTTGATCTGTGTAATTGAGCTGTTCTGTTTCTGGTCTCAGAGGTTTGTTAGAGAACATTAGCGAACAAACAACATCATGAAGACCAAAGAACACAGCAGACAGGTCAGGGAGGAAGTTGTGGAGACATTTAAAGCAGGGTTAGGTTCTAAAACGAAATCCCAAGACACATATCTGACTTAAATGAATAGGAGATTAACGGGTTTCTTCAGCATTCGATGGCATACTGAGGAGTTAACTGGGTGCTGGAGTAGAGACAGATCAAAAACATGAAGGACGATGGGATTAAGAACCACTCGTTTGGATCAAAGCACACTGGTGTTAGAATGGCCAAGTCAAAGTTCAGATCCAAAGATAGCTGAGTATCTGAGGCAAAGCTGGAAAATTATTCAGAAAAACTATCCATCCAATATGAATGAACTTATTTTATTTTATTTTTGTAAAGTAGAATGATCAAAAATGTTATTTTCTGTGCAAAATTGGATGAGACATACCCCAAAGTCTTATCAGTGTTTCTGCTGAGAGAAAAATTCCAAAACCATTCATTGAAGTTTGCAGGTTGGAATGTGACAAAATATGAGGAACAAAACTTCCATCTATGTCCCTTTTGCATAGGACATAATGCCAGATGGCTAGTTAAGCCATTAAAACACGTTTACAGCATACTGCTAAATGTAATACACAGCTTATTTAATTTCCCTTTGGGATAAAGTATTTTTGAATTGAACTGAGCTTATCAGTACACTTGGTGTTAGAAAAATCTGAGTATACTTTGTATCCTCACATATCCCCTAACAACACTGAAGCACGTCCCTGTTCATTAGCCAAGCATTGAACAAGTATTTTTGTCTCTCTCCATCACTGACTTTGGGAACATTGTTGTGCTGTTGTGCCCATGCAGTGAGTGAAGCTTTCTGTTGTGTAGTCTTCAAGATAAATGCGCTTGCAACCTTGAACCATTCACTGACGTTGGCAGTACTGTTGTCATTCCACACATCCGCAGACTGAATGCATGAAGGTGAAAAGAAATTTGTCTTACCTGCGCAAGTGCTTGACTGAACGCTACTGTCTTGATAGTGGGTGCTCACAAAAGAATGTGCTGTCATTGGCTGGGCACTTCCTGCCTCTCTGATGCCATAGGCTCGCCTTTCTGTTCTCATCTGACGTGTATTAGACTTCAGTACCTTCAGTACCTCTTTTCATCAGTCACTCGTCTGCCTGTCTGCTCTTCCTACTGGCTCTATTTGACCTGCAGCCTGGCAGGGGCCTATCAGCTGGAGGTAAATGGCACTTTCAGGATTTTCATGAAAAGGAATGAAACACATTCAGGTGAGTTCATGAAGTGATTTTAATTGTACACATTTTTACAAGTTTTATCTCCATCAAACATGATCTCTTAAAGTTTTAGGATTTTTAACTTTTTCTCCAGGAAAGGTTTGACTCAATCCTGCCAGCCAGCTGCACCTCATTACATGCTGGTTACTATATAGTTTCTTTGTTTAGAGTTTACACAGAAAACAGGATGTTTTATAAGACTTTTGCATTGGTCTATTTGAAACCAAACAAAGTCAACTATAGAATTTATTAATTTGGAAACTTTTATAAAAATAATTTAATTTGCATAATTTTCTTGTTATGAAATCATACCTAAAGTTAATGATTTCTCATTGTCAATGTCTTTTTAGCTGCATGTGTAGATAGCTGTTTTTCATGTGTCAGTATATATATGAAGATTTAAACTGTAAGAACTCTGTCTTATAACAAATGAATGAGAAAGAACATTTGGCCTTTGGTGACCAAATGTTACGGAATAACATTTCTACTGCCGTTTTCATCATCAGCTATTCTGTCTGTTGGTGCTGGTTGATGGTCAGGCCTTAGCACTCAGGTGCAGAGACATTGCTCTACATAAAATGCTGCAAGCAAAGTTTAAAACCTCACACAAACACAATGAAACCTGGTCTGCAGACGCACTGATGGCTTTAGTAGTATAAGCACAACTGCTGTCAGATAAAACTCCACTGTCTGACTTGTCAAGTTACTGATGCTGACAGAATCAGTATTTTCCAGACATCCCTGTGCTTCTAAGGTGGAGCTAGAGTTTCAGTCTTGATGTGACAGCTGTGATGATTACTCAGGCAGACATGGAAGGAGAGGACTTTTATCTGCTGGATTGGAGGCGTTTAGTAGTATTAAATAGGCAATAGCTTAGTAAGTAGTCACAGAAAACATCACTTTGAATTTCTTAACATTCTTGGAAGACAGCTATAGCTCACATTTTAATGGCACTACAACTACATCAAGTCACAGTTTGAAATATGCAAGATCATAAAAACAAAGATACCTGAACTAGTTGAAGGGAATCAGCAGTACAACAGTTCTATGAGTTTATAAAAAAGTAGTTAATCAGATCTTTCTTGCTCCCTGCATGTTACTTATTCAGGGCATAAAGAAACTAATGTGATGTTTTGGATTGTTGCCACTGTGTCTCTCCATCTATCCTTAATCAGTTTTCTTGAAGAACATGTCCAAGGAAGCCTTGAAGTGCTGCACAAAAGCAGAAATGTTAGAATCACTGGGACTATTCAAAGCAACTTGTAACACAGTACAGACAAGATATCTGCTGCTTCAGCTACATGTGTTTTTCCAGGTATAATAGGGTTTATCTTTCAAAAAGTGTCCACGCCATACCTAAAAATCTGTCATATTTTCTTGTCTTATCAAAGATTTCTCTACCTCAGGCAGCCTTCACTTTGTCAGTATGTCAGTACTGCGAACTTCATCACACATTTACAAAGCTGTGAGAGTGCTACTGTCATCTGGTTTGGTAATCAGATGTTGTTACTATGGATACAATAGCTGATGTGCTTACCCTGTTCAGGGCCAGGAGTGGGCTGGAGCCTATCCCATCATTCACTGCATGAAAGAAGAAGTTAACACCACATAGATACAGAGCCTTGCAAAAATATTCCTACCAGTGGAATTTATTCTTATTTGGTTATGTCACAACAAACTTGGGTGAATTTTATTTGGACTTGTGATAGAATGTAATAGACTAGCACAAAGTAGTGCATAATTGTGAAGTGGAAGGAAAATGATTTTGATTAAAAAAAAAAAAAAAAAAAAAAACCAAAAAGTTTGACTTAGAAGTTTGGTGTTCAACCCCTGTCATTCAAGCCAGGGCCGTTTCTAGCTTTGTGGGGGCCCTAAGCGAGATGCCATGTGGGGGCCCCTAGTTTATCAAACTACAATGAAGAGATGCTTAACTCTTTAGATGGTCCACTAAGATGCCACACTCTATTACACATTACAAGCAAAACAGGCTACAGTTAAAATTACACATATTGAGGTGAATTAAACTGATAAAAACAAACAAACAAACAAAAAAAAACTATAATACAAACAGTAATCCTCTATACATCAATAAAAAAGACAGAGTTTGAGTGTTTATAAAAACTCCCTGCTAGAATCTGAACAGGCCTGGAGTTAGTCGTTCCCATGGCATGTCCGTTCACATGTGACATTTTCATGAAGGCATCACAAAATTCTAGCTAGCTAAATAACAGTAACAATTAAATATGTCACCTTTATCCTTGAATCGTTTTTCTTCCTCTGTTGTCTTTTCTTCCGTTTTTCTGGGCCACTAAACTTCTTTCGGGTGCCATTTATCTAGTTTACTTTTCTTACTTTTCTGGCTAACCTGCTACCTGTCGGCAGCCGCTATGCCATTCCATATGTGACAGTGCGGTCCAACGAGTATGATCTAATAATAGCAACAACAACAACAACAAAAAAAACCCAGTCAAAGTTAACCTTTGTAGTTTATTTATCTCTTAATTTTTTTAAGCTTAAAAAATGTAATAAGTATATGAGATAGCTACAGATTGTGGGGAATCAGAATTTGCATTGTTTCACTTATGTAATCTTCAATAATTATAATTAATAATTGATTACTAATTAAATTATTAATAACCTTAAAGTTCTTAGTTTAATCGGGGCACCACCAGAGTCTCTGGAATCACAAGTCAAACCTTAATCAGTCTCTCCTGAAGGGATTAATTCAGAACCACTGGTTGGAGAAACTGTTCACACAATGAACAATGATCACTAACACAACGATTTCTAATCAAGTCTGAGAATTTATTAACAAAATAGCCCAACCATACAGCTGAACTATTCTACAAATAACCTCTTTCTTTAACTGTTGGTAAAGAAACTGTCCTTTCATCTATTTACTGATGAAAGGACAAAAAAGGATAAATGTTGACTAATAAAATTATTAATCAAATCACACTAATTGTCCAACTAAACAAAGAAAACAGCGAAAAATCAGATTTTCAGACCTATATGTGTGATTGCGTTATATGTGCATGGATTGGGAAGGGGAGGGGGGTAGTTCACTGTCCAGGTTCAGACCTGCTCTCTGAAATGAGACAAAGGGTTTTAAACTGGATCATGTGCTTGTTGGGCTAGCAACCAGCTAAACAAAGGAATGTGGCTTTGGGGCCCTGTATGTACACAAAACGGATATGTATGGGGAGTCAAGACAAAAAAGGAAAAATAAAGAAGTGAGAAAGATGAAGCGAGTGGTAGAGAGGAAAGGGACTGGCTGCAAAGAGAGCCAATGAAATGCAGCAGCACTGAATTCAACTATTCTGGATGCAGAGAATCCCTTAGTCTTAGATCAACACAATGTCACAACAGTACACAGCATCCAGTTCGTACTTTGAATGTTTTTAGGTCCTCTTTTCTGGCAAGCAGGTTAAAAGAAAGTATGTGCAGCGTTGATGTGGGGGGGGGGGGGTTGCAGTGAGTTCTCCAGCACAAAGAATATGATCCTTAGGAATACAATCTAATCAGTTCGTGAATAAAAATATGGATTCCAACAAGATGAAAATAAGACATTTTAATTTTCCTGAGATGAGGCTGAACATGCAGCTTTAGGGTCCCCTGGTGGCTAGGAGGCCCTAAGCAGTCACCTAGTTTGCTTATAGCAAGAAACGGCCCTGATTCAACCCTTGAAGCACCTTTCTCTGCTGTTACAGTTGAAAGTCTTTGGAGATAGTTTATACTAGCTTTGCACATCTAACAACAACTGTTTTTGCCCCTTGTTCTTTGCAAAATATCTCAAGCTCAGTCTGACTTGTTGGAAAGCATCTGTGAACAAGAAATCTCTTGCTATGGATTCATATTTGGATTTAAGTCTGGAGTTTGACAGTTCCATTCAAATGGATGAGTTTACTCATCTAAGCCATTTCACTGTAGTTCTCTTTGTTTTAGGATTGTTGTCCTTCTGGAATGCTGGAAGGTGAACCTTCCAGGAGTCACATATCTTGTGAAGCCTCTTAGTAGATTTTCTTACAGTTTTTTCACAGTATTTAGTTCCAATTAATTTTCCAGTCAACTCTGACTGGAGAAGAAAAGAACCCTTACAGCAGGATGCAGCGACCCCCCTGCTTTCCTATAGGGATGACTTGTTCAGTGTTAGTTTTCCAGCGCATAGCATTTTACATCCAGGTCAAAAAGGTTTTTGACTCATCTGACCAGAGCACCTTCTAATGTTTCCTATGTGTCCCACATATGTCTGAAAGGTAAATTCCCTTTGTGAGTGAGCCTAAATAGTACACTGCACTGAAAGAAAGTAGATTTCGAAAATATCTTTATTTTCAAAACACTTTAATTTTAAACTGGATTATTATATTTTAATGTGGCACTAAAATAATCAGTAATTAAACTATAAGTAATAACACTAATATAATCTTCATCACTTAATATTCAACTAACAAGATATGAAAAAGTAAACATGAAATCTGAAATTGCTTAAAGGGAAGCTTGGAAATGAACCTTCTGATTTTCTTAGGTAATGAGCATTTAATTTTATCAAATGGTCTGAAAGGATTAATTTAGGATTTTCCATACATGAGTTAGATTTCCTAAGTACCTGACTTAGCTTTAGGGAAAGTTTGTTACTGGAGGAATAAACACCAAGGGAGCCAGCTTTTATCCATCAACTTTGGCCACTTCTCTCTCCTGGTGCTGCTTCTGAATGTTACAGTAGTCCTCAGCCTGGTCTTGCAAACTGAAGGTTATAGTGAATAAAAACAACACAACAAAATTTCAAAAAGGTGGATCAAACTTGTCTGTCGACTCGACCATGAACAGCTTCTCGCTTCTGTGTTCACTGGTCAGCACATCAGTATCATCCGTCTCAGGCTTCTTCATCATGTTTTTCATCGCTGACTCAGCACATAAGTTCCTTGTGTTGATGCCAAAAAGGTTAGTATAAGCGTTGAACAGATGTGTTGGGGACACAGGCTTTACATTTCCTACTGGAAGGTGAACTTCTGCCCTGTTCTCATGTTTTTTCAGTCTTTAACAGTTTTTCTTCCAGGTTAGTCCTGTATTGACTTTCATCCATCTTCCCTGAGTAGATTCCCTGTCTCTACCCACATCAAGATGCCACCATTACAATGTTTCACCATGGGAAAATTGTGTTATTAATTTTTTGCCACATAGCTCTACGCATTTTTGTCTCATCAGACCAGAGCACCTTCTGCTACATGTTTTCTGTGTTTTGGGTTGTGGCAAATAGCAAATGGGACATCTTCTGACTTTCTTCCTTCCACGCTTCCATAAAGGAATGGATTTATGCAATCTGCAACTGAAACATGTGCTTTAAATCCTGGGAATTTAACAGGGTTCTTTATTACACCTCTGGTTAATGCTTGCCTGGCCTGCCAGTTCAGTTGGATGGCCATGTGTTGGTATGTTTAAAGTCTGGTAGGCTCCTTGGTTTTCATCATCCTGTTTGTTCAACTATGTTCTCTAACAAACCACTAAGGCCTTCACAGAACAGCTATGTTTATACTGAGACTAATTTACACACATGTGTACTCCATTTGCAAATGGTTGTATTGCATTTTATAAATGGGCTGAATCCATATGTGCATCATACCTTTCAGATTTAAATTTTTAAAAATTGTCAAAAACCATGTATCATTTTCCTTCCATTTCACAGTTGCGCTCTACTTTGTTGGCCCATCACATTACATGATGAAATGTGGAAAGGTTCAAAGGGTGACAAGGGGCAGACCAAGCAAGATCCAACCTGAACTGGCTCAGGACTCAGGACTGAGTTCCCAAGTCCAGCTTTCCGCAGCTTCCTAAGGAAGTAGAGACACTGGTGGGCTTTACTGACTGGATGGAAAGTGTTGGCATTCCAGGTGAAGTCACTGGATATATGTACACCCAGGTACCTGTAGATGGAAACCATCTCCACAGCTGCTCCTCTGATGTTCAGGGGAGAAACGGAGCCCTTGTCCCTTCTGAAGTCCATCACCACCTCCTTGGTCTTCTTCATATTGATGCAGAGGTTATTTTCTCTGCACCACTGCACCAGGTGTTCCACCTCCTCTCTTCATTGTTTGTGATGCATCCCACTACTGCTGTGTCATCTGCAAGCTTCACTATATGACAGCTGGGATGTGTTGCAGAGCAGTCATATGTCAGCAGAGTGAACAGAAGGGGGCTCAGCACACAGCCCCGGGGTGAGCCAGTGCTGAGGGTGACGGAGGAGGAGACGGTGTTGTGGATCCTGACAGTCTGAGGTCAGTTAGTCAGGAAGTCCAGGACCCAGTTCACTAATGTGGGACTGAGTCCAAGAGAAGAGAGCTTCTGTACCAAAGTCTGTGGGATGATGGTATTGAAGGCTGAGGAGAAATCCAGAAAGAGCAGACGGATCTCCAGATGGGTGAGGGCTGTGTGGACCACTGATGAGATGGCATCAGCAGTGGAGCAGTTTTTCCTGTAGGCGTAATGATGGGGGTCCACAGTGACATCGTTGGAGACCTTGATGTGGGTCATGACCATCACTTAATGACTACCAAGGGTAAGGCTATAGGCTATAGGTTGGTAGTCATTTAGGCCTGTCACTGTGGAGCACTTGGGAATGGGGACAATAGTGATCATCTTTAAGCAGGCGGGGACAGATGCCAGTGATAGTGAGGTGTTGAAGATGTCCACCAACACCTCAGACAGCTGGTGTGCACAGTCCCTCAGTACCCGCCCTGGGAATTTGTCAGGGCCCTGCAGCCTTACAGGGATTGATTCCCTGGAGGGTCTTTCTCACGTCTGCCGTGGTCACACAGAGGGGCGTGTCACCAGGTTACCTCATTAGGCTGGTGGGGGGTTAGGATCCTCAAAGTGGTCATAGAACGTATTGAGTGCATCTGGCAATGGGCACTGTGTATCTCTGATGTTGTAGTCTGTGATGCACTTGATGCCCTTCCCCATGCACCGGGGGTCATTGGTAGTGAAGTGACCCTGAATTTTCTGGGTATATGTGGCTTTGGCCCTCGCAATGCCTGCAGTCAGTCCTTTCCTTGACTCTCTGATGCCTCACCTGTCCTGAATGCAGCATCCCTAGCTTTCAACAGAGCTCTCACTAAAGCATTCAGTCAGGGTTTCTGGTTCGGATAACAGGTTACTGTCCTGGTGATGGTAACATCATCAGCACACTTGGAGGTGAAGCCAAGAACAGAGGAGGTGCCGAGTGTCCATCAGTTTCACATGATTAAAGTCTCCCGAAAACCACATAAAACGCCTCCAGGTGCTTTATCTGCAGTGAGCTAATGGTGTCATACAGCTCCTTTGTTGCATCGTTTGCATTAGCACCCAGTGGGATGTACACAATGGTGACAAACACCGCAGTAAACTCCCGTGGCAGATAGTGCAGCTATCCTGACTGTAGATGAGGGTACAAAGCTATATCAATCAGTAAACTGAAATCTTTGCCTTTTGGTTCAGCTCTCTCTTCTTCCATGACAGACCGGTAAAGCATCCACATTACTGCAGATGGAGCATCAATCCACCTATCAACTACCTGCTCCATTTGTCCCTCATTCATGAACAAGACCCCGAGATACTTAAACTCCTCCACTTGGGGCAGGACCTCTTCGCAACCTAGACCTACCCTTTTCTGGCTCAAGTCCATAGCCTTGGATTCGGAGCATGGATCCTCATCCCAGACACTTCATACTCAGCTGTGAACTGCTCCAGTGAAAGCTGGAGATCATGATCTGATGAAGCCAGTAGGACCACATCATCTGCAAAAAGCAGAGACACAATCCTAAGGCCACCAAAACAGATCCCCTCATGGATTCTGTCCATAAAGGTTATGAACAGAACTGGTGACAAAGGGGGAACCTTTGCAGAGTCCAACCCTTACCAGAAACAAGCCCAACATACTGCCTATTGTATTGTATTGTATTGTATTCTATTTTAACGTAGTCTAGTCTTATATATTTACATTTCTATGTATGGCTGTGTGTATGTGTGTGTGTTAGTTTGAGGATGCTTACCTGAGATTGTCCACCTGCAGTTCACAAAAAGCAATCAATACACTGTTTCTTGTTTTGTCGTTTTGCAGTTGCTGGATGATCCGTGCCTTTCATCAAAGAAGAAACAAGATTATAGCAATGAATGAATCAACAGAAGTGGGAACAGATGGCAGTTCCCTCCTCAAGGCAGTCTACCAGGGTCGATTACGTCTGACTCGGCTGCTCTTAGAAGGAGGTGCTTATATAAATGAGAGTAATGAATATGGGGAGACACCCCTTATGGTAGCTTGCAAGACACAGCACACAGATGCACAGAGTGTACCTAAGTCCAAGATGGTTCGGTAAGTTGTCTGGAAATTCTTCAGTATTTTAGTTTCTCAAAAGTCTGAATGTTTAATGAAAAATAGTTTGACATTTGTTCCCTATAGGTATCTTCTGGACAATGGTGCTGATCCAAACATTCAAGACAAAACAGGGAAGACGGCTTTGATGCATTCATGCCTTGAACAAGCTGACCCTGAAATTCTATCCCTTCTGCTTGACAGTGGAGCTGATCCAACTCTGGAAGATCATGCAGGATTATCGGCATTAGTTTATGCAGTCAATTCAGGAAACAGGGAAATCCTTAGTGTGCTTTTGGGTGCTTGTAAAGCAAAGGGGAAGGAGGTTATCATTATCACTACCAACAAAATGGCTTCTGCACATCAGATGACGAAACAGTACCTCAATGTCCCACCCTCTTCTCTTTCGGAATGTCTATCTTATACTTCAGTATCTAGTTGTAGGTCTCAGAATGAAACCCAGATTGAAACTCTTCAACAGGGTCCTTCTCCCCAAACTTGCAGCTCTCTTGCTGGTTTCACTAATCCCCACTGTCTGGATAAAGGCCCTAGTATGGTTATGTCTCAACCAGGTTCTTCAACCCAACCAACTAGTCCTGTACATATTTCTGATTTGGATAAACGACTTCATCCATACAAGGCACACGCTGAACAGAGATCTAAGAGTCCCTCCCTGCTGCTCCAACAAAATCAGGCCTCTTCTTTAATAGAGGAACCAGTGGAAAATACTCTTGCAGAAGAGGAGCTATCAATCAGATTCAAGGTTCTTGGCATACAAAGAAGACCTTCAGCTGTTTCAAGGCACCACAGCATTGATGTTAAAGATGTAACAGGGTTCCCGAAATCCCTGGAGCAAATGTCAGGAAATGAGAATGCTACAAGAAGAAGAAGAGGCCTTGGCAGAAAGATGTCATATGATAGTGTTGCATGTTCTTTGCATGCCACATCACACCCAAACTTGCATCAGGATAGCCTCCCTTTTTCCAATGGATCCAGTCCAGAGGATGCAGATTCCTCTGATTGTCTTAGACAGCTGAATGTTTCCAGTCTACGAAATGTGATAAACCGCAGGAACATTGGGATAGACCACTATAGTTCTGACTCGCAGTTGGTGCACGTTGGCACTCGGGAAAAAATGCTCAAAAGTGGTGGAGGAGCTGGATCAGGACCAGAAAGGCATAAACAGATGAACAGCAGACCCTCTGCTTTGTCTGAAACTAAGGAGTCTTTGGAGAGTTCTGTTACAAGGCGAGGTGGTGCTGGTCTGGAGCGAAGAGGCTCTGGGGCCCTTCTTCTGGATCATATTGCCCACACTCGCCCTGGTTACCTTCCTCCTTTGAATCCTCATGCTCCTATTCCAGATATTGGGGTTGGCCCCAGCTTTTCCTCCAGTTCCACTGGGGGGACTAGTGTTCTAACAGGATCAAAGTCTGTTCTGCCCAATGTACCTGTTTACCCCCAAAATCCAAAAGTTAAAAAAATGCTATGGAGACGCCACTCAATGCAAAGTGAACAGATAAAACAGCTCGTCAGCTTTAGGGAAACGCTTGGCCTCTGAAAAATATTGTACCTTCCAGGAGTAAATGCATGTAATTTCAGTGCTGCATATGCCACTATGCCTGTTAAATAAAAATACATATGATTCAAGAAGAAAGAGTCTCTTGATGCTTGAAACCTGCACTGCTATTTTACATTGTGTATAATGAAGTATCATATCCAAAAGTTAAGTGTACAGTTCAGCAAACTGTGAGATGAAGAAATATTCATGGACCTGCTTCCTGGCCTTTTTCTAAATATTATGTTTGGGTTTTATGTTCTATTCCCACATGTTGCAAGCATTGCATGGGTTCATTTGTTTATGGCTGTCATATACATTAGAGGAAAATTATCTGCTGTTTAAATGTGCTATAGTCCTGGTTCATAAATGCTGGGTCACTTTGCACCACAAAGTAGTAAACTGATTACAGTCAAAGGCCACCAGTAAAAGGGGGTCAATATATATTTTCCAGGCACATAGTGCCATTTTATAGCACAGTCAAGTAACTATGTTACCTTCAGTTATAAAAATGTCGTATATATCAAACATAACCTAAAAGAAATTTGACTTCACAATTTGATGCCTTGAAATTGGCCTCTGTCTCTTTAAGAAGCTTCTACTCTTTCTGACACTCCATCTTCAACACATCATCATAACAGTGCTAATCCTTTATGCCATTTACAACCGTTCTTAGGAGCATTGGACTGAAATGTAGTTAGTATAATCAGCTCAGGAAACATACAGTTCCATCAGGTGTTTGCTAACAGCTGCTGCCACTGTCTGGTGGATCTGTGTGAGGAAGGGAGCAGTGCTCTCTCGGGCTAAAGCTTGGCTGAGGACTGCAGAGCTTTGGGTAGATAGCGCTTTGTGAAAACAAGTGTTCAGTCACCCCAGTGAATGGCTGCCATGGGAGATTCAAGGATTCCTTAAACATGCATGAAAGAATCAAAGCAACACTCCAGGTATGTTTTTGATGAGAGAATAACATTATAACATGATATAAAACTCAAAAAAGTAGATTTTACACAATACCCCCCCCAAACAATACAAAGTCAAAATAGAAACTACAGAAAATGACATGTAATCCACTGCTATACCAGCAGAGTAGCAAATGTAAACAACTGACCAGCAAATTTATTATGAAAACACTTTTGCTATCACATGTGATGTTGTTTAAACATCTGTTTTTATGGAATTGACTTACTGAAATTAGTAAGATATAACCTGAAAGTGTGTCTGAATTTGATTATATGCTTTAAAAACTATTATTCAGAGAAGATGTCAGTTTTTCTGGATCTTGTAAGCTTTTTTTTGTCAAAATATAGTTTCATATTGAAAACTGAACAGTTTCCACAGCATTGTGTCTGTCTCTAACCCATTGCCTTGACCAAATCATGGTTATTTAGTATCTTTGGGGACTTGATCCCTTTTGTTCAGATATTGCTGTTGTTCAGGTTTTCTTGATGTTTTTATATAAAGTAGTGTAGATAGTTTCCAGTGACTGAGGTGGGGCACAGCAGAGGGGTTTTCAGCAAGTGATTTAGTGAATTTTATGCATTATGATCACAAAGTACCACAAGTCAAAAATAAATAAATGAAGAAAATGTTTCAAGTTTTTTCCATGAGAATTTTTTTGTTTATATGTCCATTCTTTGTTGTGTCTTGTTTACAGTAAGCAAAAAATTTCTCTTCTTACTTCTTAACAGTTTGTTTGATGTTCCTTCTCCTCTTTATCTTTCTCTTGTGAATCAGTTGGATTTTTAAACTCTCAAAAATTCTGCTAATCTAAATGTTTTCTCCCACCTTTTTAACCACAACACAAACAGAAATGAACAGATAAGATAATGAGACAATGGACAAAGACATATAAATAAATGGTTTTATTATGACCTGGATACTCACCCAGGCTTGCTTGTTTTATTTATTGATTTTGTTGTGTGTGCGTATGTGCTGCCAAGTTTTGTGGAAATACTAAAGGATGATGAGGTGTACACCAACCAAGCTGTACCTGTCACATCCTGTGATGCTGTGACCTTAAACTTTCAGTGCTGATCACAATTTTAAGCTCAGAGATGCCTGAATCCATGTTACACAGATATACATGATGAGAGTGTACTTGCAGGTGTGAAAGATCTATCCAGCCATCCTACATAAGGTACCTGGAGATCAATATTTCTAACAGGCTGAACGAAGCAATTAAAAATTATACCTTATTACTTATTCATTAGTATTCAAAGACGTCCTTAAAATGAGCAAAATTCTTTCCCTTTCTCTTATGGTAAGAGTGTCTGCAACTAAAATGATAGTATTCCCTAAAATAAACCATATTTTTTCTGTGATCCCAGTTAAACCACTCCAGACTTGGGTAAAAGGTTTGATTGTAGAATGTCAAAAACTTTTTGGAACATTCCAATATCCAAGCATATGTTTCAAAAAGGTTAAAAATCTTGAAGGCTTGGAACTCTCAGACCTTTATAAACATTACCTTGTAGATACTAGAATATAATATCTATGAATATGAATTCAGAAAAATCCACAAAACATGAGAAAGTGTAATCTGCATCTAAAATATTCCATTTTTCAGCCTTTTATTGCAGCAACACAGCACTTTTAAAAGCATCAATATCAATACACCTCTAACAGCCTGGTGGGACAATCTCAAAATTAATAGTTCTTTAATTCTCTTCCATGCAGACCAACACTCAACTAGAATGAGTAAATAATTTACTGGATATATATTTGATGGGAAAGACTTGTCTAAGGTGTACCAACGCCTCTTTCCCAATGACCCCTCCAGATAGGCACCAGCCCACCTCTGTGATCCTGCAAGGATAAGTAGGTATAAGGCTGGATATAGATGGATGGATTTGATGGGAAAGATGTCATGTCATTTAATGTTTTAGTAGACTCATATGGTATGGATAAATTATTCTTTGGATATCAGACACCAAAATCTATCAAACAATGCAAATTGTATTCAGTTTGGGGGGTATCCCTGGCCTGAGAAGTGGGTTGGTGGTGGTTGTCATGTACTGGTGCTTAGCTGCAGCCTTGGAAGAAGGAACAGCTTATCCTGCTCTCTCTCGCCGTAATTTGATAGTTTTACTGGTTAAGTTATTTAATATACCCAGTTTTTATAGTTACTTTTACATTGTCTATCCTCATAACTGGATTACTTCAGATTTAAGGACTGTGGGATTTTTAATTTTACTTTACCTTTTGCCCTATTTTTTCTGCCTCCAAAATAAACAAGAGCAAGATGCCTTTGGTCGACACCTGGGACATTAGCAGTATTATACAAAGACTTCCATCAGTCGAAATGAGGGTTTCTCAGCTGAAGGTAAATAGCGAGATAAACGCAGGTTCTGGAAATGAAACAACTCTACTGATGTCTCAAAACAACAAACAGACACAGAGTAGTTCAGCAAGCAACTCACACACCTGGAACTGTCTTGGAGATAACCCGAAAAATAAATCTCATCATTTGGATTTGACGGCTAACGGGATGGATCCCTCACCTAGATGATATAGCGTGAATGGCATTGAGCCGAAACATCCCCTCGTCAACACCAGCATCAAAGAAAAGACAACAAGCAATTGGAGCCGACATAATTCCACCTTCCTTAACTCCGGTACCAAGGACTAATTGGCCAGCTCGAGCCATAACACATCCCATCATGTCTCCAGCTGGAAACCCACTAAACTCTGCTGGAATTCCACTGAAAACCAGGTTTACTGCTCTGCAGCAGGAGCCTATGACAAACACATCTCCTCCACTCCAAACATCAACAAGAGGTATGAGACAAGATCAACACAACCACCTCCTAAAGTGACCCAGAAACCAAAATTAATGCCAAAAGTTCTTATTATCGGGGATGCAGCAGTGAATGGAATTTATAGTCTTTGCAGTACAAAGAGAACGAAGGTAATATGCTTCCCAAATGACACAGTGTTGGATGTAGCAGAGAAAATACTCCCATTAACCACTGTTAAGCTGAGCATTGAGAATCTAATCATTCACACTGGAGCTAATAATCTGGCTAAGCAAAAATTGGAAATTCTGAAAAATGACTTTAGTCATCTTCTAAGCACAGTTGGAAATCTGAAAATGAAGGTGTTTATCAGTGGACCAATACCAAAAGCTGGACATGGAGATGAGAATGACAGCAGACTGCTTATGACTAATAAATGGCTTATTAAAGAATGCTCTGCCAGTTCTGTGAACTTCATTGACAATCACAAGATTTTCTGGGAGCTCTTCAGACAAGATGGAGTCAGCCTAAATAAAGATGTGAAAAAAGTTTTTCACTGCCAATATTTTCAACACTTTTAACAACAGAATGTCATCTTTCCAAACACAAGACAATGTAAACAATGACATCACTGTCCCAGCAAAGATTGTAGAAGGAGAAGGACAAACCCAATAGGTGCACAATGTTCCAAAACAACCCGATAGGCAGCCAACTGGGAAATGGAGCTGAGAGGGAGCCCTCCCCATCAACACCTACTGGGAGCAAAGACCGCTTATCGGAGGACCCGCCTTCTCAGAGCCAAAACAGTACTGGAACACAGAATAGCTCAGAAAAGTCATCACCAGGACTCATGTTTCTCAACTTCATTGAGAAAATGGACCACCAGGTACTGCTAGGAACTTCCCTCTTAAGTTCCCAAAAAGTATGCTTTTTGAGTTACGAATCACCGGGTTCTGACTCTTCAAGCTGTAGAATTATCCACCCCCAAGACACTTGAACTGACTGTGCTAAATATAAGACCACTATCAGCAATAGGACTTTTTGTTAATGACTTCATCACTGAGCATAATATTGATGTTATGTTTCTCACAGAAACATGGCTGGATGACAACAATGAAACACCTGTACTAATTGAATCAGCACCCCCTAATTACAATTTTTTAATTGAGAATAGAAAGAATAAGAAGGGCAGAGGGGTTGCTGCAATATTTCATGATTCTCTAAACTGTAAAAAGGTTTCCCAGGGCAATTTTGACTTTTTTGAATTCGGGAATTAAGGTGAAAGGCCACAAACGAACTCTGACACTAACTCTGTACAAAACCCCAAAATATGTGGCAAATTTTTTCAATGACTTTAGCAAGCTATTATTTATGATATGCATTAATTATGAATATTTAATAATTATGGGAGACTTTAACATCCATGTTGACAACCTAATAGACAGAGAGGGAAAAAAGCTGAATGAAGTACTTCAAAACTTTGGTTTGACTCTACATATTAAACAGTCGACACATAATCAAGGACAAACTCTAGATCTGATTATCAGCAAGGGTGTAAATATATCCAAGGTCTCTGTAATTGATGTCACTCTGTCTGATCATTTTTCTGTTGTTTTTGAAAGTACAATCTATGTTGACTCGCTTATTAAAACAGATACAAAATGTTCTCTTATAGACAACACAGCTAAAATTTTTTTATCAAATCTATTCCTCCACCTCATTTCCGTGCTGTAAACCAGTTGATGAACTGGCAGATAACTTCTCCTCTAAAATTTCAGACATCATTGATTTTATTGCACCTGTTAAAGTGAATATTGTCTCTGGTAGGAAGAAATCTCTGTGGATAAATGCTCCACTTGTAAGAAGCAAAAGAAGCCTTTGTTGAAGGGCTGAATGTAAATGACGTAAAACTCAACTTCACATTTACTATGAAATCTACAAAGAAAGGCTGCGAAACTATCACTCATCATTAAAATATGCATGGGAAACGTTGTTTGCGGAAATCATAAACAAAACATCAACAACGCTCATGCCCTGTTTGCCACGGTTGACAAACCCTCCTGTGATTTTACCACCAGAACTCCACTCTACCAGGGACTGCAATAAATTTGTCAACTTTTTTACATAGAAAATTAAAAAAATTAGAGGGTTAATCTGCACATCCACACCAAATCCAATAACGAAGCAATGCCCAAACATAACAAATGCAGAGAAAATGGCTGAATTTCACCAACTCAACCTGAAAGCTTACTAGAGATTTTAAAACAATTAAGCTCCTTTTCCTGCTGTCTTGATATCCTTACCTACAACCTTCCTTAAGAAAGTTCTGCCTGCCATTGCATCTGATTCAAATAGTAAACTCTTCCCTCTCATCAGGTGTTTTTCCCCAGGCTCTAAAAACAGCAGTTATCAAACCACTGTTAAAAAAAGAATAAGTTAGATCAATCACTACTGCAGAATTACAGGCCAATCTCAAACTTCCCATTATTCAACAAAATTATTGAAAAAGCTGTGTTTCAACACTTAAATAGCTTTTTAACAATGACAAACTGCTTTGATGTCTTTCAGTCTGAATTTCGTGCTCACCACAGCTCTGAGACTGCCTTTGTCAAAGTGTTTATTGATATCCACATAAATACAGACTGTGGAAGAGCCACAGTGTTGGTTCTGTTGGACCTCAGCGCAGAATTTGACACTGTTGACTATGATATATTATTAAAGCAACTGGAGAGTTGGGTTGGACTCTTTGGTACGGTACTTAATTGGTTCAAATCCTACCTAAAGAACAGGGATTTCTCTGTGTCAATAGGCAACTTCTCATCAGAGCAGACAAAAGTCACATGTGGAGTACCCCAAGGTTCAATCCTGGGACCTCTGCTATTTAATATCTACATGCTCCCACAAGTTGAGATTATAAGAAGTAATAAGCTTAGCTACCACAACTACACAGATGATACACAGCTCTACATTACAATGTCACTAGGTGACTTTGAACCCATCCATGCACTGAACAGATGCTTAGAATAAATCAATGCGTGGATGTGCCATAACTTTCTCCAGCTGAATAGAAACAAAACTGAAGTTATTATATTTGGACCTAAAGAGGAACGACTAAGAGTCAGAACGGAGTTTCAGTTATCACAACTACAAACCAGTGATCAGGCCCGAAATCTGGGTGTAGTAATGGACTCAGACCTGAACCTTCAGAGACACATAAAGACAGTTACAAAGTCAGCCTTCTGTCAGATGAAAAACATTTCCAAGATTAAAGGACTAATGTCACAACAAGATCTAGAGAAACTCATCCATACCTTTATCTTTAGTCACACTGATTACTGTAACAGTGTCTTCACAGGTCTGCCTAAAAAGTCAATCAGACAGCTGCAGCTGATCCAGAACATTGCTGTTCGCATTCTCACTAAAACTAGGAAGATAGAGCACATCACCCCAGTTTTAAAGTCCTTACACTGGCTCCCTGTAGCTCAGAGAATAGACTTTAAAAATACTTTTGTTAGTTTATAAATCACTGAATGGTTTAGCACCTGTTGTTGTTGTATTAACCCTTCAGACCACTCAGGCTTTCTGGTTCGGGTCTACTCTGCATCCCCAGAACCAGAACCAAGCACGGAGAGGCAACATTCAACTTCTATGCTCCACAAATCTGGAACAAACTTTCATAAAACTGCAAAACAGCCAAAACACTGAGTTCTTTTAAATCAGAGCTAAAACCCCACCTGTCTCGGGTTGCTTTTGACCCATAATAACAGAAACATTGACCAACATATTTGATGTGTATTCATGTTTTTAAGGATGGCACTTGATAAAATATAATGTTTGTCACTGGTTTCACAACCAGTAATTGATGTTTTCATGATGTTTTTATGTTTTCATGATGTAAAGCACTTTGAACTGCCTTGTTGCTGAAGCGTGCTATACAAATAAACTTGACTTGGTTGGCTGGGTGGTGTAGGGGAATAGGTGGAGTGTATAATGCTGCTTACTAGTCAATGTGTTAGTCTAACACTGGGTTGTGTGGGCAGGGTTCTGGTTCCTGGGGTCCTGGTGTGGGATGAGTTCTTCCAGACTGCTCCCGCCCAGGTGGCAAGTACTCTTATAAGCATCACCAAGGCTGATGTTCTGTTTTGCTATGATGCCCCCGTCCTTGGATGGAGGAGGGAATTATCATCAGCAAACTTCAGTGCATCTGCATGAGGGTGGAACATGCGAGGCTGTGAACTTTAAGGGCTTGAACTGACATACTGGCCAAGGCAGTTATCCCTGACAGATTTTATGGCTTCTGCGTCGGCATGACAGGCCTCGCTTGTGTGAGGGGGATACATGTGCTCTTGTTTTGAAACGCATAGTTCTTCTGGGGTTGTCATTGCCTCGACTGGGTTATATTGATTTGAGCAGGTTGTGAAGAGCTTTTGATTAAACGGAGACAAGTTTCCTTAGTACTTCAAAGATATTCCACCTTTTTCATTATCCTGGGATATCAGTTTAAGCCCTTATGGCTTGCATGTTTCACCCTCATGCAGACGCACTGAAGTTCGGGGTCTCTCAGCTTGCTGCATTCTAGAGCTAAAAAATAAAAGTCCATGGAATATGTAAATATTGACATACATAAATAAATCCTGAAATAAATAAATTTTGAAATTAATAACAAAAATAAACAAATAAGGTAAATTTTCATTTTTAAATATTTTTGTTTTATTTCATGGGTACTTTTATTTATTTCATGAAATATTTATTAATAATCTATCAATAACTGTATTTATTAATTATTATTTAAACTGTATTTATTAATTTTGAATGAAATGGCTCTCCATATAGACCAAAGCATACAACTTTACTTAAAAGCCAAACATCCACATTGGGGATGTAACATATTTATACTCATGTTAGCAGCAGCATGCTGTGGAGGTGATTATTACAGAATCAGAGCCTAAAAACTTAACACTCAAGTTTGCTTTCATCTATTGTACACAATCATAAAATGCCAACAAAATTCTGTTTGCCTAATAAAAAGTGTTTTCCTCACTCCCTTCATCTATCCATGTCCAGAAACCTCCAAGCAGCATCCAGGGAGATCCTGAGCAGATGCTCAAACCATCTCAAATGTGATGCAGAGAAGCAGTGGCTCTTGTCTGATCTTCCCCGAGATGATGGATCTCCTCACCTTATCTCCAAAGATGAGTCTCAACTCCAGTGAAGGAACTCAGTTTAGCTATTTGGGATCTCATTCTTTCAATCGTAAGTTTAGCCATACATCATGATCACAACAAAACATACAATTTTTAGATAGAGTACAGCCTGGACAGGTCGCCAGCCCATCACAGGACATCTACATGCATGTACACAGTTCTACCTAAGAGCAATTTATAGTGACCAAATAACCAAACAGTCATGATTTTGGGCATCTGGAGTACCCTGAGACAAACAATGTGTGCACAGGAAGAACATGCAAAGTCCATGCAGAAAGGACCTTCTTACTGCAAGGCAACTGTTCAAACAACTGTGACCAGTTCATATCTACAAAAATCTAATCAAATCCATCCAGTACAGTAATCATTTGGAAAAATTCAAATGTAATAGATTCTAATTCAATTTGTTATAATACAATACACTAAAATTCAGTTTATAATGCCAGATGGAAAAAGTTACAGATAAGGAAGTCCATCTAACTGAATCAGTTTCTTGACTTTACAGCATATCTTCATATCAGTTTATAAGGAATGCAGCCAGTCTGGAATGAACAGTCAGAATTGTATGGCATAGTTTTTCTGTGCTCTGGAAAACTTGGTTTCATTTTGAAGTTTTAATGGAAGACACTCAGTTTCAGTGGAAAAAAGGGAAAATTCCTAGTGACTGACAGATTTCACTATTAAACCAGTTTATTAATGTTCACTGTTCGTGTGAAGAAATGACTGTGAAATAAAACATCTTTCTACAACATTATAATGCTTGCACCGGTTTCCCTCCAATAGTACAATAACTCCAGGATCTGTATTTAATGTAATTCGATCACAGATAATGTGAGAAAAGACAAGTTTATCACCCCTCTCCCAACCTCTGCAGAGCATCAGTCTTTTGTGAGGTCTAGGAAATGGCAGTCGGTCATCTTCAGTCATGAGATCATGGAAAGCTCTGCTTTCAGAGAATTCGGCAGGTCATAGTAGATTCTGCTCACGTCAAAATCTTTTCTGTAAAGCTCTAAGTCCTGTAGTGCAAACTCATCGTATTGTCCTGTCCACACTGTGAGGGTGTACCTGTGAAGGAAACACAGGTCATGTGTTTATGGCCGAGTGATATATAGTTTGCAACATCAGCCGAACAGCAGCTGACAGAATTTCTGATGGCATGCAAAGGATGAAGATGTTAATGAAATGTCAGAGGAGCTTCAGCCACTTTCCCACGAACTCATTAGTGTTGAAATCCTCCTGCAGCACCCCAGCCTCTGGTTTCAGACATACAGAGTATGGCAGGCTGTTTAGGATAAATTGGGTTTCACTACACTTACATTCCAGATATCTGAAACTGGTTTATGACTAGACATATTAGTAGATTAATCTATCTCTAATATTTTGACTAGACAAAATGCCTATTATCTGACTAGTCATGATTCCAATTAAAGATATTTTAAATAACATCAAAATTAAAAATATCTCAAATGTCTTTTTAGATGGGAGATATATAAGATTCAACTAGTGCAAATTAAATTGCAGATATCCTGAAAGCAAACTATGACTAGGCAAAACTAACTTAAAGACAGTGGCAGTCACCTGTCTGACTGTTGCAGCAGCCATGACAGCTGGGAGAAGGACTGAGCCAGCAGCGCAGCACGAACTGGGAAGGTGACAGGATGTTTAAGATCTCTACACTTTTCCTCCATCACATGCACCATGTCCCAGCTGTAACCTGGAAAAATCCCAGCAGAAATACAGCCATGTGAAAAAAAGCACAGCAGTAATACCTTCTGGTCTCCTGGCCAGAGAACTAATTATGTTTCTAACATCTAATCAAAAGCTTAATGCATGTTAAACATATTATTGAACCAACAATTCAATGGATTTTCTACTTAACTAAACTATCAATTCCCTAACATCACTCTCAATTCATGTTTGCCTGCAGTTTGTAATTCTCTATCACACAGGGCCATGTAGGTTTTGATTCTTTTTCTCCCTTAATAATAAACACCTTCATTTAAAAGCTGCATTTTATGTTTATTTGTGTTGTCTTTGACTAATATTTATAATGGTTTGATGTTCTAAAACATTGAGGTGTGACAAACATGCAAAAAAAAAAAGGAAATCTGGAAGGGGATCTCTCTCTCTCTCTCTCTCTCTCTCTCTCTCTCTCTCTCTCTATATATATATATATATATATATATATATATATATATATATATATATATATATATATATATATATATGTTTATTTGTGTTCATCTTTTAGCATTTAGATAATGAATACATAGTCTGCAGAACTGGATAATGATGGAAATAGATGTAAAAGTTGTAAACACATGGGATTTGTTAAAGGTAGAGTATGAAATGTTTCATACTGCGTATACAAACACACACATCCACACCTCAGACAAAGGTGTCCACCACTTAGCAACAATGCATTGAAAGTATCCAGCAAAGGACTCTAAGTGATGGCTCATTTACTGCACCATGCTGGGGCACAAAGGTAATGTTTTGAGAGCTCTCTCTTCATCAGGCAACACAGAGCATGGAATTTACCAGATGTTTCAAGACCATAGGTACCCTATGAACAGCAGCAGCAGCTCCTTACTCTGTTCATAAACTTTTCACACTTCTGTTGCAAGGGAATGTGATGAAAAAACAACTTTTACTGAAGATGCATAAGGATTCTTGTCATTTCATTGCTTACAGCAGTGATTCCTAAAGTATCACTACAGTAGGCATGTTTTCCTGGGGGGTGCCAGAGCAACTGCAGAGGGTGCGCGATATGATTGACTGAAAAAAAGAATTCTTGGACACAGTTAGCATAATGGACAGATTTTTGATGGGGCTTATTGATGGGGTGGGCAGCGCGGAAATTTTCTTATTCACCAAAGGGGGGTCCAGCAGAAAAAGTATGGGAACCAATGAATTACAGTTATAAAAGCAGCCATGTTTTCCTGGATTATTATGGGGAAAAAAAAAAATAAAAAAGTGCAGCTGTAGCAATGGCTGGAAAACAGAGCTGATTGGAGTGTATGAAAAGTAAAATGTGCCCAGTATGCAACTTGGTATACAACAAGAAGGAATTCTGGAAAGATGTTTTTGGATTTTGACATTTTTAAAAAGAAATTTAAGGTGTTGTGGTCATTTAATCCAGAATTATGGTGAGAAAAGCTGAGGAAAACTAACTTTTGTTTTGCCTTTAACTGGATTTTATTCACAATGACTGGTATCTGAAAAACTAATTTGTCTGCACAGGATCTTAAATGAACTGATATAGTCAGACTTGGGTTAAATAGCAAAACATGCAGGAAATAATATATAAGGAAAATAAACTGATGATCTCGTCATTCTACTGCTGTCCTAGATTTCTATTTCCATACTGCCCCACTAATGTATCAGTTGATCAGAATGACTGAGGTCATCCTTTCTTCATGTTTCTATATAAACACAGTCAGACAGACAGTGGTGTTCTACTGACTTCACCTGGGTTATTTCTTCCAGCAGTCCATCCTGTTGTCCAACCAAGAGACAGCACAATCTGAGCAGGAAGAACTGAGACAACAGAGAGAAAAGCTTGAGAGTTCACAGGTCTGGTCTTTCCACCAGGTCCACTAAGAATGTCTGCATTGATCCACACCGGAAAATCTGGCTCAGTCAGCAGGTCCTCCAGCAGAGCCAGGGATGGAGACACAGCCTCCAAACTGATTGGAAAACAGAAAAACAGGTTAAGCATCACACATACACACACACACACACACACACACACACACACACACACACACACACACAGGGCTGAGGAGAACCCCAGGAGCACAGCTCTCACCTCTTAAAATCCAGTTTTATTCCCTTGTTGTTTGTCTTCACATCCTCTAGCCATTCTTTCAGTGTGATGTCACTATCTGTGTCAGGGGGATGAGCCATGATTGGCTCTTTGGTATCATGACCTCTCATGGTGACATCGGCTTCAATCATATGAGAGGGACCTGAGGACACAATTACAACCCAGATCTTCATCTTTAACTTTTACCAGGATTGTCTCAGGATTGTCTTTTACAGCCACAGGATGTGTTTCCCTCACTAACACATGAGGTTATTAAAGTCATATTAACAGACTACATGGATGTTTTGAAGACATAAAAACCTGGATGACTTTAAATTCCTGCTGTTAAAGCTGCAGTATGTAACTTTTATTTAAAAAAAAAAAAACATGTATTGTGTTATAATTTGGATTATTTTGCACTTTAAGTGAGTGGATCTTAATCTGACTATTTGATGGGTTGTATTGTAATAAACACGACTGATTTGAATTGCATTTGAACTACATTAGATTCGATATACCAGGGTAGGAAATGGAACTGTGAAGTAATCTTGTGAAGTACGTTGAGTTTACGTTTGTGTTGGTGCCGCAACAATAACTTTAATTCTATTATTTTAACTGAATGTGATGTTTGTGCAATGTATGAACAAAAAGCAACCAACACAAACTTAAAGTAAGACGCTAAACCCACCCTCTTTTCAATTCAGTTTATTTTCTATTAGTGCCAGTTCACAGTGTTTATAGTTATATTTACTAAAGGAATGAGAACTTATTTGGTCAGCCAATGTTGAACAACGACTTTCGTGCTGCTTCAAAAACAGTAATCTAATGGTATGTTACAGTATTATTTGTTCCCTTTAAATATTTGTGTATATGAATGGAGCATAATGTCAACGACGTACCACTGAGAGCCTGGGCAAGCGCGTTCCTGCTGTTGACCGCGTGCGACCACTGGAGCTGGGCAGCGTCGCTTCCCGTCAGTAGCCCTCGGCTCCTGAAGTACTGCAGTGTTCTGTCACACATGGTGCCTGCAGAGATAATCCCTCCGTCAGATTCGCTGAGTAAAACTGTCATGGCGCGGCTACTAAGCTGTCAGTGGAGAATGAATACCTGTTTGAGAGCCACTGGACTTGAATATGTCAACCCTTTCACCGTTTAAATTCTGCAACACATGAACAGCTAAACAGATTATTAAAACCAACGAAATACCAAGAAGATAAAAGAAAACAGAGACATCAGTCTTTCTAGAGGGTTTCCAAAATGAAGACATTAAAAGAAAAGGGCACTTTCTTCTTTGCGGCTGTTTACGCCCCGTGGAGTGGAATACCGCCACCTGCTGGTATGCTTTGGTTCGATCACAGACTGCCTTTTGATAGCAGCCTGCACACACTTAATCTGTTCTAATGCTTACCATCTGAAATACCAAAAACAACCACTTTATTAACACTCTATCCCTGCATATATGGCATAACCTTCACTTCACATTAAAAGCTCTGGGAGCTCCTTTATTGTGACAAGTTGCTGCAGGACAAACTGACCAACCTTTCTCACTCTTCTGCAGTTCCTTGCAGTTTATGTCTTTACAAAAAGGTATATCTCAAAAAAATATAATGTGAAAATGTTTAACGTTTGTTGAAAATAAAAAAAAATTGAAACATATATAGATTCATCACACATAAAGCGAACATTTTCAAGCCTTTATTTCTTATTTTGAAGATTAATGGTTTACAAATTATGAAAATTACAGAAGCACAGACTGATCTATGCTATGCCACGCTGCATTGATACAGTAATTTATGCAAAAGGACGCCCAACCAAATATTGATTTCATAGAAATGAACATACTTTTCAGACATTTCTGTTTAATTTTTTAATCAATTTTCTGTAATATTCTAATTTTCTTAGACA
This sequence comes from Anableps anableps, assembly GCA_014839685.1. NCBI lineage: Eukaryota > Metazoa > Chordata > Actinopteri > Cyprinodontiformes > Anablepidae > Anableps > Anableps anableps. The sequence goes on along the minus strand of CM026066.1, from coordinate 4,767,220 downwards.
CTGAATTTTGGGATTTTATTATCTGAAAGTCATAATCCTCAAAATAACAAGTAAGGTTTGAAATATTTTAATGTGTAATGAATCTGTATAATACATGAGTTTCACTTTCTGAAAGGAGTGCCGAAAATATTAAACTTTTCATGATATTCTGTTTGAGATGTACCGGTATTGTTTGATAATTAACTATATTTATTCTATTGTTGTCCCATTGTGGTATGCAGAAATATTGCATGTTCTTGCTGATTTTCTCAACTTGATCAAATTTCTCTTTTTTGTGACACTTTCCAGTTATTCTATCACCAGAAAACTTGTTTTCTGCTGCTGCTGTTCATGTTTGGAAACCCTTTGTTTCAATCATTCTCAGACCTACTTATTCCTGTTTTCATAGTTTGGACCTTGTGCTAATTTTTGGCATTAAGTCTGAGCAACTAACATTATTTCTTCACAAGCCTGTCCTGTCTGGCCATTTTTAAATAAACTTTGAGTTTAATTTAACCAAGTATAATGCCCCTGGTACAAAATTTTGTTCTATAGATCGTTATCAGACAATGCCAATAATAACTTTTAAAAGTAAAATGCGAAGCAAATCTTTTAGTTATCAGGCTCCTCTCCTGTGGAACCAGCTCCCAGGCCAATTTTAGACAGACACCTTGTCCACTTTTAAGACTAGGCTTAAAACTTTCTCTTCTGAAAGAGAAGATACCTTAATCTAAGCCTACAGATAACTTTAGGTTATCCTGAGCTATCTCATTAGTTATGCTGCCATAGTCTTAGGCTTCTAGAAGACATAGCCAGCACGGTTACTCACTCTACTACTTTTACCTTCTACTCTACAATTATTCATTATCCGCTGTTATTGCTGACATTAACTTTATGCTCTCTTCTTTTTACTTTATGTTCTCTTTCTGATTTTTTTTCTCTCTATAAAAGCTGTATCTTCTGTGTTTCTGTTGAGTTGTAACAACTTCATGGATTGGGCATCAGCTAAGCCGTTGCTGCCAATAACTTCATGTTCTCTTTCTATAGTTGATACACTTGACCTTGTGTTTTTATGTTGAAACCTGCTTCTCTCCTGGACAAAGCCACTAAAGAAGCTGCTGTTATGAGAAACTGTTATGTATTCTCTTTTTCACCCCATAGACTTTATTACTGCGTTTTTTTCACTGCTCTGTCCTCTCAAAACCCCTTTCTGTGTGGCAGATGGCTTCTCACTCCGAGTCTTGTTATGCTGGAAGTTTCTTCCTGTTTAAGCAGAGTTTTTCACTTCACTATTGCTATATGTATTCTCCTTTATTACTGCAAAGCCAGTGATTTGATCCAGTAAGATGAGTTTCCCTAGATAGAAAACTTTTATCAACTGACATAATAAACAGAAATAGACTGCAATGTTTTAGAACTAGATTTGAAAAGGAATGTTTGAAATTGACTTTGAATCTGGCCAACATAATATTAAACCATGTGGATTAAAAAAAGGGATTTCTCTCTATGTTTGAATGGTAAATGGCCTAAACTTGCATTGTGCTTTACCATGTCCAGAGGACCCCAAAGCGCTTCACACTGCATCCAGTTATTCACCCATTCACACAGTTACATTGTAGCCACAGCTACCCTGACAGAAGGCTGCCATACACTGATGTCCTCTAACCACCACCAGCAGGCAAGGTGGGTGAAAAGTCTTCCCCAGGGACACAATGACTGAGACAGATGGAGTGGGGGTTTGAACTCCACTGGTAGGAGTTTGTTACAAGACAAACTCCTACCACTGTCACCACCATCTCCCCTGTGGTGGGCCACAGACCACCATCAGTGACTATTCACTCCTCTGAAGACAAAAGAGTGAATCATTTTGGTCTTTTATTGTACCTATGATTGTTCAAACTTCTAGGTGATGATCCTGTGTTTGTTCTCTTAACCATACTGCACAATCACCTGTTGACATTCTTTTTTTCAATAGTTTTCTGTCCTTTTATTCCATATTCATCTCAAATCTGTTTGATTTTTTAAAAATCTTTACTAATGGTAAATCATACTGTGCACCAGGCCACATCATCCTGAGGGGATACAGTATATTATTCACTTGACAACAAAATGTATTGTAGCCCTACAAGGCTTTACTTGTAGGGCTGTGAAATCCTTTTGATTTCTGAGAATCCCATTTCGTCCTTAAAATTTACCTCTAGTTACTTCTGTTGCAAACCTAAATCCACAAAACTTCCCCTAGAGACATAGAAATGTAATCCATCTGTTAAACCACCTAAAAGTCACACCAGTCTCAGTTATTTTGGTCATGTTGCATAATTCTGGGAAAAAAACAGCCTGCATTATGGGAGGGGTTTTTATCAACTTCACCACTGGCCTTTAAATATAAGAGCTGCATATGTAGAAATGAGAAGCAAGGTTTTCCATTTGAAGGTAAGACATCCCCAGTAAAATAAATTCATGTTATAGTTTTTGTTAACTCTCAAACTAATTTTCTTTTTGATCTTGGACTGAACCAGATGAATAAATAGGACAAGTCCTGAGAACTGACACCATCATGATATTTTTAGTAAATCTTACATGAAGCAGCTACTAAGCTTTGAATATGACTTATATTTATCTAGCTTCCAAGTCATTTAGTTACAAAAGAACTGATAGCATAATAGAGAGCATGGTAATATGTTACTGATTAATAATACCAGTATTATGATGTAAAGTTGATTTTTGTAATTCATGGTTTGAACCATTATTAGAAAACATCCGACAGAGCCCTAGTCAAAAGATAAAGAAATTTTGAGGTTAGGTTAAAAAAAAAGTCTTTTCAATCTTATCCTCTGAAATATTGGGTTATAATCACAGCTCCTTGCATGTGCCTTTAATTAATCTAAAGAAATATTTTTGATTTAATTTGAATAAGAGCTTCAGTCAGAATTTGTTTCTCTTCCTCAGCCTCCTTTGAGTCATGGCCTCCAACTTTCCTGTCCTGTTGCTGGTCCTGTGCGCTCTCAGCTTGGCTCAGGCCCAGCTAAGGCTTTTCAATCTTCGGGCCAGCAACCTTCCCTCTGACCTGTTTGGAACAACAGACGGATATGTCAAGGTGTTCTGTGGTGAAACCAGCCTGGGTAAGACTGCTGTTCGTAAAGACACAGTCAACCCTTGGTGGGAAGAAGAATTCAAATACTTCCATGCTCTTGAAAATGACGTTCTGAAGCTTGAAGTCCATGACGATGACTTCCTGTTTGATGATCTGGTGGGGGTCTGCCAGCGTCCACTCCAGCCTGGAACCCATAATCATGATTGTTTTCTGAAAAAAGGCGGCACACTTCACTATTCCTACACCCTTGGCCAGTAGGTGTGTAGATATACGTGACATACTGGTATAACACGCTCAACATCCATTATTCCCACTCTTTGTGTTAATGTATGATGTGATATGGACTCAGTGATTCCATGTCTTAGATCCAATGCTCATCATGTAATAACAGACTCCTTAACAAGAAAATACATTTTGGTCCTACTGCCCTTGTTTTATCATATTAATATTGCCAGTAAATAATAAAAACTTACTGCAACTAAACTCTGTCTGCTTATTCACAATGACACTGTGCAAAGCTGTAGTAGAATTGTATAATATGTACATTTCATTGACATATTTTTGTGAAAACACCCAACAGGGTGCTGTTGGGTGTTTCATGCAAGATGAAACATTATTGAAAACCTTCCTCCTAGCAGCTATCCAAGCAGTACCCCCTCCAACAGGTTGCAGAGAAATATCAAAATCTGAAATTAATTAAGTTTTTGACATGTAACAGAATGACTCCAGCTTTTCTAGAGGTGTTCACACTTTCTTTGTTTGGTACATTTGACTTGCTGCTCCAACTTTTCTTCTGAAATCCTTCTAAGAGCAAAGAGGGAGGTAGGCAGTTTTTCCACACACAGCTTCTCTAGTTTGGCTCAGCATTTTAAACAACTTGTCATATTTTAACAAATAATTTTAGAACTTTGTAAATCTGTAATCATTTTGAGACTGACTTGATACATGAAACTCTGAGAATTCAGGGAGCTTGTACTTTCCTTTTCTCATGACTCTCGTGCACTCTGGGTGTAAGCTGGATGTCTTTTCTCTTTTGCAGAGGGTCAGGTTCAGTGTCCCTGACTAGACATCAGGGGAGAAAGATGCAGAAGACTAAAACAGCACTCCTGATTTGAATCCTGAAGTTAATTTTAATAAGATTAATTAGGTGTTGCTCTGTGATGGGCTGGCAAGCTGTCCAGGGTGTATACTAGCCACTTTGGTGCCCTGGGCAAGATTTTGTGTGGTTGAGGGGGATGCATGGGGTGCAGAAACAAACCAACCAGTAAAGTAAGCAAAGTATTATTATTTTTAGCCAAAGTTTATGTAATATTTTTTGTTATGTGGCTAAATTAGTGCAGAAATTTTAATAATCATATTATCACCTATTAGTTGTTTTTTTTCATTCAAATAGTTTGAGTTTTTTTTTTTTTTTTTTCTTGCCCGTTGTTTTGGTGCCCCCTAGACATGCTGGAGGAGCTATATGTTTCTCTGTTGGCCTGGGAAAGCCTTGAGATTCTGCAGGAGGCATGGGCAATTCTACACAGGGGCAAACATGGGCCAGTGCCCCTGTGAAAATGTCCCTGACCACTGTAATGGCCTCTGTGCTGAAGACATGTCCACAATGCATGGGGGATACACATGGGAGATGTCACCCTAAGCACTTTTTTCAGTGTTACTACTGTTCAATCCTTTGTTAACATGCGGAAAAGGTGTTTTACCAAGCTGCTTTGACTGCACCATGAGTGTACATGCCATAGGATCAGTTCTAATCTTGCTGGATGGCAGTGCGGAGAGGCGGTGCACAACGGACGCAGTGTAAACTGTCTCCTTGACTAAATGGTTGCTAATTACTGCTGAGTCAGTTTGGTGGCGGAGCAGAGCAGAGACGTAAGTAGCATTGACTGGGGATAACACCTATGTCCTATGATATGAATCACCAATGGGAGAAATGCAGCTGATTACAGCTGATGAGAGCAACTGCACAGTGTGTTTCAGCTGACCAGCCAGAGCAGCAAAAAGCAAAAAACTGTGACTTTGATCATGTGGCTTGTGTCAAGGAGGCAAGCTGACAGCTTCCAAATCATCCTGTTGTGCCTACTGTGGAGGAGATTGTTTTATGACTTTGTGGTGAGTTTTCAGTGTTCTTAATATGCAAGTCATATTAACAGCCTTTGCATTAATGTAAATTTTTAACTATTTGACAATTTTGCTGTGTTCATGAAGAACTACCAGAAACCTTAAAACTAATGAAGGAGAGTGTGGAGCATCTCAAAGCATCAGTCTCATTCTCCCAGTCACCAGACGTGTTATCAATGTCAAGATCCTCTGTGTCCTCTGACAGTGAAGCTGAAGTGGTAAGTTGAGGTGTAATGGGTGGGTTATTCTTGATGAGTAGCTTAAGATTTAACGTCTAATTTTATTTCCTCTCACAGCACTTCTTACCTGGCAGGAACACTGGCATTCCAAAGACACCTTCTCAGTAGCTGAATCGATCCCGTATGACAATTTTCACCCAGGAATTAGCAGTCCTGATGTTTTCAAAGGAGACATTGGTGGAAGAGGAAGATCAGGAAAAGGGGAAACCCTAAAAACATCAGCTTGACGTTTCCAAAGTACAGGCCATAATGGGTAACTGTCACTATTCACCCTAACAAATCTGGGTCAAGCCCAGTCGACTTACACTAGTATTTATAAAACATATTTAGAACGTGTTTTTATTGTATTTGTTTTACAACAGATCCAGTCATTAAACAATTTCCAGGAACCACAGTTTCAGAGGTGGGCACTGCCATTAGACTCAAATGCAACAATGAACAGTTCAACAACAAGAAACCATAAATACTTAGTTTTTGGATGTTTTATTTGTTTTTATGTGTGTTTACACATGTTCCAAAAGAAGTTGTGCAGCCCTCTTGTACTTTTTATGCAACTATAAGTGCATAACATCAATGTTTCATTGCATCAGCATTTTTTATTTTCACTCGCCATTATAGGTCAAGAAGACATTTCATGGAAATAAGTTTGAGATGTTCAAAGTGTATTATCATTTATAAGAAGTTCAGTGTAAATACATAAGTAATAACTTTAACTATACTTAATACATATTTTCAAAAAGCTGTTTATATTTATTTTTAAGTATAGAATAAGTTGTGTAGTCTGCATTTATGCAACTGTACGTGAATAATAAAGTAGTTTAAATGTATGAACCTCTTGTTACACTGATTATTAAACTTATAAGGTGTTTAGAAAAGAGTTATAAAAAGAAAAAAAAAAAAAAAAAAAAAAATATATATATATATATATATATATATATATATATATATATATATATATATATATATATATATATATATATATAGAGAGAGAGAGAGAGAGAGAGAGAGAGAGAGAGGGAGAGAGATAGATATATCTCTATATATATAACACATGACCCTGCACCAGCCAGGAACCGGCATCCGAGCCTACCCTCCACTCCAGGCAGAGTACAACCCGCCAGCCACCACAAGGTGCACCCCACCAATCCCACACCACAGACCCGGAGGCGTCCAAGTATGCCGGCAGCATATCCCCACTGTGAATGCCACCCCAAGCTGACCGGCCAGCCCCCCTGCCAAAGCAGAGTCACACCCCCGATCACTGCTGCCTACACACACACTGCCAACAGCCAGACACATGCCACCTGCCGGAACCTGGCAGCCATCCCGGCCAAAATATTAAGCGGATAATTGGATTGATGAAGAGCTATTGCTAAAGGTCCAAAGAGCTACTAGCAACTGCATGGACAGAGGGACGGATGGATGTTAATAATAAACCCATACTGCCATCATTATAAAAGATTTTAATGTTTTTCAGTTATAAAAAAATGTGTATTTATTTAATAAAAATATCAATTTTTGTGTCACAACTGAAATCATGTTCAAGAGGCCAAAAAGGATTTAAAAATAACTGAAAACATCAGGATTGAGAAAAATTCATCCAGAGGAAGAAAGAATAAGTTCACAACACGTAGCATGACCTTCCACAACACACACAACACATTTTAATCTCTTTTTCTCTACATGACCTTTTTGTTGCAACATTTTTGGCATCTGAACTTGGCCTCTGTGGAACTGTCAGTGGTCGCAGATACATGTGACGAGTCATCTGTGGGATTCCCACATTCACTGTGTGTGATCTGGCAGCTGTGGCTTTGGAATCAAAGCCACTTCCACATCAGAACAATGTGGCGCTATTGGCTGGACTGTGTTGTGCTTTACACACCCCCAGAAGATTTTTATAGCCGCCAAATGTCAACATTTCCACAAGAGACCTGTTGTTGTGCAACAATTCAGAGGAATCATTCTGATCATGTAGGCAAAGTAGCTCTGTGGACAAAGTCATCAGGGTTGCTGTAAATCAAAACTGACAGTTACCATCTCTTAACTGCCTCTATGCAAATGTCTGTATAAAAGTTTTTAGAAGCTCCTTACTTCTACATTTCTTTGCATTTTCTCCTAATATGGTCCATTTTCCTTGCAGTTTTTTCTTGAATCTCTTCCTCTGCTTTCTGGGTGTGGCTCACTTAAAGCTAGAGGTGGAAAACCTGTGGGTTAGTGCGCACTGACCAGACCAGCAACGCAGACGGCTTTGTCCTGATCTACTGTGGCTCTGTGTCTCTGGACCATATGTTTACCACGACAGCCCAAACCCCTCATGGGATAAGACCTTTACTTATTCAAGAGCACTGCAGAACCACCTACTGAAGCTCAAGGATGTTATCGCTAATGATGAGCTGGGAGTTTACCAATATTGCTTCTGGAAGGAAACCTTCCATCACAGTTGCTGTCTAAGCAAAGGAGGCACCCTGAGCTTCTCCTAAAAACCAGTGGATGTTGTGAAGCCATCTTAGGTGCGGCACGTGAAGCAATCCAAAGGAAAAGAGGAAAATATTAGAAGAAAATTGTACCGTGGTTGTCAAAGGAGTGTGATGTTGCAATAAAATCTCAAAATAAAGCTTTTAGATTGTTAAAAAGAAATCAGACTTTTCACAGTTTTGTTGAATATAAAAAGCTATAAGCTCTTGTTAAAAGAACAGTGAAAATGCAAAAAAAAAAAAAAAAAAAAAAAAGAGGTTTATTGGGGACACTTTTGTAATTCAGTAGGTAGAGAAAAAAAATTCAAAGGTTTGGGGAATGATAAAACAAATGAATGTGATTAAAAGAGTATGGATATCCAGTTCTGAAAGAAGATGTCACTGCAGTATCAGAGGAAGAGAAGGAGAATATGTTGGTAAAAATCTTTACCAAGTAAAGTTCATAGCTGTAGCAATTTAAGTGCAGAAGAACAACAGAGAAGAAATTATACAATTAATGAAAATATTCATTTGCTAGAAGAAAATGTAATATCCAGTGATTTATTAGATGTTCCTTTTTAATTTTCAGAACTGACTAATGCTCTTAGGAAATCAAAAACCTCATCTCCGGGGAAAAATATTATTTCTTACATTATGATAAATCAACTTAGTAATTTATCTCAAAAGATTTTACTGGAATTATATAATAATATCTGGGAAGTAGGTTTTTTACATATAGAATGGAAAGAAGCAATTATAGTTCCAATCCTAAAACCAGGTAAAGAGCTTTAACTTCCCATATATGTAAAATAATGGAGAGAATGATAAATGAATGATTGACTTACTTTGTAGAGAAGAAAGGATATTTATCAAAATTTAAAGGTGGGGGTATCGCACGGCATAGTAGGTAGAGAGGGCACTTTGTATGCGGAGGCTATAGTCCTCGTTGCGGTAGTGCCAAGTTTGACTTCCAACCAAGGAACATTTCCCGCATGGCTTCTGCCCCTTCCCTGTCAACTTACTGTCTGAAAAAAAATGGAAAAAATGCCACTAGTGCCCAAAACAAACATTGAAAAAAAAGTGGATTTAGTAAAGATACTATGGATCGTGTTTCATGTTTAGAACATGAAATCAGAAAAGGGCAAATTAATAAGGAGTGTGGTGGGTGTCTTTATTGATATAGAGAAAGCTTATGATATGATGTGGAAGGAAGGTTTTTTAAATAAAATTAAAAAAGATGAGAATTAGTGATTCAATGTTTTGGTGGATAAAAGATTTTTTAGAAGATTGATCAATACAAGTAAGAATAGGACAAAGTTTATCAGATAATTTTTTGGTTGAAAATGGTGCCCCTCAGGGAAGTATAGTGAGTCCATTGTTTTTTGTTTTTTTTTTATTATTATGATTAATGATATGTTTGAAAATTTGGAGAATGGAATAGGTTTTTCTTTATTTGCTGAAAATTGGTGCAATCTGGAAGAGGGGTAAAAATTTAAATTGTATTGTTAAAAAGATACAAGAAGCAATTAATAAAATAGAAGACTGGTCCTTTAAATGGGGATTCAAAATGTCAATAGATAAAACAAAGACTATTTTTTACAAGGAAAAAAATTTATGAAAATCTAAAACTGCAAATATGTAATCATAATTTAGAAAGGGTAAAGCAATTTAGGTTTTCGGGTTTATGGTTAGATGAAAAACTTACTTGGAAAGTGCACATTCAAAAAGTAATGGATAAATGTAAGAGTTTTAAATGTAATGAGGTGTCTGGTGGGGTGTGAGTGGGGAGCTGAGAGGAAAGCATTGAAATTAATATATACAGATTTAATACGCTGTGTATTTGATTACGGCAGTATAGCATTTGGGTCAGAATCAATTACATTACCTAAAAAATTTGATAATATTCAGTATCAGGCTTTGAGATTGTGTATAGGTGCCATCAGAACAACTCCAACATCAGCATTACAAGTAGAAATAGGAGAATTGCCACTTCATTTAAAGGGTCACAATGAAAATCATCCATGTCAAGAGATTTTGAAACCTAGTTGAGAAAAGGAGAAAAAGAAATTAAATTATTTTGGCTCAACTGCAGAAAACACAAGATTCTGAGTTATTTTACATAAATATCAGTCAAACAGTTCCTCAATCACCAAAGACAGCCATCTCTACAATCTAATAGTGTTGCTGATTTCACTTTGTTGGAAAAACGAAAAATAGAAAACTTTTCAGATCCTTATTCAGTGCGATAAGAATATTTAGATCATAAATATTATGGATATGTTCAAATTTATACGGATGCATCAAAAGATTTAAATGACAGAAATGGGGTTTCTTTCATCATCTCAGAATTCAGTCTCAAAACAGGTAAAAGAATTACTGATGGAGTCTCGGTTTATACAGGAGAGATGATGGAAATTATTTTAGCTTTGAGATGGGTCAAGGAAGTTTGTCAATTAAGAAGTGTAATTTATTCCTATTCAAGTTCACCATTATATTCATTGAAAAATAATTATTCAAACAGCAGACCAAATCTTTTAATAGAAATTCAACTATTAATTTATAGAATTCAAGCAATTGGCTTAATAGTTAGTTTTACATGGATACTGTCACATATAGGAATAAAAGTTAATTAGCTGGCAGATAAATATGCAAAACAAGCAACAAAAAACAGTCACATTGATATACTGGTAACGTTCAGTAACGGAGAAATCAAGTCAGTAATTAAACAAAAGGTCACAGGAAGATGGCAGAAACAGCTGGAAGAAGAAAGAACTGGTAAGGTGGCTTTACAGCATTCAAAGGAAAGTTGGCACAATGCGGAAAACAGGACGAAATAGAAAGGAAGAAACGTCTAGATTACGTTTTGGTCATACAGGATTAAATAGTGCTTTATTTAAAATGTGAAAACATCAAACAGGAAATGTGATTTTTGTTTTCAAGAAGAGACAGTGAAACATGTTTTATTGCTCTGCCCCAAATATTCAGTTGAGAGAAGGGAAGTGGTGTATGATTTACAGAACAACAAATTGCAGCTTAATATACAAGACCTTGAGGACAAAGGTCTCATCTATTTTTGAATCTTTTTTTCTTGAAGCATCTTAAGAAGAAAAAATTATTGGAGATATTTGTTTTTGCATAGTTTATACATTTGCAAAGTATATATTTAGCATCCCGATCCACACTCCATTCCAGTAGGCGGCGGTAATGCACACCGAAACGTTGCTTGCCAACCGCCATTAAAAGGAAGACGGCAGAAGCAAAGCATTGAGAAAGTTGACTAGTCGTCTGTCATTTCCCTGTGTTTTACAGGCTAGTAACGGTTAAAAACCACATGAAAGGAGTTTTAAAGTACTCATAAGAAACACAGATAAATGTGGATGTTGATGAACTGGTTGATAAACTGTATTTTGTTAGGTCTTGAACCATGTGAAAAGACTGAAAATGCTGAAGGCGGGGTGACGCTGCGGGCGCTTTCTTGAATTCGTTTTATACTTATTTCAAGCTCCTTTTTAGTCAAACAAGCTCCGTTTTGTATTCTAACATTGTGTAATAGTGCCGTTGGAAGTGGACAACCTGTTTACTGGTTCTAAAGGTGCATATTGAGAATGTAAAAAGCTAAAACTAAAGCTAGCCTGCCAGGATACATGTGTTAGTCCCATGCAATCTGTGAGCTGTTGAACTAGACAGTTCTATACTAAGCACTAGTATATGTTAAAAACAGTCCAGCTGCGAGTATAAAAAAGTGTCTGTTAAAAGCAGAAAGAATAGGTAAAATTGATTATTTAAAGGTCACTGAACATGATAAAAATTCATTACAGATACACACATTTCTTTTGCATATAAAGAACAGTTATCCTGCAGTTTGAAAATATGTGATTGTAATAATAAATATGGCAGAAGCGAGGCATTGAGAAATTACACCAGTCGTCTGTCTCATCATTTCCCCGTGTTTTACAGGAACATTTAATCTGTTTAACAGGCTCAGACTCTGGGTCTGTTACACACACACATAATCACTAAAAGCCACAGTACAGCGCCACTTTAGTACTTTAAACTATATACTAACAAAATCTAAAGTTTTAGCTGCCAATCGGTGGTTGAGTTGACACAATTACCCTAATCTAAATATAAAACTGTGCAACCCATAATACAGACAAAAAATATTTTGGAGTGTGAATGAGAGTGATTCTGAAAGACCTGTGAAAACTGCCAGGTTTCTCCCTGCATCAGATCTCGCTTTCTCAAATTATAATCCCTCCTTACCTGAGAAGAGCCTGCGTCATTATTGTCCTGATGCTGGGCTCTGGTCTAATGTCTCCTCTCTGACTCTTTGCCCTTTCTGTTGTGGCAATAGAGATTTATTTTAAATATGTGGAAAGCAATAGTGAGCAAAACTTATGCATGGAAATGAAAGAGAATTGAGTTTATGTCTAGCATTAACTAACTAGCAAGGGACGTAACAGTAACAACATTTGTATTCTTCTATAGTTTAAAGCGATAGATTGGCATGGATTAACTAGCCTTCATTTAGCCAACATTATACTTGCATGGAACATAATTACTCAACTTAAGAGTAATTATGTTACTATTATACACGGTGTGTTTGGGAAAACAAAAAACAAAACAAAACAACAAAAAAACTGCAAAGGGTTTTTTTTTTTTTTTTTTTTTTTTTTTTTTTGCCTTTTCCTGGCTCTGTCTGGTTAGCCGATACACTCTGCAGCCCCTCTCATCAGCTCTGAACAGCTGCATGTCTCCCGACGGTGATTAACAGGTGACACCGGCGTTACCCTCAATCTACACTGCTTTTGCCTCCGCAGTAATTAAGCACCCATTTAGTCAAGGAGACCGTTTACACTGCGTTCGTAGTTCGCCGCACCGCTGTCTGGCAAGATTAGAACCGATCCTATGGCATGTACGCTCATGGTGCGTTTAAAGACGACTCGGTAAAACACGTTATTGCATGTTAACAACGTCTTAAGCAGTTGTAACGTTCAAAGGAGTGCTTCGAGCAGGGGGCACAGATATGGGAAGTGCGGGTAACATGTCCCACGCACGTTATGCCCATGTCTTCAGCACAGGGGTCATTTCTACAGGGGCACTAGTCCATGTTGGGCCCTGTGTAGAACAGCCCCTGCCTCTTTCCCATAAAGCTGTGACTGGTGAAGAACCCAGGCAACAATTGTTGTCTTCAGTGTCTCCAATCTCAGCTGCTGACGTTTGTAACTTCTTCAGCGTAGTCATAGGTATCCTGATGTCTTCTCTCACTAGTCTCCTTCTTGCACGGTCACTCAGTTTGTGTGGACGGCCTGATCTAGACAGATGTACATGTGGGCCATATTCCTTCCATTTCTTGATGATGGATTTAACCGAGCTCCAGGAGATATTCGGTGTCTTAGAGACTTTTTTTTTTTAAATATCCATCAAACCTATACTAATCAATAACCTTTCTCTGATTTGCTTGGAGTATTCGTTTGTCTTCATGCTGCAATGGTTGCCAGGATACTGATTAACCAGTGAATAGACCTTCCAGACACAAGTGTCTTTATACTACAGTTACTTGAGACACACTCATTGCACTCAGGTGATCTCCATTCCACTCATTATGGGACTGCTAGCACCAATAATGGAATAATTGAATAAGGTCCGTCGCTTTAAAGGGGGTGAATATGCAATTATTTTATGCTAAATATTTTTTAACATTTTTGTAGAAATCAGGTTTCATTTTGACATGAAGAGGTTTTCTATCTAAAAACAGAACTTTGGCTCATAGCTAGATTCTCCCAATTTTCTAAATGGGCAGCTACACTTATTACAATGAACCTAAGAACCGAACACAGTACAATTAACAGTTGATCCTTTCTTTCATTTATCTTTCACAGATTCAGTCTTTCAAAAGGTTTACTTAGTCTGCCGGATTGAGTGTATTATAGTCCTTTCTGCATATCCAATGTTTAGCCACCAAGGGTTGACAGGACAGCATCAGCAGAAACTGCAGAGTCCAGTTGTTGACTGAAGGACCCTCGCTGATTTTCTTCATCAGCAAGAGCATGCAAAACTCCCATTGCTGCAGGCATAAGTTGCAAATGGTGATTGTTTTTCTCCCCTGGATGTTTCAACAGTGTAGCAGCATGGTGTGGTGCATTCTGCAATAACAACAGCAGATGTAGACCAGGATTTCTGATGGTCTAGCTTAATAAGAATGGGATCGCCTAGCTCGAATGACAGGAGGGACCTAACGCCATGATTCTGATTAAAGTTGAAGGTTTGTTTCCATTTTTCCTCAGCATCCTTGGTTCTAATTTTTCCCAAATCTGGCCACCTGGGCTGAAGGTTTGCATCCTATGTTGGAAGAGTTGTCTTGATCTTTCGGCCCATGTGCAGCTCTGCTGGGCTTACTCCTGTGGAGGTGCAAGGTGTTGAACGGAAACACATAAGGGCTAACAAAGGATCTTTCTGATTTAAGATTTTTTTTGCTCTCTGAACTCCTCTTTCTGCGTGTCTATTTGCTTGGGGGTTATGAGGGCTTGAAGTGATATGCAGAAAATCAAATTCTCTTGCAAACTCCCTAAACTCCTGACATGAGAACTGGGGTCCATTGTCAGATACCACCTCATCTGGGCAGCCAAATCTAGTAAACACTGCCTTCAGTTTTAAGATGACCTGTGAGGCAGTTGTAGACAAGTTAATTATCTCGAGGAAACAAGGGAGATAGTCTGACACTACTAGATATGTGTGTTTATTATGCTCGCATAGATCTATAGCAAGTCTTTTCCAAGGGAGGTCAGGTAGAGGGGTTGAGATGAGAGGTTGTTTTCGTTGGGTGGATTTAATCTCACAGCAAACCTGGCAGGACTGGATTTTGATTTCTGAAAAGATGCCTGGCCACCATACAGATGTGTTTGCCTGCCCTCTGCACTTTGTTAAAGCTTGATGTCCATCATGTATACAATCAAGGATGTCAGGCCTTAATGTATCTGGAATCACCATCTGAATTCCTCTGGTGGTGATTCCATTGTATTCCGATAATTCACTTTTGACTGGGAAATACTCTCTGATGGCTGCAGGGACATTACCTGAGTTTAGGCTATCTTGACCTGATGTACTGCATTAACACCTGTTTGTTGTGGTCCCCAGTTGTAGCTTTCTTCATGGCTTTGAGCTTATGTGGAGTAGCAGGTATGCTGTCAACTACGGCTGCTATATAGCACGCCACATCTGAATGAGTGTCGATCTCGTGTTCCAGGTGCTACAATGGGCACCGAGACAGAGTGTCAGCCAATGTGAGTGTCTTTCCAGGTGCATATATTTAACTATCGGTTTAAACCGCATGAGACTCATGAGTAACCTCGGGCACCGTATTGGCACATTGTCCAAGTCCTTCTTATTTATGAGTGGTTCTAAGGGCTTGTGATCAGTGACTAACTGAAAGCTTTCAAGTCCACATAAGTACTTTTCTAATCTCTCACATGCCCAGACAGTAGCTAAACATTCCTTCTTAATCTGTGTTTACCTGGTCTCAGCCTCTGACAGTTGACGTGAACAGTATGCAACTGGCTTCCATTCCCCATCATTTAGCTGCAGCAGAACCCTGCCATAGCTACTGGCATCTGCTAAAACAGCAGTAGGTCGATTCATGCCATAGAATTTCAGGACTGGGGATGTGGACAGACAATCTTTAATTCGTTGAAAGGCCTCCTGCTGAAGATGCTCCCATGTCCAAGCTGACTTTGAACTCAGTGGATCATGAAGTGGCTGACCCACAGTTGACAAACTGGGAATAAATTTCCCAGGTCGTTAAACATGCCTAAAACTCGTTTTAGATACTGCTGGTTGTGTGGTGGTGGGAGTTCTCGTATTGTTTTGACCTTTTCTGGGTCCTGATTTGTCAATAACTTGACCCAGAAACTGCAGCTGTTTCTGCCTGAACTTTCATTTTTCTTTGTTCAGCTTCAGCCCAGTTGACTATCCTTTCCAACATTTTTGCTGAGATGTATGTTGTGCTGGTCTGGTGTGTCACTATACACCATCCATAAAGATAGCCACACCTTCCAGGCCACTCAGAGTCTCAGTCATTTTCCACTGGAATATTTCAGGGGCACTTGTTATTTCGAACAGGAGTTTTTTGAAGGCATATCTCCCTAAGGGTGTTATGAAGGTGATTAACTTGCTGCTTTCAGGGTGATGAGGAATTTACCAAAACCCAGAGGCTGGATTTCTAGAGAAGAAAATATTGTTGCCCCACTCTGTTTTGCTATGATTTCCTTTGCAGTTGGGAGAATGTATCTCCCTCTCTTTACCCCTTCATTCAACTTCTTTAAATCCACACAGATACAAACTTTCCTGTTTTTCCATGGAACTGGTACCATCGGTGCGCACCAGTCTGTAGGTTCAGTCACAGGTTTTATGTCGTCGTTTTCCTCCATTCGCTTTAGTATCTCTTTTACTTTCTGTAATAGAGGCAAAGGGACCTGGCGAGCAATGTGTACTGCGTATGGCTGAGCATTCTCTTTTAGCTGGATTTTAACCGGTTCTGTTTTAAGTGTCTCATGCTCAACTAAAGCCTTATAGATCTCATCCACGTGCTTCACAACGCCCATCTTCATCGCAGTGTCCCTACTGAGCAGATTGCTTGTATTTTGACCATACACTAGAAATGAATATGGATTTTCTTTGTGTTTTATGCTGGCCTGAAACTTTCCTAATCAGGCCAACTGACCACCTGGACTGCAGTGTGATGTTAGATGGCTCTAGATGCATCTTAGGAGATAATTTATAATATGTCTGTGTGCCCATTATAATTGCATCTGCACCAGTATCTATTTTAAATTTCACTGGTGTTGGTCCAGTTGCAAACTGTGCTGACCATTGTTCATCAGTCCCATTTGTGTTTGTAACTGCACCTAGGAAATAAGGTGTCTGTGAAACGGGCTCTCCTGTCACTTCTCTAACTAATTTGCTGCCACATTTCCGTTCCCAATGACCCACTTTTTTACACTTGTTACATGTTGCGTTCCTGGCTGGGCATTTTTCTGTGTCTTTGTGCTTTACTTTTTCACATCTTCCACATTTTGGGTCCATGCGGTGCCTTTTCTTTCCTTTTAGGTTTCCACTTGGCCTTTCCCCTGTCAGCAGCTTTTCCTTGCATCTCTTGCACCGTGGTATGTGTCTCCCCCTGCTGGTGCACTGGAAGCGCAACCTCTTCAGAGTGTCGAACAGTTTGAATTGTGTCAGCAAGTGTGAGGTCAGCCATAAGTTTCAACCTGCACGACACTTCTTGTCAAGAATGCCCACAACGATGCAGTCATGGATGTGTTCGTCTCTCTTTATGCCAAAGTCACAGTGTTCTGACATCTCATAAAGCGCTCTGATCAGTGTTTCAGCTTTCTCACCAGGCCGCTGCACTCTCTGGTAGAAGCAGGTACGCTTGTGAATCACGTTGCATTTAGGGTAGAAGTACTCGTATTTTCTTAACTTGACGTCAGACTTCTTCTTATTCGCCTCTTCTCCAAAAGTGAAGGACTTAAAAATGTTCTCATCCTCAGACCCCATGGCATAAATAAGAAAACTGACCAGGACTTCTCCATCATCCTTATTGAGTTTCGTCGGCGATCCAAAACGCTGGAAACACTGCTTCCAGTTGGCCCATTCGTTAGGACGATCAAAGCTGAAACTTTCTGGGGGACTAAATTTAGCCATCCTTCCGAGGTAATGGGTTCATCAACACTTCTAACGCAGCGTAATGAATCCATAGACCATACAAGATGGATTCATGAAGGAATTCTTTTCTTTTGAACACGTTTTACATATGTGCAGGTGGTAGGGAACAAGCTACCTTCAGAATCACAACAATGCCATATAATACACACATCAGCGAAGTTAAAATCTCTTAAAGGCATAAGAGATTTATGGATTCTTAAGTGCTGTTATTTTTTGTGATGGCAGAGATTTCGATGCCCATCCAAAATGGGTGGATGATATGGACTCAACTTTATTGCGATATTTTGCGGTACTATTGTGATAACGATAAAATTTATGATAAAAAAACCCCTCCAATTTATTACTTCTTTTTGGGTAATTGTATGGCTGTGACTGCATGGCACAGCATTCATAGTGTCACAAACACAAATGCAGTTCTTGGAAAACATTCCTATTTTAAACAGGCCTCTTCAGGACGACACTTGAAGTGAGATTTGTATCACCAAACTGCACACAGTAACTGCATCTAAATATATTTTCAAATTTACTGATTTATTGATGTTCCCTGGAATAGTAGAGAAAATAGGGTTATACTGACAGTTTTATTCCCCTCACCCCAACATCATTGAAATAAATTGAGACAATGACAAATCCAAATTCCAATGAGAAATTTTTCATAATAAATGATACGATAAATGCTTATCCCTACCATCCATATTATTTTCTTTTAGCTGAATTATAGATTACAGCTCTAAGCCTGCTGTCAGTCTGTCAGTAAGAAAATGTTGAATTCAACACATTTAAAAAGACTCCATATCTGAACCCCTTTTCATCAAAAATGAAAAGCAAATATGATAAACATAGATTCTGGTTACAAATATTCAGCCATCTAAAAATGGGTTTATTCTGCCACTGGAACTGGAAAGTTGAACAAAATACAGCAAACATTGACAAAAGAAGCCATGATGGAGGGCATTTACATAATCATCGCCTCCACAACCATTCATGCGCTCTAGTCATATTTCCAGCCTTGAAATAATTTAGCTTCTTACAATTAACAGGCTAGCCAGTAATGTTGCATTGAACTAAAAACCTAATATAAAAACTGAAACAGTATATGATGTGAAATGTCCATTTAACGAAAGAAGAATCACTAAATTAAAGCCATTTTTCTATTAATAGATTAGAAATACTCTCAGGTACATCTGCAAAAATGAAACATAACCATATTTTTGTGTAGACAATTTCACTAACTACAAAGATAAATGAAGTGTTAAAATTTTCATGTGCACTGCTTTGTTGGTACTTTTAAGTGATGTTAAGCACTGAAACGTAACAAGACCACAGCATTAAACAACACTTGCATTTAGCTGAGTTATTAATTTACAAAGAAACTTTCAGTTGGCCTACCTGCATCACCATAGCAACAACACAAAGCTCTGGATATAACTATACAGATGAGTGAAGGCATTGACAGTCAATATTTTTCTGAGCCAATGGTACAAACATTTGGATCCAGTGATCCCCTCCTGGCTTCAGCTCATTTAATCAAACAGATCAAGTGAGAAGAGCAGCAGCAGAACAACTACTGTCCTCAATGCTTCTATGCAAGACGCATATGAGCTCATTTTCTATGTCAAGCACCAGCATTTTGAAAATCTACAACTAAAAGAACACAGAGCTTGACGTTTGTAATACAGAGTTAGGTTCAAATACACTGCTTTGTAGGGAAAAAGGAACCAGCACACATGAAACAGGCAAACAACATTTTAGGACATTTTTTAGGGTTGGTTTCCTCTAAGTGACAACAGAAAAACTAAGTATCAAAATCTTTCTTGTCTTTTTTGCCTTCTCCTTCAAAGCTGTCTGTTCCCTCGCTGTTGTCGTGACGCCGTTTCCGGCTGCTGCGAACGTTGAAGCGAGGGTTCATCTGCGGCAGGGGGTCCATACCCAAAACTTTATGAATCTGACGGAAGGCCAGAAGCCTCAGAGCAAACTGCAAAACAAACACGTTTTAAAGCTACTGTCACTCTACCAAGGGCTTTACAAAAAGAGACGGATGAATGAAAATGAAACAGAATTGTAGAGTTAATGTGTTGTAGGTCTGATCTAAGGTCTGCATCGCAGGTTAAAGGGTTTGACTGGTAGGTTTACTTCCTTAA
The DNA here is from genome assembly GCA_014839685.1 of Anableps anableps. Lineage (NCBI taxonomy): Eukaryota > Metazoa > Chordata > Actinopteri > Cyprinodontiformes > Anablepidae > Anableps > Anableps anableps. The sequence goes on along the minus strand of CM026066.1, from coordinate 4,747,473 downwards.
TGCTGAATAAAAATGACAGAAAAAAACTGGCACTGACTGTTCTGGTCAGAGGGGTCTACTGCAGCTTTTGCTCTACTAAAGTAGGTAAAAACACATTTAAAAAGCAAAATGGGGGCTTTGTTGGAGGTGTAGTTTTACTTACATGGAAGGCTTTTAATCATCTTATTTAAAGAAAAACTTAATCTTTTAAGTTAAAGTTTGTTATAGAGGAGCAGGAATTTGTGTTGGAATGTGGCAAAATATCTAATGCTGTGATTTAATCAGTACGCTTCACATCAGCAGCAAAAAAGGACAACCACTCATTTAGATGAAGGGATTAAAACATTTATAAATCTTTGGAATTTGTTGTTCTCAGAATCAGCAGACAGTAGAAGATTTCACACATGTTGAAACTAAACTAGCTCATTATGGCCAAAGCTTTAATCCATTGTCATTATTTAATTTAAATATTTACAATTCTATTATAAAAATGTATTTTCAAAGAGCCAAATGGCTGAAACAAACTATTATAATGAGTCTGTACCTGAGCACTTGAGGTTATGTCCTCTCTCTGCTGCTCTCCCATGGGAGCAAGGGTATCCACAGGCCTCTTCTCACACGGATCTAACAACCCTGGACCACCTGTTCAGGGAATAAACAAAATGAGCAGTGTTGCTACAAGGAATCACATTTTAATGAGCTCAAGGTTAGTAAAACACCAAGTCCACTCCAAGTGGAGCATTCCTTGCATGAGGTGAAAATTATTTAAAGTTGATCAGTTTTTGAACATGCATTATTGAATTGTTTTAATTAGCAGCAATTTGCTCTGAAATGTCCCATTTAGCTGTTAGCTTGACTACTGCAGGAAATCATTCCATCTGCCATCTACTACTGGTAAGATACTGTTTTTTTTTATAGCTACTCCATGCAAGTTCATATAAAAATCTACAAAAAAAGAAAAACAATAAAGTCATCACATTTCCACATATCAAGTTAAACTAGAAATGCAAAGTATTGTTCCAATTAGTTGGGGATTCACAGCATCACCATGTCTGTGAGAAAAACTTCAGAACACATTAAAAGTCCATCTCACCAGGAAGTAAAATCCCAGAAGAAATGCATTCAAAGACACGTCTCAGTGCATCACCAGGGCTGAGAGGGGCAGAAGCACTATTTATGGCCTTCTCAACCAGCAGCTCCATCGCCTGCATGAAGATAACATTGATAACATATGGGATTGGAAAAAGAACGTTTGTTTGTTTTTTTTTAACAAAGAAAGTGCTCTGTGGCAGATGGCCACAGAGCACTAAAATATCAGACGAATGCCGTTCTACAGCAACTCTTCTCTTGAATACACAGCATGGTGTTACCTCTACTCCTAAATAATAATGGTCACTCAAAGTTTGAAAGAAAAAAAAAATTGTGAAGTGATTTTATTTATAATACAAAGCTGTGAAAAGGTTTTTATAGATTTCTTCTGCTTTTATTTTTTGTTTTAATGAAATGTTTCTGATTAAACAAATTCTTAATATCAACAATGATAACCGGAGTAAATACAAAAAACGATTTTTATATCATGATCAAATTTAGTAATGGGAAAAAAGCAATCCCAACCAACTTGGCTGTGTGAATAAAAATAATCGCCCCCTTGATAAAACATGAATGAACTAATAAATCACATTTTTCTGGAAATAATTTCTCCAGATCTGAATACTGCCAGACATGTAGAGACAAGCAATCACTTCAACAGAACCTCTTTGACTATATGGAGGAAGGCTAAACAATCTCAAAAACAAACATCACACCCTAATTTAAAGTAATAAAAATAAAACCGAAAAAAGTCATTCTATCAGCACAACTACAGTATAAACCATTATCTAGGTAAAAAAAAAAAAAACCGCAACAGTGGAGAAACTGCTGATCCCAGAACACAAAAGGATTTATCTTAAATTTATCAAAAAAAACAAAAAACAAAACCCAACACCTTTTTGATCCAAGACTTTTGGGGACATATTCTGCAAACCTATGGGACACAAGTGGAAGGTTTTTGAAAGTGTGTGTGATGTTACATCCGGAGTAAAGCTAATTATCAGAAAAAGATCATACCTACAGTCAGACATGGTGATGGTAGTCTGAAATGAGTAATTCTGCTAAAAAACAGGAGTCATGCAGTACCAGTGATGCTTCTGAAGGAAAACTATAGTGTTTAGCATTTATTAATGCTAAACACTATAATAAAAATAATCACAAAGAAGCAACTTCTATTAAACTTGTAGAAAATGAAGTGTGATTGAAGGACTAGGTAATATGACCAAAATCAAATTAGTTTGGAGAATATTTTCATTAGTTATATTATCTTATCATTAGAGCTGCAACTAACGATTCTTTTAGTTAAAAATTAATCTATCGAATATTCTGACGATTAATTAGATATAAAAAAAAGGCACATTCTGCAGATTTTTCATTTAAACTCTTTTATACAATATTAGAAATAAATCTAAAGATGCAAATAAACAAATAATTCAGTTCCTTTTTAAATAAGAAAATAAACATTTTATTGCCTAAAATGCAGTAACAGCACTCCTTTAGTGAACGCTTGATCATTTGTAGCAAAGGTTGCATCTGCAGCTAAAAAAAAAAAAAACTTCTAACAATACTAAGCTCAGCCCTTTCTGCTCGACTTGACAACAGTGTAGAGCTGATCTGCTGAATATTTTCTGGATTAACTGATCAATAATTGGATAGCAAAAGTTGCTTAATATGAGATTTTTTTTAATAGAATTTGAACCAGGTGAAGATAAAACTATGCCACTTGAGGATTTTGGGTAGAACATATTTACATGCGTTTTTTTTTTATTTTTTATCTTAAATGCAAAATATATATATTTTTGTACAATTTTGGCTTAATTACTGCTCTGAGTATGTTGTTCTTTCGGCAACTTTTTTTGAGTCTGTATACTCCAGTTAACGATTAATCAATTACTAAATTAGTTGACTATTATATCAATAATTGATTCATCATGATTAATCCGATTAATCGTTTCAGCCCTAATTATCATCATGCATGATAAATGTTAATGGGAAAAAAATGCAACATACTGGACAAAAACATATGAAGGCAACATTAAGAGAGTCTAACAAAGCAGTTCAAAAAGGGAAATCTGAATATTTAAGCAATGTCAGCAAAAACAAGCAACAGCTCCTGGTCTTCAGATGTAGATTATAACAACGGACAAAAGCAAAAATAAAAAACTACAGACTAAAAGAAAAAAACAAAACAAAATGAGAGTTAAACGAATGAGCCAGTGATCAGGTTTATTTGCATACTTACCCATCCAGGGAACGGTGACCATGTAGGGACCCGCTGACAGAGGTCTCTCAGGATTCGGATGATGATCACACAGGACTGAAGACCATTGGCTCTAGCCTTTTGATGCAATACAGTTAGGTTTATGGAGTGACCAAGATTGACAAGAGATAAACGGACCAAACAAGTGAATCAGTTACATTATAGAGGTCCAATCACTACTGTGTATAATGGAAGCTTTAATACCGTTTAATATGTTTAAGCCAAGAATTTGCACTTAGCTGCCATTCCCAGTAGTCTTGTACCTCACAGTTAGTAAAGGAGTTGTGAGTTTACAAGATGCACAAGAAATTAGGACTTTTCTTGCCATCTTCTAAACCCTGACCCCGCATATATTGTAGTTTCTCACAAACGGGGACTGAGAAGTACAACAGTCCACCTGAGAGAAGAGTATAGGGACTGAAAGAGGCGAGGAAATCTGAGTTACTTTGCCCATGTTTTTGCTCAGGCAGCAAAATCACAGGAAACTACTCAGATGTTCCCTTTTCTCTCAATCCCTATTCTATAAAAAGTTAAGAATGAAAACAATACAAACGTTGGACATAAAGGCATTTTGTGCAAGTTATTTTGCAGCCTTATGGAGTCTCATATAACTATAATGTAGTAGTAGAAAAATGCTGAAGGTAATACAAGGATGCCAATTCAATGAGTGTATTGACAAGGTTCTCTATGAAAGATTCAGATGGGCTGGGCTTTATAATGTATACAATGGATAGCAATCAGTTCATTATAACAGTGGCATCCTTGAATATATATATTCTCTTGGTTCAAATATGAACAACAGGACTTTTCATTACAAAAAAAAGAAACGTTTTGAAAACTCAATTAAAAAAAAGCATCTCATAAGGCTACAATGAGGAAGTAAAATGATGTTCCGAACCTGGAACCACTTAGCGTGGCGCAGAGCAGCCAGAGCGTCAAGGCATTTTTGCCTGTCCAAGACGTCCGCTGGGTCTTTCACCATACCCGAGGTTACATCTAAAAATGGATTTCAAGTGTCAAAACGGTGATGAGGAATGGGTGTTTGACCAGGTCAGCGAGGCTGGCATAGAACAAACACATTGCCACACATACCAATGTTTCTTTCTAACAAAAATTCAAACTTATTCTACATTTTCTCATTTAAAGAAAGACAAAAATACAGCCTGACCAAAAATTACCCTGCTGTAGAAAGAGGCTGATGAAAGCTGGCTTTGTACATAATCTTCAACTCATTTTTAAATAGGTATGAATGTAGTGATTCAACAGATTCACTTGTGTGTTTAGTTAAAAACTTGAGGTTATGAATCAGAACTATTTAGGCCAAAACCATTTTATCAGGTAAAAATCTGAAACTTGAATAAAACTCATTTTTTTCTGTGGATAGTATTTGCTCACAGTAATCTATAAGGGTTTCCATGGCTACTGATCAGTCACATGAACTAAAAATTTTAAGAGTAACTTAGAAACTGCTAAGAAAAAGTGACCTGATAAAAATTGGCAAGGCAATAGTAGGTGTGGCAAAGTTTTTGGGATGTGAGAAAACCTTGGTCAAAAATCCTTCCGAGACTGTTGGGCCCTATGGAATCACTGATGGGAAACAATCCTCTGAGGTTGAGTGGGTGTGTGTGTGTGTGTGTACGAAGGATAATTAGATCTTATATAAAACTGTATATTACTACAAATTTTCAAAAAAGGAGGAAGCAATGGTTGCCAGAGAGGGAAAAAAAATGACAACTACCCAAAAACAAAGGGGGTTAGATATTGCTGCATGCATACCTAACATCAGTAGGCTGGAATAAGACCCCAGCAATCATTAAAGATTCTGATCCGATGCAACCACAGATTCCTCAACAGTAACCTTCTTTCCTGAACTTTATACAATACTCCCCTAAGAATAATGAAAAACAATCAGGTTTCAACAACTTGGCTTGATCGTTTTCTCAAGTATTTAAATTTAATGATCCGTGTTCAAATGATTTATCCTCATCTTTTATTGCCAGTCGAATCTAAAATGGCAACGAGTTGTCGGTCTTTGAGAGGAATTAATCTCAACATGACCCTGAGGTCAAATTTTAGTCTTTGAGGAAAAAAAAAAAAAGAGTTCAACTCAGGGGAGCACTTCAGAACAGGGGATGTAAGCATGGTGAACCAATCACCAGCACACAAAAAGATTTGTTTCCTGTGGGAAAATTACATCCATTTCCTCTGCTGTTGTTACACAATTCAGGTTTCACTGCACCATTAAAACAAATTCAGCTTGAGGTAGAAAGGCGCCTCCTGTTGTCTATTTCTTTGTCAAGAAATGATCCTCATATGGGGAAAAGATGTAATCATGTCTTCCATTGAGTATAGCCAACAATACAAATGGAAACAATCCCCTGGAACACAGGAAACAAAATAGAATCTCACCTTGGAATAACTAGACTTAACACAAGGCAAACACTGATCATGCTTTGTTCCAAGGATAAAAGAAAGCATTTGAGAGGTAGGAGTCACAGAGCAGAAGGTGGAAGAGCAACACTGCTGGCACTTCCCTTTCATCTCTTTCATTTTATAAACCGGCTGATGGGACCCATAGAACCACAAAGTGATTACAGTTAAGCTAACTGGGTTATGGGTCTCTCAGAGGCGCCTACCTTCAGACCAGTATTGGAGGTCAAGTATATTATTGAAAAACAAAAATAAACAATCTTGTTTAAAGAACAAAGATGGAGGGGGGGGAAGCTGTCCTGCAAACCCCAAAAAAGAGAGAGCACACAAGGAGGGGCTCTCACAATCTAAATGGCTCTAATGTTAATGAAAAAATCTATACGAAAATGGAAATTGATCTAACATGAATCTTTGAGGAGTGCCAGCAGAACAATGCTCTTTGGGAATATCAACCAACATACTGAAACTGATTGCATAGAGAGAGCAGAAAGACAAGAAAAAAGTGCAATGGGAAGGCTGTGATGGGATTTCCAACCTCCTTCCCGGCCTGTTTCCTCTCTGATGACTGGTGAAGTTAAAGTGATTGTCACTTGCATCTTTGGCTCGGTGCAAGATGTCAGAATGATGGCTGCTTCCTCAACCGATCCCTTCACCTCATATTTGTCTGGTGTTACCAGCTGCAGGAACAAAGAGAGAGGTGCAGACACAAATAACCATGATTCAAAATTCCAAGTTACCTTTCAGCCAGATGTTACTGCTCCAGATTATAGCATAACATACACATATTTAGTTTCATCATTGTGGTAACTAGTGGGTTATGATGATAGCTGGTGATTTATTTTCAGCTTGATCTGTGGGTCAGTTAACTGGCCAGTTAGAAACTCAAAAATCCTATCCAACTTTGGACACACTACAGTGAACACACTACAGCTAAGCAGCCAGTTTGTGATCATAGGAGCCAGTTTTTCTATCTAGGGCTGCATCGACTGCAGTTTTCTGCCCGATCGTTGATCTTTAGAAAACCTGACCAATCGACTCTGATTTTGGTTGATAAAGATTTTTATTTTGTAACCAACACTGTCAGGTGTCATAGGGTTAAAATCTTAGGGCGTTTTCACACCTGATATTCTGGTAGACTCAGTTTGATTGGGGACCAATATTGCAACATTTGTTGCATTTTCAGGTTGTGTGGTTCACTTTCACACTGCACTGTGTCAAACGAATCAAGCGCTATGAGCAAACAGTTTACCCCCTCACCTGTGGTGGCGCTACACCAAGAACCACTGAAGGAAATGACACCAAAACCTCTGAATGAGACACTGAGCACCACTTCCTTCTTCAGGAAATGTAAACAAAAATGGAGTGGCGTCAGATTTTAGCAGATTGTAGCATCTTGTGTCTTTGGCAAAACACCACGAGCCATTTCTCCTGCCAACACTCGACATGAACGTTTGTTTTGGTTGTATTTACCCAGAATGCCCTGCCCTACAGTTCAGTTTCTGCTTTTGGAGCAGTCTCAGTTTCGCTTGGCATTCAGCCAAGCGAAACTGAGACTGAACATATGTATTAGGGTTAACTTCACATTCAAGTATCAGCAAAAATTAAGGAAGGAAGGCCGATCAATCGGCGCACCCCAAGTTCCATCAATCTTTCTATCAGCATGATGTGTTGTTTTAAGTCCTATCCTATATTTTCCACCTCAACCCGTTATATCCAGATAAGTGGAAGACAATGGATGAAATTTACTCAGTACACGTTCATTGATAACTCCTCCATTTGCAGGATCATATTGTCTTAAAAATCTTGGTCAAATATTCTGGAGAGGCCATCCATATAAATATTCTAATCTGTTAAAAGGTTAATCCATTTCCTATAATCTGGCAAAGAAACTGATTATAGTTAACCAGAATGCAACACATTTTTTTCCAAAGCAACTTTTCAAATTTCTGCAAGACTCAAAATACTCATTTAGGAGACACGTATGAGAACAGTACTGTTAGCTGTTTTGGGAGGTGCTCCACAATGCAGGTCAGGAGGCTCTCTGTTGGCTTTTCAGAGCAGAGCAGAACCAGGTTGACATTCTTGTCCCCACGAAGAAGCAAGCCTTTAGCCAGAACTCCAACCCTCATTACACCTTTCAGGACTCTAGAGTGTTGGAAAAGAAACATGGGAATGAGTACACAAAGTTATTGTACACAAAGTTATCTTTTGTGTACAATATACTTTCAATTGTGCAATGAAAGGAAAAAACAAAGATGAGCTGGTTTTTCATTATTTAACAAAATAGTCAAGCTTCAACATTTCCCAACACGTGGCCGAGATCAGTCTATTTTTATCTTGAAACGTTATCAGCAAGTCAGCAGATTTCCCCCTAATCCTTGAACTGTTTTATTAGTAAGAGCACATCTGAGAGAAGAACCATCTAAGTTGGTTCATTCTAACATCTACAAGTTGTTTAACCCTTAGGAGTCAATGATCACGATGCCATGACAACATCACGATGTTTCCAAAGTGCCACAGGTCACATTGACGGCTGTTTGTCAACTTAACTTCAAAGTGCAGAATAAAAACCCATTTCCAGTTTTAAACAATGACAGTCAGTGTAGAACTGGAGATCAGGTTTTAATAGGGATGCTAAAGGGCCACACTTGCATTGAAGACCAGTGTTTATATAAGGATAAAATCCCCCACCTGTCTTTGGCCGGTTCCTTCTTCTCTTTATCCTCCTCTTTGTCATTTTCCTGATCTGTGATTATGTCAGAGACCAGTTTCAGGGCTCGCTCTGTAATTGATACAATTTTCTGGATAGACTGGAGCTCGTCTTCAGAGGGGTAAATGGCTGCATGCTTGGTCATGATGTAGCGGTCATCAGAGGAATCAGGGCGACGTGGGGGCTGAGAAGGACACAGATTAAACGTAGCATCAGTTATTTATATTGCAAGGCACACAAAAAAATGTAAAGACTGTTTGTCATACATTTAATCTTGTATTTAAGGACAACAAAGCATTAAAAAATGAGACTGAGCAGTTGAGGGATAGCAACATTATAAAATGATGTAGTGGTCCACTAAAAAAAAACTGATTTCCAGGATCTTCAGGCATTTGATTGTATTTTATTAGCTTGAAAATGTTTCAGATCATCAAACAAATTCTAATATTGGATAAAGATAACCTAAGCAAATACAAATAGTAGTTTTCAAATGATGATTTTGTTCATTAAATGAAAAAGGTTATCCAAACCAACCTGGTTCTATGTGAAAAAGTAATTACCACATTCTTTTGTGTATGCTGCCATGAAGGGTGAATCTCCCTACTGTGGGGTCAATAAAGTCCAAGTACACCTTAATAACTAGTTATGCCACCATTAGGAGCAACAACCAACAGTATTTGCGATTACTGGTGATGAATCTTTAACATTCCCCTTTGCAGAAATGTTTTAATTTAGCCATGTTAGAGAAATGGAATATGAAGAACCATTTTAACATCATTTCTGAATTGGATACAAGTCTAGACTTTGGCGAGGCTATACCAAAATGTCATTTTGTTTTTTTGAGTCATTCAAAAGGGATCTTGCTACTGTGCTTTGGATTTTTGTTCTGTTGCAGAACCAAACTGACTGGGCTTGATGTCCTATACTGATGGCTCTTGGGAGTCATTTTAGTTGAAAAGCCTCTTCTGGGAAGGTTCATTTTGGCTTCACTTTGGTTTGCTGGTGTCCTAAAGTGTTATAAATTGCTTTGTAACTCTTTTCAGACTGATAGATGTTAATGACTTTCTTTTCTATTATTTTTACTCTTTTTTTCACATAATGTGTTGCTTTTTGAGATCTTTCAGCCATCAGAGAGGTCCTATTTAAGAGGTTCCAGTAAACTAATGGATGGAATTGGAAAAATACTTATTCACTCAGATTATTTCATTTTGCTCTGACGGTTCAGCTGGACTGTAAAGCAAATGCTGCATTGTGGTTTAACTCCAGTGTAAAATGCAAAGTTCTGAAAGCCTACCATTGGACCCTGTGGCTGTAAACCTGGCATGCCAGGTCGGACTCCAAGGAGGCCAGGAGGACCCGGGGGCCCTTGTGGATACCCCCCATCAGGCATACGACGGCGCTCATCCCAGTGATGCTGTTCCTCCTCCATACGTCTCCAGTACATGTCCTCTTCATATCGCCTGTAATGGACAGAACATCATGCGTTTGTATTTATTTTGTCTGCATTCATATTCATTCAGACATACAGCATTCACATTTATAAAAGAGCCAAGTTGATGTCACAGAATGGTACACGAGATGTAACTGTACACAATCAGTTCAGTTTGCTTCAATAAAGAGGAAAGGGTGGGAACTATAGACCAAACTGGGGATTTTCTTTGATTATTTTTTTAGTAATGGGTAAGCAGGTATAGCTACTGGCTAGCTGGACAGAATATGCAACAATAAAACAACTTTAAAATGGTCAATGTGGTCGTCGAGGATTATTGTTAAGTAGGTGACTGTGCAGAGATCCTCAAATACTGTAAAGCATTTTGGACTGGTTGAATGCTGGTGGCAGCTGGATTTGGGACTTCAGCTGATCTTTGTACAGTACCAATGATGTTTACATTCAGCCTGATGATGTTTGATGTTTACCTAAGCCTGTTGCAATGAATCAATTAATCGCATGATAAATTAAAATGAGCTCAATAATTTCCATTCTAATGATTAATATTTTTTGAAGCACAATTTTGTTTACAGAGACATCATAATCCATTTTATTTATGGTTTCGGTAGTGTGTGGTTTTTATTTCCATTTTATTTATTGTGTTTTATATTGGATATTTAAAATACTTTCCAGTGTTAAGTGTTCTTTACAAAATTAAAGTTTATTGGTCTTTGAGGGAGGGAACTTGCATTATTATTATCATTATATAGTGTTGATTATTATCAATATATTACCAGAAAATGGTCTCAAAACAACAATATTATAGTTTGTCGCAATAATTACTGGGACAATTTAAATTTATTATCGTGACAGGCCAAGTCCACCTCTTTCTGCATGAGAAAACCCCAATGTTCCCATACAGCAGAGTTTAGTGATGACTGGGAGTCCTCGCTGTTATGTTTTGGTGTCACTTTTTAAAGCTGCATTTCAGAATGTTGCATTGTGCACTTAGTTCTGCACATAAACGTTCTGCATCATTCTAAATAAGGCTTTGAGCATCTCCACAGAGAGAGTAACCCTCTCATCAAAGTCCTCTCTTCCTTTAATTAAATATTTCCACTATAGTTGGCAGATTTTAACAATGTATTTGAATGCCAACACACTGATCTTGGGTGGCTGGGTGTAAATACTATGTTTCCAAACAAAATTAAAAACTCTTGTTGTAGAACTTTAAATATCAACTGCAGAGGAGGTTAAACTGGGTGAACCCTGAAATAAAATGCAAGGGAAATCCAACCAGTAGAAATTCTTAGCATTCTCACTCTACAAAGCTCCACCTTAAATTCAGGGTCCATCCAAAATGTCCTACCTCTCTACCAGGGCTAAGAAAGACAAAATTACCTAAGAAAATTATCGTTGTGCCTTATAAAGGTTCCTGCAGTAGAAACGCATCTTTGACACATTTCTAATCAAAACCATACAACTGTAGACTCTGGGAGACATTTTATGGATCTGAGGTTGGATCACCTACATTTTTTCTTTAGGGCAGGTAGAAATATTTTTAGTTTGGCATCTTGGAAAAATATGTCTATGAAACTAAGTGAGACACTTTCCTTTATTGAGGTTCAAACAAGATAAATATTGGCACAGTAATATACATAGGACAAACATTTCCAGCTCAGTGCTGAGTCAGCAGCCTGCACTGAATGAAGTACAATGATGTGCATGTAGTCAGTTTCGCAGGCAATACAGAACGAATCCATACCTCATTTCCATCCTCCAGCGCTCCTCCTCCTCTCTTCTTCTCCAGTACTCTTCTTTCTGCATCTGTTTTCTCATCTTCTCTTCCTGAATCTTTCTGGCTCGGATGCTGGGCTTGACCTCGACCTGCAGATCAGGATTTACCTTTTTCTACAAAAGAAAACATTTAAAAACAAGAACTTATTGCTGTGATCTGTAGATGCTTTGTGCTAAATTGAGGCAGGCATGTCACTCCACAAAACTTTGGACAGTATGGCTTCTCTGTTCAAATAACTTGAGTTACTGTTCTTGTAATTTGTTTGATGCGAACAAACTAGTTTTAATCTGTCAGTAGACGATGCTTTTATAGCTCTTTATTATTACAAAATTGAATTGAATTTTAATTCTCCAGGTTTTTGACATAACAGTTAGGGGTGAACCGATAAATCGTCCGGTTGATAAATTGGCCCTAGCTTCCTTAATTTTGGGAGATTGGTGATTAGCCGATACTTTCATGAGAAACTGATCTCATCTACCTCCGCAAAGGTCCGAAAATCAGCCACTGTCCCCTTTTGCTCTGACTGACAGACTGCCCAACAGGTGACATCGGCATGTGCGTGGTTAACATGTCACATGTTGTTGCCAACTTTGTTGCTATATTTAATGACTTTTCAGACAAAAAACCCCCCAGTATCAGCCAAAATCAGAATCAACAGGTCAGGCGTTTTAAAGATCGGTGATCAGCCAGAAAACTGCAATCAGTGCACCCCCAATAACAGCAGCACATGGCAAGATATACCAACAGCTAACACGATGATCTGCAAAGAAAGTGCAGCTGGTTTTAGACATATTCATTCATCTCATCCCTCCCCCAGTAAGAACAAGGGCAACATTAAACATAAACAAAATCAATAAGTACAGAAGTGCAAAATCATTATTTTGAAAAAAGCTCATTTTCTTTACTGAGACCAGATCTCACAAGAAAATTTGTGAAAAACAGGCTCTATGTTTATTAAGTAACTGGGACGAATAACAATATTCCAATTAATAATTTAATCCTCAATAAAATCTTCCTGTCACACATCAGAATGACACTTAGCACACCAATCTTAGTCAATGTGACCAATTACTGTTTTTTTTTAATGAATAGCCTAGTTCATGTATAAACCTGTTAAACCTGCAGAGATTAAAGGAACATTTCACTGTAACAAATGTTGCCTCTGTGAGAGAAGAGAGAGAGAAAAACATGTCAGTGTAGTAAAAGTCAGTCACAAACCTTGTACTGCAGGCGATGCCTCCGTCCCTTCAGATGCATTTCCTTTGCATTGGGATCGTTGAAGCTACATTCACACAGCTTGCAGTGAAAGCGAATGACTTTGCCTTCATCATTTCTGACCTGCAAGAAAATATTCACAAAATCCACTCTGAGCAAACACAGATTGAGCCCACAAGTGCAAACAAGCATTTGTTTAGAAAGACCTACTTCTTCAACATAATCATGACCAACAGGCTGGACGTCACTCTGCAAAGCAATAAGTGCTGATGTGGACAGAGAATCGCAGAGATCAGCTTTAGCATCTGGGGAAGCAGCAGAGGGCGTGGCAGGCTTACAAGTATCGTTTTTCATTTCCTCTCTTGTCTCTTCCATCTTTCCAGTGGTCTGTAGTTTACTTCCAGCTGGAATTGACAAAACATCAAATATAACAAGCTGAACGTCAAAATCAGAATCCAATGCTAAACTAAAGAAATATTTTGAAAATGATTAAAAGTCAACAATATTACAATTAAAGACAAGTATCCCAACAAATATTCCAGCTAAGAGATAAAGAGTTTTTCTAAATAATTTCTTGAAGCAAAGAAACAGCTATTAGTTGTGTTTATAATGAGTTGTTGGTTGCAGAAACTGGTTGCATGAATCTCTATAAATTATTATGGATTTACTGAAACAATGAAGTAGTAATTGAATTTGCTGTTTTTTAAGGTTTCATTTTTGGAAAATCTGGATTTTTTTTCACCAGTGCAGCTCTTGGGTTTCCATAGTTCAAAGTGATGCAAGGCCACCCAAGAATTACCATTTTTGTTGACAAGCTTGTTTTATGACTTTGAATTCAGGTCAACTTACAGAAGGAATTAAAAAAAAAAAGCTTTTTTTTTTCCCACATTTTCTGTCATTTTTAATTTTTTAAGGAGGAAAAAAAATGTTGTTTGAAATTGCAAAATGGGTTTGATATAAAAAAAAGAAATCTCAGAGATTTTATTTTTAAGCCATATCGCCCAAGCCCCACAATGAAGGATGTACATATAGGGATGATGTTAACAGCTGTTAATAATTAGGAGGCAAAGCAATTTGTTTTTCATTTTCACATTTTTTTTTCTATTAAACGTCTAACTTTTCTAGACAATCACTGTCTATGCAAATTAGTATTTAGAGGTTCCTCTGTGGTGTAAATATCTGGTTATTAAAAGGTAAGACAAAGACATTGAGAATGTTTACTAACCAACAAAATTAATCTTGGGAGTGCTGACTTTCTTGCCAGCTGCTGCAGAACCGGCAGCAGAGAGACTGCTGGCCAGTGGGTTCTTGGTAGTAGTCACACCACTGCTGGTTATGTTGACAGCTTTCAGATAGGGGGCGCTAGAGCTTGAGGAAGAGGTGGAAGACAGACAGAGAGTGGTGCTGGAACTGCTCAGGGTGGTCTTGCCAGTAGCAGATGCACTGGAGGATGAAGTCTGAGTGACCATGCTGGGCTCTGTGGAAGGAATGGGCTTTCCAAGTTTGGTATGAAGCTTCACAACCTGGAAGAAGAATTCAGAATGTTTGAGCTTTCCATCTAACAAATACAGATTTGAAATGAGAAATTAAGGTCTGTGTGAAACCTTTCCTAAGTTAAAAGTATAAACAGTGTTTATTATGAGGAGGAAAACTCTCGACATCCAAACATCCAAACCTTTTGGTGCTTAGCTCCTCGAATGTGGGCAGCATAAGCATCAGCTCCGGTGCACGAAACATCACAAAGTTCACAGCGAAGCTGGTTCTGAGCATTACGGGCCAGCGCACCTCCTCCACTACTGCTGCCGCTGCTGCCCTGGGAAACTTTCAGCGCTGCTTCCTTCTTCTTATGCTTCTGGCCTTCCAAATGCTCTTTGTAAGTCTAATGTTGGGATGGAGACAATTATTGGCAATGGTTGTTCTTTTATTACTAGCATACTGACAAATGCTGTTAACCTGATTAAGGAAGTCCAGGGCAGGATGTTTTGTCACTGATACCAAGCAGATTGGTTTTGAAAAAGGTCTTTGCCAACACAAAGCCCCAGGCCAACACTATTAAAAAATCACTTCCATGTATGATGGTGCAGAAACGAATAAAGTTTTTCTTTAAGATAACATTCTTTAGATAAAATAATGTGCACAGCCAATAATATAGTTCTGCAAGCTGTGCACATGAGGAAAGGTAGTGATCATTTACTTTCAATTTTTCACCACTAAAGAGCCCATGTTGATAGTTGGAATCAGATCAGGACATCAGTACATGTGATATATATTTATAGTTAAGCCCAAAATTACTCCTACACCAGCAGATTTAAATTTAAAATGATTTTCATTCAACCAAAAATGTTTGTTTTTTTCTGATAGGAAATGATACAGGCCTTTAATATCAGACAATGTAAGGAAAGTAATTTGAAAATAATCATTTTTTTATTTACATTTTTAAAAAACAGATTGAAAAATTTTTTTCAATTCCTTCTCAATAATGAATGGACAAATCTTTGACATTTTTTATTTTTTGCCGCCTTTGAAGATTCTCTATTAGATTCAAGTCATGACTCTGGCTGGGCCAGTCTAAAATCTTAATACTTCCTCTCAAAAGTAATAGTAAAATCATAAGAATCCCTCTAAATCTAAATGAAGAGGGGTATTAATAAGTCTGTATATCAAAAAACATAAAATAGGATTTGCTCTAAATAAAAAAACTTTCAAAACTCAAACATCTTTTTTGAAACAACCTGTTGACCTTCAGTATTTCATCAGCTCTACAGACTTTTAAACTCAGAGATTACACCATGTGAAATGCTGGTGTAGCTTCTCTTTCATCTAAGTGCTCCAGAGGAATGAAAGAAGCCATCATTGTGAAATATGACAAACCAACACTAGACAGAGGAGCTGGCCTGAGATTTCATCTTTCTAACATCTACTCTGCAGCCCTGGTTGTTTTTTTTCCCGGAATGTGCACTTATGTTATTACATGTGACCAAAACAACTAACACAGCATTGTTACAGACATGGTTGGATCGTCAGCCAATGACGACCCCAATGTTGAGCTGAACAGAGGGTAGGGCCAGTAACTCACATGACCTAACTGACCCATTAGTGACTTTAATTGTTATATTAGTGTGATTATTCTGGCTATAAGCCAGTTACTTCCAAACATGTTCAAAACTGAAGAAGCCTTTTGGATCAGAGGCGAAACACCTTTAGGAAACTAATAATAAAAAATAAAAATAAAAAAGTCCAGTTATCTTCTAGTTTGGCACTTAGGAACCCCAAGTGAACCAACACCACTACAAGTTAAAGAACTGACAAAAAAAAACAAACAAACAAACAAACAAAAAAAAAAATCAAAGATCAGTTTAAGCTACATAAGCCTACTCCTCTAACTCGGTATTTCCCCAACCCTGGTCGGTCCTCAAAAGCCACACTGCCCTGTATGTTTCCCTGCTTCAGCACACCTGATTTCAGGCTTTTCATGGACCGCAATATTCTGAATCAGGTGTGTTGACTATTATAGAAAGTAGCACAAGGGAATAAAGGGGGCTTGTAAGAGGGAAGAAAAATCTGTGCTGCAAAGTTAAGGTGAGAGTGTCTTATCTAAGAAGAAATATCCACGTTCTATGTTGTGGAGACCATACAGTCTGCTTTGATGTACTAATTGAAGTTTCTGAAGTCTTTACTGAGCTTACCTGTGGGCCAGCACAGCTGATCTTGCAGACATCACAGTAGTGTATCTGGGTGGGTTTGGGTGGCTGCTTGGGTCGAAGCTGCTTACTCTGGAAGGTGGGTTTCTTAGGGAAAGTGTTTCCTGACCAGGCAGCTGTTGCTGCCACAGCTGCTACTGCCTGCTTCTGCTGCTGTTGCTGCTGGTAGTAGCTGGAGGCTGCTGAGTACACAGCTGCTTCATAGCCCGAGTATGAGGTTCCTAGAAAACAAATAAAACAAATAAATAAAACAACCTCTTGAAACCCCAATGATTGCAGTCACCCATGACGACTAGCTGGGGTTGTTGGAAATGTCTGATCTTTCAAATAAGCGCTTGGACTAAGGAATTATTTTAGGTGAAAATTGAAGTTGCACTTCTGGACAATACAATTCATTATCTCAACATCAATGCGTATAATATAGCAAAAGCAACGGACTGCTTGGATGCAATATTTATATAATAATTTATTTAAAGTGCTACGCATGCCCTCAGCACATTTTGATACAAAACTGGGGATAATCTTGTAATCCTTTTATTTGCTGTGGGACTTGATACTTTTTTCTTTTTATAAACCATTTCACTACAAATGTCTTATCTAAGCATACTAACAGAAAAACAGGTTCACTCGTTCACAGAAAAAGTAAACTAAATCAATCCAATTAATTCAATTTCATTCATTCCTATGTGTTCCTATTATGATAGTCAAATTCAGTTTATAATGCCAAACCTATCTCTTAACGTTGTCAGGATAGTAGAATTTCAAACCTGAAATCAGTACTAAGAAAAAATTTCAAGGTAAATTTGGAGGTGTAGGGTTCTCTTTTATATATATATATATATATATATATATATATAAAAACAAAAAAAAAAACAAAAACTATAACCATTTACAGTGTGATAATATTTTTATTCTTTAAATTAGAGGTAGAATCAATTAGGTATATCGGCACCTATTCAGAAACAGAAATCATTTGCAATCATTTGTTTAAAAGTAGACAGGAAGAGTTTGTATCCTTGTTTGAAATAAGTAGCTGGGATTCAGTTCAGTTAATTCTAAAAACTATTCAGATCTAATCTAGGGCTGCCAGATATCTGAAAAATATGTAACTGCAATAGAGTCTTATGCCATCTAGCATGTTTGTTACTTCACCACTGCAGATACAGTAGCTTTACTGAGCTTTTAAAATTTTTCATAACCATCAGAGTTTTAGACTTCCCGATGCTTTGTCAGGGGTGTAATTAGGGCTGAAACAATTAATCAGATTTATCCATTGTTGAAATAATCGTCAACTAATTTAGAAAGCAAATAAAACAGACCATTTGCTGATAGAGCAATACCCTCAGAGCAGTAATTAAGCCAAAACTGTACAAAAAAAAAATATACATTTTGTATTTAAGATAAAAAAAAACCCTTCTTTGTCTGTTAATATATTCTACCCAGAATTCCTCAAGTGGCATAGTTTTAGCTTTCCCTGGTTCGAAGTCTGTAAAAAATAAAACATCTCCTTTTAGGCACCTTTTGCTATCCAGTTATAAATAAAAAAAATAATCAACAGATTAGCCCTACACTGTATTGATACAAAGTTAAGCAGAAAGGGCTGAGCTTTTCACATGCTGATGTTATCATATTGTTAGTATAATCCTTCAGCTGCTTCTTCTTTTGATTTTAATGGTGATTGGCAGACTAATTTAGGTGCACTACCGCCACCACTAGACAGGAAGGTGGATCTTGAGAATAGGCAGGATGGAAGAAAAAAACAAAACAAAAAAAAAACAAAAAAAAAAAAAAACAGGATTCAACTAAATAATCCAGTTGCCTTCAGAAATGAAATAATCTTATTGTATATGCTGGCTAATTTATCCTCCAAGAGTCCAGATAATATGAATTCCTGATATTTTTCCTTTCTTAGTGACTGAAAAAGACGATCCTTGCAGGTGCTGTCTTTATTACGGTGAAGCAGTACATGTTCCACTCTTTCTAGTTGGTTACAATATGTACATGTTCCTGTTGGATGCTTGCCTATTTTAAACAGAGTGTAGTTTAAACCTGAGTGTCCTATTCTGAGTTCAGTGATTATGTTTTCTTCTTTCCTGTTCCATCTTTTTTTCCTTCCTAATCCAACATATTTTTGTATGCTATATAAATGTCTTCCTGATTCCTGAAAATCCCAGTACTCTTGTCAGATGCTTTGAGTATATTTCCTAATGAAAATATACTCATTTTCTGTTTTGGGTTAATTTCAGATTCACTCAATGGGAGTTGTAGTTCTATGGACTTTCTCTTTATGTAATCTTTCATCTTTTTTTTTGTTTGTCTGCATTAAAAGGCAAAAACACCTCCAAACAATGCATTTGACTTTTTGACAACAGAGGGCCACAAATACTGCTCTCTGGACATCATTGCCATGCTACTAGAGTTTTAAACTTCCAGTTCACAGTTTTAAACCTCAGCCATGAATCTTCAGGGGAGCCTCTCTAGGACTTCAGGAATCTTCGAGGATTTATATATTTTTAGTGTTGATTATATTGAAAGATGAAGTATTATGATAACCTTACTACGTCTGTGATGGAACCTGAAGTTTTTCTTGTTTGGTCAATGATTGTTACATTTTCTTGTTGAATAGAGTGACATTAAAGGCTTTATAGCTCTCAGATGAAAAAACTACAGCACTAAACAAAGCTTTGTGAAGTTCAAAAATACACATTTCATTTCAGTCTAATGCAGAGTACCAGAACATATCAAACCACAGTCATCATCCAAATTATCAATGTGTGCAATATTCCGATTGCAAAGGACTACTTGGATATTATACTTTTAACACCATGACTTCTAGTCAATAATGTTATATTTGGCCTTTTAGATAAACTCTCACCGAGTTTGATACCCACATTTGATGTCTACTTTAGAGGCAAAGATGCAAGAAGCAATAGTAAAACTGTGATGATGGAAAATAAAGAAAAAGTCAGAAAAATGTAATAATAATCAGTATCATCATTAGAATAGTCTTCAAATATCCCAGTTCCATGTTTTCCTGATAAGGTGCAGCCAAAATCTAGTAGTCTCTGACAGTCACTTTATTAAGTTCTTATGGCTGTGGAAAACCAGGTCAGAAAATCATACCAAGACAACATTGTATAAAATCCAAACTGACAATCAAATTACCAGAGTAGGTGACAGCATTCGTGCTGTAGGTTGGACTTTGGGAGTAAGAAGGAACAACCGAGGCTGCAGCTGCCACAGGCTGAACAGTTGAGGTCACTGGGAAGATTGAGAACGTGGATGAAGCTGGACTGGCAGCAGCTGGCTTTATGACAGTCACCTGGCGATTCTGCTGGCTCTGGGTATATGAAGTTACACCTTGACTATATACAGGTTTGGGAGCTAGATAAAAAAAAATAAAAAAAAAGAAATACAAGTTTAATGTATATTTGAAGCTAAGATTATCAGATCAGCTTTAATGGGTTCAGTGTACACTGCAGCAAAGAGAAGAAAGTGTATCTCAGCGTGGTCTTAAAGCAACTGCTAGATAAGTCAATGAAAAACTAAAACCAGAAGCTGTTGCTTATACTTCTCTTGAAAAAATGAAAGTGGAAATTCCGAAATATAACTGAAAACCTGCTCACACTAAGCAACATGGTTGTAAAGACAACCAGCCCTGCAGGCAAACTGATTGAGCTAAACTAACCATCAACGCTCAACACCAGTAAGATGGTGCAGCCCAGCTCCCTCACAATAATTATTCCCAACCCTACACCCCCCACACACACATAGCTCACCCTAATCTTTACAACCATCAGGTAACACTTTTTTCACTGAGTCAAAACAATATTTTAAACAAAAATACATAAAGAGAAAATAGATAAAAAAAATATTTAAAAAAATAATCACATACATACATAAACCCCTAAAAACACAAATAAATATACACACATTCATCCTTATACCCTTTTGTAAGAGCTTATGTGAAAAAAAAAATTTAGAATTAGATCTATACAACTAGTTCTTTGAGCTTCCTGATTACCATTACTCAATTTTGAACTGCTGAAGTTTTAGTATGATCAACTGTAGCTGAGGACAGTTCCAAATAAACATCCAGAAAGTAGTGTAACCAATGCTTCATTGAAAGGTCCTGTGGTGGACACCACCTCTGAACCACTAATTTTTTGGCTGCAGTAAGGCCAGCCAGCCATAATTTGCGGATGTTCACTACCATTGAAAAACTGGAGTCATCTAATAGAAGATGTAATGAATTGCATTGTTTGTGTTTTATTCTAAAGCACTGAGATGATTTTTAACTGAAACGTTTACCGTTTCCTTACTTAGGTTTCACTATGCTGACCAAGAGCTAAAGAATTCATCTCTGATCCACAAAGAAAACAAGTCTGTAGCTTACTGTAGCAACTGCTAAAGGTACATTTTCAGGAGAGATCAAACAACTAATATTTACTGAGGAATTTGCCAAGGATGATCTTAAAGCATACCTGTCTGATAGTAAGAGTCTGCAACACTGGGCTGCGGCTGTGCAGCAGCAACAGCTGCTGTCACAGAAGGCTGTTGGTAGTACTGCTTACTATCGTAAGCTACAGCTGGAGCCGTGGAGCGGACATAGGAGTAAGAGTCCTGCAAAAAAGATCACAATTTTGGTTGCTTATTTTCTTGTTCCCACAGGAATGTCTGAGAGTTTGTTGTAAGACAATATAAGTGGGAGGAGTTAAATATCTAACTCTGAATATGAGTTCTGATCTTAACTGCATAAATCTGAAGGATGGCATAGGATAGATAAAGTTTGAATTAAAAACAAAAAAGGCCATATGAAACCCACTGGAACAGTGACCTATCTGGGTGGGAACCTACTGTATTTGAATATCTGAAATCATAAAGATGTAATACATTTATGCAAGGGCATTAAACTTAAACTCAGTTCTTTTATTTTGTAAATTTAAAAGATAAAGATTCCAGTTCAATAATGTCATTCATCTGATATCCATCACATCATACTTAGTTTCAAGTATCAACGTTGTGTTCAACAACACCTGGAACATAAAATGTGTGTTGGGTACCTGGTAGTTCTGTGAGGTGACCGGAGGAGGTGGGGGTGGGACCTCAGCCTGGCGTTGTGGGTAGCCGTAATCAGTGGTAGTATGGGTTGGCTGGTATCCTCCGTAAGCTGCTGCGGTTGCAGCTGCCACAGCAACAGGTGCAGGCCGAGCCACAGCAACGGCAGCTGCGGTGGGTGCATAGGCTGCTGCAACAGTGTGTGCTGCCACAGGTGCCTGATGAACTGTGTAACTGGCCACAGTGGTGGGATGAGTGTACGCTACCCCTGCAGCTGGCTGCTGGCTGGAAGGACAACATGAAAGAGTCAGAATGCGAGCTTCAAACACAGAACTGCGTTGTGCTAAACAGGACCAAGCTATCAGAGAATCCTGTGATCCATGCACATAATGGAGCTGACAGACATCTCAGGGCTGTCTGCACAGTTAAATAGAGCAGATTAAATAAAATCCTCAAGCAATTTATTTTCCTTACAGCTGGGGTTTCAAACTCAAGTCCTTGAGGACCAGGGGCCTCATGTATAAAAGAATGTGCAGCTTTCAGATCTCTATGCTTCTGAGCACATCTGTCTCTGACTTAAACGGTATTTCTACTGTCAGTCTACCTGTTGTGCATGCTAATGTTTCCTTAGCTTTGAGCATTTTTTCATACATTTGGTATTTCTGAGTCTGCAGGCAGACTCAGAAATTTTTACCTTGCACATTTTTTTGCTTCCTTTTGATTTCAGTGAAACAAAAAAACCTAAAGTACAAAGGTTAATGTCACTGCCTCCTTCTGGCAGTTGTAGTTTACTAGTTTACTATAACCAAAGGTCTGGTTTTCAGCATGTCAGACATTAATGCTCTTAGAAATTTGGTCACAAAGGTGATTGAAAAGCTGCTAAGTGAGCAATTACTGTCTTTTGTTGGACTGTTAGGGTTAATATTTCACATGAGGTTCTGAAAAGAAAAATCATAAAGTCAAATATTAAGTGATGCTAGAATACAGTAGAAAGCTGTGACACAGTGACCAAGGCCCTCTGACCCTGTCCTCAGATAACTCCAGAGAAAAAAAGCGGAACTTTTCAAGAAGTTAAAGAACAAGAAATATCTACTTTATGTAGTAAGTTCTCTGACAATTCGTCAAACCATCACATTCAGGTACACAAATACCAACTAACAAACACACAACCAACTTCACAGAAGGGGCCAACAAAACCAGCACTCTGACATAAGGAGAAAACTGAACTGTTTTTCATCCAATTGGCTCAGAGCTCATCTGTTTAGCAGAGTTTCTCTCCGAGAGGAAGCGACTAAAGGAGCTCCTACTACCATTAACCCTTTGCTTTTTCTGTAGGATACAAATTACTCCTAGATCAGTGATAATGTGTTTTTGTATTTTCATGATGGCCACTGACACTGAGCCAGGAGTGGTTCAAACAACTCCCCTGCTAAAGGGGAGTTGTTTGTTCCACGGGTACCATGTGCTGCAAGTCAATAACACTATGGAAGTGGTTAGGTTCCCTTAAAAAAAGTTTAACAGTTGGAATAACCGAAAATGAAGTCAGCTAGTCAGCAGAAAGAAGCGTGAAAAGCTCTATAATGTCCAGGTAGATGGCTGCAATTACTTGGGCTTGAACAGACGCAGTGGACCAACACCAGCAGATAGCATGGCTCCCCAAACCATCATTTACTGAAAACTTATAGGACAGCTAGGATTCTGGTGCTCTCCACTCTTTCTTCAGGACCTTAACATCCAAACAACAGGGTGTACATGATTCATCCTAAGATGCTGAAGGCTCCGGGGTCTCATTTATAAAGGATTGCGTAGGATTCATACTAAAAGCGTACATATGCCAAAAAAAACAAACAAACAAAAAAATTGATTTCTAAAACTATGCGTACGCACACAGCACACAATTTTCCTTTATAAATCACAGCTGTACTTCAAAGTTTGCACACAAGGTCCCGCCTCAGGTTCTACCCTCTACACGCCCAATTTCAACCATAAATGGACAATGCAAAGCACCTCATGAATGTCAGTGTTTGTTTAAATGAGACAGATGATCATTGTTATTTCATGATTAACAGGGGAAAAGAGGGAAAACACTATTTCGCTGTGACATTAAATAATGTGATTGAGGTGGTAAGTTGAAAACAATTTTTGGTAGCCTCAGTGACATGAAGTAAAGTTTCTAAACCACCACAGGCATTTTAGGAGCCACAGGTGTGACCATTATTACTCCTCTGCGCTCTGGGTGTTTTGAAACAGGCTTAGGCACCAGTGCATAGAGGGCAGCCACTGTCCCCTGCAGGTTATAGAGGAATAGCGGACCGGTACATCAGGCCCTAATAGTTAGAATTCCTCAAATTAGTTTTTTTAAGGACTCATGTTTTCCCAGAAAGTAGGGTAATCTGATGTATTTGACTGGTCATGGTAACAATGCCATCAAGGCCGGCAAGCATTATTGTGCTTAGAGCTGGCTGTGATATCCCAGACCTATGGATAACTTCACAGAATTATGTTGTTCCTTAAAGTGGGTTCAGGCATAGAGTCAATTAATTTTTGATTAATTCAAACACATACCTGTCTATTAATTCGAACTAATAGGAGCCGGTTGCCAGGAACCCCAGAGTGGTCAACAGCTTTAATTGGATAGGTTGACGTGGTTCCGGTGGGTCAGTCTCTCCAATATGGGACCCAGTTCAGCACATAGATGCAAGAGCAATGCTCGAGGGAGTATAAATCATCTTATTTCAATCCTTCACACAGCATTACGCATGGGTGTCACAACGCTATTCAGATGTTTACAGCAATTACTGTGAATCCTTCACACTTTAACATAATTTAAGCTTAATCTGTGGTTTCCCTTGCTGATCATTGGGGAGAGGATTGTGATGGTAAGAAAACGATTAAATATTGTGTGGACTTTGGTTTAGGACTGAGGCTGCCTTATCAGCCTTTTTGTTTATTTGAAAGGTCCTCATGTATAGTTATGACTCAGCAGCACAAGCATATACCACACTGCGTTTTAAAATGCTTATGATAATGTCAATCGATGGTTATGTAGTTAAAGATCTGAGGGAATCATGGTGCCATGGGGCTTCAATTCCTCACCTCACCATCTGTATCACCATTTCGCCCTTGTTTCCAAAACAAGCATATATGCAAAGACTCAAAAATTTTATATATATATATATATATATGTGTGTGTGTGTGTGTGTGTGTGTGTGTGTGTGTGTGTGTGTGCGCGCGCATGTCTCTGAGCATAGAAGATGGCTGATGGCACCACAGAGTCAAAGGTCTTCAGGAGCGCCCCTGTACTCCAAAGGACCTCAGAATCTTCAGCAGGTTGAGTCTGCTCGGACCCTTCCTATAAAGCATATCAGTGTTGAGACCAGATCAGTTTATTGTTCAGGTGAACACCCAGGTGCCTTTAAAAGTCCATGATCTCAATGTCCATTCCATGGATGTTCACCGGTGTCAGTGTGGTGGGTCTGTGCCTGCGGAAGTCCACCACCAGCTCCTTGGTTTTAGCAACATTGATCCAAGAGGTGATTCCTCTGGCACCAGTCCACAAAGTCCTGAGTCCACTTTCTGTACTCTGAGTCGTCCTCACCTTTGATGAGGCCGACTATGGCCGAGTCATCAGAGAACTTTTTAAGTTTCAGTGTGAGGAGCTGATGGAGAAGCCTGCAGTGTAGAGGGTAAAGTGGAATGGTGCCAGCACAGTTCCCTGAGTGATCCCCTGTACTGCAGACCAGCCAGTCGGAGACACAGCCCTGCGTCCTCACATACTGTGGGTGGCCAGTGAGGTAGTCCAATATCCACTGGGACATGTCATGGTCCACTCCTGACAGCTCCAGCTTGAAGAAGAGCTTAGGTTAAAGATGAGGGGGTTAACAGCAGAGAGGACTGGGCTGGGGGAGGGGTGAGTGACTGGTCAAATCTATTAAAGAACTGGTTCAGATCGTTCACTGACCCCAAGTCTTCTACAACCTGAGGGTTAGGTTTGTGGCCTGAAATTGACTTCAAACTTCTCCAAACCTCACTGATGTTGCTCTGCTGCTGGAGTACACAGACTGGAGATGAACCAGGTTGAGATCAAAGCCCCCCCAGGGGAAAGAGAGGTGATGACCTGTACGCCTCCTTGGTGTTGACATAAAGTAGATCCAGGATTTTGTCATCTCTGGTGTGGCAGGTGACATATTAGGTGAAGGTTGGTAGAGTGGAAAGGGAGACATGATTAAAGTCCCCGGAGATCAGAAAGAGGTCTTGTGGGTGCTGTGTTTGGAGTCTGCTGGTGGTAGTGTGGAGGACATCGCAGGCTGCAGCAGCATTAGCAGAGGGCAGGACATACACAGTTATTACAATAACGTGTAAAAACTCCCGAGGAAGATAGTGCGGCCTCATGCTAACTGCTAGCAGTTCAATGTCCTTACTGTCGAGTCTCTTTGATGGTTAAATGTCTAGAGTTACACCATCTATCGTCCACAAACACAGCCAGACCCCCTCCTCTCTTCTTATCGCTCTCCTTTGTTCTGTCAGGATGGAGTAAATGAAAGCTGTCCATGTTTATGTGAGAGTCTGGAGTTTGCATGGATAGCCATGTTTCAGTCAGGCAGCTGAGGCTGGCCTCCAGGTAGCTCTTTTGATGGCACATTAGATCCAGAAGCTCGTCCACTATTACCCCTTTTCTACAGGCTCTACTTGACCCAGCTCTACTCTACCCAGACCGCTTTGCGAGCGTTTCCACTACTGCTTTTTCAAGCCCAGTACCTGCTTTTCTGGTCCCTGCTAAGTAGTAAGGTCTATAAAGCCAAATAGGTACTTATGTGACGTAAACATGCTGCTGTTCACTGACTGGCTGTGGGTGTGGTCAGATGCAGAAGCAAAAAGAGAGAAAAAAAACAACGGCTGCGATTTTCCAAACTAACTACAACATGGAAGTGATGGAATCCTCCCAAGCTACAAGCAAGCAGTGCTATGAGGTGCAGGCTGCTCTGTGCACCAGACTGCAATATTTAGCGGCATATCGACAGAGCAACGAGAAATAAGTTTTTGTCGACATAGTGGAAAGAATGACAAGCCTTGGAACACCACATCGGAGTCTAGTTATTTCAGCACCCCAATACAACACACATTAAGACCGCTACCATTGTCCCGCAGTGTTCAGGTAAGCAGAGTGCGGGTATATCTGTCTGGTTTATAGTATATTTTACAGTTAGCTCCATACATTCAAGGAAAGTATGGAGTGTGTTGTTTTTTTAATGCCCAAAAACATATCCACACTTTTGTACGTCTTAAATTATCCAACTCAGTTGCACAATCCTCATGATCAGAGTACGTTATTTATAAATTACTCCACAGTATTTTTATGTTGTAACTTCGCCTTTATTATACATTGTTATTCTTAATTCAGTTTTTATATATTATATCTTTGCGTGAATCGACATGCTTTGAGTCACTTTGCTGCTGTTGCACCAGTTTCCCCACTGTAGAACAAATGTTTTGTTTCTTTTCTATTCTTCTAAAATGGCTAGGTATCAGCTCTTTAACTGTTATGAGCTATTTCTACCATCATTGTATTAGCTGTATCAGACATTAAAATGAACAAGAAATTTTAAGACGAGGGGTTATATTTTTTTTTCTATGACTGTATATCTGTGTATGTCTAATACTTGCAAGTGCATATAAAGTAATATGTCTGTTATTTTAACCAATTCTTTGTATGTATATAACCAGTCCACATTAGTATTTCTGTTTTTCATCTACATGTGCTATAACATTCATTTGATTATTCTTCCCAGGTAACAGAAAAAGGAGGGACATGGCTGACATGATGGTGAACAATGAAGAGAACCGTTGGCATTGTGAGCAGCACCACAACTCCTGGATGGCTCTCCTTCAGGAGGAAGCAGCCATGAACAGAGACATGGCAGATCTCCACAGAGAAAAGTTGAGGCAAACATCAGAGGAAAAATAAATGCTGTTGTGCTCTCAAACTAAGCAATCTCTTTTCTTATACTCACTCCACATAAGTTTGTACGTATGTTGTAGTTTCCATGGTGTCATGGTCCTAATAAAATCCTCTACTGCCAAGTTACTGCACTGAAACACTTAAACAAGACATCCGAAAATGTGAGAAACTTCAGACGCAGAGGGAAAATAACAATTTGATGAAAACTTTTACTAGTTGTCAGTGTTCTTTTTATTATGTTGTGTCTATATTACAAAAGAACACTGTAACTTGATGGTTTAAAGGATTTTATTGACACTTTCACATTGTGGATTTCCACTGAAGGCATTTAAAAGTGAACACGTGTGCACCAAACATTTTGAAATGACTGTTAGGGTTGCTATTAATACGAACCGAAAATACAAGTCATGTTTAACAATTTCTACTTAACATAATTCTAGCCACTGTCTGTTTAGCTGTCTTCTTGGAGAATCTTCAATGCAAAAGTAAGAAAATGTGTCCAAAACATTCAACCATTACTGGATTCTGTTTTGTTACCCTTGTTCTATAAGATTATGATTTTAAGATGTGTTAAGCCCCCAATCATTTGTTAGAGAATCTAAGATATGTGAAAACAAGGAAGATTTGATCAAAACTCAGACTACACAGATTAGAAGGTACACAGCTTTATTCATTTTTCAGTGTAACCTGAACATCAGGTGAATCATAATCAAATCAGTTTAGTAATATAAAAAATAAATAAATAAATAAATTGTTATTGCACTTCATTAGAAGAATAGCCGCCAAATTTTTTAAAAAATTAAATGTGATATCTGAGCATTCGACACCTGTGTTCCCTGCTCCAGAAAGGTGATGGGCTCTCTGGACATCCTGAAGGTAAGCACCCACTTGGGAGTCAGTGAAGGCAGACACTGTGACATCCCACCACCACGCCTGCAGGAATTCCCACAATGATGGTCTGCGGCAACAGTTTACCAACATCTGAAAACACGTGCAATATATATGAATATCTATTAATAAATGTGCGGCGACAATTCCAACACTAACAAGTTATTCACAACACAATGGCTGAAACTGGCACCTCTTTGGCACTGTATTACAAGTTTCATAGTAGTTGGAATACAACAATTAACGTTAGCTTACCCACCTGCTTTACTCCAGCTGCAAGGCCAGGTCCTGCAGAAATCTGCTGTCCTTTTGGTCACATTAACTGCATCCGCAACATTCCTCACACTGCACCTCTCTTTTCAGAAAAATCCCAGTCAGGCCAAAAAAAAAAAAAAAAACCCGAACAGGAACAGCCCAGCTCTATCTTCTTCTGTTGTCCAGAAAAAATGACCACCTCATGTTTCGGTCGCATGTTATGAAACAACACATGGCATAGGACATCTGGAGGTGTGGCTCAAAACTCCCTGCAACAGGAGGTGTTCCCCCTGAACCAAGTCTTGCAGGGTCCGTGGAAACGCAATAACTTTGGAGTACTCATGGAGCCAGGCCGAGTAGAGTGGAGCCACCAAAGTTGAGCCAGTGGAAAAGGGACATTTGTTGGGAAGAGATCTCACGATTCCTATTATGATGGACGGGATGATGGGCTTGTACCCTCTTCCTCGGTTGCAACGCCCAATGCCTGCGCGCGTCCTATGTCTCTTCCTTCTCAGCTCGGGGGAATATTGGGTTGCTCGGTGGGAGTACAGTGGAGCTACTGAGAACTAGCAGCTGATCCCTGGTGTAGACCATGGACACATGGCCACTCACGCGTTCTCCGAACACAGAAGACTTAGAAAACGAAAATAAAAACAAAGTTGTCCACAAAACGGTCAGTTCCACTGTGTGAACCAGCAATACAAGAGTTGTAACAAAACAAAACAAAAAAAAAATAAATAAATTATATATATATATATATATATATATATATATATATATATATATATATATATTCTAAGCCTCATGGGTGAAGCCATCTTTAGGGTGTTGGAAGGAAGGGGCCAACCTCTCACTGAACGAGAAGAACAGTGCAGCTTTTGTCCTGAAAAGTGAACCAGATCTATAATTTGTTTATCGTGGTTCACAAGGAATTTTGTAGGGTTGCTGTAGTAAAAAGGGTGCCAGGGATGCTCTAAAGGGCCATTTGGCTCATGTATGAAGAAACCAAGAGCTGGGTCTGCATTCTCGGCACAATGTTGAGTTTGTTTCCAGTGCGTGTTGGCCTACACCAGGGTGCCCCTTGTCCCCAATTCTGTTTCTGTTGTTCATGGAAAGGATCTTAAGGTGTCTTAATTGAGAGGCGGGTGATAAGTATGTTTATAGGTATCTTTAACTCTGTTCATATGTGTGAAAACTTGTGGCTTTGTTTAGGTGAAGAGAACACAGCTGTAGATTCTACTGAGCAGAAGGTTAAAGATGAAATGAAAGCTTCAGAGCGTAGTAGATCAGCTAAGGTTGTTGCTTCAAGCACGTGGTGGTCAGTAGAAAAGAATATCGACTGTGGTATGTGGGGGTGTGACTTAACTGTGTATAACTTGTAGGGGTGAGAGATATTGCCAAAAAATTATATCATAATATATATTTTTTAAATACCTCGATAACGATATCACAGATGATATTCCACATTTTCTGCTTTTTTATTAGATTTGGCCAAACAAATATGTAACTTCAAAATAGAGTCGTTTTTTTAAACTTTCCTTTATAAATAGTCACCAGAATAAAAAAATATATTCATATATATAAATATATACAAAATCACATAATATGTTTAGTGCATCAAAGAAAATATAAAATAGATAAATATAAACTAATTTCGGCCAATAAAAATCTGTCTGAAATCAGCTACAAACAGTAAATATTTCAATACACAAATGAAACAAACTGCTGTGGTTCAACAGATCATTAGCTTTACAAGATGTTCAGAAAATGTGCCTAACCAGGTAACAGCAGGTACAGGAGCTGCAGCAGCTAACAAAAACTAAAGAAACTAATTATATCCTTCCCTTATCACAAATATTAGCCAATTCCGTGAAATTCTGTCTAGTCCAGACTGTGGATCAGCTAATCAACTTCTACTTTGTTTTAATGATGGTTGGCAAACAACTATAGAAAGCATTGCTGCAACCTGGAAAGGAGTGTGGACCACATGGCACTTCGCACTTTACAGGTCAGGCCCAGTTAAATGATGTCATCATTTGATATTGCAATATTAATTTTTTTCCCACCGGTGTCAAAAAAAAATCCACTGGTATTACCAAAGACAAGACGATATGGCACACCCCTAATAACATGTCTCAAGGTCTTATTCTGTGAGAAACAAACCAGGGTATTAATATGCTGCTATGTCTCACTTCTTGCATGCAAGAATAAATTGCATGTGCAAGTGTCTCAACCATCTTTGTTTAAAGTTAAGCTGTTCTTGCAGCTGCCAATTCAGGTCTTATCATATAATTTGCACATTTAGCTCTGTTGAGTTTTATTTTTCTCCATCTCTCTTAGATGATGCAGAAGTTGGTATTAGCTTCACTAAAGTGTCATTTATCACTAAGAAATCTTACCTACCCTACCTTGAATAAGCCTATATATAAAAGAAGTTGTCACAATTAAATGAGATCATTCTAAACTTACGACACAAAACACAGTCCATGACTTGTGAAACCTTTATTCTATCTGTGAAAGCAAAAGGGATTCAAAGTAATTTAAAAATGTTATGAAATTAGTATTCACATAGAAAAGAGATTTGACAAAACAAATTGTTTAATATATTGTGTATTTAGTTAGGAATTATCACATATATTTACATAACTGAACTGGAATATTAATCTGTTTCATTGCTTAATTTCATGATTTAACAATAATAATGATTTAACAATATTAATTATTTAACAATAATAATGTTTTATTTGAAAAATAATATAAGAATATAATGTGTTTTTAAGGTGAAATATTCAGTTGCTGTTCTTAATGGTGAAAATAATATACTGTAATAATAATAATGACCTTACAGCTGAATAAAAGGGTTTTTACAAGTCAGTGAACTTTGGTATATGAATTTTCCCAGATCTTTTTTGATACCTCAATTTTTAACTCAGCGTTATTAAAAGTTCTTTTCACATTGCAGAAGAAACCTTTAGGTATGACCTGTTTTCTAACATATAAGAAAGTTAGGGCAGTGTGTAGAAACGACCTGCTGTGCCAGGATGAGGTAGGAAGTCTTATACAGATGCAGCTCATCTTCATCAGGATGCTGAGCAGGAGTTTGCAGAGCCAGATCCTTCAGTCTAACATGTTTTGCTAAGCTGGATTCCTTTCAGCTCCACTGACACAGCTATGCACGTCAAAGGTAAGATCAAATTTGCTTAGAGAACATAACTGAATGTTTTAGTGCAAAAACAAAATGGATTACATTTAATGGTTAACAGCTATAAAAAGGCACTTTCTCCGGTTTATTTAGTCTCTGGTGTGGAAACATGTATTTTAGATTTCATCGTAGGTTTCAATATATTAGTTAACGCAGAGCAGAATTCAGGCCTGAACTTTGGCTTTCATCCAAATACGCAGAGGGACAACCGCTCCCTCCCCCAGCTGGAACAATGGCAGCACCGAGGATAATACATCCAGCACAGGTAACATAAATCAAGCATACGTTCATGGTTACTACCACAAGACGGGGTGACAGAGTCAAACAGCTGAGAATCTACAAGTTTCTTACCTGTACTGAGCTGCGGCGCCATGTGTAAATCCGAAATAATTGCCGGTAGCCATTTTGGCATCTTCACCAAGCCGGCTGGGCACTGCAGAGGACAGACACAGCAGGCTCTGATGAGCGCTTCAAGGACTAGCCATTAGCCTGTTTACTCATGATGCTCAGTAGCTTTTAAACATCCATAGGTCAGAACAAATCACCAAAAATAATGTCCAAGCTTCTAATGATACTCACCATAGGTGAAGGAGACCACTGGACATATAGGAATCATTGGTTTTTTTTAGTGTTGTAACGATGCCTCACTAGTACACCAGCCTCTTCATATTACATGTCGTACCCGGAAATGCTGCTTTCGCGCATGCGCCTCAATAAGGTAGGGTGCGGTCTAGCGCCTGATCCTGCACCAGTAACGGTTTAGTTAATCCGGACCACCAGTGGCATTTTCATTCACACAACAATGAAGACGATGGAGAGAAAATGAACAAAAGTAGTGTGCTGTTTGGACCTACATTTATCCTCTCCATCATTCACATTTTTGGTCCAGTGATTGGTCACCAAACTGGTTTGACCTGAACACCATAGACAGTCTACAGATTATAGGGCGCTTTGGTAAAGTAACACACTTAAAAATTAACAGCAATAATTTGGGTTATTTAACCTGTCATAAGAGAAAAAAATGTGGATTAATTTTTCAAAGTCATAATTTCACCATGTTATTCGTTCATTTATAAATGTCACACTTTAGAAAGCTAAATATTTAGTTTCAAACCAAACATTTAGTTAGCAAGTTATATATTTAGTATGAAGCTAAATATTTATTGAGCAAGCTAAATATTTAGTTTACTACCTAAATATTTAACTCTAAACTAACTGTTTAGATAGCAAGCTAAATATTTAGCTAACTCAGAGCTTTTAGTTTGGAGTTAAATATTTAGCTTGCTAACTAAATATTTAGTTTGAAGCTAAATATTTAGTTTGCAAGCTAGATCTATTTAGTCTACCAATTAAATATTTAGCTTCAAAATAAATACTTAGCTTCAAACTAAATAATTAGTTTGGAGCTAAGTTTAAACTGGAGCTAAATAGTTGGTAAATATTTATTACTGATAAATATTATCATTGATAAACTAAATATTTAGCTTACTAATTAAATATTTAGTTGTAAATGAATGAATAACATGTTGAAAATTGACTTTAAAAAATGAACCTCTTTTTTGTCTTCTTATGAAAGGCTAAATAACTTAAATAAATGCTGTTAATTTTTAATTAAATTTTCTGAGAAACTGAATAAAATTTTATTTTCTGGTTTTGTATCAAATTGTATGTAAGAGTATTTTCCATTTCTGCAGTGGTTATATAAAATGTTTTAATTGGATATCAATGAACAACAAAATTAACTTTGACATTGTTGTTGTCCAACTGCTGTTGTTGGTCTTTGATTCCTAAAAAAGATCAAATCTCTTTATTTTAAATATACATGAAACACAATGACTTAAGGCCAATTCATACTCTGCAAGAACAGAGACATTTGTTTATTTACTTGAGATGTCTGTGACATTTCTTGCTTCATATCAATTAAAGAGAAGAACTCTTGGTTGCCCATAGGACATACCTACTGTAGCATTTGTATATAATAGTTGTTGGAAGCCACACAAAAACCTTCTGCCCAGATCAATCAATAACAAGCTACCAGAACTGAATGCTGTCATTTTGTTCTTGCGGAGGGAGCAAAGTTCTCTGTTCTGGCAAATAATATCCAAGCCTCTATTGTTGTACTTTGTGAGATCTGCGACCCACATGATTAGAGAGGTCACACACACAATGACCTCCACATTCATAATGACAAGTACACTGATTGTAAACATGGATTACAGGCTTAACCAAAGCAATTTACACTCCATTCCAATTGGTGGCAGTATTGCATCAAGACGTTTCTTGCCATCCGAATGTCCCGGCTTCCACCGCTGCTTCTGTCGGATGTTATGAAAGCTAGCAGGCTGAGTGTAGCAGTGTGAGTGAGTTCAGCGGCTCAGACACCACAAAGTGACCGTTCAGGATGAGCGGGATGCGGACTATCCTGACCTCCACCGCGGCGATCGCTGCCATGGGGCTCGGCTATGGAATGTGGTCTGTGATATCTCCAGGAGAAGAAAGGAGGAACGAGATGCTAAAGGTGATTTCATGTAAACACAACCTTGACTGTCTCCAGCTGTTGCGCTGGAGTTCCTGTTTCAGTCTCATATGGAAAGAAAAGATCTCCAGGTTGATTTACAAAAACAATAACAGGCACAACTTCCCCAGCCAGGGCCGAATCTAGAGCAATATCCATGAGGTGGCAAGGGGGGAACAGGAGATTTTGTGGGGGCACCTTACGGTCAAAATATGTGTGCTGATATATTCACACAATAAGTCACAGAAATAACCACTAATCACTTGGAAATCCCCCCAAATTAAGATGAATTTTCATCTGTCATCCATTTTACTGAGCCTACTATTATTTAGTCTAAGCAGTGTGTACTGCAGTTTACTTAGAAGGCAGATTGGGCTAATTTCATTATTATTTGGATACCTGAATGGTGACACTGCAGTTTCCCTGTTGCTCAGGCCAACAAAGTTTTCTTCATGGTCCAGCCCATGCTTCTTAGGAGTGCATAGGAGTTGTAAAATAATAATAAAAAACATCCTTAATTTTTAATTTATAAACTTATATTGTTATGACAAAACATTAAAACAATCCTGTTTTAGTCTACACTGTTGTAGTTTTGGTCAGCAAACTTTCATGGAGATGAGAAAAAGGCTCCTTTATCCCATCCTGAAGTGTTGTGTGGAAGGGGTTTTTTGCTATCTCTCCGAGCCAATTAGAAAATGAGTAAAAAATATTCCTAAATAACATTAGATTAGGAGAGTCATTAAAATTGATTTTTTTTCCAGCAACTCTTTGAAATTACTAGGTCACATGTTTTGACAGCTATGGGGTGGGTGAAAATCAATGCTTAGACTAAAAACTATTCCTAAAAAATGGAAAAGGGTGCTGTTTGGTTCATATGACCATGAAGAAGTTAGTTTTTAAAATGCAGGCAATCCAAACAGAGTGACATAAATTGAATGCTATATTGTTTTGCTAGGCTGGACTATAAAGACATGCTAATTTTATGTGATTTTGATATATCTCTTATTTGATGGCATATTTACAGAAAATTATGGAGTTGTTTTTAATAGTTTCTAAGCTGACAGTGAAACAACACAATGTAACATTTGAATTTGGCACAGGGACTCGACACAGTAGGTTGCGGCTGATTTTTGTTGGCCAAAATTAGTTTATATTTATCTATTTTATATTTTCTTTGAAATACTAAACATATTGTGTGATTTTATATTTATATATGAATATATTTTTTTATTCTGGTGACTGTTTATAAAGGAAAGTAAAAAAAACGACTATTTTGAAGTTATATATTTGGCCAAATCCAATAAAAAAAATAAATAAAAAAGAAAATGTGGAATATCATCTGTGATATTGTTAGAGGTATTTTAAAAAAAAAAAAAAATCATATGATTTTTTTTGGCAATATCGCCCACCCCTACTCATATATTCACTGGAAATGTATAGTGAATGTCTGGACATAGACAAGCTGTTCTGGCATATGTGGAACCTTAACACATGAGCTATATTTGTATATCATGATAATCCCCACAGATCAGACATACTGCCACTAATGTTACATGGTCATGATATAATGTTACTTAGTCCAGGTTGTACCGCTACATATCATTTTGTTGTGCCCATAAGTGTACATACCTGGGCAAGATTTCAGATTTTTTTTTTGGTCCAATTTTTTGAGAACATGAATAATGACATTCTGTCACTTGTTAGTGGTTGTATGAAGTTATTTTTGTTTGCTCCTGTTTGAATTGTAATGACAACAGAAAGTCCCTAAATGTTTACAAAACCCAGGTCCTGTTACTGTGAATGATCCTCTTCAGCGTTTATGACAGCTTGCAGTATTTTGTAGTATTTATACATAATTTACTCTCTTAGATAGTAAATCTGTCCATTCTTCTTGCCCTCAGTTCCTGTAAATTCTTGAACTGTCTAGCTTACCTGCATGAGAGAGTTCCCAAAGTGGCTTAATGATGCTGAGGCCAGGAGACTGAGATGACCACTCCAGAACCTTCACCTTTTCCTGCTGTAGCTAACGATAGGTCGAATTGACCTTGTGTTATGCGTAGGGATGCACGATAATTTAAAAAAAAAAAAAAAAAAAAAAAAACAAACCCATACAGATAACAGATAGTTTTCTCATTCCAAAGGCTGATAACCAACAATAACTGATAACATACCTGGAAATAAGAAAGACGAGTGAGCAAAAATGTAAGGCTGTGACATCAATACTCTAAACAAGAACAAAAACAGATGACTCTTTAAAATTTTGAAATAAAAGACTATTAAGCCAACATTTGCCAAAATATATCAACAGAAACCATATCGCAAATGAACATCTGTATAAATAAGGTGCATTTCTTATTGATGTAAACAAAAAAACAACAAAAAAAAAAACAAAAACAAACAAACAAACAAAACGTATACTCATGGTCTCTAGAGCTGTTCAGGGATTTAAAATAAAAACAAAGTGAAAAAAAAACTGCATTCCACGAATTCAAAATAGAAAATGCTCTGACACAAGTTGGATTCAAAGTACAGTCATTTATATTACAAATGTATAATTACGGATATTATTTATAACCCTTATATCCATGGTGAAGATTATGTGACTAAGACCAGTAGGGGGCAGCATTATGCTAAGCCAGCCTAAAGGGTGGCGGAAATTATTAGTAGAAGAAGCTTATGTTGCTGTCAATCAAAGCATAAATGTATTTGACTATCAAATTATAAGAATGACTTCATAATTTCTTGATATTGGCTGATAATTATTGGGCAGATTATTATCGTGCACCCCTACTTAAGGGTCATTTTCATGTTGAGCATTCCATATGCAGCTTCTGAGGTGATAAGTGCAAATTTTCCTTCCATACTTTCTGATAACATGCTGCATTCTTTTGTCATTAGTTTTGACCATGTGCCTTTGTAGCTCAGATACTCCTAAATCATCAGCAATCTGTGTTTCACAGTAGCAATGGTGTACTTCTTACCTTGGGGCTAAATGTCTTCTCTCCAAATGTAGCAATGATGGTTGTGGCTGTATAATTTAGTTTTAGTCTAATCTCTCTTAAAAAAAAAAAAAAAAAAAAAAAAAAAAAAATTGTTTCAGAAGTTTAGAGGCTTGTCTTTGTGCTGTTTGTCATACAAACAGCTTTCCTCTGACATCTCGTTATTGTGGCCCATTTTCTCCAAGTCCCTCCTTATTTAACATCTTGAAAAAGCTATGCTGCTTTTTATTGTGGTATAAGCAAATCAAATACAGGTGTTAAGATAAAGTGAAAATACAGAAAAACAAAATGAAATGTGCAGGGGGATAAAGTCCAGTGCAGTCCTTTAGGTATTTGTAGCACAAAGTGTTTTTTGTTGATATGGTAGAGGAAGAGAAAGAAAACAAAGTAAAGTGATAATAATAAAGCATTATATAATAAAAGAAAATATATACAATATATATACATAAGTCCTTAATTAAATTGCTGATCATAATAAACAACACTAATACTAATTAATAATAATAATAATAATAATAATAATAATAATAATAACAATATTAGCAATATTAAGATGACACTGTCTGTCCCTGAGTGGGCCACCAAAGGAGCAGAGGGCGCAGTGCAGTTATTCCAGGCCATGACCCAACCAATTCTCTTGTCCAGAGGCACCCATTCAGAGGACCCTATCCTGATGTTCTTCCAACACCCACCCACTCTCCAGAGGCCAACCTTCAGCCACCAGCCCCAAAGGATGATATACTCAGACTAATATTATTATTACTACTACTACTACTACTAGTAGTAGTAGTAGTAGTAGTAGTAGTAGTAGTAGTAATAATAGTAGTAATAATAATAGATAAACAAAAACAAATTGAAAATAATGACTGAGTGCAAGAATTTACAGTAGATACAGTACATACAATACATTTACAGAAAATACTGGGAATGTGTGTGTGAGATTAGTCAGTATCCAAAAACTGATTCAGAAAAACAAAGTAATTTAATTAACTGGTTGATAACAAAGGTCAGTAAAAGATATATGGGTGAATATGGCTTTATTTAATCAATGTAGATATTTTAATTTTAGTTTTTTTGGAATGCATGCAGCATTGCTCCCAGATGTTACATTTATTTTGAGGAATTCTAAAAATGGGTTCCAAATATTGATAAAGACAGCTATATTATCTTTTTACATAAAAGTGATGCTTTCAAGATGTATATATTCAGTAAGAAGGTTTGTCGAGATGTTAATATGTAGCAATTTCTTTGATTTCCAGTTAAGAAGAATTGTTTTCTTGGCAATAGTTAGAGAAACAAGAAGTGGATCTATGCTTTTATCTGGAAAATTTTCAACTTCAATGTGATTGCCACATAAACAGAGGGTTGGTCAAGCGGAGACTGTGCAGCTCAAAATGGTTGAGAGTTTTTCAGTTGTTGATATCCAGAATAGGTAAACAGGTGTGCAGATCCAAGTGGCATAAAAATAATAACTGTTGATGCTGCTCAAGGTGCATTGTGTACAAATGTCTAATTGGCAAAATCAATTTGAAACATTTTTAAGTGACGTGGGATCTGTGAATTATTTTATACTGTATGAGTTGTAAATTTGTGTTACTGGTGGCAGAAAACATGTTACAGATTTTGATCCAGAAGTAAGAGTTGGTAGAGAAAGCCAGATCAGTTTCCCATTTATGTACTTGAATTGCTGTTATATGTAAGGATGTAAGGTGCATATTAATTTATACAGTCTGGATATAAGGTTTCCCCTAGTATCAGTAATTTTTATTAATTCATTTAATAATTTAACTACGCTGCTTTTTTACAGAGTTCTGTATGTCATCTAAAGTTGTTAGTGGCTGACATTTTTGTTGGTCTTCCTGACTGTGGCTTGGTTTCATCAAAACTCATCATTTTCCATATCTTAGAGTTTGAACAATACTTGCTGGCAACCCCGTTTCCTTGGATATATTTTTCCTGTTTTTTAGGTTACTTTCTTCTGCAGAGCCTTTCATTTTCCTTCAGCTGTCCTCATGACTCAGAATCTAGCATCACTAGTTCTAACATAGGGGTCTGTCAGAAGCCCAGAAATTCACTGATGCTTTATATATGCACACACGCACACATATATATTACATGTTTCTCTCTTCACAAGAACTTTGCATTGACTTGCATTCAGTTTTCATTGACTCGTGTAGCCTAACCCTTACCCTAAACCTAACCCTAACCTAAACTCAATGTTACTTTAGTCCTAAACATAACCTCTAACCCTAAAACAGCCAGTGTGCCAGAAAATGTAGTCAAAGTAAATGGCATCATGAAAAAAAAAAAAAAGAGGCTGCAACAAGATTGTTTATGACAACAGGTGGTCTTGTTCTTGGTCAAACTGGATTTTTCAGCACCACAAGGACCCAAATACACAGCTAAGGTGGTGATGAAATTTTTACCTGACAAAAATATTGCATTTTTTGTGGGTCAACCAGAGTCCCGACTTTAAAGCTGCAGTATGTAACTTTTACAAAAATATGTTTTGTTTTTCATATTTGTTAAAACTGTCACCATGTCGTGACAGCATGGTACAAGCCAGATAAACAGTAAAAAGATCAAGCTCCTCCACTTCCTCCCTGAAATACTATTGCCATCTGAAGAACTGCACCTCACCTGGTCAAAAACATCCAAGCAGAGCCAGGAGGAGTGTCTTAGTGCTGTCAGTCACCCTGGCGTACACGCCACTAATGGTGGAGAAACAAATTACCACTGCAGGAAAACTGTTTATCTGCCGTCATTGGTGGCCATGATAACTAGCCTTAGCATTCTTGGCAGGCTATATTGTGGTGAATCAACTGTAGCGTAGCATAGAGCAAGGGGGAGTGTGTGAGCGGCACATACAGGAGGGTAATTGACAGCGCTAAAACCCTCCTCCTGGCTCTGATTGGTTGTTTCTGGCTGAGTGGTTTCTGCAGTTAGTACTGGGAGAAATGGGAGAAGGCAAAGGAACTTGATTTTTTTTAAACTGTCTTACTTTTTTTATCTGTCTTATACTGTGACGACATAATAATTTTTACAAATATGTAAAAAAAACATTTTTTATAAAAGTTACATACTGCAGCTTTAATCAGAAAAATGCGATGGAAGCCAGTTGCTTTATTTGCATGCAGTGAAGACAGCTCTTCCATCACTTTTCCCTCAGTTGCAAAACCCAAACTGAACATATCAACAACCAGTCCTTTCGTGCAATAAACTCTTTTAGAAAAGACAGATCATTTTCCTGTTCTAGGTAAAAGCTATGGAGGTAGATATATTTCAAAACATCCGTACTTGTATTTTGGATGCGATGATCTGTGCATTGCGATGTGAGAAGTTGCAAATCAAAAAGTTGAACTTGTACAGCTAAATGTGTACTTGTAACAAATAGTCACATACATGTAAAACCAATTTGAGCTTGTGAGTAAAATTCTCACCTGCGAAAAAAATTTCCACACAAACAAGCTCTGACTGTGAAGTTATAGAAAAATAAATTACAAATGACATTTGCGTTTACATGTTTCAACTTTCCAAATACAAAATTGAAACATGTAAGACAACTTCTCGAATCTGTTGCTACGCACGCTCAACTCTCGTCTTTGCAAGTGCACAATTCTCGTCTCGCACATGTGACTTTTGAAACATTTCTTGCGGTTGTATCAAAACTCACTTGTATCCGTCGCAAAGCAGGTAAGGGGGAGTTGGGCGGAGGGAATGGGGTTGTCAGGGCAATGGAGTCAACCAATCACAATAGCAGTCTGGTTCTCTGCTCCACCGTCGTTTCTGCACAGTTCTCTGTCTGACAACAAGCCGCGGTAAGTTCGTTGTTAAACTCTTTATAAGCCCTTTTCAGCTTATTATGTTTTTAATGAACAGATTAACAAACATCAACAGATCGTTCCTCTGCTTATCATGAGAACTTTAGGGTGAAAGTAAAAGTGTGCCGTTAGGCTAACGTTAATCGGCAAGTCTTGCTGAGCTACAGTAGTTAATTCAGTTAGCAGTAGCTACTCCAGACCAGAACGCTGCCAAAGCTAAAAAATAACCAAACACTAGCCTGGAATAATAACCATTGTTAATTTTTTATGTTAGTTATTTATTTTACAGCTATTTTAAGGAAGCAGAACAAACATTTTTATTCCATATGGGGGCTTTGGAGGGGGAGATCTTTGAAATATCTCAGATTTGTGCGAACAGCTGTTTTTATAATTATCTGTTGACTACAGTACTTTAGATTTTTAAGTCCAGCTCTTAACCTAAAATGTCTGATATTTTACAGAGATTGGGACTGTAAAATTTGTACTAAATCTGGATCTGGCTTTATAGATGTTTCAGTAATAGTGCAGCTTTTCATGATTTACAAAGAAGTGAATAGATGGCACCTTGGAGAACCTTAGTTATATATCTGTTTTTCCTTTATATTTCAGGTGCAGTTTAAGATGTTTAGCTAGAGGACAGACACAAAACATGGAGGAATCTTCTCAGCTGCACTGGAAGATCTTCTGAACAGCTGTAAAGAAATATGAACAGAAGTAGCTGTTCTCCTGGAGTGAACCCACCTGTAGAACCAGGAACAAGTAGCTCTGCAGAGGCTCAGGTTGCCTGTTGGACAGAAAAAAATATCTGCAGGAGAGTATGGATGTATGAGAAGGGAATTTTGAAGTCCCAATGCAGTGTTTTGCGTATGGACCCTTGTCATTTTATTATTTCACTGTTTAGAACCTGCAACACACTGGACCAATCCAGAAACAACAACTTTAAGGCTTGTGAGATGAGCCTTTAGTTCACATAATAATTAAAACTCTGATCTTGAAAATAATCTTAAAATGGAAGCAGAAACATAACAGCTTTTGTTTCACTTTAGGGGTGATGATGGTTAGAATTCATTGTTTGCAGATTAGTTGGAATACCTCAATATGGTTTTCCAAATAAAACAAAACAAACATAACATTCATTTCATAGTTTACGTTGTTGCTCTTGGGGTCTGAGTGCTGCAAGGTTACTACCCTTCTCACCCTTGTAACATCATATGCAAACATACAGGTAATTGTTGGAGGTCAACTTTTTGACCTTCAACCTTTATTTTTCTTAATGCAACCTGTCTCCTTTGATGCCACATACAACCCTGATTTAATCAAATCAATCAAGCAATTAGCATACCATCTCAAGATATCCTTTTTTAGAGCAAAGCTGCCCTGGCACATGAAGGCATGTAGCTTCTCCATGTAGTTTTCCTGAAAGGCCATGACAGGACACTAGGAAAAA
The DNA here is from genome assembly GCA_014839685.1 of Anableps anableps. Classification (NCBI taxonomy): domain Eukaryota; kingdom Metazoa; phylum Chordata; class Actinopteri; order Cyprinodontiformes; family Anablepidae; genus Anableps; species Anableps anableps. The sequence continues at coordinate 4,704,718 of CM026066.1, read as the reverse complement.
AAAACAAAAAACATTTTACTCACTTGTATCTTTTCAAGTGCTGGAGCAAATGGGCCAATTATTCTCAGGAGTGTCATAAGGTAAGCTTTTTATTGTATAACAATAACTGTAGCAGAACATGTAGCTTATTTTATAGACCTAAATGAATTTGTTTTGAAATATACACTGCTCAAAAAAATAAAGGGAACACCTAAACAAAACAATGTAACTCCAAATCAGTCACACCTTTGTGGAATCAGTGTCACCAGTTAGGTAGTAACACTTATGTGCAAATGGAACATACAACAGGTGGAAATGAGAGGCAATTAGCAAGACAACCCCTATAAAAGAGTGATTCTGCAGGTGGTGACCACAGATCATTTATTTGTTCTTGTCTTTTCTGGTTGAACTTTTAGTCACTTTTTCATTTAGTCAACGCTGTCATGCATAGAGGCATCATGAGGCGTTTTTACAGCCCACTGAAGTTGCTCAAATAGTGCAGCTAATCCAAGACAAAACATCAATGTGAGCTGTGGCAAGAAGATTTGCTGAGTCTCTCAGCACAGTGTCCTGAGCGTGGAATAGGTACCAGGAGATAGGCCAGTACACCAAGAGACATGGAGGGACATAGGAGGACTACAACCCAGCAGCAGGACTGCTAGTTGGGCCCCACAAAATGACCTCCAGTAGGCCACTAATGTGCATGTTTCTACTCAAACTGTCAGAAACAGACTCCATGAGGAGGAGGGTGGTATGAGGGCCCGACGTCCACATATAGGGCCTGTGCTTACAGTCCAACACCATGCAGGACGATTGGCATTTGTTAGGGAACACCAAAGTTGGCAGATTTGCCATTGGCGACCTGTGCTCTTCACCGAGGTTATACACGGATGAAAGCAGGTTCATACTGAGCAAACGTGATAGACGTGGCAGAGTCTGGAGACACCGTGGAGAACGTTATGCTCCCTGCAACATCCTCCAGCATGACCGGTTTGATGGTGGGTCAGTCATGGTGTGGGGAGGCATTTCTTTAGATGGGCGCACAGCCCTCCATATGCTAGCCAGAGGTGCCCTGACTGCCATAAGGTACCGGGATGAGATCCTCAGACCCATTGTGAGACCATATGCTGGTGTAGTAAGCCCCGGGTTCCTTCTTATACATGAAAATGCTAGGTTTCATGTGGCTGAAGTGTGTCAGCAGTTCCTGCATGATGAGGGCATTGATGTTATGGACTGGCCTGCCTGTTCCCCAGATCTGAATCCAATTGAGCACATGTGGGACATTGTGTTTTGGTCAATCCACCAACGTCACGTCGCACCACAGACTGTTCAGGAGCTAACTGATGCTCTAATCCAGGTCTGGGAAGAGATCCCTCAGGAGAACATCCACCGTCTCATCAAGAGCATGCCCAGGCGTTGTCGAGAGGTTATACAGGCACTTGAAGGCCACACACACTACTGAGCCTCATTTAGACTTGTCTTGAGGAATATTCACTGACTTTGAATCAGCCTGTCATGTTATTTTCCACTTTCATATTGAGTATGAATCCAAATCCAGATCTTCATGATGTAATAATTTTGTTTTACATTGATAATTTTTGTTATTTTCTTCTCAGTCAATTCCACTGTTAATAATAAAGTTTCTCAATGAGAATGTTTAAGTAATTGAGATCTAGGATGTGTTATTTTAGTGTTCCATTTAATTTTGTGAGCAGTGTATTTTACAGAATCTAAACATTCCAAAAACTGAAAGAGAAAGCAGTGGTTCTTTTATCCAGCAAGCTTGAATACTGTATCAGGTGTCAGAGCTCCATAGGCCATTCAAATCAAGGCCAGGTTTTCAGTTGTGGATCCACTGGGATCGATAGATCTTGGTGCAACATGTCATTTTGCTCTCTTACAGTACAAACCACAACTACACACATAGAACCACACAGACACAGGTTATATGATGGTTCATCTTCTTCCGTTTTTTTTACTTGGAACACATAAACCGGTGGCCTGGACCCTCTGCTAGTTATAAAATGCATAATGCACAGATTTACACATTTAGGTTCAAACATAATACTGCAGTTTATCAAAGCTTCAGAACACCCACAGCAATCACTATGCTATGCACTATGCTTATTAAAAAAATATTTTCGAGACACATACAGAACTTTCATTTAATCTCATGTTTGAAGGAAAGACAAGCAACTCTGTGCTAAAGATTTGACATTTACAAAGACATTAAAGGGAATCTGGAATTGTGAGGGAGACACCCTGTCTATTTGTAAGACGAGGGCTAAACTTTCCTCTTTGATAAAGCTCAGGACAGGTTTTCCTGAGGTATCTCTGTAGTTATGCTGCTATAGACTTAGGCTGCTGGAGGACATAATGACCACTTCTCACTCTCCTACATTCTCCTCTCCAATTTTGCAATATTTGAGCTTTTACTTTATGTTGTGTTTTTTTTCCTCCTTCTCTTCATAGAGATACACCTGGTGTGGCGTTTTTAGATGTGACACCATCCTGGAGGGCAGGGGGCATCTGCTGAACTACTGCTGCCAACAACTTGACATTCTCCTTCTGTAGATGATGCACTTGGCCCTGTCCTTCAGGGTTTAACCATGTCTCCTAGACAAAACTGTTGGCTGAGCTTTTGTTGCAGAATGTGCTCTCTTTCTTTCTGTAAGAGTTAAAACTGGTTCAGAGAGCCAATAAACTACTGCCATTAACTTAGAACATAGAAAGTAATGCTACATCAGTGCTTCACTTCTTCTTTGCGTCTGCTCTGTCTTATCAAACCCCCGTCGCAGCAGATAGCCATTCACTCCGAGTCAGGTTCTGGTTCTGCTGGAGGTTTCTTCCTGTTAAAGGGGAGTTTTTTTTCCTCTCCACTGTCGCTGTAAAGTCAGCAACACAACACAGGTGATTGTCTACTGTCTCTACGTGCTCATCCAGGAGTGAATGCTGCAAGTCAATGACTTGATGCAATCTGCTGGGTTTCCTTGGACAACTTTTTTTCAACCAGTTTGAACAATAAAATGAACTTGACTTAATTGTTTAATGAGGATCAATTGGGATGAAATGATTGAACTGCAAAGTGTCTTGAGATTACATGTATGGTAAAGTGACACTAAAGAAACCAACTGAATTGAATTAAGAACTGAATTGATGTAATACACCAAATCATAAGTTCATATACTGCTCTGAATTGTTTTCTTCATAATTACCTTTAATTTGGAAATCAAATCTGATGTTTGATTTTAAGGCAGTCTAACTAGATAAAAACTGGAACCCACTGAAGATTTATGTATCTTTACATGAGTTCATGTTGCATTTTACTCATTAACATGAAGAATCAGTGAGGACTTCTCCCACGAAAGGATGACTAGATGTATTTTGCTTTTATTTTTTTTTGTTCTCACATACATTTTCAGTGCTTGTTCTTTATTGTAAACCAATTCTAAACTTTATATTTTCAATCTATAGTATGTAATATATTGGACGTTTGTGTAAAGTCTTGTTTTTTTTATCCATGTTGGACGTTATGTAATTTTCCTGCTTGGTTTTTGACATGCATTTGTATCTTGGTATTCATATCATACTTATGATGTGGAGTTTGAGTGCTGTTAATATTTTTTTCTGAGTTCTATTTGTAAACTATTCAAGACCATAAAAGTACTTTTGATGCAATAGTTTGTCTGTTTTATATACCTGAATTTATTTAACTGAGTGCAGAATTTGTATTTTGGAAGATTTCTTTCATGATTATACACTGCTCACAAAATTAAAGGGAACAGTAAAATAATACATCGTAGATCTCGATTAAATATTCTTATTGAAAAACTTTAACACAGTGGAATTGATTGAGAAGAAAATAACAAAAATCATCAATCTAAATCAAAATTATTACACCATGGCATTTGAAACATGGCTGTTTCAAATGCCCTTCTGCATTCTTACTGTGCAACATCACAACCATGTACCATGGTTTGTGTGCAAACAGACAGGAATCAGAGCAGTCCAACGGCCTGGTTCAGCTCTGCAATTGGAAATGTACACTGGAAATGTAGCTTTAATGATTGGGGTATACTTAGCGTAGTCACCAGGTGGCAGTGCAGATCACATCTGTCACGACTGTAGACCTGGATGCAGGTCTGGACAAAAACAGGAAGAAGGCAAATTGCTTGGCGCTATTATATGAAAGAAAATTACAAAAAAAAAAAAAAAAAAAATGTAATTTGTGAGTTATTACAACTGGTTCATATCATTTAAAGCAACAGCTAAATTTACTTCTCTTTTCATTCAGTAACTTGCTTTAGTTAGGTTCACCATTGATTCTGTCTTCTTTATCTGCACAGGTAAACCTGTATTCTGAACAAAAGGCTGGATTATCACTTATCCCTTAATTTGTTGCTGTTTACTTACTACTTCAATATGTAAAGAGAAAAATAAAGTGTGATGTACTGGATCCTTATGTCATGGTGAAATTTAAATAAGGCGAACATTCTGCCTTCTACTGCTGTAGATTCAGATTAGTTACAACCTTAAAAGCATCAGGGCTTTTGTTAAATTAACACTCATAGCAGTCTTAAATTCACTATGAAACAATTTGAGATGAATACCTTTGACCTAAATGATGATGATGATCGTTTTTATTATTTTAAATGATCCTCTTTGAGATAAAGAAACAAAAATAGATCAATTGTTTTAAATATTGATACTCCTTTAACATTGTTTTTGTTTGATCAGTTATTATCAAGTGGCAGTTTTAGCTTCACCCGGTTCAAATTCTGTAAATAAAAAAAAATCTATTAAGCAACTTTTGCTTTCCAGTTATTAATCGGTTAATCAAAAAAATAGTCAACAAATTAGGCCTACACTGTGTTGATATTAAGTGAAGCATAAAGGGCTGAACTTTTCACATGTTGATGTTAGAGGTATTTTTTTAGCTGCAGAGGTATCCTTTGCTACAAATGATCAAGCATACACTAAAGGAATGCTATGTTGTTGCATTTTAGGCAATAAAATGTCTATTTTCTTATTCAAAAAAATAATTGAATTATTTGTTTATTTGTATATTTTAATCTATTTCTAATATTTAATATTAAAAAAGCTTAAATTAAACATTGCACATTGTTCCAATTTTTTTTTATCCAATTGATCGTCAGAATAATCGATAGATTAATCGGTAACTAAAATAATCGTTAGTTGCAGCCCCACTTCAGACACACCAAGTCCCAGTGGTTTAATGACTGTGAACTGTAGACATTTATAAAGTGACATTATAATAATTTCTGGACTGTTTGTAATGGTTTTTAAGTACTTGTGTAAAATGGTAGACTCATGTTTTCTTTCAGTGACCATAAGGCTGCTATACAAAGCTCTGCAGTTTGTATTTTTCCGCTTCCAGGTTGTTTTTCCTTACATTTTACATGCCTTTCTTTTACATTAGCAAAAATTTCTTTGAAGAAGAATATTATATTTCTTTCTGCATAATTGTTTGTTTTTTTTAGTTTTTTTCAAATCAAACAGTTTATCTTGAATGACCTGGATTCATTTTCTGTCCATTACTCAACAGAACCTCCCTGAATCGAATCCAGTGAGGATGGAAGAGACGAGGCAGAGGAATGCCATGCTGATGCAAGTCTTAAAGCAGGCTGCTGAAACCAACGATAACCTTGCAAGAGAATTAGGACCTGGGAAGTAACATACCTCACTCTGTTCATTGTTGGCTGATCATTACTCCCGACATGAAGAGCCATAAATTAAACACATAAACATGGACACTGTTGGAACATATGGAAGCTGTTGTCTAATGTGGAATTCTCTACTTTGCATTGAACTGTTTGATTAAAAATTCTTTAAACTGAATAGCTTCTCATTCTATTTGTCTGTGGTTGCTTTTCCATTTAAATGACCAGCCGTATTTGTATACTTAGATGCCTTATCATATTCCTGTTAATGTGAGCTTCTACTCTATGTCCAAAACAAAAGAATGTTTGTGGTTTTAGTTCTGAGATTGTAACATTTTTACAGTGACTTATAAAACCCATCATTTTCCCTGTTTAGAGTTTTGAGGTGGTGGAAGCATACTCCTGCAGTCACTGGGTGGGGTACGAGCAGTCGACTCAACCATACCACATCCTGCAATCCTGTGATTAAAATAATCCCAATTTGTTACAGCATCTCTTTTCATTGAGGAAAATCACAAAATGTTATTTTTGAACAATTTCGCCAAAATTCTACATTTGAGGATTATTTAAAGATTAAATTTTTAAAACAGGATTATTTTGCTGAGTTTTGTCTAGATGTGACCTTTTTTTTTTTTTTTTTTTTTTCCCCATGTGTCCAGTCTGGCACTGTGGCATTTAGAATTGTTGTTTAAGTGTCAAGGAGAAGCTAAGATTTACTTTTACAAGTGAAGCATTGCAGCTTTTGCTATATGTATGCACACACACACACACACACACACACACACACACACACACACACACACACACACACAGTGAGGCCAAAAAAATATTTCTTCAGCCACTGATTGTGCAAGTTCTCCTACTTAGAAAGATGAGGTCTGTATTTCTCATCATAGGTACACTTCAAATATGAGAGGCAAAATGAGGGGGGAGGGGACCCAGGAAATCACATTGTAGGATTTTTAATGAATTTGTAAATTATGGTGGAAAATAAGTATTTGGTCAATAACAAAAGTTCAACTCAATACTTTATAACATGACCTTTGTTGGCAATGAGAGGTCAAACGTTTCCTGTAAGTCTTCACCAGGTTTGCACACACTGTAGCTAGTATTTTGACTCATTCCTCCATGTAGATCTTCTCTGGAGTAGTGATGTTTTGGGGCTGTCACTGGGCAACACAGAGTTTCAACTCCCTCCACAAATTTTCTATTGGGTTAAGGTCTGGAGACTGGCTAAGCCACTCCAGGACCTTTAAGTGCTTTTTAACAGAGCCACTCCATTGCCCAAGCGGTGTGTTTGGGATCATTATCATGCTGGAAGACCCAGCCACGTTCCATCTTCAAGGCTCTCACTGATGGAAGGAGATTTTGGCTTAAAATCTCACTATACATGGCCCCGTTCATTCTTCCTTTAACACGTATCAGTCATCCTGTCCCCTTTGCAGAAAAACAGCCCCAAAGCTTGATGGTTCCACCCCCGTTTCACAGTAGGTATGGTGTTCTTGAGATGCAACTCGGCATTCTTCTTCCTCCAAATACGACAAGTTGAGTTTTTACCATGAAGTTCTATTTTGGTTTCATCTGACCACATGATATTCTCCCAGTCTTCTTCTGGTTCATCAATATGCTCTCTGGCAAACTTCAGACAGGCCTGAACATGTACTGGCTTAAGCAGGGGACACGCCAGGCACTGCAGGATTTGAATCCTTCTCGGTGTAGTGTGTTACTGATGGTAGCCTTTGTTACTTTGGTCCCAGCTCTCTGCAGGTCATTTATCAGGTCCCTCCGTGTAGTTCTGGGATTTTTGCTCACCCTTCTCATGATTATTTGACCCAACAGGATGAGATCTTGCATAGGGCTCCAGATCGAGGGAGATTATCAGTGGTTTTGTATGTCTTCCATTTTCTTACAATTGCTCCCAAAGTTGATTTATTCACACCAACCTGCTTGCCTATTGTAGATTCACTCTTCCCAGCCTGATGCAGGTCTACAATTTTCTTCCTGGTGTCCTTCAACAGCTCTTTGGTCTTGGTCATGGTTGAGTTTGGAGTCTGACTGTTTGAAACTGTGGACAGGTGTCTTTTATACAGATAACGAGGTCAAACAGGTGCCATTAATACAGGTAACGAGTGGAGGACAGAAGAGCTTCTTAAAGTTGTTACGTCTGTGAGAGCCAGAAATCTTGCTTGTTTGTGGGTGACCAAGCACTTATTTTTCACCATAATTTACAAATAAATTCATTAAAAATCCTACAATGTGATTTCCTGGATTTATTCTCTCATTTTGTCTCTGCTTACATGTCTTGACATTTGTGCAAAACAAAACAAATCCAATGTCTTGTTTTCTCTGGTAGAGCAGCTGACAAACTGTTGAAATTTAGGCAGTGTAGCAGAGAGTGAGGCATAATTTAAATCACCAGATATTGCCACAGATATTGCCAATCCACCTCCTTTATGTTCCCTGCTACTCTTTAAATCTCTGTCTGCCCATATAGCCAGGAAGCCCGGCAGAGAGATGTTGGAGTCGGGGATATGATCCTGCAGCCATGTCTCAGTAAAACACATAATACTGCATTCCTGATACGCTTGCTGAGTACTTGTCAGGGCTTGAAGTTCATCCAACTTGTTAGCTAACGATCTCACATTGCCCATTATGATGGATGGCAGAGATGGTTTGAACTTCCTCCTTCTCTCTCTCCTCTTTGCTCCTGCTCTGCTTTGAATTTCGCCATTTACTGCAGCGGATGTGATATTTACCCATAAGAATAACCATGTCAACTACATCAGAGACAGACTGATATAGATTCTAAAGATTCTCGACATAAATTCTATTTCTATGGTGCTGGAACCAACAGCAGAGCAATGAAGTGTCTTTGACCAATCACAGAAGTTAAAGACTTGCAGACAACTACATGAACCAACATTAGGGGGCAACAGCATCATAAAACTAGAAAATTTCTGAAGAAATTTAAAAGGGGCCTGCCAAAGTGTGAGGCAAGTGTGTTGTGAAAAACCCGTCAGAGGTATCAACATACCATCTTCACTTCTGAACACAGCACGGACGTATCTACAAACTGAGTGTTGAATGGCGTTTGAAGGCGAAACCATGATGACACAGTAAATCCTCAAAAATAGTGTTTTTTTTTTAGGATGTCATCAGCACCTTGCTCCATTGACTTTGTATGGGGTAGTTTTTCACTAATTACGTCGCCATGGTAACTCGAAATGAAAAATTGAGTAATGGCACACATCTCGAGAACGAGCTGGAATTTTTGATATATATATTGTGGGGGTGCACACTACGGTTCAGGCTGCATTAACGGAGAAAGCAGTTTCAAGGTGGAGAGTAATAGGTGTCTCCATGCATTGCATGGGAGGCAGTGCAATGCACTGCTCTCCTATGCATTGCTATGGCAAGCCCCAACAACTGCAAGGTGTACACTACTTTACTGCAGATGAATTGACAAGATCCCAGTGAGTAATAACCACAACAGCAGCTAGAGACATACACATATGCAACATCTACATGTGCATCATCGACATATGCAGCAAACACATATGCAACATCTACATTTGTATCATGTACCTTCTCCATAATGCAGTATTTAATTGCATCTTACTAATCTTACTTACTTATAAAGTATATGATCGGTAATCTTCTTACCTCTTAAAAGAGTGTTCACTGCAAATCCACGAATACACCGAGTGCTGCCAGATTGATGGACAGCTGCTATCCATCGCCATCATCTTTCCTCAATTGCTGGGTTGCAAATGACATGTCGACGCAACGAGATGCAGATTGGAGGCAGGAAGTAAATGCAGTTGTACACAACTCTGTTTCCTTCTGTTGCTTCAGCGTCAAAATGCCTAATTTCTGTGCCATGTACGGTTGTTGCAACCGCTCTAATCGGGAGAAAGATACACGTTTTTCTCATGTTCCGAAAGTAGTGTGTCACAAGGGAATTAATTTAAAAAACCTTACAGAAAAAAGACGACAAAAGCGGATCAACAATCTACGGCTAAAAACAAGAGATGCGGAAATGGACAGTGCAAGAGTTTGCAGCGACCACTTTCTATCAAGTAGGGATGGTATCATTTATTAAATCGTATTTTCATATATTTTATCGGACAATTACTTAGACAGACAAGCATTGTTTTAATGGGGTTTCTCTAGCTCTCTGCAAATGGTTGATAAGAAATGCAGTATGACTCAACATCAACATATAGATACAACTCGAGCATGAATTTGAGTTTACAGAAATTAAATAAATAATTTACAAGTAAGTCCAAGCACATAGAAATAACAGGGGTTAACTCATTGTTAGTGTTAGCGGTAACATGGTTATCACAGGCTAATTACTTAAAATAGCACAACTCACTACACACCCGGGTAGAGACAAGGCGACAGCCATGTACAGCTTCTTTGGATCCTACATGGTTGACCCAACCTGAAACAAAAATGATTGTAGGCTTCGAGGCTTTTGAAAGCTTTCATCTGGCTCGCCATATAATACGAGGTCTGAAGCACCAGATAGTTTATGTCAATCGCCTTCACGCCGAGCAAATCCTCCAGATTATATGAAAAGTCTTTTTTATTAAGACTATGTAAAGGCCAGCTCAGTAAAGTTACCTTTGTTTACTGTAACTGCCACTGAACGTAAACATGAAAAAAACATGAAACATGAAAACATAACCTTTTCATGGTAAACATGAAAAGGTTAACTGCCATACACAGAAAAGGTTAACAGCAAAACTGAAACAAGAATAAAAAGTAACTCAGTTTTAGCTTCAGTTGATAAGGGAACAAGGTTAGTAACTAGGATTGAAGTATTTTGAGGAACTTGAAATATTTATTGATAAAATCTGTGATTGCTTGTATAAATGAATAGAATTGTTCTAATGTAATGAGCTATGCATAACAACGGATGGTGAAAATGATTGTAACTATTGTTATTAGTTCTTGTCTAGCTCTTACGTTGGTTGATGATACAGATGGCTTTTTAAAATCATAATTTAACCATCGGTTCTGGCCTTCTAAATATTGTCTGGATGCTACAGACTATATGGGTCATATACTAAATGTACGCATATTTTTTCGCAATATCCCGTCTGTGCCAGGCCACTTAAGGCATTAATGTACTCGCTGTCATCCAGATTGCTGTGTTTTGAACCAGAGGAAATCACTTCCTGCCCCCCCCATCTGAATTTCATAGATCATCCGGGTCATGTGACTGAAATCTACCAATAAAAGTTAAACAATAAAATGTCAAGTTTGGTTTGGATCCTTGTCTGTTTGTGCAGCCGACCAGGCAGCAGCCTATGATCATTTGAAAGTGAAATCAACTAATCAAAAGTGATATTAGGCTACCAACTGTCTGTTTTTTGACAAGCTTTACAGGAGCACATAGGTTGTTTGACAGTGAGCCGCTTTCTGAAGAGCGTGACATCACTTGCAAAGAGTCAATAATATAAGTGATCATGATCAGGTTTATCAGATCACAATTTTATTTTGTTCCCAATAAAATTTTTGAAAAATAGATTTTATTTGCCCATCAAGAACACCTAAAGGTCTCACTGGAAACTTGAAAAATGTTCCAACTAGCATCAGCCAGTGTGGTTATCTCAGCAATGATGATATCAGCAAAGAACGTGAGTCATTGTTTTACTGTTAAACAAGAAATAATGACAGTTTCCGTGAAGATTTAAAATTAAATCAATGAAAATAATGTATCTTTTCTAATGACGACACATATATATATAATCATTTCCACAGGTTTCCTGGGACGACTGCAAAATCTAAAAAAGGTTTTAAAACAATAAGACACGCTTTGACAAATGGGGATATTAAGAGGTTACAGCTAAAGGAAAATATAATCCATTCCCTAGGCACATTGCACCAAAATTTGGTATTTATTTTATAGAATCTCTAAAAATATGTCAGACAGCTCATGTTGACAGGCATAAAGTACTGCTTCAATTGATCAATAAACAAGGTTTGCAGTTACAGGTAGAAAAAATAATCAATGGTCTCAAAAGTTCTGGAGCCAGAGATCTATTTGGAATAGAAACATGGTTCCTTAAAACTCAAAAACTCTTTTGCTGTACAAGTAACAAACATTTTTCAAATACTCTGTAAATAAAGTGTTTTTCTAAATATAAAAAAAAAAAAATCAGTTTTTACATCAATCCCCAAATCAAGAGAGCCACAATTAGCAATTACAGCTCAATCAATATCCTTACCTGCATGTCAAAAATAGCAGAAAAACTGATTGCAGAATAACTCATACATGATTTAACCAGTAAAGACATATGTGCTCAATCTGTGAGAGGACTTGTCAAACCATTCAACAGATGAATAAAGATGATAGTGGGTGAGTTAGCCCTTTAAGATTTGAGATAAATATTAAAGCTCCAAATGTATGCTGATGATGCTTTTTTGCATGTCCATGCTAAGAAAAACCAAGCTATACAACAATTAACTACTGTCATGAGTAGTGTATACACATGGTTAGAAGCCTCCCATCTTCATCTCAGTGTTTAAAATGTTTCACACTGGATTTTTTTTCAGAGAGGGCAAATGTTGACCCTGACAGCTTGTTTCCAGGAAAAAAGAATGAATACTACTGCTACTAATTCAAATATCTATGTGCAATAACTGGCTTACAACTCAAGCATCATGCTAAAACAAGTGTGTATTGTGACCATTTTTTATGTATTAGAAAGAATTTAATATTACAGTCAGTTTGTACTTTAATACTTTACTTATGTCACAAATGACTTACTGGGCATCAGCCTGTGAAAACATAAAACCCATTAAAATAAAATGCAAATAGGTTTTGCAAATTTTAGCCAGAAAACTTTCCAATCACAGTGATATTTTGAAGAAATATGGACAGTTAAACTGCCAACAAAAAGTTAGACAAACTGATTGTATTTTAATATAGAAAATCTTTTGTTGCCCACCCCCATTGCAGAATATGTTTAAGAAAACAGAAACAGGTCAATTAGACTGGGCCCCACAACCAAACATGGAGAAGCAGCAGTCAGTTTTATGATCCTCTAATCTGGAATAAACTTCCAGAAAACTGCAAAGGTGCTGAGTTCCTTTAAATCAAAGCTAAAAACTTGTTTGTTTAGAGTTGCTTTTAATTAATAATAACTGGAACATAGATTAATTCTGGTCTGGATTACAACTTTTATTACCTCTCCTTATTTTGCCACTGTAATGTGATGTTTCTTTTTTGTTTGTTTATTGTGTTTATGTTTTTATTATGCAAAGCATTTTGAACTGGCTTTTTGCTGAAATGTGCCATACAGGTAAACTTGACTTGTAGGACAAAATTTATTCTCACATGAAGCATCTTAGACATGGAACTTTTTACCAAATAAAATGCATAAACTTCCAAATGTCAGAACCTGGGTTGTTTTGGGGTTTGATTCTTCTGATTCTAGTTTTGATTATTGTCTTGTGTTCCTTAGTTTCTTATTTTGATTAGATCAGCCTTTTTTCTGTCTTACTTTAGTCATTCTTAGTTATTCTAGTTTATTACGTTAATCTATTCCTTGTCTCTAGTTATTCTGTTACTATTAGATTGATTTTCCTTGCTCCCCTGTTTACTCTCCCTCGCCCCCAGCTGCCATTCTCTCTCTCTCCTCAGTCTGCTTTCTGCTCTCTTTTCTCACACCTGCAAACTGTTAGCCAATCAGCCCTAGTTCATTGTTTAAGCATTTACATTCCCAGTATTTAAGCTCCTTTTTTGCTTTCACTCCACGGTGGATCCTCCTGTTACCTACCTGTTTCTTCCCGTCATGGTCTACTGTTTTTGCTCCCCGGATTCCTGTTTTTGTTCTGCTCTGGCTCTCTGCATTCCCTGTGGGTTTTGTAGGTTTTTTTTGTTCATTTTTTTCATTAAATCCTCAAAACTACTTGTTACCTCTGCCTCTCTGCATTTGGGTCCACAGTTAACCACAAATCATGACACCAAATCTGTTTCATTTACTATAAGCTTAAAAACCTTTGTTGCTTCAAAGCCAAAGCTACACCCACAATATTACATAAGTATGTTATTAGTATTATTGTGTTATCTTGATTATTTGGAATTGCTGTTGTTAATCAGGGACCAGCAACCTGTGACGAAAGATGAATTATGTTATGGACTATGTTCAGACTGTGAAAGAAATGTGACTTAAAGAATCAAAATCAACTGTATTCATCAGGTTTGTGCACACAAATAAGGAATTTTACTTTGGCACTTTGTTCTCAGTGAAGACATTAGTGTTTTACCATTGAAGGTGGTCTGGCGGAAACGGACCTGTTTTCAATCAGATGGCCCATATTGGATGTTAGTACCAGAGCTGAATGGGGTCTCAATCACCCATTTATACGTGCACTTACAAATGTACAACATGTATAAATGTTGTATAAATGTACAACATTTGCTAACATTTCATGAATGAGGTGAGTTACTTGTGTCCTACCAACTCCAGAATCTGGGAGCAACAGAACTGAAGAAGCCATGAGAGACTTGTTAAACTTGTTCCAGAAACTTGATGTTTCTGCACAAAACAATAGTTTGTATTATTGAACAACATAAAAGGAAAGCAAGATTTTAGAATAATTATTTAGCAATCCAAAAGTAGCTGAAACATGGTCATAAAGATGACTGTTCACAGATGTTTCCCCATTAGCTTAATGAAACCTTGCTTAAAATGGCTGAAAGTGCTTCAACCCAACTGCTTAGTACTCAGAGAATTCGAAGGAGTCTGGCACAGTTCTTGCGGTGTAATTGTCAACAACAGGGGTTTCACATTAGATTCCATGCAAATGACTGTGTAGCCTTTTTCCTGTGTGCAATTGAGAACTTCTGCTTCTACAGATAAGAATCTGCTATGCATGAAATGAGGAGGACCGGATAGGCTCTATTATATGGAAAAAAGTAGTTGCTAGCTGCAGCTGTGTTTCTCCACCTGCAACAGAATATAATCAGGGTCTGTTTCATAATCAGGGTCTGTTTCATGATCAGGTCGCAGTAGGTCATATTTACCCAGGTTGCTCTTCAAAGTGTCCTTTGGGAAACAAATGAACCTATTATCTTGGGGCTCAATCATTCAGTATATATCAGTTGTAATTTTTTTAAACTTTAATGTTCTTCTGAACATTGCTATATCATGTATCAGTCCAAAAAGCAAGGCAATTGTCACTTTCTCCAGCACCAAAGTTTCAGTCGAACAGAGGAACCAACAAAAAGGGCTGTGAATCTCTGACAGAGGGGTTCAGTCTCTGCCTCAAGCAAAAGAGTTCATCTGTCTTGTTGTCTTGTTCACAAGTGATGGTTAGATGGAGAAGAAGATGGATAACTGGAATTAGGTTTCATCTGCAGTAATGCAGTTGCTGCTCTGGTCTGTCATGGAATCAGAATCAGAATCAAGCTTTATTTGCCAAGTATGTTCACACATACAAGGAGCTTGTCCTTGGTTACAGTAGCTCATAGTGCACAGAGCGTGACAAAATTACACACAGTAGACACACATACATCCTAACATATACATATACACACACCAAACCTTACATACCTGTAAACCTTTATAAAACTATAAGTTTCTAAACAAATAAATAAATACATTAAAATGCTAGTGAGAAAAGTGTCCCAATGCGGATGGTAAAGTTCAAATGTTCATGTTCATGAGTGTGAAGAAGCTTCTCTATTGCCTGATTGTCTTGATCCTCATTTGGCTAAAGTGCCGACCTGAGGGAAGACGCTGGAACAGGTGATAGCCAAGGATGTGATAGGTCAGTGATGAGCTTCTCTGCACTCTTCCTAGTTCTGGAAGTGTGCAGATCCAGCAGAGTGGGTAGTTTTACTCCAGTGATCTTCTCTGCAGACCTGATGATGTGCTGCAATCTGTGAATGTCCTGTTTAGTGGCAGAGCTGTCCCACACTGTGATGGACATGGTGATGACCAATTCTATGGTGGCAGTGTAGAACTGTACTATCAACTCCTGGGACAGGTTAAACCACCGCAGCTGATGCAGGAAGTATATTCTCTGTTGCGCTTTTTTGATGATGGAACTGATGTTACAGTCCCACTTCAGGTCCCTGGAGATTATCGTACCCAGGAATCTGTGAGACTCCACAGCCATCACAGTTCGGTCCAGGATGGTGAGTGCTGGCGCTTCTCCTGAAGTCCACAGTTATCTCCACTCTTTATTGTGTTCAGCTCCAGGCTGTTCTGGTTGCTCCAGAACTATGGACTACTGACTACGGACTACAACTGTCCATCTGTAGTCAGACTCATCCTCATCCTGGATGTCATATCTGTCATATCATTTGAGAATTTCAGGATTTTGACAGAGGGGTCAGTGGAAGTACAGTAATTTGTGTAAAGTGAAAAGAGACATGGGGACAAAGCACAACCTTGAGGAGGTCCTGTGCTGATTGTCTTGGCTCTTGAGAGGATTTTCCCCAATCTCACCTGTTGCTGTCCGCCAGTGAGAAAGTTAGTGATCCACTGGCAGGTGAAGGCTGGCAGATTGAGTTGGTGAAGAAAGAGCTGAGCCAACAAGCAAAGCTTGATTTACTGGCATGTTTATGTTCCATCCCTTACTTATAGCCATGAGATATGGATCATAACCGAAAGAACCAGATCCTGGACAAAAGCAACTGAAATGAGCTTCTGTAATAGGGTAACTGGACTTATCCTTAAGGACAAACAGAGGAGTTCCATCATTTGGGAGGAGCTTTAAGTAGAGCCACTGCACCTCTACATTGAAATAATTTGGTTGAGCTTATCGAGACCCAGACAAAAATCTCATATCCTTTCTGTTCTGGGAATGCCTTGGTATTTCCAGAATGAACTAGAGTGTCTTGTTGAGGAAAAGTTTGCTGGGTTTCCCTCCTAGACCAGATCTTGGATAACCAGAGAACAATGGAAGAACAAAAGGATGGATTGATAACAGCAAAACTTTACCCTGAAGTAGGCCTACTCAAACTGTGCAAATTTTTACACATTTTTATATTTAAAAAATTAAAATCTTTTATGTGTCTTTGTTTACCTATTCGTCCAAAATTATTTTTTTAACTCTTTATTTAAATTTTACAGTTTTATATAAAACAGACATTCCAAGACACAATTAGAACAAGAGAACAAGAACAAGAATTATCTGTATTGCTAGCTTATTAGGCTGGTCTCATGAAAACTGGAAATTCGACCCACTATTCTTGTACATTATGCACTTAGCCCAAAGTCTTGTGTGGGTCCCTGCTTTAGTCCTGAGAGAATAGGTCAGCTTCTCCATGGCATATATTTCCTCTAAAATGTCCATCCACTGGACAAAGCTTGGAGGGTTGCACTTCAGCTAGTTTCTTGTAACTGCCTTATTGTATGCAAGTATCAAAATTTTGAAGGGATAGACATCTTCAGTTTGAGATATGGCATCAGCTTTCAAACCCAGGAAGATTATTCTCACATCCAAGTTGAGTAGATACAGTTTTAAATTTTACTCTTGGTTGAACTGCTGCCCAAACCAGGATATCATCTTATCACAGTCTGCAAACTGAGAGTCTGGGATTTTGTTTGGTAGTGATAAAAAAAGATATAGCAACCTTGGCAGCTGGTTCATTTTCACAACCTCAATTCAAGAACTAAAATCCATTATTAACTATGACCACTTTCTAATATCTTTCCAAATCATGTTATTTATTTTGTCATAACTTATATTATATAGCTTGCCCAGATCTTGGGTGATGGAGACTCCCAGGTATTTTACTGATTTAGCGTCCCATTTCAGTTTGTATTCCTGCGTGATTATCTTACTTGGTATGTAATTAATGGGGAGAACTTGTGTTTTAGTGATATTTATACAGTAACCCGACATCTGGCCATAGTCATCCAATATTTTCATAAATTTGGGGAGAGTTATGTCTGGATTATGAAGGTATGCTATAACATCATCAGCAAAAAGTCCAAGTACCCCTACCAAGCTTGAAACTATCTGTAAGATGAGCATTGATTCTTGCAGATGGATTACTGTATAAGGCTTGTATACATTTCACAAACTGGTCATTAAAACCCAGCCGTTTTAATAACCCTGTCAAACGCCTTTTCTGCATCAAGACTGACTAGGGCTGATGTCAAATGTTGCTTTTTAATCTGTTCTATAATATGTAGAGTATGCCTGATACTATCCTGTGTTTGCCTACCTTTTATAAACCCAGTCTGATCTTCATCTATTAACTCAGAGAGAAAATGTTCAATTCTTTTTGAGATTATGGACGTGAACAATTTATAATGAATCAATTTATAATCTCTCCACATCCAAAATGATTTTGGAGTCAAAGACCTCTTGTTTTTATCCATTTAATTTAACATATTCATTAAATTTAGTTCAGAAATTTGCTTCTATAGACAGGAGTAAATGTATGTATTTTATATGTGGAAACACTGTTTGTATTATTCTCAAGTATATTCTGCAGCAACATTGTTCAAATTAGAAAACGGAGCCTTGTTATGAACCCTTTGAACTTGAATTGCCTATATATTTTTTTAATTGATATTAGGACTCGTTATTGGCCACCTCTGCGTAGAGTAGATACAGTTGAAACTACAAATTTTATTTACACTGTATGAAAAGATAAATGATGTGTTTTTGGTTACTGCATGAAATCACATTAGCCATGCTCAGAATAGCTGTGAGTGCCACTCAGTAGCAGCTGTGAGGGAGAGAAACAGGAAGAACCTTCAAAATTATTTTACTGTTGTAGACAAAAAAACAAAAAACAAATAAACATAGCAAAGCATAATTTTAGATAAAGTTATTCACTTCTGAAACAACACTAAACCACTTTGAACAAATGAAAAACATGAAATTACAAACAAATGATCCCATTTTCATCTATCCTGCTTCAAAATGATTTACTTTGAATAGCAGTGTTAAAGTCCGGTAATCCAAAATAATATATAACTTAATGTGAAGAAGTTCTACAGACTTTGAGGATTTTTGACTCCTCATAATGAATCTTCCTCAGGAAAACAAAACTTGTCGTGACTATATACGTCAGTTTCCTCTGTAAAGTCAGACCTTTTTGATTTCTGTGGGATTGCATCAAACAAATACAACATGTGAAAACAGGCCAAAAATCTGTCTTATTCTAACAGCACTTTATTGGATGAGTTTTATTTCTATACTACCCTCCCCATTGTTACATCTAATTAATCCACTTTATTTTTTTAATTTTTTCCCATTGCTGGGTGGAGGGTGGGGTGGCACTATGAAGCATTTGTACTTTGGGCACCCAAATGAAAATAGTTAACAATGGTCATGGTCAACTACATATATATATATATATATATATATATATATATATCACATTTAAACCCAGGACCTTTTGCACTTAGACAGCAGTGCTAGGCCACATGACATATCTCCAAAAATTAATGTCTTTGTTTGTATTTGCAAACTAATCTAGCTTTTCTGTTTCTTTTGGAGTAATGGCTTCTTTATCCGAGTGGCTCTTCAGTCCATGTTGCTAAAGGAGTCCTTTCACCGTGGATAATGACACTACCTTAACAGCTTGAGTCAGCATCTACATAAGGCCTTTATCATTTGTTTACGGGTTAATTCACATATTTCATGGTAATAAGACTCAGAACCTGTCCCTTTGCCGAATGGCTGGACATCCCGTACAGTTTATACCAGCATATAATTGTTTGAACAGATGAAGGTGGCACCTTCAGGCATCTGAAAAAAGAACCAGATGAATCAGAAGCCTACTAACCTACGGCATCATCACCCAGGCTTTTGTAAATTGTTTAAAGACACCAGTCATAGTTTTTGTAAACTCCTGACTTTGAAGAAATCAAAAACAAAGCAATTATTCTGGCATTTAGCTAATGGAAATAATTTTGGTAACCCCACCTTACCTGATCAGGAAAGGCTTACTCCAATTCAAGAGGGTGAGAAAAATGCCAGCTTATAAGAGGGAACATAAAGAAATGAAACAATATCAGAGAACTTTCTCTAATCTTGCTTTCATTCAGTCTGAATTAATCTTTTTTTCTGTAATCAGTCCAGAAATGTTTATGTCATGGCAGTAACAATAGGTAATTATAAAAATGACGATTGCACGTTCTATTATTGTATTCTTTCATCAGAGTCACATTTAATCACACTTAAATTACAGGTGCTGAAACTTTGGCAATGTGGGCTTCATAATGCCCCAACTCTGATAGAAGTCAAAGTTTGGACAAACAGAAACTGAGGAAGAAATGTTGAGAGATCTTTCAAAGTGGACGGAAGTTCTTCTTCATCTTCATTCTGAATGAAGAAATGATGTACAGTCATACTCAGTAAATTAGAATATGCATTCTGATGAGACTCGTTTGTCAGATTAAAAGTACCTTTTGAAAATAACATCCTAAAAGCAGATATTAAACACTTTTCATTAAGCCCACATTTCTGTAATAAAATGTTTTTTTATTGGTATGATGTAATATTATAATTTTAAACGTCAAATTTTTATAAACTATAAGTGGAAAATCATCATAATTATCAGAAATAAAGGCTTTCAAACATCCATCTGTGTGTAATTAATCCATGTAATGTTTTTCACTTAGTGATGAAGTTCTTGAAATAACTGAATGGGTATGTTAAAGGAAACGCTGTAGTCTTTCAAATGGTATGTCTGAGGATGGTCACCATCTGGACTGGGGGCGGCATAGCTGCGTCTAAGCAGCTAGTGCAGAGAAGAAGAACCGGTCAAACTTCCGCTTCCTATTAAAAGATCCGCGCTGCAACATCACATCACGTAAGCTTCTACATTTAATCCCCCCCACACACACATATCTTTGGTTTGTTTTTAAATTTAGCAGATAAACAGATTGCTTCTCAGTTCCATACATAGGATAGAAAGTTAATGTGATGTACCCAAAGAGCTAGCTGCTAATCTTAGCTCCCAGGGCTAACCTGTTCACAATGGCAGCTGCATGTGTGTTACTACGGGGGCAGCTTGCAGCCTTGTCCCCTCTGTCCTGCAGTCATCTCCCCGTTGAACTCACTTTAATATATCTGGGGGATCAGAGGCGGATTTATTTCGCTGAAACAGGCTCAGAATCAAGTCATACCAACGGCCACCAGATGCAGTTTGAACTACAACAAGGCGCCATCTCAGAATCACAGGGCTACATGCTGGAGATGAGCCAGCCAGGCCCAGGTTGAGCCCACTATCACACAGCCAAACTCAACTTATGATCAGTCTGAGCCCAAGAACACACACCCAGGCCGAGGGTCAGACTGATCTGAGAGAACACACACATAGACAGACCGAGGGTCTGACTGAGCCCAGGAACAAGAAGAAAGAAGTGAAGTTGTTGATAGTAGCTGTATCACTGCCTGTCTAAAAACACAACTTTTTTGCAACTATCCTCCTGTTTTCCATTCTGAAATACTTCCACACCACATACATGTTAGTGCATCCCAGCAGTTTGTTCCAGCACAGATCACATTTAAACCAAGCACTGTGGATCAACAACAGAGAGCAGGAGTTGAATGTAGTTTCTGACTCAGATCCACCAAGAAAACAAGGCCTCAATATGACCACAGCTGCTGAAATCATTAATAATACAATATTTAACCAAGAGTTAAATTTTGATTATATCGAAATAGACAACTTTAATTGTACCAATCCTATTTCCTATTTCAGCAGAATGCCCAAATCAAAGGAAGTGCTGTCGTCCACATCTGGAAGCGACTCTGACAGTGAAGTAGAGACTAAGGTTTGATCTTAAATGCAAACTTATTTGTTAACCTGTCTGATGTTGTGAAAATATATACACTTAATTAATGTGCAAGTCTATTCACAGTTGGTGCACAGTAAGCCCAAGAGCTAGAAGAGATAGATATAGAAGTGTGTTTTTTGTAGTTTGGTTTCTGAACTGTTCTGAATAGTCTTATTCTTTAGACAAACCCCATCTCAACGTTGTTTTAAGTTAATCCGTAAGCCTAAAACAAATTATGTATAGTTGCTGTGTTTGGACATAATGCCAGCTAACATCTGTTCCTAGGCAAAAAGAAAGAAGCCAAGTGCACCAGAAAAACCAGCCAAGAAACCAAAAAGTGGAGAGAGCTCAAAACCTGGTGGCTCTTCCAAAGGCAGTGGCGATGGAGATAACATGTTCCAGGTAAGCTGAACTAACGTCATAAGTTACATGACAAAAATATTAGCTGATAATACTGAAGATAATGGCCACTGAAACCACAGGCTGTTGCGCTGACACAGAGGATCAAAGTAGTAAGTGGTATTTTGAGCTCCCTTACTCTATAAAGATTTCCCTAGATGTTAAGGTCAAAGGAAGTTTTGAATAAAAACCATCAGCATGCACCCTTTCAGGCTGTGGATTGTGAATTTTTGAAGTGACCTGTTACTCGACTTGTAATGTTAGGGAAAGCTTGTTTACAGAAGTTCTAAAAATTGCTTCGTTGTGAATCCTGTATTAGAATGAATCATCCTTGACTCAGAGAGATGTATTCTTTGTTGTGCTGTTCTTTAACATACCCCTGATAAAATTCAGCTATGATGCCATATCCAGCTGTTACTGAAAGTTGTTTAAGGCCTCATCAGGTCTGCCTGGAGAACAGAAGAGATTATTGGCTAATTTTTCTCCCAACAATAATACTCTAACACAACATTTGAAAACACAGAAGCAATATAGTTTTACTTTTTTTTTGTGAAGAGAAATACCATTTTATGATTTTTCTTTTTTTTTTTTGTATTCGTCTTTGGCTTCTCTCAGAACCATCTCTGAACAGTTAGAAGGCCCTCACTTTTCGCCTTCCGGTTTATATTAGAACATGACCCCAGAGCTTGGTGGGAGAATTGGTTAATTCTCCCACATCTCCAATTGTTGTATATGTACTCATTCACCATCACCATACCAGCATTGCAAAGAACTACTGGGACTACAGTTCGGGATGCAAACAACTAATCAACTTATGATTAATTGTTGGTTTATTAGATTAAAATTAGTTCCACTCAATTAACTAATACTATCCACTTAGACTTTCTTTCAGTGTTGTTGTGTGGCCACCATCCAGAAGAGGGCACTGCTGGTCATTCTTAAGCAGAGCCAGTTGTAAGAGAAATAATCATGGGGGAGGCATTCCAGAACAGGAATGTGAAATGGTCCAAACAGATGTGGTGTGGGATGCAAAATACATTTTATGCGGTTCTGATTTGACATATAAACATTTGACAAACTCCTTAAGTTTTACCTTAATAGCGCTCATTCAGCTGTGCTGCATGGCGGAGCAGCGTCAACTTCTCAACAAAAAATTACTAATGTGTTATGAAGGCGAGAATGTGGTGACAGAAAAGCGGAGGGCATAATGCAGAAAAATTGTAACTTGATAGAAAAAGACATGATGCCAATAAGCAACCATAACCAGCCATTTAGAGGCGCTACAACAAGAAGGAAGCTGAATTAGAAGCACATCTAACAGCACATAGAGTTGCTCTCACCATTGATTGTAGACCGCTATGACAGCTGAGAGCTATAGCGCAGTTTCTGTCCACTTCTTTGACAAGAATTGACAGTAAAATCTGCGGTCCTTGTCATCATAGGGGATGAAGTGCTGAACGTTTTATTCTTTTTATCTTTTATTTTTCTATTCAGCAACCTAAGAGGTTCCTGTTTATGTCTAAGTTTAATAATGTGATAAAACCACAATTTTCTGTGGATTAAGTCAGGATTTAATACAGCTGACCCAAAAAAATTGTAAAATATTATGTGCTTTTATTTAAAAAAAAATCAGCATATGAAAAAATTAACCCTTCATGTTAAAGAAGGATGGCCCACCTTCTTGATGCAAGAGAAAACTCAGGATTTTAAGAAAATAGCCGCTTATCAATCGTTAGCTGGTCGGTAAGTTCATTCAACTTTAGATTAACTCATTAATCGATAAGTTGTATCCCTAGTTAAGACAGCATTAACTGCAGCATGTTGCAGGAGGCCACAGATTCTGACAGGTATGCTGATTCCTGTGTGCTCATACATTAGGGAGTTAGTTCCAATAATACATTACTTTCAGTTCCAGTGAGATTATTGGAAAGCTATGTAGGCCAAAAAGGGAAGTAGAAAGTAGAATGAAAATGTTATAGCATGGCAGTTGGGATTTTATACCTTAAACTTCTTAGCTCTTTATGTTGTTAATGACTTAATGAATAATAATCCAAGTCTTGTTAGCCTTGGCCATCAGTTCACACTAATACCTAAAATATACCTGAAGGAAAATGTAAATGAGAAACAAAATGATGAACACCCTGAACATGGAGAGGTGATGTATTCCTGTTGCTCTGTGAGCTCTACATCAACTTCAAGTAAATTAGACCCAGAATCATCCATCCCTGTTTTAATGGATGAATGGTGGAGCTAAATCTTTGCCATGGCCTCTGATATTTTCCTAGAAAAATCCAATCCAAATTCTTTCTGGCAGATCAACAAAAGAGAGCAAACGTTTGCCAGATGGATGGTCAGGAGGACAGCTGACACGTGCTGTTGCCTATCTCTTCTGCTTTTGATGTTTCCTGATAATTCCACAGAAAGCTGCTTCTATGACTCTGGTCTCCAATATGCTCACAAACTGCTCAGACAGAGCAGGAAATTATCCTGGATTTTAAAAAAGGGAAATGGGTCAAAGTTCTGAAGCAGTTTTGACTCTATCCTTGTTCTCACAGATCGGTAAGATGAGATATGTCAGCGTTCGAGACTTCAAGGGCAAAGTCCTGATTGACATCAGGGAATACTGGATGAACCAGGATGGGGAGATGAAGCCAGGGAAGAAAGGTAATCCCGTTAGGAAGCTTCTGTTATTTTACAGATGAATCATTACTGTTGGATATTATATTGCTTTGCAGTCGTCGTTACTCTTCTTTGTTTTGTTTTTCT
The DNA here is from genome assembly GCA_014839685.1 of Anableps anableps. Lineage (NCBI taxonomy): Eukaryota > Metazoa > Chordata > Actinopteri > Cyprinodontiformes > Anablepidae > Anableps > Anableps anableps. The sequence goes on along the minus strand of CM026066.1, from coordinate 4,680,120 downwards.
TTTAGGAATCTCCCTGAATCCTGAACAGTGGAACCAACTAAAAGAACAGATTTCAGAAATTGATGACGCGGTTAAGAGATTATAAGCATTCCTTCAAACCGTACCTGTTGAACTAATTGGGCATGTTTGTTAGGTAGTTTTGTAAAACCTTTGGATTTCTTTCCTAATTTGTAGCTTTCAGGTTTAGCTGTGTGCAAACCTTGACTTTGTGTGAAAGTTATTTTGAGCTGTTCTTGTGGGCTGTGGGTGGAGGAGTAGGTGGATGATCATTATACTTGGTGGGTGTAGTGCACCAATGCAGTGAATACAGTCATGTTTTTGTATTGATTAATAAAAACAATGCACTAGCTTAATTTGTTGTTGTTCCTGTTCACAGCTCTCTTGGAGCCTAAGTCACAGAATGTGGTTTTCATTGTTTGAGAACTTAGTCCAGGTTGCTACATTGAATCATACCAGTAGTTTTGAAAGTAATTCAAGAATCTGACATAAAATTTGTTCAACTCATACAATAATCGTGTTACACATTTTGTGGTATTTATTAACTTTTTCTCAGTAATAAGGAATGGAAGTTGTGCACAATAAATCACCTAGCTCAAAATTTCACTTAACCTGGTAATACATAATACATAAGTTTGAAAGCAAATCATTTAGTAATACCCCATCATTAAGGTTTTATTTTCTGTTAATATTGATTAAAACCTTAAGGGAGGAAGTTGTGGCATTCATGTTGTCTACATCAGTGGTTCCTGAATTTATTCCAAACTACTTCTGTGGAGCATAAAACCCCAGCTGGAATTCTTGAGATGATTGTTAGAAATTATATTAGACTTCAGAATGTTTGCCAATAAAATGCTTTTTAAAAATAATTGCTATAAGTACTTTATTCACTGATTGAAAAATATCATGGCTTTCCCCTGTTTACTAGAAAGTTTTTTTTTTACCAGAACTAATCAGGATCACAAATCTTTGCTGCTGATATTGAGGCTCTGGGTTGAAGTTTGGGCCCACTTGTCTTCAGATTACCACCTGTTTCTGCACAAATGTAGCCTTTGTGTAGTTCACTAATAATAAACATAGGTACGATGGAATTGGCTTCACTGGTCAGTTTTATAAGATTTGTTTAAAAAATTTCAGATTTTGATTACAGAAACAAACTCGGTCAGAAAGAGACAAATAGAAAATGTAGAAACTGGAATAAACCTAATTCAGGTTGATACTGGAACTGATACATTTAAACAGGAGAGACTGGAAATGGATAAACTTGCATATAGCTTATCTTGCCATAATGACCACTCTAAGGAGTTAAAAACAACAGCCACACTCGCACACACATTCATACATTGCTACAGAGGGAACTTGGAATTAAGTGCCTCACAATATCAATACATCAGTGTCATGGCATTAACAGAAATAACAGACAGAATTTACACATAGTACTTCACACATAGTACTATTTAAAAATGGCAGCCCCAGCCATTCAGCAACTGCTTTTAATTTCTTAATTCTTCTAATGTGGTTTCTTTCAGAACAAAGGTTCTTTTATAAAACAAGTGGATAAAGGTCCAGTTTGTTTCCTTGAATAGCCACTAAATCTCCAAATAACTTCTGAATAAATCTACTGTCGTGGAAAACATGCAGTGCTGAACCAGTCCAGAAACATATCCACCCTAAAACATCCAAGAAGAGCCACAAAGACCCATCCTTTATAAAGCATCTTTATCTTTAGGGATGTTGTGTCGACTGGCTGTTGAGAGTTTGCCCATTTACAGAGGCTAATATTCCTCAATTCCTTAATTTGGGAGCTTTGCTGGCTGTTTTACCCTTCTTTCTTAGCCCGTTTCCTGTCTAATTACTGTTAATAAATACCACTAGTGCCACAAACATATTTTCTAAATGTTTACTTTAGTGGTCTTGTACTTGATTAAATATGCCAAAATGTATAAAAAGCCACATCTGATATAGCCTTTGTGCATTCAAGTTGACATCTCAAGACATTGTTTTGTTGGTAAAATAGTGACAAAGTAAACAAGTGTCCTGAAAAAATTACAAAGTCTAAAACCGACTTTTCTTTTTAGGGGCCACGGTGGTAGGAGTTTGTCCCATAATCGGTGGGTTGCTGGTTCAAGACCCGCTCTGTCCATCTCTGTCATTATGTCCTTGGGCAAGACACTTCACCTGCCTTGCCTGCTGGTGGTGGTCAGAGAGCCCAGTGGCACTAGTGCATGGCAGCCTCATCTCTATCAGACTACCTCAGGGTTGCTTTGGCTACAATCCACTAGCTTGTCACTATCAGTGTTTGAATGTGTGAGTGTATGGGTGAATGACTGAATGTAGTGTGAAGTGATTAGGGGTCCTCTGGACTTGATAAAGTGCAATACAAGCCATTTACCATTTTGCTTAGTGTGGTTGTAGATAAAAGACCTATTCTGAGTAGCTGTTAGTTTGACACCCCCAGGAGAATTTCTTCTTCACTGTCATTTACTGAGACAGCTGTGAGCACTTCTACCTCTCACTGTGATATTTACATAAAGAAGCCCAAAGCATATAGCAACGCAAAGAGTGATTCACAAATGAAAGTAAACAGCAGATAATGACAATAGGAAAGGTAACTAAAGCCTTGTTTTTGTGGTCTTGGTACTTTAGTCATATTTGTGAAACTTATTTGTTCACCCAGCTTCCCAAATGCTGAGTGGAAAGCCTCATTATGCAGCAGGCTATATCATTTCCATCAATCCAGCCACCCAGGGCTCTTTGCCCACTGGGTCCTAAAGACCTCCCAAGTGCTCTAACATTGACACACCTGGGGTCTCATTTATAAAGCTTGCATATACACAAAACAGAGCCTGAAACTTGGTGTGCCCAATACCTTAACGGTATGTAAACGTTTACAGAAATCACTGTGAATCCTTCACTCCTTGTCACAATTTATGTGTTAATCTGTGATAATAAATAAATAAATAAATAAATAAATAAATAAATAAAAACTGTGGTATGTCTCAACCTGGTGATCATTGGGAAGAGGATTGTGATGGTGAGAAAACATTTAAATATTGTGCAGACTTTTTGGTTTAAGATTGAGGCTGCCTGACAAACCTTTTTTGTTTATTTGCAAGGTCCTCATGTATAGTTATGGCTCAGCAGCTCAAGCATGTATCACATTCATATCATAATCTGAGATCTGAGGGAATCGTGATGCAGTGTGGCTTCAATTCCTCAACTGTGTCTGTGTCACCATTCTGCCCTTGTTTCCAAAACAAGTGTATATGGTACCATGGGTCAGAGTTGGCATGAGGGACTGCATATTTTCACGTGAAGTTTGCATTTTTTAAATCAGAACCTGAAAAATGGCGTATGCAAATTTTAGGCCCCGTTTTGTGCATACGCAAGTTTTATAAATGAAACCCGTGGTGCTTCAGGCAACAACACTAACGCTGAGGATGTATAGAATCAATCTGCATACAAACAGAGGGCATCAGGACTTCTGAGGCAGCTCTGAATCTGGACAGTCAACAGCTTTGGGTTAGGGGTTTCTGATTTTATAGATATTAATAAATCAATTCTCTCTCTGTAATCTATAAGTAAACTGCTGGTCTCAGGACAAGATGGAGGTGGGAGAGGGAGCAGTGGGATGGAGTCCTTTGAAGTGAAGGGGATGGATGATGGCTGAGAACTGAGAAGTCCTGAGAAGAAGAGCTTACGTTATAGATGAAGGGGGTAACAGCAGAGGGGACTCGGCTGGGGGAGGGGTGAGTGACTGGTCAAACCTGTTAAAGAACTGGTTCAAATTGTTCACCCACTCCAAGTCTTCTACAATCTGAGGGTTAGGTTTGTGGCCTGAAATTGACTTCAAATTTCTCCCAACCCCACTGATGTTGCTCTGCTGCAGCTGATCCTCCATCTTTTTCTTGTAGGTGTTTTTCCATCCCTAATTTTCTTCCTCAGTTCCTTTTGCACTGCTCTCAGCTCCTCCTTGTTTCCTGATTTAAAGGCTCTCTTCTTCTCCTTCAGGAGAGCCTTTATTTCAGGGTTGATAAATGGCTTGTTATTGGAGAAACAACGTACCGTCACAGTGGTTACAGTGTTGTCGACACAGAAGTTGATACAGTCCGTGATGCAGTCTGTAATGCTTTCAATGTCCTCCCCATGAGGAGCACAGAACTCTTCCCACACAGTGGAGCTGAAACAGTTCCCCAGAGCTTCTTCAGTCTCCTCAGACCATTTCTTCACCATGCGCGTCACAGCTGGTTCTCTGTATACCAGGGTGGACACAGGCTGGAGATAAACCAGGTTGTGATCTGAGCCCCCCAAGGGAGGGAGAGGAGGTGAACTGTATGCCTCCTTCAGTTCCATTTTGTGAACCAGAGAGGAGGACAGTAATATCTTCACCTCCACGACCCTCAAATCCTGTCCTCAGTCGAGGCCCTATGAAGGAGCTCCATTTCCTCGTTGACTGTTTGCTTTCTGAGAAAAAAAAAGAGAAAAAAAGATTGGCTGCATATACATGTGCATATTCTTCCTTTTATCCTTTATTTTATTTAGTCTAAAGCTTATATATTTATACTATGTCTGTATGTTGTGAGCGCTTGAAACTGAAGTCAAATTCTTTTTATGTGCACCCAACAGTTATATGATATTTCTATTTCTAATAACTGCGCAGTATTTTTAATGTCATGATCTTGTACAGCACATCATTGTTATTACGACTGTTAAACTTGTTTTTTTTTTTATATATATATATTTAACACTTTTAGAACTTTTGTTTGAACCACTACATCTTGATGGTGCTGTTACACCTGAATTTCTGTTCTATTCTATTCTTTTCTATTCTATTCTATTCTATTCTATTCTATTCTATTCTATTCTATTCTATCCTAATTTTGGACAAAAAAAATTCTGATTCTAATTATTTAGGTTACAAACATCATAGCCTTTATGCACGTTTAGACACTGAAATGTGTAGAAACACAATATTAATTAACTTATCACAGTGATTTTGAATAAATTGGGTGGAAGACAAGATGCACTGATCTTTCTACCATTACATCTTAAAAACAAGATATCTTTCTTTTTCCCTGGAAAACAGGTTGTTTTGTGACAATATTATTTTTGGCATTATTTTGAGAAATCATATAAATGTATACACAGTGGGGATGGTCATTCTTAGCTTCCATGAGAGAGGAGTAAATGTCTGTCAAACCTTGGTTTTGAAGAACAGGTCCGTGCCATACATCCACTATGAACTGTGTGCTTAATTGCTTGGTGCACCTTCTATTAACACTTGACTGTTTACGTAAAAAGAATGAGCAGTGCAGGCAAGCATGAGTTAACAGTGGCAAATAAATTTAATTTAAAAGAGCATGGCTTTCAACCTGGCTTTGTTAAGTGTCAATCTTATTAGAGACACATACAGAACACACAGCAGCAAGCATCTGGGAAATGTCAACAAATCCTCAACAACCCCTTCCTATCAAGACAGGCCACTGTTAAACAGTCAGTTTTGTTCAAACAGTTACCGTCCTGCTTTTGTTCCCAGTAGGGATGAAGATGTGAACTTTACTCAGAGTCTGGAAACCTAATACTTCAGGGAAATGGGCATGTATTTCTACAGTGGTTTGTGTTTTGGAAAAGGGTTATTGTAAAATGACATCATCTGTTCAGCGCAAATCCACAAAGCAGAGGGGACAAAAGGTGCAGGAAGTAAGTAATACCTTTACTTCTTTTCTATTTTTTATATCCTGATATCTTTTAAAGTGTCTGGATCAATTCCAAAGATAAAAACTGTGTCTTTTGCTCCATTAATGAATGAAAAACTACAAATGAACCTTCTTTCATTTGTCAAAACTCTGTAGGCCAGCCGAAAGTCAACTATTCCCTAAAATGGATCTGGCCGGTTCCTGGACCACAAAATCAGTTCAATTCAAAGATACTTTACTGATCCCAAAAAGGAAATTAAATATCCCTAAATATCCTTAATTCCTCACCTGGATGAGGTAGAGGAACTGACGTCTCCTTTCTTACTGGGCTTCAACAATGTGGATAAACTGAGTGGCATTTACACATAATAAAATAATGTCTCCCCCTCCTTCATCTCAAACATAGTGTGGATGAACAGTGACTTAAAATATAGAATCCCTAAATGGCCAAGAGCTTTAGAAAGGACATGGGAACTTTGGTGTCACAGTAAGCAGATGTTGAGATTCCATGCAGAATTTTCTGATGATTTATTGTCAAAGATGATACAATTCAATTCAAAAATACTTTATTTATCCCAAAGGGAAATTAAATAATCTCTGCTGTGTAGAAAACTCACTTTCAGGCCCAACTCCTTTCGAGCTGCCTGAAGCCAACTGTTGGTGGAAGGAATATCGTAACCATAAGTGCAACAAAAAAGCATCAATCTACCTATCTATCCATCCATCCATAGTCTATACCTAAGGGTAACGGTTTGTGTTACCTCTAAAAACAAAGAGCTTGTATGGTATATTTTCTTACATTTTTATTGTGGGACCACTGCCTTACAAAAAAATATGCTCTAAAGGGGAATTCAAGTAGCTATTTAAATTTCCTAAAGTCTGAACAAAACCACTGACCTTTTGTTTAATAAGTACTACCTATACCAAACTCTTACATCTGACTGTATTGTCCGAAATCCAAGCGTCTTGCTAATTCTACTCATCAGATGATGTTTTATCCCCTTCCTTCATTTTCATCACTGTTGTTATGGAGATAATAAACCAACAGGGGTGTGTATGTTGTAGCCTCTACTCCATTGACTTGGGAGAGGTAGATGGTAACTTGAGCTAAATGAAAGACAAAGACACAGCCAAAATCCTTACTCCATAATGTCTTATTCAAAAAAACCACAGCACCTCTTTGCACAGGTGCAAAAACAGTTCTGACAAAAGCAGTCGATCTGAGAACCATCGAACTCTTACTGAACTGTAATTAGTACACATAGGATTTATGCCTATTGTACTATATTAGCAATGCTTTTAACTCTTAATGAATTATAAATAATGTACATTGTATTTAAACCTTTTGTTCTGCATTAGCAATGTTTTTAAATAGGATGATCATAACAAATGTGAATCGTTTTTTAATGGTATATAAATTCTTCCATGAACCTTTTTAGCCTGTATATTCTATTATGGACCTTTCTAACCTGTATATTTTAACCTGTCACATGTATAGCCACTGGCCATTGGGGGAGAAGTGAGTAACACCTTGCACAGCTCACCTGTCAATCATAGGGTAACACAGAATGCACACACTCAGGCAAGAAAGGGCAATATAGAGTAACCAGTTAACCTAACAGAGATTATGTTGAGCTATTGGGGGAAAATGAGGTTTTATAAAATACAGTTGTATTGTTAGTAGCCAATTACTTGTACAATAGTTCTCGAGAAGCCTACTTTTCTTCATCTTTGGATTTTTCATGCCAGGAAGCTCATAAAGTAAAATTAATAGAGTTAATGTCTCTGAGTCTCTGACCGTCTCTAATTATTTTCCATATATAATGCTTTACTATTGCATCTTCCTGAATAGGTGTCACGATTTAAAAATCAGTTTAAAAACAGAGATGTGCAAAGACAAAGCAATTACTTCTGCTCTGGAGTTTTAAGAGTTGTTGCTGCAAGTTAAGAAATATGAAAATGACAGATTTACTATTTTGTTGGATTAGCTTGATAGCATGTTAGAAACAGTCTTAGCATAGGACCAGAAAAGGAAACATTCCATCAATATTTTTTCTCCATTGTTTATTCCTTAAAAAGCTAAATAGTATTGTAATGCAGTTTGCTGAAGGCTGACAGAATGCAGGTTCCGGAGTAAAAGTGTCTTTAATCAAACTAAAACAGACAAAACTTACAAAAAATGTTAACTGCTCCGACTTAATTCGAGAATTGCACTGCTCAGGGTGGCAGCATGTTGGAGTAGCTCTATAACTTTCATTGAGATTTTTTCTTTTTTCAAAAGATTTTGAACTTGTGGAAGTTCAAAATCTGATTTACCCTCCTCTGGGTAAATCAGATCACAATCTTATGAAAAAATTGCTTTTTTTGGACAACTGTTCCCTTTTGTCTTGGATGCTGTGCTGGATTGATTTTTTTCCCTAATACTTTTCTATATTTTGCTCTTTTGTTCTGATGCGTAACCATAGCAACAGGGTGGTTTACAACAGGGAGCAGCTGATTAACATCGTAAAAGCAGAAATAATACACCATTGCCCTGACATCCCACATCATGAAGGTCCTGGAGAAACTCCTGTTGGCCCACCTGGGTAAGCAAAACAGCACATATCAGGACCCCCTGCAGTTTGCTTATTGCTGTGGAGTTGGAGTTGAAGGCACCTGCTTCAACAAACCCACTGTCTTCTTGACAAAATAGGCAGCACTGTGAGGATCATGTTCTTTGATTTCTCCAGTGCATTTAATACCATTCAGCCTGATCTGCTTCATCTGGAACTCCAGAAGACAGGTGGAGGCCTCAACAATTGCCTGGATCCATGACCACCTGACAAACAGACCACAGTTTGTGAGACTGAAGGATTGTGTGTCTAGCCAGGTGGTTAGCAGCACAGGAGCATAACAGGGGACTGTACTCTCACCATTCTTTTTCACTCTGTAGACTTCAGGAAGCTAAGATCTTTCAATGTTTGCAGCAAGACGTTGCAGAACTTCTATAAGGCTGTTGTTGAGAGTGTCATCTCCACTGTCATCATCTGTTGAGGTAGCAGCATCAGAGCCAGGGACCTAAAAAGGCTCAATGACCTAATAAAGAAGGCTAGTTCTGTTCTGGGGACGACTGTGGAACCTCTAGAAATGATGATGCAAAGGATTTTGCATAAAATCAAGAAACTCATGGACAACCCTGACCATCCTCTTCACAAGACTGTCATTGTAAACAGTCTCTTCAGTCAGAGGCTTCTTCAGATTGGTTGTAAAACGGACCTCTAAAGGAGATCTTTCCTGCCCACAGCCATCGCAATCTATAATAACTCCTTAATGAAATGAGTTACATCAACATTTAATTTCTCTTGGGGATAAATAAAGTATTTTTGAATTTGAATTGAATTTGAATCTCTTTTGTGTTCTATGTGAGAAAACAAATATTTGCAAAGTTTTTTTTTTTGTTTGTTTGTTTTTTTTTCTTTACAATTTTATTTGATAGCTTGTCATGCTATCACTACATTTCCATAAGCCATCTCATCACTTTTGCTTCATACCAAGCCATCTGTATTTTTTTTTGTTTGTTTTTTTTTTCCTTTTCTTACTCTTGGTTCCCACATTTATTTTGCTATCAACTGTCACATTTCCCACAAATCTACTCTCATCCACACATTTTCCTGTTTTTATGGTTAAGTGGTAACAAGCCTCAAACTGTGAATGAAAAGTGTCCCATTAAGATAACATATCAATCAGCACTCCATTTTAGGAAATTCCACATCACAACTCTGCATTCTACACACTTTTAGAACCATAATAAAGAAAACAATTGTGGCTATGTGTTCTTGCCAGTGAATTATGCTGAGAAAAAGCCAGAGGTAACAGAATTTCTCTGATATAGTCCCTGGCCAAACACCTCAGAGAACTCTGATACCAGTCAATAAATAAAGGAAGAAACAGTGGTCTTAGAAGCTCCTTTGAGGTTAAGGTTAGAGTTGGGTAATAGGGTTAGGCATAAATGCAGGTACTGAAATGAATGAAAGTCAGTACAAAGCCCTCAGAGTGATAGAAGTACAAGGATATATATATATATAAATATATATATATATATATATATATATATATATATATATATATATATATATATATATATATATATATATATATATATATATGTGTGTGTGTGTGTGTGTGTGTGTGTGTGTGTGTGTGTGTCTATTGGTAAAAAGTGTAAGTTGTGGAAGTTTATGATTTTACATGTAAGACATGAGAACCTTAGCTTGAAAGCTTGTCCACAGCATGTCAGCTCACCTTCACAAAAGGTTTAAGGCCAGTGTAGATCATATTTTAGACCACACATCCAAACAGCTCTTGGTGAAAGTGAGGGGAATACTCTTATAATGAATGTGTGCTCTTTTTTGCTATTCTTCTTTGGAAAACAGTTCCAACTCAGTCAATTTGGATGGAGAGTATCTGAAATTTTATTGCCACAGATTCTTAATTGGATTCAGAACTGAGCCACTGTAACACATGACTTTTTTTTTTTAATCCAAACCATTATAGCTCTTGATCTATAGCTAGAGCTGTTGGCCAATTGGAAGGTGAACATCCTGCCCAGTTCCAGTTCTTTTAACTTGGCTTGGGGCAAACTGCAATGGGAATTCAGATAGTATTTATTCAACCATAGCTTTCTTCTCAACACTTCAATAAAGATCAGAACTATCAAGTGCAAAATTAACGTTTCTGTCAACATGTTCCACCTAGGGTATTTATCTCTGCTGCTCCTCAAGAGTTACCATGCTTTCAACTTCTTAACAACTTCATGCCTAACCTAGTTTCCTGTTTATTGAGCTTTATGATGTTATTTGTTCATTAATGTTGAAATAATATATTTGGGCAAGATGGCGCCACTGTGTTTTGAGTGTCGTCTAACACTCTCTATTTTTGTGTTTTTATTGTTGTTACTGTACGGTTTTCTTGATGTGAACTCTACTGGTGTATGATTGCCAAACCCTTCTGGGGCTTCGTCTGCCTACTGCAAAAGTGCAATATTGCTGTCACAAAAAACACGAGTCTTTGCTTTCGCTGTTGTCCAGTGTTTTTTCAGAAATATTACCCCAAGACTGCTCATACTTTAATACCCCAAGGTCCTTGGGTCATGGAGGAGGTTTGGTGATTATTTATAACTCAAGTTTTGACTGTAAGCAGTTGTCCCCTCCAACAGCTTCTACCTTTGAACTAAGCATGTTTGAGTTGGGCTGCTCTTCTCTGCTTTTGTGTGCGGTCATCTACCAGCCACCAAAATATAATAAGTATTTCCTATGGGACTTTACAGATTTCTTGGGTGAATTCACGTCCAAATATGAGCATGTTTTGCTTGTTGGAGATTCTAATATTCATGTGTATTACTCTGGTGAAATCCTTCACCAGCGGCTTTTGTATTGGATGCTTTTGGCCTCACTCAGTCAATGAAGGGCCCAACCCATGAACGTACACACACCTTGGACCGTGTTTTATCTTATTGTTTAGCTAGTTGTAAATTAGAAATTGGTGATGCATTGTTTTCAGACCACATGCCTGTTTTATTTGATTTAATTCCTTTATCTAAGCCTGTTAAGTCCTGTGCTCTTGCTCGACGATGCCACGTATTTAACTTGTCCACCGCTGCTCATTTCTCCACTGTCTTTAATCATTTAGATTTGCTGCCCTCTATGTCTTCTCAGTACTGAGGAGCTTTCCTTATATTTTGATTCTTTGTGCCATGTTGTTTTGAATGATGTGGCCCCGATTAAAACTAGGCAATCAAAGCCAAGATTGGACCCTTGGTTAAGTGACATACCCGTGCTATTAGACACAAATGTAGGAGAAGTGGAGAAAGGACAAACTCGAAGTCTCTTTTGAAATACTGAGAGAGAGTTGGTGTCACGATCAAAAAGCTGTGAAAACTGCCAGAGCAAAGATATTTCTCAGACATTATTGTTGCTAACTCTCCCAACCTTCATGTTTTTTATAAAACAATCAACACTGTTCTTAACGCGCATGAACCGGCCCCTCTGGAAGTGTCTAGGTTATCAACACTAGGACTTGCATCTCTCTTCCATCCCATGACTCTTCCACCCTGTTCCCCTGTTTTGCTGTATTTGATCATTTGGAGCCTATTTCCCTCTCCTATCTAGAGAAACTGGTTACCAGTATGAAATCACCGGGTTCCCCCCTTGATGTTGTTCCTCCATGTTTTCTTAAGGAGGTATTTCCTGCTGTTGGGCCTTTTATACTTAACATTATCAACAGCAGTTTGATGTTTAGTGTGGTGCCAAGCAATTTTAGACATGCTGTGGTGCAACCATTGTTGAAAAAAATCTGGCCTTGATCCATCTTCATTGTCAAACTTTAGGTCAATCTCCAAGTTACCTTTTATATCTAAAATTTTAGAAAATGTTTTTTACACCCAACTGAAGGCCTTTTTGGATGAATTTAAAAATTTGGAAGTCTTCCAGTCTGGATTCAAAACATATCACAGCACTGAATCTGCTCTTTCAAGAGTTTTTAATTACATATTTTTAGAACTGGACTCTGGGAACTGTGTTATACTTGTGCTTTTAGATTTAACAGCTGCTTTTGACACAGTTGACCATGACATTCTGATCTCCAAATTGGAACAGTGGATGGGCATCACTGGTTCAGCTCTTCAGTGGTTTAGGTCCTACTGTTCTGATAGAAGTTTCAGTATGATGATGGATAGTTTTACATCTGCTTATGCTGCCCGCCCCCTGAAGGGTACCCCAGGGCTTTATTCTTGGTCCTTTTCTGTTCTCCCTTTATGTTCTGCTACTAGATTCTATTTTTAGAAAGCATGGTGTGCAATTTCATTTATATGCGGATGACTGTCAAGTCTATTACCCTTTGAAACATAATGGTTCCATACGGTCTCTCTTGGACTGTCTCAATGACATCAGAGTGTGGATGACACTTAATTTTCTCCATTTTAATGAAAAAAAAAAGACTGAGGTTATGATTTTTAAATCCAGTGGTCCTAGTAGTATCTCCACCTTTGATTTTTCCTCTTTGGCCCCATATGAAAAATCCACTGTCACAAATTTAGGGGCAAAAATGGACCACTGCCTGAAATTCGACTGTCTTGTCAACAGCGTGGTTAAATCGTCTTTCTTTCAGCTGAGGTGCTTGTTAAAAATCAAGCCCCTCCCTTCAAGGCACCACTTAGAGACATTTATCCACGCTTGTATTACCTCACATCTGGATTATTGTAACTCCCTTTTGATCGGAGTTAGCCAGGTCTACCTCTTACATCTACAGCTGGTACAAAATGCTGCTGCAAGATTTTTAACTAGTGAAAGTAAGCGAGAGCACATAACTCCAGTCTTGGCGTCCCTTCATTGGATTCCTGTTCAGTTTCAGATCCATTAAAAGTTTTTTTGTTTTTAAGTCTTTGAATGGTCTTAGTCCTTCTTATTTGTCTGAACTGCTTCACCTTTATATGCCATCACGTGCTTTTAGATAATCTGACCAGATGCTTTTAGCAGTCCCGAGTACCTTTTATAAATTCAGAGGAGACAGAGCCTTTGCAGCTCTGGCTCCCAAGTTGCGGAAATAGCTGCCGCTGAAGGTCAGGGATGCCCCATCTCTTTCTGTTTTTAAAACTTGTTTAAAAACACATTTTTTCTCTTTGGCTTTTAACCCAGAGTGAGCTAACATCTGTGTCTTAATGTTGCACTCTTTCCCTGTATTTGTGATATATTTGTTTCTATTTTCTTATAGTTGTCTTATTGTTTTATTGTTACTCTTTATTTTTATATTTGTCCAGCACTTTGGTCAACTGCTGTGCTGTATTTTAAGTGCTTTAGAAATAAAGTGGTATGGTATGGTATAATATGGATGATGGATGGATGGATGGATTTATGTTTATGCATGTGGTGGACACTTTCATCCAAAGTGTCTTATAAATGAGGATATAACAATGGAGTATCAAAGAGTATCAAAGCTAACAATTAGCTTGTTAGAGGGATATTCACTAGTCAGGTTCTAATAGAGGTGACAGTGTAGAAATAGAGTGAATAGAGCAATCATAGAGGGAAGGGCAAAAGGGGGTAGAGGGAGTAGGGAGGTGAAAGGTTGGTGCGAGGGTAGATGATGTTCTCCGAAGAGTTAGGTATTTAAGAGTTTCTTGAAGATAGACAGGAACACCACTATTATTGCAGTGCTCATTCCACCATCATGGAATGACGCTTGAAAAGAGGCTGGATTGTCTTGAGCATAGTGTATGCACTGCTAGCTGACAGTCCCTTATTGACTGGAGTGGTTGGCTTCACCAGAAATTCCAAGCAGTGCAGAGAGAAGATGAAGAAGCTGAAGTCCGACAACCGGCTGATTATGGACAACAATGGCTGGAGTGGAAAAGCTCTGAAAGACTCCCACTGGTACAATAAGATGGAGGCCATCTATGGACGTTGGCTGACGAGTACAGCAGAGATAGTACCCTCCATTCACCTTTTAATTATTGGAGAACATGATGGATGATGGTGAGTTTTTTGTACAGCTTATGTCACTGTTGGACATTACACTGAAAGCAAATTAGGTATAAATGCTTATGTGTAATGTTTTATTTCTGCTTGTAATCAATAGGTTGTAGGGCTGTATGGCTAACTGGCTTGCTAGTGTGGATCACCACGCTTGTGGCTCCATAGCTAGCAGCATAGGCTAACATCTATATCTAGCTGAACTTTTCTTTTTCATCTAGAATACTCATCAACCATAGACTATTGTCCCCTGCCATAGATGTAGCAGACTCTCCCACGGTAAATCCATGTCTGTCAACATCGCCACTGTCCTCTCCCAGGTCATCTTCACTGAGACCACCATTGGCATCCACTCCGATAGCTACAACTTCTACATCTTCCACCTCAACACACCAATATGGCACAATGGGTAAGATGCTTCTACTGTTTTTGCGTGATGTTTCACAATGAAACATCACGTCTATGGTCCAGAAGTCAAGATAGGAGGAGAAAAGTATGGCAGAGCCTCTTTTGCATGTCTTTTTTTCTACACACCTTGCAATCAAAAGGACAAAGGACTTTTTAAAATAAAACGAAAACAAATCCTGGCCATATATAAAAGATTTACTTTCAGTTTGCAGTCAAAAATTTAATTTATGTCAAAACATTTTACACTTTTCTTTCATGATGCCAAGCACTTTGAATTATGTAGATGCTGAAATGAACTTCACATATTTGTAAGCAGTAGTTATGTTAGGCTTGAAAGTCATAGTGTGTTGCATAACTACTGTAAAGATATGTGTTCATAGCAGGGCTAGACTGGGACAAAAAATCGGCCCGGGCATTATGAGAACAGACTGCCCCACCAAGTATTGATGGAAAGGCAATGAAGCCTATGAATGGAAACAAAATTTCTTGTGACAGGGCTTGCACACTGTCTTGTTTGTGTATATGTACTTGTCTAATAAACTTAAACCTACACAAGATTATCACAGTACTGGCATCTTTACTCTAGAAAAATATAATTTATACTGTACAGTACTTACTCAGAAGAACCCACAGCAGGATTCCAAAAATGAGTGATGGCCTTTTCAGTGGCCATCAGCATAAACATCTCCAGCCTGTTTGCAGATAGGCTGCTACAGAGCCTGCTTTTACTGAACTTGAGTGTAGAGAACATTCTCTCACAGGCCACCTCCCAACAAATAACCAATAACCAACAAATAACCAACCTGACTGCTTTTAAGCTCATCCAATTAAGTTTGGTCCTCTTTCCCAGATTTCACCAAATCTGTATTGAAACGCTGTTAGTGGTGGCAATGTTCTTCTTAACAGAAAGAGGGGGCCTATAAATTATACTCTGCCTAAGGTCCTATAAAATCTTTGCCCAGCCCTGGTCACATCCATCCATCCATCCATCCATCCATCCATCACGCTAATCCTTCCAGGGTTGCAAGAGGGGCTGGTGCCTGTCTCTAGTGGTCATTGGGCGAGAGGTGGGGTTCACCCTGGACAGGTTGCCAGTCCCTTGCAGGGCACATTTAAAAGTAAAATAAATCAATATAAATATTACCAAAATGAACAATGATAAGTATGTGTATGCTTAAATAAATATTCTTACAGTACAAAAGTCAAGTATTTCTCGTATTAAGTTTTCTTTGTTTAGTAATATTTGCGGCTTGGTACAATATTTTGATTTGCTGGTTATGACTGGTTTTTATTTATCCAAGGGAATGCAGGATTTGCAAGGAATACTAAAGATGAAAAGAACTGTCTGTAATTTACTGGTGTGGTTCATTTACATTAACTTTATCAGGCAGAAGCATATACAGAACTAAGTGTCTTCCACAACACATATTGAGCGCGAGTGTGAAAGATGTAAATGCATACACCACAGATTATACTTTGTTGTCAAAGATATCGCGTTCACATTTTCACTGTTTGCTCAATGCCAGCCTCTAAAAGCGCAGCTGTTAAATCATATTTGGGGTTCAGATATCCATACAAAACTCCCCAAAAATTCAGCAGGGAACTCCCCCCAAATCACTCAGGCCAATGACCAGCTACACAGCTGGCAGTGGTCCGGCGGGTGGTGGTGCTGACGCAAAAGCCACTGATAGCATCAGGCGGGCAACAACGGCGATGTAGGAGGACCCCATCCGACAATCAACAGGGGCAGCGATGAAGAGACCTGCGGAGTTCCCCACCAGATGATCGCCAAGTTGCACCAGAAGGAAGATCGTTAGGAGGCCAAACTAATGCCAGGACCCAGGGAATCCCTGGGACCGGAATGCTCAGAAGCTCAGGGACTAGAGTGCTAGGAAGCACCGGAACTAGAGTGCTGGAATACTCTGAATCTAGAGCACTGGGACACTCTGGAACTGGAGCGCTGGAATGCTCAGAAACCAGAGCGCTGGGACACTCTGGAACTGGAGCACTGGAACGCTCTGAAACTAGAACACTGGGAGGTTCTGGGACTTTGAAAAGTTCCAGCATGAACCCCACCAGGAATGCAAGCAGCAAGTCACTGACCGGAACATAGTTGACCTTCCCCTGGGTCCCTTCGGTAGTCAGAACAGAAAAGGCCTATAGCTGCTTAAAGTGAGGCGTGGGATCTGGTGCCCAGAAACGGCGAGGAGCTGGCTCTGGTGCCTGAAGACAGTGAGGAGCTGGCCCGAAGGCAGAGAAGAGCAGGCTCTGGTGCTCAAAGGTGGCATGGAGCGGGCTCTGGTACCTGAAAGCGGCGTGGAGCAGGCTCTGGTGTCCACAGATAGAGAGGAGCGGGCTCCGGTGCCCACAGGCGACGTGGAGTGGTGGAGGCGTCGGCTGGACCCCCCAGGTAAGGGGCACGGTGACCTCCACAGAAGCAGTGGGAAGCGCTGACCTGCTGGAGACACCCTGGGGATGGAGCGTGGTGACCTCCCTGGAAGGAGTGGGATGTATTGACTGTGGGAGCGGCCCATGAGGTGCGCCGATTTTGCTGGCGTCCACCATGCTGCATGGCCGGCATTGAGGAGGCAGAGAGGCCTGGTACCGCCGCAGACTGCACCCTGGAGATGCAATCACCAACCCGGTCCCCAAGAAGGGTGAGCGTGGTGCCCGAACCTCCTCAGCACGGCACATGTTCCTTGTGGCTTCCCGCCGGAAAAACTCAAACAGAGTTATAAGCTCTGGTGCTGCTGCTGGGTCCTTTGCTAGGCTGGAGTCTTCTTTCATGATCTGGTGAGTATATGGACCCAAGTGCAAACAGGAAATTTAATGTCTTAATTCTCACGAACACAAGGAAACTGATACAGACACGATGATTACGCAATGAGAAACACGACTATACAAGACTATACAAGACAAGACTCCAGTGGGGAACTCAGGTACAGGTAACAACTTAATACACACAGGGGATAATCAGAGGAATGACAGACAGCTGGAGTAAATTCACAAAGGAAAGACGAAACTACAGAGAAGAACAAGGTAGATTTCAAAAGATGAACCCAGGATCCCGACACTTCCAAATCATCCAGTTTGATGGAAAGGTGGTGAACGCGATCCGCACCAAATGCATGAAATGCATGACCAGACACAGCAACGCACGAGGCCAACATGCAGGGAGGCGGAGGGTGGGACAGGTGCACACCCCAGCCCCCCTTGATCTGACTTTGGATCAAATAAACAACAAACCAAAGCAGTAAAAATTGATTTTGGCTGTTTTGAGAGTCTTAAGACCCTGCATGAACCCCCCCTTCCGGAATCATAGCTCCTAAATTATATCTGTAAGTGTGGAAGGTTAATGGTGAATAAAAGCCTAATCATTTAGTTTTACATGAACATTTTTGCTCTGTTGAACTTTAGCTGTTTCTGAGTAAAAAAGTACAGCATAGTACACTTATATCAATTAATAAACACTGAAATATTTAACTACCTAACTATTAAAAACTGTATTTAACTACTTAAATTAATAAAATAAAGTTACTGAAGCACTAAGATCACAATCACTACTATTACATCGTAGAAATTAAATGGGCTACATGTAACTAATGACTGTGTTAAGAATTAGCAAGCACAATAAAATAAACTACACCACTTGATTTATATCTGATCCAGATAAACTGCAGTTCATCACTTCTTACCTGATGTTCAGAACTCTCCACACCAGTGGCCCCTGTGGGTCTCTCCTCTTGCTGCCGCCCTTTCCCCTCAGCCACCTGCTGGCCACCCCCGCCATCAGCACCTGTGGCTGCTGCTGCTGCTGAAGTGGACGCTCCACCAGCAATCAACTGTGTTATTTTAACACATTTGGCAGCATCTGCCAAAATTGCTTGCTTCTTTTTAGCTCTATTTCTTTCTGTTTTTGCCACCCTCCACGTTTTTCTCCTCTCTCTGTGTATGATTGATTGATTGACAGCCGTGGCCCAAGAGGGAGAGGGCATCGGCCCTCAGCTGCTATAATTACAATCATGACTCTACCAGTTTTGTGTACCAATAAGCATCATAACTAGAAAAATAATAAAAATATTTTAATAAACTGCCCACAGATATTACACATAACACAGACATTTTGAATACACACGTTTATTGGAGACAACGTTAAATACAAAACCACTGAAGAACTGCAGAGAATTCTGTCATGGTGCACAAGAGCATCTTGTACTGATGTGCTCTCATCAAGATCCTGTGCTACTGCAGGCACATCCCATGAGTTATCGTACATCTCCCCATGACTTTCACATACATTGTTCAGAGCACAAAGTTGACACCATGATTTTGACAAACTCCATGTCACACTTGTTCTTTTGCAGCAAACAACGCCACTCTTCCTTTAATCTACAAAAAATGGGCTCCACCACCACCCAAGCTTGACTGAGTTTACTGTTAAAGTTCTGCTGTTCTGCTGTCCATTGCACAATGTCCAGGAATGGTTTCATGAGCTGGTCCTGCAAAGGATCAGCAAAAAAGTCGATTTTACATAATCCTCCCCCCTTAAGTAGATGGGAGCCATTCCATTAAGCACTTTGTAGGTTAACATTAGCAGTTTGAATTTGATGCAAGTGGCAAAGGATAGCCAGACAAGCTCATCAGAGTGGTGACTTGTGCTCTTTTAGGCTGATTAAAGACCAGATGTATCACTTTGTTGTGGACCATCTGCAGAGGTTGCACAGCACAAACAGGCAGACCAGTTAGAAGGATTTTGCAGCTGTCAAAGCAAGAGGTGACATCGACTGCACCAAGAACTGGGTGACATGTTAGGTTAGGTAACACCTAATGTTTAACATTGCAAAGCAGCATGGTCAAGCAACAGAGGAAACATGATATTTAAAAATCAGCTAGTCACTGATCATGATAATGAGGTTTAGCTTTAGGTTATGAGCTTTCATCTTTGTCAATATGCCACAGTACAGGATTTATCCTGAGACCATGTGGTTGTCAGGTGGGAATGCCAGATTGAGCCGGGAATCGCGGGCATAGCACTGGTATGAGAAGTCACATGATCAGATTATTTGGCCCACTGAGGTGGTGTAAATGGCAAAGAGAAAAGTTTCCAGTAGTAACACCTACTTACTAGATGTCAATTTAAATAAAGCCTTTTAGAGTCATATATGTTAGTACCTTTGTCAATATGTGAAGGTTCTCCAGAGTCATCTTTAGTACAAGCAAGCACCAAATTATGCAAAATTATTTTTTTAAAAACTTGTTTTGGGACCAGTGGCCTTTAGTAGCTTGACAGGAAGGAGAGCAAAGAGAGATGGATGAAACATGCAGCAAATGGTGCAAATGGGCTCAAACAGAGGACAATTGCGTTGAGGACTGTATATATATGGCATGCCTACTCTACCACTGAGCCATGTGGCACCCCTTGCATTGACTTTTTGAAGAGAAATCACACAAACCAGCTGACAAGACTAACATGTTATAGTCACGTAACCCAACTGGTGTAGAAAACGCTAGTTCAGTGCCAAAGAGAAGCTGGTGTTTTCCCAGAGAACATTGTTTTTCACCAGCTGTCCTTTACACATTTGGATATCTTGATTGCATGACAGTAAATTTGTTTTTCTCTAGTTTATGTTTGTCTTTTCCTGTATCTTCTGTCAGGTATCTCTGGCTCCAGAGTAGCATGTTTACTCTGCAGTTACCGGCCCGACAACTGTTTATTGGTTTTTGTTGTCTCTTTTTCTTTCATCCAGTCTGTTTTTCCTCTTGGTGTCCTCTCATTCCAGCCTTCGGAGGCAGATGTCTGTTTTCCATTAGTTTGGTTTCATCAAAGGTTTACTTTGTTTTACTTTTATTTAACCTCATTTGGTGAATTTGAGGAGGATTGTTGTGTTGATCAAAGGACCAAAGGTTATAACAGCATGCTTTACTGTACACCAACAGTGATTAATGACTATGGGTCATCTTTTACAGATTCAAAGTCTATCTTGTTGATTAAAGCTTTGCAATCTTAGTATTTTTTTATAATTATGCATGCAAGACAAGAATTTCAAATATTTGCCTCATAAATGCCAACATTTATGAACGAACATATCAAGGCGTGCTGAGATAAGCAGAAAGAAGGTATAAAACACTAAGGTATGTAAAGGACTAATGAGAAAGGAAGTGTAAAGCAAAGACGGAAGGAAGCCATTTCTCCCAAAGCTGAAAAAGGATGCATTCCATTGCAGCTTGACCATGAACAGTGTGAGATCTGATAAGTTTTTTGACGTCAGGCAAATCAGCAGTTGATGGCCATGTGGATAATGTCCAAATCAGCATCATAACATGGTAATGAGGAAATGGCTGAACTCAGCTTTCTTTGTTAAAGCTAAGATTGAGTGACTTCCTTTTGTGATGTTTACAACAGTCTTAGCATCAGATACCCCAACATCCTCTGTGGATGCTGCTTTCCTCTCATGCAACAGCACAAGATCAACAGTATTATTTATTTCTCCAGAACCCAACATGGTTTGTTTTCAAGTAATGTTCTGAAAAGTGCTGACAAGCACATTTGGGAACTAATCACAGCTGTCTGTTTGTCTCTTTTGTTTTGGAAGCTTTTCAGCAAAAAGCAGATTGGCTGAAAGAGAATCAAAAATGTTAATTGATAAAAGTAGAGACAGTATGTAAAGTTCATTTGAAACATTTTTTTCATGAATATATAAACCATTGTGTCACACTACTTCATTATGTGTTGCTATGACTTACAGTATTTATCAGAACAGCAACTTTCAAGGAGGTTTGTGCCACACTTGTCTTGGACTTGTATGACGTGAGTGGCTTTAAAACTACTTGCCAAAGTATTGCATCTTTTGTCAAACACTCCTATCTAACAGACCCACTCATTTAGAATAGAATAGAAATTTCCATTATTGTTTCTTAGTGAAGAAAGTCATGCATACCAGCACCAAAGTGATAGATAAACGGAAGTATGATTCACACAAGGGTAAAAATATAAAATCGAAATAAGACTAATAGACGGTTAGGGCAAATTTACAACATAAGAAAAAAATCTGCATAGTTGTTAAAAATAGCATAATCAGATTACAGTTATTCTGAGTTGCTTTGGTGCATTTCTCAAATTTTTCTATACATTCTCAACATAACAGTAAGTCCATTTATCAAAACAATCAATACAAACAGCAAAACACCATGGATTATCTTCAAAAGTCAGTATATTTCTTAAAATCCTTAGTTCATCTCTCAAAAGTAAATATGTGTGTCAATAAACATGTCAGTGCCTCAGTATGACAAGTCCTTGTTTCATTGTGTATGGATAAAACAGTGAAATTGCTTAGTCATCTTGTCAATACAACAGTGTATTCTGGAGGGATGCTGTTTTGCAAACTATGGCAAAAGTTTTGATGACAAGTAATGTAAATTGTAATTGTGTGAGATCAATGGTAAGAGACTGGACAAGACTCACATTTATACTTTTACTGTAATTTATTGACAGACCATGTCATTGTGATATGAAAAGGAAAAGACAGCACTGTAGAGCACAAAGACAAAAACAAAAGTAGAAAGGGCAACAAGACAAGACAATCTACTTAAATGGGTCATGACAACAAATTTCCTTTTTCTGTGGTTTTGAGTGTATAATATGATCTGTTGTGCACTGATGAGGCCGTGTGAATGTCAAGAGTTGGTATCAAAAGCCCTGCTCATAGGCGGTCAGCTTTGTTTCTTTGCTCAAAAATGAACAAATCAGAGAACAGTTCATCTTTCTACATAGGTTATCTTTCTACATAATTCATATTCTCCAATTAGAACACATCATCAAGTAAACAGCTCTCCCCCTTCCCTTCCCTCTTCCCCCCAGCTGATACACTGGGTAATTTAAGGGCTAAGTTGTACTAGCATGTCTGGCTACTCCACTTGAGAAGAGGATGACTACTAAAAAGGGGAGCAGTTATGTTTGAGGGTGCTCAAAAACTGCCTGAAGTTTCCACTTACTCCCAAAGGATGAGAAAATCAAAGAAGAGTGGCTGAAGTTCATTTATGGGGAAGTACCACGCAATTATTACCTCAATTTGAGACTATGTTCAGTGGATTTTACTGAAGAGTTTCCCAAATATGGCTGTAGCCAATCAGAACGAAGTCACCAAGGTAGAGCCACATATCATTACTGTACCCAACCCTTTTTCTGGGGAGGGATATCTGGCCTGCCAAAACCACCCTCTACAAAAAGGTGACATCCATTTTATTAATTAAATTCTTTGGAGAATTGATATGCAGCAATATCAATTACATGAAATGGTTTATACAGTGATGTCTTCACCCCTTTGAGGAAAACTGTACATACAGTGCTGTAGGGATTACAGCATACTATACTTTTCATCTCCATGTGGAGAAAAATTTCTCAATAGGGTTAAGGAATAAAGAGCAAGGTCGGAGGAACTCCATCAGCATGTTGTTGTGGGTCACAAACCATATCCAGATAATGTTGGAGCGACAGAAACTGCCATATGTCCTTGGCATCTTCTCTCTCCTCCTATGTTTTACCTCATAACTTCTCCACCAAGGCCTCACTCCTCTTCCTCTTCGTCCTCTCTCTGACTGTTGACCCCATCCAAATCCTTGTCCTTCCATTGTCAGAAATGTAACATTGTGTTGTGCTCTAGTTATATATACTATATACTTGACAGTTGATGGTTCATGAGATGCACATTTGAGCTATTTCAGATAACTGGTTGATCATTAATTAATATAAAACTTCACACATTTACTTATGTTGGAGAAAGTCAGGATTCACCTGGGAGCAATTTACCAATTCAGGACAGATTTAGAAAAAAAAAAGGCAAATGGAAATGTCTAGAAATATGCTTGACATATTATGACAACTTGTTCAAGCATTTTGCATGTTCAGAGTTATACGACAAGTTTATGCCTAAATGTTGTAGATGCTGAGACTATTAAACATAAAAATAGACCCATATAATATATTTTGATCAACATGGCATGTGCAATTGAAAATGCAGGAAAAACCAAAGAATTGTACATAATCACTTGCATGGATGTACAAAAGCATTTGCAATGTGTTCACAGAAATAAGAAACTGCTTTTTTGATGTGCACAAGTGACACAATGATTTGAAAATTCAATTAGTAGTTTAGAGAATTTCTTTTCTGAGAAATGCACCAAATCGACTGAGAAAAACTGTAAAAGAAATTTGCAACTGTGTAGAGTAATATTAGAAAAATGCAAAATGTGTAAGTATGCTTGTGTATAAAAACAACATACTATTTGTTGAAAAACTGTACAAATAACAGCAGAGATGTAAACAACTTATTGAAATACAATTAAAAATGCCATTACATTTGTAAAGATGTCTAGCCTTACACTGATAGTGACATTAGGGATTTAAATATCTCCTCCTTAGGCTAGGTACAAAATTTTCAGCACAAACTACCTCACTGTCAATCCAATTAAAATAAATTCAGTTTTTTATATAGTGCCAGTGCACAACTAATGTTATCTCAAGGCAATTTACAAGTAAAATTAAAACAAAGTTTGAAAAACGTTGTCAATCCAACCATCCAGACACATTCAAAGTCAAAGACATACATTCCAATTGATCCTAGTTATCAGACAATTCAGTAAAGTTACTGTCAAAGTTACTTACTGTCGTAAAAGTTTTTTAGTTGCTCAAGTAGTATGCTGAAGCTTGTGGCTTTTAAATAGGATTCTATGTTTTAAGTGACTTGATAAAATAGACATTGTGGAACTTGGTCTGTAAACACGTGTGTGTGTGTGTGTGTGTGTGTGTGTGTGTGTGTGTGTGTGTGTGTGTGTGTGTGTATATATATACACACACATTTATCTCATTTATCTCATTTATCGTCTTTATAGTGAGAAAAAAAAATGCCTTTACTCAGTGTATGTAAAAATCTGATTTCAGCTGTATTTATCTAATGCTGATGTCCGTGTTTTAATTTTGTTTTTTTTCCAATTTCTCTGCAATGTAAAAAAAAAAACAGTTGACCACTTTGGTATATATATATATATATATATATATATATATATATATATATATATATATATATATATATATATATATATACCAAATTACACACACACACACACACAGACACACACACACACAGACACACACACATATATATATATATATATATATATATATATATATATATATATATATATATATATATATATGTGTGTGTGTCTGTGTGTGTGTGTGTTAACATTTTTATTCTGTACAGTTCTGTGGCACAAGCCGCGGTAAATTCGCTGTTAGTCTGTATGAGCTCTTCAGATTGTTTTTAATGAACAGATTAACAAACACCAACAGAACGTTCCTCTGCTTATCATGAGAACTTTAAAGTAAAAGTGTGCTGTTAGGCTGACATAAATTGGCAAGACTTGCTGAGCTGCAGTAGTTAATTCAGTTAGCAGTTGCTACTCTAGATCAGAACTGTCAAAACTAAAGATAACCAAACACTATCCTGGAATAATACCCACAGATTTTTTATTTTAGTGATTTATTTTGAATCTTTTTTAAGGAAGCAGAACAAACATTTTTATTCCATTTTTGGGGGGGTTTCTTTGGTTTGGAATAGCTCAGATTTGTACTGCAGATTGACTACAGTACTTTAGATTTTTAAATCCAGATCTTAATCTAAAATGTCTGATATTTTACAGACAAATTTGTACTAAATAATCTGGATCCAGCTTTATAGATGTTCCAGTAATAGTGCAGATTTCATTATTTACAAAGAAATTAATAGCTGGCACCTTGGAGAACCCGAATTACATAGCTGTTGTTTTGTCTTTATGTTTCAGATACAGTTTAAAATGTTAAGCTAGAGAACAGACACAAAACATGGAGGTATCTTCTCAGCTGCACTGGAAGAACTTCTGACCAGCTGTAATGACATCTGGACAGGAGTAGCTGTTCTCCTGGAGTGAGCCCACCTGTGGAAGCAGTGTCAAAAATGCTGCACACCTCTTTGTATTGAACTGTTTTTATAGCTAAAAGATTGATCTGTTTTTCATTGCAATTAAATTCCACCATTTTCATAGTGGTGTTCAGCTTTTTTGTGCAATCATATGTAACATGAATCAAAGATTTTATAATGGAATATTGTGACATTTATATCACAGTTTGCTAGCTTTTCAAGATATTTAGGTAAACTTACAGTTTCAAGAAAATGTATATTGAAAATGTTTTAATCATGAAAGAAATCTTCCAAAATAACAATTAAGCACTCTGTTCAAATTCAATTCAAAAATACTTTATTTATCCCAAAGGGAAATTAATGGATTAATGGATTCAGAAATATAAACAACCAGACAAACTTACTATTGCATGTCAAGAACCAAGCAGGAAAATTACAAAATCTCAGATATGGATAAAATATAAAAAATAAGACTTTACACAAATGTCTAATATATTACATACTATATATTGAAAATATAAAGATTTAGAACTGGTTTACAATAAAGCACAAGCACTGAAAAGTTATGAGAAGAATAATTAAATAAAACATCTAGACATCCTTTCATGGGAAAAATCCTCACTGATACTTCATATTAATGAATAAATTGCAACATTAAATCATGTAAAGCCACATTAATCTTCACTGGATTCCAGTTTTTATCTAGTTGGGCTGCCTTGAAAACAAACATCTGATTTGATTTCCAAATTAAAGATGGTTGTGAAGAAAATAATTCAGACCAGTATATGAACTTATGATTTGCTGCACTACATCAATTCAGTTTTTAATTAAATTCAGTTTTCTTTCATGTCATTTTACCACACATCATCTTAAGACACTTTTCAATTTAATCATTTCATTCCAATTGATCCTAGTTATCAAACAATGGAGTCAAGTTCAACCAGTTTGAACAATAAAATGAAAAAAAGTTGTCCACGGAAACCCAGCAGATTGCACTGAGTCATAGACTTGCAACATTCACTCCTGGACGAGAACACGACAGTGGACAATCACCTGCTTTGTTGTTGACTTTACAGCAATCTCTCATACTGAGCATGCTTGTAACAACAGTGGGGAGAAAGACCCCCTTCCTTTTAACAGGAAGAAACCTCCAGCAGAACAAGAACTTGACTCAGAGTGAATGGCTATCTGCTGCGACGGGGGTTTGATAAGACAGAACAGACTCAAAGAAGAAGCGAAGCACTGATGTAGGATTACTTTCTATGTTCTAAGTTAATGGCAGTAAAATTAGAACATAGGCAGTAATGGCAGTTAATTAAATGGCAGTATAAACTACTGCCATTTTAATTTAATGGCAGTAGTTTATTGACTTCATCTAAACTCTGAGCCAGTTTTAACTCTTATAGAAAGAAAGCACATACAATTAGCTGCAACAAAAGCTCAGCCAATAGTTTTGTCTAGGAAACTAGGAGACATGGTTAAACCCTGAAGGACAGGGCCAAGTGCATCATCTACAGAAGGAGAATGTCAAGTTGTTGGCAGCAGTAGCTCAGCAGATGCCCCCTGCCCTCCAGGATGGTGTCACATCTAAAAACGCCACACCAGGTGTATCTCTATGAAGAGAAGGAGGAAAAAAAAAAACACAACATAAAGTAAAAGCTCAAATATTGCAAAATTGGAGAGGAGAATGTAGGAGAGTGAGAAGTGGTCATTATGTCCTCCAGCAGCCTAAGTCTATAGCAGCATAACTACAGAGATAGTTCTGGGTAACCAGGGATGTAATGACTTATCGAATGAATCAAGTACCTCGATTATTAAAATTCATCGAGGCAAATTATCTGTCTCGAAGTTTCGTTAAATTATGCTTTACTATTTAGCGTCATGTGTTTCTGCCGGACAATTATTAGGATTGCGCGACGCTCTCACTTCCGCCAGTGAGTTGTTGAGGAATGCAAAGTGCTATTAGCACAATATAAGGTGATCAAACGTCCTCTTTTCCCTGGACATTTCCGGGTTTTGATCGTTTTTCGGGAGGAGGAGTGGGCATCGTTAAACTGATTGGCGCCATGCATGGAACACGACAGCCTTTCTTTCATTGGACGTCCTCCCGGAGCTGCTGCCAAGTGGCGGTGAAGTGCGCGGCGGGTGAATGTCTACAGGTGCAGAGGAGACGCATGCAGATAGACGGACCACAGCAGGCTGCACTCCAGCTCTATAGCTAATCCTGAGTGCAAGTGTCGCTTTATGAACGAACTGGAAAATAAATTTCGTGTACTTAGCTGGCGTATGTTTTTCTGTGTGTGACAAAGATGCCAAAGATACATTAAAGCCCCAACATACTCCGGCGAACTTCACTCCGCGGAGGTCCGCGCAAAGGTAAATTTTTACGACCACGTACGCGTACTCGGTGTCTCACAGTAAGCTGCTCAGTGGGAAACAGCCTTCAGATCAAACTGTTTTGTTTGCGACACCAAGCTGATAAGGTGCAGATTCGGTGCAAGCAGTCGCAAAGACGCGCAGCAGCTAGACGCCACTCTGTGCTGCAATAACAGGTGTGCAGTGGCTGCACTGGTGGAGATTAAATGGGGCAAGGCGCCCAACGAGCTCATCGAACCTGTTAGTATCTATTCGAATTGTGGGAAATGAAGGAATTTGTCAGGAAAAATGTAGGCGGTCGAGTATGAAGCCTCAACCATCCGTGGACAGTACGCGCAGAGTCCGCGCGGTTCACAGAATGCGCATAGTACACACAAGTATGTGGGAACCTTTACTTACACGGACACAAAAGCTCCTAAGGGCTGTGCAAAGTGAGAATTCATCTATTAAACTGACTGAAGATGAATATGTAAACTAAAGACTGGAGGGTTCTTTTTTTGTGTCTTTGTCAGTCTGTCTCTTATTTTTATTATTAAATTGAATAAAATTTCAGATTTTTGTGTAAATTTTTGTCCAGGTTGACTTAAAAAATGAGCTGTTATCGTTATAGGTACATTCTCTAAGCTACAGTAAAGTAATTGTTAGGGATAAACATGAAAATTTGGGACGATATTGATATCCAATATTAATTCTGCTGTTGTGGCAGAATTTACCAATATTTTGTCAAATTTTTTTATTCGATTACTCAATCATCAGAATAATTACTCAATTACTAAAATAATCGTTTACAACAGCCCTAAGGGTAACCTGTCCTGAGGTTTATCAAAGAGTAAAGTTTAAGCCTAGTCTTAAAAGTAGACAGGGTGTCTGCCTTTGTTAATCTGTTCATTAAAAACAATCTGAAGAGCTCATACAGACTAACAGCGAACTTACCGCGGCTTGTGCCACAGAACTGTGCAGAAACGATGGTGGAGAAGAGAACGAGGCCAAACTGGAGCTCTTACTGTGACTGGTTGACTCCGTTGTCCTGACAACCCCATCCCCCCCACCCCTGCTCTGGTACAGACAACTGAGTTTTGATATAAATAACCGCAAGAAATGTTTCAAAAGTCACTCGTGCGAGACGAGAGTTGAACGTAGTAGCAACAGAACCGAGAATTTGTGTTGACTGACCTGTAGTTGTAGTGGAAAAACTGACACATGTAAACGCAAATGTCATTTGTAATTTATTTTTCTACAACTTCACATTCAGAGCTTGTTTGTGTGGAATTTTTTTTCGCAGGTGGCTATTTTACTCACAAGCTCAAATTGGTTTTACATTGTATATGACTATTTGTTAAAACTAAATACTTAGCTGTACAAGTTCAACTTTTTGCTCTGCAACTTCTCACATTGTAATGCACAGATCTTCCAACAGGATATTATTACAAATCTGTAATAATATAGTGATTATGATCTTCAAGGGCAACCCAGGAACCACCAAAGTGCCTGCCATGTACTGGATACTACTGGAACACCAGTGCTACTGTCCAAACTAACACATTCTTGCATTCTCAAAGCTCCAAACCCCAGAAATTTGTGTACTATCCCTAAAAGCTTGGTCTATTCCAGGAAACCAACCAGTTTCAGTTAATTCCACCAGGTCTGTCAAGAAAGGAGGTCAAATATCCAGCAACAACCAAGACAGAGGTGGGAAATTTAACCACATGTTGGTAATAACTTTTTTTTTTAGGTAATCAAAGTTCCTCTACAGTTTTTACCCAGCAAAACTGCAGAATTCACGTTATTGGTAGAAAATGGCAGCATTTTTTTTTTTTTTTTTTAAAAGAAGTCATGTTTAGAGTGATGCCAGTTTTGAGAGCAATTGGTGCCTTCTATCCTTCCACTGAACAACGAAAACAAACATGCAGAGAGATTAGGAAAAAAATGGAGGGAAAAGTATAAAAAAAATGGTGTTATGGGGAAAAAAGACATCTAATAAAAACAAAACAGCAGATAAAATATATACAGAAAAAAACTGAGTAATTTACACACAATAAATATACCCAACATACACAATTATATACAAAAAGGCATATTTCTTGTACCATTCCACCATCTTTTAGCCTTTTTATTTACACATTTTTGATTTACAAATGTATTCTTTTATTCATATCTATCTATCCTTCTACTCTTCAAAGAGTTTTGTTAGTTTAGGTGAATGGGGTCTTTTGCCTGTTTTTGAACAATAGCCATGGTAAACAGTCCTACTCATTGTAACTGTCAATGAATCATAGTTTTACAGTGTTGAGGATACAGGAGCACCCAGAGAACACCCAAACAGGCTTATGGAGAATCAATGAAGGCCACACCCACAAACTGAAGCTAAAGTTTTAAGCCAAAAAATGTTATTGTGAGACCTCACAACTACTGCATAAATTTACTCATGAACTTTTATTCCTCGGGCCAAGTTTTTTACTGCTCTCTGTGTAGTTCAGGACATTCGGTTAACTGTTGGATCAACTTCTCAGGAAAGCAAAAAAATGAAATTACTTGTTCCTTGCTAGAGGAACAAGAATTACCAAATGTCTGATTAATTAAAGATTTATTTCTTTAACTTTACTGAGAGGACCATTACATCAAAAAGACTATAAAGCAACCAAATTAGTTCCAATACCTCTTTACTATAAATAAATAAATACAAACCTTTTGTAGTTTAAAACAAAAAATAAAAAGATAAACAGTGGAAAAAAAAAAAAACAAAAGAAAGAAAAGTCAGTTTGAAATTTGAAAAGGACAAATCTATATGTTATAAAATATAATTTAGGAGCCATGCTCCAGGATAAAAAAAGAAAATAAAAAATTGTATTCTATTAAGGTCACAATAAACTGAAAACCTGATCAGGGGAAAAAAACACCGAAAGAAAAAAGGAAAGCATTTTTTTCATTGAGAACACTTCAGTTCACCAGTAAACTTTAGTTTTGTGTCTGTTTGTGAAGGAAAATCTAAGCCGTGCTGTGTACCTGTTAAAACAGTCCCAGGTTCTAAGAAGTAAAACCATCCTGAAAACAACCAGAAATGTCAGATTGTAGACTGAAAAAATACAGTAAAGTCTTTGGCCACATTCACATGTATGATCTTCTGTCAGTAACTCATCCTGACTGGATTATGCTGCTGAGAAGTTTGATCTAATGGAGTCCTCTCGTAACTGATGGTGCTTCACAGATTCCGGCACTTCACCACGTGTGCGTCGCTGAATGGTTATCCTGTAGTTTTTTCTGCAGAACAAGGGATGATAAATTTGATTATTTGTTATGTTTCTATGCTGGTTTAACCATCATGTGGTAATAAATGTTTTAAGCTAAAGTCACAAGGTAGAAAAGCTGTTGCTTCAGTTAGTCTTCTTTCGTTTAGATGTATCTGAAAGCTGAAGTCCACAGAATGTTAAAGTCTGTGATTTATTGTCTTTCACACAGCAGTTGTGATATGGCCGTCTTCCCTTTGGTTGTTTACCCATGACCAAAGTGGTGCAATGCTGTGTTCTTTTCTAAAATCAATCACAGCATTGCAGTAAAACACAGCTTGGTGAGTAACTTGGCTGCTTTAAATTGTGTTTTAGCACTTAAAGAATGACCTGGATATCATCGTCATACCATTGTAGTCAAAATAATACTGGCAGATGAACTTGTTGGGGATCCTTGTGTTGCACATTCAAACATTTACAACACTTCAAAGCCATATGCTGTGTGTAAATACAAAATAATCTTGTCTGAACTGCCTCCAATCCTGTGGCCAGCTGACTGCACAAACCACACATCATTACTACATTACACTGCGCCACTAAGATACCTGCTCTTCTTTAAACACAGGTAGAACGATCCGTTTGTTGACATAATCAGTGTAAACAACTATGAAAATGTGTTGTCATAAATATTTTTAGCAATTTAACTTTATTTCTGAAGAAATAATGAAAGTTACTTTTGTTATTTTTCCTCCAAATTGCTTTGTATGAGGGGAAGAGTACAAATGCATGCACTTTGTGTTTATGCATGCTGCATCACCTGAGTTTGACTTCAGTCATTGGCTTGTTCTGCCTGCGCAGACAATTGTTGTCTCAAAGACAACAAGTGTCTGATTATTCCCCAATGAGCCGAGATTTTGTAAAAAATTTCAATAGCTTAAGTGGTCTTAAGTATGGAAATACATCATGGGAAATGTGATAATATTGTGAATGTTGCAATAAGGATATGACTTCCTATAAATAACTTACAAAGTGATAAATTCTCTGCTTTGGGTTCATAGCAAACAGACCCAAGATAATGAGCCATCAATCCAGCTACTGGAAAAGGTAAAAAAAAAAAAAAAAAAAAAAAAAAAAAAAAAAAAAAAAAATCTATATTTTCATCTTAACAATAAAGTTAAGCCATCAGCTGCTGGTTTGGCAATGAAACAATTTTAGTTGTAGTTTTTTAATGACTTAATCACCTTCCCATTCTTTTTTAAAACTTTCTAAGATGTTTTATTCTGCATTGAACAGCTAGTCTCAAAACTTTCAAAATTCATATCTCATACTGAACTGTAACATCATTGCATTACTGCATTAGTATCTATTATTTTTACTGTTTCACTTTTTGGTAGTTTATTTAATCAACAAACTCATTAAGCTTGTAACACTTAACTACACTACTAAGTAAACATGAAAAAAATAATGAAAGTAATTTAACTGGATGCTTGAAGTATTTTTGTTAATAATGTAATGTAATAATAATAATGTTGGAGAAAAGTTGTCTGTGTTTATTCTATATATGTGTGGAGAACCATGTTGTTCAAAAACATCAGTGCTGAACTTAATCCTTCATCCATTTTTATCTAATACCTAAGCTTTATCAGACAGATATTCATAAACAATAACTGAGACTGAAAATTATTTGACTTTTATTTTGTGATAATCAGGTGGTTCCCCAACTTGGTAATTTTGATCTAAATGACTAATTTTGTTAATAATTGCCTTTGGCATAAATTAATTGCTATTCATAACTAAACCAAAATTAATGTTGCACAACATGAATTTGTTGATTTGAAGGAAAACAAATTCTTCGGTTATTAAAAGTGTTAAAATAATAGCTGGGGCAGCTGACAGAGCTGAGGTATTGTTATTACCTGAAAAAATAGAATGCTATCAGAATTACAGCTCCAAGAACAGCTCCAACTGTGACTCCAGTTAAGGCTGAGACTCCCAGTCCACCTAATTATAAGAGAAGTTGTTGAGAAAAACAAAAACATACACACTATCAAATCAATCAAGCTGAAAGTTCTTTGAGTTCTTCAAACAGGGATATATGTTTACATGAATGATTTTCCACTTCTTTTTCTTTTGGTGACACTTCCTGTCTTCTTTTCAGAGTGAAATGGTCACTGTTGAAGGCAGGCAACAGCTGAAAAGTTTTATTTTTCCCGAAGTAGTTGACTACCACCTGTAAATCAGAAATCAATATTACTTTCACAAACCTTTACTATCTTTTATGTTTTAGGACAGATATTTATTTGGGGTATTTTTTAGTATTTTGCTTACCTCATAGCTACCTGCTTCAATGTTGGTCATGGCCATCAAAGAGAAATCTCCGACTCTATCACCATTGACATCTATGGATACCTGGCCAGCGATTCCTATTCATCATAAAAAAGAAAACATCATATACAGTACGTTACTGTAAAAAGGAAGTACACCTTATGTCACTTTTAGGGTTATTGACAGAAATGAACCGGTCTTTACCAGAAACTTTGTATAATAAAAAAATACAAAAACCTTAATCATTTACCTAAAGTTCTTTAGGTTTGAACATTTCCGTACAAAAGATTTCTGCTCAAAATATTGTACATTCTTAGAAAACCCCATCAACCAATAGATTTTAACTAGACAAAATTCCTTATAAGATTTCTCTAAATGAATTAGAGATATCTTTAACTCAATGGCTTTTCTGTTTCAGATATCTTGAATTAACATTCTGACTAGTCAGAATGACATTACTGATATTTTGAATTAGTATTCTGTCTAGTCAAAATGTCATAGATTTATGTAGAATTTGGAAATCTGAATAAAAACAAACAAACAAAAAAAATGGAAACAAGACTTGAAAATGCACCCATTTCAGCTTGGGAGTGGGTTGACAGTAGCACTTTCAGCTTTTTAAAGCCGTTTTTAGGTACATTGTGTTAGTTGGAAGAGAATAAATTGGAAATTCTTTGCAAATTTCTGAAACAGTCTTCGAGTTCACGAAGTTTTGCATTCTCTGAATATTTCATACTGTAGAGCTCTTTCTACATTCTGGTATTTTCTGATAATTTTGTGCAAGACACCCAAAATTCTACAGGTAGCTGTTTGGACAGTGGCAGCACTAGGAGGCTTATGTGCAACTCTTAATTCAGATATCTAGAAATGTAATTTTAACTAGTCATATTTGCATTTGAGATATCTTGAGTTGTAATCTTGTATCTTGAAAAGAATTTTGTAATTGTCAAAATGTAATTGAAAATATCTTGAATTATTATTCTTACTAGTCACAATGTGAATGCAAATATCTTAAATTACCATTCGGGATAGTCAAACTGTAGTTCTATCTAGACAAAATGCATTTTTAGATATACAGAATTGGATAGTCAGACGAAACTGATTTTATGTTAAAATGGCCTGCCATTGTCCTCCTCCCCTTATTGACACCAGGCTCTGTTTATAATATCTCGGGTAGAGCTCTGTGCAATGTGTTGTGTGATTGGTCAGAAGTTTGTGGGAGTGTTATATGCAGAAATGTGCTTGAACAGCAATGTTGATATTTCTCTTCAACTTCTCCACTTCCACTATGTGGTTTTTGTATCCGCAGGTGTCATGAATACTTTTGAGGAGTGTTTATCAGACGTGGTGAGAAATTACGTAACTTTGTACGATTCGTCACAAAGTACCTACAAAGATTCTCAAATGGCTATAAACTCCTGGATGGAAATTGCAAAGTCATTGTCCATGGTGAAGGCTGTCTGCAGGAAGGTGTGACATCAACTGTTCAGCTTCAGGTGAAGTATAGGAGAGCCTTAAGTTAGGTCTTCACAGTCATTGTACACCAACCAGCACACAGAAGTTGCCCCATCATTATGTCTTCTGAGGTGGAATACAAAGTAGTGTTTTACCACAGGTTTACAAAACACGTTATACCAAAGCAAAAAAATAATTCTTATTTTTTGCAATGTGTTTGAGGGTGAGTCTCACACTAGATAACACTATCTGTGTAGTGTACTCCTTCATTGTCTACTACCTGCAATCAACTAAGACATAAGGTATCCTAGAAAATGATTTACTTTATAAAATTATTTGATACAAACTTTTATTTACACTTTACTGTACATTTGAGGTGCCCAGCATTACTCAGTAGCTATCTAAAATAAGTATGAACGTCCTTTTTTTTCTTCACAGTTTTTCTCTTGGAGCCATTGACATAAATTTTACACTACATGTTAGTAACAACTTAAGCAGTCCACACATACATAGAAAGTAAAATAGTCTAGAAATTAAGTTCTAAGGGGAAAAAAAATGGAATGAAACAGAATATGTATTGAACACAAAGAAAATGTTTTATAAAAATTTACAGAAAGCCAAGAAACCACTTTAAATCTGTTAGTTTTAAGAAACTATTTCTGCTGCTATATGCAAATCAATATCAGCTGCTTTATTATTAACTGATAACCCTGACCACTGTGACCACTTCTTTGCACTCACATTTTACCTTTAGAATTTACACAAACATTTTGCATATGTTTTGCTAAACAGTAGACCTTATTTGCTCCAAATAACAATTCTTTTCTCCTCACAGGCTTCTTAATAAGCCTCACCATACTTCTTAATAAGAAGAAGCTGTGCAGGGCCTGGCACAAAAGGCTACAGACTAATTATTAAAATAACAAATGTTCAATAAATAGCTAAAAAAAAACTTGTGTGCAAATGGCTATTGATGTGCGAATCTATGATTGAAGTGCAGTGCTGAATAAAGTGCTAGTTAAGTTGCTTTTGTATGGCACGGTTTCAGCACCAAAATTAAGATTATTGCACACCCAGTGGTGACTACTTCCTTGTCGCATTCTAAAGCTTGCTACTGATATGATTAATAATGATAGGGCGACACTGCTAACTGAGCAACCAACACTGGTAACTGAGCGGCCAGCGCTGGGTAATGAGAAGGAGGCTACTGATTTGCATCAGCTTTGGAGAGGCTGGAGACCAGACTAGGTTGGGCACCCACTGGACTTCCTTCTTCCTCTGCTGGCCATTAACATGGAAAGGAAAGGTTAGCATTTGCCTTGAATTTGCTGGCACATAGCATGCCCAGGCTGGTCACCCTCAACTCATACATCCTTCTTTAAAGGAAATCTTATCAAGAAAAATAGTTGGCATGCAAAGTCTATAAGTGTCATACATTAGGGGGAATCGCCCTTTAGCTGTCTGCTAAATCAGAAGCCGGTGCAAGTTATTCAGTTACCACTGTCGTCAGGCTATCATTAATCAGATCAGTAGCTGGCTTCGGAATAGATACAGTCTCCTGTGACAAGGAAGCAACCACTGCTGGGTCTGCGATAGTCTTCATTTTGGCGCTGAAACCGTGCCATACTTTTAATAAAGTACAAAGTTTGCTCTTAACTTTCTATACACATTAAAAATGGTCCCAGTAATGAAGACCTCTTCATTACTGTCCCTAACACAAACTTAAGCTTGTTTAAAGTTTGCTGAAGACTATTTGGACAAACCAGTGAAACAATGGGAGAATATAGTCTGATCAGGAAAGGCCATAGCTGAACTTTTTGGATGTCACTGAAACATCGTGTTTGGAAATAAAACGGTTTTGCACATCACTCCAAACATACCAAACCAAAAGTTAAGTTTGCAAGGAGGAACACCATGCTGTGAGCCATTTACAGCTTAGGGTTCAGGAAAGCTAGGGTGAATGAAGAAATATAGCAGGAGATTTTTTGAAAAGAATCTAAAGATGAAACAAGTGTGGATTTCCAAGTAAGAAAAAAAATCCCAAAGACACAGCCAAAGAAACTCTTACTAGGTTTCAGAGAATGAAAGTAAAACTGTTAAAATCGCCCAGTCATGTATCAAATTGAAAAACTATGGAAAGAACTGAAGATCAGAGTGCATAAAAAAGATTTCCAGAACTTTAAGTAAGGCATATTCAAACTGAGAAAACAAGGAATTGTTCAATACTTTTTACCTGCTACATCCCTGGCTACACATTTTTTAAGCTGAAACACTTAAAATTAGAGCCTGTGGATTTTAAAACTTAAATTTATACATAATTCTACTATTTTTAATGATAGTTTAATAAGAGCAGTGTGTTTTACCTTCAAAAGTTCTGTTCCACATGTGTGAGGTTATCTCAGTACCATTCGTCCTTGAGTATCCATTCTTCATCCCCTCGTGTAATGCAATGGCATATAGCACCATGGCATCATGGAATCCTTCAACAAACATGTTAACCTGGGAGGATCCAAAATATGCAAAGTCAAAAAGAGGAAGTGATCTAACTAGATTAGTATAAGACTTTTACAATACTTTATATTATATGAATGACAAAGTTGAAAATACAGCCATTATTATGTCAATTAGTGGATCTCCTGTATTTGTGTTCTGAGTTGATATTTGTTATTTTGTCATTATATGACTCCATGTATGAATCTGCGAGAGTTGTCACTCGGTAGGACAACAAAAAAAAATCAGCTTAGTTTCTGTTTAACCAAGGACTAACATAATCTGTGGCTTCCTTTTTATGGACTCCTAATTAAAGACAGGAACATGTCGAAAAATGCAGCAAAACATGTAAACAAGCACTGCAAATTACCTTAGGCTACGAATGTTGCAGTATTCAATATCTCTTTACTCCAAACACTAGTCCCTTAAAACTGCTGGATAAATCAGTAAATAAATAAATATAATACTATAAACTTAATGTGTACTAGATCAAGACATAATATTATCTAATTTCTCTAACATTAGCTCTTTCAGGATTTGGTAATCTTAATTTGCTCTCCAACCTTAATAGGGATTGGAAGTTCGGTTGAGTTAAATCAATCACAAAAAGGATAGATCATAAACTGAACTTGACTGGGTTATTGACAGTCATTGCTTTCTAATTTAGCAAATTATTCAATGGAACTGCTGCAGTTTTCTGTTCCTCTTTAATTACCTTTCCCATCTCATCACAGTGTTACCGTTTTCCCAGTCTCCAGCTCTCCAGACCAGCAACCATTCATTATTAAACTCTTGTAAAATTAGGCCAGGATAGTTGAGATTTTTTAGAGAATTTTTCAATCACTCTGACACTCTAAACAAAGGTAATTGTAAGAATAAGGAGCCATCTGCTTATAAACTGATTATTCTCGATAATTGTATCAGATTTCTTGTTTTTCCCCTAATGTTACTATAAGTGGTTCCGTGAATAAGATAAACACTAAAGGGGAAGTGGTATTGTAGAGGTGGTTTTGATATCACTCATAACTTTGTCAAAAACAGGTGACTGTATTGACCACAAATGTTTATAGAACTGTAAGAAATCTGTCAGGACCAGGGACCAGGGAAAACAACTATTGATTGGTAGGGTACCACAGACATTCAAAGGCAGGGGTGTCCAAAGTCGGTCCTTGAGGGCCAGCACCCTGCATGTTGCAGTTCTCTCCCTGATGGGAGTAACCACCTCCTCAGCATGTCAGTGTTCTACAGAGGCCTGCTAATGAACCTTCATTTGGTCCAGGTGTGTTGAACCAGGAAGACAATTAAAACATTCAGGATCCCAGCTGAGGACCAACTTTGGACACCACTGTTCTAAGGTAATATGTATCCAGGTTGATAGGTCTGAGGGCCTATATCATCACAACAACAATCCTAGAATGGGTATCAAACCCCACTGAGGAGCAAGAGATGAGATGTATATGAGGGCCAAAACCTGATATATGTAGCTGAATCTCAGTCATAGCCATTGAGATTCAGCTACAAGAAACAGAGCACTGAGTTCAGCCTAAGACTGAAGGGTACCAGAAAACCGTATGGGAAAATTGGCATCACATAGCAACAGTGCCCCATTGCTAGAGGATCTGAACACTGACCAGTTCAGTCTTCCACAGCTAGACCAGGTACATAGGGGCAGACATTTAAGTTAGTGTCAAATATGAAGAGGATGTCTCTGCACAACATGCAAGTTTCTGCAAGGCATCAAAGTGGCAAAAACACCAGAGGACCCTGGAGTCCCCTAGAATAGATACTTTATTTTCTTGACACTAGTGGTAGATAAAAGTGGAACTTTTGTGCAGTGTGAGCAAACACATGACATTGTCCATTTACATGGCCTTACAAACAAAACAAATAAAACACACCATCTCCATCCAAACATTTTTAAAAGCCTACAATGTAAGGACAGAATTAACAACAACACTCACTGCAGCTAATGGCTTCAATGCATGCTACCAAATAATGCAAGTTTCAGTTTAAATAACAAATTGAACACATGACTAATAAAACCATGAACCAAACTCCCCATGACCAAGGTAGGAAGGGCACATTTCTGTCCCAGCTAGTGAGCTACATGGAAGTAAAGTGAGAGGGATGCCTACCAAAGCACAGGGTAGTCCCCATGGCCCTCAGCCGGCCCTACAGATCCCCAGGAGCCATAGGCCACCCAACAGCAGCCCACCACTCCAGGACGTGGGAATCTGGAGGTCAATTCAAACCTAATTGTACAATTCACCATCAAGTTTGGTATATCACAAGGTGACACTGTTGGCCATTGTTTTGCATAGGCTGGAATCTCTTGAGTCAAGTGATAACAAAGAGTGGCTACAGACATCGGTTCAAATACCTTTGAATCCCACAGATGAACAGTAACTTTGAGTAGAGTTCAAGGAAGTATTGGTAACAACAAAGTCTTAGTCAGTAAATACATCTGTGCTACCAGTTACAAGATAATCTGGAGTTACAATAGTTTGGACGAAGACACCACTGATGTTAAGAAAATTGAATCTGTCTACCTGATTTCAGCACCCTGAAACTACATGCTATAGAACAGAGGCCAAGGACTCGTTAGCCACCATGCAGGATAAAAAAGCAAAGATCCTGAAATATATCAGTTGTGTATATATAAGAACATGAACAGATGGCGATACATACATTTCCACAATCATTACAGTCATAAAGGCCAAGTTCCTCTATGGACCTTTTCATCTCCATGGAGAAGTTCTCATACTCTGGCTTGACTGTTCTGAGCAGAGTCACAGTGTTTAGGGAGGCATAGGCTTGCCTGGCATCGTTGTCAAACTCATCCTCTCTCCTCCAGGAGCCATTGCCTGGAAAGTTTTAAATATGAGATAATTAGTGGTGGGATTTGATTAAAATTTTTAATCCAGTTAATAGCAGGGTCTGTAATTAATTCATCACAATTAACGCATTTTAATCTAAAACTATACAGCAGGTAAAATAAGTATTGAAAACATCACAATTTTTCATAGTAAACATATTTCTAAAGGTGCGACTGACATGAAATTTTGACCAGGTGTTGGTAACAACCCAAGTAATCCATACATAGAAAGAAATCAAAACAAATAAGCTCCTTTAGAAATATGTTTACTATGAAAAATTGTGATGTCTTCAGTACTTATTTTACCTACTGTATATCGACAAAATAAGCAACATTTTCAATCCAAAAACCCTTTTTGCTGCAAAATTATTAAATAGACATGAGCTCAACAACAAAAATATTTGTTGTTTTTTATCTGTTATTTAGGTTGTTCAACCATCAGAGTGCTATTCAGCTTTCACGTGTTTCAGGAATCC
The DNA here is from genome assembly GCA_014839685.1 of Anableps anableps. Classification (NCBI taxonomy): domain Eukaryota; kingdom Metazoa; phylum Chordata; class Actinopteri; order Cyprinodontiformes; family Anablepidae; genus Anableps; species Anableps anableps. The sequence continues at coordinate 4,639,339 of CM026066.1, read as the reverse complement.
CTTATTCATTTAACTTCTTTGAAAAAAACACTTTTTAGAAATGTAGACTGTGGATGCTGACAGTGTTGGGGACGCCTGTGCTGCTGCAAAATGTTTTGCATTAAGATGGTAGGCCAACTCCTTTTTCCACAACATGCACACAACAATAGTCTTTTTCAGCGTCCCATCAAATTGTTTTTTAAAGCAAAAAGAAGCAGGTTTATCGTCCATTGCTGTTGGTTTGCGGCTCTACCAGCTTTTTTACATACAAGGGTTCCAGCCGGAACTTTTGTATGTAAAAAAAAAAAAGAAGAAAAAACAAGATTAATTGCATTATAATTTTCAAAGTGTTAAAATTTATGTAATTAATTAATCAAAATTAGGATGGATGTTAAAGTCCCGGCTCTTGTAATAAACATTATTGTTTTAACTAGATCACTTCCAGGCATATGAGGGTAAAAATCATTAAATCCATAGCTTGTTCAAACAGTGGTTCTCAGTTACATGTGTAAAAAAGGTTTTGGTACAAAGTTAAACTCAATCTAGATTGTTCATAGTTTTTTATTTTATGATTTTGTGATTTGGATACCAGCATCAGAAAACTTGTCTGCTAACACCTACATACAGGGCTATTAAAAATTATTTGTCCCATTCAGATTGCTTTTTTTTTTTTTCTTTTTCTCACAGCTACAACAGCTACACATTTCAAGGTCAACTAATCTTAACATCAGACAAAAATAACCAGAGTAAATTATAATGGGATTATTATATTGTTATCTGGAGATAATAAAGCTTCATATCTGCAGGGAGGAGGCTCTGCATTCAAATCTTTGCCTTAGGTCTTTCTGTGTGACGTTTGCATGTTCCCCGTGCAGGCTGTGGGGTTTTTCTCTGGATACTCCCCCTTTCTCCCACAGTCCAAAGTTTCCTGAAACTGCCCTTAGGTGCGAGTGTGAGGATGTATGATTGCTTGTCCTGTGTCTCTGTGATGGACTGGAGACCTGTCCAGGGTGTACTGTACCCCACCTCTAACCCCATGACTGATATAGATAGGCATACCCCCAACTCTGCCACACGTTCAGAGAAATGGGAGTAAACACACTGCATGCTCATTTAAAGCATCACAATGCTTAATGAGCTTAAGATGTAAACTCAATTCAAACTGGGCAAAACCTGTTTTCTTGCCTTCACAGAATCATGTAATACAAACTGGAACTAGGATGAGAAGTTGGTTCTGATTGGATTTGGAAATCCACTTAGCCTTAGTTGCTCTTGTGAGATTATAACCAAACAGCGCCGAAGAGGTGTGTGTCTCTATGCAAACCAGAGATACTGTGAAACTGTTGTGGTTCTTGAGAGGATATGGACCCCTGAATATTAGCTGCTTCTCCTTCCATGTAGTGTATCTTATGACGAGAATTTCAACAACTGTTTTACACCGTCTATGAGGCACATCATCTATGAGGCAATGCTTCTCCTGCGGCTTAACTGATTGCTAATGTTACACACAAACTAGACTCGATCTGGCCTGATTCTCTAAAGTATATCTTAGGGAACCTCATCATTGTTGCCAAGATTCGACATTAAAAAGCTACTTATTAATGTGTAATGTGTTCAATGACACTGAAAAACACAAAAACTGATCTGTGCTATTGGTCACTGAAAGATGCTTATCAATCTTTGCCTTTACCATCTTTTGGTGAATGTTTTTACAATAGTGTGAATCTTTTGCCAGCGTACACTCCCACTTTCTGATGCATGAGGAAAGAACTTTGAAAAAGAAACTATTTTACATGTGCAGGTTTATAAAGCTTAAAGAAGTCTCTAGAAAAGTAAGAAATTAAATAGGGGAAGAAAAGTGAAAACATTAGGAATAGATAGCAGCACTTTTCAGTAGAGAGGAGATGAAACCTGCCTTTACAGGCATTAAAATAATTACTCTAATCAATCATAAGTGCTTTGTTGTCTTGGTAAATTTGTGAATTTAACAGTCTTTCATTCATACTAGGGAGATTAAAAAAAATACACAAATTACCTTCTAAAGAAGATAAATATAAGGAAGGTACTAGGACCTGATAGAATCTGTGGAGATCTAACGAACTTAAGTTCAGACCGGTCGTTTTCATTTCTTGTGAAGAAAACTTTTGAAAAGATCTGAAAGTGTCTTCAACTGTAGATAAATTAGACTCTGCAATTTGCATCTCAAACTAGAGGATGGTGCGTGACAAGCACAGGATCCCCTCAGGGTGTGTCCTGTCTCCACTGCTTTTTATTTTGTATACAGACAGAGGCAGATGTCCTACAGAAAACACTTGTTAAATTCTCAGATAACACTGTTGTTTTCTCTCTCCTTCATGCTAAGGAAGTTAGTCATGGTCCTGCACTCTAATCCATTATGGATTAGTGTGATGATGAGCAGGGTTTGTGTTTTGCAGATGATTACTTTTTTCCCCCATTTTTTCCTGCAGATGGTTACTTAATATTTACTCTTTTTTTCTGGATTCGTCTTTTACCAACTAATTCCTCAAGGCTGCACCCCAGACAGCAAAGTGGTTCTGATATATTTTATTGTTAAACCTTATTTGCCAGCTAAAAAAAACAGTTTGAAATTAGACATCAGTGTTGTAGTTTTTTAATCTAATGTCCATACTATGCCTCATGGATGTAATTTGTCATTTTAAATTGTCACATGATATGGACCTGAGAAGAAAGCTTAAATGGATCCCTGGGTACAGACATCTGCATTCTACCCTGATCTTCTCCTATAGGATTACAGACATCTATATTAATTAATTACCTGTTTTAAAATAATTTTATTTAATGAAGTAACAGGATGTGAACTCACCATAAGAAGAGGCGTTGAAGAGATCAACATTAAAAAACATGTAACTGCCATTGGTCAGCTGAAGTCTGTGTGCTGCAAGCATGATCTCTCGAATCCTGTCTGCTCCAGCGCACATGATTACCACTAGAGAAAAATCAGTCACAATTCAGTCAAACTTTGTAAGAACGCGACAACAAACAAATATTCAATGTTCATGAGAAAATACTCTTTTTTTTCTATCATGGAAAATTTAAAAAACACTTGTGTGTTAAATCAAGTTAATTGCAGGCTATGTAATTAATTGCAATTTATTTGAAATCTGTATATTGACAAAATAAGCAACATTTTGAATTCAAAAACCCTTTTTGCTGCTAAATTATTGAATAGATTGACATGAGCTTAACAACAAAGATATTTATGGTTTTATGGATATTTGTTATTTAGGTTATTCAACTATCAGATTGATGAAAAGTGCTATTATACTCATTCAGCTTCAAGTGTTTCAGGAACCGCTGATTATTCATGTGAAATGTAGACTGTGGACTCTGACATTAGTGTTGTTGACGTCTGTGCTTGCCACAACATAGCTTGAATAGCTTGGGTGATAGACTTACTTCTTTTTGCACAACTTGTACACAACAATAGTCTTTTCCAGCGTCCCATCAGATTGTTTTTTGAAAAAATTATTAATCCCTAGTGGGCCAAGAGAAACGGCTTTGTTGTCCATTGCTATTGTTTGCGGATGTCACTTGCATGTCAGATTTACGGGTATACTAGAAACGTGCAAATATAAAGATTCTGGCTGGAACCCTTTGAATGTTAAAAAAAAAAAAAAAAAAAAAAGTGATTATTTGGGTTCAAATTTTCAACGTGTTAAAATCTGTGTAATTAATTAATTAAAATTAATGTGTTAAAGCTCTGGTAAAAATCGTTAAGGGGGCATGATGGGTGCTGCTGGGGTGGGGGGTATTGATCCTGTCCTGGTGTTGGGCTGTGGGTTTTTTTTTTTGATGTGGTTTCATGGCTCGGTGGTGTCTGCTCTGCTGCATTGTGTACGGCGCTGAGGTGATGTCGTGTAGGGCCAATGCCTTGCTGTTCCGGCACACTGTGTGGTGGGGAGCGGGATGAGGCTGGGGGTGCCTGGAGTGGGGACTCCAGTGCTGTGTGCAGAGCTCATGCTGTGCAGGTGTGCTCTTATCGATTTTCGGGGTTGGAGCTCTCCTGCGGGGGTGCGCCCTGTGGATGCAAGATTCGTGAAATCTTGTGTAGGTAGGGTACTACTACCACCTACTTTTCAGCTTGATAAAAAGACAAACACAAGATAAATGAATAATAAAGTACTGCATTCTGTCATAAAGTGTCACATTGTGCTACACAGACCCCAGTCAGAACTGGTGCAAACATCTGTCCTGGTGTAAATGCACAGGACAGTTTCCCTTAAACACATTTTTGGAGTTGAGCTGGGACACTTTTATGTGGATTAGTTTTATGGATATCTGACGCTAAAAGACCCCCCCCGCCCCCCTCCACTGATCTCACATGAATCCCCATCATTAACTATAATCTTGATGCTTCCAATAGAAAAATTAATAAAAATTGTTATTAAGATCACACAGTGCTGCTGGCAGATTTAAAAGGTTGATGAACACTGATCTAATAGTATATTATAGAAATATTTTTGCAGAGTGTTTAACATTTTATTAAATTATTTGTTGGAATCTTACTGAAAAACACATTCTGGGATAGTACTGATTCGTGTATATCAGGACAGTTTATGTACGAGTGAGTTTTCTCTAGGGAGTTAGGTTTGTTCGGAATGTTTTGGAGCTGATTGTGCCCACTGTGATTACCATATTGTAAAATGCCTACAGTCAGTTATGTAACAAAAATGCCAGATCTTTAGCCACGTGCTGGATTTTCACAGACCTTTACACAGCTTTATATGCAATAAAGGTATGGAGATTATATGACAGATGTCAGATAATTGCCAACTGTGGTTCTGTTTTATGTGGAAAAAAAAGCTTGTGCCACCTATGTCCCAGCACTTCATGTCCGAAAATCCAACTCAGATCTAAGCTATAACTCATATTAAGGTGGCTAATGCCAAGCTGACCCAAAATGTACATTTTTAAAGAATAGTTGACATTCTAAGTAACAAAAATAGAATATTATAAGTTTCTGGTGTATGGCACCTTTTTTTTTTTATTGTTGACCAAAATAGAAACAAAGGTCATAAGATCAAAACTGTGAATTGAACTGTAGTGTGGACTATTTCACCCCTACAGAAGCTAGATTTCACATGTGGCTGCCTATTTATTACCAAACAACTCTTAGATCCATGTCTGATCGTATTAAACTAAATGGAAATTGATTTTTCTTTTTCTAAATGAGCTGTTTCTTCCATGAATTGTCCTCTTGAATTGATTAATTTGAAATCAACTGAATTTTATTCAGTTTATTTATCTAACCTGGTAAATATCTACAGCCATCACTTAAGAGGTGGGGCACGCCCTGGCCAGGTTGCCAGTCCTTCACAGGCATTTTATTTTTCCCATACCAATTTACAACAAATGCCATCAAGGTACTTTACAAGACAAACACACATACAGAAATAAAGTCATTTCAAGCCAACCATACAGACACATTTGATATTCGAAATTCCATATTTATAACACAATGCAGATATGTTCAGATTATTAATCAGATTAACCGTACCTTTAAAAAAAACTTTTCTGTAGGTATTGAATATACTTTTCCTTAAGCCCACATTTCTGTATTAAAAATGATTTTTTTTTTATTGGTCTGATGTTATATTATAATCTTAAATGTTTTGTTTTCATTAGTTGAAAGTAGGAAATTATTATAATTAACAGAAATACAAGCTTGAAAAAATTTCACTTTGTGTTCAATTAATCTGTATAATGTGTTTTACTTGGTGAATTGAGTTACTGAAATAAATTAGCTTTTCTAAAATATTTAGACAGATGTTTCTGCCATGTGTAAACTCTTTATTTAGTAATTTAAAATAAACCAACAAACAAGTAGCTGCACAAACTGTAATTGAACAAACAGTAACCAGGGTCCATGTTAATAGGGAAGAGTCAGAGTCTTGCTGGAACATTCCTCATAACTCTGTCACTTAAACATACCTCCTGAAATATCCCTTGAGTGAGTGGGACAAACTTCACCTCAGTCTTGCCAGCACTATAGCACCCTTTAATTACACTGGACTCTACACACACTACTAGCCTGTGTATGCTCTGCAGGCCATTCCATGAGGCAGTGCTTACAGCCAGCAATATTTCAAAAAGTTTGAATTTTCCTTTTGCTGCTGCTCTGATGTAAGTAAGAAATTAATTCAGGAATGGTGCAGCAAATGGTGTGCTTTTTGACCAGGTAGAGATTCTTTCAAGCTTCTGTACTTGGCTTTAAAGGTAACTGCTCCACTCTTATCCAGCCCGTATTCAGTGTCAACACGACACTATTTTTGTCATTTACATTTTCACACAAACACACTTTTACTTTTGATTATAGATCTAGTAGATTTTATTCTCAATCATACACCAATACGCACAATAGGAAACATCTTGACAACAGTCTGACATGTTGCAAAGGAAAAAGGATCATTACTGCTACTGATTACCAGCTACCCCTGATTCCCCTGAATAATTACAATTAATGACGGAAATGTGATCAATCATTTACAATGTACAAGTTGAGTTACAAACCCAGGATAATCTTGGTTAAAATTCTAAGTCCAAAACTTGGAGGGAAAAGCAGAGAGACAAAAAGGTTTTCCTTCAGGTGCATATATTGTTTTTCTCCTTGTAGTATTTACTTATCTTACTTTTTCCTCACATTGTTTTATTACATAGACACTTTAGTTAGAGTTAAAAGAATAAAATTACTGAACTATGATTCAGCCAAAGGGATATGTTATTGCCAAGAAGCCCTGCAATCTTTACATCACAACATAATTTATAATCTGCCTTTCTACTGGTTTTTAACAGATAAGAATACAATAAAAAAAAATCATCCTAACACAACTTTCAGTACTTTTTAAATACTTGGTGATGGCATGATGCGCAACACAGCAGAGTGTGACCCTACTGCTGTAAACAGAAACTGTTTTATTGATGAGAAAAACCTTTTCTCTTGATAATTTGTCAAATGGATGTGCTTATTAGCAACACAGCAGAGGATTGAGTAAGGACTCTTACTTTCCCCACCTTTCTCTCCTCTCCTGTCAAAACCTATCTCCCAGTTTTCTGTGTTTGTTTTAGCATTTTTATTTAGCTAAGCTGTCTTTGGTCAATTACAGGAAGAACAGGCTCGCTGGGTTTAGTTTTCAAAGGCTTTGATAGGTCATCGGTCTATTGTCCAATTACAGCCTCTCAGACATTTCTTTTGAAAGTCTCCTTTGCTCTGGTCAAAATTCCATATGCATATTCATATACTACATTGTGCAACTGTAACATTATTCTGACCTTTGGACTTTGTAACACTTGCTAATTGTTTGAATCATCTGTGGTAGAAGTAGTCACAGTTGGCACAGTTATATTTTTCCTGTCCTTCTTATTGATGTGTGTTTGCCTGAAACATCCTACGACTAAGGCACAGATCCACACTCAGTTCTTCCTCTCTCAAGAAACGGCAGCAGGGTTTTCTTCTCAACACCATCGTCTGTCACCTGGGACTGACCCCTGCCTGCTATGCTCTACATGCCTCAAGAGGAAAACAAACCCCCTCCACCATCTAACAGTGGCAGGGTGTATTGAATTCATAATCAGAAAAAAAATTAGCAACAAAGATGTGCAAAAAATAAAGAAAAACATCAGATTTGAACATAGATTTATCTGGTTGGGTTAACTGGGTGCACAAGAACCAAGGAACAAGTTAGCTGAGAGGTCGACTGATTATCCCTGAGGTGTCATCAATGTAGGGTCACAGAGCTATCAAGAGACCAAAAAGGCATTTTCCGTTGCCTGACTGATAGCAGAGCAGTCTCAGAGCCAGGACTACTAGTCACATGGTCACTCCACACTCTAGGATAGTTATACTCTTCCAACTTTTTCACACATCACAAATGTATTTGTGATAATGCTGTCAGAAATACTATGTCAGAGAAATCTGACATAGTTCTCTGCACTAACACTAGAAGTAAATGAGGTATAGAAGTGGTTAACTCCTAAGTTCAGTTATATCTTCAAGTTGAAAGGCACAATACTGGTACCTTTAAGGGAACTTGGATGAATAAAATAACACAATTGTTTATGCAGTATTGAGAAAATATAGAGAAAATACATTCTCAAAAAGTAATACATGCTCACTATTTGAGTAGTGATAGCATCAACTTGTTATGGCATATTCCAGATGCATTACATAATCATATTTCATAACATATATAAGCTTTTGATTGGTAGAAATGAGAAAATAATGGTAAAGTTGTGAACTCGTAAAAGACTGATGCTGTGTTTCCCAGTGGGTTTAGAAGTGCTATCTTTAGAAAGAAATACACACGGAGACATAAACTGACACAGAGACTCACAGCCGCTAAGCTGAATGACGTGGATTAGAGATAAGGGAGCTTCTGGTGGAGAACAGAAGAATGAATGTGTGGGAATTTGTCTATGGGGTGTGTGTCTTGAAATGGATGTTTGTGCTGGAGAGTCTTGACCCATGCAAAATACTAGCATCTAATTAAGTGAGATGGTTACATAATTAGATATTTTAAGAACAAAAAGGATAAAGATGATGATTAAGTATGCTAAATCAGTGACGACAGTATATGTCAAGATGCTATAGCACTTAGGCCTATACTATTTCTGTGATATAAAACTCCATAATGAGCTTTTTTGATGCAAAATGGTTCATATGTCATACTAAATGTAGTTTTTGTGTCTTTTCTTAAGGTTTTGTGGCACTAGTGGCCTTTATTCATTAAGAACTGGACAGGAAGAAGGGCAGAGAGAGAATGGGATAACACCCGGGACATTGAAGACTGGAGCTGCTGCATATGGTGCACCTGCTCTACCTCTGAGCCATGTGGCACCCAGTTTTAATGTTTCAGTCTGTAAAAACATGTTCTCCTAAGGGTGGCAATATGACACTCTGAGAACATAAAAGATTAGAAAATATTGACGAGCTGCCAAGGCAAATATGCGATCATCAATAAGGGATCTTCTATGAAGTGTAGTTCTATATTCCTGACCAGACATACAAGTTCAGAATTCCTAATTTTCTTTCAGCTTCCAAAAAAAGTGTAAATAAAAATACACTTTTATGTAGCATGGATGAAACAGTTAGTGGTTTTCATGATTATTGTGGTAGTATAATATTAGTATAGTTAGTTGAAAATAAAATGACCATTAACACTATATTTAATGGCCGCGTTTAAAAAAAAAAAAAAAAAAAAAAAAAAAAAATCAGAGTTTTTTTGATTGTCCATCAAATGCAGATGTTGGACTGCAGACACGAGTAGAAGGCATTGATATTTAAACCACTAAAGAGAACCAAGTGTTAAAAGTAGCTGACCAAAAGGACTTAGTTTGGTAGTCTGATTTGTTATGCTGCCAGGAATTAGCATACCAAGATCACCACCATTGCCTGCCACACAACTGGCATGGAACCCGATCCTGACGTTCTTTCTTTCTATGTGGTGGACCCACATTGAAGGTGGCTAGCTTCTACGGGCTGATCCCGGCCAAACCCCAGGAGCCAAAGCTTGAACAACAGGCGAGGTTTCCCCACAAGCTTGGTTCTAAGAGAGTGCCTTGGTCTCCCTAATCTGGGCGAGGTTCGCCTCTTTCTGTGGTCAGCCACATCAACAAAATTTTTGAATCACTCTTGTTCTGACCCTGAAAGAATTGAGCTAAAAAGCAAAGCTCTCGATTTACCAGTCTATCTATGTTCTCCTCACCTATGGTCATGATAGGAATCATGACTGAAAGAACAAAATCCCTGATACAAACAGCTGGACTCTGATGTAGAGATAGGGTAAGGAGCTCCATCATTCCGGTTGAGCTCAAAGTAGAGCCGCTGTCTCTTTGCATTGAAAGGAGTGACCACTGTCAGTGTACAACACAGGTGGAAAGAATACTGAAAATTTGTACTCAAGTACAAGTACTGTTACATTGCTTAAACTGTATGCAAGTATTTTTTTTTAACTCAAGTACTTTTAAGTAGTTTTACTTGTAATTAAGTAAAAGTACAAAGTACTGTCCTCAAAAACTACTCAAAGTGTTAATTACTTTTTAACCAATGGATGTTTTATTTCACTGTCAATTTCATGTCCATTTACATGTATAAAATATCTACATTCAAAGCATATTTCTCAGACGAACAAAGAAGTATAGTATAAAGCATGTGTGAAACTCAAGCCCTGGGGGACCAAATCCAAACATTTAGTACAGGAGACATTCTGCGAGTGTTGGTGAGAGGATAAACAACGAAAAATATTACAACTACCAAAAATAACTGTAACACTGATGAAGTTAAACTCAAATTTGGGATGAATTCGCACACAATAACCATAAAATAAAATGTTTGTACTGTTACATAGGTTTACATATGTGAACTTTATCTGAATATTGTTTTATTTTGAAATTAAAATAAGTAGTTTTAAGTTAGACAAAACAATCACACAGTGTACTTCATGCCTTAAGAATGAAAACATGTTTCTCAGTTGTCTAAATTGTGCAAACTGATTAGAAGAAATATTCGAAATACTTCTTGGCCTAAGTGAATTATTGCATTATGTTTTTTTTCCCTTTAAGAGCTATGCTTTTATGTATGCAAATCGTAATAAAATTGATATTGTGGTTTCGCTGGATGTGTTTTTTTTTTTAACCATATTGGGATGTACGTGTATTTAACACTGTTAAGACCAATGAGAAAGAACGCAAGCCAACGAATACTTAAGAAAGACCTTTGGGATAAAGCTCTGCACAGCTGTAAACAATATCATCGGTAAAAACTGAGGTTCATCTGATAGAAATTGCTCGATCTTGCTCAATGAGAAATAAATACATGGAATTGTCAGATTTTGAGAACTAATTCAACATTTTTGTTTATAAAAACTTGAGCAATGAAATTGAGGACTATTAATCTTAGAGGGAATGACTATTCAGCATTCATATGAATAGTTCATTTTGAGTGACATAATATAAGCAAATAATAATGTTATAAAATAGCAGAGTATTGTATGGAACCATCTGACGAATGTCCAAAAGGATTTGCAGTTTGTTGGAATGAATGAAAAACTGCTACTATGATGTACTAAAGGACTGAATGTTATTGAGGTTGAACTAATAGTTATTAGAGTTTTAATTTCAAGAGAAATGCACCAAAGCAATTTAGAAAAAGAACTGTAATAAGCCTCTCCAAATTAATCTTCCTCAGGAAAACAAAACTTGTTATGATTATATGGGTCAGACCTTTTTGTTGTTTTTAGGGGGTTTGCATCAAACAAGTACAAAATATGAAAACAACTCAAAAATATGTATGATTCTAGCAGCACTTTATTGGATAAGTTCTAGTTCTTGTATAACACTCCATATTGTTACATTTCATTCATTTTATTTTTTTTGTTTCCTCATTTTAAATCACACTTAAAATCTATTGTCATTGTGAGCCTTAATTTTCGACTACCAAATAAAGAGAAACACACTCAAATTCAGAATTTTTGTTAATTTCAGGAGCGGGCAGACGGCTGGGCCGGTGGGGGGTAATCACAAAGCATTTGTGCTTAGGGCACCAAAATGTCTAGCACTGGCCCTGATGCCAGCCACACAGCTAAGACATCAATGCCATGACTGAGTGTGTGACCAACTATTTAAAACTTCTGTGTGAATAATACCATCCCCACCAGAACAGTGAGATGCATATCCAATAACAAACCCTAGATCACCATAAAAAGGAACTGTAAAAAAATTAAAAAGAGCCTTCAGGGAGGAACAGAGGCAGTTATTGAGGGATATTATTAAGGCAACTTACAAGAATAAAGACAGCATAGAGGTGCAAAGGAAAAAGCTGGAGAGCAATGTTTTGTCTCCCACCAAGGCCATGGACCCTTCTGCATCTTTATCTTCAACCAAATCAGGAGATGCTGGTGCTCCCTTTGCCTCCCCCTCCATGTGTCTGACTGGAGGCCTGTGTGGAGAAGCTCTGTGGGATCCTCTCCAACTTTAGCCTGACTGAGTAGAGGGCTCCTGTGTTGTGGAAGCCAAAGAAAACTGCCAAAGAAAACTCATCCATCACTCTTCAATGACTATAGACCGTTGCCCTGACATCCCACATCATAAAGTTTCTGGAGAGACTCCTGTTGGCCTACCTCAGTCAGCAAACAAGTACATATCAGGAACCCTTGCAGTTTGCTTATCACAGTGGAGCTGGAGTTAATGATGCCATCATACTCTGTCTTTAATAAACTCATTGTCATCTGGACAAAGCAGGCAGCATTGTGAGGATCATGTTCTTTTTCTTTTTTTATACAGCAGAACTTTATTTTGTCTGAAATTCTAGAAGACACAGATGGAGGTCTCAACAATCACCTGGATCAATGACTATGTGACAAACAGACCACTGTTTGTAAGACTGAAGGGTTGTGTGTCTAACCAGGTGGTCAGCAGTACAGGAGCACCACAGAGGACTGTACTCTTACCATTCCTTTCTACTCTATAAACCTCAGATCTCCAGTACAAGACAGAGTCCTGTCATCTGCAGAAATAGATGTCACTCCAGTCATCTGATGAGATGGACAAGTAGCGTACAGAGACAAGAGTGTACAAAGACCTGGCGGACCACTTTGTGACATGGTGAGGAAAAACTCATGTCATCTTGAAATAGAAATAAAACAAAAGAGAAGTTTGTAGATTTCAGAAGAAAACAGGAATATGTCAAACAAAGTAAGGGTGGAGGAGGAGTATAAATACCTCGGTGCTCATCTGGACAACAGACCAGACTGGAGTGAAGCTGTCTACAAGAAGGGACAACGCACTTCTTGAGATATTTCAATCCTTCAGTGTTTGCAGCAAGATGCTGCATAGAAGTCTGATGTGTAAAAAAGTTCAAGATGCTGATAAACTAGGCCAGTTCTATTCTTGGGAATGTTTTTGGGCCTCTGGAGCTGAATGGGCAAAGGACTTTTTGCCTTAGGCTCCCACTTACTCAGGCGTACTGGGCATATTCTGTGAGTTGTGCAGACTTCATGCACACTGTCTGCGGACGGTTGAGATTTCAAAGTCGAGCATACTGATTGCATACATTTCTCGTGACAAATTCCTTCATTTCTTCACTTCCCCCAATCTGAACCCACGCTGTGTTTTGTTATTGGACTGCTGTGCTCGTCATGGATTGTACTTAATGAACACCATTTTCAAGCATAAGGGTGTCATATGTGCTCTTTACACCAGGACACCTTATGCTGCAGTGTGAAGATCAATTTCTGGTCATCTCATCTGATCTGTGGCCTCATGTCATGAGCACTTGGGTGCAGAGAGGGGCAGTGCTGTCAACTTATCCCTACCTGTTGATGAGTTGGCTCCGATGGTGTGGGATGCGAGTCAGACCTGACAGCCCCAAAGGTATTGTGAGGGACTGCTATAAATCTGCGAATGTGAATCCTGTCAGATAGAGCTTCAACTCCCACAGAGCTTTTTTGGCCTGTGGGATCTCAGAAGCAGCTGATAGGTACCGGCAGTCCGAGCGAAATGCGGTTCAGGTAGTTGATGAGGCAAAAACTCAGGAGTGGGAGGAGGTCTATGAGGCCATGCAGATTCCCCTAGAAGAGCTGGCCCATGTAGTTGGGAAAAGGGACATCTGGGCCTCTCTGCTTAGGTAACTGTCTCTACAACTTGACCGTGGATTCAGGAGAAGGTAATGGATGGATGGATAAAAGATATTGTATATTTTTTGCAGTAAAAATTTATGATATTTACACAACCTAAAGAGTCTTATAGCCAGCATAAGGTCGCACTACTTCATTAGTTTTTGCATAGAAATCTGGTTATGTGACTCCAAATAATCCTGCAGGAGTCCACAAGAGTAATTTTAGTTAGTTTTTTTTCTGTCTTGACATTTCAGGACAGAAAATATTTCCGTACCATATAGAGAAGCTGGTTGCCTACATGAGCCAGGTCAGTTTTGCTTTAAAAAGTATATCTGAGGATGTAATCATAATTGTGTGATTGACTTTTTAAAATCAAGAGTGCATCTGGGTTCAAAGAGGTCAGGCCAAGTTAGTAAAATAGAAACTTGTATTTGTATGATGCTCAACAATTTGGACTATTTATATGGGTGTGTGGGTGGTTGGATGTGTGTGTTGTGTGTTTGTGGGTGTAGATGTGCTTGTGTGTGTGTAAATTTCTCACCTGGAGGTGCAATGTTGTTAAAATGGTGAGAAGGGTAGAAACCTTGCAACACTCAGGGCCTGAAAGCAATACAAGGCATGTAGCTTTGGCCCCCAAAAGCTACAGCAGCTAGACACAAGAGACACCTACAGAATAGAGGTGAAGAATGGAGGATTTGGCTGCATTAAATATTAATCTGTTACTATTAAATGTTAAAGTGGGGATATTGTGTATTGCTCAGGCACATTGTGGGATTTTGAAGCACAATCAAGTAATTATGTTACTTGACACGCCACCTTCAGGATGTCATCACAACAATACTTCTCCATGCCAAACATTCATGCTGTTTACAACCACTCTTGGGAACATTGTAGTATGTATGGTAGCAATGGTGGCAACGGTCATCCCATAATTGGTAGGTTGATAGTTTGAGTCCTGCCTCCGTCAATTTCTGTCGTTATATCCTTGGGCAAGACACTTCACCTGCCTTGCCTGCTGGTGGTGGTCAAAGGGTCTGGTGCTGCCGGTGCATGGCAGCCTCGCTTCTGTCAAACTGCCCCAGTAGCCGTGGCTACAATCCAGCAGCTTGCCACCATCAGCGTGTGAATGTGTGTATGAGTGGGTGAATGACTGAATGTAGTGTGAAGCGCTTTGGGGTCCTCTGGACTACATATAACTTTATACAAGTACTGGCCATTTACCATTTTACTATTTGTATGATGCGCTCAGCAGATGCGCAGTTCCACCAGGTGTTTTCTAATTGCTGCTGCCCTTAGTCTGGTGGAGCTGTGTAGGGGAGGTATGGAGGGGTGCTGTGTGGGGAGAGAGCTCGGCTGGGGACTGAAGTTCCAAGGCGGTGCTTTGGGAAACAAAGCAGTGCATTGCCGGAGCAGGCTTTAAGGTACCCCCGAAGGGCTGCCACAGGAGACTCAAGGATTCCTTAAACGTACATGGATGACTCAAAGCAACATTTTGGGTTTTTGATGCAGAAATTACATTATAACATGATATAAAGCTCCAAAAAGTCTATTTTGCATAATATCTCCTTTTAAAGCTGCAGTATGTAACTTATATTGAAAAAAACAAAAAACAAAAAACTGTTTTTTACATATTTGTTAAAACTGTCGCTATGCTGTGACAGTATAGTATGAAACAGATAATCTGTGAAAAAAAAAAAAAAAAAAAAAAAATCAAGCTCCTCCACCTCTTATTGCCATCTGAAGAAATACACCGCTCCTGGTCAAAAACAACAAATCAGAGCTAGAAGGAGTGTCTTAGCACTGTCAATCAAGCTCATGTACAAGCTGCTCTATGTACTAATGGCAGAGAAACAACTGCCATTAGTACAAGAAAAGTCATCGGTGGCCATGACTTTTCTTGCCATGGCCACCGATGACAAGAAAAGTCATCAGTGGCCATGGTAATTAGTTATGAGCATTCATAACAAGTTTTGTTGTGGGAGACTAGCTGTAGCATAGCATAGCTAAGAGCAAGGGAAGGGTGTGAGCAGCACGTACACAAGCATGATTGACAGTGCTTAGACTTGGCTTCGATTGGTTGTTTCTGACCAAGGAGTGTATTCTTGCAGATTGCAGTTGTATCACATGGAGAGAGGCAGGGGAGCTCGATTTTTTTTTTTTTCCACAGAATATCTGTCTGGTACTATACTGTCATGAAATAGTGACAGTTTTAACAAATATGTGAAATGCATGTTTTTTTTAAGTTACTGCAGCTTTAGCGCAAGAAATATTAATGACTATCAAAGATCAGGGTCACATTATTTATCTTAAAAATGTAAAAAGAACATTAAAAAAGTACTGCTTTGTGTAAATAAACATTATGAGTTATTTGTATACTGTTCCAATTGCTCCTTACTAAACTGTGTTCTACCGTGTCAGTCCTTGGCTTGTATCTGTGCTATAACACTATGTCAGTTATTGTGGTTTAGTTTTTAGTGTTTTGCAGGTTTTTCATCTCACCTTTGCACAGTCATCTTCAAACCTGTGACACCATTCATATGGAACAGTCCTTATATGTCACATGGTGGTATAAATACATTATACAATACAAACATTGATCACTGAACATTGGTCTGATCTTTGGGGGCTTGGCTTATATGTATGCTATCATACTGTCTCAACTGTTTTCATTTAGTTTGTGTGTGTTTGACATATAATGTTGTGATCTAGTCCCTATTCAGCATCTGTGTGGTCTTATTATTCATCAGAAAGATTTGTATTCATCTCAGATCAAAGAGTATGGCTTGGTTTTGTTGGTCTAAAGCCAGGTAAACTGCAATTTTCTTTCTGAGCAGAACTTGTTAAATATCAGCTTCTAAGTTTGTTGCTGTTGATCTGCTGTTGGAAAGAGGGTCAGAGTATGTCTGTCTGACTGTCTACAGCTGCATAGAAACATTATTATTGAGATGAAGATCAGATTCTAAACTTATCAATATATTTCATGTATCACAATTAGGGCTGAAATTATAAGTAATCTCATTAATCATGACTGATCGATTATTGAAATAATCGCCAACTAATAGTAATTGATGGTTAACTGGAGTATACAGACTCTAAAAAAGACAATATGCTGAAAGAACAACACACTCAGTGCAGTAATTAAGCCTAAACTTTACAAAAAGTATCAAAATATTGCATTTAAGATAAAAAACTTATTTGTCTGTAAATATTTTCTTCCCAGAACTCCTTTAGTGAAATGAAATGAAATGAATGAAATTACATCAGATTTATACTGCACTTTTTTAGGACACTCAAAGATGCTTTACAATAAAATAAGTCATTCCCATTCACGCACACATTCACACGCTGATGATGGCAAGCTACAGGATTGTAGCCACAGCTGCCCTGGGGTAGTCTGACAAAAGCAAGCTGTTATACCCCTTCTGGCCACTACCAGCAGGCAAAGTGGTTGAAGTGTCTTGCCCCAGGACACAACGACAGAGACGAACGGGGCGGGGGCTCGAACCAGTAACCCACCAATTGCTACCATTGCCCCACAAAGTGTGGCAGTTTTAGCTTCTCCTGGTTCAAATAAACTAAAAATCTCCAATTAAGTACCTTTTGCTATCCCATTATTAATCAGTTCCTTTAAAAATGATCACCAGATTAGCCCTACACTGTACTGATGTTAAGTCAAGCAGAAAGGGCTGAGATTCTAACATGTTGATGTTAGAAGTATTTCTTTAGCTGAAGATGCATCCTTTGCTACAAATGATCAAACATTCACAAAAGGAATGCTGTTATTGCATTTTAGGCAATAAAATGTTACTTTTTTTTATTATTAAAAGGAACTGAATTATTTATTTGCATTTTCAATGTATTTCTAATATTGTATAAAATAAGCTTAAGTAGTTAAATGAAAAATCTGCAATGTGGCATTTTTTAATTGTCAGAATAATTGATAGAATAATCGATTACTAAAATAATCATTAGCTCCAGCCCTAATCACAATAAAATCAATACTATACCATCAGCCCTACTTGGATTTTGCTTTGTTAGACATACAACTTCCCACACACATTTCTTTCTCTGCAAACAACTCTGGTGATGATTGATCATAGAGGGCAGCTAAAATCTGAGCCAGAGTGGCAACTGTTTAACTGGAGTCAACAGCAAATCCCAAAATCCACCACACCAAGTAGGTCCAGTGGATTTAGGGATTTGTTGTTTTTGTGATGCATGTTCTTGTGTGTGTGTATATATATATATATATATATATATATATATATACACACACACACACACACACACACACACACAGTATAAGTAACATCAAGACAAAATATGATCTTGCATGTTACTTAAAAACATGAATGATGTCACATTTAGCCTGTGGACCAAAACATTTATTACTTTCTTTAAACTCAGGGTCTTACAAGACAGTTTATCAAAGATACAGCAGACATGGGACTCATCAGCAATGAGAGAAATGTTGGAGTTGTTCCAGCAGAGGAACATATGTTCCTAATACCAGGAAAAACTAAAGACCTTGTAAAGTTTAAAAAAACCACCAAATTTTTTAGCGTTATTTTATGACTTTACCTTCTCAAACTTTTTGTCTCATTTACTAAAAGCTACAACTTTATCATTTTAATCATTATTAGTTATTTTATTCTTTGAATTTTTCTCCTCAGATATTGTTTGCACTTTTATTGCATTTATACTATTTTTCCACTTGATTGGTCTGTCTTTATGTTCTGTTTTGGCTAATGCTATCTTTTGCAATTATGAGTCCTAACCAACCGATTTGCAGATTTATGTTAGGATAATTCATTTTTGTCTAGAATGGTATTGTTGCTATGAAGAATACCGGAAGTAATGTTAAAAGAACTGAACAATAGTTATCTTGAGCAAATGATAGATTATCTGAATTATAAACCAATTATAATGAGAAATATCAGAAATAAAAGTAAGGGGATTTGTACTTGGTTGATTATTTCTGTGTTATAACAATGCTTCTGGGTAATTGTTCTTATACTGTTGGAAAGCCAGTTTATTTAATTTTTTGCAGGTTGTCTCTGTGTTGTACCCATTAAAAGCTTGCCAAATCCTGTCTGCCAACAGTAAACAGCTTATTCTGCTATTAACTTTATTTGTTGGACTGAATGACTCAAGTTTGAAGAAACAAGGTGTTTCATTTATTTAACAAACAGTGGTAGATAGAAGGACCACTCACAACTGCAACAACCTGTTACCTTCTTCTCATGCTGGTTACCAACTTGGTCACCTTGCACTCTGGGATGGTGGGATGACATTCTGTTCCTCAACCAGTATTTGTTGTGAGTGTGGTTGATTAGTCACTCTGGCATAAACAGCACACCCTTGCTGATCTTACAAGAGTTCATTGTGGTTGCGGTTAGCAGTGCAGGCAAGCCATAGCATCCTCTTCAGGCCAAAATTCTTAAGGTAATCTATGATAAACCGAACTGTCTTGCAGAGAGCATTGTCATCTTGAAGAACAAAGTTTTATCCAAATGTTCCTGACAGTAAAAGGTAGTCTTGGCAGGCCTCCTGGCTGCCCTATGAGATAGGAGAATATGTGCACTCAGCTCCAACTTGTCTAGGTAGAGATCCATCGGTCATTTCGTTCTACAAACCTTGACTGTTGGTAGAAGTCTACCAAATATTTCAAGGTGCTGAGAGAGAAGGAACTTTCTTCTTGTGGTGCTGTCTACTTGGGACTCCCACCTTGTGAATGGAACTTGGCCTTTAATTTGGAAATGGCATTAGTGCATTACTGCAGCATTTTTTTTTTTTTTTGCCTAACGGCAGCTGACAGTTACATGATAGCATGGGCCCTGTTCAGATTAGTCAAAGATGGTCCATGCTCACAGGTGCTTACAGTAAAGTACAGATCAGGCACTTGTCTGTTAGTACCTGGGGTATTAGAACCTCATACCAGAAGCTGGTGGCAGAAAAAAGTTGTTTGACACAGAGGATTTAGAAAGTTTTTTTCATGAGTTCAACACACATGGGCCTATTCAATTCTGTTGCTCAACCCACAAATGCAGTTTCCTTACAAATTAGATACAATTTAAGGGTAAAAAAAAAACAACAAAAAAAAACAGTTTAAGATTTTTTTTCCAAGAAACACTGTTACAACAAAGAAAAAAGACAACCAAAATACATGAAATAAATGAAACAAATGTAATCATTTAAAAAAATAAAGTTAATTGATATGTATTTCATTATTATAACAATAATGAAATACATTTTTTGGATCCCAATAAATGTTGAACACCAAGCCTAATCTGAATTTCATGAAGTGATTTTAAATAAAAACCATTTTAAAAGACAAAAGTTTGCCTTTTAGTTAAAGTTTAGAAGTATTTTTTAATCTTGTTATTTTATTTCAATTTACTTATTCACAACTTTGAGCAAGTATTAGATTATCATGATGTTTATTATATTGCTATTCAAATAACTTTAATATTAGCAAATACTGTCATGTTTTTCATGATGTTTATAATTTTAGTAATTTGTTATTTTACATTTGTGTTAATATATACATTTACATCTAGAGTTTCCTTACTAATATGTATGATTGCATTTCCACAGTTCCTTAGTTCCTTTCTCTCACTGATTAGTTATTTAATCATTTTAATTTGTATGTCTTTAGTGTTCTTCTGTTTTTAACCTTGTTAAAGCATGTTGTGTTACACTGGGCTGCATAAAAAGTGCTTTGTATAAAAAGTGTGATTGATTGATCTGTAAAACCACAAACACAACAATGAAGGCACCAATCTCCAAAGTGCCAAGCTGTGGCCAAAAAGGTACATTTTAGAACTTTAAAAACTATAAATATAGTGCTTGGTTCTGAGAATAACTGCTCCTGCACTGACGGAAAATCTGAACCTCATCATCATCAAGCTGGCTTGCAGAATTTTGTACACACCCACTTTTACTTGTAGTTGTGTACACACACATATATTTGCAGTCATACATGTGTGCATATGGGTTCAAATTCACAAAAAAGAAAACCTTCCTGCCTTAACATTTCTTGCTATAGTGCTATAGTTTTTTTCCTCCAAAACAATACAAAGCTACCTTTGTCATACTCAACCTGAAAGCAGTTGTGTTTGTAACAGTTAAGATTTTGTATGCCCTCAGTGCACACTCTCTTTAAGAAGCAGGCTCTATGTATGTTAATGAATAGGGCATTAGCTTCCCCCCAGCTAAAGCTTCAAATCTGTGTGCAAAAAAGCACACATGAAACCCTTGGAATTTACTAATCTCCCTAGTTGCAATACCTGTATGTAGTGTTAATTCTTCCATGAGAGGAGCTTCCATTGTTAAGAACTTTAAACTAAACCTAGCTGTTTTTAACATCAGGAGATTGAAAGGATTAGCTCATCTTGACCTCATTTAAGGATGTTCGATTTGGGGATAAACAGAAGATTTACACATTATTTTTTAACTTTGAATATTTCTGGCATTCTGGCATGGCATTTTCCTTCAAGCTGTGTGCTGAATGACTACTGTTCATATGCCACACCTCATTTTTGGGCACATCTGGGTAGTCTGTGAGGTATAAAAAGGTACTTTTAATCTGATAAATGTGCGCTCCTGTTTGTAGTGTTGATGGACAGGATGTCAAAGTGTAGTCATGGAGAGGAGGGTGTCTGGTTTTGGAACCTCTGGAAATAATAGCTGATTTTCAAAGATGTTGTGGTTCTATTGGCTTTTTCAGGTCATGACTTCCAGTGTGCACTGTAGCGGTTCACTCCTGAGTGTGAGGCAGCTGGAATGAGAGTCAGCTCCTCTAAGTCTGAGGCCATGGTTCTAGACTTGAAAAAGATGGATTGGGGGTGGATTCCTTTGGAGGTTTTCTGGGCACATCCCACTGTGTGGAAACCCCCAGGGAAGACCCAGAATTTCCTGGAGGGACTATATATTCCGTCTGGCCTGGCAATGCCTTGAGATCCTCCAGAATGACCTGGAAATGCTACCGGGTAAAGGGATGTCTGGGGTTCCCTCCTGGACCTACTCTTCCTGCAACCCGATCTCAGATTAGAGGAACACAATGCATGGATGGATTGACTTTATAGTTTCATCAGACCACAGGGTATATTTCAAATAATTACAGTTTTTGCTCTGTAATCTTGAATTTTTTGGGAGTTTTGAACTTCTTCCTTCCTAAGTGGACTTTCTGCTCAAGTCAGTACAGGTCCTGTTTCACTGATAAAATAACACTCCAGCTTCAGCCAAGATCTTCACAATAGGGGTGTCCTGATACCAGTTTTTTCCAGAGAGTACAAGTACTTCAGTTTAGGTACTCACCGATACTGAGTACCCATATCGAGTAATTACAAGAAAGCCAAAAGAAAATCTGCGATAAAGTTGTGTTAATCTACTTATAGTCTAAATAGAGGAGAAGGCAGCTTACCCTGAGGAAGGAACGAGAGTAAGCTGCAGATGTTCATTAGACTGTGAGCACAGTGCGGCACAATAAACGCACATGCAGCTTCACCCTGCTCCACTCCCATTAATCACACATCCCAGATGACAAAAGCTTAAAAACGGGAGAAGTTACACTGCTTACTCTAACAGTGGTCTAAAAATGAAAGCAGTAAAAGCTTAATAAAAATAATATACCGACCCCCCCCTCTTGACAGCAAGCACACAGGGCAGTTTGCTTGTTTATCCTCTGTGTTTACCTTGAAATATATTCAAACCAGTGGTTGCGTTAACTGAATATTTTTAACAATTATTTTTTTATCTAGTAATTATAATTTTTTAAACAGTGACAGATTATTCTCCTGCTGAAGGGAGTTTTTGAGGGATCAAGTAATGTTCAGAGTCCTGCCAACTTCTGATCATTTCAACTAGAGAAAGGTTACCTTTAAAAACTTTGTTACTACAGAGAAAAAGTTCAGTGTATTCAGCTTGATGATGATCACAGTGTTGATTATCTGTTCAGCTTGTTGAATATTAATTAAACAGAATGAAAATGAAATACAATTAAATGTAATTTTTATCATTTTAAAAACTAATGAGTAAAAATGGATAATGGCAGGCTTTTTTGACACAGTCAAAAGAACAAACAACAGAAAAAGTCTAGTGTCAAACGGAAAAAGTCACTCTGTCAAACTTGAAAGACATTTTCGCCCCTCCAACCATCTAACTTCTCCCATCTTCATCAGTTTTTGTTTTTTTGTATTTTTTTTGAGGATCAGCAAATAACTTATTGGAGTATTACCACCACCTGGTATGAAGTGGGGTTTAGCCATTGAGTTGCACCACAGTGCAGCCCAGGAGGAAAATCCAGCAGAAACGTGGTATCAGTTTGGAGTATTGGCTTGCTTTTACAAGTGCGAGTACTTGGTGCTGGTATCATTTTTTTTTTTACAGTGTTTGTAAATATCAGGTTTAAGCTGTAAAACAAGCTGTTAAATTCAAATTAAATCAGATCAATTAACCAAAATAAACACCCTACTGATTATCTTGTCTTTTGCTCAGTTAACAGCTGATTGTGTGACCTCACTTCCTGTTTACTTGTATAGAGAGTGAGTAACTGGATCTTATCCCTCCTGAACCATCCTACTTAAAGCAACTATCAGGGGGCCAGTGAGCCATGACACATGTTAATGACACGTAAAACATGGCTGCTGATGGAACTTTGCTTGTGACTTGGTTTTTTAAATTCAGTTACTAAGATAATTATTTATTTAAAGTGCCATATTCCACACAGTGTAAAAAGAAAACTTAAAAGATGGGTAAATTGGAAAATCTGGACATTTAAAAGTGCAAACTTATTAACAAACTTAATCTGAAAACTTATAAACATACTCATTTTATTAGATTCCTCAGGCAGTCCTTTGCTGGATCTCAGCTAAGAGTAAATGATGCACTAATGATCGTTACTGCTTACAGTCTCATGAAGAATAATGAAGGCTGATGCACTCCTCAACTTTACATAATCATTACAACAATACTCCAAACATTTTTATTTATGGTGAATTATGGGATGGTGGGGGTGATACAGTCTTCCTAATTAAGACTTGGACCCCTTTAAAAAGGTTGTCATTATTTAAGTGCCACAATCCAAGTTAATCAGAAGATATGTAAATGTTTGCGATATAAACATTCACATATTTCACTTTATTAACTTTTCGGTTTCCAATTAGTGTCTTATCTTGTGTAAACCTAACTTTTACCTTCAGTTACATTACATTTAATTAACATTATGATACTGAAGCTAGCATACTATTCACTGATTCAGCAGCTGGTAAAGATCTATTTGATTTACCTAACTGCTAAATGGGAAGCTCTGAATCAGAAGGTAACTTCAGTACTGTACTGTGGTTTTCCATTTGAAAGAGTTGAGAACTCTTTTTAGAAAAGCCTTTAAGAGGAGAATGGTTGCTGAACAATATTTCTTCTACCCTCTAGGTTTAATAACAACTAAAACATTATATTGTTTCTCACAATTAATTCATGCAAATTAGTTTCTTGTGAAAAGAGATAACCTGTGAACTGGTAAATGTTACTTCTGTCAACTTCTCCATGTATATAAAAATACTGCCTTGTACTATCCATTTTAAATGATTAGAAAAGACAGGACACACATAGGATCATTCTTTGAACATTTAGAGTTAGAATTTAGCCATCGTCTTTAGACCAACTCTCTTAAAACAAACTGAGGTAAAGCTTAAGTGTTGAATAGTCTGATAAATCAAACTTTTGTTTTGGATATCACTGATGTTACATCCTCACGACTAAACAGCATCGGCTTGTAATAAGCACACACATCAAATCTTGTATCCCTGGTAATGAGACACTTTGGCATCATGTACATCTGACAATCAATATAATACACTGGATTTAGAGAAGCAAACAATCAGTTTATTTAGTAAAGACCCTGCTTAATTTAGGCAAGTCTAAGATGTGCCACATACCTATCATATAACCGAACAGAGCAGCACTATATTATTGAAACACGTGTGCAATCACAATATTATAGGGAAATACTGCAGTGACCAAATTAGTTGCAATTAATCCAGATTTTTTTTTCTCACTCTTGTTACTTTTTTGATATCACCATGTTCCCATCAAGCTCTGTGAGCTCTAGAATCTAAGACACTAATCTGTAGGGGTAAATGGGCAGATAGCTGCCACCATAAATATTATTGCCAGATAGAGAATGAATGCACAGCACTTGCAGTATAGGTCGATGAAATATTACAGTAAAAACCCTTTTGTGAAACTAAAATTGCATGCATAGATAATGTAATGATAAATGAGATATACTATGCAGCCTCACAACAGCTGTATCATAAAAAGGTCTGGATGCTAAAATAGCCATTACCTATTTTTGAATCATGGAAGGCAACATATCGTAGAGATCCAACACTATGGAACTGCTTAAAATTAGGGCAGCACAACAATAGGAAAACATGTGATATACGAAGCTACTGATAAATGTTGTGATAATGATTGACTTGCCATACATAAATAAATAATAAGTGTTACTGTATTTCTTTTTGAGGAATAGCAAACATAACCCCAAGATAATGAGTGGTCTCTCCGGCTATTGAGAGGAAAAATAAAATGCATTTTCATCTGAACAACAAGGTTTTATTGAAACAGTTGCTTCTGGTTGACGTCTGCTGTATGGACAATGAAATTATTTAACTGTAGTTTAATGACTTTGACCACCTTCCCACCTCTTTACAGTTTTTTGCTCCAATTTTGCTCCATATATTTACAGCTACAGAGAACCTGAATACATAATACATAAATCAACTAAAATGTATTACAGTTCATCCAATTCTTTGTTATGTGAATATTATAAAAATTGTTATTGCAAAAATGATATTTTTGCTATATATTATACGTATATCTATTATATATTAAATATTGAGTGCTGCCCCACTCGAAAATCTGTACAAGTATGGGACAACATTCATCTTAAAAACTCCCAGCTAAAAGCTCTCCTAAAATTCAAGAAACAGGGGCCTCATGTATAAATAATGCATATGCACAAAAATCGTTGCAGCACAATATTCCACGCACAAGTCAGCATTTATGAAAATGAATGCTACATGAAAGTCTGTATAAATACACACAAGCTTCTGACCTGCTGTGAAAATATGCAGCAGCAACACAAACGTTCAGTAAACAATAACTAACTACAAAGCACCAAAACTCACCTAAATACACTGAAATATGACTCCATTGTGTGTTATTTAACTCAGGGAGCATCAAACTCAATGTTTTTTCACGATTTTAAAAACTTTCATCTTTTAAACTTAAAGGATGAAACTGAACCACATTTAGCATCATACAATGGTGCAACAAATCAAATCATGAAATGATGGCAAAACCTCAATCGGATGTATTTTCCTATTTTCAATTTTCCTAGTTTTTAATCACATGTAGATAGATGTAATAGTGCATTGATCTGTGCACAGATGTGGATGAAATTCATGCAAATTCTTAAAAGCTGCAATATGTAACTTTTATAAAAAATATTTTTCTACATAACTAGTTGAAACTGTCACCATGTCATGACAGTATATTATGAGACAGATAATCTGTGAAAAAAAAAAAAAAAAAAAAAAAAAAAAAAAAAAATTGAGCTCCTCTGCCTTCTCCTAGTGCTATCTAGAAACAACCAATCAAAGCCAGGAGGCAGGTCTTAGCGCTGTCAATCACTGTGCCTGAACTGCTGTTCATCCCCCCTCCTTCACTCTCTCCTATGCTAGTTAGTTAGGCTAGTTAGCATGGCCACCGATGACAACGGATAAACGGTTTTCCTGTAACGGTAAGTTGTTTCTCTGCCAGTAGCACATTTAGCAGCGAGTAAAAGAGGTTGAGCGACAGCGCTAAGACACTCTTCCTGGCTCTGACTGGTTGGTTTTGGTCGGGAGCAGTGTATTTCTTCAGACAGCAAAAGAGGCCCAGGGAGGAGGTGGAGAAGATCAAGCTTTTCACAGATTTTCTGTCTCATAACATATTGTTATGACATGTTGACAGTTTTAACAAATACGTAAAAAATGTATATTTGTAAAAGTCATGTAGTGCAGCTTTAAGGGGCACTTTCATTCTCACTGAAAAAGAAAATGGCAAATTAACTCTAAATAGGTCAGGTTTGATGATTCTTAAGGTGGACAAGGTGTAAACAATCACAGATGTACATAAATAGCTGCGCAAAGGTGGAACGATGGCAGCTTTGGCACTGTTGGAGGACACTATCAATGGAAGGATTCAGAGGTAGCATGTGTTCATAGTAGTAATGCGGTAAAACAAGGTCAAGTTATTGCTTTTTCTATACAGAGATATATATTTTTATCTATTCAAACTTGAATTAACCAGGTAGTCACCACTGAGATTAAGAATCTCATTTTAAAGGAAACCTGGCAATGATAAGTAGCAACACAAATAACATCCACTAAGACTAAAACACACAGAAATATATATATATATATATATATATATATATATATATATATATATATATATATATATATATATATATATTCCACTCAATTAGCATGTGCTTTTCCACTGTAAGCTTTATGTCAAAAACATATGATGTGTATTGTTATGGCCCATCACAATAGATATCAGGATATGAATTTTGTGCCATATGGCTTTATAACATATGGCTTATTAGCTTCTTCAGATTGCCCAGGGCGGTAATCTTGCAGCTCTGTGTGGAACAGGCCCCAGGGAAACTAGAAGGAGCTGTGCATTGCCAGAGCTGGTTCAAGTTCTCAATATGTTGGGATTCATTGCAACCGGAGCATTTCAGCAGGAGTTGGCTGAAAGGTCAGGAATGTCACAGTCATCACTCAGTTGAGCTACACCAGCCATATGGGATGGCCTGATTCATATGTTTCCCACATACATAAAGCTCCACTACACTGCAGCTGGACAAGCAGAAATTAATTTGCAATTTGCAGCGAAGAAGAGATTTCCTCATGTGATTAGAGCTGTCGACTGCCTTCATAAGGGCACCGTCTGTAAATATGAATGTGCCTTTCTGAATGAAAAACATTTTCATTCTGTAAATGTGCAATTTATATGTGATGTGCAAATGTGCCTAGCAAATGTAGTGGCACATTGGCCTGATTCAATACATTATTCTTTCACACTGTGGAATCAGTTTCAGAGCATGTTGATTTCTCCACTCACTCTAAAGGACTCTCTAACAAACTGTCTCTTTTATTAGTATTATTATTAGTAGTACTGTTAGAAAACAGGCGCCATAGCCATGGTTATTAGTACATGTTGTGGGATGCTTCGGGGGATTCATGTTAATTTGCATATTTATTCATGGGAGGGGACAGTGCAGGCCTAGTAAATTGGAATGTATGAAAGAAAGGCGTGCAGCTACATGCATGCGCATGGTTTTATACATCTGAATTTCTTTGTGCACTGAACCTTTCAACATTTGTCGCTATGCCATCTTTTAGTGTGAAAGCTGTACTCTTCTATGCATGAGGCACCAGGTGTTAAACAAGGCGGAAAAAATTCCCCATTAAAATAGTATTCTGATTATTGTTTGATCTGTTTTTCATCCATCCATTTTCTGAACATGCTTATACTTGCAAGGTCGCAAGGGGGGCTGGTGCCTATCTCCAGCAATCATCAGGCGAGAGGCGAGGGGTGCACCCTGGACAGGTTGCAAGTGCATCACAGGGCAACACACAAACAGACAGGACAAACAACCATGCACGCACACACTCACACATAAGGGCAATTTAGAGAAATCAATGAACAAAACAGTCATGTTTTTTGGACTGTGGAAAGAAGCCGGAGTACCTGGAGAGAACCCATGTATGCACAGGGAGAACATGCAAAAAGACCCCCGCTCAGGATTGGAACCCAGAACCTTCTTGCTGCCAGGCAACAGTGCTACCAACTGCACTACTGTGGAGCCAGTGTTCTGCTTTCTGTTTTTCTTTAGATCAATTTGTGCTACTTCAGACTAATATAAATGTAAGACAGGCAGTTTTTTTTGTGAGGGATATATTTAGCTATTTTAAATGTTATCAGGCCAAATAAAATATATTTAGAGCTTATAGGTTCCCAATATCATAAAGTCATATGTTAAGAAGTATGCTGGACACATTTTTGTATGTTTGTGTTTTAGTTATTAACTCACATGAGTTTCTGCCTCATATGTATGGCATTTCTTCTGAACCATGCTTACTGAGTAATATCACAATGAATGCAATAAAGTAAAAAAATTGATTCCTTAAGATGAATCACTTTTCTAATTAAAAAATAAGTTATACTGCTATTTCAACAAATATTATTGGACTGAGTATTTAAAACTGTTTTACAGACAAATATTTCCTAGTAAAGTTTCAAAACATTAAATATTTTTCAAAAATGTTAACATTGGTTACAAAATGGCAATCACATGAACAGGCATCCATTCTGTGACAAACTTCTGCCTGCTGTGCCTTGAACTGCACTGTTGTGATAAAAAATATGCAGACTGAAGGTATAGGGGAGGGTAAAGTGAAGCACCTGTAAGCATAAACTACAATGCTTTAATGTTAGGCCAAAATGGGTTTTTGGGGTATTTAATCTATAATTCTGTAACTTGAATTTTGATTTTGAAATTCTCCATAAGATCCAGGCTATACCACAATGTCCAAAACTTCTGCAGAACTAAAACTGACATAGCCAAAGCGGAAGTGATTCCTTCAAAGAACATGTGGCATTTGGGTTTTACTTTGTTGGGACATCAGGTACAGATCATTTTAGAGCACAATCTCAGCTAAGGGAACAACAGAACAAAACATATTTCCCAAGCTTACCTTATCTTTAAAGATTTCTGAATGTTTCAACATAAAGTTTCTACAGCAGAAATGTGGGAGAGGGTTCTGGAAGGGATCTGACAAATAATATGACAGCAATGATGTTTTGAACTTCTTCAGTTTGAAAAGTGATGCACCACCATAGAGCAACACCTACTTAAAATTATGCGTGTTCCATAAGGCAAGTAAAAGAGCTGTTGTGTCTCTGCAGATAGAGACAAAGAATGGAAAACAGGCAACAAACATAGTTGGATTCAAGTCAAAAGTGGCCCCACTAAAGCTGATAACACCAACATGCTTCAAAGAGCAAGTGTGATAAGAGCCAGGGTGGGAAAGTCAAACAGGCTAAAACAAAACCAAGTAGAAATTTATAGACTGAGATTAATTTCGAAAAAGGTTTTAGGGAAAGGCTTTAGATAATTAGAACCATTCTGACTGAAGCCATGAAAGAAGAAAGACTTCTCACTTGTGAAGATAATGACATAACGTAAACTACAGCTATACAATCACTTTATGGCAGGCCTAACTTCCAATTCCAGAGCAAGCAAAGAAGTATGACCTAAAGGTGAAGAAACATAGAAAACCCCATGTTTATTTGAAATCAATTGTTGACACCATATTAATAAAGGTACTGACTAAAGACTAACTTGAACAAATAGGTGA
Source organism: Anableps anableps (assembly GCA_014839685.1). Classification (NCBI taxonomy): domain Eukaryota; kingdom Metazoa; phylum Chordata; class Actinopteri; order Cyprinodontiformes; family Anablepidae; genus Anableps; species Anableps anableps. The sequence continues at coordinate 4,609,230 of CM026066.1, read as the reverse complement.
GAGTAACCTTTTCTTGACTTTTGAGTCATTGACTGCTGATGAATCCCTTTGCAGGTTTTTGATTGGCGACTGGCAAATGGGGTGAATTAGTTACGCTGATTCAATTAGTTTGTCTTCCATCTAATTAACAAGTGTAATTCTCATGGCTTGTGTCTATTAATAGTGTTTCTCTACTGATAAGAAGTCAGGTGAAAAGTTGAGTGCTGGCCCAACATTGTCTAAAAGATAAAGGGAAAATTAGGACCCTGTGATTTCAAGGAAAACACAGACAGAATCGCAGAATTTAATCAGCAAAATGGAAATCACAATAAAACACAGAATTTCACAAAATTCATTCATCACTATAGTATTTTGGCTGATGGAGCATCATGTACATTACTAAAATCTGACAAGAACAACTTCTGACATGGCACTGGCAACTCAAAGCATATTGTGAACAGACTGCTTCTCCCACAATGCCCAGAAAATGTTGTTGCAGGTTTATAAGTTTCAGCTGCTCTCACTATTTAACATTAACATTCATAATCATTCATCATAGGGCTGCACATTGGCACAATAGGTAGCAAGAAAGTCTTGGGTTCGTATACCTGTGCTATTTCTGCATGGAGTTTCTATGTTCTCCCTGTGCATGCGTGGGTTCTCTCCAGGTACTTTGGCTTCCTTCTACAGTCCAAAAAACATGACTGTTAGGGTAACTGGTCTCGCTAAATTGTCTTTAGATGTGAATGTGAGCATGCATGGTCGTTTGTTCTGTGTGTCTCTGTGTTACCCTGAGATGGACTGGCGATCTTTCCAGGGTATACACTGCCTCTCGCCCAATGACTCCTGGAGATAGGCACCAGCCCCCCGACAACCCTACAAAAATAAATGAGTATAGACGACTGATGGAAATCTGGACAACCTAACTTGTATCTTTTGCTTTTTGAATATTTTGTAAACACTGTATTTCTGAACTCTGATATTTCTGAATAAAGAGATAAACACATCCATCCAGGACTGATTTTGGGTGGAGTTCAGGATATAAATCAAAACTCTAGTTATCTTCCATTTAAGCAAAGTGCATATGTGGTTAATGGGTCAAAGATGCCTAAATTGATATGTCTATAAATGTCTGAATTAGGTTTAAAAAGTTGTTAGAATTTATCACATGGACTGTCCAGACCTGATTTTCAACGTTTGTGTATAGATGGAGGATACTGAATGATTTTGGACAGGACATGCTGGGTAAAAAGAAATTTTAATGTACTTTTTTGGACAACAGATTGCTAAACTGAAAAAGCTATTGAAATATCTTGGTGCATGTCCAGTGTTTGGAGAGCAGCTTGTGAGTAAAAGTACTGATCAATCCTTACGGATCACTGTTTCCTTTCTGGCTCCTACATCAAGAAACTTCATTCAAACATGACTGAATCATCAGGCCAGTTTGACCCCACAGAACCTTTTAGGAACAAATTGTCCAAACAATCCAAGTCATTTTTACCAGACATCAAACTGTTCTACAAACTCTCAGTGACCTTTTTCAAACAACAACTGGATCAACTCACAGGTTAAATGCAAGGTCTTAAACATTTACCTCAAGATCCACCTCCTTCTGTAGCCGGTCCAGCTAGCATACTTCCTCAGTCTCCTCCCATAACTCCACTACTTAGAGAAGCCAGCTCACCCATCCAGGGATTTTTTTGAAGAAATTTGTAATGTGGTTTACTTTTGCAATACTCTACTATTTTTTCACTTCAGTTCCTCTCTAACTATTAATTTTGGATGTTATACATTGTTGGTCTCCTTCAGAGAAAAGATTTAAAATGGGCTGAAACCCACACACCTTAATCAGTTCTTTTAATTACTTTCTTGCCGAGTTCAAACAAACATTTGAACACTTATGACAGTGAAAACTTTAGGCCATCTAACAGGGAAGTAGGTCAAGAGTTGTGCTTGCGATTGATTTCTGTACCCTAGCGGCGTCATCTTAGTGGGCATTGTAAAATTTCCACTACCTCTTGTTTTGCAATAAAATCTGCTAATTTTACTCTGCATCTGATTGTCATTTCAGGTCCACCAAGTCAGACTTTTTTTTCCAGAATAGTTGTCTGAGTGCCAAGAATTCTATCCTCTGTTCGTTTTTGTGTTGTGGTTACCCTGTTGTATGCTAGGCATCTGTTCTTAGTAGATCACTGACCTCTTCCAACAAGGCAAAAAATACTCATAGGCTACATATCCTCCAAACTACACGTTATTTATTGGTGCAAAATTCCTTTGTTACCCTGACATCAGCAGAATCATTTCCTTGATCCAACAAAATCACTGGTGGCCTTATCAAAGACGTGAAGGAGTATGTCCTGGTTTGTCCCACCTGTGCCTGTAATAAGACCTGCAATGAACTTCCTAGTGAGCTTCTCTGTCCTCCCACCCCTTAGTCTCACATTGCCTTGAAGTTTGGAACCATACCAGCTTCTTTTAATGGCATTATTACCATAACCAGCAACAATAACCAATAATCTAAAGCTTGTCATCTAGTTTAATTGAAGAAGCTCCCCACATCTCTTCAAATAGTACAACTTTTTGCAAAACATGTGTTCAAGATGATGGGTTTCTCAGTTTACCTCATAGCTATAGGAGAACCTCTGTGCTTCCTTAGGAGCAAAAACTGTGGCATGAATGAGGAGATCTAGATTATGAGGGACTGTCTGCTCATCCAGTCCATTTAATTAAAGTTTACATTTACCCTGGAGTGAGTATGCCCACAACTCTTATGTCTCTTTTGTCAATGGTCTTTCTTCATTCAAGTCTTCTTTTGGGTATCAACCTACACCGCTCACATGTGATGAATGAGACATCTCAGTCACTTCTGTTCACCATCACATCCATCGCTTTAAGAAAACCTGAGATCTTACCATCACTGTCCTCAACCGCAGTGTAGATAAAAATTCTTGAAATGCCACAGGGCAAAATACACCCAAGGGTAAAAAATGTGGTTCTGAGGACATTCTCTGAAGTTCATCTCTGTGAAACTTTAAACCAGACACATTGGTCCATTCTAAATCAAATCAATTATTAGCCCTCTGCTGTCTGTCAGCATTACCCCATGTTCCATGCATCTAAGGTCATGGCCAGGCAGGCTGCAGTGTTCAAACATGACTGCAATCATCTCATGAAGTGGCTGGAGAATCGAGGGAGGTGCTGGATGATGATTCATGGCCTGATTATCTTCCATTGTGATCCAAACCTCCTCTCGTCCAAACAAATTACTTACCTTTGAGAAACTCCCCTTGTGTGTTTTTTATGCTTTCTAGGTCCGAACTGAAGAAGAAACTTCCCTCTTGAGAAGAAATGATTCACTTCCTCCTTTGGGAAAACTTACCTGGATTCCTTCCAGCCTCCCTTGTACCTCTACCTCTTCCTGATTGTCCACTCTCCAAAGTTTTCCCACACCTCAGCTAAACTCTCTGGAGCAAGTCATTGCCACTCCACTGCCATTACCATACCCAAACACTTATAGAAAAGATCAGCAAAGCCTCCCTCAATCTTGCTCACAATTTCAGAGCTCATAGGACATACATTTCCTCCTCATCTGAATTAACTTGCTTTACCTCTTACCTTTGATTATTCCTCTCCTCAGATTCCACCTGCCAAGAGAAATGAGAAAAACTGAACTTAAGCTTAAACTTGCTGTGACTTGTAAAATAAACAGTTTGTTTTTAATGACTATGTGGGTCAAGAAACTTAATTGAACCATGTCAAAACTGACTGAAGGACATATTAAAGGGGGAAAAAAGATGAAAACCTAATAACTTCCCTTAACACTGTGCCACTGTGAATCACTATTAAACTCTTGAGCAGACTCATGCAATGAAACAATTTCAATATTTGATCAAAGAACATAAAGTGATAATATAAATTATGAAGGTTGGCTTTAAAATTAAATAAGTAAAAATACAAATAAAGCAGTAAGTCCGACCACCATTTTAAAACACTTTTACAAGTTGCAGTTGAGATTGCAACATGTAAACCTGATTTATAGTTAATAATGAGGTTTTTTTCATTCAGTTTTCATTGAAATAGACGCTGTCTTAGAAACGGGATAGTTAACTGTGTGTGACAATTATGAAAATTGTTCAGTACAGGAATATTTTTTGTTTGTATCACTTAGCTTTACTGTAGAGGCTCCTTCCTCCTATTTTACTTAAAAGGCATGTAGAGTATGTAAAAAAAAAAAAAAACACCCAATATGTAAGTAACTAAATTATTAATAGTAGGCTTACCTTAGTTACATCATATTTCCGATGTGCTTGTCAATCTCTCCAAATTTCAGTCTGTAAAAATGTAAGACATCAAAACCTCCATATCTGAAACCCTATAGGACAAAGCCAAAGCAACTTTAAATCTCAGACTACATAGTCTGGGTAGCAAAGAACTTAAATTATGATGTAACATTTGCTGGAATAAACTCCAGCCCACTTCGACCCTGAACAGAACTGAGCGGATACAGAAAAAGAGTGAGTGTTTCATTACAAGATGTCAATCTCACAGTAATACAGCACAGTGTGCAACATCATTAACATGGAGCAGTGGCACAAAGCCATGATGATAGCACAGATGATGTTTATTTAATAAGACATCATCTCAGCTAACCTCTGCCTGTGTGATAAGATCAAACAAACTGCTGCCAGCAGAAATCCAATCAGTGGGGACCAGACAGACTCTGTCATGCTCTTTTATGTTTCCAAACTCAAGGAAACCAGGAATCTGAATCTGCTGCCGAGTTTTCATAGAAATTTGAGAAACGTTTGTCAAAGTAGTATATAATTAAAAGTCCCTAAACTGCCTGCTGACAACAAGATGCAACTGTTCCTTTGTTTTTTTTTTTGTTTTTTTGTTTGTTTTTTTTTTTTTTTAACACAGCAGAAATATCCTACAGGTAGCCACCAGGGTGCCCTTGGGAACCAATTAAATTGCTCACAGGTCATATCCTAAAAATAGTACCTGTCGCCATGGAGCTTTGTGAGGAAAAAAATATTTTATCTATCTGTGATGTAATTTGAAGAAACAGCTTTTGCATTACAAGTACAGCTCGAAAAATTAGAATGTCCTGAAAAAGTTTCAGTTTCATTTCAGCAACTGAAACTCGTAAATTATAAAGATTCACTACAAATAGAGTAGAATATTTTTAGCCTTTATATCATATAATGTTGATGATGATATTTTACAGATAAAGAAAACCCAAAATTCAGTTTCTTAGAAAATCTGATAATTGTGGAAATGTTATAGCATATTCATAGGAAGTTGAATGGAAGGAAAAAGCATGGAATGAAAAGGTACACCAGAAACAGGGATAACTGCAGGATTGTCAAGCAAAACCATTTTAGCTTTGGGGGAGCTTCACAAGGAATGGACTGAGCCTGGAGTCAGTCAATCAAGAGCCACTATGTACAGACTAATCCCACACATGGGCAACAAATGTCACATTCCTCGTCTCAAGCCACTCTGGAACCAGAGACAACATCAGAGGCACCTTACCTGAGTTGAGGAGAAAAATAACTTGACTGTTGCTCAGTGGTCCAAAGTCCTCTTTTCAGAAAAAAGAAAAGTTTGCATTTTATTTGAAAATCAAGGTTCCAGAGTCTGGAGGAAGAGTTGAGAGACACTGAATTCATGTTGCTTGAATGTCAGAGATGACTTGGGGTGCCATGTCATCTGCTGGTGTTGGTCCACTGGGTTTTCTGAAGTCAACAGTCAATGCAGCTGTCTACCAGGAAATTCTAGAGCACTTCATGCTTCCTTCTGCTGACAAGCTGTATGGAGATGCTGATTTCCTTTTCCAGCAGAATTTGGTACCTACCCAAACTGCCAAAGGTACCAAAAGGTGGTTCAATGACCATGGTGTCACTGTGCTTGATTGGCCAGGAAACGCACCTAACCTGAGAGAAGATGAGAGACACAAGACACTGCAATGCAAATAACCTGTAGGCCGCTATCAAAGCAGCCTGGGCTTCCATTCCACCTCAACAGAACCACAGGCTAATCATCTCCATGTTACACCTCATTGATGTAGTAATTCATGCACAAGGAACACATAAAGTATTGCGTGCATAGAAATGAACATACTTCTCAGAATCCTGACATTTGTGTTTAAAATATCCTTTATATATTGAGCTTATGTAATATTCTACTTTTCTGAGACACTGAATTTCACATTTTCATTTTCTGGAAGTTATAATTATCACAATTGCAAGATATAAACGCTTGAAGTATTTCACTCTGTGTAGGGAATCTATATATTAAATGAGTTTTACTTTCTGAAATTTAGTGCAAAAACATTAAACTTTTTCACAATAGTCACATTTGTGAAGCTGTAGCTACTTTTATGTTGATTTAAAAAAGAGAAGGATGATCTCTACCTTTGCTGGGGCCAAAGTTTGTTCAAAGTCAACCTCACTTATTGCAGAGACAAGCTAGCAGGCACAGCTATGATGGGGAATTGGCACCATTTCGCTACCCCCTCAAAATAAAAAGCAAAACATTATAACAGCAAAACTAAGTGAAATTTTATAAGAGTAAAAGGAAAGAAAGTGTTAATCTTATTTGCAGGGTTACTGTGGTCAGCAGTCTTTTCCTGAGGGCAGTAAAACACTAACAATAAGCAACTAAAACTTCTTTTTGGACTGTAAATTGTTTGATTATGATAAGAAAGCCTTTTCTAACTAGGAGCAATCACACTATAATCTGTGTCATAGGACAAGAAGAATGGGGGCAAGGGAATCTCTTTTTTCCTCAATGTTCTATTGGGAGCCTGTTGGATCCTTAGAAGTATGGCAGTTATGTATTAGAACTTAACAGAACAGTCGGACCAGGATCTAGGTGCAAGTGGTGTGATAAGTCTGTGGACACCAGCAGTACATCATAGACGATGGGATATATATGAATGGTATCTGATGATTTCTCCACAGGAACAATTCTTGACCCTACAACCTCAGAAGACACCTCAAAGGGGGCTGATATCTACAACATGGTGAAGACGCACATCTTAGAAAGAAAAGTATTATAGGAAAAAAACTGCTGTGTGTGACTTCACTGGACACTCACTATGACCAGCTGACATACAGGTTTCACTGCAGCATGCAAAGGTAACACAGATTTCCCTAAATGTTCTATTTTACTATTGTATCACCCACCAGCATGTAATTTGTGGAAAAGTTAATGGTTTGACTATGTGATTACTCCATTTGGAAAAAACATAACTGGCATCTGCTCCAGAGACCAAAATGTTAAGGCACTATTGGAGAATCTGTAAGCTGGATATGGTGGTCTATTACTGCAAACATAGATCCAGTGGCTCCACAAGGCATGTGCTAGGCTGTGGTTTTGTCACTATTGGGTAAAAATCAATTAATTCCAGCAATCATAGAGAAAGATGCCTTCGACACTGCTGGGATGCATGATTTTGACTTTTTTTTTTTTTTTTTTTTTTTTTTTTTTTTAAACAGGGCCCTAAAAAAGCTCAACAACCTGGTGAAGAAGGCTGGTTCTGCTCTGGGGATGACTGTGGAACCTCTTGAGATGATGCAAAGAAGGATTTTGCATAAAATCAAGAAAATTATGGACAACCCTGAACATCCTCTTCATGAGACTGTCATTGAAGAACAGAGTCTTTTCAGTCAAAGGCTTCTTCAGATTGGTTGGAAAACGGACCGCTCCAGGAGATCTTTCCTGCCCAGAGCCATCACCATCTATAATAACTCCTTTATTAAATGAGTTACATAAAACATTTAATTTCCCTTTGGGATAAATAAAGTATTTTTGAATTTAATTTAATGGATAACACTAGGAAACAGTAGTTTAAACTATGAGCAGCAAGGAAAAGGTCAGACTGTTATTTACATGTTAATGTTGAAAATGTATTAAAAAGATGAACATCTCCTCCATACACTTACAGGGAACATATTTATAATATTGTTCAAAATGTTTCTATTTAACAAGTTGCTCTTCATATTCCTCAGCATCCTTAAAATAGCTCTCTGTTTCAAAACGATTATTGATCCCTAGGCAACAGAATGTCAAGATACACACATTCATGTTGTTGGTAAAGTTTTCACAAGAATGGATAAGTTTAGGTTATTTAGCAGTATAATATTTGAAGTCTGACTGATTTGATCAAAGCTTTTTGGGTTTTGTGCTTTACTTTAGAGCAGTGTTTCTCAATTCTGGTCCTCAGGGACCACTGCCCTGCATGTTTTAGGTGTTTCCCCTTCTACCACACACCTGACTTGAATAAGTGGGTGATTAACAGGCTTTTGCAGGACTTGATGGCATGCAGAGTAGGTCATGCAATCATCTAAATCAGGTGTTCTGGAACAGAGATACATTTAAAATATAAATGCCAGTGGTCCCTAAGGACTGGAATTGAGAAACACTGCTTTAGAAAGAATACCTTAAGATGAATCCCCTAACCAAGTATCACATGTAAGTAAGACATGCAGACTTTTTGGGTTTCATTGGTGACCTCCCATGCTTACTTTCATTATAAAAAAAAAGTACAAAAAAGACATATAAACCTTTGTCTCTTTCAAAAGAGCATGGCAGCATGCTTCGTGTTTGTGAAGATGCATCTGAAGTAACTACAAGTCGACTACAACAATGTCCTTAGGCAAATGACAGCAATATTGAGATGTTTAGCCATATTGCATAACAGCACTGGAGCAAACCAAAACCCAGCTGACGCACATCATCCCAACAGTGAAACTGGTGCAAAGATAATGATTTGAGCTTGTTTCGCAGCCACAGAATCTGGGCATCTTGCAGTCAGTTGACCTTCACTGCATCCCTTCTATATTTTTGAGGCAACAATCCAACAGCTAAATCTTGGTTTAAATTTTATCAGAAACAGGTCAGTGACCAAAAACACAGTAGCCAATTTACAACAGAATGGCTGAAAATGAAAAGAATGAAGGTGTTAAAATGGCTGAATAAAAATCCTGACTAAATACTGTGGTGGGAACTCAGGATAACTGCTGTCTGCAACTCTCAAAGAACTGAAACAATTTCTGGAAAGAAGGGTAGGCCAAGATATCTCCTCAACAATGTGAGAGACTGATAAAACCAGAAAGCACTTGGGCCAGTCCACGAGAATGGCTCAAAATGGACTTTGACAATTTCAACCTTTTTACAAAAATGTATTATCTGTATGTATATCACTCAGCATTAAGGACATAGTTAAGCATCAGAAAATACATTTTCCCATCTCAGGCATTATTTTTCCATTATTGTTGGTCATTATTTTAAGATGTGCTTGCTGTTATTTTTCAACCCTGTTATGGACACTACTGAGACTCCCTAAATATGATTATAAAGTGTATTTATAAAGAAAGCAATATCTATGAATTAATCAGATGTCCATAACTAATTCAGTTATCTTAAATCCAAAAATGGCATAAATCTCACATTTTTGATATTTTAAAGCCTGAAATGGATCAATGCGTGAAAGTTCTCTTGTCATTTTTCATCAAACATGTTTAACAGAAGAATTTTGATCAAAATCAATGGCCTGATGATGGCCCTCAACATTACAGACAAAAATCAACTAACACTAAAATATTTTTAGAAACATTTTTTTTGTTTTTTTAAATAGGTGTGACAGGGCTGAGACTAGGATAATGTGGTTGAAGACAGTAGTGTGGTTGAAGGGACAAATACAGCTTTACATAAGAAGTTGTTTTTTTTTTTTTTGTACTCTAAAATTCACAGGATTTGCTATTAGCATTGTATTTTATTATGTTACCATAACAGAACAACAGCAGTTTAAGCTGGTTCTATAGGCTGGTAAATGGGGGTATTCATTCATTGCACCCTACTGTTACACTTTGACCCCCATGATGACTCCATTCTTTAGAAAATAACTGAAGTTTAACTGGGTTATTTGACCTTTTGGGGATTTTGAACTGCTTGCTACTTTAAAATGCTAGTATGGTGGGCCCAGCGATCAGAACAGAATATAACGTTTGTTGTGTCAGTATTTTTACTAATCATAAATATTTGCAGATAAAATAGTAACTGTTAATCTCAGAATTTTAATATTGTTATTGGCATCTTTGAAGTAGCTGGTCAGAATATTTTGAACACATTTTTCTAAACTGTTTGTATGAAGAATTAAAGCTGCTTTACCTTCTATGTCCTGGTGATTCTTGAATTTGTCTTCAATTTTAAGAGGGCCCTGTTCATAGATTATTTCAACTTTCACATCGTAGTCGTCCATCAGATGGAAGACTCCCTCCAAAGTGAAGTAACAGTCCCGCTCCTTCATGTCGTCTTCGATGAGCAGCAGTGCGCTCTTCCAGGTGAAGTGCTCGAACATCGCAGTGAAGGTCTCTGCCATTTTCACGTAGGACGGGGCGATCCGAGTCAGGTGAGAGTACTCCGTCTCCTTGTTCTTGAAAGCGGTGGCCAGAGCACCTGCAGATATCACCGGGATTTCCCAGTGGGATGCCAGCCTCACCACACCTGCCGCCTCGTACTCACGTACCGGACCGAGGATCAGGTCCGGCTTCTGGCCACACGACCTGTCTGCCAGCGTGAATAGAGCATGGTTGGCCGGGTCGGAGTTCTCAAAGTGGATGTTGAAATGGAAGCCAGGATATTCTGCCTTCAGCCTGTCCTGTGCGTAACGGATCGCTGGTGCGACTCTTGCATGTGAGAACAGAAAAGAGTTGTTTTGTGGCAAAAACACCAGAACCTCAATTTCTTCCGTGAGGGAATTAGTGAGAACTGGGTTGAAGATGACCAAAAAGAAAAGAAAAGGTTCAATGAAACGTGCCATGGCGCCGCTTTGAAAGTTTCGCCTCAGTTAAAACCAATCAGCGCTGGAGAGGTGATCTCCAAATGCTTCTCACCCCAAGTTGGCTCCTCTCAGCAGCGCACTGCAGAGCTGCAAACAGACAGTCCTGCTTAAATGCTTCCAAACCGTGAGCAGGTAAAATCAGATCAGTGTTTTATTCTACAGAATCAAAGTGGGCCCTAGCGCTTGGTCCGGACAGACTCGTGGGTCCTTGCAGCTCCAGCTCAGACACACGCGCTGCCTGGCTCCAGCCTGGAGTTTTGAAGCATCCTTTCAGGAATATTCCTGCGTCATGAAGCGCTGCCCACCTCCATCTTAAAGCTACAACGCTGCGGAGCTCACAATGAGCCACTTCAGCACAGCCCAGCTTTCTGCATGGCTCTGTAGGCTGCAAACAGTTCACAGAATACTCAACTTTCCTCCAAGTAAGCATAGGGTGGGATTAAAGGTGCATTCAGTAGACATAGGCCTACATAACATATTAATGTCATACGCTTTATAATTTACAAAAGCATGTCAAACTCTTTGAGATAAATGGAAAAGGGGGAAAATTAAATCAGACATTTCTTAAAATTCAGACATTCTGCAATGAATTTAAATTTCGCACCAACAGAGGTATCTTTAGCCCTTCCTACTCAAATATCCACCCTACAGTGCTTTCAAAAAGCATTTGCCCCCTTAAAGATTTCTTCTGTTTTTCGTTTTAAATATTAGAACACAATCAACTTGAGAAAACAAAAAATATAAATACACATTTTTTGAAGGTTCATTTCACTTTCTATCCAAACCAACCGGGATCTATATGAAAAAGTAATCACTTCTTTTTGAAATCATGAGTTAACTGGGATAAACCTCAATTTTTGAAAGCTGCGTTCAGTTTCACAAGCCGACCTGTAAAAGTCGAGAAATCACTGTAAAAGTCTGCCAACATAAAGTAGGCCTAAATTAATTCACAAAATAACTGATGAGTGGGTCATTGATTTCCATCTGACTGGGAATGCTCCAAGGAGGATGGGCTTGAGTGTTTTTAAAAATAGCAGCTCCCAACTCCAAGTTACTCAACTGCGAGAGAAAAAAATGTTCTATGTTTTATTTGATGTAGCCTATGTAAACCTCTGGTTCCAACTATATGAAATCAAACTTTTAAAAACATCTAGTACGATTGATAACATGCAGTCATATTGGTGTTTTTAACTGATTTTATTTTTGTGAGGAACATCTGTAGATTTAGTGTGACAGCTGCAATCGGTAGTCCTATTTGTAATGCCTGCAGCTGGATCCAGCTAAACTGACAGATCAAGAGCGAAAAGGGTGGGACTGCTGGGGCTGTCAGCGTTAGACTGACTTAGGAGTTTAAGTTTATGGCGTTTTTGCATGATTAATTAGAAGTGAAGAAGTTAATATTTATTTGTTAGATAAATGTTAATATGTTTTTCTAATTTATTTTATCTTGTTAAAAAAGATGTCTTAGTAAGTTATTTTACATTAAAAACTTTGTTGAATAAAACATTATTTTTGTGTAGAAATAATGTTATTGTTGGTAATTGCACAAAATATATTTTATTTTGCATGGAAACCTGGAAATGAAAAGGGCATTTTAATAAAAGGCTATAAACTGACAAACAGAAATGAGCATAGACTTGATAATGATTATGATACATACCTAGGCCTATCTCCAAAAATCTACAGTAAAATTATGAAATATTTATTCTGGTTATAGTATAGATGATCCTTTAACAGAATCCAAAGAGAATTAGTTGAACCCTTGGAGGAGTTGGGAGAAATTAATTTCTGAAAATGAGACAAAACATATCCTGGATAAGCATGTAGTACGTTTTCTGTCTCCAAAAATCTACAGTAAAATTATGAAGTATTCATTCTGGATACAGAATGGGAAAGTAATAGGTAATAGGCCATAAATATACATTTCTGATGATTATGCCTCTCATTTTCTCTTCATTTCTTTTGTCTTTTTTGCCTGCGAGGGCACCCCTACTGCTCTCTTATCGTAATGCACCATGCATGCCCAAAGCTAATCTTTAGGAGAGCGCTAACGTCGGCTGGTTTGACTGCATATATTTCCATGTGTCGTCTCACTTGACTGCAGTCTGTGATCTTGGAGAGCAGTAAACTGTACCCACGATTTTTGCAAACCGAGGGAGCAGATTATATTTTGAGACCTGGAAGTTTTTAAAGGTGTGTGTGTAAAACAAACAAAGCCTTTCAAAGGCAAAGAACATCATACCAACAGCATGGTGGAGGTGGTGTGACAGTCTGGGGTTGCGCTGCATCATGACCTGGTTGGTCTGAAGGAGAATGTACGGTCAGTTTGTGACATGAAGCACACTGAAGTTTGACAAAAACAAAAACAGAGGAAATCTGTAATCTGTAAGGGGTCAAACACTTTTTCCCAGAGTTCTTCTATTACTCTGTGATAAACTGTAACTGTTAACTGACGGATGACCTGTTAAATCTTACACTAAACAAATTGCTATATATAAATGACTCTTTCAATAAATAAACCCACAGATAGTGATAATCCAAACAGGACATGTTGTGGGTCACACAGTGACACTGGAGTTTATTTTTACCCTCTATGCACCATCCTGGTTATCAAAATATTTATTTAGTGTAGCATCCTGCTGTTTCAGGACATTCCATTCTTTTCCCTTTTCTTCTGCTTTTAGATGTAAAAAAAATACAAACTCACAGGACAAAGAATTAAACAATCATGGTTCTTTAGAATGAAAGTCATGGCACTAAAAGATCAGAACTTTTTAAACTTTCTGACAAGGGATTTTGCAACAGAGACAGGTTCTGAAGCAGAACAAAGATGGATGTTAACTATTGTTTGTTCTTACGCTGGTATCTGTGATGTAAAACCTGAATGTTTTACATAATTTAAAAAAAAAAAAAAAATCTTTTTTTTTTTTTTTTTTTTTTTTTTTTTTTAAAGAAATGCACTCTGATCATTAGAGCTGCAGATTCCAGAATTATAGAACTGTAAGTGTCAGACTTACTGCTGCCGTTCTTAGGGTCAGTACTGTGTAATGTGGACCGATAAGTTTCCTCAGATCATGTCAGCTTAAAAAATAACATCTGGCTCTAATCTTCATGGTGGAAACCAGCAGTATGACTGCAGCTATTGTATTGAAATGTATCTGGTTAAATATAGTTTAAATGCATAAAATAGCAGTATTTGGACCTGTGAACTTCACTCCTAGTTGGAAAAACACTATACTCGGGAAGAAGACATGGGTACTCCGTTTCCCCTTTTGAATGAATAAATGAATGTATCCTCCACATTTGATGCAAGAAAAAAATAACTGATAAATGAGGAGAAATAACTAAAATATTGTTTCATATTTCATTTTCATGCGCCTCAACCCAGAGCACATTTGTGCATCTTTGGAAACAGAGAAGCAGACCTCAAAAGTCTTGATTTTTAATGTTTCTGTTATGTAAACAGTTTTGAAACAAGTTCTAGTTGTCAACATGATTTTATTGTTTACTCAGAATTAAAGTATTTAGTGATTTAGCTTTAGCTTTTTAGCTAAACCTCCTCCAAGAACAAAGTTTAAGTAAGGCAGTCATCTACAAAAGGACAACTCTAAGATAAGGGTTAACTGGATGTTATGAATAATCTAGGATTCTCAGAGATTACAGAAATATAACACCAGTTTTGCTTGGGCTATAAACTCAGTCTTGATGAAAGATGAAAATTGTGCAATGTGTTGAGACCATGGCTAGATTTATCAATTTCAAACAAAAATTTTTTGGTTTGGTCAAATTATTGGTTTGAGTGGTTAACTATTGGTAGTTATTGCTTAACTCACTCCATTTTTGATGCAACTTCAGCAAAAAAAATATAAAAAAATTAAGAAGCTGACATTAAAAGTCAACTAGAAAGTCTGAAAGTAGACAAAATTACATGCCTGTCTAGACAAATGGTAATATCAAATCCCGATATCTCTGGAGGGGACTTGAGGTAAGACCCAAAGAGGTTATTCTAAAACATAAGGAGATAAGAGGTAAGGAACATGTGACCAAAGACAGCACATGACTACAGACCCATTCAGTAAATTAGAATATTATTGAAAAGTTTGTTTATTTCAAGAACTTTATCACTAAGTGAAACAAGTTTAATGGATTAATTACACAAAGGTGGATGTTTGAAAGCCTTTATATCTGTTAATTATGATGATTTTCTACTTAGAGCTAATAAAAATATGACATTTAAAATTAGAATATTACATCAGACCAGTAAAAAAAAAACATTTTTAATACAGAAATGTGGGCTTTTAGGATGTTATTTTCAAAAGGTACTTTAATCTGACAAATGAGCGTCATCAGAATGCATATTCTAATTTACTGAGTATTACTGTAGGAAAGAGCAATATGCTAATCAAGCCTTGAGTGAGGCTGCAGATCCTTTCAAAGGATTTATCTCAGCTTGTTGCAGTGTTTTGGTAATTATGGCCGTATGTGACACTTCTTGAAGTGACCAGTGACCTCAATGGTTTGAAAAACAAAAATAAAAATGTGAAACTGACAGAAACAGCTTTCTGTGGTCAAGGTAAAAGGGATGAGAATTCCAGCAGCAGTAACTCTGAATCCCACGAGGATTTATACGGAGACAGACAGAGAGCAATGAAGAGAATGATAATACTGTTGTTAGAGGGCTGCAGCCAAAAGATGACTTGCCTGGTGACTGAGCTGCTGATACACACTCAGGATTGCCTAGGAAACCCAGAATGGTATGTTGTCAGTCATTTGTTGTACGTTTTAGTTATCAAGTAAGATAGGATGAGTGTTTTCTAGGTTTTGAGAGCAGAAATTCATATTCTGTGGTAGGTTCATGTTTTGATATAGTTTATTACAATTCTCACTGATAAAAAAGTACTTGTGCACAAACAAGTTGATTCTTTAAGCGCTTTCAGCTGAAAAGTCTCAACATGTGATGCAGTGAGTCCATAAACACAGAGGAGGTGAGTATCATTAGGATAAAAGAAGTGCCAATTTGGTAAAAATTGTCTTCAAAAAAAGCACAGCACTGACCTGACACAAGACCTTTAAAGAATGAATGTGCTAAGTTTGCAGCTAATATATATATATATATATATATATATATATATATATATATATATATATATATATATATATATATATATATATATATGGGCCCCTTCAAAGCGTTAAGTTTGTCTCTGGGTGTGTAAGAACAGCTGGTACATTTAAATAAACCATAGTTCCCATTTTCTGTCCATTTAGCAGTATTACACTTTTTTGTCACACATCAGCATGCATCACTAATGACTTAGTGCAGTTCTCTGAGAAGACACTTTGTTTGCTGGCAGGTTGCATGGAATTTGCTGACGTCAGAGCCACCGCAGTTGTTACACTTAAAATCATTAAAATCATTACATGAAAAGGTAAAGTGTTATACAGACTGAAAAGCATATTTTTGTGCTACTTTTATCTTAGATATCGAAATTATACTAGGAAGAACAACTTTGAGAGCTTTTGCAATTATGGCCATTTGGTGAAACCATGTGATAACATCTGTTAACTTTGGATGTTACCTTTTCTGTGGGAACTCAGTCAGAGGATTGTTCAGAGCCTAAGGCAAGCTGTTCTGTGAGTGCAGATTTAGTTCTCCTTTCTCCTGTATTTTAGAATCCTTTGTGCAAACTGCCATGCCATTCACTGTACGCAGCTGTGATTTCTTTGGTTTTCTCTTAAGCATAATGACTGTATGAATACATAGTGCCACAGTGCCATTACATTTAGTCAAGCTTGGCGATAGTGGAAAAATCCCAACCTATTTTGCTATGTCAGTGAAGAATAATACAAGGTTTTAACCCAGTGGAGTGATTTTCTACAACTTATCAATAAGTTATCATAACTTATCATTGCTGCTGCTACAGGGACAAAACGTGAAATGTTGTACATGTTTTTAGCCAAGTATACTGTTTATTTTCATTGGCTATGTTATTTTTAGAGGAGAAAAAACCTATTGAATAACCTTAAGCTTTAAAGCAAAGCTTTCAGTTAGTGAGCTGTAGCTTAGCTAGCATTAAGTTCCAACTGGCATCAGGTCCCTGAAGTGATTAGAGAAATGTTTATCATATTTGGTATTATCAAATGCTTTCAAACCGAAAAAAACAGAACATTGTCATGTATAAAAACTGCTTTGTCATATTTTGTATGGCATATGATCAAGCCCCTTGATGGCTCAGTATTTGTAATTACATGCATGTGTTCAAAAGTTAGCACACAGACTGGCAGAGCAGTAGGAGAGCTCACAGCCAAGTGAAATACATAGAACACAAAATAATTCTATTTAAAATAAATATTCACATATCTATTTGTATGTTTTCCGAGGAAAGGTTTCTTCTAATTCTCACTTTCAGCTGTAAGATGTTTTAAAGATCTTTTGCATGTTTAACCTGTTTCAAGTCATCCACAGCATCTCAATGAGGTCTAGATCTGGACAATTCTTATTTCTCAATTAATCCTAGGTGGATATCCTGGTATGTCTTGTCATGCTGCATAGTCTAGTGCCCCAGATTTTTTTTCTTTTTTTTCTTTTTTTGTAACAAGTGGTGTCACATTCTACCCAAGAATCCTCGAATGCATAGTAGAATTCATTCTGAGTTCTCGATTCCCAGGTCCTGCTGCAGTAACGCATCAGCGAACCATGACACTTCCACCTCCATCCTCCTCAGTTGGCATGGGTTTCTTTTCTCTCTTCTTCTCTGCTGGTGTTCAAATCATTCAGTTTTAGACTAATCTGTTCAAAGAACATTATTCCATTATTACATCCTTGTCTTTGTCTACACTCGTTTTAGCAAACCATAGTCTGGTCTTCATGTTTTTCTTATAGAGCAATGGTTTTATCCTTGCACATCAACCACAATAGTTAAACTTGTTCAGTCTCTTTGTGATTGCAGTTATATACTTTCATAAAAATACTAACAGCAGCCCCCTATAGGTCCCATTATGACATTTTAGGGTTTTTGGAGTATTTTCTATACAGTGGAATGACTGATTTCTAATTCTTTTAAGATATTTTAATATCCTTAACAGACTCATGAGCTACTAAAGTCTTATTTCCGAAGCCCCAGGCAGAATTATTATTATTATTCATAAGACACATTGCCTCCATGTAGTATGTTGAAGCTCCATGCAATCCTTGACTCTTACGACACTGTATGTATATAGGTCCATCTGGAAGTCTGAAGACTAATCATATCTCATTTGCAGAGGATATGGAGAAGAATCTTGGGGCTTAACGCATTTAATACACATTTGATTGAAGCTGCCAGTAATTTGTTGAATCCTAAATTGAAAGGTGACATTAAAGTGTTTATTTGCTAAGTGTGTATTAGGAGAAAACATGTGATGATACATTTAAATCATTTGAAACTTTAAAAGAAGAATATGGATTACCTGATACGCAATTTTGGAGATGTCCTCAGTGATGACTTGCCTTACAAAAGACCTGTGAGTTTTCTTGCTCTAGAGAAGCGGTTTTCAAATCCAGGCCTTGAGGGCCGGTGTCCTGCAGGTTTTAGATGTGTCTTTGCTTCAACACACCTGAGTCAAACAATGAGGTCATTAGCAGGACTCTGGAGAACTTGACTGCACTGAGGAGGTGACTCAGCCATTTGATTCAGGTGTGTAGGATGTTGTGCCTCTGACAACTTCTGTTGTGATATATATATATATATATATATATATATATATATATATATATATATATATATATATATATATAAAATCAGAATGTAGTACATTACAATGGAATCAGCTTATGCTCTGATACACCTTGCAGGACTTACAATTCAGAAAAAGTTATCTAACTGTATCAATCTTTAAAAAATGTAGTAAAGAGAGATGAGCAGAAAATTCTAGGTTACAAAGGCCGCAATGGATGGATCTAGAATTCATAGCTACTTTAAAAAGAAGCCTCGTTTCACTGTTTTCTTGTTTTCAGTCCCACAGAGTCTCAGTTGCCAAGTCAAGGAAAATTTGGTATTTGGTCCTCATCCCTGCATCATTTAACCTAACAACTTTAACTTAGAAAAAGGCCTCTTTTAGTTTCTAGCAGCAGTCAATAAAAGGTCATTCTAATTTCAACAGTTACATAAAACTGGACTTATTTGAATTGTGTCAAAAACTGCCATGCATGAATAAAACCAGTCTCCCCTTCAATGCAATTGATGTTGTGAAATGTTTACACTTACTGACATCTGCTGGTCACCTCTTGCAGACATTGTGACCATTTTAAAGTTCTGGGCAGTGGTATGCGAGCACACTGAGAAGAAGACCTGTAATGCCTGTCCAACAATCACTAAAATATGAAGGTGTTTAAATATGGGAATGTTTATTGTTATGGGGACACCTACTTTGTTAAAGCTTTTCTGCCATTTTAAGTCTTTTTGCAGGCTATGTCTGCTGTATATTCTCAGGTGGAGACTATTGTGATGTTAAAGAAATTATTAATTAAAAAGAGATAAAGAAACTTGATTTTAATGCTTAGACTATGTACACAGAGAGACTGACATAATACTTATATCTGACAGTATTTTAGTACTTTAGGGATTCTAACATTCTCAGCTGTTGTTCCTCTAACCCTTTGGGAATCTTTTTTTTTTTTTTTCATTTAAACTTTTAACAGTTCAACAAGTCACTCCTGGATGTGGCTCTTGTACTTCAACTCCTTCAGTTTCACAGGTCTCTATTATTAATGAAAATATAAATTATGGTTTATTAGATAAATGGAACTCACCTGATTGCAGACCAGTAACTTACTGTCTTACAAATGTTATTCATCAACTAGTCTTGACAGCTTAACAAAAACATCTACAGTAAATTAGACCACCTAAGCCCTTGGGCAAATCTGTAGAAGAGCTGAGTAAAGGTGGGAACTAATTAATTCTGATTAATGGATGGATCCATCCATTGTTTTCCACTTATTTATTATTGGGCTGCAAGGATAACTGGACCTGGAAGGAAGTTCAGACTTCCCTCACCCCAGTGACACTCCTGTTTTTTTCTGGCAGACTCCAAAGCAGGCCAGAAGAGATCTGTCGTCCCTCCAGTGAGTTCGAAGTCTGCCCTGGGATCTCCTTCCAGTGGGACATGACAGATAGCAATATAAAGGAGCAGCAAATCCACTCAGATCCCTCCAAGCAATTGTTACAGATTCAGGTATTTTCTACCATTAGCACCACTGTAAAGTGTCAGTATTCCTGCCAGCACTTGGCTTCTTAAGACAAAATCAATGAGTTAAAACTTTTAATTGATTTTTGTTGACAATATTATTGGTTTTAAATCTAGTACAAGGCCCACTGCCATGAACTGTCTCATTGAAAATCTTTTATTTCTGATTTTATTCGCTTTCAGAAAATATCTTCTTCCCTTCTGATGAATGCAGTTTGTCATTTAAAGCTGTTAGAAAATCCCAGAACTTCTATTCTTGGTCTTCTTTGCGTGTTGCTTTGACTCATTCATGCATGTTTGGGAATTCCTTGAATCTCCCCTGGCAGCCATTAGGAGGCACCTTAAGGCATGCTCATATGATGTGCCGCCTATTTCCCCAAAGCTCCACCTTGGAGCTGCAGTCCCAGTCATTCCTGCCCCACTGAGCACCCCTTCCCTTTGCCTCCCCGACACAGCTGCACCAGCAATTAGAAAACACCTGGTGGAACTGCGCGTCTGCTGAGCTCCTAAAAACAGGTGTAAATGGCATCAATGGAGGGCATGGAGAAGCACTGTTGTGATGACATACTGAAGAGGGAATGTTGGAAAAGGATAGGAGGTTCTTAAAGAGCAGAGGCCAATTTCAAGGCGTCAGATACAGCTATAATGCAAAGTCAAATTTCTTTTAAGCTATTTTTGATATTTATTAGCATTTTCACAACTGAAGGTAACAAAGTTACTTGATTATGCTGTGGAAAAATACATAATACCCCTCCCATTAAGAGGTTTTGCTTTTGTTGAACTTGATGTGGTCTCTGTGCACACTACACTATTAATTTCTTAAATCCAAGTGCAACTGGTGACAACACTTTTTAACCCTCCTGTAGTCCTCATATTCTGTATACACCCTGTGTCCTCTGGGTCATACTGCCTCGGCTTCACTAAACCCCTAATATAAATAGCTTAATTGAATTTTAAATGTGATTTTTTTAATATATATATATATTTGCCTGAAAGAACTTGCCATTCACCACAAATTGAATGAATGCCTGAATTTTATCTCCTCACATGGCAGAAAGACTGTATTTATTCAGGAAATACAACTCATTTCTATGACACTGTTTATCATAACCTGTGCTGCTTTC
Source organism: Anableps anableps (assembly GCA_014839685.1). Classification (NCBI taxonomy): domain Eukaryota; kingdom Metazoa; phylum Chordata; class Actinopteri; order Cyprinodontiformes; family Anablepidae; genus Anableps; species Anableps anableps. The sequence continues at coordinate 4,588,053 of CM026066.1, read as the reverse complement.
CTGCTTATTTTGCCTTCTCAAGGATGGTCAAAAGGCACACATACTGACCAGGTGGCAATATTGTTACATTTCGATCATGAGATTCTATATGTTCCAGCACTTCTAGACACCCTCATCTAAGGTGCTTTCCTTTGGTCAAAAAGACCCGTAAACAATATTTGTAACCTTTTTTGTACAGCTTACATGGGAATATGAAAAAGGTAACATTTGACTTTTTCTATAATGCTGGGGTCAATCTAGGAGAAGCCATTAAATATCAAGTTGAAAACATAAAATTTAGTGGTTTTTTTTCTCAGCTTTTAAACTCTGTTTTGGATCATTATGACTTAAAGGCAAGAGGAGGGTTAATTTACAGCTTTTGCCACTTCTGAGACAGTCTTGAGACTTCTAATAAACACCTATAAGCGTTTATTAGAACTTAATTCTAATTCTAAGTTAATTCTATAGAATTCATATCCACTAAATTAAACGGATTAAACCTCGATCTTTTGTCAAATAAAATACTTCTATGAAAAATATAAGCTTGTTTTTTCAAGCTATATTTTGTCATCACATCAAGCACAGCTGTTATTGTCATACTTCTTTTACCAGCGTACAAATGTGCAAAACCTGAAACACTTTCAGCACTTAAACTTTCTTCATGAAAACTGTGAGTGAGGTGTACAGAGGAAGCCCAAAATAAACTCCACCAAGCACTACACAAATCGCATAGCACTCAAAATATGTATTTCTTACTGTAAACTCCTGTTAGTAAATACTGAAACCAGAGAATATCTTCCAAATTTGTTCCAGCAAATCAAACATTTGTGTCAACAAAATTAAAAGAAAAATTCCTTCAACAAACCAACCATAAGGAGAAAAAAAACTCCACTGAAAATCTTTAGTCTAGGAATCATTCCTGATTTGTGCAGCGTTACACTCGATGTGGAGGTACAAATGTTCATTTGTACCTCCACACAGTCATGACATGAGTGTTTAACTCATTGAATTTCTGTGAAATCACAATTAAGTTGCTTCATTTGTGCAAGATATTTCTCAGGAATTATATTTTATTAGTTATATTTTTTGTTCTGCTATATCCATAAGCCACATGATGTAGAAAGGGTTAAATAACAAAAAAGGTATTTAAAGCCCACGTCTCCCACATCACTAACTAGCCTTTTGAATTTGCAAGGAAGCACCAAACATAGGACACTTAATGTGTTTAATCTGGACATTCCTTATGGGTTCCAGGGAAAATAGCTAAAATGGTTTTAGGACGATGGGCAGGCAGAGAGGTAAGTGACAAACGATTAGGGAGAAGTGGAGCCAGCAGTTGTCTATGGAGCGAGGTGGGTTATCCAGGTGGGTATGGCAGCTTTGTGAATCAGAATCTCGAGATAAGAAGACATCTTGTACTAAAACACAGAGGAGAACAAGAGATAAATCACAGGAAGGCTGATCAATTATCTCACAAAAATAACTTATCTTTACTACAACCATGAAGGATCATCAGTTGGAGAAAGAGGGTAAAGGATTGGCTGCAGGTATGTGAGGAGCCCAGCACATTCGCCTATGGAGAGCAGGAACTGCCAAGAGGAGGAGGATAGACCCACGTCACAGCCACCAGAATATTAAAGTTGCAGTTCTTTAATTTACATTAATACCAAGATTTGACTGAAATAGTTTTTTTTCTGTGGGAGTTAAAATACAACAAGTCATCTAAGCTTTCATGTTTTTAAGATATGTTTGTAGTCCATTTAAATAGTAAAATAATATGTTCAAATACAGCACCGAGATCTACCAGGACAACTAAAGGCACACGCCATTTCCTGATGCCATCAGAATATCATGAGTAACTCTCATTGTTCCTTTGGGAACTTAAATGTTAAAGTAGACAGGATAGTACCTGCAAGAGGGCTCAAAGCCACCAGTTTCCTTTCAAATAGAAACAACTTCATGAGTTGAAAAGGTCAGAAAGTTAGCAGTGCTGAGAATTAAAGCTCAACAGAGGTTTAACTCTATCAGCCTGGCTACAGGCTGCATATGTCTTGGTTCTTATTTAATGATGAATATAACCAATTCATGCTTTGTGAAATATTTCTGTTTGTTATGTGAATCATATGGAGGAATTTACACTCTCAGCCTGTCAAGCTTTGATAATAAATATATAACTGAACTTCCAAAAATAAGTTGTGATACAGAATAAAACATAAACATGTTTTAATTATTTTTGAATCATTTTAATTTGACTGAAAACGGCACAAAAACAAAAACGATCCTGCAATGCTTTTACAAATACAAGTTAAAAAAACAACACACACACACACACACACACACAAAAACAAATGCTGACAATGAAAAGCCCTGAAATGTGGCACATGTCCCTCTGGGACTGAACTCATTCCAGACTAAAATGAAGAGGAAAAGAATTCTGTTATATAAGAAAAACATTTGAAGAATTTAATAGAAATTACATTCTCTAAATCATGAAGGCTCCATGCACGACTTAAAAGCCCCCCATCCATGATAATCAGGGATGTCAGTTGACAGGCTTGATGGGACCATTAAGAGAATGCATGTTGACCTGTGTCTGCATGTGTTATAGCAGCTTGGTAATGGTAGAAACCAAGTGCAGGAGGTTCCACTGAGCACATAGCTTTCACCCATTCAAAATATATTTATGAGACTGAAGTGGGTCCAAATAACTGAACAGTTCATTCTTCTATTTTGCTTTAAATCCACAATTTTCACTCTTGTCAGTTAAAACAATCCTAAAATGCTGCAGCAAGAGGTCATGCAACTGTTGGCTCATTAAAAAGATAATAAATAAAAATTTATTTATATGGTTGGTGCTTTATTTCAGTTATATTCTTGAAATCATTTCCCAAGCATAGCATTCTGTTATAGTGGCAATATTTGCAGTATTCTAACTTTGTAGAACCATAATTTACAGATTTTTAATCGTCATAATGTCACTGCTGACTGAACAATGTTATGTTTACCCAAATTCTAAATACATGACCATATAAAGTTCTTCTCAAATTCTTATAAAGGCAACTGTTGATTCCACATCACAAAATGGGTCCTGGCTCTTCCTCAGTTCAGTATAAATATTGTACAGTATAGCTTATTAAGTTTCAATATTCAGCCTTTATAACTGAAGCCCCTTCTACTAGGGTAGTATTGTCAAGTTCACAAGTAGCAGAGTTAAACCTGCTCCCCTCACACAAAAAAGGAGTCTTACACAAAACATGTTTTAAGACTTGTTTGGTTCAAAACACATCATTAACAGTTAAAAACAGCCTCTAAAAACAGGCAGGACAGATACAGAGCCAGGTATTGCTTTTTCCAGGTGATAATAGCCAGCACATCAATGACTGGGACTGCAACAGTGACCGATTTGATAGAATTATTACTAATGGACTGATAACAAAATATTGGACTGTTTCTTTTAACAGGCTTGTAGGCTGTTTTTAACTAAAAATATAGGCACTATATTTTCATTGTCTTAGATACTGCAGTTTATGTTCAATATGCTGCAAACTGCTGTCCTTTCTCCTCTGTAATAGTTTACCCAAATATGTAACTGCAGAAACTAAAAAGGAATAAAACCAAGCCTTTTATGTTTCCTGCTGCCATAACAGTTTTAAAGTAGGTTGTGATGGTCACCAGTTGCAGTTTGATATCTCTACATCCTACACACTGGACCAGAACACTTCAACAAGGCTTGGTAATGATGATAGTAAACTCCAGAACCAGTTGTAAACATGGTTAATCTATCCTAAACAATATCAGCTTGTGCCTTCACAAAAGCATTTCTTGTAGGACGCAGATTTTTCATTTGGAGAGGAAAGTCTTTGTCAGAGATATTCAGCTTGCTGTCCTCATTTCTCCAAATGACAACTAAAGCTTGCTTGGAGAATCTGGCCTGATGAAGGCAGGACACCACCTCCACATGGGATTTACCCTCCAGACTTGTTCCATTTACGGATAAAATGGTGTCACCACTTTGAATTGTTCCTTCAAGGCTAGCTGCTCCTTTGGTGAAGACCCGGTGAACCTAAACACAAAACAACCTGTTTTAATGCATTTCTACTGACAACAGAGGAAAAAATTATTAGAAAGCAAAAACTATACCATACTAATACTTTATTCTAGTCTAAGTGTATCTTTAATAAACATGTCTTACTTTTCTTATCACATGAAAGCAGTCCAGTATTTAAAAGTGTCTAAATATATGATACTGTAGGGCTGGACAATATGGCTGAAAAATGTACCACGATATAAGCATTTCATATCAGTCGATATGGATAATTATTGATTACTTTTTAGTTTTAAAATATCAGAAATACTGCCAAACTGGTGGAGTGACCTTTCCTCTTTTATCCATAGTTTTCACTCCACGTCGTTGTTTATTTTATTTTTAAGTAGTTATGAGGCATAGTGGCAAAACTGCTGCTGCACAAGTTACTCAACAAGGTGTTGCTAGGTAACCAAAGAGCGAGTTAGTTAGGCTACACTCACACTGCAGGTCTTAATGCTTAATTAAGATATTTTGTGAAATCCGAGTTTTTTGCGTGGTTGTTCCCATTTCCAAATATATGTGACTCGTATGTGATCTCCTGTGTGAACTGCAAACAACCTGAAAGTGACCCGCATGTACAGTAGAAGACGCAATAACGTCACACGTAGCAAGCGTGCTCAGTGTTTGCGGAAGTTACCATGGATGGTAAAAGTTGAGCATATCTTGTGATTTTAAAGCTGTTGTCAATCGGAGGCAGCACATCAACAACTCTCTCCTCTGACTGCTCTTCGCATTATCGTCCCCCATGGTTGTTGTTTTAATTCCTGTTTCCACGTATCAGGGCGCAGAATAGTGATGCTTGTTGAGTATAAATGACGTACAGGTCGGATGAATGTGACCTGGCTGTATAGACACAGGTCACATTTGAAAAGATCAGATACGTATCAGATTTAGGACCACATATCCAAGTGGCCTGGGTCGCACTGTAAAAATCGTATCTGTGTTGTTCAGAATGTCATGAAAAGATCAGATACAGGTCGCATAGGGCAAAACAATCGGATTTGGGTCATTCAGGCTGCAGTATGAATGTAGCCTTAGTTGATGCTACTCACCTTGCTGGCCGTGAGTGGTTGAGCGGCTAGTCTTTCCTCTGCCTTCAGCCCCCAGAATGATGTGCAGTTCTGGATCAGAGTTCAGTGAATATTCTATATATTGAATATTGAATTTTCTATCAGACATATTATCTATTGATACTGATCAACTGCCTGTCACAATATATATTGTGATTGATTTATTGTCCAGCCCTATGATACTGTAATATAAACACCATCCAATGACAACTCTCATACACTAAATAAGCTTAGCAATGAATTTATTGTTCACGATCTCAAACAGACTTTGTTTTTCACTTCCTACTTCTCCATTGTGGAGGGACAAAATGGAGCAAAAGTACTGATCACAAACATGGTTGTTTTGTGCCGGTGTTTGTTATTATTGTAGGATATGAGGAAAATGGGGGATTGCAGTCCTTGGGAGATTACCCTGAGCCTTCACAGTGAGGTCTTTGTTGGTTGGCACAAAAGTGTGATTTGCTGATTATTTCCAGCATGTTTTATTCTTCTGTCTCAGATATCAGAGTTTGTAATACAGGTGAATGAAGCAGTTGTCTGGGAATGTTTCATAATCCTCCTATTCTAAAACATCATAAACTATAGAGATGGAAATGGTGACAGCACATTTCAACTGAACTAATACACACTTTCATGTTCAGTCATAGTTATGACTGAACATGAAAGTGTGTATACTGGGTCACTAACTGATTCCCATTTTATGATCTTTAGTGGTCCCCAACCCTGTTTTTATTAAGTTTTTGAATAATGGGATTTATTTGTTTTTTGTTTTGTTTTTTTGTCAGACTACTGTTCTTTTTTTTTTTTCAGTCATAGTTATGTTCAGTCATAACTATGACTGAACTAATACACACTTTCATGTTCAGTCATAGTTATGACTGAACATGAAAGTGTGTATTAGTTCAGTAAAGAGATGAGATCTCACTTCATTCTGCAAAAGAAAAGGGTTACAGTAATAAAATATCCATATCAGATTGCTATACAGGATTTCAGATCCAAGAGTCAAACAAAATCACCACCATTCCCCAGAACTGTGTATCATAAAGGAACCCAGGCAGGCTGTCTCTGCATGTTTGAGTGTTCTTGAAGAAAGCACATAATCAGGGCCCATCACACCTCCTTTACTCATTGAAAACTCCATTCATATTCCACGTTTCTATACAGTATGGGCTAATCCTTTTTGTGTCCCAGAGTGGGAGCAGTATGAATGTTTTGCAGGTAATAATTCTGTTAAGTCTCCATGTCTGCAAGGGGCGCTTGTGTTTTCAGCTGACTCCAGCTGTATGAGTGATGGAGTTTAAATGTTGTGTCTGCAAATAGTAACAATTACTTGGCTGTAGTGAACTTCCTGTTTTTACTGCTTTAAAGCTACCATCTGATCAGTGGTATCTGCACCACTTTTTAAAAGAAGTGAGGAGAAGCAACACTTAATCTAAGCTGAACCTTAGACTTTAGTGAAAATGCAACAGACAAGAGATGAAATAATCTTTGATAGATTCTAGTGTATCAAGTTTTAGGGGAGTTTTAATTACTATAATAAGTTCCTTGTTTTTTTTTCCCTAGTCAGATTATTGGATATGCTCAGGATTTTTTTTCCAGTTGGTGCTGCTTGGATTTGTGGTCCTTAGCCAGGATTCTAGACCCTTGTCAACTTTGCATTTCTTTCATGTTCATTGTTATGCACCTCCTTTGGCTATTAAAGATCAAGAATCTTAGATGATCACAGCTGACAAAATAGCGCTGGTTACATTTATCGGCACCTAAGATGTGTGAAAAGTCTAAAATACAATCACCAGCCACTTTGTGAAGTGCATCGTTCACCTTCTGGTTCACAAAAGTGAATGGGGCAAAAAGGTATTTAAATGATTTTGAATAGGTATTGCCAAGACAGCAAGCTTGGAGTATTTCAGAAACTGCTGATCTACTGGGACCATGTGCATTTCTCAGGTTCACAGAGAAAAGAGGTTAACTTAAGAGAGGTTTACAGGGAATTGTCTTCTTTTGTTACGTGATTCCCAAACATCTGGTTGGCATGTATATGTGGCATCTAATGGTTGTTACTGAGTCTTGTGTCCCAAAATGCCAAGGTTTGCTGCAGTTCTCTAACAGTGAGTTCTGAGGACTTTTTCACCTCCCGTCCCAACTTGTTCAGCTAGAAGGCTGGTTGCTAAAAGAACCCTGTGTCATGTTCTATTTCTACCCCAGGAAATGTCAAAAGTAAACTATAGTTAATAAAAAAAAATGCTTTAGTTACATTGACTTTAAAAAGATTGTTTGGGTTACCAATTACTACATGTCACAGCTGATTTTGTTAAAACCAATTATTTCTTGGCATAGGACCACCCCCCCTCTAATAAAGTTGGATTTTTTTCCCCACATTTTTCAGTCTGAGATTATGCTGCTGCAATAGCAGATGATTTTATTTCCCAGATGTTTGATCAGGTCCACCAATAAATGTGACTGTGGACTGTACATCCATCTGGTCCTGAACCAAACAGTTTGTACTGTAGGTATTCATTATTATAACAGCTGGATCACAGAGATCTGATTCAGAGATATAGGTCTAAATAAAAAATGCATCTCTTGACTGTTGCTCTGTATTTCTTACTGATGATAAGGGCAACATGTTTAGGAGTCACAGGAAAAACTTCTCACTCAGTTTCGATGAGTTTTAAACAAAAAACATGTTTCATCTCATTCCCTCAGGAATTTTACAGTTTACAGTCTTAAACTTTCTAACATTACAAACTATGTCATATTTAAACATTGTATTTGTCTCATGATATGGAAGTCTGCACAACACATTCAACTGTTCAGCTCAGATTGATCATTTCCGGAGACTTACAGTTATTTTTTTCTGTTCAACGTCGGCACCACCAGCAATACTAAAGCCAAGTCCTGCACCCTCTTCTTTATTCAGGACAATCAGCCGAGTATTGTTGTTGATCACCTGCAAATTTAACATCAACAATAAATAGGACAATAAGTGATTTGAAATTAAGAAAAAGTCAAAGTATGACTGAAGCAACATAAAGCAAGTATGACAGGGCTAGTCACTTAATTATGTTGAAATAGCGGATGTGAAGTGTGATTTATATCGATGTTTACTATTTTGCTTCAGTTATTCATTTTGCAATACAGTCACTGGCCACATTATTAGGTAAAAAAAAAAACAAAAAAACATCTAGATAGAACCAGGTTGGATCCACTTTTGCCTTCAGAACTGCCTTAACTGTTTGTGATTTAGCTTTAACAAAGTGTCAAAAATATTCCTCAGAGATTTTGGTTCATATTGACATGTTAACATCACCTATTTCCTGCACATCAATTATGTAAACCTATTTTCTTCTTATGCTAAATTTTAAAAATAATATTACATTTAATGTATTTCAAATTGGTGAACTGAGGTAGAGAGTAGGCTTTGTTAGGTTTCTGGGCCTCTGACTACATAGTCTACAGGGAACACTGTGTTAAATGCTTCTTTAATAATGTGTAGTTACCTCTGAGTGGGCCTTGGTCTCTTCCAGCAGACTCACCACATATGACTGAGCTGTCTGGGAGGACAGCAGTGTTTGCATCTTAAACTGACTCACAGGATGTGCCACCAACTCCTTCAACCTGCAGAAAACAGGAGTCACATTGGAGAGATTTAGCATGCCGTAAGTTTTATATAATTTCCACATGGCTTTTGTCTTGATGTCTAAAAAGAGATTGTTTTGGCATACAATACTCCGAGACAGACCACTATAAATCTTGTGTTCATTTGCTGGCATTTCTACTTATTAACCCTCTGTGGTTTTCATCATTAGTTATAATTGTTTTATTTGGCTTTATATATATATTAGCAATAAATTATACATAAAATAGACTGTGTTCCTAAAATAAAAAATGATGTAGGTAGAGAAGACAGATATATCCTACTCTAAGAATTAGTTTCATAAGTTTTATACTAAAAAAATGATTTGAAACAGTGCTTTTTCTACCTTCTGCCTAATTATTTTGTAATTATATAATTTAATTTTAGTCTTTAAAGTACTAGAATTTGCATATAAATGTATATTATTTTTGTTTGACATTTTTACAATATTAAATCAGATGTTATAATCAATTAGTACTTGAGCAGCCCTTTTACCAAATACTTTTTTGCTCTTACTTGAGTCGTTTCTTGGATGGCTACTTTTACTTTTAATCGATTAAAAATTAATTAAAGGCTAATAATATGCATGTTTTAAGTCTGTATAAAACAAGCCTTGTAATAATTTCCTACACTAAACCTTTACACACTTTTGGCCCAAAATTTCTTAAGATACTATTTAATAAAGATGTGTCTCTAATCCTTCTTGTTTTTCCATCATTATTTCTGTCACTCCAGTGTCTCTTTGCCTTTACATACCCCCACTCCCCACACATGCAACAGCCCTCCTCCCAATGTGAACATTTCAGCTATTTCTTACCAAACTGACAGTAGCTAACCTGACCTCTTCCTCAGTCTGTCCCTGGGTCACTTCTCTCCCTCATCCTCCAACCTTTCCCCCAAACAGCTAAATCTCCTTCCTTTTCAGCACCTGCACCTGTTGAACTTGTGTGGTAGAAAACATATCAGTAAGTTTGGCACATTTTGCTGCATCCACTTAAAGGCCTTTCAGCACTTTTTTCTTGTAGCTTTTCTGCTCCCCCCAAGAGCTTTTGTGGTGTGGTCACTTCTCTCCAGCTCTGGTCAGCTCAAATGGCAAAATGCATAACCTCGGTCAAAGAGAAGGGGAGAGGAGGGTTGAGAGATTTCACTGGATTAGCCCACTGTCCTTCAAGAAAATCAACCAATGGGCCATCATGGTTGATAACTTTGTTTTATATAATATACTTTTTGATTAAATTATGACAGGCATTGGCTAGCCCATGAATGTGCATCGGCCCATTCCCATCAGCCATTGCCTGGTATGCCAGATGGCCAGTCCACACCTAGTCTGGAGCATGCATACCCATTTTTCCTATTTTCTGGACTATTAAATCATCTAATCCATCTGACAAAAATCCCTGTTTTTTCTGAGTGGCCAGAGGAGTGAAGGTTGTCAGGATACTTTGTTTACTCTCAGAATCTGGAAGTGACATCTGTGAACTGAAGTCTATATTGTTGTGTTTAACAATTTCTGAAAATAATCACTTCATATGTAACCGGTAACAGAACTAATTCCTAACATTTACTACTCACATCCTACAACATCAGGACATGGTATGTTCACTTATTCAGTGGCCTTTATTTCTGTTTCTGGTGTCCTGAAACACTAACAATTCTAATTTAAGTTCTCACCTGATGGACCAGCCAGGCCATCTCGTCTCTGGGGGCCCCTGAGGAGTGTCCTCAGAAGACGCATTATCACCGCTGCTAAGCGTTGCAGCTGATGAGAAACAATCAGTCACTATGGCTTTTGGAGCAACAGGTAAGCAGACGTTGGGATCATTTTTATTAACGGCTGTATTATTTCCACCGCTGCAGTCATCTGTACATAGCTTTTCTAAATCAGGCATACTGAGAGCCCTAAGCTGATGCACCCTCCTGGTGGGAAGCCTGCCATGTTTCCTTCGCAGCACCAGAGGGGTATGTGATGTGGTCCCATCTGGGGCTTTCTGATCTTCATTTCCTGCAGATTTACTCAGAGGAGAGGAGAGGGATGCTACTGATGTCAAACGGTTGTTGTAAAAGCTGTTATTCCTCTGGTGGTCAACAGAATTAACTGAGTCCATATATCCAGCGATCCTTTGGTCAAGTGAGGCTGTATATGCCACTGCAAAAGTATGAACATCACTGCATTTAGCCGCAGGTTTATCTAAGTTGGCAAGGCTTTCAAAGGACTTTATTTTATGTTGAACAGAAAAAGGCTTGTAGTCTGCAGACAGGGTGACATCCTTTGACAGGCTCCGCCTTTCCATGGTCTGATCATTTGGTCTAGATGTGCTGAATTTCAGGGTCTCACCTGACACCAGGGCTTGACTTGGTTCTGGGCCATCTGCTGCGGTTAACTGAGCTTTCTTGGTGTAATCAAACCCTTCACCTTTGGCCATGCCATTAGTTATTTCACCTCTGGAAACGGGAGACAGTTTAGATGCTATTCTGGCATATGTTTTGCTTTTAGACTCTTCAGTGGGTTTCAAAGTTGTTTCTTTATTATATTTAAATATTGGTGATATGAAACCAGATGCTGGAGACAGCTGAAGCTCTATAAATGTTCTCTGGGTAATAGATGGGCGTGGCTGCTCTAGTGATAAGACTGATGATTTGGAACCTAAAACGGTATTCCTTTCCTTGGTGTGTTGTATTGCTTGAATGGTGTCTCCTGAGAATCCATGTTGAGCTGCATTGTGCATTCTGTCGCTGATTCTGGATAATTCATGGTTCATATCCACATGCTTGTTTGAATTCAAGAAGCTGGACATGATTGCTATTGGTTGACATTTCGTAAACTGTTTCAAGGCAACATTTTTGTCCGGAGGTACTGGGCTTTGACTTCTGAATACTTTCTGTTGAGGTTCCTCCTGTGTTATACTCATACTTCTAAAAGCTTTTAATTTTGGAGGACCAGTTGCCAGCTGATGTTTAAATTTTCCACCTTCTGCAGGACAGTCTGAATCATTAAGTGGTTTTAAGCCGGATGTTTTCTTACAAGTGAACATTGCTTCTGGGTTTAAATCTGCTTTATTTTCCAAGAGCTGTTTATTAAAGTCAGAACCTCCAGAACATGATCTAACATTGGAATCTGAGGTTTTGGATTCAGCTGAAGATGTTTGTGTATACAGATTCCCACATAAATTAGGGGACTGTGAAGCATCTCCACAAACACCTGAAGGAACCTGAGTGATGCCAGTGTCTGGCTGGGAGAGGCTTCTAGGTGTGAGGCAAGTGCTTTTTTTGGCACAGTTAATGGGGCTTTTTCCAGATGATCCATGTCCAGTCTTGCTGGATAACATGCATGGTGGCTCTGCAGAGGTGGGACCTGGTATCTGATAAAGCTCAGAGTGCAGACATGCAACAGTAGAGCTCTCTTCCTCTGATGGTAACTCAGACACAGCCTGATGTGGGTCTTTCATAGATCCTTGGGATGTCTGATTTATATTAGATGATCTCATACCATCTGGTTGCTGTGGATCACTAAAACAAAGCTTCACCTCCTCAGCTTCTGAAGTAGTCTCATGGAGGCTGTAATTAGCCACCTCATTTGCCAGTCTATTGTTGTCAGAGGCAGATTCATTCACTGAAGCACGTATATTTTCCTTTGGACACACGTTTTTGGAAAGCTTTTCATTCTGGGCATCTAAGGCAGAGGAGTCCTGAACATTAGGCTGAACAGAGATGCTGGCTTCCTCCAGCTGGGCTGCAGAGTGTTCGCTTATACATGAGCTTGAGTCAGAGAGTGTTTTACAAGGGAATTCATGTCCATCTAAAGAAATCCTGCCTTCAGATGGAACATCAGTTATGCTTGTTATGGCTGGTTGAAATTCACTTTCAGTTTGGTTTAGGTTCTTGGATTCTCCTGAGTTTCTGCATGTAGCTTTCATAGGTGTCTCCTGCACATACTGGGTTGGGTTCCATCTTGTAACGTCATCACTTCCTCCTGGTGACGTTGTCAAATTGGACAGCCGTTCTACAGCTGAGATCAACAAGGAAAAAGCAGCTGAGTCAGGTCAGATCAATCTATCAACAGTCAACAGTTGAAACCAGATGTTTACATACACCGAATGAAAAAACACATACACCTTTTTTTCTCAGTCTGAAGTTAAATCAGACCAAACTTCTCTTGTCTTAGGTTAGTTAGAATTACCAAAATTATTTCTATTTGCTAAATGCCACAATAATAAAAAGAGTGAATATGTCAGAGATTTATTTATATTCTATCTTCAAAATCAGAAGTTGACTTACATTTCTTCTGTATTTAGTAGCATTGCCTTTGAACTGTATGATTGGGTCAAACGTTTTTCAGTTTCCACCACTATGCTTAGGGTAATTGTCCTTTTGGAAAACCCATTTGCACCCAGACTTTAACTTCTTGGCTGATGTCTTTAAATGTTGCTTCAATATTTCCACATAAAGTTCTTTCGTCGTGGTGCCATCTATTTTATGAAGTATACCAGTTCCTCCTGCAGCAAAACAGCTCAATTCACTTCAATTCACAGATTTCACTTCCAGCTTTTCTGAGAGCAAAACATGATGCTACCACCCCCATACTTCAAAGTTGAGATGTTTCCAGGCTTCCTCCTTTTTCTTCCAAATGTAATGATGGTTGTTATGGCCAAACAGCTCCACTATAGTTTCATGAGACCACAGAACATGTCTCCAAACATGAAGGTCTTTGTCCCTGTGTGCATTTGCAAATTGCAACCTGGCTTTTTAAATGATGGCTTCCTCCTCATGGAAGGGCCTTTCTTCCCATGTCGATACAGAGCCTGTTTCACTGTAGATAATGACTCTGTCTTGCCAGCTTCTGGCAGCATCTTCATAAGGTCTTTGTCTTTTGTCATGGGGTTGATTTGAACATTTAGATCCAAAACACCGACCAAGACAAAAACCGATTCATCTCTGAGACACAGAACCCATCTCCTTACATTCCCATCATGTCTATACTTGGGTATAATTGTTTGAACAGAAGATGGCGGCACCTTCAAGAATCTGGAAATTGTTCCCAAGGATGAACCAGACTTTTGCAGCTCCATTATTCTCTTCCTGATATCTTAGCTGATTTTTTTTAACTGTCCCATCAAGAAAGCAGTGTGTTAGAAGTGTGACCTTAAAATTCGTCCACAGGTGTGCCTCCAGTTAACTCAAATGTCTCAGTTAACCAATCTGATGTTTCCAAAGCCATGACATCATCATCTGGGCTTTCCCTGTTGTTTAAAGAAATAGTAATCATGCTGTATGGAAACTTCTGAATTTGAAGACATTGATACATAAATGTCTGACGTATTCTTTATCTCATTACTGTGAAAAATGGGGGGGGGAAATGGTAATTTTAACTGACCTAAAACAAGAGAAGTCTGGTCCTATTGAACTTTCAGACAGTTAGAAAAAAGTGTTAAAAGTAAACTTCTGGTTTTAACTCTCTTTGTCTGTCTGTCTAGATGAATACACACCAAACAGAATGTTCATGAAGCCCATTTTATATTAAAAAAGTGACATGAAGAGGCCCTAAAAAGTTAAAGTTACAGAAGAAAAGAAAACTGTTCAAGATCCTTACCTATAACATTATCAGATAAAAAGAACTATGTTCCACATCATTCCATATATTGAGTTTTATTCAGTCATCTTTCTCCTTGAAACAGTGATCATATGTTAGTGATATCTTCATAGTTAATGAAAGGTAGCAGTGAAAAAGCCTTCTCAAGAAATCTGACTACATATCTATAATGTCATATACAGAACCAGACAGCAGCTAATAACTGGCTAAACCTTCCCTTTGAAAAAAAAAAAAAAAAAAAAAAAAAAAAAAAATCAGCTAAAAGTGGTATGAAAAGTAGCAGGAAATGAAAACCCATGAAGATGAAAACAATGTCCTAAAAATAAAGTTCAAAATGAAAAAACTATATTTATGTGGAACAAATTAAAATGCTAAATAAAAGATGTTGCTGTGGTAATTGATATTATCTGTAATGGTTCTTCAGTGATCAGATTACATGCTGATCTTTATCAGTGTTGGAGTTAAAATCTGGAAATTATTTAATTCTTTATTTAGGTGCTATGGGTAGCTCGGTGTATACTTTTAACAGACATTAAGCAGTTCATAACTGATAGGAAGACACTGAACTGTTTCCAATAACAGAAAAAACAAAAAAATTTGGTTAAGAAAAAGCTCCACAACAATATCCATCTTGCGTCAATCACTGATCTCTACAGCTAATGTAACAAAGTAATCGGTTACAGAACTACATCATAGAACTACAGAGCAAAGCAACAGGCTAAATCTACATGTGATAACTGAAATGACTACTACACTGTAAAACATAATCACCATGGACATAAAGCCAGATGCCTGCAGAGTGCTCTGTGAAAGTGAAGGATGAAGTGTTGGTCCGAGATCTTAGGGTGGAATAAAACAGGACAACATAGTGGTCTATTTAAAGGCATATTCTACTACTGACTGGTAAAAATAAGAAAACAGTAACAATGAACACACGAAAACAAAACAATATATATTTAATGTTTTAATAGATTACCTTCGAAAACCATGGGAGTAATTCAACCAGCATAGCTTCAGCACACAATATCTTTTACTCCAATGAATTCCCATACAAATAACATGTTTAACTACATATCTGCACTAACATTAGTCAAACAGGGGTTATTGTTTACAGTTTGCATAAAGTAGTTCTGTTTCTTGCAGGTTGTTATGTTGCCACTGGGTCCTTGTTTCACTGTCAGTTAAATGTTCAAAACCAGAATAAGCTTGGCTCAGGGACTGCAGGCAAAGTACAGTTCATAGGTTAGTGATGTAACTTTAGGTTAAACTGAGAGCAATATGTGTCACAAAGCAGATTCAATTCTTCTGGGAAAGATTGTGTGCACAATTATTAGGCAACTGAGTATTTTGCCCATGTCATCATTTTAGGCATATGTGACTGGCCACAACAAAAAGTGTCCTCAGGGGTGTTTTGGGTTATTTACAGATTCTGCAAGTGTGGATTATAAGATTTCTAATGATGTCAAACACATAGAAATCAAAAATAAAATGAAGATATGGCCATTTGAATGTTGGCACTCTGGAAACCAGATCAGCGAGAAAACAGCCCTCAAAGAATTGTCCCAAAACCTGATCAGCTATTTGGAGGTGTTAATAACAGCTAGGTGTTCAAAACGTGCCTAAATACATGCTGGAGGGGTCTCAGCTGGCTGGGGAACAGCTTGGGATTCCCTCGGAAAAGTGGAAGATAACAATAAATATAACATGTTAGACGATGTTTTCTTTCAGCAGGAAGAAAGCCTGATGTAAATAATTATTTTATTTTAGGTGTTACAGCTACTAGATGCAGTTAGTCAGCGTGGGGTGCAGCACTACTCCTTGCCTGGTCACTGTTATATCACACTTAGCATAGCTGCAGCAGTGCAACCCAGGCCAGGCAGACCCAGAGCTACGTGCCGGTGGCATGCTATGTATCATAATAGTAATGGATGGTAGTAGGAGCACAGGGAGGAGGGCCTTGATTTTTTTCACAGATTATCTGTCTAATATTATACTATCAGGACATAGTAACAGTTTTAACAAATATATACAAAAATATTATTTTTTATAAAAGTTACCTACAGCAGCTTTAAGGACCACCATTCTTTGTGTTGGTCTTACCTGAAGTTGCTTGCCTCACCTCCAAAGACAGTGTCAGTGGAAGATTGTGCATAAGTTCACAGATTTCCTGGTAGCTTGAAGAGTTCACTGGTTTATCTCCAATTTTCACAATCTCATCACCTGGGCAGAGTTTGCTTTCACAGTCCTGGAAGATAAAGGAGAGAACAACTTAAAACACCTTTTTAACAATGCTTCAATCCCACATATAAGTTTTGGTACATCACCGAAAATAGACTGAAGTTCATTCAGACGTACCCATTCCGCAGCACGGTCAGGCTTTAACCCAGCAACCATAACTTTCAGAGGGGAGGACATAATCTCCAGCTCCAACCCAAACATCTCTTCCTCTTTTCTCTTCAAGATAACAGTGTGAAAACCACTGGCATCCTCCCTCTCAAAGAGCTGGCTGGGTGTCAGCTCTGTTATCATTTCTCCACTTGGTGTGGAATCAGATAGCATCTGTGGTGAGTGTGGAGGTTTGGGTTTTTGTTGCTGGGTCAGTAGTTCAGTGTTTTCAGCTTTGTCTGAGGGCTCATTGTCACCGAACTCATCCTCTGAGCATATTACCTTTCGCTGGCGGAGAAGTGGGCTCCGCACTGAGGTGGGACTGGAGGCAGCGAGGGTGTGGCAAAGGGGCTCTACATGCTGATGGAAAGGGATAAAAGTCTTGTTGTGTGACCTTATGCATCCAGGGCTGTGGTTTACATCTGTCACAGAGGTACTGAATGCTGAGAAAAACATATATTAACATAAAACATATATAATAACAAAATAAACCTCTAAGGCATTTGACAGTCCCTCCAGGAACTACTAGTGCAAATTCACTCATCATTCACAAATTTTGCGCAGATTTGCAATTTTCACCAGTCATTTCAACTTTTCCAAAAATTTGACCAATCACCTTAACATTTTCCATATTTCCTTCTTTTCTGACCAATCACTGCAACTCGGCTGAATTTTCACCAATCTAACTTTCTGTTTCACAACATCTCTTGAACATCACAAGCTGCAAAATGAAAGCATGTGCGATGCTAAACGGTAACATTTTATTATTATATTATTATAATTTTTTTTTCAAAAATCCTTTTGAGATGTTCTGTAGTATTTGCTTTTACTGTGTATAAAGTTCATATTAGCTTGAACCAATATGGAATTCTTCTTCTGTACTCCTCAGGACATGATTTGATTTGTATGAAGGATGCTATTTCAACAAGGTACTTGAAAATGTTATATGCACTTTAAACATAAACTATGTTAAAATCAGTAATTTTAGGCTGCAACAACCACAAAAAAAGCAACATCCTGGAGGGACTGATCAAAGGCATTTTCATGACTAAACAAGACAAATATTCTTACCTTGTGGTTGTAATGGGTCATCTTCTGTTGAGGTACTGCAGCCCAGCTGGTGGAGCCCTTGATCACTGTTTGAGCTCTTCAGAATGGCCTCAGAAGTGACTGAGTGGCTAGGAACCTCATGAGGGAAGTATTGGGACAGTTCTGTCTCAGAGCTCAGGGATGCCTGAATCAGCATTATAAACATTAGCCAAAGAACAACATGAAGGGAAGATTCATTCAGGTTCAGAGCTTTCAAGCAATTATTGAAACTGTTGCT
Organism: Anableps anableps; assembly: GCA_014839685.1. NCBI lineage: Eukaryota > Metazoa > Chordata > Actinopteri > Cyprinodontiformes > Anablepidae > Anableps > Anableps anableps. Next base: position 4,569,981 of record CM026066.1, on the reverse strand, counting down.
TAGTGAGCCTTCAAATCCACAACTAAGCAGAAAAATAGACTGTTCATTACAATCCTATCATATACATGAAAAAGTAGTCGCCATGCAATATATTACTGCAACACCACATTTCCATTAGGAGGAGCATAAGGATGTAATTGTGGGTATAATACACAAATGTTTAACAAGAGAAACTGAGAAATTACAGAGCACATCATAAACTGCAGTAAAAGTATGTTTCTTTAGCTGATCATCCAGAATCATTGATTTAACTAAAAACAATGTTTTAAATGTGAGACCGGAGCAACTTAAACTGAGGAGCAGAACTGAAATCCTGGATCAACACTTACTCTGCTGGCTGGCTCCAGGAACCTCTTCATGGTCCAGCTGAGAGCAGAGGGGCTGTCCCCGTGCCTGGACTTTACAGCTGCCTGGGGGCTCTTATTAGAATGACCTTCCGGTTAGGGTCAGAGTGGTTAAAAGACATTTAGTACTTTGGTAAATCATGACATTATTAAAAACTGAAAAATGAGAAAGTTAAACATGACTGTGGGTGAAAATTAAACCTTGGCAATGAGAGGAGATTCTATTTCTGATGATTTTGTCCTTGTTTGTTGATCGAGCAATAATCTGATCCATCTCTTGCTCTGATACCTGCAACACAACAAACAGATACAGAGCATGACTCTACCACAGAAACACCACCAACAACACTGAACCAATGCTGAATTTCTCCCTCTCATTTTGGAAATCTCACTTTATGAGATTTGCTAGGTTTGGATACAAAAGCTAAAAGGACTTAATTAACTGTTTATCACTAAAATAAGCCACATTTACTTGCTGTCATACAAGCAGTCCAAAACACATGTTGGTATCATAGCACTATGACAGTAAAGTTACGGACAACACCACCTGTCAGAATATACCATTTTGCCATTGAGATATCTCCAGAATATTTATTAATTTTATTAAATTCAAAAATACTTTATTTATCCCAAAGGGAAATTAAATGTTGATGTAACTCATTTAGTCAAGGAGTTATTATAGGTGTTGATGGCTGTGGGGGCAGGAAAGATCTCCTGTAGCGGTCCGTTGTACAACCAATCTGAAGAAGCCTCTGACTGAAGAGATTCTGTTTTCCAATGACAGTCTCATGAAGAGGATGTCCAGGGTTATCCATAATTTTCTTGATTTTATGCAAAATCCTTCTTTGCATCATCAACTCCAGAGGTTCCATAGTCATTCCTAGAACAGAACCAGCCTTCTTTATCAGGCTGTTGAGCCTTTTTAGGTCCCTGGCTCTGATGCTGCTGCCCCAACAGATGACGGCAGAGGAGATGACACTCTCAGACTTATAGAAGACATGCAACATCTTGCAACAAACCTTGAAGGATCTTAGCTTCCTCAAGAAGTACAGTCTGCTCTGTCCATTCTTGTAGACGGCTTCACTGTTGAGTCTCCAGTCCAGTCTGTTGTCTAGATGCTAGATGAACACCGAGCTATTTATATACCTCAACCACATCCATTCTTCTCCCATGATGGAAATAGGGTTTGATCTAACCCTGTTTCTCCTGAAATCTATAATCGTCTCCTTAGTTTTGTTCACATTCAAGATGAGATGATTGTTTCCACACCATGACACAAAGCGGTCCACCAGCTCTCTGTACTCAGCTTCTTGTCCATCTCTGATCCACCCGACAACTGCAGAGTCATCTGAGTATTTCTGTATACTGATGAATGGAGTCTGGCTTGTGCTGAGAGTCTGAAGTGTACAGAGTGAAAAGGAATGGTGAGAGTACAGTCCCCTGTGGTGCTCCTGTGCTGCTAACCACCTGGCTAGACACACAGTCCTTCACTCTCACAAACTGTGGTCTGTTTGTCAGGTAGTCATGGATCCAGGCAATTATTGAGGCCTCCACCTGTGTCTTCTGGAGTTTCAGACGAAGCAGATCAGGCGTTAAATGTGTTAGATGCTCTGGAGAAATCAAAGAACATGATCCTCACAGTGCTGTCTGTTTTCAGATTACAGTGGGTTTGCTGAAGCAGGTGTATCATGGCGTCTTCAACTCCAACTCCACAGCGATAAGCAAACTGCAGGGGGTCCTGATATGTGCTGGTTTGCTTACTCAGGTGGGCCAACAGGAGTCTCTCCAGGACCTTCATGATGTGGGATGTCAAGGTAACAGGTCGTTGATGACTGATGGGTGAGTTTTCTTTGGTACTGGAACCAGACAGGATGTCTTCCATAACAGTGGAACCTTCTCTTGGGTCAAGCTAAGGCTGAAGAGGTGTTGCCAGGGGTTTCCACTGTTCTCATGAAGGCTAAACATATTTCTGTTAAATGTAAATTCTGAGCTTGTCAGTAGTTTGGGATTATCTCACCTTGGGGTCTGGGTGCCTGCTTATAATGAGACTCACTGGTCCGGGACCACATTCACTGAGAATGGCGTAAGCCTCACTGAGTGCAGCATGACGAAGACTGACAGAGTCCACCTCCAGAATCTGATCTCCACGACTGCACACAGATGTGTCAAGGGAAGGAAAGATGTGTCAGAAAGCACTGCCAAAACAGCATCAGAATGTCCCTTAAAACAAACCCAAACAGCTTACCTGAGCCTTCCATCAATCTTGGCAATGGACCCAAGAGCCAAGCTGTGGATGTAGATACCAGGAGCAGAGTTCTCCAGCATCAGACAACAAACTCCAATCCCCAAACCAACTCCAGGTTCTAAAATATGAACATCATAGTACAAGTGTTCAAGCTAGTCATTTCTTGAAATAAAGAAATCATGTTACAATTTTTTGTAAAATGTGAAAACAGGGAAAAACAAGTATTTTAATCCATAAAGGGTAATTCATTAGTCATTGAGTATAAAGGAATCTTTTATACTAAAGATTTTCAGTTCTAATTCATTAGTCCATGAGTATGAAGGAATCTTTTATACTAAACTAAGAGGACATTGTCACAGCATGATTATACTTTGACTTAATCCCCTTTTAGATTATTCTTTTGTTCCAAATAAAATAGGTAGTGCTGGTGGTGGTGGTGGGGCGGTTAATAGTTTTGCAGCTGTAGATTACTTTTAATTTTATTTAGTTTTGATTTCAGATTTTCAGCTCTAATTTAGTTTTCATCATTTGCTTGCAAGTTTAGATTTTATTTTTTTGAAAATGCTTAGTTTCAGTTTCATTTTTATTAGCTGCTTGTTGGACTCCATTCATGAACTGATCAGATTGGATTCATAAGCATTCCTTGTGCTGGAGACATCAACTTCTGTGTGCTGAAGACATTTTACTGCCAAACTCCCAAAGTCCAATAAACTCAGAGCTTATCAGATAAGAACTCTACAAAACCAAGGCCTGAATCCCAAAGTTTCATCTTCTGGAGCCAGCCTTTTACAGAGACACAACACCTCTGCAAATGTTTCCTTCTAATCTGCTGGCCAGGAAAAAGGACTTTTAAAACCCTCGAAGTGTTAACAGGAGAACTTTTGCAGATAATAACATATTGAGGAATGGAGTACTGCTAAACAACTTTGGTGGTATTTAAAACACTGAATGCATTTAAAGAGCCTGAAGGACAAATAGCTCAGACCCCCTCGGGAGAAATCCCAAAGGGGTCTGGGGTGAATGGTATAAATTCTAATCCACCCCTCTTTGGTTCTTTAACTCCAGCTGCATGATCTGAATGCACACAAGGTTAGTGTGGATTGATCTGGATGATGTGAAAGGACAAAGTGAGCCATAATCTTGATAACAAGTTTATTGCAGAACTATGATCTGAAAGGTGCGTGCACAAAGCTTACTCCAGAAATTAATTCTTCTGATAGTAAAAAGTAAAGGCTTTGAATTACCCAACACCCAATGTTAGTTGTGACCTCAGTTATGTCTGAAGAGGTACACTACTCCACAGACAGACTGGTGTGTGTATTAGTGCTTTCCTGGTCTACATCTCATAGTATTCTACACCAAGATACTGAACTCCTCATCAACAGCAATGCTGTCATCCTTGTGTCTACAGTACAGAAAAGGTGCAACAGGCTGACTGAATGAATGTGTGTGTGAATGGGTAAATGCCTCTGAGAGGTCAATAGAGAGGCTCTACAGAACTACAGTCCACCACCACCTTAATCGATGACTTTTGACTGCTTTTTGCATTTTCTGTCAGCTTCATTCTTTTCAACATAGGTGATAATTACTGTTTACATTTGTAATGTACCAAAGTATTTTGCTTTTTTCTTTTTTTCTCAACCTTCTCACCCAAGTGAAAACATATTAAACCAAGAAGAACAAGGGCAAAAAGGTGCTCAATTCTGTTTGTTTTTTTTTTTTTAAATGACACCTGGCATAATTTTCCCTTTAGTTTCAGGGTTTTTGTATTATCAGCAGCAGCACAGCAAGGGTGTGACCAGGTTCTGTTTTAGAAAAAAACAGTTTGAGAAAATTATTGATGTACTGTTGAGAAGTTTCTACAGTATATTATTAAGTTGTTGGATCTGTCATTCTTTAATTCAAGTCAAGACCATATTTGTTGAGGTATTGGTTTGAAATATCTGCATATTTCCAGGTTTTGTTTATTACAATCTTTTAAAAGATTCAGTGCTGTATTAAAGTCTCCTATGGTAATGGTTTGACCAGTCTTATATTGATTCTATTCTATTCTATTCTATTCTATTCAGTTATTGCTTTTATCAGTTATCATCTCTTCCATGTTATCACTTGTTTGTGAATTTGAAATAAAAGTAATGCAATGACTCAATCATGTTCTTACTCATATAAGTGAGACTCATCTTTTTCCCTTCTACTATATGCGAATAACCACAAAACGGAACAATAAAGGTCTAGTTTCATGTTCTTCAGCAAGTTTCAAAAAGGTGAAGTCACAGTCAAGATATGCTAACAGGGCACTGAGCTTTTCACTACAACCTGCTAACCTTTATTAAGAGTAACCTCCATGATGATGCAGTCTTTAGGACCTAGGCCAGGACCCTTGTGGCCTTCAACCTCTTCCACACCTACTGGGACAGGTGTGCCCCCACTAGTATAAGAGTTGGGTGAGCTGGAGCGACTGGGAAGGGTTGGGGTTGCACATGGAGTTAGACTGGGACTGCGCAGACGGGTGCGAATTGTAAGGGTCACAACCCCTCTTTTCAGCTGCTGTTAGAAACAGAAAAAAAGTTGTCCATTAAAAAGGTGAAGAAGCCAACAGATTGAGATTTTAACATAGTGCTTCCAATGTTGTTTTTACACATCTTTAGCATGTTGTCCTAAAAACAATAAAAAGCATGATCAAATGTATTTGTATTTTTACACTCTGAGTGTAAAAATACACTCCCAGAGTATCATGTTTAAAGGCAAACATACTTTCTATATATATATATATATATATATATATATATATATATATATGTGTGTGTGTGTGTGTGTGTGTGTGTGTGTGTGTGTGTGTGTGTGTGTGTGTGTGTGTGTGTTTAGAAGCATTACAGAAAAGAATCAAGTGGTTTAATATTTGTTCAGAAAATCTAAAACAACTGTAAACATGAAGCTTACCTTAAAGGTCTGGATGGCCTGTTGGTGCGTGAGTCCTTGGAGAGATTCTCCGTTTACCTCCAAAATCTCATCTCCTGCTCAAGGAAGTACAATTAGAAGAAGACAAGAGCTTAAAGTGCACATGTCAAAAAGATAAATCTTTAAACTAGATGAAGATTATATGTTTACTAATAATCTACAAACAAAACCACATGTCAACCAAACAAGCTTACTTAACATCTGAGCAGGGAGATTTTGAGTTTTCAGTTACAGAACAGCTTATATCTTTAAGTTTGATCAACTTTGAGTATCTTAATCCTCCTGCAGCAGGCAGTCCTATTGCAAGCTTCTGAAAAATGCACCCAGATATTTTCTGCTTCAGCCAGGATAAATGAGCTGGTTTGACCAGTCTATAACAGTCACATGATTTGACATTTCTCCACACTTGCAATTTTGCATAAAAAAGTGGTGAATTGAATAAACTAAGCAAAAATTGAAGAAGACTTTGGCCCAGCTAAAGATAAAGTAAAAAGGCATATCAGAAAGTTAAGACATGACTTTATATTTTACATTGGCATTATTATACCATGGAACCCTGCAAGGATAAGTGGGTATAGACTATGGATCGATGGATAATTATCAAATCCAAATGTAAAAACAGTAAAAACTTAACAATTCTTATTTTAACAGAAAAGCCTTCTTTTCTTATATCCAGTTTAGTACAACGTCATTTTACACAATCAGTAGTTTCTAGCTGTAATAGCTGAAGTTGTGCACTGACTCTAGATCATTCCTCTTTTGGTCCAAAAATAATCACTTCAGTTTTGCTTCTGTTCAGCTGAAGAAAGTTATAGTTCATCCATGCATTGATTTATTCTATGCATCTACTCAACCTTTGAATAGCTTCATAGTCACCTAATGACATTTTAATGTAGAGCTCTGTATCATCTATAGAGTTATGGTAATTAATCTTATTACTTGTTATAATCTGGGTAAGCGGAAGCATGTCAGTATTAAATAATACCCAGCATTCGCACTGATGAAAGGTACCAACTGACACGAAGAAATCCCTGTTCTTTAGTTAAGAGTCGAACCAGTCAAGTACTGTTCCAGAAAGTCTGACCCAGCTCTCCAGTCGCTTCAATAACATGACATGGTTCACAGTGTCGAATGCTGCGCTGAGGTCCAACAGGACCAACACTGTGGTTCTTCCACAGTCTGTATTTATGTGGATGTCACAGAACACTTTGATGAGGGCAGATACTGTGATGAACAACGACTGAAGACTGAAAAACGTCAAAGCAGCTGGTCGTAGTTAAGAAGCTATTTAACTGTGGGAAAACAGCTTTTTCAGTCACTTTGCTGATTAATGGAAGGTTGGAGATTGGCCTGTAATTTTCCAATAGCAACTTGCCCAGACTGTTCTTTTTCATCAATGGGTTGATAACTGCTGTTTTTAGAGGCCTGGGGAGAAATCACTTGATAAGAGCAATGAGTTTACTATTTGAATCAGATCAGGAGCTATTACAGGCAAAGCATTCTTAAGGAAAGCTATGGGTAGGATATCAAGACAACAGAAGGAGGATATTAATTGGTCTATAATTTCTTCTAAGTTTTTATGGTTGAGTTGGTAGAATTGTGTCATTTTCTCTACATTTGTTTATAATTGGACATAGTATTGGTACTGGATTTAATATTGATGTGCAAATTAAGATTTTAGGTTTAAGGGTTGACTCTTGCTTGTTATCTTATTTGTTATTAAGTTCCTGTTACCTATTTGCACTGGGAGCTTACAGTGTTTTCCTGTAGAGAGCACAAGCGATTAATGCATGGAAAATATGAACACTATATCTCACCTGTAGCTTTTAATAAATCTAATAAATACAACATTGTGTTACATAGATTAATTTCAACTGTTTTTGCATACATAGCTATCCACAGAATAAGAAGGAATGGTTACCTTCTTTCAGTCGCCCATCAGCTGCTGCAGCTCCGTGAGGAAAAATAGTTTTGACAAAAATGCCCATCTGCCCACGTGCTGAGTCCTGCCCACCAACGATACTGAACCCGAGACCCTGTAGATGGAACATCACAGTAAATGCCAAAAAGGAATTCTGCATTTATACACTAACTCACTCTAATGTGACACTGCACTTACGCATCAGATCGCAGTACTATCATCACATTCCATTTTCCCAGGTAATCTTTGTGCAGTGCAACTTAACTGTTTCTGTTCTTCACCTACTGACATTGCTCCTTAGAGCCTCCTCTGTGCTTCGTTTGCCTGTTTTTGATTTCATAATCCAAAACACAGTCTTATTTTCTCTGGTAGCACAGCTGACAAACTGCTGAAATGTTGGAAGTGTTTGATATTCTTGAAGAAGTCAGGGGGCTTTGACTAAGCACCCTCGTCTGTCTCTAGTTTGTCAGGAAGAAAGGTCTATTTCTTCTGGAAGTCGGTATGATGTCAGTGTGTCATAGGACATTGAAATTCCAAATCACCCTAATTTTTCCTTATTAATGGGAGACGCTTTGACAGGGAATCAGGGAAAAATCCTCTAAAGTCTTTCTCCATCTAAAAACTGCATATTCAAACATTAACAATGTCATAGCAAAGAAATATTATGTGTACCATGAGAATTTAAACTAATCCTTCAGTTCAGAACCATATCCTTTAACCCTTTAACATCACAATAATTTACAGCATAAAAAGCTTCAACTTTCCTAAAAGTAATGATTCAACATTCTGAACTTGTCAGATAAGAGGAAAAAAAAAACTCTGTCTCTTAATGATCTTGGTCTGACTCTGTAGAGAAATCAAAGTTATTCTGTTGCAGAAAACACAATATAGTGCAGGTGACACTGTGTATGACCCGAAAAGGAATAGTGCCACATCTCTGGGTTCCCTGTATGCTTGAGTAAACTGCAGTATTACAGATTAGTGTGATTTTCTTTTCTTTCATTCACACTGAATGCCTAAAGCTGATGTGCAATGTATGCTCCTCCAGAGCATACGTAGTGGTGTGTTTTATTATTATGTAAAGCATGAATGATTATGAATACATTTTTTTTTCATCAGCTAAAAAAAATACAAGCCCCTCATGAAATAAAAAACATATTACACTATACATGTTGCTCTAAAACTGATCCTCAGCTAAGTGATTAGGAGTGTGAATTCAGTTATATGCCCACATAATGATTTAGAAGTTGCACATCTTAATGTAAATGTATGTGTTTCAAACGAAAACACACAATATTAAAAAAAAAACAAACAAAAAAAAAAAAACTCCACATGTAAACCAGACTGCTGCAGAGCTTACCTATGGACTACCTCTGGGGTTTAGATATACATATGTGTCAGAGGAGAGCACTCACCTTCCCCTGGCCTTTCATCAGCACTATGCTGGAGATAATAGATGGCTGTGCCAGTCGCCATGGAGACTCTACTTGAACGGTACTCATGGAGCGGGCTGATTTCTTAATTGTCTGATATTCCTAGAAAGAGATAAACATATGAAAAAAGGCAACTTTCAGATTAATTAATATCAGTCTTTTTTTATACAGTCACAAGCCCCCTTTCTTCTCTCTGTGTCAGGTGTTCTAATGGCACTTCTCTTCTACATTGCATGCTTTTCTCTCCCATTTGCTGTTTATCATTAGATGGGGATGCTGTATCTATATTTTAACTTCTCTTTGTTTACCTGGTTTTATTGTTTCTAAAGATAATAGTGTCTGTGTCAGGACCAAATGATGAGTAAATCTGGAATTTAACTGAAGCTACAAAAAATAAGCTCACTTTTTCAACGCTTTGAAAGTGTTTTCATCAGTTGATTAAAAATATTGTCGTATAACAGGAAATCAATCTTGCATCATTGAGGGCAACCTCTGAAAAGGAAGGGTATAGTTTAGATAGGCTGGTGGGACAGACACAGAAAAAAATAATTAATTAATTTTAAACAAGGTGTCCAAAGAAAATTGCTTCTAAAAACTTTGTTCGATATTAGTTTAAGTAACCTAATGGGATATCCTGAGCTATCTCTGTAGTTATGATGCTACGTGCAGAGCATGCTGGGGGACATACTAACATACTAATAACTTTTTCCCCACTTTGTTATTTTCTCCTACTACCTTCCATTTATGCATTATCTGCAGTTATTGTTGCCATTAATTTTAAGTTCTCTCTCTGTTTGTTCTCCATAGAAGCTACACCTGTGCCAGTGTTTCTGTGTTCAGCTGAGTCTTCTTCCTGGAGGTTGTTACAAACTAGGCCCTGTCTTTCTATCTTCAAATTGTCCGTTTGCTGGACAAAGCTATTGAAAGAGCTGCTTCTGTGACTAACTATAGCTCTTTCTCCATTGTCAAGTCTGACTCTAACCGGTTAACATCTGGTTAGGTTCTACCTAAGTTGGGCCTGTCTCCATTGCAGTCTTACTCACCATGAGGTGTGGTCAATGCTCTGATATTTGGAGTGACACTGAGCAATGGAGAACCTCGAGGTTTTGGTTTTGATGGACTCAAATAAACTCAAATAAACCCAGATATTTCATTTTGTCTTATAGAAATTCACTGCTGGCCCAAACATAATGAAAACAAGTCAGATTAGCTGATTAATTTTCTATACGTACAAATTTATCTATATTGTGGAATTTTATTTTTTTAAACGTGCAACCTTTTAGATTCAGGTAATGCAGTCAATAAAGATGTAAACCAATATCCACACATGAACTTTATTTGAAAGAAAAATCCAAGCAAAGAATAATATGCACATCAAGCCAAACTAATGTTATGCAGTTTCAGCGTTTCAAACTGGCCAGTGCAAAATTGTAACAAGCTATGAAGGAATACTGACCAGAGCTGCACCATTTCTCAATTCTTCATTGCATTGCCATTCCTCTGAGAGACGTGCTGCTTGCAGGGCTGTGAAATCACGGTCATTCCACTCCAAAACTTAATGCATGTATTCCTGACACTGCTCAAGATTAAACTCATGACTACGCTCTTCCACACTGAGGAGTTCTGTGACTGCAGAGGCCATGTCCACCGGCCCACTGTGGTGGTTGACCAATGTGCTATTGGCCAATATAATATTAAATATGTCGGTAATGTCTGACATGTTTTCGTGAACACTGCTCCATGACCTTCAACTTCATCTTTCTTTTATGACGACTCTACTCTCCAATACTCTCCATGATGACATGCAAAATCTTCATTTAAATAGCACGGTCTGCCCCCCTTGTAATCAATTGTATGAGCAATCTTTGTAGATCGCCCGCAACACACCCACTAATTGCATGTACATTTTTTTTTTTTTTTTTTTTTTTTGGGGCACAAATAATTTAGTGCTCCCTATTTGGAATCTTTTAAGATGAGGTCCTTCATGTCTTGCAATCAACTGAAAGGTCCTGACACTGATTTGACAAAGAAGGCAAATATTATGGCCCTCATCCACCTCAAGAGGTAGTAGCCAATTCATAACCACTATGACCATTATGGAAACAGGAGATTGTTCAACAAGTGTGACATAGTGATAAGAAAGCAAAAAAAGCAGCATATGAAGGGGAGCAGGATCCATGATGTGCTAAACAGAGGCAGCAAATGATCATTCAGAGTCTGTTGGTGTGAGAAATATGTTGCTCAACAGGAACTGATGCCCATAACAGCATGTCGAGGATGGTGTGAAGTAACTTTTCTCAGATAGAAACCTTTCACTTATTAACCTACCAATTTGTTATGAATTGGTATCATGTAAGCAAATTGAGCTGAACTGAGTAAATAAATATTTCTAAAAGGGCTATAATATAAGGATCCTGGTCTTTATAAACAGAGCACAAGTTCTATTATCAAGAAGTGAAGTGTATGTTCATCCTAACATCTTCAGTTGTATGTTGAGTGAGAGACTCAATAACCTGTCTGACTCCAGCACTATCCAGATGATGAGGTAAGGAGTGTTTGCGTCGGCCAGATGGAGGTTTCTCTGTGGCCTCACTGCCACTGATGCTGTTCTCCACAAACAGCTCATCATCCTCACCCACTGATTCCAGACGACTGCCACCACCTAACGAAGAATAAATACAATATTAGATTTTGCACAGAAATAACAACTTGAGTTTACTTCCTGACTATATGAGCAGACAGAGATTTAAAGAGTAGCAGAAAATTTACACTGTTGCTAAGATGCAGACACAACACCCCAGTTCTTTTGAGGCAATATCTGGTGATTTTAATCATACCTCACTCTCTGCTACACTCCCAATGTTTCAACAGTTTGTAAGGTGCTCTACCAGAGAAAACAAGACATTGGATTTGTTTTACACAAATGTCAAGGATTCATATATTTCCAAAGCAAGACCTCCTCTGGGTAAATCAGATCGCAACCTTGTTTTTCTCTGCTCAGAATATAAACCCCTTGTCCAGAGACTACCAATACCAAAAAGGACGTGAAATTGGTCACAGGAACCCGAAGAAGCCTGACAGGGCTGTTTTGATATTACTGATTGGACTTCTCTTTGGAAGTCACATGGAGAGGACATTAATGCCATGACTGACTGTGTGACTGACTAGATAAACTTTTGTTTGGACAACATCATCCCTACCAGAACAGTGAGATGCTTCCCTAATAACAAACCCTGGATCACCAGTGACCTGAAGGAACTGTTAAACAGGAAAACAAGAGCCTTCAGGAAGCAAGACAGGGAGTTATTGCTTTTAGTATATAAAGTGGCTCAAAGTCAAGATTAGAGACAGCAAGGAGGTGTTTAGGAAGAAGCTGGAGGGTAAACTGCAGAGGAACAATATCAGAGATGTGTGGTCAGGGATGATGAAGATCACAGGCTTCAAGCAAAAGTAGGATCAGATAGATGGAAGTCTGGACTGAGCAAATAAGATGAACACATTTTCCAACAGGTTCAGTTCAGGAACAAGCTCACCATCCTCCCTTCCTGCCACCAGCCAAGCAGACATCCCACCCTCCTTTGACCCACAGCTTTCCTGTCGCACCTCAGATATTTTATCCTCTACGTCAGTCATGGACTCTTCTGCTCCCTTTGCCTCCCCCTCCTACTTTTCTGTTTCTAGAAGTCAGGTGAAGAGGCAGCTGGAGAGACTGAACCAGAACAAGGCTGCAGGTCCAGATGGTGTCAGCTCCAGAGTCCTGAAGGCCTGTGCAGAGCAGCTCTTTGGGATTCTGCAACACCTCTTCGACCTTAGCTTGACCCAAGAGAAGGTTCCGCTGTTGTGGAACACATCCTGTCTGGTTCCGGTACCAAAAAAAACTCACCCATTTGTCATTAATGACTATAAACCTGTTGCCCTGACATCCCACATCATGAAGGTCCTGGAGAGACTCCTGTTGGCCCACCTGAGTAAGCAAACAAGCACATATCAGGACCCCCTGCAGTTTGCTTATTGCCGTGGAGTTGGAGTTGAAGATGCCATTATACACCTGCTTCAGCAAACCCACTGTCATCTGGACAAAGCAGGCAGCACTGTGAGGATCATGTTCTTTGATTTCTCCAGTGTATCTCCAGTGTATTTAACACATTTAACGCCAGATCTGCTTCGTCTGAAACTCCAGAAGACTTGGATGGAGGCCTCAATAATCGCCTGGATCAATAACTACTTGACAAACAGACCACAGTTTGTGAGACTGAAGGGCTGTGTGTCTAGCCAGGTGGCTAACAGCACAGGAGCACCACGGGGGACTGTACTCTCACCATTCCTTTTCACACTGTACACTTCAGACTCAGCACAAGCCAGACTTCATTCATCTACAGAAATACTCAGATGACTCTGCAGTTGTCACGTGTATCAGAGATACACCCGCTGAGAGCTGAGATAATGCTGCCATCAACTAATTGTTCTCCTTCTCCTGCTATTAACTTTTTACTTCATGAACATCAGAACTCTTTCTTGTGCATTTTTCCCAAACCTCCAGTTGGTCATGGCAGATGGCCGCTTGTATTGAGCCAGGTTCTGCTGGAGGTTTCTTCATGTTAAATGGGAGTTTTTCCTCTCCACTATTGCTACATGTATGCTCAGTATGAGGGGTTGTTGTAAAGTCAATGACACAATGCCATGCGGTCACTACAGGCTCATCCAGGAGGAGTGAATGCTGCAAGTCAATGACTAGATGCAATTTGCTGGGCTTCCTTAGAAACTTTTTCCAACTACTTTGAATAATTAATTGAGCTTACTGTACTACTTGATAACTAGGATCAATTGGAATGTATGTACGACTGAATTTTTTTTTTTTTTTTTTTTTTTTTTTTTTTTGTAAAGTGCCTCGGGATAACATTTGTGGTGAATTGGCAATACATAAATAAACTGAACTGAAACTGAATTGAATTGAATTCAGAGAAGAATCAAGAAGCTGAGTACATAGAGCTGGTGGATCGCTTTGTGTCATGGTGTGGAAACAATCATTTTATTTTGAATGTGAACAAAACAAAGATTGTAGATTTCAATATAATTCAGATTTCAGGAGAAATAGGATTAGTTAAAACCCTATTTCCATCACTTTTAACATGATGGTTTTGGCCCATGTGACAAAAAGTTTGGATATCTCTGTTCAAGTGCCATGTATTTGGGAAGTCTTTTCTACTGTCTTTTGTCAGAAACAAAGAAAGCAGCCATAATGAAGATGAGCATTTTCAAGAGTATTGCCAAGCTGTTCATTTTTAAAAGAAAGACTTTCTTACTTCATAGAGAAACAGAAATGCTGCAGATGAGGAGGCTATGGCCTCGTCTTCTACAGTCATATTCAATAAATTAGAATATGCATTGTGATGAGGCTCGTTTGTCAAATTCGACGTAACTTTTGAAAATAAAATCCTAAAAGCAGGTATAAAAACACACTTTTCATTAAGCCCACATTTCTATATTAAAAATGTTTTTTGTTAGTCTGATGTAATATTCTAATTTCATGTTTTATTATCTGAAAGTGGAAAATCATCTTAATAACCAGAAATAAAGGCTTTTAAACATCCATCTGTGTGTAATTAATCTATATATGTTTCACTTAGTGAAAAAGTTTCTGAAATGAATGGACTTTTAAAAATTATATTAATTTATTAAATGGTTCTGTGAACTGTAGTTCACTGTTTTGTGCATCCACGCTGAGAGGATTTTCTCTGATATACATTGTTGGTGAACAGAAATCTGTATATTTTGAAATGTCTTGTTATAAAGATTTGAATAATCTAGGACCACCTATAACAAGGATAACATAAATAAATAGTATTATATTTCTTTTCAGTTGAGTTTATTCAGTTCAGTTTTATTTATATAGCACCAATTCACAACAAATGTCGCCTCGAGGGACTTATGATTGTTACAGCATTTCTACTGTAACATCATTCTGATTTGCAGTTTGCTGTACACTGTTAATTTGTATTGTAATATTGTTTGTTGCCTTAACAAGCACAGAACAAAGAAGATAACTAAATCTTCTTTAGTTATCTAAAGAAGATTTAGTGTCTGACTCCAGCACTATCAGACACTAACTAAACTGCTGTGTTTAGTTTGTACTACAAACTAAAGTGTTTAGTTTGTACTACATTTTCTATCTCTGTCATTCTTTCTGAAGCAAAACATAAAAAGTAAGATATGCTGACATGTGCAGGCTTTATAACCGTTTACATGACACATACAGGTATGCTGGGATATGTGACAACTGATTCTTAGAGGGGACTTTCATTTCACAGTAGAATATTTTAACAGCTATTCCAATTAAGCATCCTAAAAGAGATACCCACAGGTAATATGAGAAATGCAATAGGGCACAAGTCCCCTTTTCGCGGATCAAAACTGTCTATATAAATACCACTTTATGTTCCAAACTTCCTGGCTGGATGGATGGATGGAAAGGTTTTGTTTACCTTGGGATTGGCTGGATAGCTTCATGTGTGTAGGACTGCAGTGGCATGCTTCTGATGCCTTCCCCTGATTTAACTCCTCTAGGTTCTCCAGGCTGAATAACTGCAATAACACACAATTTTTTTCTAAATCGTTTCACAACAATGTATATTAGATTTGTTCTTATGCTAAATAAATGTTTTAAAACTGTTCTGGCCCAGGAACACATCAGGATGGATTCATGGCAAAAAATAAGCATGCTGCTCCAGTTATCCAGTTAATCATAATATAAAGATAGAATCTGATAATAAACCTAAACAAAATTGTTCTTATTCCAACTAGAAATATAATGGAGATAAAAATATTTAACAGAGAAAGGCCTTTCCAGGACAATATGGCCCAACGGCTTTCATAATCCTGCTTTATTAGACAGTGTAGAAACGTTCCAGATCCCCTTGAAGGTTTTCTGAAGGGAACCATCCCCAAAACATTTCGACTGCATACCTGTATTCGGTGCTCTCAGGGTATCATTGGATTACTCAGAACCAATGGTGGTACTAGTTTTCCACAGAGTCTATAATGCTGTACTGTATTTTTGCCTTTATATAACCAGGTGAGTTATTAAGAACAAATTCATATTTACAATAACGACATGCAGATTGCTTTTGTGATTTTAGCACTATGACAACAAACTTCCATTTATATCAAATAATCTGAGTTTACCAGGGAATTGTGAAGACCCGTTGTGCTATTAAAGGTCTGGGAAGAGCAGGGGGGTGCAGCCTGAAACAGGGATGAAGAAGATCTGCAGGTGCTGATAAGATCCGGAAGGCTTGTGGAGGGAAAGTGTTCAAAATCCACTTCTGACTCCTCCTACAGGGACAGGTGAAAACATGTACGAATCATACACCATTTATATTTATATTAAGTAGAATAAAGCCATGTGCATATATGAACAGAAAAATGTAAAAATAAATATTCTAATGAATTTGGAATTTTTAAAGAGAATATCATCAATAGTATCTGCAGCTTTACAGCATGTTTAAAAGAGCTCATCTGTAGTTAGTTGGGAGGGAAACAACATGGTCAAAACTAAGTCATCTACTGCTTCACCGCTGTACAATATGTAAATAAAAATAAAGTATTTGTTAGCAATATTCTTGTGAATGCTAATAAAATGTCTCCACTCCAGTCAGGATTTACTACATGCACATCCAAGCAAAACATGGAAACATCCAAGGATCATTCATTGTGATTAACTTCATTTATGGTTCGGATGGAACTGCAGCATCTTTGATAGCACAAAGTAGTAAACATCCCATATTCAATATGCTAAGAATTATGCAAGGTAAATAAAATAACTGTGTTCGGCCAGGATGTGGTTGGGTCAGTTCAGATAAGAAGGATTTTTAGCTATCAATATAACAACTATCAATGAATTAAAAGATGACAAAATGGCTGTGAATAAAATTTTTATTAGTAATTCAGTTGATAAAAATTCACACATTTGATCAACATCTATATGCAGGATATACTCTGACAGCCTTTTAAGATTTTAGCTCTGTAGATGCTATCTTATACATTATTTTAATACTAAAAATAATCAATTTAATACAAATTTTCAATTCGTTACAGGTTCATGATCAACATTCAGTTCATCTGCCTGACGTCACATAAATGCTATTTTAGTCTCATTTTCTTCTGATCTCAGATATCATAGAATATATGTTACAATGAAGGTCAGTAAGATCTTTATCTCAAAGGTGGCTAGACCTAATGTCACTGTCACTGACTCATTTCAAAAATCACTATAAAAAATAGAGGTCTGCTGTGTTGAATTTCGATGACTTAGCAAGTTTGTAAGCTCCTGGTTGAAGTTAAATGTATGTTAGATTCTCAAATAACTGACAGGAACTCAAACCTAACCAGTCATCTTAAAAGGCAGTAAGTGTGATGCATTATGATTATTCATCAAATATTGGAATTTAATACCATAAATTAATAACAATTTATATACAGAAACACATTTTCAACTTTAGCCCCCCAAAAAGTCAACATATAGTCTAAAAATATCAATCCAAACTCTGGACCAGAACTGAACTGATGGGACTTTATGGAAGTCTTAAAGTTTAAGAGCAAGCTGTCACAAAGCAGTTTTTGTTTTTTTTTTTTTTTTTTTTTCACTGTTCCTGTCTTGTCCTAACAGTACCAACAGTGTATTTGTTCTACTGTATATACATCAGTGTGTTTCTACTACTTTGACTTTCAGACAGTGTGTAGTCCAAACCATCACAATATCTAACATGTTCTTTTCAAGGTTCTCCACTTCCTATGACCCAACAAGCGCCTAAACAGCAAAGAAAATTCTGTTTTCCTGTCTGCTTTTAGAATGTTGCTTCTCAGGTGCTGCTATTTTACACTGAAATCACCACTAACAAGTGACTTTATTGTCTGGAAAATAAAACATCTTTTACTGATCTCTCCTAACGACAAGCGCTGTAACCTGGCAACACTTTTTTTCCATTTAGATTATAGTTAGAGACATTCATTTGTACTGTTGAAATTGACATTGGCTAATGACTTAGTGTGTAATGAGTGTGTCATCCCCATGCAGTTAGCTAAGCAAAGCATATGTGTGTTAGTTTATGTGTGTGCACATGCAAGCATTTACCCGACTTGATACCACCAACTGGACAAGACCAGTAGTGGAGCGAAGAACAGAAACAGCCTCCTGATGTGTGAGACCCACTAGAGACTGACCATTCACCATCAGCAATTCATCACCAACATGAAGACGTCCATCCCTAAAATACCCACAAACGTACGTTATTAGAATGAAAATAATGAGAATTATACTTTTACTATTTAACAGAAACAGTAATTCTGGAAACTACTTGATCTTTAAGTCAATGATGAATATCACAAGGCGTAATATGCAGTGCCACTATTTATTCAATAATAGTTATGCTAAAACAAATAACTTCACAAAATTTGAAATCTAAAAAAGGTGTTAAACAATTGTATGTGATAATTAAACCAATATTAAAATTACAAACATTACAGACATTTTTCAATAGCTTATATTTTAGCTATTTAAAAAGTACACAAATAAAAAAATCTAAAGTGAAAATAATTAAATTTAAAAGGATAAATAATTATTAAAGTATCCATTTTATTACAAAAGGTTGGATATTGATTACTTATTTTACTTGGATATATATATATATATATATATATATATATATATATATATATATATATATATATTTATATATATATATATATATATATATATTATATATATATATATATATATATATATACAAAAATAGATGGTGCAGACTGTACAACAACAATGAATAAATGATATAGGTACAATTATGGATAGTGTAAACCAGATAATTATGGCATAGATTATAAATTATAGATTCAATATTTAAATATTAATAAGCAAGAATTTGTAAGGCACATTTTGTAATAAAAATTGGTCTTATTACATGTGCACAGAATGGTTTACAAATTTATTGGAATTACTGATACCTGTGAATTGCGCCCCCCTTCTCTATATGAGCAATAATGATCCCATGAGAAGAGCGCTTGGAGCCACGTCCCCCTGTTATTTGTATGCCAAGACCCTCATGACCCTTCACCATATGCATCTTCCAGATGTGGCTACCCTCTCTTGGCTAAAAGAAACAGAAAAACATAAATAAGAAATCTATCACACAGGAGTGAGACAAAACTATCGATATCAAGAAAACATAACTCAAAATGCAGTTTAATTGTATTTTTCTGAATTTTACTCATAGGGATGAGCTGAAAAAATATGCAGACATATAGTGTCCAAGACCCTTTTTTTTATAATTGGACTTTTAAAGAATTGCATATAAAATTTAGTTCTGTTTCCTTTTATTTACATTTCATCAGACAATTGTTAAATAGTCTGTATTACAGAGCAATCTCCTTTTAATATTCTTGAAGCAATGACTCTGTAACATATAAGCTGCAATTCCACCCAAAACTTAAAAACTTTGTTCACTGAGTCTTAAAGAATCCTGCAACTACCATGTGGTTATGTGAACAGCTTGATCTGTTAAAGGGGCTAACACCTGGAGGATGATTGGGAAGAAACAGAGACAAGAAAAATCTTTTTAAATACGAATACAACTTTTTTCTATAGACCAGAAAGGAAACTTGTCATCTGAGATTCTGGGATTATTGCTGTCTTTGCAAACACAGTCACCTCAGCCAGCAGCTACCCCTGCAGACATGCCACATCCCATCACTGCCTGCGGAAGTCTGCTGACACACTGCCAAGTGGTGTCCGGTTTCTGTCCTGCTTGTCTCTGTCCAAGAGTTAGTTGATATTTTGCCTCTTCCTGTCCTACAAACAACTGATGTCTCCTATACCCCGCCACACTCCATCCCCCATCCCCCCGCACCCCTCCAGACCCACATCAGTTCCACAGTCAGCTGACATCCTTAAATCTTCTGTACCCACAGTTCATGTTGGCAAGTTGGGGGATATTGAGGGTTGGGTTCTGTATACAAACTCCCTGCTTGTCCGACTAGTTTGTTTAGGCTAAATTTAGGTACCTTGGTTCTAAGAACATCATTTTACCAATCTTTATGGATTTCTTTTACCTGTTTGTTATTGAAATGGTGAATTTAAGACTTTGTGTTCAGTCACAGTAAAATTACTTATTCTGAAAGCTTTTATATCTCCAAGTCTGAGGAAGAAATTAAAAATTGTTTAAAAAGTTCAGCAGTGAACACTTTACTATATATATTTCACACCAGAATGTAGGCCCTTATTGTGAAGGGAAGAGGATGGAAATGCAGTAGATCGAAAGAGCAAGAAAGACCATACTGTTGTTCAGTTCAAATATTTTTTTTTTTGTTGTGGGAAGTACGTTCAGAATAAAGCGAGAACCAAAATGGTAACACTCATTTACAGTCCCTTAATTACAATGTAATTACCAAGTAAGTACGTAGTAACTTACATTGTATTACTTTATAATTAAGACTAATTTTAAAGGGTAATTACCATCAAATTACAATGTAACATTGCCAAATTACCCAATATTTATCAACGGCTTATGCAGTAAATTCCCACATATTGCCAGGTGAGTGCTGCTGATGTAATTACCAAGTAAGTACATAGTAAGTTACAATGTATTACTTTGTAATTAAAACTAATTTTAGAGAGTAATTACAATCAACAGTGCCTAAATTACCCAATATTTACTGTTTATGCAGTAAATTCCCACATATTACCAGGTAAATACTGTTATTAAGTTTAAGCAGACAAGGAAAAGCTTTAACTTATGAGATTTTAAACAGTTATTACCATGTAACTCTTCCTGTACAGGTTTCATTTAACTTGTTCATAAACTAGCAGCAATAAAGTACTGCATCATTACCAAGTAAAACATGACGTATTACTCAGTTACTAAAGAGAAACTGTACCGTACAAGAAAGCCTGTCTTGTTGCTTAGATTTGAAGCAGATATTACCTTGTAACTCAAGCAGATCATGTTTCTATTTATCCTGTTCATAGAGTAATACCAATAAAATACCTCATTATTACCAAATAAAACACACCAGATTAACCAGTAAGTAAAGGGAAACTGTACTGCAAAAGAAAGCCAAGCTTGTTTGGTGGAATTTAAACAGTTATTACCATGTAACTCACGCAAAGTTGTATGTATTTAACCTTATAAACTAGCAGAAGTAAAGTAGTGTGGTATTACCAACTAAAAAACTACATATTATCAAGTAAGTAAAGGGAAACTGTACTGTAAAAGAAAGCCAGTCTTGTTTGGTGGTTAGGATCAAAAGAAAGTTCTTTAATTTTCAGTCTAAGTCAGCTAACAAAAACTGTATGCCCCAAAATTAAGACAACATCCCCATTTATGAAACAAGACCTTTACGAAAACTGGCATCAATGTAATCACTTCGTAGTCATGGCAGGTATGGATCTGTATTATGCTCTAGTACAAACGGAAGTACCAATATGAAAGTTCAAATATATTGTATAATTTACCTGTCAAAGGTAAATTATAAAGTAAATACCAAATCAATTAAAAAAAAGAATAACAGAGCTCTTAGAAAAACAAAAAAAAACTAAAAGCTAATTCACCCTCATTCCCAAATTCCAATTTCTCAACATCCACAGTTCATAATGAACTGTGACATCATTGCATCATTTTATTGGTTCTATTTTTACTTGTATATTCTTACTGTTTTACTTTTTAGTAGTTTATTAGTTTTCATCATCCTTTCACCCTTTACTTAGTAATTTAGTTGAGTGTTACTAGCTAAGTGAGTTTGATGATGAAAGTATGATGATTAAACTGCAAGGTTGAATTATTTTGTTAAAGATATCACTGTATAAACTATTTAATGTAGTTGATATTGCTGCATATGTCAATTCTCCAAAGAATTTCATTTGAAAAAATAACATCACCTTTTGTAGGGGGTGGCTTTGGCAGGCCAGATTTCCCTCCTCAGGAAAACGATTGGGTGCGGTAATATGTGGCTCTATCTAGGTGACTTCACTCTGATTGGCTACAACCATATTTGGGAAACTCTTCAGTAAAATCCACTGAACATAGTCTCAAATTGAGCTTATAATTGCGTGGTGCTTCCCCATAAATGAACTTCAGACACTCTTCTCTCATTCTCTCATCCTTCATGAGTAAGTGGAAACTCCCATCCAATTTTTGAGCACCGTTTTGAGCAAAGAAACAAAGCTGACCGCCTATGAGCAGGGCTTTTGATACCAACTCTTGACATTCACATGGCCTCATCAGTGCACAACAGAGCATATTATACCCCCAAAACCACAGAAAAATTAAATTTGTTGTCATGACCCCTTTAATAAACTCTTGTATATTGGAGAGAAGTTGATTGTGTTTATGCCATACATGTGTAGTGTCTTGCTGTTTGAAAAATGCCAGTGCTGGACCTATGACTTCATCTATTATTTTGATACTTAAACCTTATTAGGCAAGTATTTATAAGCAATAACTGAGACTGAACTATTTGGCTGTTATTTTCCTGATAATCAGGTGATGCTCCAACTTGGTAATTTTTTATGTAAATTACTAGTTTTGTTAATGATTGCCCTAGGTAATGATTTGCAGTTATTCATAGCCAAACCAAAATCTGTTGTTGCACAACAGGACTTATGAACAGATTTGTGCATTCCAAAAGCCTCACATGTAACTGCATTACATATGTGTAAGCACACCTAAAATATACAATATATTGCTCATATTCTGAAGTTTAAGAAATCCAGAAATCTTGGTCTACTTGGCAGTTTAGTTAGATACATAATGACTATGACTTATTGGTTAAAGTAGTCGTCTTGCAACAAGTTGTGAGTTTGATTAATTCATGCTGGGCCAGTTCCTGATGTTTGAAAAAGGAGGCAGGGAAAGCAGAATAAAGCATTAGCTTCGCTACATGCAGTTAGCCAAGCCTTGTTGATCCTGGAAAAAGACTGAGTGTACCGTCTCCCTCTGTCTTTAGACTGCTGATTAATTATGATGTTTGGCTGATTAGGTCCGAGCTCTTTTACCTCTAGCTTCTCCTGATATGTTTTTCACTCAAAAGGTATTGTTTTAAGTGACTTCACTGAATTATTCAATTTCTCTTGCTCCATTTCACATCTGTGTCCGATTGTCTCCAACTCTCGCGGCTCAACCTGTCAATCAGGCGAACAGACAGCTGTGACGTCAGCCCTGACATTGGCCCCATGGTGGTATGGTGGTATACAAATCAAGCTGCATTTAGCTCTGGGCGCAGGAGATGTGCGACTCAGGATGGTCCTATCTCTTGTATTGAAGAGGCGCTACTGTGCATGTACAACTTTTAACGAGAGTCTAAGGGCAAAGATTTTTGTGCCCCAGGGTGGAAATATGTCACCAGTCAGGCAGCATCGATGAACGAAACAACTTTACTCATCATTAACTATAAAATATTTATCTTGCACAACTAAAAATATGTATACATATATTTCTAAATATTTTTATTTTATTATTTCATTTTCATTTAAATTTAAATTTAATTTAAATTTATTTATTTTTATTTATCTTATTCAAGGTAATGTGGTGAGTGGTGTGGCGGTGCCCTTGGCCAGCTACCACTGGTATTGAGTTTAAATTTTATTATTGTGACAACCCTAGTACATCCTGAACAAGTTTCCAATAGAGGGGCCAACAGAGGCACACGTGAGACAAACAACCATGAACTCAAACTCTCATACCAAAGGACAATTCCAAAGGTCGGTTGATAAAACATAGACGTTTTTGGACTGTGGGAGGAAACTGGAGTACCCACATAAAATCCACACAGAAAAACTCCACACAAAAAGAAAGCAGGTGAGGCTCATGGTGAACACATTGGTGGAAAGTGATATTACAGCACTGAATGTTAACTTCTGTCTAAATGGTCTCCTTCTCTGTCTAGTCTGGATGCAGTGAATACTGAAGGTGCGCAATGAGTTTTCTTCACTTTCTGAAACGTTTTCTTGTCCTTCTGTGTAATGGCCTGAATGAGGGAGTCACTAGTCTCATTACTTGTGTGGTTAAACTTAAGTGCAGTATGTCAGGAGAGTGTCTCACCTGGGTTGTAGCTTCACTGGTGAAAGAATACATTTTGCATTCCAACATCTGAATGTGACTTCTCCCAGGCAGAGTTGCAGCAGCTCCACTGTATGAATGAATAGTTCTTATCTGAGGAGAGGAGTCTGGGCTGGAATCTGAGTCCTTCAGTGAAGGACTGACTTCTGCATCAGCATTAAGAGGAGAATTCTGGTCACAGCTTTGGATCTCTGATTCAGCACTTTCCCTGTGGCCTTGGTTAAAGGATGATCGTGATATAACACCGAACTTGCGTGTACGTTTGCAGTTCGCCACATCAGAATCAGCTGTGTCCTGCTGCTGGTTCTGCTGGTTTTGACAGTGCTCCACCCTGTTAGGAATAGTGACACTGTCCGTGACACAAGGAGGGAGAGGGGCCTTTCGCTTGACGCGACGTAAAAGGATCAAATAGATGCAACCGCCATTCCAGCACTGGTCAACCAGGTAGCTGTAAGAAAAGAAAAAAAAAGACTTAGTATTTATAAAACTATTCTGTGCTGTTTTTGTGCCAAACACATTACATGTAAAAAACAGAAAGTCACAAATTTTCAAATAAAGTTTTATTGTTTAGTCAAGAAAAAATGGACAAACTGCTGCAAAGCTGTCTGGAAACAACTAAAGAGAACATGCAGCACCACAAGCAGCTAGCAAAATACTTAACCTAAACTCGTTTGGTTGATATAATGGACAAAAGTGCTCACGGTACAGAAACACCAGTGACAATTTCCCCAAATACTCATCTGTTAATAATCACTATACTCCCCCCTGAATAACTCTTGCTATGCTGTTTGCAGCCTCTGTCTGCCTACCTTCTGTACTTTCGCTAACCAGTTTCAGTTTTGCCATCAGTGTTCAATCAGCTTAACAGCAGCTTTACAGGATGCAATTAAAGGGGCTGTCTATACAAAGAACTGCACAGCACTGAACAAATCAACTTGTACAATAATTTAAAAATAATTCTGAGGAAATCCAAAATCTGTTTATTCCTCTCACATCTTTGTGAGCCAGGCACTCCAAGGCTCTAAAGTGTGATGGTATCTTTCATTGGTTGTGCTATTAAAATTATTAGTACTATAAATGTATATTACAGATCCTGTGAAACATTCCTACTTTTTTCTTCTCCTACTTCTGTTCCTTCTGCTTCTCTTTGCTCCTGAACACTTGCTGGGGCCAAATCTTTGACAACATGATGCGTAGTGCTGGGTATTGTTAAGAACCTCACAATTCAGTTCAATTTCGATTCTTTGGGCCACAATTAGTATCGATATTCATCCGATTTAATATTAATTTAAATACTTTGACATTGGCTTAGTAATGAGTAGTATGTAAATCATTAATTGGAGTACCTATTCATAAATTCATGTATAATTTAGTTTTTTATTTTTCCTTCCCATATCAACAGCCATGGTGGTATGCATTACTTTAACTAAAACTTCCATTAACATTTTTGAGCAGTAAAATATGTGAATATAAAACAATAGCACAATAACATTTTGCACCATATTGAGTATAAAAGTTAAAAAATGACAGCACTGTATTAAAATTGAAGTAAAGTGTGTGCAAACATAAATAATTTTCCTTTTCTTGTGGAAACTTAGATAATTCACATAATTTTTAATAATTTTCAAGCATATCTGAACAACATTGCCATTCTGAGCCACACTCCTCACCAGCTGGTAATGCGCACCAAATAGCTGTTTGCCAACCGCCAGTGAACTCAAGAAGAAGAAAACAACAAACGACTTCACATCCAAGTGTTTTATATATGACACCAAGCTGCTCCAAGCAGGCAGTCACAAGGATGCGTAGCATCATAACCTCTCTCTGCGCCGTGCTGACAGGTGTGCAATGGGTGCCTGGTGGCAAAGAAATGTCGCTTGATGCTAGCTCAATAATTAGCTCAATAAACTTGCTACTATCCAGTGGCCTTCTTCGTCCCACTTGCAGAAAGTGTGGGAAATTTAGGAAGCAATACGCTTGACTATAAAATCTCAAACACCCCCAGACAGTGTGCACGGCTCTCAAAAGTGTTGCTCACCATGGTGCGAGCCTGCTGGCTGGGGGATCTAGTCAAATAACAGGGTTTTCTGAATCGATATTGAATTGAAAATAAAAATATTGCAATGCATTGATGAATCTGTATTTTTACCCACCCCTAATGATAGGTAATTACAATTTAAATTTACATTTAAATGCTCTATTTGATTTGTCTAAGAAGCAGAGTTCTGAGCTGGGAGTGACGTCACAACCAAGATGAAAGTATTCTAGCTGCAAGTCTGAAAATCGTAAGATTTACCATTTGTTTGGGTGCTAACAATACAAGAAGATAACACATTAACTTACTACTTAGTATGCATTCAAACAAAAAGAAACATGTTCACAAATAGATATTTTACAACTATGTGTGTAGCTGGTTTAATGAGAAACAAACAGTTCTAAAAATTAGTTTTTACATACAAATTTTACTTCATTCTATATTGTAGCCATATTGAATGCAAAGCTCAGGGCTGCTCTACAAGCTTTGACTTTCCCAGTCGTGTAGTGAGTGTTCATGTGTTTTTGACAGGAATTTTAACTTCAGAGTACCACGAGATTACACCGAAACTGTACCCAGTAAAATGTACTACTTCCTACGGTCTCCCAGCAACCAGCATAGCCATGGCTGGGCACAATTTAGAGGTGTGTCCATCTCCTCTGGTCTCCCAGTGAGCCCAGCTCATACTGATTTGAATATGCAGCAGACCTTGGAAAGGCAAGGTATCTATTCCCATGGGGGGCATGGATAATTAATTGCAGTTACCTGGTGAGATCTTTTCAAGATACAGGTATGTAGGTCTCTGTGCAGAGTGAGTTGCAATATCTTTTTTAGAGCACTGTCAGTCTGATGAGGTTATAGGCTTGGCCTGAGGTCAATGTAGCCAATATTAAAAAACATAATAACATAAAAAAAAATCTTAAAATTCTCTGATGACCATGTCACAAAGACGCGTGCAGGTCCAACAAAACAAAATATGCTGCCTCTGTTGCCACCATGTCTAAACCAAGACCCCTGATATGTTGATTCCATGACAATAAACCCCAACAACCCGTCTCCGAACAGTTGGAGAACCCTTATACCGCGACTAACTAACCCAGTTTTGTTTTAGGCCAGATTTATATTAAGTTTGTCTACCCACAAATTCTAATACAGTACTAAAAAAGTACCTTTCTTATTACATGTAAACATGTACTGCTGTATAGAGGCAAGGATAAGAGTAAAAAGATTGTTTGAGAGGGAAATTACCTCTCATGTAGAAAATGTAATAAAAATGTTATTAAACACAGAGACTCTAGTTGCACTCTAGTTGTTATAACGATGGAGAATATTAGCAGAACTTCTGTGGATACATACTCCAAGGATGATTTTAACGATTGTTGCTAAGATTTCATCAACAGGGCAGTACATTTTAAAGTACTTAATACCATCATCTTACCTGGCTCCACTGACATTAACTCCCACCATCAGTTGTCCGTTTACTGACAGCAACTCGTCTCTGAGTCGGATACACCTGCAACAGGCAGCTGGGCTTTTCTTTTTCACCTCTGTCACCCAGATACAGCCCACGTCAATGATGGGGCCCTGCTCTCTCCTTTTCCTTGAAGATCCTTTTTTTCTGATATTTGGATCCCCAAAAATAGGGATGTTCCCAAAGCTCAGGCCAAATTCAGCAGCATCGCCCTCACCTTTTCTGAGCGAAACGGCATGAACTTCAACATCGAGTCCCTTCCTACAGGCGAAGCCAGTAGCTGAGAGAGCCGTGTCACTCTCCATGAAATTGAACCTAATATACTCCACCAACTTCTGGGCAGCAGCCAAACACAAGGGTAGATCATCCAACTGAATACTGCCACACAAACTGTCTTCTTCTCCATTGTGGTACTCTTCATCCTGGAAGAGGTAGAAGAACCAACAAATCAGTTTACTCAGTGAAAAAAAACACCAACCTATAATTTTAGACTGGCAGGCAGTATCAGCACCAACAGTTCTATGGCAAAGTTTACATATGCTCATAAAATAATGATTATGAACTTCTCAGGATGAATAGAATAATATAATCCTAAAACAAACAATTTAAATTAATTATAACTAACACAAATTGGATGAACAATCCAATAAATAATTGATTATGGAGTATCTGATCTAAAAATGCTGAAAATTATAAATCAATATTCAAATATATGTAGATGCCATGAGTAATACCTAGTTAAATGTCTCCTGTTGAGTTGCTTATCTCCCACAAGCCTTTTGTAGCAATCAACAAGCTTCTGGTTTAATTCTGGTTGGATATTTGACCACTTGTCTTGGTAGAATCATGAAAATTAATTTAATGTGGTGGACTTCTTCTTACAGACCTGTCTTTGAAGCTATTACCCATATTTCCAATAGGGCTGAGGTCAGGGGTTTGGGAAGACCATTACCGAAGCTGAATAACAGTCTTGAGATCACTGTCCTGATAAAATACCAAACTGCGTCCAGGTTCCAAAGAAGTTTTTAAGTTGGTGTAAAGCTGAAGAATTTAAATAGGTTCTTTTGTCTTCATTATTCTGTTCACCTTTTGTAATGCATCAGAACCACTGGTGGTGAACCAGCCTCACGATGGTACCACCACTATAACTGATCGATGCCATGTTGCCCTTTGGTATCAAAGCTTAACCTTGTCTAGAAGAGAAAGTATTTATTGTCATGTTGGTCAAACAACACAGTAATTTTTTTCTTCAGAGGCCATCTGGCTTGTTCATGTGGGCAGCTGAAAATGTCAATCTAGCTTGAAGGTGACCATTTGGTCTTTTTTCACACAAAGTAAAATTAGAGTTCTGTCTGTAATAATTAGCATTGTAAAATGCTGTACAATTATTTAGTTTGAATAAAATGGAAATTAACTCCTCATTGCCTAAATTTATTTACAATTACATAAAACTACATGTATTCTGCTTTTTCTGTCAAGCAGATTTTTAATGAAGAAGTGTTAGCAAAAAGTTAATGACTACATATTAAACAAATTCTCCAGTCTTAGGAATGTTGAGTAATTTATTTATGTTCACATTAGCATATTTTATGTGACTTCCTAGCCTTTGTCACAGCCTAACTGATGTTTATTTAACAGTAATAACAGGTAGTCACTGAAAAGGTTTTCAGTGAACTTGTATTTCAGGATTAGAACTAAAATATGCAGGCAAATGAGTTTAGACAGGGTTAAGGATAAAGTGAAATAGTTTCTTCACTAAGTTGTCCTGTCTGTCTACATATATTTATTCTGTGAGTTTAGTATCTTAAAATGGATATAAAATTGGTCAGGTAATTGGACTGAACATAAAAGATAAAATTAAAAATTAAAACACAGAAAGACCTTTAGTAGGCTTTAAAACCACTGCTTACACAATGCTTTAAAAATGAAACATTTTTCTTAGTATCAAAATATAAATGGATGAATAATAGTTGAAAAAAATTGAACATCACGAAATTAAAAAAATATTTTAATTATTTTTACATTTATTGTCAACTTCTAAAGGATTTATTATTAGAATCTTTTTTTTTCTCCAGGATACAACCAGAGGCATAAGTTGTACAAATGGCAATTAGTGTGAGTTCCAGTCTGGATAGATGAGGATTTATGGTGATACACCTCACTTCATATTTACAGACTAATCTGGTAGCAAATCCAATTAAGAAAATACAACAGCAATCAAGGTTTTGCACACATGACCGTAATCACAATGTGAAAATTGTGGTTTTAAAATTCAAAGAATAAGGTGAAATGAGTGTAATGTTTTTACGTTTAAGGTAAACGTAAACAGTGAAAATAGTGGAAAGGAGGATAGTGAAGTACCTTATATACCAAACTGTCTTCTTTTATGTTCTCAATCTTGTTATAGCTCACCATCTGAGCCCTGTGCCAGTCCTCCAGCAGCAGGAGGATGCTGAGGGCGTTGTCCTGAGTAATAGGCATACTGGCATTTTGTGCCTGCTGAAGATCCCTCACCGACAGAACACCAACGCTTGCTACCATTAGAAAAGTAACAGCAACTAATGTTGACTTAGCTTCCCAAATCCATTTCTGAGCAACAAGTACTAAACAGAAGTTGTGTAAACTTAAAAAAAGAGTAAGATGATCCTGTGGGGAAGTAGTTTTATTGCTGTCCACAGCAGTGTCTGCAGGATCAGATTATCACCTGAAAAAACACACAAAAATAGAAAACTTGTTATATTGTACCTGGAAACAAAAGGGAGCATGTAAATAAACATTTTTAAAAAATGAATTGGTATGATATGGCACTCATTTTGTATTACTTATATGTGCGGATCATGTTAATTAGAAGGGGGGTATGATGCAAAATCGACTTTTTTGAGCTTTATATCATGTTGTAATTTAATTCTGTCATCAAATACGTACCCGGAGGGTTGCTTTGACTCATTCATGCATGTCTGAGAAATCCTTGAATCTCCCTTAATGCTTACTCATACAATGTGCCGCCTATTTACTCAAAGCTCCGCCTTGGCGCTTCAGTCTCCAGCCAAGCCCCCTCCCCACAGGGCACCCCTCCAGCATGCCTCCGCCTCACAGCTCCACCAGAGTAGTGGCAGCAGCAATTAGCAAATACCTGCTGGAACTGTGCGTCTGCTGAACTTGTCATACAAACAACAGTGCTCCTAAGAACAGTTGTAAGACAGAAGACTGCATGGAGAAGCACTATAATGATGACTTGCTGAAGAGAACATGTTGGAAAAGGTAGGAGGTTCTTAAAGAGACAGAGGCCAATTTCAAGGCATCAGATTGGGCTATGATGCAAAGCCAAATTTCTTTTAAGTTGTTTTTGATATATACAGCAATTTCATAACAACTGAAGGTAACATAGTTACTTGACTGTGCTATAAGATGGCACTATGTGCCTGGAAAATACATAATACCCCCCTTAATTGTTTAGATATAAATTCCATTTGTGAAATAGTGAAATGAAAGAATGAGAGGTCAGTTTTAGTGCATCATTTAGTAGAGTACTTTTTCTTTTGGTGTTTGACTCTCATTAGACAAACTAATTTATGCATAATGAAGCTACAGTTCAATTAAATTCAGTTGAACAAGTATCGTCTTGAGGCACTTTACAAAAAAAAATAATTTTAATTCAATCATACATACATTCCAATTGATCCTAGTTATCAAACAGTACAATAAGCTCAATTAATTATTCAAAATAGTTTAGAAAGTTTCTATCTAAGGAAATTAATAGGTTTTTATATTCATCCCTTAATGACTTTTTCTCTTCACAGTATTCATGTCATGATGAAATAAGCAACAACCTCAGGCACAGGCTTTCTAATGAATTAGTTGCCATAGCCTCTGAAACAAAATCACAAGAATTTAGTAACATCTCAAACTCTGATGACCCTTCAAAGAGACATGAAGGTCTCTGTGATCATTACATTTTGTTGCTGATTAAAAGGAAAACGTCAGGCTTTGTGTACATGAACATTTAACAAAAAACATAAAAGAGACCAAAGATGTAGTTTTACACTAAGACTGACCAATGAGAGGATGTTTTGTTCTTATTTTGTCAAGGGCATGTTTCACTAAGCTGAGAACTAAAGATATTTTTTGTATCGTGTAGTTCCTTAGGTTTTGTTTAAAAAATGTGAAGAAAAGGGCTGAGCTGCTCTTCATTCTGACTCCATCATCCTGACTGAAGCAGGCTCCTAAGGCCCTAATTCATGGGCCCCAGCCGTCAAGGACTGGTGTCCTCCCAGTTTTAGATGTGTCTCTACTCCAACACAGCTGATTCAAATGTCCAACTACCTCCTCAGCATGTCAGAGTTCTGCTGAAGTCTGCTAATGAACTTTCAATCAATTCAGGTGTGTTGAACCAGGAAATGAACTAAAACATACAGTATACCAGCCCTTGAGGACTTTAGACACCACTGTCTTATTTCATACCTCCCACTCAGCTTGTACGCTCGACCAGAAAACCTGTGTAATGTAAATTTCAGTTTGTACTGGCCCTACAAGAGCTAGACCCTTTTCGCAGATCTCCACCTGCAGTCAGTGGCGCCAGAATAGGGGGGGTCAGGGGGCCACTTTACGGCCCATCATCTGTTCCTACCAGACATTCATGTAAGCCGCACCTGACTATGACTGACATCTCTCGCTCTCACTGTCTAGATACAGAAAGAGGTACAAACTGAACCGTTTGACATATAGACAGTTAATTGTGGGCATTGTTTGTCTGTCCAGTCCCAAAGGCAGCTGCAGTTTGCAACAACACTGTGCACAGATTGAAGGTTGCTATGTGAGAAAAATGAAAGCAGAGGAGGAGAGATCGAGAAATTACCTTCTCTGTTGGTGTGAATATCACTGAAATAACAGAAGAAAAAAAATCTGGACCTGTGGCAGCCTGTCATGGTCATTCTTTTCAATTTCTGAGTGTAATATCACTCAGACACAGCCATCACAGAGTGCATGATCTTGAAAGATTCCAAATAAGGAGCACTAAATTGCATGAGAACTTTCGTTTTTAATTACATGCAATAAGTTGGCGCCCTATTTAAATGAAGATTTTGCTGCTAATGGCTGTCATCATGGAGACTTTCAGAGAGCAGAGTGGCCATAAAAGAAAAATAAAGTTGAAAGCCTAGGTGCTGGATGTACAATAATAATAATAATAATAATAATAATAATAATAATAATAATAATAATAATAATCATCATCATCATCATCATCATCATAATACATTTAATTTAAATAAGTATCTCACAGTGGTACAACACTACAGCAAAAACATTTAAAAATCAATCAAAACAAAGGTCTAAGCAGCTGTAGTTGACTCTGCAACTCACCACCCCTCCCGGCGCATGCCCTCCAACTCCATCGGCCCAATCTAAACCTCCAATTTCTCTGTGACAAATTGGATTTAAGGGATATTACTTACTTGGCCTTAACACTGCAAACCAAGGGGTGTGTGTGGGTGGTGGGGGATACTTGTGCAAATGAGTGCACAGGACAGATCTTTTTATTTGTTTTACCTTTTTAAAGGGCTTAATGTTCAGTTTTGTTTGTTAAATAACATGGCACAATATTTAAATTTAGTCATGGTGTTTTTCATTTTGGAGCTGATTGAACCAACTGCAGTTGCTGCATTATAAAAATAATTCATGCAAAACTTAAAAATACTAGTACTAGCTACATTTATGTGGCATCATGCAGCTAAACTAATAAAAGTATTCAGCTGTCAGCTGTTATACTACAGAGCTAATTGTGTGAATGCTGAGTTCCTGTTTCTCTTTAATTGTGTACTGCAGCTATTCACACTCTTAAGATCCTGTTTCTCTTCATTTTTTATTGTGGGAATGCTGTATACATTCACACTACTGAGTTCCTGTTTCTCTTTGTTATTCAACATTCTTGCAGTTGCTTCTGTACACTTTTTGGCACATATCTACTTCTGCATACTTTGTGTTTTTTTTTAATCATTCAAATATTAAAATGTTCAGCTTATTCTGCTCTTTCCAGCTATTTATACGCTATTTCTAACTATTATACTTTTTAAAATGTTCAGCGTTTTGTAAAATTTTTGCTTCATTGAAATGAATGGAAAATCACAGAAATTCCACAAAAACTTTGTGGTATTTGACAGCTAATTAATACCACATCATTTGAGCTAGAAACCGCATTCAACTTTTAAATGGGTCAAAAGCCTTTAGGCTATCTTGAAATAAATCAGGTTTTTGCTATCTGTTACGCTTTTTTTTCTAATGGCGATTTAAGATTTATGCAGATTTTTGGCCATTTTCAGGTTTACAACATAATCCAATGATGGAATTCTACAACTCTTACATTGTCTACCCTCATAACTGGATTACTTCAGATTTTAGGACCACAGGATTCTTCCTTTTTACTTCACTGTTACCCTTTTTCTGGCTTCCAAGCCGAACATGAGCAAGATGCCTCTGGTTGACACTGGGGACATTAGCACTATTATACAAAAACTTCAGTCAGTAGAATTGAAGATTCACTTTGTAGAGAAGCATACAGGTCCTGGAAATGAAACAACTCTATTTATGACTCAAAACAACAGACAGCTCAGTATTATAAACAGACTTCTAATGATAGAAATGGAGATTCACTGACTGGAAATGAATATTGAGATTAATGCAGGATCTGAAAATGAAACAACCCTACCAATGAGTCAAAACAATGGACAGCTCCCAGCCACATCAGTGAACAGCCCACCATGGAACTCTCTGGGAGCTAAGCCAAAAAATAAATCTCTGACGAGATGACTAACGGGAAGGACTCTTTACCTAGATGACACAGAATTCTTAGAATTAAGCCGAGATAACCCTTCTTCAACACCTGCTCCAAAGACTAAACATCACCAGCTGAAGCCGTCAAAATTCCATCTTCCTCAACCCCGGCACCAAGGACAAAACAACCAATTCGGGCCATAACACATCCAGACTCTGCTGGAATCCCACTAAAAAACAGGTTTGCTGTACTTCAACAGGAGTCCCCAAACAACAACAGGAGCTATAAGGCAAGATCAACACAATTTCATCCTAAAATGAACACCAAGAAAACAAAAGACATGGCAAAAGTCCTTATTGTGGGTTAGGCTGAGCTGTGCCATAAATAAGTTATTCCATGAACTTCATGTTCCTAAAATCCTGTGCTGCAATGTTATCACAGAAACACCATTGTGTCAATTTAATTTTTGTATTTATTTTTCACTATCATCCTTTTTAATAGGTATTTGTTATATTATCTATCACTTAGGTTATACTAATTTAAAAGTGAATGCATTTTTTTTATCGTTTTTGTTTCTCTTTGTTTTTTTTAAAGATTCACATTTATTTCACTATTCAAACTGAATTCACGACATTGCCCCTCTAATAATTGTTATTCTTTGAAATCCATTCTTTAGCTTGAAGAACTGCAATGAAATACATTTCTTACTAATAATTACTCATTTATATAATATTCCTCATAAGTTTGTATGTATCCGTGTAACTTATACCCCTGCAATTTGAAAAATGTAATGTATTGTTCCTATTTTATAAACTCTTATGTTTTTTTTTTACTAAAGTATAACAAACATAGCGTTTTATTTTTATGAACATCCAAAATAGTCCTACATCAGTTCATCTCTTTCTTATGCATCCTGCTCTGTCTTTTCAAACCCTCAGTCGGTTGTGGCAGATGGCCACTTCTACTGAGTCTGGTTCTGCTGGAGGTTTCGTCCTTTTAAAGGGAGTTTTTCCTCTCCACTGTTGCTACATGCATACTCAGTATGAGGGATAGCTGAAAAGTCAACGACATAATGCAAGCGATTATATACATGCTCGTTCAGGAAGAATGCTGCAAGTCATTGACTCGATGCAATCTGCTGGGTATCCTTAGATATAAACTGTTGAAACTACTTTGAGTAATTAATTGAGCATTCTGTACTGTTTGATAACTTGAATCAGTTGGAGTGTTTGTATGATTGAATTGAAATTATTTTTTGTAAAGTGCCTTGAGACATTTTTGTGAATTGACACTATTTAAATAAACTGAACTGAATTGAAGTGTGATTAGTTAGTTTATTACTTATAAAATGTGAATCATTATTAAACTTATTACACTTTTCCAGTTTCAATGTAAATTTATGTCTTTTGCACCTAATGTCGCAGTGTGGGATTATTGTCATTGTCAGAAAATTTCCACAAAAACATTCAGCTTACAGCATTCATACTGCATTTTCACAGGAAATGCAATTTTTTCTAGTTTATGGATTAAAATATTTAGTCACTGATGATAAACTCTGAAGACATTCAAGAAATCCCACATTAAGCTGTTTATTCTGTTTCCTCTTATACTGCATCTGTTAAACTACACAGTTGAGCATTTAGAGACTCTGTAGTTGACATAACTACACAGGAATGCAACTCTGATGAACCTCTATCATGTTGAAGTCTTAATAATCATGTAGTTCATGCAATGTCACAAAAATATCAGCAGACCTGTTGATTGCTCAGCAGACAGCCTTCTCTGTGAGGAGCTACATGCCTATTTGCATTTTAAGCGGGTAACTGACATCTGTTCATTCAGGATTTTAATAACAGGTGTGAATTGTCATTGTTAGGCTGGTCTACTTACAATTGATGGAGCCAGGACATATGTTAATACCATGTCTGAACAGGGACAAAGACTATGATATTGTGAAATGCCATCTTGTCATGATAATTAGCAGTTGCCAGATGCAGCTCTAGTTTAGAGCACTGAGAGCAAAGAACCTACAACTAGCAATCTGAATTAATAATCTTCTTTTGCAATTATACTGTAGCTCTATTTGAAAGCTGTGTCAGCATTATAATTTTCATCGAAAGGAGTAAAACACTCCTAATACTTAAGGCAAAATGAAAAATTTCAGAACTCAAAAGGTATTGTGGAAGTTCCAGAGTTACAGCTAAAAATGTCAAGTGGTGTTAAATCTGATCTCAAGGGTTTAAAAAATGCAAATCCAGCAGATACCTTCAGTGGCCTCATTCTGGTAAAAAATGGGTTGTCCTTAAGAATCTGGGTTGACCCTGCATCTACACACTTAGAACTGGATGAAGCCACATTGGTGGCAAATGTGGACAAAAAAACACAGGCTACCATAAGACCACACTTTAATCACTATGCAGAAGTTGAGCTTCAAATAAACTCTTTGGTTTTGTGGTACCCCATGTCTGTGCTATTCCTATACACCCAAGTGAAGGCAAAAGGCCCTGCCCTGTTCTGACCAGAGCTGAATCAGAAGCAAAAGTTGTGTGGGTTCATTCCAAATTACTAGAGTTTTTGGTGTCATGAACTGTTTGGATGAAGCAGACTTTAAAATACATTCACTGACAAAAACAGCTACCAACCCAGAAGGAATAGCCCAACTTGGACATATTTTGATATACATGCACACCAGTAAATGGAGCTAATGTCAGACTAAATAAATGATGACAACACAACAGGAGCTCTTGCGTTACAGGCAGTTTCCAGCACATCCAAGAGCCAGTTGTTGTTTATTTAATTCAGAAAGGACAACGCACATTACAGAACATGCCAGAATTAGCCATGAAGGCCAGTTTTCATCTGTAGTCCCTCAGTCAAAACAGTGAGGAAAGACCAATAGAAACAGAGGATGCCCAGACGCAACAGGGCCAAACCCGTATATGATGACATTTGATAAAAGTGAAAACTAAGGTTAAGCTCATGCCAGATTCATGCAAATAGCTAAAGAAAACTTTGATATGGTCAAGAAACTTCAGAAAGAGCTCCTGACAGTGTCCTTCAGGTGACACACATCTTAGGATAAATGTAAGATCAACATGTGTAACATCTGGTATAGAGTTAGCATTGACTAGAAGTCTTTTGGACCTCTTAATTGCCTGGTAGTAGTAGGTGGTAGTTCAGATTAAAACAC
Source organism: Anableps anableps (assembly GCA_014839685.1). Classification (NCBI taxonomy): domain Eukaryota; kingdom Metazoa; phylum Chordata; class Actinopteri; order Cyprinodontiformes; family Anablepidae; genus Anableps; species Anableps anableps. The sequence continues at coordinate 4,532,508 of CM026066.1, read as the reverse complement.
ATTCAGTCATTAGCTGAATAAATTATTAACATGTTTGAGAAGAAGGATATGAAGATGCAACTGCAATGGAATCAGAGTTGGGTAGAGGAACCAAAAATTGTACTCAGGTTAGACTTACATAACTTCAGCAGATGCAAATCTTCTCAAAACTTTAGTCCAATAGTCCTAATAGTTTTTGCAGTTCTGTGTCTGTCCTTCCACTGGCTGATACAATTGAAATATACATCAGCATTACTTTTTTGTGATATTCACTGTTTTTCATGTTCTTTCATGCTAGTCACTCAAACCCTTTTCAAAGCATAGCTGACTTTTAGCATGGCCTGGAAACATGACATGCAAATAAAACACAGCTCCAGCAGATAAAGAGTAAAGCCACCCCTCTCTTTGGATGTACTCACCATTTGTGAGCTTGCTTTTTAAGGGTAATCTAGAGAAGAGACATTTTTTTTTTGTTCATACACTTGTTCCAAAACTTTAAAATCAATATCCATGTATTGACAGCTCTAAGGGCCTTGTTCAGCCCAGTAAGCATGCATGGACTCATCAAATTTTCCCCAAAGTTTAGGATCAGTACTGTACAGATCATCATCCATTGTCACAGTTACTGTGACTGAAGATGATACTGGCTCCACTGCTTCTGTTTCCGCAGGCCCCAAATCAGCCACAATTTCCAGGGTCTGGTGGGATTGCGGCACCAGTGCTAGCAAGTTTAACATTTTGAGAAGGTGGGAAGGATGATGACTCTGCTCCATTTCTACTAAGTGGTTTAAAAAAGCCTGTCAGGTTAGCCATTTTCCTAATAATCTCTTTTTTCTTTCTTTCTTTCTCCTTCTTTTCTGAACTCCAATGTATATTTTCTGTTGTCTGCCATTATGAGAAATCGATTGCTCATGTTCCTCCCCCAGGCGTACAATGCACTGTCAAACTTGGACCGATATCAGTCAAGGAATCATGAGAAACATTGGCTGAACAAATTACACTTCTCAGTGATGTCAACCTTAATTTCATTGGTTTGTAGTAAGTCACGGCATTCTCACGCCATTCATCCATAAAAATAAGGAAATTGTATTGGGACTCCCAAGGCACCAGCAGCCTGGGCTGGTGTCCTGGTAAGCCTTTGCAAAAATCTGAGCTTGGTTACTGGTAATATTAACTGTGCAGTTTCGTTTGAATCCCCTCCCAAAATATTCAGACATATCCCAATTCAGAAACCCTGAGTAAATATGGAATGTGACCTGCAAAACCACACATCAGTGTGTAGCCTTCCAATCAGGAGACATTATGGTGTACAGGACTGCCCATAATGACTACAAATAATCTTTTGGGGCAGCAAAGACGAGATGCACTGCCATGAACTGCTATTAAGACAATGACGCATGGCGGATGTGGCAGAACATCTGGTCGATTACAAACTACAGGAGGAATGACAGCAGAATGGTTCTATGCTGGACATCAAAAACAATCGAGATGTCCCCTTAAAGATCTTTTATGAACAGGAAGGAAAAGTAATCAAGGGCTACGTTCACACAGTAGGTCTTGATGCTCAATTCCGATTTTTTACTGAAATCCAATTTTTTGCCATGGTTGTTTATACATTTAATGATGTCACTGCAATCAGAATTCTGTGAGAACGGTTTATGACTGCAAAGCAACCCGCATGCGCAGAAGAAGAACGTAGACGTCACACCACAGCACACTGTTTGTGGAAGTAATAACAGATGCTGCTGTCTATGGATTGATTTTAAAGTTATTCAGCAATGGGAACCGATAGTATTGTCACAAGATCATAACAAGATGATGGAAGCTAAGAAAAAGAAAGGACAACTAATAGTAATGGCTTCTGTGGAGCATTGACAGCAACATCTGTAGAGAAGTTTGTTTGAATGCGTAGTCAGATCAGGAGTGTTGTGATGTCATGCGCTTCACTGACACAGACTTCTTTCATAATTATATAATTAGAATTTTCAGCCATTGTTTACGTCCGAATGGCTTCTTCTGGTGCAGAATTATGATGCATGATTCACATCAATGACCTAAACCGTTCAGACTGCAGATGCTTTGAAAACTGTCATGGTTTGTGGTTGGTTGTGGACCCAAATTCAGAGAGGCAGAGGCAACGAGTAGTCTTGAGGATTTAATGAAAAAAGATGAAGAACAAAAAGCATACAAAAACCACAGGGAACACAGGGAGCCAGAGCAGAACAAAAACACAGGAATCTAGAGGCAAAAATAAAGCAGGATTTACAGGGATAACGGGTAGTAACAGGAGGATCCAGTGAGGAGTGAGAGCAAGAAAGGAGCTTAAATACTGGGACTGTGAATGCTGAAACAAAGGACTGGGGCTCACTGGCTACCAGTTTGCAGGTGCGAGGAAAGAGAGCTGAAGGGAGACTGGGGGGTAAGAGAGAATGGCAGCAGGGGGAGAGGGAGCGTAAACAGGGGAGCATAGAAAATGACTTTAACAGTAACAGAGAATAACTAGACACAAGGAATAAATAAACATATTTAAATGAGAACAACTAAGAAAGGACTGAACTAAAGTAAAACAGAAACAAGGCTGATCTAATTAAAATATGAAATTAAGGAACACAGGACAACAATCAAAAGTAGAACAAACCCAAAAACCACCCAGGTTCTGACACTATCGGATACGTATACAATTTAGTATCATATTTAGAATTGGCACAAATCTGATTTTTTGCAGTGAAAAAAAAATAGAACTGGACCGTTCAGACTGCCATCAAAAGTTGGATATGGGTCACATATGGGCAAAAAAAAAAAAAAAAAATCGAATTGCAAATCCGACGTATGCAAATACGTTCACACAGCATTTGCCTGCCGTGTGAATGTAGATTAGATGACACAACAAGAGGTTCTCCAGAGGAGGGTGAATCCCACAAGGTTGTGTGATCTGACTGTCTGGAACCGAGAGTCCCAAAGATCTCCTCAAGACATCAGGTGGAGGTGTTCACCAACAATTTTAATGCTGCACTCTCAGTCCAATGCTCTTTGTCTGTCTGGCCTAGACAGAACAGATCACAAAACTTCACACAAGGGTAATTTCTCCTGTAGCAGTGACCCATAAAAATAGAATCAAGCTGCCAAGACATCACAACACCACCAGCGCATTTAACTATTTAGAATAGGAAATGTCTGACAAATATTTCATGAAGCACATTCTATATCAACCTTCCTGGGTTCCACTCCATGCCTCCTCTGGTTCCACAACGCCAGCTTGAGTTTTGAAAACTCACCACTCTAGCTGAGAGAAAATTGTAATGCTCATCAGTTGTTACTAGGGCTGTCCCGATCTGATGACGTGATCGAAAATCGGGCCCGATCACATGGTTTCAGACTCGAACGGAATCAGGCATTATATCCCGGGTAATACACACACACACACACACACACACACACACACACACACACACACACACACACACATATTGCCGTGCATGTGCTGTTTCGAGACTGTCTGTCTGTGCACCACATAACGATAGAGACTAACTGTTATTAGTTAGTATATATATATTCTAAACAGAAATAGGAATAATAACAGTTAGTATCTATCGTTATGTGGTGCACAGACAGACAGTCTCGAAACAGCACATGCACGGCAATTTAAAGCAGTGACTGCCATGAACACTGCACCAGCTTGAAATGGCAGGCTTATCTGCGGTGTGCAGGTATTTTAAACCTGTGCAACAATGTTTTTGTGTAACTGAACATCTATTTTATTCTATTCTATTCTACTCTATTCTATTCTATTTTACTCTATTCTATTCAGTATCATTCTGTTGTAAAAACTGCAAACTCGAAGCGGAACACTGCTTTCCAGCTCCAACATTGACTCAAAAATTGTATGAACGGCTGCATGCATGTGAGAAAGACCAGACACAGTCTGCATTTACAGATGCTGATCACATGTCCGAGCACTAAGACAATAAAAGTATTATTATTAAAATAACTGTATTAGTGTTGGTACAACACAGTTTTCTATTTTCCTTAAAGATTACCAACACTGTCCTGCATACCTCGCTCCCATGTGTTAAGTTGCTTTAAGTTTCATTGTTAAAAAAATGTGGAAAACAAGGCTGGACAAGTTCAAATGAAAATAAGATAGCTTGAATTGTATTCCCAGTCTGCGCAGGTCTCATTTATAGGCGGGAGGGACTTTCTACTGTTTTACTGATCCATACAGGAAGACAAGAGAAAACTCGCTGAAATCCATTCATGGCATGTTGACACACAAAGCTGAATGGCAACAGGACTGACATGACATTTTCAGTAATGACCTAAATCTCTCTAAATGGAGCCCTCCCCCAGGCAGATAATCTCTGGCTCCCCGATCTACACTTGTAACAGAATGAGGGACTTGCAGACTATGCTGGGGCATTTTAACAGCAGCACCAGTTTATGTTCATCCACAGAATCATCTATCAATAACAGTACTAAAAGCACCTTTTGTGCAGAACACAAAATTTCCACTGTATCGTGTGACATTTCACACTGCATGAGTGTGGCACACTGCATATTTGTAATTTTTCACCGATATATCAGAGAAATGATATCAATGATCCTCCATCAGAACTAAAAGATCTACAAACTATCTGTGCAGTGTTTTAACCAGTTACATTTTTTAAGGGCTCTTTAACTAAAACCAAATTGTGCTCCACTGTATGAAGCACATGTCTATTATTGTCTTCATTTTTATCTCTATGATGCCATACACACTGTAATCAGACCAGTTTAAAGAAAAGTTGTCTAGTGCATAAAACTAGAATTTGTGGGAACTTTTTGTTAACAGCTTTGTGTTAAATATTAAAGTTCATAAAATTATAAACTGGACTGCCTCTTCAAACAACATATTTTTAGAGAGTTTGCCAGGAAAAAACCTCTTTCCTCTAATATTAATAAAAAAAACCCAGCACATCTTAGGTTTGTATGCTCTGCAGAGTCAAAACTGAGGCTAGTTGTCTAATATGTGAGTCTATGTTCAAACTGGGTCCTACCAAAGGGCAACCATCCCAAAAAGCATCCACTCTACAACAGAATGGCTGAAAAAGAAAAACAAACAAATAATCTGTTGCAATGGCCTAGTCAAACTCCAGACCTCAATCTGACTGAAAAGCTGTGGTGGGATTGTAAGAGAGCTGTGCAGAAATGAATGCCCTTCACAACATGACAGACTATTACAATCATAAAGATGATTAATTCAAATGTTTGCTGCTGATCTAGACCTGGGTAAATCATTGTGAAGGTGTTTTTACATTCAGATTTATTTTTTTAAATATTAATGTCCCAGTGTAATATGTTGCTTTCTTCATCTTAAGAAATAAGAGCCTGGTTTTGTTAACTTAAGAAAATTAAAATTTTGCACTAGTAGTTTTTAATGTAATCTAAAGATGGACTCTGTGAATGTTAGTTGCAGAGTCCCCAATGTGAAAGCAGATTCAGATTGACTTATTTTATTGATGGAAATAAAATCTATTTTACATTATAACAACAAGGATTAGTTTACTCTTTGTTTCCAGAATGCAGTCTGACCTAGATGCCACCCTCCCCCTCTGTCCTGCTCTTCTCCTAGGTGCCATATGGCCAAAGATTAGAAAAAGCCTCATTTCAGCAGATCCCAGGATGCTACATTGTAAAAGAATAAAGGAGGAAGTGACAGTTTCAGTTTGTTCTACTGTAATATGAAAACGATGCTGGCGACAGCCTGTTTTTGACTGAGTTCCACCTTTTACTCATTACTGTAAAAAAAAGGCAGTCAAGCTTATAGAACATAATCTAATATGAAACTGATTTCTACCAACAGTGGTGAGTGTGACTCAATATTTGCTGTAATAAATCATGGAGAAGTTTAAGTTTGATGACTTGGACTGTTTTTATGGTTCATTTGTAGAAAAGGTTTTATGCTACTGCTTAAAGTAAAGCACTGCAGATGTAACCTTTAGCTGTAGTAGTTTGTTGTTTTACAATTATATGACTTCCCATATTTAGTGAATATTTTTAAATACATTAAAATATGGAGGTAAAAGAAAAACTCATTTAACATATGTTTTAATGTTCTGCTTGTTGTTTGTATCTGAATACCAAAGACCCTTCCTTATAGATTGATCAAGTAGCTGTAAGGCGTTTAAAGGCTGTACAGACTCCACTAAGTGATGGGAATGTTGGTGGATAAGAGATTAAGAACGAAACATTAAGCAGTGTATTACAGTTCCTATAATCCTGCCACGCCCATGAAGCTAACCATAAGATGCTGCTTGTTCCTTTTATGCCAGTCCTTCCTGTGTTCAATCACTGCTGTTTGGATCCAACAGGCAGAATGAAAACTTTAGGCTTTATACAAATGAAAAGTAATGAAATGCCAATGTAATGCCACAAAAAAAGAAATCCGAATCAAAATAGCATTAAATGTAAAAACATCCAATGAGTTAATAATACTGATATAAAAGCGGAAATAAGAACTCCAATTATGTTATCTTGTAACTAGAGACATAGCACAACTTGTTCTATTAAAGGAGTTTGAGTTCTGCCTTGAGAACAATTAAAACAAGATGATCTAGGTTCCGGTATAGAATGTTCTGAAAATAAGCTACTTTCTAACTACACTTAGCACCAGATTATTTAAACCTCCCTCCAAAGTTTTTTAAACTTCTATAAAGGATCACAGCTCAGAACTAAAGATGTAAAGAAGTAAAGCCAGCATTAGGGCCGCACAATATTAAAAAATGTTGCAGGGGCAATAATATTGTTAAATGTTAAGATGACAATATCCATTGCAAAATATTTTCTTCTCTCCTTTTGTTGTCATATGTGTTTCCATCACTCTGTAGCCTTTAGATTTTAGGGCAAAGTCATTTGTGTCCAATGCGAGAATCTGATGCCGTGATACTATGTCCAACTGGCTAAATATTACATTAGCATGTAAATTGCAATTTCATAACCCTTAGAATATATTAACCAAAACTTACTGCACTCCAAACTGTCCTTTGTGATATGAATATTGCGCAGATTGATATTGCTTATATTGATATTTGTGATACATTGTGCAGCCCTAGTGACTTTTTGAAGAAAATGTCCCAACCCATAAACAAAGAACTGGTGCGATCCCAAGGATGTCTTCTGAAGCAATCACTTCAGGAGTTTTACAACATTCTGTAAAAATCAAGGGTGCCTCTGTATCTTGTCATTTCCACCACACAGACAGGCCCATTCACTACAGATCTGCTTTCATTTCTCATGCTAAAAAATCTTGCATGCCAAAGTCTGGACATCTGTTTAATTCAAAAATCCCTTCCAAAGAAACATTTGCTTCTCAGATTGTGTTGCCAAGCAATAATATCTCTGCACTGTCCCGGTGTGCCCACAATTAAATGAAGCACTATGCATACATATTAAGCAAAAGCCATTCATATTTATGCAAATGTATGTAAATTACAGCAAGGGGGACAAAAAGCATCTTATTCTCAAAGGCCAGTAAGGTTTTATATTTAGAACACAAACCTATAACCTCCAACAAATATTCATCTAACATAACTAAAATAAATAAAACCCTCTAAGTAAGACCAGTCCTCTTCACACAGCTCCAATGTACATGAAATGAGCTGCAAAAATTACTTTTATCTTAAAAGAGTACTTTGGACTATTTAGCAATAACCCGGTCACTTTTCTCCTTAGTCCAGGTAAGACGGTTCTGATGTTGTCTCTGGTTCCTTAGCACAATGAACGCAGCTGTCCCAACCCACGTCCTGGATATGTCTCTTTGTGGTGTCTCTTGAAGCTTGACTTTTGATTCTCCTCCCAAACTCCTCTCTTAAGTTATTGATTCCTGAGTTACCTTGTGATGGTAAATGTAACTAACTAATTATATCTTTGGAACTCATTATTACTATATTAGTAGTTATTACCATATATCAACATAAATATTATTTAACTTGAAAAATTTGGAGGAAAACATTCTAATTCAAAAACAATTCAAATTTTGATTCTCATTCATAAGAGTGATTACAGCGATGAGAGCCAAATGGGTCTAATTACAGAATAGCAACAGCTGACAGGGAACCAAGAGGCCGAGGTACCTGAGAGAGGCTGACTGGGCAAAATGACTGAACAAAAACACAAGTGAAACACAGAGACCAGAGAAACAATAACTACAGTCCACTAAAAATACAGTGTTAACACAAAATACCACAAACCTGGAAACCAACTTAACAAACTAAAGCAAAGTCCTTCATATGAAGTCAAATCAAGTTTATTTGTATAGCACATTTCAGCAGCAAGGCAGTTCAAAGTGCTTTACATTGTAAAATATCAATCAAGTATGCATCAAAATCATCAAAATCATTGAGCAAGTATACAGCAAAATTATCAAGTAAAATCAATGCATCAAAATTATAAAGATCATCAATCAAATATCATCAAGCAAATATAATTTGAGAATGATCAATGTTCCACTTAATACTAATAAAAGGCAGGTCTAAACAGGTGAGTTTTAAGCCTCGATTTAAAGAAACTCAGTGTTTCGGCTGTTTTGCAGTTTTCTGGAAGTTTGTTCCAGATTAGTGGAGCATAAACACTGAAAGCTACTTCTCCATGCTTGGTTCTGGTTCTGGTTCTGGGGATGCAGAGTAGACTAGAACTAGAAGACCTGAGCGGTCTGGGAGGTTGATACAATGACATCAGGTCAGTTATAAACTAACAGAAGTATTTCAAAGTCTATTCTCAGAGTTACAGGGAGCCAGTCTAAGGACTTTAGAACTGGGGTGATGTGCTCTATTTTCCTAGTCTTAGTGAGGACATGTGTAACAGTGTTCTGGATCAGCTGCAGCTGTTTGATTGACTTTTTAGGCAGACCTGTGAAGATACTGTTGCAGTAATCAATGTGACTAAAGATAAACACATGGATGAGTTTCTCTAAATCTTTTTGGGACATTAGCCCTTTAATCCTGGAGATGTTCTTTGGGTGATAGAAGGCTGACTTTGTTACTGTCTTTATGCGTCTCTGAAGGTTCAGGTCTGAGTCCATCACTACACCCAGATTTCAGGCCTGATCACTAGTTTGTAGTTGTAATAACTGAAGCTGCATGCTGACTCTTAATCATTCCTCTTTAGGTCCAAAGATAACTTCAATTTTGTTTCTGTTCAGCTGGAGAAAGTTATGGCACAGCCACACACTGATTTGTTCTAAGCATCTGTTCAGTGCATGGATGGGTTCAAAGTCACCTGGTGACATTGTAATGTAGAGCTGTGTATCATCTGTGTAGTTGTGGTAGCTAATCTTATTACTTTGTATAATCTGAGCTTGTGGGAGCATGTAGATATTAAACAGGAGGGGTCACAGGATTGCACCTTGGGGTACTCCACATGTGACTTTTGTCTACTCTGATGAGAAGTTGGCTACTGACACAAAGAAATCCATATTCTTTTGGTAGGATTTGAACCAACTGAGTACTGTACCAGAGAGTCAAACCCAGCTCTCCAGTTGCTTTAATAATATATCATGATCAACAGTGTCAAATGCTCCACTGAGGTCCAACAGAACCAACACTCTGGTTCTTCCACAGTCTGTATTTATGCAGATGTCATTGACGAGGGCAGTCTCAGTGCTATGGTGAGCACAGAAACCGAACTGAAAGACATCAAAGCGGTTGGTCATTGTTAAGAAGCTGTTTAACTGTTGAAACACAGCTTTTTCAACAATTTTGCTGATGAATGGAAGGTTAGAGATTGGCCTGTAATTCTGCAACAGTGATTTATCCAGATTGTTCTTTTTTGTCAGTGGTTTGATAACTGCTATTTTTAAAGCCCGGGAGAAAACACCTGATGACAGGGATGAGTTTACTATTTGAAACAGGTCATATGCAATGACAGGCAGAACTTTCTTAAGGAAGGTTGTAGGTAGGATATCAAGACAGCAGGAGGAGGAGCTTAATTGTTTCAGAGTTTCTTCTAAGTTTTCATGGTTGAGTTAATGAAATTCAGCCATTTTTTTCTGCATTTGTTATGTTTGTGCATAACATCGTTATTGGATTTTGCGTGAATGCAGATTAACCCTCAAATGTTTTTAATTTTCTCTGTAAAAAAGTTGGCAAATTCATTGCAGACCCTGATAGAGTGGAGTTCAGATGTTAAAATCACTGGAGGGTTTGTCAAGCTGTCAACTGTGGCAAACAAAGCACGAGCGTTGTTGATGTTTTTGTTTAGGATTTCATCAAAAAATGTTTGCATGTTTTAGTGATAAGTGATAGCTTCACAGCCTTTCTTTGTAGATTTCATAGTAAATGTGAAGTAGAGTTTTACACCATTTACGTTCAGCCCTTTGACAAAGGCTTCTTTCGTTTCTTACAAGGGCAGTATTTATCCACGGAGATTTCTTCCTACCAGACACGACCTTTGGAATGGAATTGATGATGTCTGAAATCTTAGAATGGAAATTATCCACTAACTCATCTACTGGGTTATACTATAGAATTGAGATAGGGCAGTAGATTTGATTAAAAGTTTCAGCAGTGTTGTATGCAAACACACTTTTTGTAGAAATGTGTGTTTTACTATGCGAGTCAACAGAGATTGTACTTTCAAAAACAACAGAAAAGTGATCAGACAGAGCGACATCAATTACAACCTTGCTGATGATCAAATCCAGTGTGTGTCCTTGATTATATGTCGGCTGTTTAACATGTTGAGTTAAACCAAAATTTTTATGTAAATCTTTCAGCTTTTGTACCTCTCTGTCTATTGGGTTGTCAACATGGATGTTAAAGTTTCCCATAACTATTAAACAATCATAATCAATGCATATCATAGACAACAGCTCACTAAAGACATTGACAAAAATTGCCACATATTTTGGGGTTTTGTATAGAGTTAGTGTCAGAGTTCATTTGTGGCGTTTTACCTCAATTCCCAAATATTCAAAAGAGTCAAATTTGCCAAGGAAAACCTTTTTACAGTTTAGTGAATCATGAAATATTGTAGCAATCCCTCCACCCCTCTTATGTTTTCAATTCTCATTTAAAAACTTGCAATTAGGAGGGTCTAATTCAATTAGTACAGGTGTTTCATTGTTGTCATCCAACCATGTTTCTGTAAGAAACGTAACATCAATATTATGCTAAGTAATGAAGTCATAAACTAAAAGTCCTTTTGCTGATATTGATCTTATATCTAGCAAAGCCAGTTTAAGTGATTTGGGTATAGATAATTCTGCAGTTTGAGGTTGCTTAGATGGGGAATAAGTCTCAGGCTTGATTTTAGACAACTGCATTTTGTTGCTATTTATCTATTAGTAATTCTGACAGGGATACTCTTGTATCTTACAGTCAGGGGGGCAGACACTCTCTGGAGGAGGACAAGTGTAAAACTAATGTCTGGACCTCCATCTCAGACTTCAGATATACAGATTGGATGTTGTTCTGATGGGCCAGAACCCAGTGGTGCTGATGAAGTACAGCATGCTTTTTGGGTACTCAAGAGGGAAGTTACTTGCAGTACCTGGTGGCCCATTTTCCCGCTGAAGTTGAGAAGTTCTGGTGTCGAAGTCTCTGATGAACTGTCCTTGGTTCCAGTTTCTGATCAAGTGTCCTTGTGGTTGTTGAAGGGCGGGGGAGGTAAGGGGGTGGGGGGTAAAGCAGCAGCTCCATTTTCAATTGGTTTATCAGTTTGTTTTGGGAGAATGTGCTTCTGATCCATCCTTACCAGATGTGTTGGTTTGGGAGCCATGGCTAGATTCCTCCCATATCTTGGCTGGGACAGTGATCTCGTTGTTTACATTGTCTTGTGGTTGGGGAGAGCAGGTTATTTGGTTAACAGCATGTAAAATGATTGAGGTGAGAAGTTTTGTTCCAGATCTATTTAAGGATACTCCTTCTTGTTTGTATAGATGATAATGCTCCCAGAAGAACCTGTGATTGTCAATGAAGTTCACTGAGTTGATAGAGCATGTTTTGATGAGCCAGTTATTAATCATAAGGAGTCTGCTGTATCTCTCATCTTCTAGTCGAACTGTTGGTAGCAGTCCACTTATAAACACATTCATTTTTAGATTTCCGATAGTGCTTAGAAGATGATTAAAGTCATTTTTCAGGATTTCTGATTTTTGCTTGATGATATCATTAGCTCCAATGTGTATAATTAGAGTCAATAATCGGGTGATCAGAGGTTATTGAGAATATTTTTGCAGTAGCGTCAGAAACTGTCATTTGAGAAGCAGATTATCTTCATCCTCTTTGTATTGCAAAGGTTGTGGATTTCTGTCACCACATAATCACCCACAATAAGAACTTTTGCCATGTCGTTTGATTTCTTGGTGTTCATTTTAGCATGAAATTGTGTTGATCTTGCCTTATAGCTCCTGTTGTTGTTTGGGGATTCCTGTTGAAGTACAGCAAACCTGTTTTTTAGTGGGATTCCAGCAGAGTCTGGATGTGTTATGGCCCGAATTGGTTGTTTTGTCCTTGGTGCCGGGGTTGAGGAAGATGGAATTTTGACGGCTTCAGCTGGTGATGTTTAGTCTTTGGAGCAGGTGTTGAAGAAGGGTTATCTTGGCTTAATTCTAAGAATTCTGTGTCATCTAGGTACAGAGTACTTCCCGTTAGTTGTCACGTCAGATATTTATTTTTGGTGGGCTGTCCACTGATGTGGCTGGGAGCTGTCCATTGTTTTGAGTCATTAGAAGGGTTGTTTCATTTCCAGAGCCTGCGTTGATCTTGATATTCATATACAGTCGATGAATCTCCATTTCTATCAGTTTAAGTTTTTGTATAATACTGAGCTGTCCGTTGTTTTGAGTCATATGTTGAGTTGTTTCATTTCCAGAACCTGTATGCTTCTCCAGAAGGTGAATCTTCAATTCTACCGACTGAAGTTTTTGTATAATACTACTAATGTCCCCGCTGTCAACCAAAGGTATCTTGCTCATGTTGCATTTTGTTTATCCATATTATGACATACGTATTCTCTGTGATGAGAAAAACAAGTGAAGAGCATTCTCACCTTGCAGGGTCAAACAAAACACTGTTATTCAATAACCAGGCCACAAATTGGATAAGCAAATGATTCAGTTCTAGAATCTGATCTGAAAATCAAGTCCAACTGAAAAAATTGATGAGGAGAAGCAGTCATACCACAAGGGAAAAAAAATCCAGCAGCAAAAAACAATAAAACGGCATTTCTGATGCCATATGCAGAGAGCCAACATACAGTTAGTCTCAGTTCGCTTCCAAGACACACACTGTGAGAGAAGGTGATCACTTAGTTTGACTGAAGGGATACACAGGATGAGATCTATCTGTGACTCTGATGTCAGGTCACAGACCAGAATACATGCAACAAACTTTTCCTCAGAAAGAGTTATGAGCCCAGATAGCATAGCATGCTATTATTCCTCCTTGTAACCACAAGTGATGCAAAAACATCCAGTGACATAATAATGTTAGTCATTTTAAATGTAATACAGCCAACAATGTAATAACTTGACAATTACGTAATAAGTTACAATGCTATAAACATAGTATTTAATAAATTTAGTTGATAATGGTATAAACGTACACTGAAGTGCATTTTTGGGGTTAAAAGATTTGCTTTGCAGTGTTTGTGCATTTTGCTTATCCAAATGGTATAGTGAATGAGATGGTTTTATACTGTATTCATTCCTCACGAATACACAATATGCAGCAGCCTATCTCCTTAGTCCAAATTTTAATGACTAAATAGAAAATTGTCTGTTACATAAAATCCTTATTTAGAATACTGTTGCTTTATCTAGGTAAAATTTAATGTATGGAGAATATTTCAATGATGATTGTGAAGTGCATCTGGTAGTTAGATCGCTTAGTGGAATATGTTAATACAGCCAACAATGTAATAATTTGCCAATTATATAATAAGTGACTATGCTATCTATCTATCTATCTATCTATCTATCTATCTATATATATATCTATCTATATATATATATATATATATATATATATATATATATATATATATATATATATATATATATATAGAGAGAGAGAGAGAGAGAGAGAGAGATAGATAGATAGATTGTGGCTTGCAACAGCATTCATACCCTTTGAACTTTTCCATATTTTGTCACATTACAACCACAAGTATAAATATATTTCATTGGAAATTTATGGGAAGGATCAACTCTAGGTGGTATACAATTGTGAAAGTAGAAAGAAACATTACACATGATTCAAAACATTTTTACCAATAAAAAGCTGAAAAGTGTGGTGTGCAAAAGTATTTAGCCGCTTTTTCTCTGAGTGCAACCAATTCCCTTCAGAAATTGCCTGATGATTGCTAATGACTAAATAGAGTCCACCTGTGTGTAATCTAATCAGTGCAAATACAGCTGCTCTGTCACAGCCTCAGACATTGGTTAAGAGAATACTGGGGAGCAAACAACATCATGAAGTCCAAGGAACACACCAGACTGGTCAGGGATAAAGTTATGGAGAAGTTTAAAGCATGATTAGGCTATAAAAGGATTTCCCAAGCTTTGAACATCTCATGGAGCTCTGTTCAATCCATCATCCGGAAATGGAAAGAGTATGGCACAACTATAAACCTACCAAGACAAGGCCATCTTAGGTTACAAAACCTAAGACATTAGGTTACAAAAATACAATCTAGGACCTTGCTATGTATGTGAAAAATCTAACATGCTCTGTGAAACTTTATGTCATTGTGTAGACCTACTTGTTAAACCAGGTGTTTATTTAGCAAGAGAGAATGTTTCTGGACAGATTCTTCTCCTGTTCATACTGGCTGCTCAGAGATGTTTGTGTCCCAGAGCTAAACAAGTTCAGAATGTGCCTTGATCTTTAAGCCAAGATCTTTTGGATTTTTGGTTGGAAAATCCAGACTTACTTGCAGCCTCAGACTTGTAGAAACCAATCCTTATTTAAACTTTAAAACACATTTTTACAAAGTTACTAGGTGATGAATGATACTGTATGAACCAAAGGTTTCTAGAATGAGTTGGTTTGGGATGAAAGTGCAGCACACTTAAAATACATATCAGATGTTTTTAGGAATTGTACACATTTTTAATTTTAAAATTAAT
The DNA here is from genome assembly GCA_014839685.1 of Anableps anableps. NCBI lineage: Eukaryota > Metazoa > Chordata > Actinopteri > Cyprinodontiformes > Anablepidae > Anableps > Anableps anableps. The sequence goes on along the minus strand of CM026066.1, from coordinate 4,517,426 downwards.
TTTCCATTTTTCTTTAAGAGATTTCAAAGAATTTCCAAACACCTGAGTACAACCTGGTTTTCTGTTCTATTAATTATGAAACAACACATCAGCTTGCCTTCCTAACTAATAGTGTGGTAAAGAACCTGCTCAGTTTATGTTATTTTCTACTTTAAAAGCTATAATACTAAAATACTAAAATTTATCAAATTTGGACCCAATTATCATACACTAAATAAACATTCTTTAAAGCACAGTTTGTAAATTTTTTAGAAGTGTTTTTCTGTTTGTAAAAGTTTTTAAAAAATGAGAGGTTTCAACACTTTGACACCTGAGCAGAAGCGGCCCTTATTTAAAATGACTGAGTTCTCTCAGTCAGTAAATCGAAACTAGTCAATTTATTTGATTAAAAGCTGAGCTGTGGCAATTCAAAGATAACTGATTCAAATTAAATATAAATCTGTTAAATACAAACTTTAAATATTTTGAATACCAGGATAATGAAGTAATAAAGTATTTTCTATACTCTATCTTCTATTTTCCAGTATTAGTAAGACCTGGAAAATGATAAAGGCAATGCGGATTATTTTTGAGGCTACCATACTTCACAGCCTCTCCTCTCTTTTAAAGTAAACTGCAGTTTTTTAGAATGGTTTTAATGATCAACAATCTGCTCTGGAAACAGTCTAATGATACGTAAATATCACATTTTACACTGATGTGTTTAAACCTAACCTAACAAAGACACTAGACTGAAGTACACAGAGCAGACCTCTCCTGATCCGGTTTGCAGAAGGTAAATCATAGTAATAAGCAGTTTAGCCAAATCAGCACAATAACCACTGTGGAACGGTTTTATAACTGTGAATATAAAGTTAAGCTACTTTTTTAGGGTTGTTTTGTACTTTCTGTTATTTACATTGGAAAAAGCTTTTATTTTCTTCTAGGATGAGCTGCACTGAAACAATATACTCCTACCGGATAATAACACACCAACTCATCCAGTAAGTGCACACAAGCCGCCCCTTAATCTTAATGGAATGTAAAGCATACCGTACCTTTAGACTACATCGTGCAGTGTAAATGGCTCCGGTATCAAAAGCAAATAACTTCCTGTTGTTTTGCTTATGATGGATGAATTTGTGTTCCTGGCTGGTGCTCCAAAAAGCCCGCATCCACGCAGCAGAGCGATCAACAGTTTGACGAGTGCCTGAGTAAAGTAGCGCAAAGCTGCATTTTAGTTCAGCCTAGAAAAAAGCAGCTCCAGGGAAGTCTTCTGAACTCCCTATAATGTGTCTAGAGGAGGAAAAACCAACATTAACTGAAAAGCTGCTCTGGAAAAGCTGCTGTAAATATACTTGTCCCTCCAGCTGAGATATTAATGCTGATTATTGTGGGAGATTTATCACTCATTCTGCTGTTGTGCTCTTCAAAGCGGGCGGAGGGTGGAGTCATAATGTCCAGATTTGCCCTCCGGTTGTTATGCCCTGAACACTGCCTGCCAGGCACTGACTTCGTCCAAAATGTGGTTACGGAGACTTTGCCGCCAGGCTCCAATGTGATCACATCAGTTACTCAAAGCACAGACCGATCTTCTACAGGACTCGGGCTGAATTTAAGTAACTTTCTCATATACACATATTACGTTTTGTATGTAACATGCTTTTGTTATGATAGGGAACGGATTATATGTTTAGTGAGTTATCATGTAAACAAAGCCACAATCAGCTATATTCCGTTTTTATTATTCATGTTTAATTTTGAGATGTCTGCAAGTTTTTTTTGCTCACAAAATATTATTTCAGTTGTTTGTCGAATAAACAAAACAAAAATATTCTACCGTTTCATGCAGGTCACTACAGTGAACAAGTCAAAAGCATATTTATTTATTTGTCTATGTGTGTCGGGGCGTTTCCCGTTTATTTGAAAATAAGTCACTTCATTGGACTCGTGTGTCACTCCATAAACTGCCACCTACTGGACAGTTCGTCCAGTAGGTGGCACAAATTCACAATAAAAATCCTTAAAACCCACATGGCCAATGGTCAGCCAGAAATGTGGCGTACATCTGGAATTGACCCTTTGGACGTGACATCACGCTCTTCAGAAAACGGTCCACTCCACCATGATGGACGTCAAAATAACCTGTGCTCTCCTGTAAAGCGTGCCAACAAACTGACAGTTGGTAGCCTGTTATCGCTTTTACTTAGTTAATTTCATTGTAAAAAAATCTCCATAGGGTACTGCGTGGTTGGCACTGCGGTCAAGTGAGCCGACACTTGGAAATACGAGGTCAAGCCAGCCGCCGTTAGCTCCTTTTAAAGATTAGCTCTGCGCCTGTATGGTGCGTTACTGTAATAGAGCAGCAGGCATGCAGTTGCAGGTGGAAAAAAAAACAATGAAGGGAGAATGAAAGGCATAGCTGTCAAAAGTTTGTACTTAGTACCTACCTATTACTTTCACATACATATACTAATCCAGGATAAATATTTAATAATTTTACCGTACAGTTTTGGAGATAGATTAATTCAAAGTACCTCATAATGGAAATTGAGAAGATTATTTTGTCATTTTCCATTTTTTTTCCTCCAAAATCCTAAAAGGTGACAACAAACTCTCTTTGGGTTATGTTAATAGGCCACCTCAGCTATACATATTATAGAATACATATTTAATAATTTTACAGTACAGTTTTGGAGAAATACCATGTCAAAGTACTTCATAATGGCAATACAGAACATGCTTTTGTGTGATTTTCAAAAATGTATTTCTGCAAAATCCTAAGAGGTGACAACAAACTCTCTTTGGATTATGTTAATAGATCACATATACTATAACTAGAATAAATATTTCATAATTTTACTGTACAGTTTTGGATAAATATCATAACAAAGTCCCTCATATTGCTTATCCAGGGTATGGGTATCTCATTTTCAAGATTTTTTTTCTCCAAAATCCTAAGAGGTGACAACAAACTTTCTTTGGAATATGATAAAGGGTCACCTTTGCTATAACTAGAATTAATATTTCATAATTTGACATGGTACTTTGACATAGTATTTCTCCAAAACCATACAGTAAAATTATGAAACGCTGTTTATGACATAGTGATATTATTCATGTGTCGTGAATTCAGGCAAAGTCGGCAATTTGATCAAATCAATAAACGCGTCAGGAAGGAGGAGGTATGGGTCGGTTTCTAAGCTAGCTATTTCCAACTTTTGTAAATGCCGCTGTTTATGAGCCCCAACTAGGGGAGCTACTTCCACAGACATATAAGCTTGACATGAAGAAGTAGAAACCATGGCAATACTGGCAAAAACAACTTGGGAAAACAATCGCAGTCACTCCGTTCAATACTCCTGTTCTTTACTTCCGACGTCCATCAAGGCGCCTCGCGTGATTAAGTGACATAGGGTAAATAACTGGCTAGTTCTACTGTAGTATGGTACTCTAATAGGTAAATGTAACATTCAATAACGTTTAATGACTTAAAACAACAGGTAAAGTTCAGAAATTTTTATTTTATGTTGGGAAGAAAAAGCAATTAGTCTATTGTTCAATAAAGTGAACATCATCACTCAAAAGGTATATTTAACTTGGACTTCTGACCTGTGACTAAAATTAGTTCCTGAAATTTTTCAAAAGTACTTAAGTTTCTGCAGCATACAAACTATTCTTAGCATTAAATTGTAACTTCCAGGGCTTTTTGAAAACACTACTCTTAGCAGATTACTCCTCCACAATGGTGCAGTTGCTTGCACTGCTGAGGAATTTCTGCATGGAATTGCATGTCCTCCCATAGAGGATGTGGGAGTACCCTGCAGGTACTCAATATTTTCCCCATAGTCCAAAAACATAAACGTTAAATTAATTGATTTCTCTAAATTTATCTTAGTAGTGTGTGTGTGTGTGTGTGTGTGTGTGTGTGTGTGTGTGTGTGTGTGTGTGTGAGAGAGAGAGAGAGAGAAAGAGTGAGGGTGTGTGTGTGGTTGGAGTGACGACTCTCCAGGGTGTACCAATGAGCACCCGATTACTGTTTGAAATAGGCAACAGTTCCAGGCTGCATTTAGTTATTTGAGTTACAGTTATTACCTTTCTATTATATCAGGTTAATGTACAGTACAAGATATAAAGAGCTACAGGGAATGTCCTGGAATTAAAACCTTCATTAAATAAGGAAAGTGATAGTGACAGAGCCTAAGTTTCTCAGAAAAGGAAGGACAAGGATGGCCTGTACTTGTATTGTGCTTTATCTAGTGCAGAGGACCCCAAAGCACTTCACACTACATCCAGTTATTCAGTCATTCACCCATTCATACACACATTCACACGCTGATGGTGGCAAGCTACTGGATTGTAGCCACAGCTGCCCTGGGGCAGTCCGACAGAAGTCTGACCACCACCAGCAGGCAAGGTGGGTGAAGTGTCTTGCCCAGAGAGGACAGAAATGGATGGAACGGGGGCTCAAACCAGCAACCTGCCAATTACGGGACGACCTCCTACCGCCGTCACCAAAGCATATGCAAGGATATGCTAAATGTAGTGATAGCACAGCTGAGTATGCTTGTAGACATGAAGATGCTAAATATGCTGCGTGAGTAGGCCTGTCACAATAACAAATTTTGCCGGACAGTAAACTGTCCCAGAAACTATTGCAATAAATGATAATATTGTTGTTTTGAGACTATTTCAAGTAATATAATAATAATGACATAATAGTTAGGGGTGCAATCATCCCCAAATTTATTAATTTTGGGAGATCGACCGATATTTACATGAGAAACCGATCTTATCCACCGATCTTAGCTACCTCTGCAGTAGTCTGAAAATCAGCCACTTTTCCTTTTGCTCTGCTATAAGAAAGAGCTGACTGACAGACCTGCCCACCAGCTCATGTCTGTACATGCGTGGTTAACAATAGTCACCCCACTGTTGCTAACTTAGCAACTTTTTCACAATATTTAGCAAATTTTTAGACAAAAAAAAAAAAAAAAAAAAAAAAAATCGGTATTGGCCAAAATCATAATCGGCAAGTTAGGCTTTTTTTAAGATTGTTGATTGGCCAAAAATATGCAATCAGTGCATCCCTAATAATAATGCAGGTACACCCTCCCAAAGATCAATACATTTTAATTTCCAACCAACATTTAATACTGGAACTGGAAGACATTTTAAATATCCAAAATAAATAAACAAAACAACCGAAGCAACAAATAAAATGGATACTGAAGCCTCTGTAAACAAAATTGTCTTTTAAAAAGGGGGCTAGCAGAGACCAATGCACCAGACTGAAGCATTTTGTCATCCAGTCTTTGGTAGAAAGAGAGAGAGACACGAGAAAAAAAAAAACAATCATGCAAATGGAAATTATTGAGCTTGTTTTAATTTATCAGGTGATTAAATTATTTATTGCTTATTGTGACAGGCTTATGCATGAGCTGAAACATACATATTTTAAGACAAAAGAAGGCAAAATATCAAATATCTGGAAGTTCAAAAAACTTTTTCAGATTGTTATGTCATTATGTTCCTTATATGATTTTTCTGTCAGTAAGTTTGCTGATGAATCTCATTTCCTTCTTGTTTAGTGTCATGGACAATGCTTTTGAGAGTGCATTGTTAACATACAAACTTGAAGAGAGGGAAGTAGAGCAGCTCTGATGAGTCAAGACAAATAACTAAATAAAGAAGGAATGAAGCAGGAGCATATAAAGAGAATAGGCTAAATCAGGGACAAGATAATTTTGTTTATTACACTTAACAATATTTGATAATGATCAAATATGTAGCCACTTGACTGTTTTTCATTTGTTCATTGCAAGTATATTTCCAAGTCTAAATGGATGTTGTCAATCTGATTGGGCATATGAAACATACTTTGACAGACAGGCTGCATATTTAAAAATTGAACAAATTTTTTTTCATGCTAAAGATGAATGATTTAGGGAGAATCGTATTGTATTTCAAACATTAAAACAACAATTTTGGACACAATGAATCTGAAGGCTTACACTAGTTATAGTAGATAGCAAGCTTACCGTTCTAGAAATTACCAAAGGAATATTGTAAATAGTAACAGAGGAACATGTTTATGCTTTTACATTCCTTGTCAAAATTTGCATTGCAGAAAGACTTTTGAAAGATTGTGTTTTCTAGTGTAAATATTTGTACTTTTCACCTTCAGTTTCAGAATATTACATTATTAATATTACATTATTACAAGAATAAGTTTTTTTGGCTATCTCTTAAAGAAACCTTCATATATTGTAAATGAAAGGAAACAAAATTAAACCAACAAAACAATAAAGCCCAAGTATGATATTTTAAATTCCAAAAGCACATTTCTGTATAGTTATAGATAAATGCCTTCCTTCTCCATCAAGTAAAGTACAGCCTTGTTTGGTGGGAAAGGTGTTAGAATGTCCCATGGTTACCAGTAAAAAGCATCACTTGAGGAGCACTGCATCCAAGGAAGTGCACAAAACCTTTTTAAACAATGTTTATTAAACAGAAAAATAATTAGTAATGACAAGGAAAATACACAGAAAATACAACACAATTTTTATATATATATATATATATATATATATATATATATATATATATATATATATATATATATATATATATATATATATACTGCAAGATATGCAAGTATGCAAGATGCTGGCAGGGAAAGCGTACATGGAACGTCATAACCAAGTGGCGGGCATAGTGTACAGAAACATCTGTGCAGGATATGGACTGGAAGCCCCGAGATCAAAGTGGGGCACACCCCCAAAGGTGGTGGAGAATGACCGAGCTAAGATCCTGTGGGACTTCCAGATCCAGACAGACAAAATGGTAACGGCGAACCAACCGGACATCGTGGTGGTGGATAAACAACAGAGGAAAGCTGTTGTGGTGGATGTAGCAATACCAAGCGATTGCAACATCAGGGAAAAGGAACACGAGAAACTGGAGAAATACCAGGGCCTCAGAGAGGAACTGGAGAAGGCCTGGAAGGTGAAGACCACAGTGGTGCCTGTGGTCATCGGGGCCCTCGGGGCAGTCACCCCCAAACTGGAGCAGTGGCTAAAACAGATCCCAGGAACAACATCAGACATCTCAGTCCAGAAATGCGCAGTTCTCGGCACAGCCAAGATACTACGCAGAACCCTCAAGCTCCCAGGCCTCTGGTAGAGGACCCGAGCTCAGAGGTTGAGAAAGACCACCCGTGGAGGGTGAGAAGGGAATTTTTTTTATATCATTCTGTATTTCATTTTGAACTGATGAACTGTTGTGTTTTTAAATATAATTTTATTGTTTGTAATTTCATAAGATCCATAGGTTTTAGTAGTTTTGATTCTATAAAACACTGAATTAGAGAGATCTCTGTAACCCTGTTGTTCAAATGTTACCTGCCTTGCATGAACTTACAAACAAGACTCTAAAAAGTTAACCTCTATCAACGCTAGTGCGCCATCTGTTGGCTGAAGTTTGCTGACTAACTGAAAAGAAAAATGAAATTACAGTTGTGGAAAGCTGAGCTGACTCAAAGTGCAGAGATGTTCAAGCTTCTATCTCTCTTTCTTCAGTTTATGAGTTGGATTTCCCCTTGCAAAAACTCAGCTTGGCTATCAGTTTCCTGAGTTTCTTTTGATAAAGTGTAAACAGCTTTGTAAAATATGATGCAAGTTTAGACGTGCCATCGTTGTATGTATAACAGTTCTGATATTGCTGCTAATTGTACAAGTTTAGATTAATCACCACACTTGCAGAAGAGAAATGTTTTCTTAGCTAAGAATTCAAGACAGGTGATTGTCAAAACAGATTTGATTAAAAAGTCCAACGTTTTTTGTCTCTCATGTTGAAACCATTAAGTAGCACAGGGCAAAAAGATGGATTAAAGGAATGTTGCTGTCTGGAGTTATTTCGTGATATAAATCTCACTTTAGTTCTTTAATACTTGGGTTCACTCAGTATCGTCCATCTGAATAAATCTGGTACCACAAATGGCCACAAGGCGCCATATTAGACACTAACGAACTCAAGGAAGTAGGCAGTTCTTCAGACGGCACGCTGACCAGGGTGTTGCTGTCGACTGGAAAACATCCATGTTGCTCCCCTATGACTGACAGGTTACTGGGTGAACCTTTAAGGGTAGGGCAGTCAGTGGTGTGTGCTTTCCGCCGTGGTTGAGCCAACTCCTCTCCTACAGATGACTTCCTTGACTCAAAGAAGTTCAGGCCTCGTGCAGAGGCGCACGGAAGCCTCGCGCACCGCCGCCGACAAAGAGCGCGAGGTGGGCCGCAAGGAGCCAGAGCCCCGCCGAGGAGAGGAATCGGACCATGACGACATCGGAGACTCCAAAGAAACACGACTCACCTTAATGGAAGAAGTGTTGTTGTTAGGACTGAAGGACCGAGAGGTGAGCGCAGACATAGCCCCGGAGATTCAGCTCTACATGTTTATATTGTCTGAGCTCCCATTAAAGTTGGCTAGGTTACCCCAAGTCACACAGTGTTAGCGTTCTCTAATGCTAACTGTCGCTAGCAGTAACAGCAGGCCTCGGACTTCAGTGTTTTTCTAGTCTGTGACGAAATGGATTTAATTAAAAATACAATCTCTATTTACGTAAGTGACGAATACGCTGCTGTAGTTGCCCAATGTGCAGTTACTCAGCAAGGTCAAAACAAACATTTAATGAAAATGTATAGTGCTGTCTGAGGAGAGCAAACTGTTTACCAGTGTAAGATAAAGCTACGAAAAGGATTTGAGAGACTCATTACTTTCACTCTGGCTTATCTTTAAGTGTGTATTTTTTAGGATTTAAGCAGTTATCTTAAAGAAATTACATGACTATTTGAAATAAAAGAATTTTAGGAGGAAAAATGCAATATGTGAAAGTAATTTTCAAACATAAAAGGCAATTTTTTTTATAACCCCAGGCAGCTGATTAATTTTTCTGTTGACTGATGTGAGTATTCATTATCAAAGCAGTTACGCAATTATGCCCCTTCTTTAGAAAACACTTTCCTAATCTAATATTTAAATATATATATATATATATATATATATATATATATATATATTTATTTATTTATTTATTTATTTTTTTTTTTTAAAGTCGTTTTAGAAATATTGACAAATACAATTTTTAATAAATCTAGTGATCTTGTGCTTTGAAAAAAAAAATTGAACAAGAGCTATAATGTTCAGTAGACATTTTTAATATAGATGTTTTATGCAGGAGGTGGTTGCAAGTAATCCTGCTTTAGGTTGTACCCCAGTTTAAAGGGATCATGACAAGAAACTTTATTTTTCTGTTGTTTTGGGGGTATAATATGATCTGTTGTGTACTGATGAGGCCGTGTGAATGTGAAGAGTCGGTATCAAAAGCCCTGCTCATAGGCGGTTAGCTTCGTTTCTTTGCTCAAAAATGGACAAACCAGAGAACAGGTTATCTTTCTACGTAATTCATATTTTCAATTAGAGCACACCATCAAGCAAATAGCCCTCCCCTTCCCTCCATCCAGCTGATACGCAGGCTAACTTAAGGGCTAAGCTGCGCTAGCATGTCTGGCTTCTCCACTTGAAAAGAGGATGGCTACTATAAAAGGGAGCTATTATGTTCGAGGGTGCTCAAAAACGGCTGGGAGTTTTCACTTACTCGTGAAGGATGAGAGAATCAGAGCAGAGTGGCTGAAGTTCATTTATGGTGAAGTACTACGCAATTATAACCCCAGTCTAAGACTATGTTCAGCGCATTTTACTGAAGTTTCCCAAATATGGTTGTAGCCAGTCAGAGGGAAGTCAACTAGGTAGAGCCACATATCATTATGTACCCAACCCTTTTACCTAGAAGGGAAATATGGCCTGCCAAAACGACCCTCAACAAAAAGGTGACTTTTTTTTTTTTTTTTTTTAAATGAAATTCTTTTGAGAATTGACATGCAGCAATATCAACTACATGAAATAGTTTATAGAGTGGTGTTACCACACCACCCCTTTAAAGACTCTTTCTAATTAGTTTGAAATGAGGGGTGGATGACATGACAAGATAGCTAAATCACAGCTTTTGTGTTTTTATCAGTAAAATCATGATCACGACTCTATCAAGATTTCCCTGCATAAAATCAGAGCTTTTGAAGAAAAAAACAACACAGCACATAGAGGCAGAGAGCATTTCTAACCATATTCTGCTTGTCTAAAGCACCAAATGACATTTGAGAAATTTATTTCCATTCTTTTGACATGAAGTACACTGTGACTCAAACTGTTGTCTATCTAAAAACTCATGTTCAAAAATGAAACAACATTCAGATAGTTCAACTTATACATATGTACAAGTATGAACATTTTATTCTATGATTATTGTGTGCAAATTCATCCCAGTAATGAGTTTAACTTCAGCATCAGTGTTATCGTTATTATTGGTAGTTATAATGTTTTTCATTGTTTCATCACTCTCTCACAACACACTCAGAATGTCTCCTGTATTAATTATTATCGGCCAGAGATAAATAACACCCATCCAATACACTCAGCAATCACACTGTTGTTTCTATGAGCAAAGAGGATATTGTTAGTCATTTTAATGAGCTTTATGCTATGAAGTTGGCTTTATACCTGGATAAGGCTCTCATTGTTAAGGTTAGCCATATTGACTTTAAATACTGTCATTTATTCATGTATTGTTTTAGCTTTTATTCAGAGTTTAATCAGACTCGGTTACTATGCTGGTAGTGAAATAAATCTGATGAGCTGGTCACCACTTAGACAGACCAGACCAAATCTTCACGACGTTCATGAGCGATTCAGTTCTTTTGACCGTGAACAGTAGAATTTGAGTCTCACTTAGCAAGAGCTGTTCTTTATTTTTTAGACTTAGCTTGCTTATAATGCTCTGCACACAAATCAACAACTGTTATTTAATTTAAAATAATTTAATCGTACAAATAAATACAATTGATAGAAATGGATGGATAATTTTTATATTAAATGATGCAGAAAAGGTTTTTTTTTTTTCTGCCAAAGCAACTCAAATCTATTTTTCTTTTATGCTTCTAAATTACAAATTGCCCAAAAATGTGAAATAACACTCACAACACTTAGTAAAGAACTACGTTGCTATTTGACATTTATATTTTAAAATGTTGTCTTTTATGAAAACGCATAACCCATAATACATAAAAAATTTTTCTGAGAAAACAGGTTTTTTTTTCTGCAGTTTTTTTTTTTTTTTTTTTTTTTTTTTTTTTTAATGACCAGTCACAGAGTAGATCAGTACCCACTTATAGCTGCTATCACAGCTGATTATTTTCCCTTGAATTGATCACTGTTGGTCTTTGAGTAGATCTTGCTCTAAAAGCTGCGTTTAACTCCTGTTTTCCATTCCTGCTTGTGTGGATGACAGTTCAGCTGATTAGTTATGAAGCATTTACAAGCTGGTTGTTTAAAAGAACCTTAATTAGTTAATGTGGGGATATATTAGTATCTGTTTGCAGGGACACTGGGATAAATATTTCCATGTAATGAAATTGCTTTCCTTCACTTCAATCCTTCACAAAAAACACAGATTAAACAGGGGATTGATCCAACAATAAATGATTAAGATATTTATCATGACGTTGCTCCGACTTCCCTCTGGACATGTAAACCGGTTCTTTTACAGAACCAGACAAGAACTGGCTCTAGCACCAGCCCCAGTTAAGAATGGGAACCTTTCTGGTGCAAAAGCACTAACTGCTGAATGAATCATAGGGTCTGGTGATCATTGCCTCCCACTGTTTTTTTTTTTTTTTTTTTTTTTCTCTCCTCCCTTTGTCTCACTACACCAGGTTTAGTTCTGTTGTTGGTTTTAGCACAAACACTGAACTTCTGTGGTAATGTGAGATTTATCCCTATTTATGACCTCTTCGCTTGTTACCACTGATGTGAGCATAAATAGTCTGTTTTAAACTTACTCCCCTCTTGTAATAAATCTGCATCACTTATTCACACCTGTACTGTGATTTTGTGTTACCATGGCACAGGGCTACACGTCCTTCTGGAACGACTGTATATCATCGGGCTTGCGGGGCTGCATGCTGATTGAATTGGCCTTACGAGGTCGCCTTCAGCTGGAACCATGTGGTGTGAGGAGGAAAAGTCTGCTGGCCAGAAAGGTAGAACTTTTTGGTCTGTGTTGGGTGGAGGAAATGGGAATGGAACTTCTGATTTTGGGTTTTAACCATCACTTAGATGTTTGAAGATGAACATACATGTATTGTCAAGGCTGCATTGTTTCTTGAAACCTTTCATTTAATATAAAAACTTTGAATGAGTTTAGAACAGAGTGGAAATTGAGTTTTCTATTTGTTTCATAATCCCCACCCACTATCACACAAATGTTTGTCCACAACTTTAGTAAAAGACATGAATAATGTTGCATTCGTTGCAACCTTTGGTCTGGTAATTCCTCCTTTTTAACTAGCTGTTTGTCTTCTGACTAAAATTCTCAGGTGCTCTGTAAGTCAGATGCTCCAACAGGTGATGTGCTTCTGGATGAGGCTTTAAAACACATCAAAGAGACCCAACCCCCAGAGACAGTGCAGAGCTGGATTGAACTGCTGAGTGGTGGGTTCACATATTTTCTCTGAAACTTTTACTATTAAAATGTCTTCACCAATGTTTTCTTACAGCAACATGCAACCGATCGAGGGAGGTCGCGCTAAGACGTGTATATTGCATTGCAGTAATCCAATTATGATAAAACAAAAACATGAATAAGTATTTGCAGTTTAGGACGTGAGACGATGGACCTTAGTTTGACAATATTTCTCAGATGATAAAAATGTCAAGGTTCCTAACGGAGGATTTTGCCAAAGAACCAAGAGGTCCAAGATTGTCTTTTTTATCCTAGATGTTCATTTTTCTGGTGCAAAGAAAACTATTTTGGTTTTGTCTTCCTTTCATTGAAGAAAACTGAGCCATCCACCGTTTAACAGTTTAAGCAAGTGAGGATGTCATTCGTTTATTTCTTCCTCATCTACTCCCTTGTTTTCTTTGTATCCTATGTCTTTTTTTCTGTCCTTTTTTCCTTGTGAGCTCTTCTTTTGCTTCTTTCTTGTCCTTCTTTCTATCCTTCCCTTCTTGTGTCCTACCTCTCTTCCTTTCTTTCTTGTGTCCGTCCATTTTCCAGTTCTTCCTTTCTTCAGGTTCTGGAATTTACTGGATCCATAATTTAAGTCAGACCTCTATAGACGTATTTCCCATGAATTCATAGTTAACTTTTGTATTTTATATTGAAAATGAATGTGAAGGACTGGGAACTCTGGAAAGTTGAGTCTGGAAAAGTCTAAGTTTTACAATGTGTAGGAACTCTGTTAAACTGACTCTGTTACCTCCTTGGTCACATGTGACTGTATGTCAAAATATCCTGTTTTTGGTTACCTTTTCTTTCAGTTTAAGTTTTTTTTCTTTTCTGCAGGAGAGACGTGGAACCCACTGAAGCTCCATTATCAGCTGAGGAATGTCCGTGAACGGCTGGCCAAAAACTTGGTGGAAAAAGGTGTCCTCACAACAGAGAAACAGAACTTCTTGCTTTTTGATATGACCACACATCCCCTGACCAACAACAACATTAAGCAGCGTCTCATCAAGAAGGTCCAGGAAGCTGTTCTAGATAAGTGGGTGAATGACCCTCACCGAATGGACAAGCGATTGGTGGCACTAATATTCTTAGCCCATTCTTCTGATGTGTTGGAAAATGCCTTTGCCCCACTACTAGATGACCAGTACGACCTGGCCATGAAAAGAGTGCGGCAGCTGCTAGAACTGGAGCCTGAGGCGGAGAGCATGAAGGCCAACACTAATGAGATGTTATGGGCTGTAGTAGCTGCTTTCACGAAATGAGACTTAAGAGCATCGGACATAGTCTCTAGTGGTACTTTCTATGTACTTTTGGGTACAAGTTGTAATAATAATCCCAATATGAGAACTTGACTGGTGGTCTGGACAACTTCAGAAAATTCTGTCTTACTGGCATTTTCTATTTTTTTTTCTTTCTGATAACTGTTCTCATGGACCAATACCAACCCAAAACCTATTTCAGTTATTAATTTGCTAAAAATCTGAACTCTGAGTTGAATGAAATTGTTTGTGAAATATTGGATAGACCTGAAATCAATACATTGACTGATTTTATTTTATTTTTTTCTGTTGTTAGTATGTAAATTGAACAGTTTGGTATGTGTGAGAATACAGTGACCAACGTTGGTATGAATGGACATGCCCATGTAAGAGCAGTGATTTTGTAAAAAGTTATTTGATGATGCTGGCAAGACCAAATTATATTGAACTGTAAGGATGCAATGTGTCCACTTGTTTCATAACAAGAAGGCAGATGATGTGGCAAGATCCAAACTCTGTGTCCTGTCCTGGTCTCAGTATGCTGGCAGCTGTTTCATGTTTGTGTTGTCTCAAACAACCCAGTGCAATATATGTTGCTGCTTTTCTTGTTCAAGGTCAGGAGGAGTACATGTTAGCCCAAATCCCAGTTCTGACTAAAGGAACAGGTGACCTCCTCTGGTGGGTTTCAGATTCTTGTTCATATGACCTGCATGTTTTTGGACAGAAATAAAAACTTTATGTCTGAAAGGGCCAGTGTAAAAAGCTCCAAAACTCCAGGAGATTGTTTCATGTTGACCAATTTCTACCATGGGACTCAATCACTACTTGAAAATGATTATCTTTAGTCTTTATCATTTTAGGCCTTGTGTGAAAATGGCTCTGGTACAGTTAGCAGAAATGAAAGATACAGTAATATCTTGATCTTTTCTGGTTGTGGAAAGCAAATTCAGTTCTTAATTATCCTGCGGACAAATGAATTTATGATGATGTCTATAGGTATTGTACTTAATGACCTGGTTCAGTTCATCTTTCAAGTCTTGCAAGACTTAAAGGCATGTGTCCAACTAATAAGTCTGAACCCTAAGATCTAGATCAGGACAGGAATACGTCCAGTTGATGTTTGATCACAAAACTTCACCTGAATAAATGAACCCAAACTCCTATACATAAAACAAACTGCCTCCTTTCTGTACAGCTGTAGCTTAATAAAGGTTTAAACACGGTGTTTCAGTAAACCTGGTCTAATTTGGTCAAACTTTGGATTTGTGTCTTGGCAAACTCTAAAACATCTTGAGGGATCAGCTTAGCTGTTGTGACACTCAGTCCTATCCAGCTGGCCCAGGGGTTTATCATGCAGGGTGTTTGATGTTCTGATGATGCTGTGACATGTAACTCTTGATTGGTTTTCTTTTTTGAAACTGCAAGTGTTAAGCAAGGAGCCTGCTTTGATCTGTTTAATACCTTCTACCATAAACTATAACTTGGCCCTAGTTTTCTACCACTGAGCTCATTGAGTTGATAAACACTTCAGTTCTGCAACTCTGTGCATTTCTAATACAGAAGAGAACGGAAGATGTTTTCTTAGTAAAGGAAATTTGAATGGATTTTCTTTGACCCGAGAAGATCAGATCTGGGGAGTTCCTATCAAACGAAGCTTATGGACAGAATCCCTTAGTGTCAAATGAACTCTGGTATTCAGGTATGTTCATAAAAATCTTTCCAAACTCATGTTTATAATTGTCTATGAGGAGTTATAGATTTGCTATTTTCTTTTCTTGTGATTGAGGTTAAACAGATGTACTTATAGTTTAGGGAAGTCCAACAGCTGGCCTGAACTAAATTGTAACTGAAATAAACAATCTTTTCTTTTCTAATCACGTTGACTTCTGCAGACCTGAGAGAAATATAGTTTTATTAGACACAAACGCTACCATTATTTAGCTTCTGCTACAAAAGAGCTATGAATTGAAATGCATACACAACTGTAAAAATGATTTTCATGTGTTTGAGAAGCTTCAGCAGTCTCCAGAACAAGCCAACCTGAAAATGATCAAATTCACAGTAGGGAGTGTGTGTGTGTGTGTGTGTGTGTAAGATGGTTTTAATAAAGTTGCTTTATTATTCTGAAATCATTCTTTACACAGTATAACACAGCAGCTCAAGCAGACGATGCCCTATTGCCAAAAACAGCTACAAATTAAGACATTGATTTGTTATACTTTAAAGTGCAAAAAAAAATTCAGGTTTTGATCAAACTGAATTTAGGACTAAATATAGGAAGAAATGATTGCAGTTGCAGTTTTATAAACAGTGCGTGTCGTTCCCCAGCTGTAGAATGGAAGTGATTGTTTTGAAGAATCTTCATTAAGGAGCCAGCAGCCATTCTGTGCTTAACTTCCACCTTACAAGCTCTTCCAACTGCATTTCTAGGAACATTCAGAGCCTTTATTTTTTTCTATCCTTTTCCTTACTTGCAATCTCTTCTCAGAACTATGCAGATTCCTTGATGTAGCCATATATTCTAACATGCAATGAAAAGGTACTGTTAACACTGTAGGTATTTAGGGTGTTCTATCTTAAACACAACTAATGCATGCGTGTGGAAGTAGGATTCTGTGCTGTCTCTGGGTGAACCTGAACTATTGAGGATTTTGCTAATAATCTGTTAACTTGGATTTTTTTTTTTTTTTTTTTTTAGACTAACATCCATCATCAGATAAAAAATTGCATGATTAGATAAATATGACCTTTTAATTAGATTACTTGGGTGTCCCTAGGATCAATTCAGTTTCTTCTTAAAGGAACAGTAGCTATGCCATCTTGTGGCAGAAAGAGGAAGCTGTCAACGGGTGCCACCAGATTTTTGAGGAGGCAAGTGGTCAAAAATCTTTGACTGGCTGCAGCAAGACTTGGAGACAGCAGGTGCTGAGGTTTAGGCTTCCATAGTGAGGCACACTAAATGCTGAAGGGCTTCATGTCTGAACTCCATCATGTCACTGCTACTGACCTAGATGCACAAGAAAGTTGACTGCAATTTGATCACAACTATATCCATCATCCAAAGAGGGGATTAAACAAAACTGGACCTTTTCAAAAAGAACGCCATGCCTACAGTGAAGCAAGGCAGTGGCTCAGGTATGCTGTGGTGCTGCATTTGGCATTTTTGGCATCAAGCAATCCTGTCATACTGTCTGTGAAGAAGTTGGTCCTTTCAGCAGGATGATGATCCCAAGCATATCTCAGTGGTTTCAGAAAGCTTCCAGGAAGATCCTGGAGGGGTTGTCATGCTTTCAATAAGTTTTATTGAAAATCCTATAAACTTTCTATCTAAATTCTGTCCTTGGTTTTAACAAAATTATTCAAAAGAAAAACCACAAAAACGCCTAAAGGTCAGAAGTTTGTGGCTGTATCATACTTAAAAAATAAGTATCAGTATTGGTATTGGTCATACTGGCCCTGTATTTACTTGGTATCCGATCGATACCAAAATATGCAGTGTCGCACACTTCTATTACTAAGTACTAAAGATGCTTGAGTAATTTAGAGACTGCATTAGTCATTCATTAATAGTGGGACTTTCTGATTAATTTGGAGAACTGACCTGTAATATTGTGTTGAGCTATTTTAATAGTTTTAGGTTGATTTGTTTATTGCAGGTGGTAGTTTGTATGTTGTCAATAAGCCTAATTTAAAATTGTTTGCACCAAAGTGGGCCTCATGAGCTTTAAGTCAAAGGTTGGATTATGCGGTTTCAAATCTGTTGTTCTTGCATTTTGTTCAAAATTAAAATTTAATAAAACACTGCCTGGCCAAAAAAAAGGTCACCACCAAAAGCAAACAAATAAAAAACAAAAGTCAATATTTCATAGGACTGCCTTTAACTTTGATTACAACATGGCTTTACTATGGCATTGTTTCAAAAAGCTTTTGCAAGGTCACAAAATTTATTGAAACATCCAGTGTTGCAATAATTTCACACCCAGATCTTGTACTGATGATGTCTGACCACTGCACAAAGCCTTCTCCAGCATATTCTAAAGATTCTCAACGAGGTTAAGGTCCAGACTCTGTGGAGGTAGAACCCTGTGTGAAGGTGATGTCTCATGCTCCCTGAACTGCTCTCACAATTTGAGCCCAATGAATCCTGGGATAGTCATCTTGGAACATCCCTGTCTCATCAGGGAAGAAAAAAAAATCCACTGATGGTCACTCAGTATATTCAGGTAGTCAGCTGACTCAAACTGCAGTAACCCCAGATCATAGCATAGACTTGTACAATAGGTACTAGGCATGATGAGTGCATCAGTTCATCTGCCTTTCTTCTTACCCCGATGCACTGATCATTCTGGAACAAGGTCAATGAGGACTCATCAGACCACTGAACCTTCTTCCATTGGTCCAGAGTCCAATCTTTATGCTTCCTTTTAAATTAAAGCTTTTTTCTCCAGTTAGCCTCACTGATTAGGGTTTTCTGTTCAGTCCGAATCCCTTGAGTTCCCTTCACATTGTGCATGTGGAAATGCCCTTACTGTCATTCCCCACTTTCCTTCCAGTTTTTAGTAACATATTGGACAGTTCTTTCAATTTAAGTAGTTTCTGCAATCTCCTTAGGTGTTTTACTGTTTGATGGATGCCAATGATTTAATCCTGCTTAAACAGACTAACATCTTTTCAACAACCATAGCATGTGTCTTTCCACATGGTTATCAAAGAAATGAGAAGCTACTCATTGCATCAGCTGGGGTTAAATAATTTGTTGCCATCTGAAAGATAATCACCCATGCAGTAATTATCCAACAGGAGGCTCGTACCTCTTTGTTTAGTTAAATATGGGTTGTGAGTTTTGCTTGGCCAGGCAGTGTATTTACATTGTTTTGTGGAATTACTGGATGTATTCTTCCACTTTTGAGACAGTTGAACTGATGATGAATACAGGTCTTATTTGCAAAATCGGAAAATGAATCATAACTAATCTCTAAATGAGCTGTTCTGACACTCGTCTAGCATGTGTACTCATTTACAATGAACAAATAGTAAAAGATATTCTGGGTGTATTTTTATTACTTCCTAAGATTTAACATGACTTGATTATGAAAATTATATTTGTGTGTATGCTACATCTTCTCAAACCCCCAGTCGATCATGGCAGATGGCCATTCCCACTGAGCCATGTTCTGGTTCTGCTGGAGGTTTCTTCCTGTTAAAGGAGAGTTTTTCTTTCTGCTGCTTCTACATGCATGTTCTGTATGAGGGATGGGTTAAAGGTCAATGACTCATTGTAAGCGACTGTCCACTGTCAATACATGCTTGTCCAGGAGGAGTGAATGCTGAAAGTCAATGACTTGATGCAATCTGCTGGGTTTCCTTAGAAAACTTCTAAACCAATTTGAAAAATAAACTGAACTTGACTGCATTGTTTGATAACTAGGATTAATTGGGATGTATGTATTTGATTGGCAAAGATTTGAATAGACAAAAGATGTCCCCATGCTGTAAGATAATTTCAGAAGAAATATTAGACGGCCTACTGAATACATTTCATTGAATTATGAAAACCAGTATAAATATACAGTTTATGATTTACATTAATAACTTGATCAGGAGGAATGACTTCAAAAAGACATCAAATGCAACTGACAAACAGAAAAGAACAGACACATTCAACACTAATTCTATTCAATATACTGACTATTCTGTAATTAAAACACGTTTTTATTTTAAGCAGTGAGATGGTTGTACATGACTTTTTATACTAGTAAAGTGTTACCTTTGCTCTAATGTATTTCGAAACATTAAATACATGCTTATTTGATTCCTTTGGCTTTCAGTTCTTCTTGGACTCTGTTGAGGTAATCAGGATCTGGGTATCCATAGCTAGAAACAGGAAAACAAATCCACCAGCTTAATACAGATAGGTCATTGTAACAGCCTCTAGGTCACATTTATTAGCATTTGGAGACATCAGCTTTGTTTCAGTTTTTTATCTCATGAATGCAGGTAAACTTTCACAAGGTTGATATCTTTAAGGTAGAAGGTTATAAAACATCATGATCACTAATATACATTTTCCTCAGGGAATTTAGTTAGAGGCACACCACATTAAGTCTGTGCCTAGAACAGGTATGAATATGAATAAGTCCTGAATGTTTAAATAATTTATAAAGCAGGGTCATTGTAAAGCAGGTAAAATGTAGTGATGCCAAAAAAAGTGCTTACAAAGTTGGTCCTCCAAGCATTGATGTCTTGTGGTGGATATCATTCCAAGTGACTATATTGTTCCTCCCACTGGTGCTAGATCGACCAATAGTGAAGATGAGCCTCTGGTTAAAGGCTTTCCTGAGCAGTTCCAGGACCTTCCTTCCTTCAGAGGAGTCTGGGAGGTAGGCTGTTCGGGACGCTCCTTCATATGGTTGGCCAGGGTTTGGATGCTCCTCCTGCAAAAGGTTTTTATTTTAAGTCATTTAAGGGTGTCATGTGCCTGTGCCAAGATAAAAACTACTATTTCCTAAAACCTCTGCTTAGCTGTAACAGTCCTCCAGAAGCATAATCATTTGTAACAGATGCAGAAAATTACATTCTCAAGATTTTAGCTGCACAGGCACAAAGACAGTACCAAGCACAGGGTTCATGTGTATGGCAGAATTATTAGAGCTGCATAATATTTTGAATCACAGAGTTCATTGCTATATTAATGAGTACTGCTGCCTAGCAACCGTTCCAGCCAATACAATGACAGCGTTCATCTGGGTGCGCTTGATGCTTAGTTGTGGGTGTGCTTGTGCGGCTACATATATATATATATATATATATATATATATATATATATATATATATATATATATATATATATATATATATATATATATATCTGCATCTCCTCTTCTAGCGATGGTCACGAGATGTAGATAAAACAACTATAGCTTTCTGCTCCGTGTTATAATTGTCAGAAAGTCCTAACATGTTTACAAAAGAACAATCGTTTGTTTTTGTCAATTTTTATGGTTTTCCAACTGGTCGAAACTTCAAGGATTAAGGCCATACCGGCTGCGATCGTTTGTGGTGTAAAAGGAAAACTGACAGCGGATCTGTGTTCTCTATAGTCAATAAGTATCTAAAATCATCTTAAGCACCTGTTTATTATTTTACTGACACCGTTTTAGATCACATTTCTTACTGAGGAATATTCTGGAGCATGTAGCAAAGCATGTTTTAGCCTGGTACCTTGTTGATGATGTAGCCAATTAAAATTGATTTTTTACTTGGTTTAAATATTTTCGTTACAGCTCACAAGCAGGGGGCAGCATTTTAACTACATAGCTATTTTTATTTTTGCCTGTTTCCAGGAAATAAATCCATTGAGATTATTAATCTGTTACAAGGGTGTCAGAATACAGAAGGTGCTCATCTGGGCTCTTATGAAAACATGTTATTTTGACTAAAACTCAGTCAAGCTAAATAACAGATTAACCACAAAATGTAACTTGTATTAAAATATTTTATTGAAGGAATTTGCAGTAAAAATAAATGCATGTTTTTAGCTTATTTGGCACATATATTTTCATCACATTCTAGTGTTTTTCAACCGTGGTCCTCGAGCCACACTGCCCTATTTTACATGTTTCCCTGCTTCAGCACACATGTAATCATCTGAATCAGGTGTCTTAAAGCAGGAACATCTCAAACATGCTGGCCGGTACCTTGAGGACCAGGGATGGGAAACACTGGTTGAGGTCACCTGTGACAGTGTCGTCGCTGGACTGCAACCTTTCACAGAAAACACTAATGGGATGTCCTCTGCATTCATGAAACTTTATAAAAATCTTTAAAGGCTGCTGCTTCTTACTGGTGCTGTGCTGTTCAGAGAAGTGGGAACTAGATCAGAAGCTACAAAAGCCCCGTCTCTTTACTCATTTGGAATGCACAAGTTGTTCCTACTATCACAGTATATTGTTGGGAACAAGGCTGAGGTCCTGCATGACAGCATCTGGAGGTGTAGAGTAAAATATCAGGATGACGCAGAAGGCAAAATACAAACGCTACATTTGGGTTTGCATGGGACACCTCAGACTCACTGCAGACAATTTTTAGTTTAAAGCTGAGATGAGATCAGAATATGATGCAAATGCACTTTTTTTCTATAGATTCTAAAGTACATGAAATGCCAGATCAAGAGATGTGGAACTTGAAATTCTCTACTGTTAAGCAAGAACTTCAAACTTATAGATATCCTGGTGCCAGTTACATAAGAGTGGTGGACCCAAACACAAAGCAGAACTGTAGCATCCTAAATCTAGTACAGGGCTGTTCCACAAAGTATAAATGTAAATGTTTTAATATTTAAGTGAGTAGCTGGGCATAACTCTGACAATTAGATAAAAATATGGTCCTTGGTATATATGGAATCTGTATCACCAGGCATTAAAGGTATACATGCTCCACCTTAGCTGTTGAGGCCAATTAGCAAGAATAGTCAATAAGAGGTTGAAATGTGTATGTGTGTGTGTGTGTGTGTGTATGTGTGTATATATATATATATATATATATATATATATATATATATATATATATATATATATATATATATATATATAGATAGATAGATAGATAGATAGATAGATAGATAGATAGATAGATAGAAGTGCAACATCAACTGTTTGTGCGCCACGCAGTGAGGCACATCGTCTCTGACACCTTCATAGGGAGATGTCCAACCTCCATGTGTGCAGCTGTGCTCTTACCTTTTGAATTCCACTCGGAATGTGATAATGGATGACTATTGTTCTATGTCTCTCATATCCAGGTAAGGAGGCGGCGGATATCCTGATGTCCATTGTTCCTCCATCAGGCTGTGTCCCCTTCAACGTCCCGTATACCTCCCCGCAGATTGGACAAACGGGCTTGTAGTCAAAAGCTGTTTGGAGACAGTCTTTACAGAAGTAATGTTTGCAGTGCAGGGCCTTTTTCTTCTCCGGTGGGATCGGCTCCATACAGATTGGACATGACTCGTCGGCAGGAGGTTTGCTGTGCTTGGGCGAAGGAGCAGATGATTTATAGCTTTGACTTCTTGCTGGATCCCTTCTAACTGGACTGTTGCCTGAACTATTAGGATTTTGGGAAAGAAACGCTTTCAGTTCCTGCACATGTGCAAAAGGTCCACAGACTTTTGTGTCTTTGCTGGAGCCTGATTTAAAAAACAGAAGAAGAGGAAACTTTCTCTGCAGGTCCTTAGCTTGGTGTG
Organism: Anableps anableps; assembly: GCA_014839685.1. Lineage (NCBI taxonomy): Eukaryota > Metazoa > Chordata > Actinopteri > Cyprinodontiformes > Anablepidae > Anableps > Anableps anableps. The sequence continues at coordinate 4,494,331 of CM026066.1, read as the reverse complement.
GAGCCAGATGAAGAGATGTTATCTGCAGGTCAGAGGCAGTTCTCTGGTAGAAAGTGATAAACCGCTGCCTCACAAAGTCCAGATGTACCCTGTCAGAAGAGTAAGACGATTCACTCGGGGTTCTGAATGTCACCTGACCTGTGCTCTGGGGGTCACCATTTGCTGCGTTGAATTCCATGACAAAACGGCCTCGAATTTTCTTCAGCTTTTCAGCATATTTTTCGTAGATGTATTCAAACACAAGCCCGTTCACAGGTACTGAACATGTAGCACGTGGAGTTGGCTGAGCAGTCTGTCCTGGTGTGGGACGACTGGAGTGAGGTTCTGACAGTCGGTTTACAAGCTGATCCGCCATATTAAAGTCTTGACTTCTCACTCTGTAATAGGAACCCTTTTTCTTAGTATGGTAGTTAGTAAAAATCCAGTTTCTGTCTCTGTCTCCAATTTTCTTTTCATCAATGATGAGAATGATGTCAGTGATAAACTGCAACAGAACAGAACAGCTGAAGTTATTTAATAAGTCCAGCTAAATAAAGTATAACATACAGTGTTGTTTGACTTCATCTGCTGGTCGCACAGTACATTAAAACCTATCCAGTTATTTAGGAAATATTATTTAGATCTGAGGTAAAATGAACTGAACCTCTGTTTTTGATAATTGACATAAAGACAAAACTCATAAATGTTCAAGTGGTCTTGATCAATATTTCCCCAGGCTTTGTTTAAATCATTTTTAGTTCCTTTGGCTGCTTTTCTACTCATTTTCAGTCCATCATTTTACCTGACCCAGGATCAGATATTACAAAGCAGGTTCAACCTCTGTCTGGGTTTTCTTTAGGTTAAATAGCCAGACATACATTGTCTTTTCAGCAACTACGGCAAAAATTATGAGTTTCCAACACAGGATTCACCATAATACAAACAAAACAAACTAGTGTTTCAGGACAACGAACATCTGGGGGTCACTGAGGTGTAAGAGCAGAACAGCAGATGGCTAGACTAACTGTAAAGAAGAAGGCCTGACACAAAACAGCCAGTTTAGGGTTGATTTGTTGGTTTTAGTAAACGCTATGCTTGATGAGAGACAATTCTGAAGCATTTTCATCCAGCCTGCGGCGCAACAGTTCAGAAAGAGAATATGTTCCTGCTGCAAGGCTTCTTTCTGCCTTATACAGTATGATTGAGCCATAATATGGCTGATGGACATGGGTGGAGAGTCTGATACAAGAAGTGAAGTGATCATCATCATCACAACTGAAACCAGTTTGAATCTATTTGTACTTCAGTGTTTTTCATTTGATTTATTTTTTGCATGTTTTCCACTTGTAAACCCAGTATCCTGCTGCTTCCATCTCACCGATGCCATATGGCAGCATATCAGTCATACAGATGACATATGAATCTATTATTACATACATTAAACAGGGCAGAGGACTGAACCAGATGAAGTACTCCACACTTTTCATCCTGTAATTAATAGCTTTCCTTCAATAATGTTCCATGTCCATTTATGGTGGAGCCAACTGGTTTTAGTGGACCCATCATCAGGGCCAGAAACTTATCAGCACCAGCTCTATGTCCCGTATGTAAGCTACTTCCAGCAGCAAAGTGGCTGAAGATGTAAGACTGAACTGGAACTCTCCATACCTGTTTGCTGGTGTCAATTTTTTTTATGCTGCGTCTAGTTTTCCATGATCTCAGTGGAGCACACTGACAATACATCCTGACTCCTCAGTGGACGTTTGGTTTTAAATGCTAAATGACTCAAATCTGCTAAGGAATATAGAAGGATGAGTGAGGGAGTAGGGAGAGGTAGAGTGTAGAAAATATGGTTCCCCCTGATTTTGCCTCTCTCATGCCTCTTTATAAGGGCTTAGCTTATCCTAAGCCATGTTATGCAGCTTAGGCTGCTGGAGGACAAACTGACCACTTTTCCTCACTTTGCTACTTTCTTCTTCTACTACTCTCTAATTTGCATTGTTTGCTGTTATTTCAACTGCTAACTTTATGTTTTCTCAATTTTTTTTTTCTCTCCATAGAAGCAACACCTGGTCTAGCATTCTGTTTGGCTGTAATGCCTTCCTGGAGGAGGGCATCAGCTGAGATTACGCTGCCAAGACTGTGCTTCTGTCTCCTTTTGTGTGCATCTTCAGTCTTCTCAAAGCTCCAATCAGTCGCGGCAGATGGCCACTCGTTCTGAGCCAGGTTCTGGTTGTGCTGGAGGTTTCTTTCTGTTAAAGGGGAGTTTTTTTCCTCTCCGCTGTCACTACATGTTTATATAGTATGGCAGATTGCTGCAAAGTCAAAGACACAATGCAAGCAACTGTCCAATGTTGCTACGTGCTTGTCCAGAGAACTTGATGCAATCTGTTGGGTTTCCTCCGACAGAAAACTTTTTAAACTAATTTGAAAAATAAACTGAACTTGATGCATTGTTTGATAATTTGGATAAATTGGAATAAATAAAGACTTTTGTAAATTGCCTTGAGATGACATATGTTGTGAATTGGCATTATATAAATAAACTATTGAAAGGGTAAATCTAAAATATGCTGGAATTTTGTAGTATTAAAAAGGTGTAGGATGGTGTTTTAATGTCACTCACAGGATAAATGATGGATATATCCATGTGAAGAATCAATGTGATGTGCTGGTTTCCTTAGAAACTCTACTAACTGGCACCTTCTTGTTGACTGGGTCTGACTGGAACTGGATTTTAAAACTAGATGGAATTAAACGTTGGAATGAATCTGAATTTAGTATTGTATTGTATTGAATGCATTGGAATTAACTGAACTTGAATAAAATAAATTAAAATGCTAAGATTATTACAATTCATTCATTCATCCTGAAATGTTCTGAAAATACAATGCCTACGCATCCTCCTGCCATTAACAGTTTTAACTAATGGGGAATATTTTAGGAGCAAGGATTCAGCTGGTATCCGTTTCCAGGAAAAAGGTAGAATGATGATGGAGAGCTGGGACAAACAGGAAGAGCGGGATCTTATGCCGGAAGGTCAGTGTTCCAAAAGGAAGTCCTGTCTCCGTGTCACTTGGCAACTTACCGCACTTTTCAATAAACATATAAACATACAGAATAGTTTGCGTTTGTTATGACGTTTCCAGAAACAAATCCGAACACCAGCTGACTGCTGTGCGATTAAAAGCAATAACAATAGTATCAGCAGGAAACATTTCACTTTAAGTTTCTGTACAAAATAAAAGCCCAGCTACCGCTCAGCGGGCCTGGAGGAGTAGTTTTAAATGTGAACATGAGGAACGTACCTCGTCGTTTTTGCGATTTGCAGTCATTTCTCAGTAGTTTAGTTGTGAATCTGAGCTCACGAGGCGGACTGTCTACTCCAAGGAAACCTGCTTTCACTTTAGCTTCTTTTATCTCTCTATACATGTCTCCCCCTGCTGGTGACAAATAGAATAACAGAAACCATCTGACAGGCGAAAGACCTTTACTATCAACATGGAATGTTACACTCTCCGTATTTGCTTTTAAAACTCAAAAGAATAAACGGCAAATTCATTTCGAACCTAATAGTCATGTCGTATTAATTTGATGAAAGACCATGTAAGTTATCCGGCTTCAGAATAGATTTTATATTTTTCACCGTCTGACATTAAATCTGACAAAACATTCCCTGTTTTAGGTCATCTGGGATTACACAAATTATTTCTATTTGCTAAACGTAAAGAAAAAAAATGGAATAGAAAAAGTTAAAAAAAAAAAAAAAAAGATTTAGTAATTTTGCATAATAAAATGCACTCAATTCCTCAATTCTGCCTTTCAAACGGTTTGACATGGGTGGGTTAATTTTTTGGGGTTTCCTTCCACAAATGTCTCACAATAGTTTGCTGGGTTTTTGGCCCATTCCATTCAGAACTTGTGTAACTGAGTCGGGTTTGTAGGCCACCTTGCTCAAACAGTTTTTCAGCTCTGCTTACAAATTTTTTTATGGGACTGATTAGGGCTTTGTGATAGACACTTCAAAACATTGACTTTGTTTTGCTTAAGCCATTTTGTAACTAATTTGGGTTTATTAACAGGGTCACTGTCAAACTTCATTCTTCATTCTTTATGATGCCATCTGTTTTGTGAGGTGGATCAAAACAAGATGCTGGTGTACTCAGGTTTGTAAGCTTCCCCCCTTTCCTCCAAATGTAATGTTGGTCATTATAGATAAAAACTTAAATTTTTGTTACCTCAGACCATAGTGCATTTCTCCAAAAATGAAGGTCTTTGTCCTTGAGAACACTTGTGAGCTGTAATTTTTGCTTTTTATGTTGCTTTTTATTGAAGGGATTTTTCCTGTCTGAGTGGCCTTTCTGCCCATGCAGGCACTGGACTTTTCACTGTTTCACTCTCTACCTGGCTTCAGCCAGGATTTTCAGAAGATCTTCTGTTTTTGTTCTGGAACTGATAGGCATATGTTTCACCAAAGCTTGTTCGTCTCTGGGACGCATGGCCTGTCTCCTTCCTAACTGGTATGATAGCTGGACATTCTCATGTTGTTTATACTTGTAAATAATTGACTGAACAGACAAACATGGCACCTTCATCTAGAAGTTTGTACCCAAGGATGAACCAGACTTGTGAAGGTCCACAGTCCTTTTTCTGATTTCTTTATTGATCTTCTCATAATATCACACAAGGAACCAGTGTGTCCAGAGGTGGGTAGTAACTAGTTACATTCACAATACCTATAATAGTATTCACTTCCTTGGATGTTTTATTCCTTTTACAAATCAATCATAATCAACAAACAGAAGATCTTGTGAAAGTACTGGCTGAAGCTGGGTAGAGAGTGAAACTGTGAAAAGTCCAGTTGTCAGACCACTAGCACCAATTGACTGGACCTCTGTCGAATTAGGTCTGTCACTTTAAAGGGGATGAATATTTATACAATCTCTAATTGTATATTAAATTTTTTTATTTAAACGTCATAATTTTGTAGAAATCCATTTTCACTTTTGACAGTAAAGGGTTTTTTGTAATTGTTTTTTGTTACAAAAGCCAAATTTTGTTGCTCATGATTGATTTGTAAAAGCAATAAAAAGGGTAAAACATCAAAGGGAATGAATACTTTCTATAGGCACTGTATCTACTGTTTACTGTATGTTCAGTTGACCTCTAAATGGCACAACAGGCTGAGCAGATAGAAAATAACATTAAAATAACGACGCTTGTTTACAAAGAGTCTCACTTTAACATCAACTGGTGTATCTGGTGCATTTTTGGTACAAAACATGTTTTTTCTTTAGTCAGTGAAGTTACTCGCCATGGGTAGAGTATCCAGAAATTTTACTCAAATATGTGTAGCGATACTTCAACAATAATATTACTGAAGTAAAAGTAAAAAGCACAGTGCAGAAAAACTACTACTAAAAGTACTCAAGTAAATGTAACCAGCTACTGCCCACCTATGCATATACAGTTGAAACCAGATATTTACATACACCGAATAAAAAGACACATACTCATTTTTTTTTCTCACTTTCATTAGATAAATCAGACTAAACATCTCTTGTTTTAGGTTAGAATAGAATTAAGAAAAAATGTACAGTTGGGATGGTACAAGCATACTCATTTTTCCTCCAAATGTGATAATGGTCATTTTGGCCAAACAATTCAGCTTTAGTTTCATCAGACCAGATGACTCCAAAAAATAAGGTCTTTGTCTTTGTGTATTTGTTAAATGCAATCTGGCTTTTTTATATTTCTTTTGAAATAAAGGCTTCTTCCTTGCTGAGTGGCCTTTCAGCCCATGTCGGTACAAGACATGTTTCACTATAGATAATAACTATGTCTTACCAGCTTCAGCCAGCATCTTGTCTTTGGCTTTTGTTCTGGGGTCAATTTGCACATTTTGGACAAAAATACATTCATCTCTGGGACACAAAACCTGTTTCCTTCCTGAGCAGTTAGATGGTTGGGCATTCCCATCATGTCTCTACTTGAATATATTTGTTATAATATTAGTAGATTGAAGCATCTTGTTCCAAAAGATTAACCAGATTTGTGCATCTCCACAATTCTTTTCCTGATATCTTGGCTGATTTCTTTTGACTTTCCCATCATGTCAAACAAGAAAGCAGGGTGTTCCAGGTGTGGCCTTAAAATACATCCACAGGTGTGCCTCCAATTAACTCAAATGTGTCAGTTAACCTATCAGAGGTTTCCGAAGCCATGACATCATCATCTGGGCTTTCCCTCGTTGTTTGAAGAGATAGTAATCATTCTATATGTAAACTTCTGAATTCAAAGAAAGTTATAAAAAAATCTTTTTAAAAAACTGTTCTCGCTAAGTTTTCTGGAATTTAACAAATAGAAATAATTTTGGTAATTCTAACTGACCTAAAACAAGAGAAGTTAGGTTTGATTTAACTTTAGACAATAAGAAAAAAATGTGTATGTGTCTTTTTATTCGGTGTATGTAAACTTCTGGTTTCATCTGTAGACACAACCTTCTGTAGGTACTGGTTTCAAAATCTTTATATAGATTTGGAAATGTGTATTTCTCCTCCCTTGAATTTGAATTTGTTATTTTGTAGTGATGTTATCTATTTTTGCTCATTCTATATCTTATTCTTTAAAATACCATAATTTGTACATAGCCTTAGATTTTTTTAGTTTGTCTGATTACCTGAATTTCCCCACTGTGGGACAATAAATTATATTTCTATTCTATTTATTTTATACAAATTAAATCAGATGTGGCAATGTAACAGTTAATCTGTACTTGAGTCACCTTTTTACCAACTAATTTTTGACTATTACTTGTGTAATTTTTTGGAAGATTACTTTTTGCATCAAAAAAGACATCAACCCCCCCTTCTTAATATATGAACTAACTGTGATCAAAGTATATATTTTGGAAACCTGAACTCAATTTTACAAGTAGACTCAGGCCTGTTTGTTACCTGGTCTGTTGATGTATTAAAGATTTTAAATAGAACCTCCATTAATTAAAAGATCTCAAAGAGAACACATCATCTTAAAACATTACAAACAGTGGAGAACATAAAGTCATTGTCATCTATCTGTCTAGAGGGGTTCCAACACCATTAGGAATTATGGATGCCAATGAACCAAAGTGAGAACCGTGATCCACAACAGGAGAAAACATGCAGCAGTGGTGAACCTTCCCAGGAGAGGCTGGTCAACCAAAATGACTCCGAAAGTACATTAACGATTCAACCAGGAGGTCACAAAACAACCCAGAACATCTAAACCACTGCAGGTCTTTCTGGTCAGAGTTCATGATTAAACAATAAAGAAAGAGACTTGGCAAAAAAGCCTCCACGGAAAAGTTCAGAGGTCAAAACCACTGTTGATCAAAAAGAAAAAAAAAAAAGAACAGTGTGAAAGTTTAGGACAGCTTTGCTTCCTCAAGACATGGACGACATGCCATAGCTGATGGAATTATGAATTTTACCCTCTAGCATTAAATCCTGCTGGAGAATGTCCTATCATCAGTACAGGACCTCAAGCCCAATCACACTTTGGTTCTGTAGCGGGACAATGATCCGAAGCACGGTAGCAAGATCACCTCTGATTGACTCAAAGAAAAACAAAATGAATTTTAGGAATGGTCTAGCTAGGATCTGGGCTTAAATCCAATTCAGATACTGTAGTATGACATTAAACAGGCCATTTGTCTTCAAACTGAAAACCTTTTCTGCAAAGAAGAGTCAGTCAATGTTCCTCAGTAGTGAAGTTAAAGACTCATTACCAGTTACAACTCTTGACATCAGTTGCTTTTTTCCAAAGGACCAGGTTGGATTGGCTAGATTTTTTCCCTTAATGAATAAAATCATCATTTCAAAACAGTTTTTTTGTTTGTTTGTTTGTTTTTACCAGGTTAACATTATCATCTTTAAAATTAGCTTTATGATCTGAAATGTTTCTGTGTGACCAAAAAAGAAGAAAAAACAACAACAACCCCTCCACCCCCCAAAAGAAATCTTTAAGAGGGTCAAACATTTTTTCACGGCACTGTAAAAAGATGATCAGCTATGAAAGAAAAATCACTTTTTATTTTCACTTAATTAAAATTTTTATGTTGAACATTATTTAAACGCTCCTCAATAATCAATGGAAAACAGCTATCAGATCCTAGTTTTAATAGTTGAGCAGACTTTTCCATGTTTCCACTAGTATTTTTGATCTGATGTCTTTGGTGATGAACCACAAGCCTCTGAGGTTGGAGGGCGTCCTTGCCATCACCTTTGTTTAACTTCACAAATCCAAGGACTTCGGCTGAGCCACTGCAAATTTCCAACGTTTTGGAGTAACATATCAGAAATTTACAAAATCATGATATCACCATTTGGGCATTCGCAAATTGTTTAAAGGCACAGTGATCTTAGAGTATGTAATCCTCAGGATTTCCCAAAACAGGAAAGTTGTGGTCTGATTTAATGTCAGACAATGAGGAAAAAAACAAACAAACAAACAAAAAAACTGTATTCACTGTTGTGTCACAGATTGTCCAGGAGAGGTCACTGGAGCTCTATATGTTATGGTTCTTCTCTGTCACACACTGGACAAACACGTGTGGAAGCTGGGATGGTTCGGCTGTCATTTGGACCTTCTGGTTCTGTAAAGTAACTTAAAACATTCTGTTCTAAGTCGAAGCACCATATCAGAAAAAACGATCAATTGTTGCTAGCTCAGCTGAAGGATTCCACCGTGAGCTCTTCCAAAACTCCGACAATATTTAATTATTGCAACTGTAACTATTACTGTAGTCTGGTTTATTGAGACTGTAGACTACTTTAACCTAGATCACTTTAATATTTCATAGCCTTTTTAGGCTGAATCAGGATAAGGTTATATGTCCACCTGTCTGCAAAGTGATAATGGAACCCCATTTAAAACAACCCACAGGCCTTAGCTGTCCACGTTTATAAACTAAAACATTTTTTTTTTTTTTTTGCTTTATAAAAAGTATTGAAACTGATGCAGAAATCGACACCAAATGAACAAGACTGAATCATTTATATTTCATAAGCCACCTTAGATTGCAGCGCAGAAAGATGTCATAGGTCAGATTTAAACTGCTGCATTTCACATGATTTACGGTTTATTCAACAGGCAGACGTTCACTCGGTACCTTCTGTCGAATCGGACTGTCAGGATTCTTTGCAGCGTCCAGCTGACCTCCAGCCATGATCCCGTCCACCCCACCGGCTGCTGCATGGCCTGCTGGAAGGAATTTCGTCAGGGCTTTTAACTGGGCTGCGCTGCGGGCTCTGATAGATGTGGGGCGAAAAGCGCAGTGCGTTGTCAGATCGTGTGTTTGTTTTTGCGTTCGGATGAGTTTATTTATCTAAATATGTAAATTATATAAATATCATGGAAAAGAATGCAACAGCTGAGCAAATGAGTGTATTTTTAGGCATACAGGGTAAAACATACACCAAGTAAAAATCCAATTTTCAGTATTTCAGGCAGCATCCTTAGCGGAGTGAGATCTCACAGCTTCAGTATATCACGCGGGTTGGATTGAAGAGGTTTAGACATCTGTCAAATTCAGCCAATAGAATGTAGGCCACATTAGGAATATTGAAAAAATCCCGCTGTGGGATTAAGTCCAGTTTCTAATCTGATTACTGAAGTCAGATGGAAGCAAAATAGCTCTTCCAAAAGCTGCATGGATAGTAGGAAAAGATCAATGTGTGAGGCGTTTCCAGCAGCAGAGGGAATCTGCTCAATAATCCCGACAGAGGAGCCGAACATGTAGCAGGTTAGAGCCACATTGTTCCGGGTAATCGGTGTGAAATATTAGAGCTGTCTGTCAAACATGATCAACTGGCGCGGACAGCCTCTCACTACCAGTCCCGAGCCCATCCCTGCAAGTCTGTCCAGTTTTATGCATTTTCCAGCCATTCACTCACCGGGAGAGGAGTCACGGGATCAGTTCTGCAGTCAGCGTCTGAGCTCATTTTAAAGGAAACAAAACAAAACATTAAAAAAAAAAAAAAAAAAAAAAAAAAAAAAAAAATAATTTTTTAAATAAACATTATAATTATATTTTATTTTTGTCTTGACTTTTAGCGTTTGGCCTCTGACATATTTCAGTTCGATTTTATTTACTAAACTGCAGGGAATGTATTTTTGTCCTGTATTCTTTTTATTGTCACACTTTATTTTTCCTTCGTTTATTTTTTCTCTAGTGTCTGTGAGCCATTTGTTTGATTGTTTTATTCAGTTTGAAGACTCCCTCTGTTTTTTTACACCTGCCCATTTCTTCTAGCTCATCTATGCATTTCTCTTTGCGTTTTGGCCTCATTACATAAATGAGGGGCTTTTATTTAAAGTGGGCCATGGTGTCTTGGCGTCTTTTTTTCTGGGTTGTTGCTTGATCTGCATCAAATCAACCCCCATCAGAGGAACAGAGACAGTCTGTGATAAACGAAGCTGATGCAGAGGTAAGTTTAAAGGAAACGGCAACAACCGATTTCATAATTCCATCCACAATAACAGCAATTTATCTAATAAATGAAAAACTCAACTTCTCTCGAATTCCTACCTGAATTTACAAAGTTATGAAGTAGAATTACTTTATTGTATAAATGTTCCTATGGAGTATCTTTTGCTAATCCCTAATTTTATACTAAAATCCTAAAAAAAAAAAAACATCCAATCAATTATAAAGAACCAACTTGCACGGGCAGTACTAACTAGGGCAAAAGAGGGTAATGGGAACCTATATAAATTTTCGCCCACCCCATAATCTTTTAGGCTAAGCATATCCTTTTTAAATGCTGATTTCAAAGTAGAAGAAAACATATTTCAAAAGACTGCAACATTTCTTATTTCTCTTCATTTACTATGTAATTATGCTTATGTAAATTTCCCTTGAGTACATCGCAATCACTCGACTTTTACAAACTCCTGAAAACAGATTTTTGTATTTTGGCCAAAGATTAAGAGTGCCGTTTCCTTTGAGGTGCCCCTGCTCACCTTTAATTTTGGTTTAAAGATAAGTGAGGTGGCTCCAGAAAGTAAAACTAAGCACAAGCAGAGCGCCCAACTTGGATCTCCAACCTGAGCATAGAGTCATTGTCAATAAATTAGAATATATGTCCCGGTGAGTCTCGTTTGTCAGTTTAAAAGCACCTTTTGAAAATAACAACCTTTAAGCAGGTATTAAACATACTTTTCATTAAGCCCACATTTATGATTCTAAAAATAGTTTTTTATTGGTCTGATGTAATATTCTATTTTTAAATGTGTTTTCGTTAGGTTTTTGGCATAAAATAATCATGATTAAAGCTGCACTATGTGACTTTTATTAAAAAAAAAAAAAAAAAAAAAAAAAAAAAAAAGTTTTTTTTTTTTTTTTTTTTACATATTTGTTAAAGCTGTCACTATGTAGTGACAGTATAATATGAGACAGATATTCTGTGAGAAAATCGAGCTCATCTGCCTTCTCTCTGTGGTCCTACAGCCATCTGCAGAAATACACCGCTTGGTCAGAAACAACCAATCAGAGCCAGGAGGAGTGTCTTAGCACTGTCAATCAAACTCATGTAAACGCTTAATGTAAGGAGTTCTTTTTTAATTTTCATAGGAATCCAGTATGCCAATATCGCTGTTATTTGTGGAGGTGGGGTGGGGTGGGGATCTTATGAAACAGTGCATCAGTTTTGGGGATTTTCATACATAACAAATACAGCAGTTATTTGAAAACAAAGATGTCACCTTTTACCCAGCACTTTACCTCAAGCAAGTCAGTCTTAGCTTTATTTTTTCATGTTTTTCAGCAATTGCATTGCATCTCCAAATACGGTTACAAAATTTTGGGTTCCTGTTTGTTCAGAGGAAGATGTTTCGGAAAAACGTTCATGTGTTTAAAGGAACAATTAGAAGAGGGCCAACGCAAATATCATTTTGGAAAAACTTTGTTTTCTTTTGTACAAAGCAAAAAACACCTTAACATTCACATGTACTCAACTAACAGTTGACTGTAATCTGCATGTGTTAAAAAACCTTCTGTATATTTAGGAGGATGCGAGGCCCTGGAATGGAGCCAGTGGCCCACATTCTCCTAAATCTTGCCTTGCTGGCCAGAACATACAAAAAATGGTCCAAAGATGGAAAAATTATGAACCTGAGAGAATTACTATAAAATAACTCACAGCATTTCATGTGACAAAGATAATGGAGGTTGGTTGGTGAAGTCACAGGAACAACATAAACATCAGAAGTGAACCATAGAGCATTTAAAGAAGATGGACAGGCCAGGAGGATCCATTTTCTGCTATATACTGTGGAATCTGCCCATCTACAGGATATAACAGAAGATAGAGCCTTCTGGCCTATCCATCATGAGTTCTTATGGACAACAGATGAACAGGTGGTGGTTACATAAGTCTTTAAATAATGTTCCACTTGGTAGAGGTGTGCAAGACTGAATATTTTTGTGTTGATTCAATACCAAGTAAATACAGGGCCAGTATTGCCGATAGCAATACTGATATCAATACCAATACTGCCCCCAGCCTTTTTAAATCACTGTTTGATATATCATCACAGTTTGACATATCACCAAACTTCTGACTTTTAGGTGTTTTTGCAATTTTTCTTTTGAATAATTTTGTTCAAACCTTGGACAGAATTTGGACAAAGCTTATAGGTGTAAAAAAAAAAAATGCTTGAATAACATATCAACATGACAAACAGCAACAACAGAAAAACAGAACAAATTTGTGTTGTTTTTTCTGAAATAAAGTTCCTAAATAAAGTGCACAAAATAAATCTGAAAGCAAATCAAAACAAAATCCTTTTTGATGTAGAGTTGAGGAACTACAATTCTAAAATAAAATTTCAAGAGGGAATCTGAAACTAAAAGTATCGATCTTACCATGCTATTATCGGTCCGATACAGACTTAGTATCGATATCATCGATATTTTGGATCGATCTGCACACCTCTACTACTTGGAAGGAGTGGGTCCATCCATTCAAATGGACTTTAAGTTGACAAGTAGCACCTACCAAAATATTATTGCTGACACTGATTACTGCTTCAATGAAGTTGAATATGAATTTAATATGTGAGCAAGTTGGCATTTTCAGCTTTCAACAAAAACCTGTTTTGTAGATGCATCTTTGGGTTCAACACTTTTCAACACACAAGCATACATTTAATTACAATGAACTAATAGTACAATATTCTGACCTGAATGTTAGCTTTTGAACCGATGAGAAAAATCAGAACAAGAATCCAGAAGTTCTTCTGCAGTTAACAACAGTAAAAGTGTAAAGAGTAGCTTTTTTGTTTTTACCACCATCATTCTGTGATTAATAATGCAATGCCAGCTTTGTCAAAACTTTACAGACACAGAATAAAAGGCACACTTTGCAACTTTGCTGGTTTTGCTCTGGTTTCTAACTCATATGTATTACAGAAACATAAATAAGAACATGCAGATTAAAACAGTTTTTCCAAAACCTTTCCAAAGGAACAGCTTTGGAAAATTTGAATGCCAGATATAAACAGGACAAATAGACTAAGTCTAAGACTTGAAGAACATCTCCAGGATTAAAAGACTAATGTCCCAAGATCGAGAGAAACTCATCCATGCATTTATCTTTAGTCGCATTGATTATTGCAACGGTGTCTTCACAGGTCTGCCTAAAAAGTCAATCAGACAGCTGCAGCTGATCCAGAACGTTGTTGTTCGTGTTCTCACTAAGACCAGGAAGATGATTTTAATGCATACTTGATTGATATTTTTACTATGTAAAGCACTTTGAACTGTTTTGCTATTGAAATGTGCTATACAAATAAACTTGACTTGACTTTGTATTAGAAAATATCCAAGTTCAAACACAGTGCTCTGTGTCCTCCTCCTGCCATGAATGTGCAAATCACCTTATTTGTTTGTGCAAAAGGACGAATATGTCTGATGTTTGTTTTATACATGAAAGTAACAGAAACAGAAAAAGTGTGCTACCAACAAGGTAGCATATTACCCATAACATGCTTTCTGCAAATCCACAAGAAGTCATATTCTTTTTGCTTTGCCTGTCATTTACATACTGACTAAACCAAATTAAACATAGCATAACACTAACCACATCTGACTAAATCATAGGTCAAGCCAAAAACAATTAAACAACAACAACAAAAAAAAAAAACAAACAATTTCACTGTATGGCATCAGACAAAGCAGCTTGAAAAAAAACTTATCGCAAGTCATTGTCTCTAGTTATTCTTTGTTAGTGTTAGATTCATTTACCTAGCTTCTCTGCTTACTCTCCCTTGCCCCCTGCTGCTATTCTCTCTCTCTCTCTCTCTCTCCTCAGTCTCCCTTCGGCTCTCTTTCCTCACACCTGGTAATTAACCAACCAGCCCCAGTCTATTGTTTCAGCATTCACACTCCCAGTATTTACATTCCTCTCTTGCCTTTACTCCTAGCTGGATCCTCCCGTTACCTACCCTGTCACACTCTGGTCCCTTGCTCTTGGATTCCTGTTTTTGTTCTGCTCTGTCTCCCCACATTCCCTGTGGTTTTTTGTAAGTTTTTGTTTTTCAATTTTTTATTAAATATCCAAATCTACTCTCCGCCTCTGCTTTTCTGCATTTGGGTTCAACAACACCACAACCACATCATGACAACAACCACATCAATGTTTCTTTAAGTGAACATATTTATAAAATTTTAATTGAGATAAAATTTACACCAGATGCCTAATGTGTCAAAGTAAATAAGTCCATAAATGAAGCTATGGGTAAGAAATTGGAATGGCATAGGGAATAAGTATTGAACAGACCTACAGAAATATATTTAATACTTTGTGGAAACATCCTTTTTGGTATTGATAACTTTAAAATTTCTCCTGTATGGAGAGGCTAGTCACATGCATTGCTCTGGTTTGCTTTTGACCCATTCTTCACATAAAGTGTCTGCAAATCTTGAAAGCTCTGGGAATCCTTTCCATGCACTCTGATCTTCAATTGGAAAACAGTCGGATTTTTAGCTTGGTTATTTGAACAGCTTTATTTCATTTCTTTGAAACTCATTAAGAGTTTCCTTGTGGTGTGTTTGAGACAATTGTCTTGCTTGGAAATCCACATTTGTTTTGTCTTCAGATTCTTACCAAGAATCCAATTTCTAAAGAACTCCTTCCTTTAAATGTTGAAGTTGGCTTCGGTGTTGAGTCCAGTCTAAAGTCTCCAGTCTGCAGAGCCTCTGCAAGAGATTCTATCTTAGTTATCTTCTGCATGTGCAATGCATTAGCACTTCAGCTGTGGTGCCACAACATGTGGAATGCCAAAAACATTCCAGTTTTAAAGTTACATTTGAGCTTGAGTCTTTACAAATAACATTTTAAACATGTGTCTAGCCTGAGAAGCCATTCATCTCACTGCTTCTCAGGAACAGCTGATTAACATCGCAAAAGCAGAAATAATATGACAACTGAAGTCAGAATTCCCAGAGGAGTTGAAAAGGAGGGATCGTGGATGCAGAACAGGAGCAAAGAAGAGAGAGAGAAGGAGGAAGTTCAAACCATCTCTGCCATTCATCATAATGGGCAACTTGAGAGCATTAGCTAACAAGTTGGATGAACTTCAAACTCTGACAAGGACTCAGCAAGAGTATCGAGAATGCATTATTATGTGTTTTACTGAGACATGGCTGCAGGATCATATCCCCGACTCCAACGTCTCTCTGCCTGGCTTCCTTACTATATGGGCAGACAGAGATTTAAAGAGTAGCAGGAGAAGTAAAGGAGGTGGATTGGCAGTGCTTGTCAACAACAGATGGTGTCACCTAGGACATGTTACAGTGAAGTGTCATCCAGTCCAGACATTGAACTATTGGCAGTAAGTTTTCGTCCATATTATTTGCTAAGAGAGTTCACCAGTGTTATTTTGTTAGCTGTTAACATTCCACCCTCAGCTGTTGCTGACAATGTATGTGATGTCATCAGTTCCGCTGTTGCTAAGATGCAGACAGAACACTCCAATTCTTTTGTGGCGATATCTGGTGATTTTAATCATGCCTCACTCTCTGCTACACTGCCAATGTTTCAACAGTTTGTCACCTGCTCTACCACAGAAAACAAAACACTGGATTTGTTTTACACAAATGTCAAGGATTCATATATTTCCAAAACAAGACCTCCTCTGGGTAAATCAGATCACAACCTTGTTTTTCTCTGCTCAGAATATAAACCTCTTGTCGAGACACTACCTGTAGCAAAATGGACTGTGAGAAAGTGGTCACAGGAAGCCAAAGAAGCCCTACAGGGTTGTTTTGATGCTACCGATTGGATTTCTCTTTGCAAACCACATGGAGAGGACATTGAGTGTGTGACTGACTATATAAGCTTCTGTTTGGACAACAGAAGAGCCTTTAGTGAGCATGACAGGGAGTTATTGAGAAGTATACAAAAGCAGCTCAAAATCAAGATTAGAGACAGCAAGAAGGTGTATAGGAAGAAGCTGTAGAGTAAACTGCAGAGGAACAATATTAGAGCTGTGTGGTCAGGGATGAAGAAGATCACAGGCTTCAAGCAGAGGAAGAATCACACAAGTCTGGAAGTCTGGACAGAGCAAATGAACTGAACACATTCTTCAGCAGGTTCAATTCAGCAACAAGCTCACCATCCTCCCCTTCTGCTCCCAGCCAAACAGAAATCCCACCCCACTCTGACCCACAGCTTTCCTGTCACATCTCAGATGTTTTATCCTCTACCTCAGTCATGGACTCTTCTGCTTCCACTAGTTTGTCTTCAATCAAATCAGGAGATGCTGCTGTTTCCTTTGCCTCCCTCTCCCACTTTTCTGTTTCTAGAAGTTAGGTGAAAAGGCAGCTGGGGAGACCGAACTGGAACAAGGCTGCAGGTCCAGAGGGTGTGAGTCCTGAAGGGCTGTGTAGAGCAGCTCTGTGGGATTCTTTAACACCCTTTCAACTTTAGCTTGACCCAAGAGAAGTTGTGGAAGACATCCTGTCTGGTTCCAGTACCAAAGAAAACTCACCCATCAGTCATTAATGACTATGACCTGTTGCCTTGACATCCCACATCATGAAGGTCATGAGTCATGAGTAAGCAAACAAGTACATATCAGGATGCCCTGCAGTTTGCTTATTGCTGTGGGGTTGGAGTTGAAGATGCCATGATACACCTGCTTCAACAAACCCACTGTCATATGGACAAAGCAGGCAGCACTGTGAGGATCATGTTCTTTGATTTCTCCAGTGTATTTAACACAATTCAGTTGAATCTGCTTCATCTGAAACTCCAGAAGACACAGGTGCAGGCCTCAACAATTGCCTGGATCCATGACTACCTGACAAACAGATCACAGTTTTTGAGACTGAAGGATTGTGTGTCTAGCCAGGTGGTTAGCAGCACAGGAGCACCACAGGGGACTGTACTCTCATCATTCCTTTTCACTCTACACTTCAGACTTCCAGCACAAGTCAGACTCCTGTCATCTACAGAAATACTCAGATGACTCTGCAGTTATCGGGTGTATCAGAAATGGACAAGAAGCTGAGTACAGAGAGCTGGTGGACCGCTTTGTGGCATGGTGTGGAAACAATCATCTCATCTTGAATATGAACAAAACAAAGGAGATAATTGTAGATTTCATGAGAAACAGGGTTAGATCAAACCCTATTTCCATCATGGGAGAAGAAGTGGAGGTGGTTGAGGAATATAAATACCTTGGTGTTCATTTTGACAACAGACTGGACTGGAGACTCAACGGTGAAGCCGTCTGCAAGAAGGGACAGAGCAGACTATATTTCTTGAGGATGCTGGGATACTTCAAGGTTTGTTGCAAGATGTTGCATGTCTTCTATAAGTCTGTTGTTGAGAGAGTCATCTCCTCTGCCATCATCTGTTGAGGTAGCAGCATCAGAGACAGGGACCTAAAAAGGCTCAACAGCCTGATAAAGAAGGCTGGTTCTGTTCTGGGGACGACTGTGGAACTTCTGGAGATGATGGTACAAACAAGAATTTTACATTAAATCAAGAAAATTATGGACAACCCTGGCCGTCCTCTTCGTGAGACTGTCATTGGAAAACAGAGTCTCTTCAATCAGAAGCTTCTTCAGATTGTTTGTAAAATGGATCACTACAAGGAGATCTTTCCTGCTCACAGCCATCACAGTCAATAATAACTCCTTAATTAAATGAGTTACATCAACATTTAATTTCCCTTTGGGATAAATAAAGCATTTTTGAATTGAATTGAAATGGGAAGTATGCCACAACCACGTCATGATGTTCCATCACAGCATAATGTTCAAACCTACCAACTTCTCTTTTGGTAATGTGATCAGTGACATTCAAAGAGTTCAGCTTCGGCTTGCCCAAAACTTCTGTAGCAAACTTTAAACAAGCTTCACCTTGCATTTTCTTCAGCCGTGGTGTCTTGAGCAGAAAGTGTACATACAGGGCATTGTAGTTAAGTGCTTTACTTATGGTTTTCACAGGAAAAACTATACCTGCTGGTTTCGGGTCGTTCCTAAGCTTCATGTGAGTGTTCCTTGGTTCATTGACAACTATTTTGAGTATTTATTCCTCTGTCAGAAAACCTGCTAGGCACACCTGGCTGTGAATGATTTATGATGAAAGTATCTTCTTACCAATGACAGTTTACAGTATGTCTCTATAATGAACTGAATAAACTTTCAGTGGAACATTTAGAAGTTTTGAAATGCAGCTGTAGCCTTTACCATTGGTATGCTTTGCAGCCTTTGTGAAGGTCTCTGCCTTTACCAATTGTGAAACTGTACTTGGCTAATGTGAAAACTTTTTATAAACTGTCAGTTGTTATTAAACCAGCTGATATTGATTTAGCAGCAGAAATAGTTTCAAAATACTGAGAGACTTTAGCTGGTTTCTTGGTTTTCTACGACTTTTTGTACATCATTTTTTTCAGGCATATTCAGTGTGTCATTCCAACTTTTTACTCAGAATTTAATTTGTGTACTAATTTGCATTGCTTTTTGTGTATATGTTGGTTTTCTATCAACATTTAGTGTGAAGTTTATGTCAGTAGCCCCATAAGAAATATTTAAACTAAAAAACAAAAGGTGAGGTGAACTTATTATAATCGTTGTATTCTGGGTGACTTCGCTGATTCTGATTTAGTTTTGCTGTTACAGGGTCATGCTACAGAAAAAAATTTCCGTGATGCACTGAGCATATCTCTCCATGCCTTCTCCACCTGCATTCAGGTCACATTTTTTCTCTCCTACTTCTCCAGTCTTTGAGTTACCTCCTTATTTTCTCATGCTGTCCTTTGTCTGTCTTTCTGCCCCTCAGATTGTTGGTTTCTTACCATCAAAATGCATTTTTTCTTTTATCATTTGCACACACAAATACAGTTGTTGATATTGCTTTTGGTAAAGAAAGTGCGTTTTGGTTGCACTGCTGGATTAAATTCTTGATGAAGTTATTGGGTCTTTGAACGCCTCTGCTAGACATGCTATTATTTATGACTTAGCCCAAATTTTTTCAGAAGATCAAAATAATTAGATTTTTCAATTTTCCCAATTAAAACCCCTTTTTTGTCTAAACTGTTTATTAAAATGAATGAAAATGATTAATATGAATTTAAAATCATAAGACGTCATGTCTGCAATATTATTTTTAAATGTGTAACTTTTAGCTCAGCTTTATTTAGCTTCTGTCGGCTCTGTGTTCCTTTGATTCTAAATAGACCTCACACTACTTACCATAGAGTTTCCATCAACCTCGAGTGAAGGCAGTCTTAATAAACACTAAGCATCTGCCTGAGGAGACCTGAAGGCATCACTTAAAGGTGGCAAAATGACAATCTGACAGATGTCCTATTTAGTCTACTAGCCTTTATGCACTAATACACATGCATTTCACGCAGGCACCAGATACAGTTACTAATGGACCTCTGTCAGGTGACTGCTTTAGCAAAGACCAAGGAGATAGTTACCATGGAAACAGGCATATATTAAACCCCCTAAACGAGCAGGAGGGTGCCTGTGTCCTTTATGCTCTAGCAGTTTTCCTTCTAAAAGGGACAAAATTTATAACGGTCTAACAGAGGAAATAAGTTTTAAAATAACATTTGACGTTTTGGACTTGCCAAGTGTACAAAGATGCCAAGAAGACAAATGGAGACAACAGCCAGCAGAAACCTTGGGGAAGGCTTTAAACACACCTCAGTACCAAGGCATTTTTCATCTGCGAGATCTTAAGAGCCCTTTAGAATCTGCAACAGATAAAATCGGAAGTTTTTACAGCAGTGTAAAAAGCTCTCATTATCAGTTCATGTGCCCTGCCAAAAGGGCAAATAGTGTGCTGTTTGAGAAAAAAGGAAGATTGTTTACACAAAAGCTGTCAGAGACTGGTGTTAGGCATCAGGCAGCAGGATAATCTCAGTGTGCTTCTCACCAATTCCTCGACATGAAGCTTGTCTTTTAATTCAACTCAGTCAGTACCTCTGGACAAATGAATAATAATAATTGCTTTTTCAGTTAAAATTATCATAAACTCTTCATAAAAAGACAATTAAATATTAAAGACTTTACATTGCTGTTCAGGTCATATTCTGAGTATTTTCCACTCAGATTAGGTTCAGCAGTCCAAATGGTTAAACACACTCCACAGAGTCAAGTTTAACTGTTCTGTTTCAACAGCCAACTGACCTGGAAGACTGCTGAACTGGAGTATTAAAGGAAAACACACACACACACACACACACACACACACACACACACACACACACACACACACACACACACACACACACACACACACACACACACTCGCAGTATTCGAACATAGATAGCTTATATGGATCAACAAATTGGCCCATGTAAGAGTGTTGATTCTGTAATATTTACAACGCTGACTCCTAAAGTAAATTATTTGGTCTCAACTGTAACTAAATCAAAAATGCTAATCTTTTTTTAAAGCATTGGAACATTTATTACAATATTTCAGCAGCCCAATCTTGACTTTATAGGTGAGACAATTTTTTTTGTACAAAAACAAACATCTTTCAAGGATTTCTTCAGATGACCATGAGTGCATTTTTATTTATTTTGAGTCATTTTTTCATTATGAAGATGCTACAAAAGGAACTTTTCTGTGGCCAGCATATTACAAATTTAATTATCTAATGAATAGAATAAAATAGAATATTAATTTCGTTGGTAACCAAATCCAATATTTAATGTAACACATTGTTGTTGAAATCAGTCATAGATGCTTAATGATGTCAAAATAAGCCATAATGTATTATACTGTATTACTTTGATTACTCTTGATGTGTGTTTGAGGTAAATAGTGGGAAGGAAGATCACGTCTAAGTAGTTATCTTCCTTTACTATGAATTATTTAACCCTTAACTCAGATGCTCGGGAAGATCCTCCTTGTAAAATAGATTGTGACAGCCCCCTCAATACTTAATGTGAGGCATAAAGATTTAACCCAATGTGGGACATTGTCCAATCCGTGTTACACCCTAAGAGCTACTTGTTCAGCCTCCTGCCCATACTGTGTATCAACATACATCTAAAAGCTAAATAATTTCTTTCTGATTTTTGTTGTACAAGCTAAACACAGTGCTCATTATATTTTGGCTCAAAAACCCTGTTTGTTATTTGAAAGATCAACTGTAACAAAGAAGATGATGAAATGTAGCTTAAAAGCTTTGTAGGCAGACCTCATGCCGATCTATTAACACTGCTCCCAGTACGCCTCCTAGATACCTTGACTGAAAATAGCAATATAAAAGAAATGTATATGTCATCAAAAGGAAATTATCTGTAGACTGATTGGCACTAAAATAAAAGGCAAAGAATGCAGTGTGTATGTGTGTGTGTGTGTGTGTGTGTGTGTGTGTGTGTGTGTGTGTGTGTGTGTGTGTTATTGCATCTAGAGGGCACTGTTCTCTCTTTGTGCACATGTACAGGTGGATTTACATGGATTTTTAGATTTACTGGCCTTGGGACTGCAGGTCGATTTAGCCATTTGCAGAATCTAATGTAATGTATCTCTTTTCTTTATCAGAATACAGTTGTTGACAAGCAAACATTATAACATCATTAGAAGCATGCTGTATAAAATCCTTTATGTAACAGAAGAGAGTAAGATGGACTAGATATGAGAGTAAACAATAAGCCAATCATTAAGGTTTTGTTAAAAGCCTATCTTAGTATTTAGAAGTTTGTGTTCATTACATGTAAATTCTAAATGCAGAGTGCAGAGACCTTTAGTAGATATAACATGAAAGGAAGGCATTATCTTCATAATTGTCTAAGTAATATGTGTTTCTTAGTTTGTTTTGTCAGACCTTGAGTGAATGATATCAGAGAGTCTCCTGCAGAGGCTCTGCAGGAGACTATTTTAGTTATCCTCTGCATGTGCAATGCATTAGCACTTCAGCTATGGTGGCACAACACGTGGAATGCCAAAAACATTCCAGTTTTAAAGTTACATTTGAGCTTGAGTCTTTACAAATAACATTTTAAACACGTGTCTAGGCTGAGAAGCCCTTCACCTTACTGCTTCTCAGGCTTTGTCCAGCAGCTTGTCCCAGTTAGTAAATAAAATTGCCTTCAGTAACAGGGAAGTCTGCTCTGGAGGAGATGAGAGAAGCCTTGGCTGGCCTCAATCTTTCACATGAATGTGTTTCCATAATGCCCAAGTGAAGGGAGCAGAACAAGACAGTGTATTTATTCAGCACAGAGACAGCTTTTTATTTGGTTCACTGGGATCAGCTCTGACAGCAGATAGGCATTAACGGAGAGTGGGTCATCATCTTTGACTTGATAAACCAATGATAGGGGAGTACCAGTGGTCTGGCTTTAAAATGAGCTGAAGTAAAAAAAAAAAAGGTGTCTGTGTCACCAACACCTTTCTGAATCAAAATGTTGTCTTTTATTCCAAACCCATTAGCAACCTCCCGACACATGCGATCATAAAAATACACAATTATTTTGGTCAAAATGGGATGAAAACAGCACTTCAAAGCTCTCACAGACTGAAGTAGCAATTTAGGCATTTCATTTCCCCTCTTTCATTGCATTGATGTGGTTCTGGTCATAAGGAGGCCTATTCATGATGACCAGCACTGATCATTCAGAAAAAAAAATCTTCCTTAATGAACAATGAATGTATAGATGTTTTACAGTTCTTAAACCATACACCAGTCAGAAAAGACTGAACGGTGGCCAAACAAAGGTAAGGATGCTAAAAATAGTTTTAAAACAACAAAAAAGGACAGAAATTAAAAAAAGGAAAAAAAAAAAAAAAGAAAAAAGTTTCCCAAATTTTGAGGTTGAATTTTCTAGTTTTGAATTCAGGCCAGACAGAAGTTATCATCTTTGGACCTGAACCTCTGAAAAAGAAACTGCTTAGTCAATCACCTAATCTGGATGACACTAAATTGGCCTCAGATAATAAAGTAAAGAACCCCTGTGTTATTTTTGACCAAGACACGTCAATCAAATCCCATATTAAACAAAATAAAACAAAAAAATAAAACAATAAATTAAACAAGTTTTTAGGATTTCCTTCTTTCACTTCCAGAATATTATCAAAATTAGAAATATTCTGCCCAGGAATGACGCTGAAAACTAGTCCATGCATTTATTGTTTCAAGGCTGGACTACTGTGATTCTACTATCAAGAAGTCCACAAAATGCAGATAAAAGTCTTCAGATCATCCAAAATGCTGCACCAAGAGTTCTGATGAAAATTTTAAAAGAGATCATATTTCTCCTGTTTTTGTTTCCCTTCATTGGCTCATTGTTAAATCCAGATTAGAATTTAAGATTCCCCTTTTAACACATAGAAAGCCGTTATTCAAGCTCCATCATACATCAGAGATCTGATTCACTCTCAGACACCAGGTTTACTGATGGTCCAAGAATTTCTAAAAGTAGAATGGAAGACAGATCTTTTAAGCCATTGTCAAGTCTCACTTTAGCCGGTTAATGTCAGGTTTGCTTCTAGCCAAGTTAGGGTCTGTCTCCACTGCTTATGGGCCATAAGCATGCAGGAACTGTTATTGATGCTCTGATGATGTCATTGCAGCAACACTCAGCAATGACAAATCTTGAGGTTGTGGTTTTGATGGACTCAAACCCAGATATTTTAGTTTGTCTTATAGAAATTCACTGCTGACCCAAACATAATGAAAACAATTTCTATCAGTTGGTTAGTTTGCTCTACGCACAAATCTATCTATATTGCGGAATTTTAGGTTTATTGTTTTAAACGTGCCACCTTTGGATTTAGATAATGGAGTCAAAATACACACACTGTTATCCACACATTAACTTTATTGAAAAGAGAACCCAAACAAAGAAAAAAAAAAATGCACATCAAGCCAAACTAATGTTATGTAGTTCCAGTGTTTCACACCAGCCAGCACAAAACTGTAACTTTGAGAGAATGTTGACCAGAGGTGCACCATTTCTCGTTTTTTTAGTTGACGCATGTGCTGCTGATACTGCTCATGACTACGCTCCTCCAAACTGAGCAACTCTGTGACTTCAGACGCCATGTACACCAGTACACTGCGATGGTTGAGATGTTGTTTGGAGTTTGCAAGGTTGGCCTTTGCTAACACAGTGACATAGATCACAGGCAAATAAACAAACTCAGTCTTCTGTCAACCAAATCGCTTATGCGCAATACATGACTTGGTCCGGGCTTGTACTACCCCTGAGGCACTTACAGAAAATGAGGAAGAGCCGTGCATGATCTGCAAATGGAGACAAATCTGGCCAGGGTAGACTGACAGACCAGTTAAAACCACGCCTGTGGAGAAGGGGCTGTAGTTATCAGGCTCCGTTCCTGTGGAACCAGCTCCCAGTTTTAATCCGTGAAACAGACACCCAGTCTACTTTTAAGACTAGGCTTAAAACTTTCCTTTTTGATAAAGTTTATAGTTAGACTGGTTTAGGTTATTGTGGAAATCTCAATAGTAATGCTGCTATAGGCTTAAGGGCCCTGCATGGTTGAGCCGAACTCCTGAAATCAGTTCTCATTATCGCAGCTGTATGACGAAAATCATATCATTTTGTTCTCAGCCTTATATCGTCCGCCTTTTCTTGTCACAACTCCCCAGGCAAGTTTTAACCCCCCTCTCCATGTGAAATTATTGCGTGATTGGTCTAAATTTCGTGGGTGTGTTTATTTATGGGGAAAACAGCTCCAACTACTCAACTTCGAGAAGGTGGTTTTTCAGCCACAGAGCACGATGGACAGTTTTGGGAGTAATTGTCCGAATCCTTGAGGAAGGAGGTACTGAAACATTAAACTCTCCCTGCTCTGTATTGGTCCGATGCAGCGGAAGAACATCCCACCGATGTCTTCTGTTCTTATTTTCTCATAACAAGGAAAATAAAACAAGATTTTTCAGTTCATCAATTATTATTTCCTCCTTTTCCAAATTTTTGAACTCATAATGTCGATCTTCTCTGCCATGATTTCTGTGTTTACTGTAAACCACATATGACAAAACACCATCACATATACTGCAGCAGGAGGGGTTTCAAGGGAGCTCAGCCTGATGGGTCTTGTGGACCATGAAGGAGCTGTGCGAAAACCAACATCTGAAAACCATGTGACTGCACGTCAACAGTTCGAGTTTGGTCCTACCATCCTGGGCCCTATAGGCTGCTGGAGGACAAAATAACCACTTTTCATCACTCTGCTACTTTCTTCTGCTTCTACGCTCCAATTTTCATTATTTGCTGTTATTTCAACTTTAACTTTATGTTTTCTCTCAGTGTTTCTCTGACAACCGAAGCTACAACTGGTGTGGCGTTCTGTTTAGCAGTAATGCCCTCGTGTAAGGGGGAAACAGCTGTGATAATGCTGCCAACAACTAAACATTCTTCTTCTCCTGCTATTTCATTTTAATTTTCTTTAAAGTACTCCTACCTTAGTTGTTCTGTTTCTTTTTGTATATTCTGCTCTGTCTTCTCAAACCCTCAGTCGGTCGTGGCAGATGGCTGCTCTTACTGAACCTGGTTCTGCTGGAGGTTTCTTCCTGTTAAAGGGGAGGTTTTTCCTTTCCCCTGTCACTACATGCATGTTCAGCATGAGGGATTGCTGCAAGTCAATGAGTTGATACAAGCTACTTGTTTTTTTTTTTTTTTTTTTATAGAAAACTTTTTAAGACGATTTAAATAACGAACTAAACTTCATGCACTGTTTGATAACTAGGATCAGTTGGAATGGATGTACGATTGGATTGAAATTATTTTATGTAAAGTGCCTTAAGATGATGTGTTGTGAATTGGTACTATAGAAATAAACTAAACTGAATTAAATAGAATTTTATTTAATTATATTGCATTGAACTGACAGAACAGTGGAATTCTGTTAAATTTCATCCCATTTTCATCTCAGTGTCATGAGCTGTAACAGGATATTACCTTTATTGGAGCTCAGCTTGCAGAGAGCAGCTTGCAGTAGCTTTTGGTAAGCATAATGGTTGAACAATGTTTAGCGAAGTTTTAAAATATTTTAGAATATTTTCAAACTACAGCTCTCGGCAGAACCATCCGTGATGCTCTACCCTCCACACTGACATGCAATCCACTTCAAATTATTCATACCCCTGCCATGTATTTTCATTGGAAGTAATATTACAGTTTTGGAGCAGCCCAGCCAGAGTCCTGACATGAGAATCTTTGGAAGGAGCTAAAGATTAGACTGATGATAACCTCCAACCTCAGATTCTTGGAGCTCATTACCTAATATAATTCGGTAAAATAGCAGAGACACCAAGCAAAAACCTAGTCAATAATTGTAAGACAGATGTGATTGCTGTTATGTCAACAATTATTTTTTCAATGATTAGTTAAAAGAGAATACTTAATTTTCACCATACTTTTTTAAAAGTAAAATATACAAATAAAAACATACATTTTTAAAAAAGAACTGGTCCTGCCAAAAGTATGAATAATTTTGGGCTTGTATATTCCTTAAGCTTAGAGTACATGATTGTGATGCCTAAAAGTCACCAAAGATTTGATTTAAAGTGAGATAACGTAAACAGAGAATGTCCAATCATAGTGTACCCAAAGTAATCCATCCCACCTCGCAGGTGTGGCATATCAAGATGCTGATTAGACAGTATGATTATTGCACAAGTGTGCCTTAGGCTGGCCACAATAAAAAACCACTCTGAACTGTGCTATTTTATCACACAGCACAATGCCACAGATGTCGCAAATTTTGAGGGAATGTTATTGGTATGTTGACTGCAGGGATGTCGACCAGACCTGTTGCCTGTGAACTGAATGTTCATTCCTCTACCATGAGCCATCTCCAAAGGCATTTCAGAGAATTTGGCAAGTACATCCAATCGGCCTCACAATTGCAGACCACGTGTAACCACACCAACCCAAGACCTCCACATCCAACCCAACCTTTACCCTAACCCTATCCAACTCCAAGATCGTCTGAGACCAGCCACCTGGACAGCTGCTGAAACAATTGGTTTGCACAAACAAAGAATTTCTGCATAAACTGTCAGAAACCTTCTCAGGGAAGTTCATGTGGGTGGTGTGAGGGCCTGACGTCCACATATAGGGCTTGTGTTTACAGGCCAACACTGTGCAGGACAATTGGCGTTTGCTAGGGAACACCAAAATTGGCAGATTCTCCACTGGCATCCTGTGCTCTTCATGGATGAAAGCAGGTTCACACTAAGCACATGTGACAGAGTCTGGAGACACCGTGGAGAACGTTATGCTCCCTGCAACATCCTCCAACATGTCCCGGTTTGGTGGTGGGTCTGTCATGGTGTAAGGAGGCATTTCTTTGGATGGCCGGACAGCCCTCCATGTGCTAGCCAGAGGTGCCTGGACTGCCATAAGGTACTGAGGTGAGATCCTCAGATCCATTGTGAGACCATATGCTGGTGTAGTGGGCCCTGGGTTCCTTCTTATGCATGACAATGCGAGGTTTCATGTGGCTGAAATGTGTCAGCAATTCCTGCATGATGAGGGCATTGATGTTATGGACTGTTCCCTGTTCCCCAGACCTGAATCCAGTTGAGCATATCTGGGACATCATGTTTTAGTCAATCCACCAACTCCACGTTGCACTACAGACTGTTCAGGAGCTAACTGATGCTCTAATCCAGGTCTGGGAAGAGATCCCTCAGGAGAACATCCGCCGTCTCATCAGGAGCATGCCCAGGCATTGTCGAGAGGTTATACAGGCACATGGAGGCCACACACACTACTGAGCCTCATTTAGACTTGTCTTGAGGAATATTCACTGATGTTAAATCAGCTTGTCATGTCATTTTCCACTTTCATATTGAGTATGAATACAAATCCAGATCTCCATGGTGTAATAATTTTGATTTACATTGATAATTTTTGTGTTATTTTTCTTCTCAATCAATTTCACTGTGTTAATAATAAAGTTTTTCAATGACAATATTTAATTAATTGAGATCTAGGATGTGTTATTTTAGTGTTCCCTTTAATTTTGTGAGCAGCATATATATATATATATATATATATATATATATATATATATATATATATATATATATATATCAAATAAAAAAATAAGTAATATGTATGTCCATCTGTTTCACTCTGTTTAGTCTGATATTGAAACAGTCATATTGAAGCAAAGATACATATTCCATGTAGAATTTAAACATTCACAAAAACAGTAGTAAAAAATGTGAAGATTTGTCACGGTGCTTCAACAGATTAGTGCACGCGCACCACTTTTATCATGTTGCTGTATTTCTGTTCTTAATCACACAATATAAACTTTAGCTTGAACTTCAGCCAATGAACACCTATGGGTCTATTGCACATTAAACCTCTAAATTCTATAATTCTAGCACTTTTTAGTTTTTACTTACGTTTCTTGGGGTATATTGCATACTTAATACACTCAGTTAACCGTGTGTGCAGAGTCATTAACCCTGAACACATCAGTCCCATAAGGCATCTACCCAAACAGAAAAAAATACAAAAGTTGGTTTCAAAATAAAAGCCAGCTTCAAAGTAAAAGCAGAATAATAGCACCATTTAGCTTTTGTGATAACATTTTGTAGCTGAAACAGAATTAATTTCCCACTGCTAGTTGTTGTGTTTTGTGTTTTGTACCTTAACCATGCTGTGAGTAGAACTAAAGAATGGTATCTGTGGAAGGTACTGGCACATCTCAGTGATGAATCCATAGGGTAAATATTTAAAGTATGAAGGCATAACGATTAAAAAAAATGAATTTGTGCAACTCCTTGTAGCCTGATTTTGGCCCTGAGTCTGAGTGTGGACATGTCTGACTCCTGGACTACAACAGGCATTTTAACAGTGTCACAGTGATGTTAGTGTGTGTAGTTTAAGGTCCCAGTGGGTCTAATTCAACACTTGTTTGTGGCACTATGGCACCTGGAGACCAGCAAACTGATGTTGGACATGCTGTTGCCCATGGCTGCTTTCCAGTTCAGCATCAGTCGAAGATCAGTAGCCGTGTTAAACAGGCCCACACAAACTAAAACTTTAATGCTGACACAAAGGCTGCTGGGATCTCCCATCTTGATGTGCTGTGGGACTTCTTTCATGTCAGAGACATCATCAGTTTCCCAAACCTGAGTGGTGCATGGCTTGATAGTGTCAGGTGGTGGATGCCACCTAATCCTTTATCACATAGACATGGTAATGAACACAAGGGAATAATTTTCAAATGTCACTACAAGTACACCATATGACAAGAGGGGTGGATTCTGTGTTATTAAAGCCCCTAACACAGAGACAGACATAGCTACAGACACACACTCCTAGTTTCTGCCTGACTTCCTCCACCACAGGCACTCTGAGAGCAGCATGCACTTAATTATTGAGCATCTGAAGAGCAGCAAAGCTCTCAGCCTGCTGCTGTCTGCTTGTTTAAAATAGCTGTCTACACACTGTGTGTGGAGGATTCACACTGTTTACACCATATTACATATGATGCAGCCTTTTACCATGCATCGCTTTGTTGGCAAGAATAAATAAAAAGCCTCCACTGACCTTGTTTAGTCATGTTAACAGCAAGCACAGACTAAAATAAAGGAGAGGCACTGCTGGAATTTCAGATTAAGTATCAAATTACAAATCTCTGGTGCTAGAAGTAAATACAGCATCATGAATAATTATCACATCAGGTGGGTATGAAAGATCTCTCACATTCAGGTGGTGAGAAGCTGACTATCATGCTGATGAACATATTTTATGATCATATTTAGTATTTCCTTTAAAATAAATTTTAGTTTTAATATAATTATTCTGGAGGTAAATTTTAACAGATAAATGTTTACTCCAAGTAAAAAAATTGCAGATAGTTCTATTACAGTTCTGCTGCTCTCAGGGAAGGAAAGGCCCAGATGCCTGTCACATCCTGACTTTTTCAGGCTTAATAGCAAACACACCAAAGAGAAACTAAAACAGAAAAAATTATGTATTTTATCATACTGTAAGGATGCTGGCAAAACTTTTATTTTGTTGCAGAGGAAGAATATTAATTTGACTTGGTAAATATCCCAACAGTCCTTAATAGGTGGGTAAAGTACCCAAAAATTGTACTTAAGTAAGAGTAACACTACTTCAACATATTTTTACTCAAGTAAAAGTAAAAAGGTGCTGTCCAAAAAATTATTTAAGAGTAAAAAAAAGTATTTTGTGAAAAGGCTACTTGAGTTGAGTAACTGATCATAACATCTGATTCAATTCTTAGAAATTAAAAATTGATTGTAGTAAAGACAATTTTTATGCCTCTGCACTTTTTTCCATAACATGATTGAAAAAAAAAGACTGTTTCTATCTGTATGATAGCAAGGCTATCATAGTATGTATAGTATGATTAAATACATTTCAAATAAGCCTAGTTGTAATTCTGTTCAGTATGACAAATCCTTAACTGCAACCTAGATGATCAAGTTTATTTATTCAACTTCATCTTATTTTAATCATCAAATCAGTATTAGGGGTAGTTCTTTTTACTGCATGGTCCAAAGCATGGTTATGGACAGAAAAAAAGATTTTCCACATAACTCGAGTAAATTGGAGGTTTTGTAGAAAAGTCAGGTATTGGTTACATACATGTCTGTAGAAATGTGTTGCTTTGTGGATTACAGCATTGTACACCCAGACCTTCATAACCTCATTGACTAGATTAGCAGCAGGCCTCACCAAGGCTCAGGTCAGAGTGATTCCTTTTGTCATACATTGCTTTGCTCTAAACCATCTGAATGTTTGAAGTTTGAATGTTTGATTAAAAAATACACAGTGTTTCTGCTAGGCTAGCATTTTCCATGTAACACTGACATATTTTCAAACTCAAAAAATATTTTTTAAAATAAAAAATTTTATTGCATAACAGCATTTTAAAAAATCTGTTGAAGCTCTAATGCTTTATTTAGTTTACATTATGTAATTTAATACTATGATTTTGAAATTACTTGCTTTGAATCAAGCTTTGATGTGACATATATTCTGTAGCGTTCAAAGGATAAACCAAGAAATGTGCCACAATGAAAATAAATCAATAAAGAAATAAATAAATACTTAGCAGTTTGCTAAAGTTTCCCAAATTTCATAAGACCGTGGGGATATCTCCTGCTCACATCCCTCTTTAGTTGACCCCACAAATCTTTATCTTATTTAGTTCTGGACTCTTTGAATTGTATTGCTACTGATGTTAGGGTTACATTAAACAGTGAATGATGAAATTAAATCAAAATATGATTTTTAGGGGTCTCTCACTTAAAAGGTAAAAAAGTTCAATTAAATTCTAATAATTTAAGCTGAAATTTTAACAAGCGGTGAACTCTTGAGAGCCACTGGGTAGAAAATTAGAACTTATGTTCACTAGAATGTTTTCAAATACTTTTTATTGAATGCAGATCACATACCAATGAGGCTGATAATAATTCTTTAAAAACATGTAGAATAATTGCTGTTACTTAGAGCAGAAATGACTAAGTGAAGGTGGAAGCTATAATAAACATCAGAAACATTTCTGTAATGCTACAGACTAAAACAGTACACAACTGACTAAAACAGTCGCTTAGAATTGGACTGTACTGAATGGATTCGAATTACATTTAGAAATTCTCCTTTGCAAGGCACCATGCAATGACTTTTTTTTTTGAAAATTAGTGAATTAGGTATAAACAAAGTGGAACTGAGCTCTGACTGATGAGCAAAAATCTGCTTAAACAACAGAAAAGCAGACTTCCCTGCTTTTTATGCCCCCTATAGGGACGAACAGATCTAAGCTCAGACCTTCAGGCTAAAAGTGGGTTTTTAATGGCCATTTTAGACTCTTCATAAATAACATTATAATACTGTTTTACCATTTTTTTTTCATTGTGCGTGTGTTTACTTTAAGTCCCTCCGTGGTTACATGTTTGTGTCAGTGTGTCTGTGTGTGTCTGTGTGTGTGTGTATGCTTATGCATGTGTCTCTTTGGGTGGTGTTGTCTGGCTTGTGCTTTAACTAGATATGACACCCAGTCCATTTCAATCAGTGTACCAGCTGCACCACTGAAATCCAAGGGGCTACCTTGAATAACACAAACATTCTGCTTTATAGTTTCTTGGAGGCTTTATACGTCTATGTATCGGTGTGTCTCTGTGTGCTTCGGCTTCTAGATTTGTCTATATAAATGGGTTAGAAAATATCGCCCCTCCACACAGCCTCCAAAACGAAATCAAATCTTTAATGTTGCATTTAGAGTAAATCAGGCAGGCAGAGAAACAGGCAGCTGTTCCCTTGTGGCCTAAATGTGGTGTCACAGGAGAATACCCATATGAGCTGCTCTCTGCTAAATGCACTCACATATTAATATTTTAAAACCATCCATAATGCTGCAGGAAAAAGGAGAGATCCAGAAGGAGCATAAAGAGACATACATCAATTTGCCAGCAGCCTTTCCCTCACCATCCTCAAATAGAGAGATATTTTCACCATTAGATGAAATAGTTGGGCTTTTCAGACGCATACTAACTATTACTCCCTTTCTCTGGCTCACTCACACAAAATGCACAAACAGCCATCAGCCGGCATCTAAGTGGAGAAACGCTGGCCTGCTCATGCCACCAGAA
The DNA here is from genome assembly GCA_014839685.1 of Anableps anableps. Classification (NCBI taxonomy): domain Eukaryota; kingdom Metazoa; phylum Chordata; class Actinopteri; order Cyprinodontiformes; family Anablepidae; genus Anableps; species Anableps anableps. The sequence goes on along the minus strand of CM026066.1, from coordinate 4,461,217 downwards.
AGCACAAACCCGGGTTCAGGCTGATGAATGTGTGTGTGTGTGTGTGTGTGTGTGTGTGTGTGTGTGTGTGTGTGTGTGTGTGTGTGTATTCGTGAGACTAAATAATTTCTGAAAATATTTCAAATTTCTTTTTTGTGATTATCTTAACTATTCTCATATTGCTGTAATGTCTTGTACATTTACAAGATTATGTTCACTACACTGTTCAAAAAATAGCTGTCAAATCTTTGCGGCTTATATTAATTCCATTCAGTGTTTTTATATAGCACAATTTCACAACACATGTTGTCTCAAGGCACTTTACAATAAATAAATAATAATAAAAAAAAAATAACTCAGTCAAATCATACAGACAGATTCCAAGTCAATTATATCCATTCTAAATCAATCCTTGTTATCAAACAGTGCAGTCAACTTCAGTTTATTATTGAAACTGGTTAAGAAGTTTTCTATCTAAGGAAATCCAGTAGATTGCATTGAATCATTAGCTCATCATATTTCCAACAAAGTTTTTCTATGCGTATTTTGAAGGCATTAGAAAAGGTCGATGGAAACGGCAAAATTCAAAATAACTTACTCAATTTTACAAAAAAGTTTTTTTGCTCGCTTGAGGTGGTTTTTGAGGTGTCTTTGAATTATAGATTCCCCAAACAAAGATGTAGTCTGTTACCCTGTTGGTGAACCGACATCGTGCCCGCCTGTCACCACAGCCCCATGCTTGCTCAAGCCCTGGAGTTGGAGGAGACTCCATGGCCCCACGTTTCCCTGCCACCCTGAAGCTGCTCTGCCCTGCACCAGGCCGAGGACGCGTCCATAGTCAAAGCCACCATTCTCTGTGCATCTCTCTGTTTTTCTCTCTATAGAAGCTACTTTTAGTCTGCCATTCTGCTTGGCTGTGGTTCCTTCCTGGACAAGGGCATAGGCTGAGCTAATGATCTCAACTCAATTAAATGTTGTCCCTCTCCAGTAATCAACTTTTTATATTTCATTAACATAGAAAGTACTCCTACATCAGTTCATCTGTTTTATTTTTGTACATCTGTGCTGTCTTCTCAAAACCCTAATCACTTTTGACAGATGGCCATTCACTCTGTGCCTGGTTCTGTTGGAGGTTTCTTCCTGTTAAAGGGGAGTTTTTCCTCTCCACTGTCGCCACATACATGCTCAGTTTGAGGAATTGCTGTAAAGTCAACGACACAACGCAAGTCACTGTTTACTGTCACTATGTGCTCGTCCCAGAGGAGTGAATGCTGCAAGTCAATGACTCGATGCAATTTGCTGGGTTTCCTTAGATAGAATACTTTTCAAACTAATTTGAATAATAAACTGAGCATAATGCACTGTTTGATAAATAGGATTAACAGGGATGTATATGTGATTGAATTAAAATGACTTGCCTCGAGACGATGTTTGTCGTGAACTGCCGCAAAAACTAAACTGAATTTAATTTAGTTAAACAATAACTAAGCTAAAGTAACTATTATTGATTCGGCTGTTTACAAAATAGTTTTCTATCTTTGTGCTGCAGTCAGCTGTAGAAAACCATAGGCACTTATAAACAGTTAGTATTGTCATTTATAGTGCTTGAAGTACATGTTGGACTTAAAAGAGATTGTTTGAAACAGTGAAAGGCTAGTTTCTTTGTCTGTTTAGGCCACTGTCTTGGAATCCCAAAATACTACATTAGATCCGTCACTGCAGTGACTGATCAATAGGTTGGGAATCAATTGTCAAGAAGGTTGACTTTTAATTCAGCAAATGATTTAAGGAAACATTATTTTTTCAAAATAATGTTTTATCTTCACTTCTGCTTTTCATTGTGAACTGGTTGTTTGGAACACATACCAATTGTCGTTCATAATTTAGTCTTAACATAATCTTAATCAGTTTAGAGCTAACTTGGCCTCATTTTCACATACTTCAATACAAACTTTGCTCTTTAAGAATACCAATTGATACTGGATGGTGATATTACAATATATCATTCAATGAGTTAATTCATATTTTATTCTTACATACATATTTTGGTGCAGCTTTGAGTAATTCACCATATTTTTGTTGGTGAAAGCTAATTCCAATTAGATGAAATCTAATTTGACCTCATTTTTTTACATAAACCTGGTTTCTCAACATTCACAGGTCATATTGAGCTGTGATATAATTTTATTGGTTCTCTTCATAATTGTCTATTTAACTGTTTAACTTTTGGTAGTTTATTAGTTTCAATGTTCTTTCATTTTTACTTAGTAGTTTAATTGAGTGTTTCTAGCTTTGTAAGTTTGTTGATTAAAGTGTTTTAAGTGGAAGGCTTAAATATTTTTTGTTAATAATCTCTTATTTTCTGTGCTTGTTTCTGTACATACTGTATGAACATCTCGCTTTTCAAAAACGTCAGTGCTGAACTTAAATCTTTCATCTATTGTGTTTAATACCTAACCACTAACAGGCAGGTCTTTCGAAGCAAACACTAAGACTGAAAACTATTTGGCTATTAGTTCCTGATAATCAGGTGGTGCCCAGGTGGTAATTTTAATTTAAATTATTAATTTTGTTAATAACTCCCCTCAGCAATTATTCATGGTTATTCATAGTCAAAACAAACCTAGTGTTGCAGAACAAAACTTTAAATCTTATTCTGGATTTAACAGGGGCCAATGGAGGGAAGCTTAACTAGGACAAATATTATTTCTCTTTTTCTTTTCACCAACTCTTTCTGCAGTGTTTTGGATAATCTGAAAGCTTTTAACTGCATTTTGTGGCCTTCCTGATAGTAAAGAATTACAGTAGTCCAGCTTTGAAGAAAAAAAAAAATCATGGACTAGTTTTTCAGTATTACTCCTTGACAGAATGATTCTAATTTTGCCATAATCTCTGGAGGTAAAAGAAGGAAATCCTAGAAACTTGTTTATTTTGGGATTTAAATGCTATATCCTGATCAAACATAACACCAAAGATAATTTATTGCCATCCAGATTAAATGATTGACTAAACAGTTTGTTTTTCAAAGACTTAAGCTCCAAAGACAACTACCTTAGTCTTGTCTGAAATAAAAAGCAGAAAATTTACATTCGTTCAGGTTTTTATGTCTTCAAGAGATTCCTGTACTGATGGGCTTAATCAGGATTTATGGATGAATATGGCTGAGTAGCATCACCAATACAATGGAAATTTACTCCATACTGTCTGATAATTCTACTGATTGTAAGCATGTAACATATATAGTAAAGAGCCTTCAATATTTTTAAGAGTATGTTGCCCATCTTTGTATTCTAATTTAATTGAAGTGGTTGAGATGGTATTGGAAAACTAACCAATAGAGCACTCAAGATCATCACAAAGAATAAAAGAAGTAACAGATGAACTGAAAGAAAAAGAAACACAAGATGAAAAATGAAAAGGTGCTGCAGAAAACCAGCAGGCAATCCATGAAATTCCAAAAAGAAGCCAAAAACCACAAGAAAACAAGAGAGTAAAAAGTGCCTAGTGACACAACAAAGGCTGGATAGATGCATGAAGTTATGCGACAAAGAGAGGGAGCCAGGACTGAGGCAGCTGGGACTCACAGGGTAGAGCTGTTCTGTTGCACTGTGTGTATGATACACAGTTTTGTATATGTGTGTGTGTGTGTGTGTGTGTGTGTGTGTGTGTGTGTGTGTGTGTGTGTGTGTGTGTGTGTGTGTGTGTGTGTGTATGGGTGGATGTGACTTGCAGTAAGTGCTGAATTATCAACAAGACAGAAAGATGCTATTTAAATGCATCTTTCCAATATTTGTTTCTAATATTCTGTATCTAAATATTAGAAAATAATTTATCTTCATACTGTGTAATATTATTCCCAGTGCTCATATGAATGTATCGTTTTTAGAATGACAAGGTATGAAATAACCATCAGAATGACTGAAAGTGAAATTGAATTTATATACATTAGATTATTCGTAGCATTTTTTTTTTTTTTGTATACTCTAATTAAATATTTAATATCTGATTTGGTACGCTGTGTCTGTGAGGAGAAACACTGATGAAAAATATTGATTCGTCAATTGACTTTAAAGAGGACAATTCTTATTGAATGCTGAACATATCAGTGCCAATAAGACAGAATATCTAGAGATTGTTTCACCATCAAACACTGCAAAACAAATGGAATAATTCATTACACAAATGAGACTTTAATATGACACAGCGGCAAACAATTAATGATCACAGATTTGCTTAATTCTAATCGTTAATCTGAAAAAAGACATAAGACATAAGTCTTAAATGTTTGAAAGTGGTACATTCTCTTATTAGAATGTCATTCCATGTCTCACAATCCTGTACTGATAACACCTGTTTACTGAATATTGTAAACCTATGAGGTATTACAATACAAAATCAATAGGAATTGATTTTAACATGATAACCTTGCCAAAGGGGGTGGAGAAAGTCCATGGAAGATCTTATAAGATCTTGACTGTATTGTTTGATAACTAGGATCAAATTAGAATGCGTAAAATAGACTTTAAATCTGTTTTGTACGATTGGTTCTCTGCAGAGTGCCTTGGTACAATATTTGCTGTGAATTGGCACTATATCTTTTAACTGAATTTGATTTAATTGAATTATAGATGGAACAGGGAAGCTTCAAGTTGTTTTTTTTTTTTTTTTACATTTTTAAAAGTTAGTCGATTGTATTCTGAAAGAGGCAATGATGGGAGGAAAAAGACTTTCTGTCTAATATTTTTGAGACTTTTCTATTGCTTTAAATGGTGGTTATTTTTGCCACGGACCTATGAAACATTAAGTTTACAATATGAGAAAAAACAAAAAAACATCGTGGGCTATATAAACATTCTAGCTACATTGTTTGACACTGATGATCTGATATTCCTGAAATATTACTTGAAATTAATGGTTTTAAAAATATTTTTAGCATGATTTTTAAATGATACAGTGGAGTCTATGATGACATATATATACTTATTTCCATCTCCAATCTGGTGCTTGCAAAGGTGCATTTTTCAGTCATAAATATGATTTTCAAAGAACTCCATAACCGTTTTAGTGATCACACCATTCTGTTAGAAGTACAAGCATGTTTGGTTGCCTGTAACTGAGGATGTCAGAATATCTGGGGAGAAAAAAATCCACATTCATGTTGTCAGTCCAGTTCAGGCGTGCCTATCACTCAATACAATCAGTCTTGTTGGAGTTATTTGTTAGTAAAAGTATAAAGAAATTAAATTGTTAAAACATTTAGTCATTGCTCATTTCAGTTAAATTTCAAACATAATGTTCTTGAAACACAGATAACTATTTTCTGAGTTAGTACAACATGCAGCAAAGATTAAGAAGCATATCTGAACTAATATTTGTTTGTTCTTTCAAATTAAATGATATGTATTTTTTTTCTTTTATTGATGAGATTTTTTTGTTTAGTGAAAAGGGTATTATTGGTGAGTTCAAAGATGGTGTAAGACAGGATTACAGTATTTAATGGTAAATGAAGCTTGAAATCATTTTCAGTTGTGTTCCACCTGAAAACTGCCACAAATATATTAAAGGCCACCAGAAGCTTCTCATCCACCACCTTACTGCGGAGTTCCCTCTACACATGTTCCATGTGAAATTCATTAGCATATCATTGTCGGCAACCATAATTGTTTAATGAGTTGTTAATAACTAATATGGTAATTAGAATCAGTGGCATAATTATGTGTAGTGGGTGTAGCATTTTGTTTGGAGTAATTATCACCATTTGCAGGCTTTTCCACAAACAAGCAGAGCCATGAGAGGAGGTGGATGGTGTACACACAAACTGTTACTGGAAACAAAAAGAACAGAGATCAACTGATAAGCTGCACGTCCAAACAAAAGTCACTCCTACTGCTAGTATTCTGGTCCTGAGATCAGTAGACTACTTCTAAAACTCGGTTGACCAGCCTGATCGGAAATCCTAACAGAGCACTTTTCATAGCTTGTTTTATTTTATCATTTCATGTTTATTTATGAAATTCAGTGTTATGATGCAACATTACCACCCACTTACCTGGGAATCATCAGTATCTGTGCATGTTTCTGATGATATTTTATGACTGATGGACTGGCAACCTATCTTGGGTGTATCTGTCTTTTATCCAATGGCAGCTGGAGTTCCAGCTGCCTAAAAGCCACGCCCCTATGACCTTGCAGGATTAGGCAGGTAAAGAAAATGGATGAATCTTCAGAAACTAGCAATGAAGCCCAACACACACACACCAACACACACACACACACACACACACACACACACACACACACACACACACACACACAGAAAAATGGTTGCTTGATTTTAGTTTTAAAATACTAAATATCTAAATGCATTTAGAGCTGCACAATATACCAAATCACATCATTGTAATATATGTGTGCAATATTGCAATAATGCAGTACTTTGCAACTTGATGTTTTTCTGAAGATTGGTAACGTAACTTTCCAGAAGGCCTGAAGGGGCTATACTTCCTGTCTGTTGCTACTGTGATGCAAAATGAAATCTATTTTGTTATCAGTGTTTGAAAGGATGTGTCATTAGGTAATGTTGCTCTCCGTTTTCTTCCTATAAACCCTGCTTTTAAAGGAGCTGGCAGCAGCGTCGTGCTCTCCATGATGAAAACACTGCAGGGAATACATTTGTTTGGAGCCTAGTTTATTTCAATAGCCTTGCAGCTCTGTGTGCCTTGTGAAAGGGAAATTTATTGACTGTCCACAAAAACATGTCTTGGAAAACACAATGAACATTTAGTGAAGGAAAGCCCTTATGTGCACAGATGAATACAAACACCAGCATGTTGGCTGGGCAGACAAAGACATTATAAAGATTCTATAAAACCCAAAGCACTTAATGTTGTTCTATCTGATATCTGTTTCCCTCTTCTCTGATACACAATTAAGTGACCACTGGCAAACACTGGTGCCAAACACAGCCATTTTTCCTCCTTGCCACCAGATGGTTCCATTGAGAATGGCTGCATGGCTGGTGTTTGTCTTCTACTTAGAGCTGGGGTCGTAATGGACTTGCTAATGATTATAAAACACCTGCTCTGCGCATAAAACAAACAGAAACACTGGCCAGTTCCGAGAGCTAAATACCTATGTGATCAGGTTGAAAAGGTCCTGTGCTTGTGCTCAGTGAGTACTTATCCAGGGACACAAACCCTCAGCAGATGTCCCACCTATAGAGGTAAGAGGCTGCAACCTCATCCACAAAAAGCAGTCACACAGACATCCTCACAGTCAGTCTCCATAATAGCTAATTGGCTATTTGCTCAATGGAGAGAAAGGCTTGTTTCCACAAAGAGGACACGGCTGTGATGGCCTGTGGGTTCTTCACATGTCAGGCTTGGGTTTCATGTGGTTTAAAGGTGATATGTGCACCAAGGCTGTCTCATCATGGGAAAGATGACTGTTAGGAGAGGACAGAACTTGTAACAAAAACCATAATTTTATCTGCAGTGGTCAGCAAAATAAAATGTTGCAACAGATGGCAGACAATCATCACTATTCTTAATGTAATATTTAAAGAATTTGGCTATTTCCTATGTGGGAAATAATGAGCTATCTTCAATAATACAGGTATTAAAGTTTATTAATCTGATGAAATATTGTGCTTTATGAGTCCCAAATCTATCAATAATCTATTCTGAAGACTTCTTTTTCTGTATCAGTCAGCCCAAACACCATACTTTACTGGGAGAAATGAGATGCATTAATTATAAAACTTTACGTATCCTTGGAATTACAGTTAAAATCAAATTACTAGATTGGAACTAGTCACCAATAAAACCAAAAATTAACTTATTTGTATTCACAATAACACAATAATCACAGGTGTTACAAGATCTTGTGCCACAATATTTCTCGACAAAGTGAAGACTGTGTTGCTGTCATTCAGTTGCTGTCAGCATGTGACTTTGTCTGGTAAAGTAAGTAGGTGAGTAAGCAGGGCCCAGCTACAAAGGAGGGTGATTTTTGTTTGAAATCCTCTTGCACTGAGACTCTTACTTAAAGTTAGAGAGGGAACATTTCCTGCTTTACTTCTTGAATAGGGTGTTTACATTTGTAGATCAGTACAAATGTAAACATTTGTATTTCCTGTCTGTTGCTCTAAAGGACATCAATCAATCAATCAAGCAATCAAGCAATCCTTATTTATAGAAAACTTTGCATACAGTCAAGTGTAACATAAAGTACTTTACAGAGGTTAAAAACATAAAGACAAAGTCTATCATCAGTTATATCAGTTATAGAGGATGACAAACTGTGGAAATGCAATCATGCAGATCAGATTAGCTCGGAAATACCTGAGATATATGTATACTGTATTGTATAAAGAGATTGGTGAAACTAAAACTCAAAAAAACACTGAAGGCAAGACAATATATACTGACCGTGTATAACAAATAATAAATTCAAGAGTTGGAAAGAACAATATACATTATCATATATAAATATATTGGTGCACTTTGAACTCCCTTGTTGCGATACAAACAAACTTGAATTTACCTAACGTATATACATACGTTTACATATGTTTTATATATATATATATATATATATATATATATATATATATATATATATATATATATATATATATATATAGTCTAATCTGAACCCCCAGAACCTAACATGGGGAAGCAGCTTTCAGTTATACTCATTTAATCTTGAAAAACAAAGCTCCAGAAAACTGCAGTAATGCTGAAATCCTGAGTTTCTTCAAATCAAGGCTAAAAACCCAGTGGTTTAGAGTTAGATGATTAATAATAGAAGATTACCGTTACCCTTTATTCCAATATTTTATGATGATGATTTTGATGTTTCTTGTTTTATGATGATTATCAGACTGTTTTTCCATTTGACGTTTGGCACTGATTGACATTAATATTGACATTACATCTGCTGAGAGAATTTTATATATATATATATATATATATATATATATATATATATATATATATATATATATATATATATATATATATATATATATATATATATAATCTTAAAGAAACTGTTTCCTGAAGAGACCAGCATTAGGTTAGTCTAAATATGTTTTATGTTTTATGGATTAAAGTACATTATGTTTATGTAAATATTACATTGTCACATTTCGGATTAAGTCTTGGATTTTCACAAGTTTAAGTGCTTGGATCAATTCCATTTATTTATTTGTCCAAATCGAAAAATAACTTCACAGCATGGGATTTAGTTCTTATGGAGATGATACTCAGTTATATTTATTTGTGAAGTCTAATTAATCCAATAACAAATACATCTCTATTAAACTTTAGGTTTTTATGTAATGTACATGTGGGCTTTTGAAGTTTACTTGTTTTTATGGTTTTATTTTGTATTTAAAGCTGCAGTAGGTAAAATTTATAAAAATATGTTTTTTAAATATTTGTTAAAACTGTCACTATGTCCTGACAGTGTAATATGAGACAGATAATCTAGTAAGCATGGCCACTGATGATAAACAGTTTTCCTGTAACGTTAGGTTGTTTCTCTGCCATTCGCACACCTGCAACAAACAGGCAACTTGTGCATGGGAATTGTGGCTCGCACATGAGCATGACAGTGCTAAGACATTTCTCCTGGCTCTGATTGTTGTTTCTGACCAGGTGTGTTTCTGCAGATGGCAGTAGGACCATAGGGAGGGGGCAGAGGAGTTCAATTTTTTTACTGATTATCTGTCTCATATTATACTGTCAGAGATAGTGGAAGTTTTAACAAATATGTAAAAAGCTTATTTTTATAAAATGTACCTCCTGCAGCTTTAATTTTGTTTAATAAATAACAGCACAGTGAAATCTGTGGAGAGTGATTTTGTACACTTAGAAAGATGAATTTAAACCAGTCTAAAAGCTGATAAACACAAGCTCCATTATAAGTCAAAACACTGGAATTGGGAGAGGATGTACTTTCTTTTCCACCAAATCAATATGAATTAATTCTGTGAATCTGATTGTGTTGTACTTGAATAAAATTAAGCTGTATGCAATTTGTCTTTTGTACAGTCCTCTCGGATAACTTTTTTAATGAATTCACATTACATAAATCAACAGAATTAAACAAATCCTTCCCACATTGTGAAGCAGACCTACACAAACAGCTGTAGCAAACATGTAATAATCTAATGACTGGATATGCCCTCAAAAAGACTTACATTTTTTTAAAAAAAAGATAATTGTAGAATGTACCTTTTTACATTTCACATTCAACAGTTTTATATTAAAACATAATAAAGAGTGGGTGGCTGTGGTTAAGTGCTATCCAATAAAGACGACTCAGTTGGATCCTTGGCTTTCCTGTTCCACACGATGAAGCTTAAATGTTGATCCCTGCATTGGCTTGCTGACCCACCCTTTATATCTAACCCAACGGAAGGGCATGTGATTAAAAAAAGAAACATTATGTGAGGTACACTGGAAGGTTAATATTTGAAAAATGGAATGAAGTACAGATAATTTACCTTTCAGCAGCTTTATATCATCAGCCCTCACATGTTAATGTATGTTGGTACCTAATAGGAACTAGAGAAGCTGATAACTTGAGGATGACCTTGTCTTTTTGACAGGACCAAGTTGCTGTAAAAAGCTAAGCTGTCATGTATGAACACAAATTTAGTCATACGAATGCATAAATACCTCTCTTTATATCAGTCCCAAATAAATGACACACTTTGTCTTGGTTTTGAAATGATATTGGTCCATAAATGAAAGTTCAACAAAGTAAAATCAGGCACATTTCCATAAATTTCCCTAATGGACTAATTTGTTTCAAACAAAGGACAAATTTTGCACGATATTGTTGCTTTCATCCCAAGGTCCCTGATTTTCATATAAAAGTCTTATTTGGAGGCACTCGGTGACTTGGCAGACAATGCAGTGCTGGTCAAGAGCAACGCTGGCTGGATATCCATTTTTGGCTCGATATTAGAACTGCACTTGGAGAACAATAAAATATTCATCAACAAATGCTAGCAGGCTGACAGGAGCAACAGTACTGAGGTGATCAGGCTCAACTACTGCCACCACTTTTGTTTATTTTCCATTTTTAGGTATTTTGAGTGCAAAAGTAAGTGAGTTCTGTTAGATCCTTGCAGGATTATCTGGGAAGAAAGTCCAACAAAAAGGGATTTAAATCATAAGCCTTTAGAAAACAAACACATCTGTGGTATAAAATCAACCCATCAAATGTAACTACCCAAGTCACACTCTACCATTCTTTCAAAAGAATTTCAGTTATTTTTTCCTGTGATTCAGTGATTATAATTCTTTCACAAGTGAATCAAAAAATAAGTGCATTATGGCCAATCCAGAAGATCTGGGTTTATTTATAAGCAAAAAAATGTTTAGGTTTGACATTACCTGATATCTGATATGTGTTCTATTAGTAGCTTCTAACTTATTTATTTCAGCCTGGATTTGACGACTTTTGTCTCTTGCTTAGCAGAATCTGCCTTATGTTTTAGCTTAATTTACTTCTTTTTTCTTTTGGAGAGCTTGTCCGACTTGCTTCATTTATTTGAATTCTGTTATTGACACACCTGGTCTTTGCTAATTACCACTTGCCTATTGTTCATCTGTCAGTATTCAATTTTCCTGTATTCAGTCTTAGATAAATCTTAAAAATGTAAGTTCTTCAGATTTCTCTGGATTGCCTGACTTGCTTGTCTTTAGATTTCTGTTGTAAGCACTTCATTTTCTCGTTTTACCAAAGAAGATTTTTCTTTTTCTTTTTATGAAATATTTTAAGCAATTTAAGGAGACCAGATATGGTCTCCACAAACTGGTTCATAACACGAATGAAACTTTTCTTCAGTCATAAACACTGTTGAAGAAAGGAAGGTCATGGTTCAAATCCCAGCCTTGGGCCTTGCTGCATAGGGTTTGCATGTTCTCTCCATGCATGTGTGAGTTTTCTACAGGTACTCCAGCTTCCTCCCACAATCCAAAAAATTACTATTAGGTCAACTTAATACGCTAATATTGCTGTAAGTTACGTGTATGTGTTTTGTATGCATGGCTGTTTATCCTCTATGTCTCTGTGTTGCCCTGTAATGGACTAGCAGTCTGTTCAGGATGAACTTGCCTCTCATCTAATAGCCACTGGATATAGACATCAGCCCACCCTCGACCCTACAAGAATATATTGAAACAGAGAATGAATCGATGTGTTTATAAAATTAACACAATCTAACATGAATTTCATTTCACATTTGAAAACACTTTGTTTATTCAAGGTAAAGACATTGACAGATGACAATTTGTTTGCTTTTAGTTTCTTAATATTGTCAGGATCTTGGGTTGTTTTGAGGGTTTTCTGTGCTTATAGTTTTGTTCATTTCTTATTCGTGTTTAGTTATTATTTGTTTTGTTCAGATCAGCCTTTTTTTGTTTTACTCTAGATCATTCTGTTTTTAGTTACTTTAGTTAGATTTTGTTTCTTATTTATTTCCTGTGTTTAGTTATTCTTGATTACAGTTAAATTTATGTTTCCTGCTCCTTTTCACATAACTGCACAAAGCCAAAGTCAGAATTTGTTTTATTATGAAAAATCAGAAGTTTCTGACAAATATAAAGACTTTAAAAGATTTGCCTTAGGACGTGTTGTGAAGTACAGAGCCTGATTAAACTTTAGCATGAAATGAGCAGAAGAGGAAAGGGCTCTGAGAGCAAGGCAGGATCTGTATTCTCCTGGGAGGACAGAATAGAGGTTCCTGGTTAACTAGCTTGGGGTAGCATTGTGAAAGGACTGCGGAGGAGTTCAGCTGGAAACGAAACAGATACAGACCCACAAAATTACAAGTGCCCCTCCCCAACTTCAGCTGGTGCCACTGTGAACCATGAACCCTGACTTGACCTTGTGTATAAAGACCTCTCTCTCACTGTATCTGCCTGGATCTCTCACCCTTCCCCCTCCATTTTCCTCCTGTCGCTCAGCTTTCCCAAAGCGAGTCCCTTCAAAGAGCTTAGTAGCACTTCAGGGCAGCACTGAGAGACTGGAGAGAAAGGGAGGTGCAAGTGTTACTGTACTTGCTGTTGCGGAAACAATTTGGAAATAAATCATGCTTTTTTGAAACCCTTGAGGCACCTACATCTTTCTCTCTATTTCTCTCTCTCTCTCTCTCTCTCTCTCTCTCTCTCTCTCTCTCTCTCTCTCTCTCTCTCTCTCTCTCTCTCTCTATTTGTGAGGGAGGTGTGGGGTGACACTAAATTAGCATAAAGGAACAAGTACGACAACAGCAGACTGAAAGAGCTAACCAGTGGGTGGATGAAGTATGTAATTGAATGGGACTCTGTTGTAAATAATGGTGTGGGGTGGGACCTCATCCCCATCTGGTCTTTTTAAAGAATACCTTGTGGTAATTACCCCCCAGACAGCATTGTTGCACGCCCGAGCCGTCCGGCCAGGTGCCTGCAGTCCTGCTGCGTGCGGCCTTTCACCGGCACCGCATGCTGTCCTGGACAAAATGGACCCAAGGTCACCACCCTGTTTTGTAAATTCCCACTCCAATATTTTAAATAGCTCAAAACCCCATGCATCTTGAAGTGGAAGCTTAGCAATATCAAATTTGTGTTGAAGTTTTTTATTCCGAGATTCAAGATTACTTTTCTCACCAAAATTTTCCAACAACTTCTCTCTCTCTCTCTCTCTCTCTTTCTCTCTCTCTCTCTCTCTCTCGCTCTCTCTCTCTTTCTCTCTCTCTCTCTCTCACACACACACACACCCACACACACACACACACACACACACACACAAGAATGAGATCTGGAATTTGAAGACTAAACTGAGCGTATTCCTGTTGCAACTACTTTTATTCAGCATTTGACAACAACTCCAGGATCTCTTTAGAGTTCCTTCTGCACTTCACGAAGAGCTCTTCTGTGTTCTGTGAGTACGTCTGGCTGCCCTCAAAGGAGAGTGTCTTTTCACCAGCCTTGACCCTCTTAAGGGACAAGACAAGTTCAGAGAATAGCTCCTGGAGACCTCCTTAGGGGTTCCTCTCATTCTTTTATTTTCTATTTTATTTGTGTCAATGCTTCTTATGGACAAGTGTGGGAAATTATTCTACCTTTAAATATGGGTGGAGAAAATTTTTGTTTACAATGTCTTGATATATTGTTATCAGAAGCTGGGTACAAAATGTGATGATATTTTGATTAATTCTACTTCATTTAAATGCTGTTTTAAACAATGCTTCAGAGTTACTTCTGTAACTCTGGAACATTGCTGTAGTTGTGTACAGCTATACTTTTCAATTGGGGCTGAAGTAGTACAATGGATTATGAAACAAAATTTACATATGTTTTAGAGGCTGATTTTACCAAGCAATGCTGGGTTGGATAGAATTTATAATAAAATGCTTTTATCTTATTCTTATCTTACTCTGTCAGACGAGAAGTGTTGTGGTCTGTTCTGTTTTGGTCAGAGAGCTAAAGATTAGGGTAATGGCAAGGAGACCTCCCAACATCAAAGACTTTGACCTCATCACTTAAATTAAATCTTCAAAATACAAGTGAAAACAGGCAAAGGGCCGGTTAGCAATTATATATAGGGTTTTACTGTTGCAATGGCAAAAAGTCTTTTTTTTAAATGAGAATAGCATTGATCTTTTTTGACTTGAAGCTTAGGCATAAATTCAAACTGGAAGACTCTCTCCAGCCACACCTGCATCATCAAATCACTGCATCATGCGTCAGGCTGCTGCCAATCAGTGTCAGGTCCACGCCTTTCATAGCCAGTCATCAATCAGGCAAGATTCCGTTTAAAAGGCGCTTCATCCTTGGATCCATTTGCTCCCCAGCTGAGCTTAAACTCTCCTCCACGTCATCTCCATCTTTGTTCTCTTTGGCTCTCCCTGGCTCCCTTCGTTCCTCCGGCCTCCATTCCATTACCAGTGTCTGGGCTCTGGGGGAAGATGTCTCTAATCCTAATCCTAAATTGTTCATTCATCTTTATAGTAGTTCACAGCACCCACATCTTCTGCCAGGGTCCAAGCACCAAAGAACTTTATTTATTCATGTCAAATAAAGCTTTCCAATTGCTATTTTCTCTCCGTGTGAGTCTCTTTAGGTTGAAATCCCATTTTTGATTGAAATTTAAAGCAAGACATATTTTTTAATCCAAATTTTTTTTTTACCCCTTTCACATTGCATTACATTGAACATAAAGTGTCCTCTTTAAAAGGTGATGAGCTTTTGAAACACACAGAGCTAACTGAAACACATGACACTTAAATAAACACTGTAGTTTACCTTCATCACACCTATAAAACATCAAGGACTTTACCAAACAATTAATTCCTGAAAATCATATACAAAAGGAAATAAAACAAGAGGTAAACAGACACCCTGTAGGTCAATTACTAATTATGTTTGGCTAGATCTTAGTTCACCTTAGCAGGTCTTATTTTCAACCATGGTAAATAAAAAAAAATGTTTGACAACAAATTGACCAAAACAGTTACATAATTCAGGAGTCTGAGAGAACGAGGGAGGAGATAGGGCGGAGTGTGGGTCGAAGTTCAGCTGGGGTGCAAATGGATCCATGGATGAAGAGCCTTATAAACAAGATCTTGGACATTGATTGGCTACGGTGAGACAAGGACATGTTGTTGATTGCCCCATGGCGCAGTGATTGGATGATGCAGGTGAGACTGAGGGGAGTCTTCCAGACTGAATTCATGCCGAGGCTTCATTTTTACAAATCTGTCCACTTCTTTTTTTTTTTTTTTAATCAATTTAACATGGGTTGCTTCTTTGATATACTGGTACTTTGAGTTTCAACCAACTGCAGTTAACACTGTTGCCTTGCAGCATGAATGTTCTAAGTTCAAGTCTTGTCTGTGGTCTTTCTGCATGGTGTTTGCATGTCCTCCTTGTGCATGCGTGGGTCCCCTCCAGGCACTTAAATCCCCTTCTTTTCATTTGTATGACTTAGGTTGAACATTTTTGGTTTCCTTAAACAACCTTGTCGGAATAGTTTGCTGGAATTTTGGCCCATTCCTCCTGAGAGACCGGGTGTAAGTGGGTAAGGTTTGTAGGTCACCTTACTTACACACTTTTTCAGCTCTGCTCACAAATATTCTATGAAACTGAGAGTTTTGTGACTCCAAAACACCGACTTTGCTGTACTGAAGCCACTTATTTGGCAGTGTCATTTGGGTTATTGTTCATTTGGAAGACCCATTTGTGCCCAAGCTTTAACTTCCTGGTTGATGTCGTAAGACATCAGTATTTCCACATAATATGTTTTCCTCATGATAAGATTTTGTAAAGATTCGCAACACTTTATTGGTACATCAGCCCTCAGAACAACTAGACAATGTTGTCTTTGACCCCAAGTACATTTGCATCCTGTAATCTGGCTTTTTATTTTGTTTAAAGAGGAATGGCTTCTTCCTCTCAGAGCGGCATTTCAGCCCATGTTGGTATGAGACCTATGTCATTGTGGATAATGACACTCTTAGCAGCTTCACAAGGTCTTCTTCCATTTTGGGACTGATACACACAGCTGTTAATAAAACACATTCATCTCTGGAACAGAGAAGCTGTCTCCTTCCTGAACAGTATCATCATCTAAGCTTTCCTGAAGGTTTTAAAAGCATGGTAACTTTAGAGTATTTAAACTTCAAAAACCTGAAGAAAGAAAATAAATGAATAAATAAATTATCTCTCATTATCTAGCATTTAGCAAATAGAAATAATTTTGGTAATATAACTTAAAGCATGAAAACTTTAACCTTATTTAATATCACCCAGTGAGAAAAAAAAGTTGTCTCCTTTTATAAAGTGTAAGCAAACATCTGGCTTCAGCTGTATGTGTGTGAAACAGTAAAGGGGAGTAGAGTGTTTAGGATGATCTGTAAGATGCGAAAATGTACTCAGATTCTGTGCTATTTATTGTTTAGTGTGGGATTATGTGAAAAAAACTGAATAAACAAAAAACAAAAGTTATTTAATGCTTACTTATAATAACATAAAATTTATATTATACATGACATGACACTTTGGATGACTTATACACTACACCAAATTCGATTTGTCTGTTTAGAATGTTGAATATAAGTTAATCACTTTCAAAGTCTTTGAAGACCAAAACTGTGAACATCCTGATGGATACACAATTTGCATCCATTACATAAAAAACCTCATTCACATATTTTTGTTATTAGGCATTAAATGTAGCTGACTCAAAGTGAACTTGCTATTTTGACATCTCAAGAGAGCAACTCTGTTTCCTATGGTTTTATATCAGTTTTACGTAAAGTAAAACCTACATGCATGCCTCATACCAGCAGGCTAACTTTTCCACTGAAGCAGCTGTCTATCTGGATATTTGAACATGATGCTTAGGAGATGACAAGCTGTCTTAGTGGCCTCTTGTGGAGTGCCCTAACATCTGCTTAACAGCTCTCTGCAGGGCCCTGCTGGTGGTTATTGAATATTGACAATTGCAAGGCATTTCTCAGGGGACAAAAGCGATGCACAGTAATAGGAGAGGTTCTCAGTCTAATAAATGTGTCAGGGAGCCCAAAGTACATGTAAGTAAATAGTTCTGCTGAAAACATAAGCAGTTCTGAAGGCAATTTTACATGTGCATGTAGATAGATAGATAGATAGATAAATAGATAGATAGATAGATAGATAGATAGATAGATAGATAGATAGATAGATAGCTAGATAGATAGATAGAGAGATAGAGAGATAGATAATTTTATTTTTTTAAATACCAGATAAAATGTATTTTATGTTTAAACAAACTGTTCATAAAAATGTAGACATCAACAAATAAACCCAGAGCAGTGTATTAGAGGATTACAAGCATATTCAATAAAAATATGGAAATCCATTTACATGGGTGATTTGGTTTACATTGGAAGCAGTCAGATAAAGCCTTTACCAGCAAACTCTAGCTGGTATTTGTTTGTTGGTTCAGTGCAATAAACAAATCTGAGACATTTCTGTGATGGCTGTTGTTTCTTGAAAAAAATGTTTTTAATTAACAAACTGCACGTCTCACCTTAAAATGTCAGGTTTCAACAGAATGGTCACGCTCTTAAGGTTTTGAATACACATGGTAATAAATGGAAGTTGAAATACTGGAGAAAATGCAGTTACATGTGTCTATTGAGAGCTGACATAATAAACTGGCTCAATTTGATAAAATGACATCAGGGATTATTGTAAATCTGGCAGTTTGGTGCATAATCCCATTTCTCAGCACTGAAAAAAAGATTTTTTTACATTTAAAAAGTAGAGCAGAGATATACAACTTTCAGGTGAAGATATCTGCACAGCCCAGCAAATCAGCTCACTTTGGGACCTTTTGAGAGTATTATCAATGTCTTTGTTATCTACGTTTATTCACTTCCTTTTGATTCACATACAAATGCAATTTCTTTTTACAATTGTTAAACATAAATTTTATAATAAAAATTATCTTTAAATTCCTGACTTTATCAGATCTATGATTATATTTTTCTATTTTTTATCTTTTTTTACTTGGTTATTATTTGACAATAAAAAGAGTGTAAAGTGTGTGATGCTATTAGTCTGCTGATAAGATAGATAAGTGCTCTGTTTCTCCACAGCACAAAAACTTATAGCTTGAAAGACAAAGCATCAAAACTGATTCAATGAATTTCACTAACTTAATATAAGTACATACAATAATATCACTACTACTGCTGCTACTATTACTACTAATACTTCTAATAATTATAAGAAGAAGAAGTGTATTATTATTATTATTATTATTATTATTATTATTATTATTATTATTATTGTAATAAAGTACTGTTTATTCTTATTTATTTTAGATCGATAGTGTACCCTGTTATTGGTCTGGTTTAGACATATGAATAATCTGGTCTAATCTCTTCCACCATTATTTGATTACAAAGATGACAATGTCGGGCTTTCTTCTTTTCCCACCATTGTAGCTTATTGGTGTGACACTCTATAAACATGGTATGCATCCGCTTTGGCACATTGACATTTCAATTTGAATGGGTAAGATGGTTTGTAGAGATACATGCATTAAGTCCAATATTTTTATAAATAACCCAGTATTTGGTATAAAAGTATCGTGCATATTAAGAGAGCGTCTGGTGAGTCACAGAAAACTGTAGATTTTAGGAAACGTCCTCAAATACACAAACTATCACTGGTTGGCACAAATGAATGTACTCAAGAATTTACTCAAAGACATTTTCTTGAACCAAAGCAATAACATAATTATATATCTGGAAACTGCTGCCCAAGTTAAAAATAAATGCTTTTATAGAGTTTAAAAAGAAGATCAAAGACAGAGATGCATGTGCTGGTAGGAAAATAAATTTAACTTCATCTTTTCTGTGAAAAAATGTATTGCATTCATTTCTGTAAGCAGTGGTCATGTAGGCAAAGTCCTAAAAAAATAACCATTCCCATTACATTCTTTATCTACTGATAAATACTACTTCACTTTTTTTCTTTATGCTTATAATAAATGTAGAAAAATATTTGTTGTCATTCTGTCTGCCCACAGGAGCATTTCAACTCTGAGAATCAGTATATTTTCCAGCAGACTTTCACATTTTAATGATTATGAAAAATTCCAAATAATACACACTTAGGTAATAACTTCAGCATTTATCCATTTGGATAACAGAATGAATTTCATGTGGGCAGGTTTCAGTTTTTGGGTGATTGTAATTTTGTGTTTTCTAAAGGGCCTCAGTGACACATCATCTTCCACATTTTTTACAAGCACGGATGAAATCTTGATTACACACTGACCGTGAGCCATTTTAACCTTTGATCTCTACCCAGAAAAGGAGAGAATCAAAGGGACAAAAAAGAAACATACTATTTACTGCTCTTTATTGATTCTGCTGGGGTGCTGAAAAGGTCTTCGGGCATGCCCTTGCCAAAGGATACTAATTTGCTCGATCAAGTCTGTCGGAATATCGACTGTGAGGAGGCTGAGCTCCTGCCATTGTGTTTGCTTCAGCAGGGAGCTGGTCTGTAAAACAGGATTACGAGAGGTCAGACAGCCAGTGAAAGGATGTCCATCACTTTCTGGGGGCCGACACAAAGGGGCGGAGCCTGGGAGACATGATTAAGTTGTTGAGGAGCAGCGGGGAGGGCAGGCTGCAGGCCGTACCCTACCACAATCCACATGCAGATTTGCAGTCTGTTAATCTGTATGTTTCATGGTTACATAGACACAGAAGGCTTTGTTGCAGCTACAAAAGCTAATGAAGGAGGACATCTAAAAAAGAAACAAAAACTCTTGTATGGACTGTTAGTCCATACAATGTTATGTTACAATGTTATGTTTATTGTTACTAAATTATCTTCCAACATCCATCTAGCTTGATTTTTGCTGATGTTTGTTCTAAATTCTGATCATATAACACAGCTATAAATTCTACAAGGAAATAGATCAGATTAGGTCATATGAATTTACTTGCAGATATACATGGTTGTTAACTGGAACCAGGAAAAGATCACTGTGTTTGTGTTTCTTCACTGGCTGCTTGTTAAGTATCAAATTGATTTTAAAATTATATTGTTTGTATAAAGCCTTGAATAGCTTGGTTCCACTATTTTTTCAGAACATCCTCTGTCTGTGTCTGTGGATCTCTTGGATCTTTGGAACAGTTCCTCCTGGATGTTCCTCATTCTGGATTGTTCTGTCAAAACTCTGGAATAACCTCCCATTTTTTTATTCGGTGTGCTCCCTCTGTTTATGTATTTAAATCAGTGGTGGGACTCGATTAAAATTTTTAATCAAAGTTAATTGCAGGGTCCATAATTAATTACAATAAATCATATTTAATCAAAACCCTTTTTGATGCTAAACAATTGACTAAATAGACATATGAGCTCAACAACAAAGATATTTATCATTTTAATCTGTTATTTAGGTTATTCAGCCATCAGATTGGTTATTATGAAGCCTAGGTGTAAATTCAACCTGGAAAACTCTTTCCTGCCTCACCTGTATCATCCAATCGCCGTGTGATGCACCTCAGCTGCAGCCCATCATCTTCAGACCACACCTCGTTGTAGCCGATCATCATGAAAGTCTCCATTTATAAGGCTCTCCATCCATGGCTCCAGGTGCTTCCCTGTTGAGCTACAACCTGCCTCCGCCCCTTCTTCACCCTCGTTCTCTCACGGCTCCATCAGGCTTCTTTCCTTCGGCCTCCACTCCACCACCAGTGTCCGAGCCACGGGGGAAGACATCCCTTATCCTAAACTGCCCATCCATGTTCATTGCAATTCACAGCGCATTCGTCTTCTGCCAGGGTCCGAGCGCCAAAAACTTTATTCATTCATGTCAATAAAACCTTCTAATTGCTGCTATGTCTTTGTGTGAGTCTCTCCAGATTGAAATATCCATTCAGCTTTCCAGTGTTTCAGGAACCCCTGATCATTCATGGAGCTTCTTTGAAAAAAATTCTTCTTTAGAAATGTGGACTGTGGACGCTGACATTAGCTTTGGGGACATCTGTGCTGCTGCAACATGTTTTGCATTGAGATGGTATTTAGGCTTGAATAGCTTTGTTGATAGGCTTAGTCCTTTTTGCACAACTTGCACACAAAAATAATCTTTTCCAGCATCCCATCAGATCGTTTTTTGAAGGACAAATTAACTCCTAGTGGGCCAAGAGAAGAAGCTTTGTTGTCCATCGCTGCTGTTTGCGGATGTTGCTTGTGCGTCAGATTTACAGGTGTACCAAAAACGCGTGAATACAAGGGTATTCAGCCAGAATCTTTGTATGTAAAAGAAATGTATTTAATTCTGTTAAAATTTTTAACACGTTAAGATCTATTTAATTAATTAACTGAAATAAATGCAATGAAGTCCCAGCCCTGATTTAAATCACAACTTAACCCACATTTTGTGATGTATGACATTTTTGTTAGCAGTGAAACACTTCACAGAGAAGCACCTGAAGTCATTCTTTAACCTTCTGATTGATTAAAACAATCAGAAACCTCAATTGAGCTAAAGAAATATGAAGCTAAAAAAGGTGAGTTTTAACTTTATATTTCTTCACTGTATCACTAATTCTGAAAAAAAAATATGTCCAAATGTGTTTCACCAAATATTTCTATTCACACATACAACCCCACTTCCAAACTAAGATGGCAGTGGTGACGACTGGTGGGGGGGCATAATTCTAATATCCCTTTCTAGTCCCCTGGCCAGCCTTGAGCCAGGAACACTCTTTTCTGTGCCCTGCCTCCCCAGCAGGGTGTTTATCCTTCCACCAATTTTATCAGTAAATAAATGATGACATAAAGTGCAATGTGCAACAAGACTAGAGATTGGATAACAGTCAGAAAGGCGTGGCAGACACTAAAATATTAATGATCCTGATTACTTTCTGCCTTGGTGACAAAGGCTTCCTGAAATGCTTCATGACTGGGATGGGCTGTGTTTCAGAGGAGCTGCTGCAAAACGCAATGAACATCAGAGGACAGTGCAAAGAAAAGAAGAGAACATATCACATTCTCAACTGAACATAGATCTAGTCATTTCAGCTACTTTGTTAAATGCATGTTGGTATTTTGTAAGCTCAAAGATATTCATATTAAATATATATGTATAATCTGAAAATAGTTCAAACTCTGCAATAAAAAACATTCTAATGGAGTCATTTCTAGAAAGACCCAGTGAGAAAGAACAGACTTACTATTTGCAGTCATTGTTTTAAGTAAAACGACTTAAAAAAAAAAATCTTCTCCTAGCTGGTGAAACCACCTGTGGAGACAAAGACTGATATGACAAAGTAAAAAATATATATAGATGTTTCATGTTTGTAGTGAACAACTCGCTTCCTGGAAACATTTCTGCTCTTCAGAATTTAAAAGTAATTTTGTGAGAGTTGCATGGTGGAATTTTGAAAGTGCATTGATCAATAGATTATACATGATCCCAGGTTGGCAACTGAATTTGGAACAATTGAATTCAGTTTAATATGCTGCATAATAAAACACAGTGTACAATAAATAGTGAGCTTGCTGCAGTGCTGTTGAAGCACAATCCACTGGAGAGCTCACTGTGCAGAGTTTAGGTTTAGGCTAAGTGAACGCTGGTCAATATCTAGATTCACTCATGAGTCATTGTATTGTCCAGAACATTATGAGCCTGAAGGGAAGCTTCAATTCAGACTGAATATATCCAAAGATGGGCTCAAATATATGAGATAAAAGCAGCTTAAATTTTAATAAATAAAAAGAAACACATGCACACAGAAACCTGTGACACAGTATTTTACAGTCCTTTCAAAATATAAAACACACATTCAAAATTTGTCTGACAGTGTCTGATTGGCAGAAACATGCAGTGAAGTCAGTAGTGCTGAACAATCATCCTCAGTATGAATATCACTTTAGCAGAGGGTGTTAATTCAGAGGAGGTTCCTTTTTGGCATTGTGAGCTTCAAGTATTTTTTTTCTCCATAGACCCTTTTTGGGGCCCCACTGCAGTCTCCAGATGCCTGCTGAAAAGAGAAACATAATGTCGACAAGCCCCCTGACAGAACAGGGCCCCTCTGAATTATCACCCCTCTCCTCCTGGCTAATTAAAATTTTGCTTGTAACTTATGTCAGCCATTTGAAGGCTGACAATTCCCTACCTCCCCCTCATTTTAATTTGTGGCACGTGCGCATAAATTGTTACAAAGACCAGTGGCAGGGATACCCGGCACAAATTGAATCGCATCTTTAGCTGCTCTAAATGCTCTGCCTCTCTCTGGGAGGGGAAGCTTCGTTTAGAGGTCCTTCACTCCACTGAGGACAACTTGATTGATAAATGCTGGGGAGAATTTGTCAAAGCAACTAGACTGCCCCCAGTAGCATGTCAATATGGTTCATTTAGACTCCCACCAGGCTCAGACTGCCTGTTGAGAGGACATGCTACAGAGACCAGTAGGAAACTGTGGGTTCATCCAGGCAGGCAATGCTGCTGCTCTCTATACCAGTCAGTGTGCTGCAAGAAAGGAAATGGCTAACTCTTGTATGGTGGGATAAACCAGCAGGGAGCAGTTTGCTGCATGTGTATGTCTGTGTAGATTTGTGTGTGTGCGTTTGTGTGTGTGTGTGTGTGTGTGTGTGTGTGTGTGTGTGTGTGTGTGTGTGTGTGTGTGTGTCAGTGGAAGACAGAGAGAGAGGGAAGAAAAAAACCTGTGTGTGATACATAAGTGCTCAAGAGGAGGAGTGAGGGTGATACAGGGTTCAGCATGTGATTGGCTCGGCTCAGCTGGAGGAGCTTTTAGTCCATCTCCAAGCAGCCTTTAGGACAGATGCACTGCCCTGAGCCATAATGTGTGTCTTGCTTCAAATGACAAATGTCACAGTGTAGCATATTGCATTATATATTAAGTAGCAGCAGTCTCTAAGTTATAGGATGCTGCTGCTGCCTGCAGCACTTGTCGCTCTCTAAGCAGACTGTTTTACAACAATAAATTAGATCCAGACCATAACCTGCTTTTGAATCCTCTCCTTAAATCAGTCCCTTGTTTTGGTCAAATAAACATGTCTCTTTAAACCTGTTTGTTAAAAGAACTCCTTACTAACTACTTTTGTTTATTGATTTTTGTAAGTTTAGTACATTTCTTCACTGTTATACATTCAGTTAATACATTTGTTTAATTTCTGATTTTATTTCTAATTTTATCTCCAATTCCAATTTTATTTCTGACTCCAATTTAATTTATTTATATGTGAAACATAAGCTCACACCAGTGGAAATGTCTATATGTAAAAACTTTTTCAAAAAAAGATGGGAATGCATCATAGTTCTATATAAAATACACATTTGTCTTAATTTCTCTGTTGTATTCTAAACTTTCACAACAAAATTGATCATATCTGCTGCCAAATAGTCTCAGAGAGTGTAGCTATGTTAAACAATACATTTAAAACACGTAACATCAACAGAAATGTCATTTGAACTCTATATATTTGATTAGTACTTGTCACATATTGCACTCCTGTTTTTCTAATACTTTTGTAAATACATATTTTTAAATGAACCTAGGATGTTTGCCAACATGTGGTGTCCTTATGCAGAGAAAGCACCCAGGTAACTTTTCTGTTTACATGTTTTCACAGCTAACATTATGGGAATACAAGCTTTTGTAGAGAACCTATGAGTGTTTATGTTTGTCAGAGACTTTGCTCGGCCTATTTTCTGAAAATGTAGCTTCAGATTTGGCTTTTAGATTGTATGGTTCACACAGACATCATTGGTCAATTTAGAAACACAAACCACATTGTCCATAAAACGATGGAAGGAAACCAGGATCCTGAGAGAAAACCCACAGGTGCATGTGGTTCAGCAATTATCAGCACAACCCCCGCCTTTCATCACTGATGGCAGAGGTAACCTACCCTCTAGATCAGGGGTGTCAAACTCAGTTTCATTTTGGGCCGTATGAAGATCATGAATGTTCTTAAAGGGCCTGTTGTGCCAGAATGTATTGATAAAACCCGCTAAACTGGTGAAATATTGATAAATAGCTATCTCTGCATTTGATAAGTTCATCTTAACATCAAATAATATTGAACACCATTTCACACTGATCAGTCCCTCCAGGATTTTGCGACTGTTTTTATTTTTTTGCAATCAAAATCACAGATTTTGTGGCACCAATTTAGAAATATTTATGAGGGATTTTACAATATTTGCGCCTATGTATGACGTTAAATGTGATTTTTTTTGTTACTTGTCACATTGATCATGGACTATAACTTGATATCAAGTAAAGCTGAGGCAGCAGGGTAGTAGAATTAAGAAGTACTGCCACGTGCAGGTGGGAGTTAGCATCACTGAAACCCAATGTTTTTGACCATTTTTGTGGAAAATTTGCAATAAACTCACAATTATGCATTAGAGTGAAAAAATACGGGGTTCTGTTGATTATGCATGAATTTCTGTGAACAACCGGAGGGACTGATTGATGTAATTTGGCATCTGGCGCCTAGAGGGCCACATAAAAAGCTATGGTGGGCCGGATTTGGCCCCCGGGCCTTGAGTTTAACACATTGTGCTCTAGATGAACACAACTAAATGTTTTGTAATTGAGAGAGAGAGCAGGATAATGTGCAACTGATAAATGTACCATTTTGACAATAATTCAGTGGTGGTATTCATTTCGGGTTTTAACCCTGTGTCCTAACTGTGACTCCTGCAAGCCAGGGGAGCCTGCATCACAGCTCTCTTCCAAACAATTAGGCAGAGTTGATGTCACCTTGCCTGAAAAAGCACTGCTAGATTCAGGGAAGACTGACAAGCAAAGACTTTCTCACTGAAGGTCCCACTTGGTGCATAAAGCAGACAGAGATAACATCTGACCTACATGAAGGTCTTTTCTGGTAATATGCTCCACAGAGCTCTCAACAGAAGTGTAAAAAGCTGCAGTGAGCCACATGAAGCAATGCTTTCTTTTCTTCAGCAAAAAAATAACATTTACTTGAGAAAAATATCTACCCAGCAGGGTTTACTGATACATTCAGCTCAATAGACCTGATGATTCTAAGACAAATGAGATTAAATGTGATTTTATTTATATTTTTAAGAAAACTAGAAATCCCCATCTTTTGTTTTCACAAATGTAGAAGATATTTCCCAAACTTTGTTTTAAAGAATCTATGATGCTCATCGAGTTCCAGTTTGACTTCTGTGGTTTTACACTGAACCACGAGTCCTGTTAAAAAAACCTGTCAAATACAGATGGATGCTCTTCATGAACTCCTGAAAAATGATGCAACAAAATATGCATTTAAGTTAGCTTTTCAGATTTACAGATGTCACAATGGAGAGAGGACAGGAATTTAGCTCTCCATGCGCTGCTATCTTCTGCACCTTCTGCTGTGATGACCTCCAACCTAAGAGGATAAAAAAATCTCAATGAGTGAAATGTTCTTATGTAGCAATCTGTAAAAACCTTTATGCATCTTCCACCCTTCATTGGATTGTTTTACCAACCTTTTAAAACTAATAGCATTGTGAGTAAATCACTGCCAACTGTTCTCGCCTAAACCTCAAATAATGAAAACATCAATTTACGTGAGGTTTTAAAAAAGATTTGGGAACTCAAATATTTAGCTCTTCAGCATGCTGGATGCAAATGCAATTTTTTATTTATCTTTTAAAGATTTTTTAGACTCTAGTGGCCTTCATTGTGAAGGAAATAAACAGGAAATAGGGAGGAAAGACATGCAGTAAATGGCCCTAAACTGGGAACTGAACCCATCACAACTGTGTCAAGGACTATAGCATTTGCACATGGTGCATACGCTCTACCAACTGAGCCACCAAGCACCCCACGAATGTAAATTTTGCTTAAGCTGGTTAGTTTGTGTGTATATCTGTATAGCAGGGACCAACTAAGACCTGTACATCTCCCATTAACCAAGCAGCAGAGGTCCCACCTAAGAAATTAAACCCAAATCCTTGATTGCTCTGCCTCCACAATAACCAACTGATAGACTGTCTTGGTGTTAGTAGGCTTTACTTCTTGTACTATTCTTCAGGATTTAATTCAGATACCCGCCAAAGCAACAGGACATAGGATTTTTTATAAGTATGGGTTAATAGAGAGGTAACGAAGTATAGCCACAATTGCATCTTCCTGTCAATACTGTGCAGCTGAAGGTAAGAAAATCATTAAAACTTGTTTTATGCGTGTGTTAAATATTATGCATGCGTTAAATATTTTGTCCCCTTAATGCAACACTTTCAATAGGGCAAGTGACATCAGACTGAGCTGTGGCTATGTACTTGGATCTGAATGGGACTTTTTTCAGTTTTTTTTTCCTCTATGATGTTCAAAATAATATATAATATGTAATAAATGTAATTAAATGACCATAACTTATTATGACTGGATTATAATATAATGTCTTACACAATTTTTTTTTTTATTTGAGCCAAACATGATTCTGCATCTGCAAATGAATTCTACCTGTTTTTCTTGTGGTGCCATCTGTTGTGAACTGGTACTTTTTGTAGTTTAATGTTTGTAATTTCATCGCATTATAAACTAAAAAGAACAAACTCTGAAGACTCCTGTTGGATGTTTAGATCACAGTTTCTCACTTTTTTTTATTCGTGTTAATAGTCTCTCTATGTATGTATTAATTACTGTGATTACAAAATGAAATTCAATTACACAAGTAATTAAGTAAAGTAGTAACACAAGTAACTTGATTTGATTTTAAATCTGCCTGGACTGGATTGTAATAAACTGAAATTCTGAGTCACAGTGATGGCAGATTTGATTTAAACCTGTTAGATTTTTCTGCATAGTATCCTGTAAAATGTTTTTTGTTGGTGGTTAAAAAAGATATTACAAGATAAACTGTGTCAAATGATTGATGAAGACCAAACAATAAAAGCTGTGTCATTGATAAATTATGAACATCAAGGCAGATGTAACCTGTCCTTCCACAGCCTTCCATATTCTGCCCCTTTTTGTGAACAAAAATATTAGGCAGCAATTTGCTCCAAAGTCTAATAAAACCTTTTCAAACTTAAGACCATTGTAACATTCTCAGAGATGTGCATCCTCCAAAGTCTCACACTCACCTACTATTAAAGGTCTGTGCTTGATGCAAAAAATGTAAGCAACATTACCTTCATTGTTGGGTCCTGGTTTCCTTCCAGTGAGAAATGTCTGCAGCTCTTACCACATAAGTCATCTAGAGCTCACCCCATCTATCCATCCATCTATCCATCTGTCCGTTCATCCAAAACCAAATGGACCATTCATTAACATCTTCAAATTTCATATGAAGATGTTAATGAATGGAGCTCACATTTTTGAGAACTTTGCTGTTTTTAACATGATGATCTTGAAGTGAACATTGGTCACCCTGATGTAATTTGATAAAGCTCCATTTAAGAACAAGAGTAAAGATATAGACTGTATTATCCAAGGGCAAGCCAGATATTTCAAGCAGAAAGTGCAACAGCATTTCCCCTCAAGGCAAGCACTGAGTTACTGCTGAGTATCTGTGTGAGAGTTTAGCTTTTGCCCACATGTGGGCAATTTTTTGCTGTATTTGCGAGGACCCATATTGTAATATAGTCCTTTGTGTCTTCTTGTTACGTTTACCCTGACTATGCCAATTTCAGCTTCACTTTAAACTGAAAAGTATAACCTACTTATGTACCACAACTCCCAAATCTCAAAACTAACAGATTAAATTTCGGGTTTTTTTCGTACCCCCATTTAATTGTGTATCGGCTGGGGATATAGCAAAGACGAGCAGAGAAGCTGCAGCTGCATTTTGTTTCACTTATGGCAATAAATTAGTTTACATGATTAAAGATTTTGTTGCCCAAAATTACATAAAGGGCACCTGGCTTTATCTATCAAAAATGTGCAAAGAGAGTGCTACTTCCTCTTTACTAAAACAACCTGAGCTTTCAGTAACTGCTATAGAGTACTGTGTTTATAATGGTGTAATAACAGTTTCATAGGGCAAAAAAATCCTCCTGTGTAATAGGAGGGAAAAAAATGACAACATTTGTAGTCGTAGCCTAAATGAACAGCTTTTCAGTTAAAATTTCAGTTGTTGTTTTTTGTTACAGAAAGTCTTACAATTTGAAAAGGGGTGAAGCTAGTTTTATGCGTTCAGTCTTTGTAAAATATAGTTTATAGGAGCATGGACAACAGAAGAGAGTTAAACAGACATTAGGGAATTCCATAACTGATATGCTGATTTGTGAATGACATCATGAATTATATATACTTCTAAACTTTAGTTCAGATAAAATATTAATGAATAAGGACTAGTCCATGTTGGAAATTAGTTTAGAATGTTTAACTGGTAAACTATGAACATTTTAATTAACATTTAAACTATTAATTCATTTTCATTTTTGGGTAAATTGAAGTTAGAACTAGTTCTTGTTAAAGAACTGACATAACACTGCTTGTTATGTATAACCATCACAGGTACCCATACTTGTTTTGGGATCTGATGGAGTCTTTGTGGAAAATTTGGACAAATGAGGAAACAATTGCACATTTAAACTGTTCTGTATTTTTGATTGTTATGGTGTTGCAGCATTGCAACATTAGCATTAACATTTCACAACAGGCTGTGTTTTAAACAGAGTGCGTACACCCCACCCATCCTTTTTTAGTCCTCTGGCTTTGAAAGATAAAAGAACAGAGTGTGGGAAGTTGAAGGGGAAGACAGAAAGTAAAGCCTTCAACTCTGCTCAGTCTAATTCTGTTTGCTGTCACACGGAGGCACACTGCAATTATCAGACTGAATTGTGCCTGTAGACCATCCTTGTTTTTCATTTATTTCACGAGGTTCTGGTAATTTACTTTGTGCTATTAAAATATGGCAATTAGATGTTATAATTACAGTTTTCACTGTATCGCTTTTTGCTGTCAGTGAAAAGATGTAATACTGTTATTAGGGGAGAACAGAGACAACTTAATATTACCAATACAGATTCACAGCTTTATTGTTTAGAATTCCAGAAGATAGAAATGAGCTAGAATTTCACTTGGAACCAGTTTGAAAACCCCTTAACTGTCACCCTGAAAATGCTACCATGTTATCCAGTAGGTCCATGAGGACACCAGTGTCCTTATGACAGTTAAGGGGTTAAAATTGATTCCTAGAAATTGAATAAGAAAGCAAGATTTTGGATTTGGATACCCTGTCATAGCAATACTGTTTGTGTTTATTTAACTGCCATTGATCATGTAAAAACCTTGTAGTCATAGTTAAACATCTCAGGTTTTGCATATTTTATTCTTGTCACTGGATTTAGAAGAATCAATAATTTTTATTCAGACTTTTCATTATGTTTTTCTGCTTGCTCAATCATTTATCTCAAAGTGGGATCTATGGTGTGTTGTTTTGTTACATTTAAGGTCAGATTTTAATAATTTTACAGGTCAGATCAATTATGCATTAAAATTCTAGAATTTAAAGGTCTAATGTCTTTTTTTTGCTATAATTGTGAAGCATAAGAAATAAGATCTGCTGTCCTCTTAAACAATAAGACACACATGTATAACCCCAAATATTCATGATGAAGGTAAATTAAATGAATCAGAATCAGAATTCCTTTGTTTAGTTCCCCAGGGTGGAAATTTACATGAAGTAAACGTTGGAATAAAACTGAACACAAAACTGGAGGACAATACAAATATCTCACAAGAGTATCCATAGCTGAAGCACAAAGAAGTGAAAGAGGAGACAAGGAGCTTTACAAACTGTTGCAGGAGGCTTTAAAGAAAGATTTGCTGTAATCATTACTATAATAATTGCCCTGGCATAAAGTGATCAGCTACCCTTCATCTCAGTATAGCCACATGATCACAGCTGAAGCTGTGAAAAAGAGCAGCCTAAATCACTGCATTAGTCTAATTTTCAAACTGGTTGCTACAAAGACGGTCGGCTGTGCTTGAAATGATTTCTTCTTATGTTACCAGTGTTTGTATCTATTATCACTTTACATCATAATGACTTCAAAAGTAACAGCATAAGTTCCTGCTAAGATTATTGTGCTTGAGCAGCTTTTACAGAGAATCACAAGCTTCAAGGTGAGACGTTCAGTTATTGTAAAGAAGGCTTTAAGGATGTTTTTACACCTGAGGTGTTTAGTTTGTTTAAAATGAACTCTGGTTTATTCCCACCCCCATCCCTTTGGTGCAGTTCGTTTGCAAAGATGTGAACACAGCCACACTATGAGCCAGACCAAAACAACCGCCCAGAGACCTTTGGGAGGAGGTGGGCTCAGTGTGGTTCCGAATTACCTCTAGACAGGTTTGTTTGTATTATAAATGTGATCAGACCTTGAGCCGAACCACTGTTAGGTGTATGCTGCCAGCTTGAGTCAAGCATCCTTCTGCAACCAGGTATATGTGTTGCATTGTGGGATGCAGGAAAGTAAACAAACTAAACAAAGACTGCACATCTTTTTCTTAAACCTTTAGGACCTATGCAACTTTCAAGATGTCTTCTCAAAATACTTTCAGAATAGTTTTCATAATTTTACCTAAAAGAGTGCAAAGAGAAATACTGATATCATTACATTTTTTTAATTCACTAATTAGTGCATTCAAAACATACAGAACAAAAGAAAGGCGTGACAAACTAAGATATTAGATTACAAAATAAACAAGTAATTAAGAAAACAACAGCAAAAGAAGAACAGAGTCGTAAAAAAGAAAAAGTAAAGAAACACAACTACATTGAAAATAAATACACATAAAGCAAAGACAGTCCAATAAAATGGTACATAATTGTGACTTATTTCCAGATGGTTAAAAAAGCACATTTCTAGGGTTTTGCATAGTGTTTTTCTAGGATTTTCTTTTATGTTACTTGTTTTAGTTAATCATGATCACACATAGAGGTTTGAGGGGGAAATAGAATCAAATAAGATTAAAGAAAAAGGAAAACTAAAGACATGTTTTATAATATTATTATTTTGATACCCCTCTTCCGTTCTCCTCCTCATCATTCTCCATGTTCTTAACTGATAAAAAAAAAAACTTTCAAATCTGGTAAACATGTCAATTATTTTAAAGAAAATCCTATAAATATGGAACAAAAAAAAAAAAGTTAAAGCTACAAAACCAGAACAATTGTGTCACGGCAAACCATTTTGTCCTGACTGTAGAGGGATAATGACAGCTACAGTTGGGAACTCCAAAGAACAGTCTTCAAAGCATGGTGGAAGCCACCATCATGTACTTGCACAAAAACTCATCTGAATATGCAAGCAAGGAGTAGGTATTGCTATTAGCAACCCTTGGTAATGATATGAAAATCAGACCTTTATGAGCAGGACAAAATAGGGTCAGATTGGACAAAACCTCTGGCAGTTAGGGCTGCTTCCTGTTTAATACAAGGATTGACAAAACTATATGATTTTAAAATTGTAAAATTGCAAAAGGCAAAAAAGAAGGTCAGAATGGTATTCCAAATGTGTGCCAAATGTCGGACAGCTTTTGTAAAAGCAGGGGTTGCTTTGGTTTGGTTTACAGCACATGTGCATGGAAATCTTGTTTGATATTATTCAGAAAGAAACCTTGACTACTAATGACACAGAAAGTCAGCTGGTAAATTGATGCATTTGTTTCCAGAAAGCCATCATTAAACTCAGCCCCACCCTGATAAATACTATTGTCACCAGGAGTCACTGCTCGCATTCCACACACTCCATACACAAATCAATATTTGTGGTGAAACTAACACACATCCTTTAGCCTTAATTAGTTAAATGACCCTTTTGTTTGTCTTCAGTCAGGATTTTGGGGGGCACATGCTCAGCTGTGGCTTTTCCTCATACTGAAGAATACCTACTATGCTTGGCAACCAGCACTTTACCATGTTTACTCATTCAGCCATAATGCTGTTATCAGTTCAATTACCACTGTGGCAAAGTCAAATGCTAAGCAAGATTTAAACATAGGTTAGCTATCTTTATCAAATTTTATTTTTAGTATTCTATTCATGATAGCAGAACAAAAACAATCACATTTTTTTTTTTTTTACCATGTAGCTACAGTGAACCGTGAGAGAGCTAAGAAAGTCATGAGAGTAAAATCTAGACTGATATTTGATACAATTTCCAGTTATATAAGCAGAAATTCCATTTGCTTCACTCCAAGTCAGCAATTGGGGCATTTATTCAGTACTTTGAGTATTTCTGTTCTCCATGATCAAAAAACAGTCACTGGGTAATACCCAATCTGTAAAACAGCTCTCAGTCTTTTTTGGATAAGACGCTGTCCTTCATGATTGCTTTTTTGGGATTTGTGTATGATAAAGGAAAATAGACTTAGGGCCACTGAGTACAGTTTCCCAAAAGAAATGTGAAAGAAATGTCTGTCTACAGCAAAAGTGCCAAAGATATGGTTCTACTGTTGTTGAATGGTTTTTCAAATGCACACAGCTGCATCTAAATAAAACAAGATTATTGTCAAAATGTTAATATATTTCAATAGTTTAATTCAAGTTGTGAAACTCTTTACATATATAGATTCATTACACACATTCTGAAATATTTCAGATCTGCATTTATTTCCTTGGGGAGTATGGCTTACAGCTAATGAAATCCCAAAATTCCTCCACCCATCCATTTTCTATGTTTGATTTGCCTTCCAGGGTCTTGGGGGATCTGATGCCTTTCTCCAGCAGTCACTGGGTGACAATCAGTGAACAACATGGAGAGGTCGCCAGTCCGTCACTAGACAACACAAAGACATTCAGGAAAAACAACAATGCACATATACACTCATACTTAAGGGCAATTTAAGCTGGGGACACACTACACAATTTAACAGATTCTTAAAAGACTTGGTGTTCACTAGCCTGGCCATTGCCTTCTGACGCAATTCTACTTGATTCTCATCTCCCTTCAGTGCTGGGATTTCTCTCATTGACCTCAATTTCTTTGGCTGAATTTAAACCAGGCCAGTCAGCGAACAGAAGAAGAAGATTGTGATTGTAGTCTGCCTATATAGGGTTGTAGATTGGCAATGGCAGCAGAGGAAGTGAACAAAACCAGTCAGTCCGTATTGGCCATGCTTCCAAATAGTGAGCTATAAAGTCAGAGCAAGAGGAATGTTTAAGACATTTTATTGCTGGCAAAGATGTTATGTTCCTACTCCTCAACAATTTCCGTTATGCTTCTTCGAGCTGGCACATTACATACATCATGGCCAAACGTTAGCGATTAGGTAAAATCATATCCAGTCGTTTAAAACTTCAACAGAATCCATGCCTCCAGCAAGGAATCATTTCTAAATAGCCAAGGGTCCAGACTCTCTGCACGAAGCAAAGCATAGAACGAGGGGCTGGTTTTTACCAGGCCAGGTGTTCACACTGTCAGACTGGTTTCAACAGGGTTTTGTTTCATGACTGAATGACTGAGGATCACTCACTTAACAACTGGACCTGCTGGGGATCACCGACTACAGGACTTATCAAATCAATTACAGCCAACTGAACCAATCAAACTCTCTTACAAGGGAGCCAGTAGTTGGTGGTTGGTGGTAATGGCCAACTACTGGTACCCTGGCAACCACTATCCCATAAAAGGAAAATGATGCAACTAAAAATGCTTTAAGTTTATCCCGCAAGTCAATTTCCCCAATGAAATATCGATTTGGATAACGTTGCTCTGTCTTTTGTAATACTTATGTTAAGAAATTGAAACATTTATTTTTTTAATGTTAGACTTAGTTTGGAAAAGACTTTTTATGTTAGCTTTGACTTTAAAAATATTTTTCTGTCTCAACAACATCATGGACTTGATTACACAAACATAAATCTAGAATTTATGATAAGTAACTTATTTCTAATTAGAAAATATCTGTTTAGAAATGTCAATTCTTTAAATTATTTAAATTCTCTAAAGTCCTAAGTAAAGCACCTATTTTATTAATTACTGATAGTTGTTAAAGTAAGAGCATCCTTACCTTTATATTCAATATTTGAAGTGCTTGGTTTGCTTTAGTAAGACTGTTATCTACTGTGTTTTATTCCTAAATATCAGAGTCTCTCTCTCTCTCTCTCTCTCTCTCTCTCTCTCTCTCTCTCTCTCTCTCTCTCTCTCTCTCTCTTGCTTCTTTTTTAACGCTACATGATTGCAATTAGGAGATAGCTTCTATCATGCCCATTATCATTGTTTTGTGTTTATGTTGATAATGTTGCATAGTGAAATAAAATAACGTTTTAAGAAAAATTGTCTTACAGCTGATGTGGTGTCTCAGCCTTTCTATTCATTAGTTGTCACCAACTACTACGACATGTCAAAAAATGTAAATATGTTTGTGTGACTGAGAGGTCCGGTTGGGATGGTTCCTTTACACCCTTGCAGATGGCTTGCATACTCCAGTTTTAGCCACATCTCAAATAAGCAGATTTTTGTGCTGACTCACTCTGCCAGCTGACCACAATTAGTGCAGACTGACTCAGACTTTCCTTGACTGGGATTCGGGGATAAAACTTCATATAGTGTGTTACCAGCTTTAGAAAGATCACCTAACCTAACAGTCATGTTTTTGTCATGTAAGAAGAACTTGGAGTACCAGAGAGAACCCAAGCATGCATTGGGAGAATATGCAAACTCTATGTAGAAAGAGCCCATCCTAGGATTTGAAACTGAGCCCTTTTCTTTCAAAGGCATCAATGCTAACCATTGTTCCACCAAGCAGCCCCACCCAAAATTTGCTTTCACAGAAAACTAGGATATTACAGGAGACAAAAAAAATACATGATTACTTTTCAACACAAAATGTTAAAACAACTGTAAAATATGGAAAGTCAATACCCCATTCAATAAAGTATTAAAAAGCTCACTTACCTCAGTAACTCAATTCACTAAGTGAATCATATATATATATATATATATATATATATATATATATATATATATATATATATATATATATATATATATATATATATATATATATATATATGTGTATATATATATATATATATATATTCACCAAAGACTGATGTGTTCAAGGTTTTATCCCTGTAATTTTGATCATTTTCTGCTTACAGCTGATGGAAACATGATATTCAAGATTAAATTAGACTACATCAGACCAATAAAAAGAATATTTCTAATATGTGGGCTTCATGAAAAGTATGTTTAATACCTGCTTAAAAGGTACTTTTAATTTGACAAATGAGGACTCATCAAATTGCATATACTAATTTATTTAATATAACTCTTATCAGGGTTCTTTTTGCTTAAATCATTGCATCATGCATGGTTGGTATGAGGGATTGCTGTAAAGTCAATACCACAATGCAAGCGATTGTCTACGGTCGCTACGTGCTTATCCAGGAATGAATGCTGCAAGTCAATGCCTTCCTGTAATCCTACTCAACAATACACAAAGCATTAACTATATAAATTAAACAAATATAGTAATCAGATTATTTTGTAGGAACGGAATAGTAGATCCAAATGTTCAAATGTTTTTTTGCACATTTTCATTGTTAAATGAAAGGCAACAAGTTTACTTACTATTTTGGGGTCGATTAAAGAAAACTGAAAACATATTTCATCCATTCTTAGCAATAAAAACAGGATCTATGTCAGTCTTCATTGGAAAATAATTGCTGTATTTGGCCATGTTTTAATACAGCAATTGAAAGCAGATTTGGATGCACCAATGTGTACTTTAGAGTATAAGTCAATGAATAGATATGGTCCTGTTTACCATAAGAATGGAAAGAAACCAGAAAGCTTGGAAAACATGATCACTTTGTGTTGCATCTAACATATTTGTTAGTAGATTTTAGTTTAAAAGTTGTAGTTTTGTCCTAATTTGTTAAATTCATTCTTGAATTGTGGTCAGTCCAGGGGGCATAAATGGCCCCTTGGCCTCACCTTGAACACCCTTGCTCCAGACTCTGGTATCTGACTTACAAATGAAACGCTTCTGATGTTGTCTCTGCCTCCGAGATGGCGTAACACAAGAAATCTGATGGTTTAGTCTCTGTCTTGGAATTGTGTGAGTTTGGGGACTCTTGAAGTCCTGATTCCAGCTAGAGTCCTCTTTTTAATCTGCTTTAAACTTGAACGTACTTTTCTTCCCGATCCTCTCAGTGCTGCCCTTATCCCTGCTGTTTGTGGCTCATTCTCCTCGTGGAGGATGTCAATAACTGTCTCCTGGACAACTGTCAAGTAGCAGTTTAGTCTGTGATTTAGTAAGCCACAACAAGGCCATGACATCACATTTCTGTAATTAAATCCTTTCCTCTGGGTCTTGCATAATATTATAATTTTCTGACATACACTTTTTGGGTTTTTATTAGCTTTCAGCCATAAGTAATAGATACAAATGCTAGAAAGAGATATCACTCTGTGTGTAATGAATTTATATAATTTTCACTTTTTAATACATTACCTTTTTGATGACACTTGTACATACAGATGAAAATACCAGAATTTGATTTTGCAAAAATGTATCAAGGAAGAACTTTGGTGTTGAGCTTCTCTGTTGTTACCTTCAGCTTCATATATGTGATGAAATTTGCCTGCAGTCATAGCCTGAGGCTACGGCTGCCCTAGAGACAAAAGAAGACGGACTGCCACCATCATGTTTAACCATCCTTGACACATCACTGCCCTTATTGTGCCTCTCAATCTGAACACTCACACACAGGCGCACTAGCAACAGCAGTCCGGTGCTGCAGTGCTGGAGCACCATCTGTCAGCCTGGTGTCAAGTGGCCCTTGTCTCCAATGATTATGGGAGCTCCTGCTGCCTCAGGTGGTCCAAGGACCAGCTCAGGGGCCAGGCCAAGCCATATGGTCTGTGGGGCACAAGGGAAACCCAGGGGAGAAGCTCCCCTCTGCTGCTACTAAAGAGGATATGAAAAAGCCATGTGCCTCTGACTGACTGTTGAAATGTTTCAGTCAAGACTGATATAAAAGTGAAGGGTCTGACAGACGTCATTCAGAGTTTCTGAGAAAGGTCATGGAGGACTAGGAACAGAAAGAAGAAGGAAAAAGATCACACAGGTCAAAGTCAGAACAGTCTAATACTGGATGTGTTTGGGAAAGTTACTTTAAAACGGTAAATGAGACATAGATGGCACTGTGTGAAAGGTTTGAATCAACTGTACTCTCCCTTCATGGAAGCCATAAAACCAACATGTACAGATTATTCTGAAAGTATGTGAAAGAAGATCAATTCACATAACAAGGCACATAACAAGAAAAATCTTATTTTGAAATGCATTATTGAATAGTGCAGTAAAATCATAACATTGGGATTAGTAAGCATGTTAAAGCTACTGCTTGCTTGTTACTTAACCCTTTTAATTGTGTGTGCTATATTTTCTGTTTTGGAAAGATGAAGCAAAATTGTTTTGTTTTATTCATTTTTTTAATCTTGCAGAATGCTTGACTTTTTCATTGCATTATTTTAATGGTTAAACAAGGTTGGGTTGGGTATTTCTGGGTCATTTCCTGAAGTGCAATGTGTTGTTAAGAAGTTCCTAAAAAATCCAGCCACATCCATCCACTATAGCTGCTTAATCCTATTCAGAGTCATGGAAGCAGCGGCTGGTGTTCTCTTCATCAGTCAAAGGGTGGTATGCCCTGCACAGGTTGCCAGTTCATCACAGGGCCTCTACAGAGACACTCTGCCATTCATACACACACCTACACCATAGGGCCAATTTAGAGCAGAGGTGTCCAAACTTTTTGCCATGGGGGCAAGAAATGTCAAGATTTAAAGTGCTACACAAAAAATATTGATTATTTCTTTTGAAATTAAGAGTGCAAAAACTATTTGATTTTCTTTTCATCATTTTACCTGCTGAACAGTAATTTAATCACACAATATTTTATATATATTATGAAAAAAACAAAATAGTCTTTCTCTTGGAAAGGGGTCTATAATTCATTCTTGATCTTGCAGGTTTGCTGGGCTAAAAAATAACAAAAAATGTCTTAAATTTCTCAGGTTGATTTTTTTTGTCCAGATTTGTGTGTGTGTGTGTGTGTGTGTGTGTGTGTGTGTGTGTGTGTGTGTGTGTTTTCATCAACAAGAGCAGTATATGGATCTCTTTTGTTTTATTTTGCAAAGTTTAATAAATGGGTGCACCCAAACCTGCTTTTCAGTGAAATATACTGGATGTGTGTGGTCCTACTTACAATCAAATTAAATTGGAAGCAAAAATTATGGCTTATAAAAAATGGATACTTTGTGCTTAACCTTACATTTTTCTATTTTAATATTTTTGTTTGTCTGTATCATGTTTGAACGG
Organism: Anableps anableps; assembly: GCA_014839685.1. NCBI lineage: Eukaryota > Metazoa > Chordata > Actinopteri > Cyprinodontiformes > Anablepidae > Anableps > Anableps anableps. Next base: position 4,421,400 of record CM026066.1, on the reverse strand, counting down.
CCTCTATCAGTGGAAATTGGATCATGACATTTTTTTTTTTTTCATCAGCTGCCTGAGTTGAACTGTGGCTGAGGGCCGCACAAAATCATCCCAAAGGCCTGCAAATGACCCCTGGGCCACACTTTGGATGCTCCTTCAAGTAACCTGGCATGCATGCGCTTTAACTTCTCACAGGAACCCGTTTCTTTAGATGCAACAGTGCTAAGTACTAATCCATCAGTGTTGCCCTCATCCTGAGTTAAATGGTTATGGTGAAATAAGTAAGTGAAGGTTCTGTGTTCCGGAACATAGACAGTGATGATAAGTTAAAATTGGCTTATATTATATGGTTTAACTGAAACAATGAAGCATACAATACAGCTTTTTGGATTATTACTGGATTTTGATTACATAGTCTTTATGATAACCAAACACAAGTTTTATATTTTGTTTGTCTTACAAACTGCAAATATTAGAATAACTTCTTCAGAAATATTCCATACTCACTTGTTAAAACTTGTCTTTGGATTAATAAACTTCTTTAACAATGTTTTACTGGTTCACACTTAAAAGATTTCTAAAATGCTGTTTCAATACAATTTTTTTTCTCATTCATCCATAATTAAACACATTGCTGATTAAAAGGTATTTTACTGTCTTGCCCATTGGAGTCATTGGAACATAGGTACCGAATAAGCAGCTTGAACATAAAACACTTCAGTTTTACGTCCTTGCTTTCCGTCTCATGACTTGTAGTGTACACTTCTTCCTGCAATACCAAATAAATCGCACCAGCTGTGCAGAATCATCTTGAGTGAATATGGTGTTGTGGCTGCAGTCATGTGGTAGACACAATTCTCCATTGATCTGTCGCTGCATCTCTCTGTAATGCTTAATTACATTAAGAAAGAATGTCAAATCAATAAACAAAGAAACCGAGACAGCATTGTTGATTAAAAAAGTTGAATCTGGGACATCCCCAAGACTGAAAATCAGGGACTACTTTTTGCACGCTGCATGTGAAAGCCAAAAAATGTTTATCAGACCTAAATAGGCTTAGTAATTTAGTTATGTTAGTGATAAAGCATCTATAAGGAGCTGTGATCTGATTGACTTCTTTTTCTTATCTTTTGTTACCTCTCTTCCTAATTCCTTAAAATCTTAAAACTCTAAACAGATAGTTGGTAATATATAGAAGTTTACATATTGGGTTTGTGTTCAGAAAAAACGAAGATACAAACAGTTACAATGAGGATGAAAAAATAGCACACAAGGATTTATGCATGAGCTATCTTTATTCTAATATTATTCAGATCTAACCTCCAGAGCAGAAAAAACACAATAGATTCCACATTGGCATTATTTATCAAACAGTAAAGGAAACAACCACACAATAGCACAATCAATTTTCATCAAGTAATAAAAACCAGTAGTAGTTTTTATTTTGACTATTACTATGGTTTGTTTATATAAGTGCATGTCTGTTTTGATTTCCTCTCTAAAAAAGCAACCTAATAACAACCACTGATGAAATTTCTTTATTTCACTAAATAGGTACAGAGGTTATAGCTAATTTCTATGTTATTTCTTGACTGTATGAAAATGAGCAAACAGCTCACATAAACAATAAGTTGTATGAAAACTAATCTGGACTTCATACAAAAAATACAATTAAAAAGTTACTCTTTGAATGTAATTAACTTTGATGTCCATCTTTTGATGGTATATGAAGCACATCAAAGCATCCAATAAATGTAATATCAAACTACCATTCCACGCAGCAGCTGTCTTTGAACTGTAGTATCGATGCTCTAATTTTGACAGCTCTGCTTTTGGCATAGAACTAATAGGCTATGATATAATCACACTGCAGATAAACACAACCTTATTTTAGAAACCAAGAAAAACATGGATTCTTAGGTACGGTGTTTTCATCACGTCACAGCTACGACATGGCACTTTCGGTCTGCATTATCATAGCTATAAAACCAGAATCTTGTTCCATTTCCCCCAGCAGAGAATGTTGCAGGGGTCCAGGGATGTGCGCTAGCCGCATGGGTAGCTCCCAGACACCAGAGGGCGTGTTGGCATGTGTCAGAGCTGCAGCTGCGAGTCCTGGCCTGGCCTGGCTGCCCACGCTTGGATTTTAAGCTTTCTGCTGAAAAACCTTCTATCTCCATGTTTTGCTGAGTTTCTTTCATCGTGTTTAATGAGTTTCCGAAGTGTTGATGAATCATGCCACACCGTCCTGCTGTGGTTCTCGAACTAAATTACTGAGTATATGGGAAATCTGTTGAAGAAGCTGGAAAAAGTTGCGGCTTCAGTGGTAAAACAACTGCATCTGATAGATTTCTTCTTGCCCGCCAGTAATTGGATAGATTTAGGCAACACTGGTAATAGCATATGAGGGCATTCTAGAATGCCATTATGATGTCCCTATAAAACTCAGTATCAATATATTTCATATCATGTATGTGCACGTTCATACATGTGTTTCTCTAGTCTGCAGTTACCGCTGACAATCACTTAAAATAGAAATGTAAAGATTAGATGAAGTTGCCCATGTGTTCTTTAAATAGGCTACATATAAATATAAAAAAACAATCAAATGTGTAGTTTATATGAAAAAAAACTACGACTTTTTTTTTTTTTTTTTTTTTTTTTTTTTTTTTTTTTTTTTTAGATTGGTACAGAGCATAAAAGAGCAAACTAAAGCTGGAAAGATATTCTGCATGCAGCAGGCCTAAGAGTGTGCGAGTGTGTGTGTGTGTGTGTGTGTGTGTCTTTACCGGACAGGGTCTGCAGAGCCAATCCGCTACTCATGCAGATGACGTGCTGATGTCCTACGTCAGCCCAGCCGCTTGCCAGGATCAGAGCTCCACACACACACACCGGTGGAAAACATACACACACTTCCTCGCCGAGGCTGGACAGCAACGCTCCTGGCCCGGCAACGGAGCACAAATCCAGGCTTCCAGGCGCCGCAGCCCGCTGTGAAAGTGGACTTTACATCGCCTTACTTTTTCAATATGGGAGACATGGGGGATCCGCCGAAAAGTAAGACACTTGTTTGGGGTTGGGATGTGATGCTGATATTACTTTGGTTGCAACTTTGGAGCTGTGTTGTCATTTCTTAAGAACACTTTTTTTTGGCCTGTCACAGTCGCTGGTTTTAATAAAGCATATTTTTGTGGCCTGATCTAATTTAATTCTTATAGCTTCTTATTTTTCACCACATAATAATAATAATAATAATAATAATAATAATAATAATAATAATAATAATAATGCATACTGAACAGCGTTTGACGTGTCCCTTTCTGCGGCTCTCCTTTCAGAGAAGCGCCTGGTGTCTCTTTGCGTGGGCTGCGGGAACCAGATCCACGACCAATACATCTTGCGGGTATCCCCGGACCTGGAGTGGCATGCCGCTTGTCTCAAGTGCGCGGAGTGCAGTCAGTACCTGGACGAGTCATGCACTTGCTTCGTCAGGGATGGAAAGACTTATTGTAAACGGGACTACATCAGGTAGGACGGCCGGGACGGGATGGGACGCCTTTTGATGCGAAAGGAACTGGATCAACTCGGCGACTGGAATTATTGTGTTGTTTTTAATATTTTACAAGATCCAACAGAGATTGCTCGGGGTGACTTGGCATCGCTTGGAGTTCTGGTTTCACCGGGTTCTTATTAAGATATTGTGTGCCGCTACAAAAAAAACTTGTTGGACCACTTACAAAGTGCAGCGTCAACTAATTCATCATCTTAAGCTTTGGAAGATGCATTTCAGAAGACTAAAAAATATGATTAAAAAAAAATTAAAGTCAGCCTCATCTAACTCATACCGTTGATGAGCAATGAACTGATAGGCGTGAAACCGCTTGGATCAAATTGGGAATTTGGTTTTTTTCATAAAGACGCCGAAGTTAATAGCATAGCTAATGATGTCATATATATATATATATATATATATATATATATATATATATATATATATATATATATATATACCTTATTTAAACGAATAGGCCTAGTAATAATGCTTTTATCGCAACTACTACCATAATAATAATAATAATAATAATAATAATAATAATAATAATAATAATAATAATAATAATTTTGATTTGTAATAAAATCTACCAATCTATTTAATTTTCCTTTTCTTTTTTTCTTTTTTCTTTTTTCTTTATGTTAGTTAATACGTGTGTGTGGTTGTCCCGCAGGTTATACGGGATTAAATGCGCTAAATGCAATATCGGCTTCAGCAAGAATGACTTCGTCATGAGGGCTCGCTCCAAAGTCTACCACATCGAGTGTTTCCGCTGCGTGGCCTGCAGCAGGCAGCTTATCCCGGGAGATGAGTTCGCTCTGCGGGAAGACGGGTTGTTCTGCCGCGCTGACCATGATGTGGTGGAACGGGCCAGCCTCGGCAGCGGAGACCCGCTCAGCCCCCTGCACCCGGCCAGACCGCTGCAGATGGCAGGTAGAGTCCCGAGGGTATGGACACAGAGGGGATCTCATCTAATGATCTGAGCGATTCTTGTTGTCTGCATTGCGCTCCTTAAAAACAAACACAAACAAAACAAAACAAAACAAAACAAAACAAAACAAAACAAAACAAAAACTTGCAAGGATGTTCAATTTTACCTTACATAATCTTTTCCCTTATTTTAGGCTCCGTATAGAGTATGTATGTGTTGTGTGTGTTGAGGGGTGCTTCCTTCACGCTGTCCAAGTTTGACGTATAGCCCACGCATTGTAAGATGGGTTAAGGGTCCTTCAATCACCGTGAAGCGGTTCCTGATACTTTCACAGACAAGTGGGTGTGTTCTTCGTGCAGTGCGCACTGCGTTCCCAGGTCTGTTTCTTTATGCAGACCACCGTACGACCAGGGCAGGGTGGCTAGATTAGATAAAGCGGATAGTGTTGTCCGAAATAGGCTGCACCAAGTTATCACTGTTGGGGGAGGACGACACTGCTATGTGGCTGTGGGTCCAGGTTCTGTCTGGGCTGTTGCTGTGCAGCTCTTCGGGTGTTTGCAGTGCATTGGAGATTGCAAAGCTCTGGTCTTGCAGCTCCTGAATTTGTTCGAACCGAAATATCAACTACATAAGTGTTGTCTACCTGGTTCTTATTTATTTTACATCAGAAAAATTAGATACAAAAAAGAAAAGAAAATTATGCTTTAGAAAATAATAGAGATTATCAAACAGCCAAATTTAATTGCAAAATGGTAAGATACGAACATTTAGTATCCCAAGTTGCTGGAGAAGGTTATGAAACGACTGTTAAATCCTTCGACAAACCCACATGAAAGTTTCTGGATGTTCATCAGACCAATCAGCAAACTTAGTCTAATTTTGCCACTCTCTACTCCATGTTTCCCCCAACAGCAGAACCAATCTCAGCGCGGCAGCCTGCACTGCGACCCCACGTCCACAAACAGCCAGAGAAGACCACCCGGGTCCGGACGGTCCTGAACGAGAAGCAGCTGCACACGCTGCGGACCTGTTACAACGCCAACCCGAGGCCCGACGCCCTGATGAAGGAGCAACTGGTCGAGATGACCGGCCTCAGCCCGCGAGTGATCCGCGTCTGGTTCCAGAACAAACGGTGCAAGGACAAGAAGAAAAGCCTGCTGATGAAGCAGCTGCAGCAGCAGCAACCCAACGACAAGACGGTGAGAGCACTGATCTGACGCTCCTGAATGTCTTTGGAAAATGTTGTAACCCCCAAAGAAACCGTTACAGTCTTCTCCCACATCAAGAATCAAAATGTTTAATCCTAGTAAACTCCGATAACTTACCACCAAGTGGTAAAACTGATTCATCTAAGAACTTCTCAAAGTGCGTCGGTTTGTGTTGTTCAGCTGCTTTCTGATAATTGACAGCGCGCGCGCATGCCCCCTCCCCCCAAGCACACACATTCATACCCACGAGCGCTTACACTTGAGATGATGCCGTGGATGTGTGTGAAGCTGACCATGACCCCCCCCCCCCCCCTTCGTGCAGAACATCCAGGGAATGACGGGCACCCCGATGGTTGCGGCCAGCCCGGAGCGACACGACGGCGGCATCCAGGCCAACCCGGTGGAGGTGCAGAGCTACCAGCCGCCCTGGAAGGTCCTCAGCGACTTCGCACTACAAAGCGACATCGACCAGCCGGCCTTCCAACAACTGGTTCGTCGTTTTCTGCTCACTAACAGAACGATTACTGATAGGTTTTAAATGTAGGTCGCTTATTTTGGCCATCAACTTTCTACACTTTAATTTTGACCTACAGTGGGTTTTTTTTTCTTTTTCTTTCTTTCTTTTTTTTTCTTTCTTTTTTTTTTTTTTTTTTGGAGTTTTGGTGTAACAAGTTTATCAAAGATACAAAATTGCTCATTGAATTGTAACTTGACAAGGTAAGCATGTTATTTTTGTTACTTTTATGCTACTTTTAAATCGGGACCATAATTCATAAAGTACTGACACAGATTTCCCGGTTTTCTTTAATTGAAAAGTTATTTAATTTGTTCCTTCAGTTGTTGGCATCCCTTTGGCTTGTTTACGCACATCTGATCACTCCTCTGACATCAGATATTTTACTTTTTTATTTTTATTTCCTGCAGCCTATGAAAAAAGGGAGTGTAGCAAGAAGGTCAATCTAATGATATCTTTATATATAGTGTGCATTATGTCTCCAGCCAGCATCCTGCTGAACACCTCTGAGGCTGCTTTGGTTCCCGGCTCTGAGTGTGAGCTGAGCAGGACTCTTTCTGTAAATTTAATTGACCGTTCAGTGATGCATCTGAAATGGAGACAGCACCAGTGATGCCTTGCTTTATTTCATTTCTGTTGCTTTGTGTGTAATGTTTCTCTTGGAATAATCTGAAACGGGTCCGAACAGCAGCTAGAATCTGTAGATTAAAAAACGTTTAATTTCATTGATCGGTCACTCGTGGGTTTCCTCCTTTTCCCACTTAATTTTTGCACTTTTGACAGAGTGGGAATAAAGTCATTTATTTTTGGGTTGTGGAAAAACTTGGATGATTGTTTAGGAAAGTTCTGCTCCTAAAACTCTGGTGGAAATTGTTACGTTTTCAGACGTTATCTCCCGTTCGGAGTGAGTTTCTGTGCTGAAGGTTGCGCTGTTTCCAGCCCAGCTGAGTGGCTGTTCAGACAGGATTCTGAACCAGGTTCCGCTCTGCTCCGTGTCTAACCGCTATCTGATGCATCCTGTAGGTCAGCTTCTCGGAGGGAGGACCAGGCTCGAACTCGACAGGCAGCGAGGTAGCATCCATGTCCTCCCAGCTTCCCGACACGCCGAACAGCATGGTCTCCAGCCCCATCGAGGCCTGAGGACTGCCAGAACACACAGCCCCGATCATCCCATTCCTCCTGACTGGGTGTACTTTGACACTGTGAAGACAATCATGGGATTTACTGCAGCCACCCATCCTAACTTTAACACGGAGCGCAGACGGACGGACGGACATGCTGAGCGGTGCTGCCTGCTTTCAGTTGCCAAAAGGAGAGGAGAGAGAAGGGAGCGGACCTCTGACTGGGAGCGCAATCTAAATCACGTAGGCCTACTTTCGATACGCTCAGCTTTGAATAGAAAACGATGGTTTTTTAAATCCGGTTCACCAACAACATATAGGCTAACTGATCATTTGGATCCGTCTGATCTCTTCATCTGACTGATTTCCTTTATGACCCAAGGCCTGAGGCATTTCAAACAAGGTATACCTCTATTTTGCCACAAACGTTGTGGGACATTTGTGAGTTAGCCTATAGTGTCCGTCCAAGAATAGGCTATTTTTTTTCTTTCCCAAAGACATGTAAATTATTCAGTTAGTTCTCTGCAAGAAATTGTATTGTTTGTTCCCGTGCAACAGAATTATTTATTATTTATTGCCGACAAATTTGCCACCTTTTGTGTAACTTTCGTAACTGAAGTAAAAAGAAACAAGCAAAAAAAAAAAAAATCCCGTTTTTGGTCTGTGAATTTTAGTTCACATTTCAGTTAAAAAAAACTATATATATATGTGTGTGTGTGTGTGTGTGTGTGTGTGTGTGTGTGTGTGTGTGTGTGCAATATGAAGACAAAATGTGGCTTTTTTTAAAAAGAGTTTCCTGTTTACATAGCCTATGGTAAGAACGTTTTATTCAGTTAAAGTGGTTATCAGGAGTAAAGTTGGTGAGAAAACTGCAAACTACTGCAATTTTTTTACTTACAATCATTTCGAACTCTTAAAATATGTTTTTACAACACAGCACATCGTTCATTTACACTCTATACCTGTATCTATGACTTTCAGAGAGCTTCAGCGGGAGCTCTGAATGCTGGGGTTCTGATTTGACCGAGCTCAGATCAGTCGCAAAAGGACTCTGATGTTTTAATAGCAAAGATTGGGCTCCATTGTTTTTTTTTTTTTTTTTTTTTTTTTTTTAAGTAATTAAAAAACAAAAATCCAGTAAACAAGACGCATGTGGAAAATTAGAACAGTCACCATTTTTATTAACTTTTTTACTTTTTAAAGGAAATGAAATGATAGTAGGATCATGTGTAAGCAAGGAACGCAAGTCTAAAAAAGGCATATGGTAACAAAAAAACAAACAAAAAAAGTCCCACTAGATTGATTTATCATTTATCCTTTATAACCATGTGCCTGACAAGATTTTCATTCTAATCTGATACAGCAGCTGAAAGTGAGCTTGGAACACTTCTGTTTAACAGTCAGAGACAGATACTAAAAGGTGGAGGAGGTGAGGCTTAATGGAAAGTGTCATGACTTGTTAGTCCAGCTCTTTTACTCAGTTTAATGTTGCTCTGAACACTTTCATACTGTCCTTCGACCTACAGTCCTGATAGCTTTGTGTTCAGCTGAATATCAGCAGCCTTAATAAGCCTGATTTAATTTATCCATCTTTGTTTTCAGGTTTGATCACATTTATAATTAGCTTCTTTCAATCTCTAGTGGTTTTGTTACAAACAAGCAAAACATAACTCTTTAGCTGAATCATGAAGTTCCCATGTTGGTCATATAACCACTGGATGTAACATATTTAAAAGGCTTAGTTTCCTTTTGGAGAAGTGAACACCATCTGTCCAAGCTTGTAAGGAAGGAGCAACAGCAGATCATCCCGAATTTTCTCAGGACAAACAGATGCCGTGTTGTTTTAGTGATTATTCATTTAGGGTAAGCTGACATGCTAGTCTAATAGTATATGCAGTAAGCCGGAATCTTCTCTGTCATTTAGCTGTTAAAATTTACTCCATCTCACCTACACATCATCTCAGAGAAAACTTCACCATCTTCACAGTAGAACACAGTTTTTTTTCGAGTTTCAATGTTTTTTAACTTTAAGGCCATGGATATCTATATTTAATACTTTTTTTTTTTTTTTTTTTTTTTTTTAGCACAAATGGAGCAACATGCTTTTGCTGCTGTGTAAAAACAATCTTATAGCTGGTATTTACATTAGCTCTCCTGTTTTAGGTTTTGCATTCTGCTCCAGGTTTCAGAGCTTATTTTTTACACTTCAAAGTTACACTAGTTTCAACTGAGCTGCCCGAACCTTTGTCCAAGGGGCATAACTGTGGTTTTAGGAGAATATTCTATTTTTCACTATGAAATGAAAAAACTGTCTCCTTGTGAAAAGTAGTTTTTTTTTTGTGGAACTTGCAAAATTGAGCCTCATCTAGGTCATAATCCAGATGGCCACCAGAGGTTGCTTGTCAAGCAAATACAAACATAACATCAAACAACTCTACAGGGACCTGAACTATGAAGGAGGATTTCGGGCTTCCAGGGGTTACCTCAAACTCCAGGCCTTGATACACTGCCATGGTAATTTACAGCATGCCTACCCTGCTGTGGAGGGCCTTATGCTGGAGACCAGAGATCACTACCTATAAAAAGAACACCTACTGGTCGATCAATGTTCTTGGAAACCGGGTGGAGATAGAGAAAGAAAAAACCCCAACAAAAAACAAAAACTTATGTGTGTTGACAGAAAGGGTCTCCTTCAAACCCTGTCCTTGCAATTGAATACTTTTAAATATTTGTTTTTAAATATCAGAATAATATCATTGGAGCATATAAGATTTATGAATTATTTTTCAATTGACTCAGTAGAGTCTCTAGAATTCCTTTGGTTTAAAACCACCTTTTATTTATTTATTTATTTATTTATTTATTTAGTTTGTTCGTTTTGAGTTGCAATGGATGCTACAGCAAAATTTCCTCTAATGTCAAGTCTCCTTCTGGGCAACATATTAAACCCACAGTTGACATAGAAAAACAAACAATTTAAATACCATATAACAGACAAATTTATGAAAGTTCAAAAGGAACAAATTACATTGTTTTGACATTCTACTTTTGTAAAGTTAAAAAAAGCAAGAAAAGAGGAAACAATCTTAAATAGGTTCAGCTGCTTCTCTTTATGTCATGAATGGAATCATGGCAAAACTGATGTCACATGTGTGCATGGGAGGTCAAGGGGGATGGGGGGGTTGTTCTGTCATTTTGACAAGTATTCTTTGCAATCTGTCACACACCTGCTACATTTGAAAAAGGTCAAACAGAATAAGCAGTGGGAAGGAGTCAGCAAGCAGCAGGTCTGTTTGTACAAACCTGCTGCCAGTGAGATGCATCTGAAGTGTCTGTATAAACCGAGTAACAACTCAGCTTAGAGTGCAGGTTATAGTAGTTAGTAAGTTGTAAAATCAAAACATCGATGTTATGTTTCAGCCTGGCGACTCAGATCCACCCAAGTCATTGCAACAATATCCCAAAACTTTAGATAGTGCTGCCGGGAGAAATGAGCTAAAACTAAAGGAGGAACAACTTCTGCTTTTTGGCTTGTTGGATAACTGCAACTCTGTAAAGGAAGACAATTGTCCCATTTTCTACTTGTTGACAGGCATATTGGAAGTACAATTCAGTTTCATCATGAGGCTCAGAGTTTTGGAGCAAGTAGGTTCATTCCAACTACCTTTATATGGAGCATTCTTTGAGATAATTGCTGTTGCTTTCAGGTTCTTATCATCTATTATTATTAACAATCTTTACTAATATGTATGGCAGTTATAAACCAGGTGGTACAACCAGTTCCCTCATTATCTCTGAGGTGTGCAAAGAAATATGGGCAGGTCAAAAGGATGACATTATTCCCCTTACAAAACTAACAACTGGCCACAAAAGTAAATTGAGTATGGAGAATATGGATGATTGCCATTTGTACAGGGTGTTGGGATGGAACCCTAACAGTGAAAGTTGAGTCAAGTTTATTTTTATAGCACATTTCAGCAGCAAGGCAGTTCAAAGTGCTTTACATTGTAAAAACACTAATCAAGTATGCATTAAAATCATCGAGCAAGTATACATCAAAATAATCAAGCACATATCACTGTATCAAAATCATTAAGCTCATCAAGCAAATATAATTCAGGAATATTGATCAATGTTTCACTTACTACAAATCAAAGGCAGCTCTGAACAGGTGGGTTTTTAGCCTTGATTTAAAGGAACTCAGTGTGTCGGCTGTTTTGCAGTTTTCTGGAAGTTCCAGATTAGTGGAGCATAAACACTGAATACTGCTTCTCCATGTTTGGTTCTGGTTCTGGGGATGCAGAGTAAACTAGAACTTATTTTCTTTTCCTGCTTCTTTATCTGAACTGGTCACTGATGGTTAATTTCCACAATCCCGTTGAACACTGGATTTAAGGCCACATTTTTTTGGCGTCTAAACAGCCTGCCGATGGAGAGGATGGTGGTGACAGATGTGGAGGTGGTGTACGTGCTGCTGCTGCTGCTTGTGAGATCATTACAGACTATAAGAGGTGGAGGGAATAAAGGGACTGGAGTTCATTTGTGATGTCGAAAAAGTGGTTCATTAACAGCAAAGGGCTCTTCAAGAAAAACAAAGCAAAAAAGATCCAGACTGTAGCTTTTTGAAAGCTTTGGATATATTTTAAATGTTTGAAAAAACATATCTATCTATCTATCTATCTATCTATCTATCTATCTATCTATCTATATATATATATATATATATATATATATATATGCAAATGGCAAATGGCAAGGGATATATATATATATATATATCCCTTGCATATATATATATATATATATATATATATATATATATATATATATATATATATATATATATATATATATATATAGAGAGAGAGAGAGAGAGAGAGAGAGAGAGTCAGTTGCAGTACCATAGTCATGAAACAGTGGTGTTCACACTTTTTGCCATGTGGGTGAAAATCACCAACCTTACAAGGCACTTTTAAAAAAAATTAAAATCACAAAAGTAATTTTATAGTGATTATGTTTACCCACTTAACAATAAACAAATCATACAATCTTTTAATAAAAAGTAGTGACAGAGTGATCATGAAACATCTGAAAAATAAATGGACAACAGTTTAGTCTATGCTCAACAATAGCAAAAGAATATGGATCACTCTTTGAAAATGTGTGTGGTATTTAGCAAAATTTAATGAATAGGTTTGTCAAAGTCTGCTATTAAGTAAAAATTGCTGGGTACTTGACGTTTTAGCTTCTAAGAAATTGAAATGAAAGTAAAATCAAAAACTTTGATATGAAAGAAATTCAAGATGTATTTTAAGAAGATTTTAACTTGTTAGTACATATACCCTTAGAAATAATAATAATAATGTAAAAAAAAAAAAAAAAAAAAAAAAAAAAAAATAATAATAATAAATCAATCCATCTCCAATAACTGCTGGTCCCAGTGGGCCAGAATTGTAACATTTTTGAATTGCGGACCACACAAAATCATTCCAAGAGCTGTAAATGGGCCCAAGGCTGCAGACAAATGGCTCCTGATTTAGAAGCGCAGCCAAGCCATAAATGTGTTTTAGGTTTCCTTATTTTCCATCATTTTGAGTGTTTTGTGACGCTTCAGCCTTCAACTTAAGAAACTCTTCTGTCTGATCAGAATCCTGTGTAGGTGGTGTGCTGTGATGTCCGCTGTTTTTGGCGGATTATACACTTTTTCTTATGTGCTGTTTAGGTCTCTAGCTCAGATACTGCTGCACAAAAAAACATGGTGACAAAAAAAAAAAAAAAAAAAATAACTAAACTAAATTCCAGGCAGTCAAGATGGCAATAAAGTGTTTGACTTGTCATCTTCAAGGTTGGAATTAGGCATCAGGATAGTCATACAGCTCTAAAAGTCTGCAACCATTCATTTCATCTCAGTAATTGAAGTTGCTTCCATAATATGTCAGTTAATCCGTTTTTAGCAGTTCTCTATACTCTGCCTGCTGTCCCCCACTTACGGATCCACAACTGGAAAGCCATCTGAGGATTTCTGCACACACACACACACACACACACACACACACACACACACACACACACACACACACACACACACCCCTGTGGTGATCCTGCTCTGCTGATCACCCATTCTTCTGCAGCACTCCTCAGTCAGACTAACGGTTGGGTTTTCAACAGGAACAAAAATCCAGGCATTTTGAGAGATTCTCAACTAGTAGTAGAAGCCAAAAAGGGTTAAACACACAAGAGCAATAAGAGATTAAAGCTGCAAGCAGCGTCAGCCTGCTTGCAGCTGAGCCTTGCAGCTCAGCGCCACTCTGGCCTTGCGGCGACCATGGGATCTCCAGCACCACTACCCCGTCACCGTCATCAACGCTCTAACGCTATTCCACACGTCTTCTAGGCAGTGGTTAACAAAGGGTCATTTAGATCCAGTGATGTCTTTGATGTACCACAGCAGTGCCTCCTGATTATGCACAAAAAGTCTGGTACAGATCGAATGATGTACCAGGGAGTTATAACTGTTGAAATAAACTAGGAGGCGCACTGGAGTGGAGTCAAATTCCAATATAATCCTATTGGCTTCTTTAGAGGTTAACAAAGGTGATTCAGATCCAGTTTAGTGCCATTGGATGATGGATGTGTGATTTACAGTGAACTGTATGCAAATGGCAAGGGATTGGAATTCGCCATTCTGCCACAACCACACGCTCCAGCCACCAGCCAGTGTTAAGAGAAGGATTCAGCATCATGTTGTTCTGTCATCAGACACAAGTTTAAATCTCTATGATTCAAAGAGAAAAAGGAAGATATCCAGTAGCAAAATAGGTTACTTCCAGTTGGAATGGGGCGGGGCTAATGTGATGTCACAAATTGACCATGTGAATGTGATGAGTGCTGGTCTGTTATGACACACAGAAAGTTTCATTAAGCTTTAACCTTGCATGTGGAAGTTATTACACCTTGTTTTATGGCAAATGATCAGACTTGGAGTCTTGGCCACACCCACATGCTTTGATGCAGAAAAAATCTTTTGATAACTTTTGATTTTTAATGCCTCAAGACTGTTCTGAGTGATTCTGAACACTGCATGTCAAAAGCTGAAGGGGGAGTTTGCTCAGATACTTGTGTAAAAAATACAAAATGTCAGATTTGATCCAAAATGGCTGACTTTCTCTTGGGTTTGGACAATGGCTCCATATAATGGGGTGCATTCCTGCTGGAGGGTGGATAAGGATCGATCATAGTCAGTTTGGTACAGCTCAGCTCAAATCTGTGGAATTTAGAGCCAAATTTATGGCAACGGCGTGACATCTGCCACAGGCACGCCCTCCAGCAAAAAGTCTTTATGCTTTAAAGCAAGTGAGACCAACTTGTTATCTGTCTTCTGACACAAGATTAACCTGATTTGGTCAAGGGGGTCAGAGATGGACTTTCAAAGTAAAACATTACCCTTCCTGTTCTCATGGAGCGCAGCTTAAGTGATGTCATGAATTGACCATTGAATATTGCAGTGGACCGGATATGGATCAGTCCCAGATGATTTGGTGTCTCAGTGAGTGTTCATGTAGTAGATATAAGATTTTCATGTTTTATGGCGAGATGTCAAACTTTGAGGTCTGGCCATGCCCCTTCAGCATGCTCGAAAACTCACCGTTTTGACAACTTTTTATCACACATGCTTTATGAGGAAACTGACCAAGTTTGAAACCGATTGATCGGAATCTGTAGGAGGAGTTGGATCCAATGCGCAAGCTGTAAACGGCCAAAATGGAGTCAAAAATAGTACCTTCAATTCAAGATGGCCAACTTCCTGTTTACTGTAGAGCATTGGTGCCAGTGTGTTTTCTGGAGATCTTGGGGAGTTGTGCAAGTGTACCAAATTTCATGCCACTACGATAAAGTAAGGTCAATATGGAGGGTATTTTAAGTTACTGAGGGGCGTTATCAAGCCATTCCTGTTGTGATTTTTGAGACACCCTTAAAATATGTAATTTTCATGCAGGTCTGATGCGCCCAAGTTTGGTGAGTTTTGTATATGTTTAGGCCTTCAAAAAGCCAATTCATCCGACAGAAGCATAATAAGAAACACTATGATTACAATAGGCCTTCGCAGCGCTTTTGCTGGTCGGGCCTAAAAATAATCCACACTGTGCTTCTAACCTTATATATATCACAGAGAGTTTACTGAATAAATTAAAAGCTATTAAAGTCAAACCCAACATATAAGCAAAGTGCTTGACTGAGGTGTTTTTTTTATTGCTCTGTTGAACAGTCTCTTGAGAACTTTCATTAACTGGGATCTTGTACTAGCTGTGTGGAAGATA
Source organism: Anableps anableps (assembly GCA_014839685.1). Taxonomy (NCBI): domain Eukaryota; kingdom Metazoa; phylum Chordata; class Actinopteri; order Cyprinodontiformes; family Anablepidae; genus Anableps; species Anableps anableps. Next base: position 4,405,776 of record CM026066.1, on the reverse strand, counting down.
AGAGTTTGCATGTGCTGAAGAAAATCAAAATGACTTCCACAACACTGAAGACTTCTCCTGACTCGAGGTAAGGAAAATTAAATAATCCTGCGTGGTTGGCCCAGGGCAGCTTTAACATCTTGTGTACCTACTTCTCTGTTCTTATTCTTTGGGAAACAGATTTTCTTCTTGTTCTCCAGCTGTTTCAGCTCTCTGGTGAACAGCAGCTTTTCACTATCAGAGATCCTTACTGAGGGAAACACTTCACTGTCTCTTCTTACAAATTAAAGTCAATTAATCACAGTCCACTCAGTGTAGTTAAAATCAAGGTCATATCAAGAAAATCCAGTTCATTTTTAGGCATTCATGAAATATCCACTGTCTAATTTGAAACATATTGGATCACAAATATTAACATTAATTTCTGAGGTAGAGACGCTCACTCATAATATGCAATGTTTGAGCACTGCTTCTCTGCATTTCCATTTAGTCTGAAACTTATAAACATGTTCACGTAGTGCCGTCTCAGACTTAGTCATTGTTACTTCTGTAAGTCATCCATTCTGGACACCTCAAGTAACCACTACCATACATTTAATAATTTTGCAATATGGCTGCAAAGACTTTCCTCATTTTAAGCTGCCTTGGGTGGTTCATACAAAAACCTTTCAAGCTATCCTTGTGCAGTGATGAGTTGTGATTACATATATGAAGCAGACAAGGAATGCTCAACGCAAGCGATTTTCTACTGTCACAATGCGCTCGTCCAGGAGGAGCGAATGCTCCAAGTCAATGACTCGATGCAATCTGTTGGGTTTCTTTTGATAGAAAACTTTTTAAACTACTTTGCATATTTACCTGAGCTTACTGTACTGTTTGATAACTAGTATTAATTGGAACATATGTGTGATTGAATTGAAAGGATTTTTTTTTTTTTTTTTTTTTTTTTGGTAAAGTGCATCGAGACAACATTAGTTGTGATTTAGCGCTACATCAGTAAATTGAATTGAATTGATCAAACTCAAGTGTTTATAGGAATTTGAAGAGGACTCGTTTGATGGGTAAGTTGTAATAGGTACCTAGGTGGATAATGAAGAGTGAACAAACTTAAATTTATAGGAATAAAAACAAGTTAGGGAAAACTGGCTCAGACCTGGAGAGCACCCAAGATAATTTGGTTTGTAAAAAAAAAAAATATGCAGGGAAGTTGAAATGATTCTTTTTTAAAAAATGTAAATGTAATGTAAAAGGTCAATAGATGTGCCAGCTGATAGTTGTTTAGCAGCGAATGATTGTTTCATGCCAAAGCAACAGAGCAAGGAAATAACTGATCAAGAGAAGGGGTAAAGGGAACAAATATGAAAAAAGCATGGATCCAGGCCTTTTTTGTCCATGGAAGACCATGCTGAGGAAACAAAAAAAACAGTTGTCAGTTGCTGGTAGTGGCACTCATTAATATACCAACAGATTTATTCACAAACTTTTGTAAACTTTACATTTGGAAGCACAAAAAATGTATACAGTCCACAGCAAATTGTATCAGCTCACTGTAGTTCCTGCTCGGCAAAAAGAGGCTTCCTCCTCAACCATTTGATGGAACTTGTTTGGTTTTAGTCTGTTCTCCCTGAGAACTTTATATGCAGGTGATTTCATGCTCTTTTGCTCGTGTCTCATTAAAGTTTCTGCTGTTCTATCTGAGATAGGCTCCATTATGGAATTAGTTTTACTCCACCCAGGTCCAGACCAGGATAAAGGTAGCTTACTTAAACATTTTCGCTTAATAAGTTAAGGAAGTGGGGTGCTGGGGAGCCTGGTACCGTTGATTGTGTGTGGTGTAGTTAGAATGACTACCTTAGTAACAAAAAGTGACCAAGTTTGAATAAGCATATTCATATATGATTTCCCCAATAAGTTAAAATTTGTTTTGCAAAAATACTTTCCAGATCAAATTATTTTAGATGACAAAAGCATTTTGAAATATTAAACATTATTGTTAATATTAGAAATAAGAAAATAAATGCACAACTTGCTAGGTGAGTAACATGCAGAAAGAATTATGGTAACCAGCCAGCTAGAATTCATACAGTTTAAATTAGAATGCATACCCTGTTACTTCAGATTATCTACACAGATTAAAAATTGTAGCTTATATCAGCTGAGCTTGCTGAGACTTTACAGAGTGGCTGAGAAAAATGCAGAGACAGACTATGCCTACAGTGGTGCCTCTCCTCCTCTGTAAACAAAAGGATCTGGGAAGGGGAAGCCAAGAGCAGGACAAAAAGCCCTGATAACATACCCTAGAGATCTCTCAGGCTCGGTGACTCTACTCAGAGCTGAGGGAGCGATAGAACAAAAACAGCACTGTACCTGGGTAGGGTGTAGGCAACAATGCTCAGCCCCTGGATGAGACCACATTTAGGTTAGATTGGAGATGAGCGAGCCATCTAAAGCTTTTTTCACACATGCACTGCCCCTGAGACATCTGGTGTCTAGCTCCCCAAAGCTTCACAGGTAAGGTTCTATATGTCTCATGCAACATTTAAATAGCAGTTTAATAAAGCAAGAAATGATGGTTAAACCTGTCAGTAGCTTTGGGTTTTTCTGTTGAAGGAAAAATTTTCAGTCAAAATGGTGGCAAAGTGTAAGTGGGCACAGACTCTTAAAGAAAAGGGATCATTTAAGACTGATCTGTAAATACTTGTTTGTTGTATAATACAATGGGATAAAAATGAAGATTTCACCAGAAGTGACCTTGCTGAAGCTTTTCATGTTTAAAGGGGTTACCCAACCCCCTTTGAAAAGTTAACCAGGTAAACGAGGTAAAGTTGCACTTTAGCTGCAATTTCAGCAGTAATGGTGGGACTATTCATTTCCGTGAGGGAGGTCCTTAAGCTAAACTGATCTAGAAATGCATATGAAACCAGATGAACCAATTTTTACAGTCAGAATTATATTATTTAGCACAGACACAGTCTGTTTCTTGTTCCAGCGACACAGCTATATTAGCATGACTCTTCCTTCTGTTCACTCACAACACTGTAATCAAGATATGCTTTCTTGGCTTCGAGTAAGAAAAATGCTGTTTATGTAATATACTTAAATACACCCTTAAATATACTCAAATAAGCTTCTACAGTTTGGTCAGTGTCATAAATACTTCACTCTTCCTCTGAATTTTTTAAAAAATATTTTAAAGAGTATTTCTGCCTGTTTCAAAACTGAACATAGAATATGAATGGAAAATATTCTAGAATGTGCTGGAGAGTAAATGTTTTGGTGTTTCATCTTGTAACAATAAAACACCACCTTGCCCACTTGGATTCCCTTGGTCATTTGATGAGTTGATGTAATTTGAGAGTGACTGATACATTACAGACTCAGTTGAAAGTACAATTACATAGCATCCTTCAACCTCCAGCATGATGCACCATGTGTATATGATATATGTACTGTACTATGGAAGTTGCCCACACACACTAACTTGGGAACAATATGAGTGCATCATACTCTATCAGTACATGTTTTTTTTTCTACCTGGACAAGAAAGCCTGACTTTAGTTTGATATTTTTAAGTCTCTGCAATTTATCCTGCTTGCACTTGCAGAACTGCTGCATCACTGTAGTCACCTTAGAGCTATCAGCACAGAAAAAAGAAGTTGGTGTTCAACTTGGCATCTGAACCATCCGTATGACCTTCAGTCATGTGAGTTGTATTCCTCAGGGGGAAATATGTGACAGACTAGATGAAAAGGCTTTGGAATCGAGGTCAGAATGTGTCAAAAGTTGCTCACCCATCACAGTGACCTTACTGAAGTCATCAAATCACCTTGAACATTGCTGCTAACTTCTGATCTTGCTTTCTAGTGTCAGTTCATACTGTGTGGTGATACTTTCGTCCATTATCTATACCCGCTTATCCTTGCAGGGTTGTGTGTGTGTGTGTGTGTGTGTGTGTGTGTGTGTGTGTAGGGGTGCTTTCTTCAGCAATCATTGGGCAAGAGGCAGGGTATACCTTGGACAGGTCGCCAGTCTATCATAGGGCTCATGATACTTTATTGGCCCTAATACACACAGTTTGTGTATTTATTTTCTAAGGGCTCTATGCTTTTATTATTATGGTACAGTTGTTGTCATCTTTTGTTGCCAAACCCAAAAGCAATAAGAGAGGGTAGAGTAACAACCACCAGTAATAGTAACAGAATCAAACAGACTGGTGTAAAAAGCTTAGATATGTAACAAAGGCATGGGATGCAGGTGAGTCCTGTTAACTGAATGAATAACAGCTATTTGGTGAGCTCTAATACAAAACGAGCAGAACTCAAGAAAAAACTAAGAAATTCAAAAGGAGAAATGAACATGTATGGAAAACCCTTAGTGACAATAATAAACCAAAAATAATCCAAATACCTGCACAAATGACACCCATAACACAAAGACCCAAGGATATGAGCCCAAAGAACCTAACAAAAAAAACAAACAAACCCCATTTTAAAGGAAGGCCAGAAACCTAAAGAAAAACAGCAGTTTTTTCAAGTGGCCTGCAGATAGCTGGATCCATCAAAAGAGCTCTGGGGACACTCATTAAAGAAACCCATGATGGAGGGTGTTTGGAAGGTAAAGGATGTGACCTCTCCTTACCTGCCTTGGCTCCCTGGTCAGAGAATTTGGGAATTTGAAGAAAACTAATTTGGCTTTTCCGGGTCTCTGGAAATGGTGCAGTCAATGCAAGAGAGGATGTTATGATGGGGATTTTGATTCAGAAGACCAAGCAGGAAAGGATAATGACCCAGACATCTTTTCTAGAAACCGGGCAGAAGCAGTCTCTGGGGGAGTCATAGAAGGAGTTTTGAACTGAACTGGTGCTTCTATGGCAAGCTGATCAGGCTGTGCAGGTGCTGGCAGAGCAAACAGAACAATGTGACAATAGTGTCTACACTGCAGAGCTGAGACCTTGGCCTTATGGTGTTCAGCTAATGTGACATTTTGTACCTCAGAACCACCTGCTGCAAAAGCAGCTGCAGTTATTGAGTCAGTCTAATTTTCCACATCTAAGCCCAAAATAATTCATACAATTGGCAAATAGACAAGGTGATCTTTAGACTTAGATTTTTAAACCAACATTATTCTTCTGATTGGAAGCAATATGAACGTTTTAGTGTGGCCCCGCCCAAGTCCTGACTTGAAACTGACAGAGAATCTTTGGCAGGAGATTAAGATGAGAACCTCGAAGACTTGGAGCTCATTGCCAATTTCCAACATGTTACTTTTGAATACAATGTAAAGAACACTTTTTTTTCCCTTTTTAAAATACCTGTCTCATTTCCTATTTCAAACAAACCTCTTGGTAGAATCAAAACTATTTCAAGTCTGCCGGGGAATGAATAATTTGGGATTAATTGTCCATATGTTTTACACATTTACATTTTTTTTAATGTATAAAACATACATACTTGACAGAATGTTTCTGCCAAGTGATTCTGTACCATTAGGTGGTAAACATCTATTTGTGGGATTTTACCTGACAGTAATTAGTGTTGGTTCTATTCTAGTCTTCTTCCTAAGGAAGAAATCATTGATATATTGACATCATTGTTTTTATTTTACTCTTTTCCCAAAATCTACTAGTTGGCCCTGACAAAATAAAGCTGTTCATCAGTTAATTAAAGGAATTACAAACAACACATTTTGTGTCACAGATATCGGGTCCTGTTTCCTGGCAAGAAGGACTGATCAAACTGCCTCTCCCAACATTTACAGTAGCACGAGTATCCACTGACATAACCAATGTTTACTAAAGATAGAATTGCAGGAAACACCGATGCTTAAAGATCCCACATACTCGGACACACTGTGTGTGTTCTGTGAGCTGCACAGACTCTGTGCACACTGTCTGCGGACGACTGAGATTTCATAGTCAAGAGTACGTATTTCCTACATTTCTCAAGACAAATTGCTTCATTTTCCACAATTCCACTTCGCTCCACAGAGTGCCTCATTCTTACACAGGGTGTGAGCAATTTCCTACCATGTATTTTTTGTTCTCTGAAAGTTCATATATTCTTGTGTTCTTATATAATCTTATTAGTTCAGTGTCCCATACAAAACAGTTTGATGTGAACACTGTTTTTCCGCCAAGCAGTTTACTGTGCAACACCAAGTACACTTACACAGTTGTACCTTTGCGCTGATGTGTCTGGCGGATGTCCGCTTTGAGTCCGCATTGAATCTAGTAAGAATACACCCAGACCTCCGCAGAGTGAGTATGTGAGGGCCTTTAGTGAGCAAGTAGTTTGCGTAGTTGCTGACGCTTCCTCTCTTCATATGTCAGAAAACTGAGACTCACTGATTGCAGTCTAATTCTGCAGAAGTCTGAGTGTACCACCTGCTCACTAAAGGCTCCCACATACTTGGGCGTACTTCACACCACAGGCGTCCGCGTGTACTTGAGGTAGGCTTAAAAAGAATGTCCATGCAAAGGTAAATTTTTATGACCACGTACTTGTATTCAATGTAAACTGTTCAGCGGAAGACAGAGTTCACATAAAACTGTTTTGTATGTGACACTAAGCTGATAAGGTTGAGAGTCTGTGCAAAGAGTTGCAAGGACAAGTAACAGCAAAACAGCCACTCTGTGCCACAATAGGTGTGTGGTGGCAGCACTAGTGGAGGAAAACTTGCTAGTATCCATTTGGATTGTGGGAAATGAAGGAATTTCTCTCAAGAAATGTAGGCAATCGGTACACTCGACAATGAAATCGCAACTGATTCGCGGACAGTGTGCATGGACTCACAACACTGATGCACTTTACAGGAAGGGTCAGAGTAGACTCTACCTGCTGAGAAGTCTGAGGTCTTTTGGAGTGCAGGAGGTACTCCGAAAGACATTCTTTGACTCTGTAGTAGCATTAGCCATCTTTCATGGTGTTATCTGTTGGAGTAGCAGCTTATCTACAGCTGAGAGGAAGCGGTTAGATAAGCTCATCAGAAAGGCCAGCTCTGTGTGAGGATGCCCCCTCGACCCAGTGCAGGTGGTGGGAGACAGGACTCTGGCTAAATTAACATCACAGATGGAAACTGTCTCCCACCCATGCATGAAGCTGTTGCTGAGCTGGAGAGCTCCTTCAGTGACAGACTGCTGCATTCTAAATGCTCAAAGGAGCGTTATTGTAGATCCTTCCTCCCAGCACTCGTTGAGTCACTGTGCTCAACAAAATCAATAAGTGTTTACATCCCTGTTGGCATCTGCACAATCATCTACTCTGTTCTTACTCATTTTTAAATAACATTTCCACTGTTATTGCACATCTGTTTTTCTGCACTGATATACTGTACTGTAAAAAGTCTGCACCTTTTTTTAATGCTCAATACACATGCTCATTATGTATATTCTTGGAAAAAGTGATCCAACCCAGTTGCACAGCCCTAGGATCGTGAGTCTGATATGTGTATTTCTAATAACTGCTAGAGTCTCATACAGTATATTATTATTATTGTTGTTATTGTTAATTTTGTTTTTTAAAAATTGTTTTGTACACTTTGTGAACTTTTTGTGTGACACTTTGTATCTGTTGCTACTGTTACACCTGAATTTCCCCTTTGTGGGGCAATAAAGGCTATTTCTATACTATTCTATTCAATAAACCTTTTTTGTGCAAAAAAAAAAAAAAAAAAAAAAAAAATTTGTTTCCGCACAATTCATACACCAAATATTTTTTTGAAAATTGGTCCACATCGTTTGGTTAGCCATACCATCCTACCATGTAAAGTTTCACTTCAGTTGGCTTTGAGCCTTTGGAGGAGTTAACAAAAATAGGTCTCACATATTACGCAAGTTTTCTACTGATTAGCATAACTTAAGGAAATTTTTTCAAGACTCACATACTGACGATTCACGCATGATTCAAAGAACATGGAGGAAAAGAGATATTGTGTCTACTTTTACTAGCTGATAAAAAAAATCACAAAAATGCATTTGCTGTTATAAACAGCGCCACCTAGTAGTCAAATTTAGCAAACTTTCCCTCATACGCAGGTGGTGCAATTCCTTATATGACCTGTGATTTTCCTGATATTAACGTAATATCACAGCAATTGCTTGAGATCCCCTCTTAAAATGCTGATAACTGCCTAATTCTATGTATGAAACACTAAATATACCTTAATAGAAGTGTGTAAAAATATCAGTTCATCAATGCATTGCAGATAATTTTTTTCCGATTCAATATCGATTTGGAAAACCCTGTGAATCAATTTGATCCACTGGCCAGCAGGTTCTCGCTATGCTGAGCAACACTTTCGGGAGCTGTGCGCACTGTCTGGGGACATTTGAGATTTCATATTTGAGTGTACCACTTCCTATATTTCCCACATTTTCTGCCAGTGGTACGAAGAGGAGCACTGGAAAGTAACAAGTTTGATGAACTACTTGAGCACCTAGCACCATTTCTTTGCCTCAGGCACCCATTGCACAACTGTCAGTTCGACGTAGAGCGGCTGTCGTGCTGCATGTCCTCATGACAGCCTGGCTGCTTGGAGCTGCGCACTTTATCAGCTCGGTGTCACATAAATGCTAGTCTTCTTCTTCATGAGTTTATTGGCAGTTGGAAAACACCTATTTGATGTGCATTACGACCTACTGGTGAGGAGTATAGGTCAGAATGGAAATATTGTTCAAATATGCTTAAAAATTAGTTAAAAATGATGTAAATTATCTCTGTTTCCACAAAGCAAAGGAGAATTATGTATGTTTACATACACTTTACTTATGTTCTAATACAGTACTTCTTATTCAGTACTGGTGTTTTTGTGCTGTTGTTTTATTTTCAGATATTTTATTTTTATGTTAATGTATACCATTTCTGTTTATATGGGCAAGAAAATACAGATCCGAAAATTATCCACAGGGACTCAAAAGAATTATTTGTGTACTTCTTATTTATTAAATTGATATTGAAACATTTAAAGCAATATCAAATTGAATTGAATTGTGACCCAAAGAATTGAAATAATTGAACTGAATTGTGGGTTTCTTAACAATACCCAGCCCTATCCCTTAACATGAATTATTTCCTACAGGGAAAACCATTTTGGCACTACCACAGCAGCTAACATCCATGGTCTTCATTATATCTGCTAAGTAGAGCCAATCAGTGCCAAGGAATATGAGAAGCGCTCCTGGATTTGTTGCTTTGCAAACACCAACCAGCAGTGTGACAAGTAGTATTGCTCCTACATATCTCAGGATGTTTTCACACCTGATAGTCCCATAGACTCATTTTGATTGGGGACCAAAATTTCAACATTTGTTACATTTCTGCTGGCGCAGTTGGCTTTCACACTGCACTGTGTCAAACGAATCAAACCTTTTGAGCAACCTGTTTACCAGGGATGGAGGTCTCGAGACTGGTCTTGGTCTCGAGACCGGTCTTGGGCTCAGTCTCGGATTGTTTTGCCTTGTCTTGGTCTTGGTCTCGTTCGACAAATTGGGTCAAGAGCAGTTCGAGACGCAGTAACTTTTGTCAAAATTATGAAAAATTAACTCTATCTTAATTAACTCTAAATTAACCCTATCTTCACCTGCAGAAGCACAACAAGCTGAATTAAAAGTCGTAATCAGAGTGCAGCTGAGTCCCATCTCAGAAAAAATACAATGTTTTTGCTACAGACTGCATAATCGTCTTTCTTGTGATTGTTTACAAAACTAGATGGCATTTGGGCCTTTGATTTAAAAGAGCATATCTGTGTGTTCATACACAGTGCAGTACTAGCTTTTGCTGAATAAACACCTGCATCTGACCACAGAAAATTGTTATATTTGCTTTTTAAAAACATGAAGAATTTTAAGACAGGAAGGTAAGGGGAAAGGGGAAAGCAAAAACCCCAGGCCATATGTAAGTTTTGTTCACTGCCAGGATTGACGATATGCGAAGTGAGCGAGACATCTAGTTTTACTAGACATCTACAGCAGACACAAGGAAAATTACATAAAAAAATATGCACAACACCACCCAGTTTCAACACTAAGCAGCTAAACAATAGTAAAAACGTAGAAAGACGCTAAACCTGCATCACTGCTCTACGTTTTGCACTGCTGGTTAAGTCTTGACAAGCAGCCGATGAAGAGAAAAAAATCAAGCCAAAACCATAAATTCAATCTCACCTTCAATATTTTATGCTCATAATCCATGTTAGAGAAAATATTCCTCCTTGGCTCCTGTAATCTGTTGTCCCTATGTCATCGCTGTTGGCTACATGATTTTTGTAAATCCCATGTATTCTGTTGGCTCTGATTGTTTTGGAATTACCCCTGTGAGGCTATTTGTGTGCCTGCATTGACTAATAATAATATTAAAACACCTAATAATTTATTAATATATCCAGCATAGTGTTTTTTCACATCTCATATTCTAATGAAATGCTTTTATTCAGATGATCATAAGAAGAAAGATTTTTTTAATATGACAAATCTTTATCACCCTAATCTCTCAATGTTTTTTATATTTATCATACAACTATTGTGCAATGTAATCTGATTATTTCAGTTTAGAGAATGTGTATCAATATAGGGCAGCAGTTAATAACATAAGTATTAATTTATTATGGCCATTATTAATTTAATACCAAGAAGTGGTTTTGGTTAAATAATTAACCGTTTTTCCATTAATTTTGCATTTTATGGTATACAAAAAGCAATGTTCTAAACATTCGACCTCGGTCTTGGTCTTGGTCTCGGTCTCAGAAGAACTGGTCTTGGTCTTGCTCTCTGAAGGTCTGGTCTTGGTCTTGGAAGAATTGGTCTTGACTCTATCCCTGTGATGTATTTGATTACTGGAGACCAAACCAATTCAAATTTCTTCTGTTGGGTTTACTTACAAAAATAACACTTTCCCCATGAAAACATAATCTGATGACAATTGATTTGTGTTTAAACTATTTTTATTCTTCCATTTCTTAAGTGTTGTTTTTGTTTGGTAATGCTTAGAACTGCAAGAAGTATGTGGTGTCTACTTATTTCCAAATTAATATTTATATGATTCAATTCAATTCAATTCAATTCAATTCAATTCAGTTCAAATTCAGAAATACTTTCATGGTCCCAAAGTGAAATTAAATAATGATAGTGATATGAAAATTCAAATAAATAGAAGAAGCTGATTCATTAATATTAACACAATCTTCCTGCTGTAATCAGGTTTCTGTGATATAAAACAAATCAGTGTGATTATCACAAACCAAGTCATGACCTAAAAAGTCTTTGAGGAGAGATATCTTGTGTTCAGTAAACCACATTTATTTGGTTTGTATTTCTGTTCCATAGGAGTAGTATTTATATTTATGACATTTTCAGGATGTTTTCTTTCTACCTCAGTTTTTATTTTATTTGATTTGGGCCGCAGGCATGACAGTGTCTCTGTGTTCTCTATCTGCTCAACTACATCTTAACTAAATTTCTAGGACCGTCCATTTTTAATTTTTTTTTCTCCTCTCGACTGGATTTCCATAATGACTGGGTATCAGTGGTGTCCAATCTGCTTATTAAAACCCGTACGGCTAGTTTGAACCTCTGCTGCCAAAGAATTGACTAGTTTTGCAAGCTGAGTTCACATGTGCTGGCCTACCTATACAGCCAACCTGAAAAGTTAATAATCACATTTGAAATACTACTCATCCTTCTTTAATGGTCAAACACCATGATGCATGACAACTCAATCACCAGTATTATATTATGTACACACATAGTCTGATTTATGAGATGGAAGATCAACAAATTCATATCTGAATCCAGAGCGTTTAATTTTCAGGCTCTTCTCTCGGGGAAATGGCTCAAAGAAAAACTGGGACATTTTCAGAACCAACTAGAATAATCACTTTTCTCAGGGGCTGGAGAGAAGCTCATGAAGAACCAACAGTCAATAAAAATTTTGTTCACAACATGGTTAAATTCCTAAGTTAGGTCAGCTTTTCATCTGCCTTTAGGTTAAACAAAAAATTGAGCAATGACTTTTTTCTTGTATTTATTTTTTATAAGCAGCTGTGTTACAGCAATGTTCAGAAAAAGCATTCAAGGTACATATTTCATTAAAAGTTTTTGTTTTTTAAATTCTGTATAAAAATGTCATGTTACAACATGGACACCTGTGGCTTATGGATAAGTCTGTGATATATGAGTACAATTAATTAAAAAAATTTTCAAAGTTAGTGGGTGCAGCTTATATTCAGGTGCGCTTAATAGTTCAGAAATTATGGTAGGTTAGGCAGCTGCAGGGCATTCTGACAACAGTTTCCATTGAGTCTTTAAACAGGATTTTCCACTTACTTCCTAAACACTGTTCATTTTTTAAAATTGACGGTGTTAATAAACCCTGCTTGAAACACTATGAGTCTCATTTGTAGCCCTGCTGGTACTGATCAAAGATCAGCTTATTGGGTTTGTTTCAACCAGTCTTAATAGGCTAAGCTGGTTGTTTTAGTATAACTACTTGTAGCATGACTAAGATACATAGTTTTTAAATGATTTTTGAAAATGTCCTCTGACAGTCAGTCCTCAACAAAAAAAAAAAAAAAACAGAGAAACAACACAAAACAAAAAAAACAAACAAACCCTGTGATGCAACAGATGGAGGACCAAGCATTTGCTGGTAGACACATTTTTTACTGATGTAAACCTGTAGCTCTCTGACTGTAAACAACTAAGCTGGTTCTTTTCTAGAACCACCAAGAACCGACTCTAGCACCAGTTGTAGTTAACCACTGGTACAGATCTGGTGATAACTCTATTTAAGAAATTGTTATCTAGTTTGTATGATGATCAAAGCTGGGCTGGTGTGTCACTTCCACTAAATAAAAGAAAAACTTTCCAAACAATTAAATTATAGAGGGGAAAAAAAGCAAACTTACAGATGAGTAGATAATCTATTTACTTAAGTGTCACATGTTTCACATCAAGTAAAACAACAGGTGATTCCCTGAATTTCACAACAAAAACTCGAAATATGTTAAAAACTATTTTTACATTTTTGTATATATTGTAAATACTTAACAATATTTGATACTGCTCTATATTGACAATATCTGATTTGCCCCTTTGTGTTCAGAGCATAAGATAACTATTAGGCAAGAGCATAGTACTCAAGCCATTTCTTTGTTGGAAATTGTAATTGTAGAAAAAGTGAGTTTGAGTTTTAGTTGAAAAAACTAAATCTTACTCTTATTAAACACAAAAACACACTGCTCCATGTCTTTGTGAATGTGCAAAACAGGGAAGAGTGCTGGTGTTACAAAACAAATCAAGTATGGCTCTAAAGCACTCAACGTTATGTGCTGTCTGCTAACCTTCATCCTCTGCCACTACCATAGGATTCCTCTGAGTGAAAACGATAACACACTTGGCTTTAAAGCACTCAGAATAGCACAACACCTAAGAGTTTTGACCTTCAGTGTTTCATCGGCTGTATTTGAATGCTCAGGGTCACCATTGAAATTGGCACAAACACATATGAAACCAAAACAAGCTTGACTGGAAAATCATTGAAAAGGCTCTTACCTGGTATGCATATCACACGTGGAAATTGACTCTGCTCACAACCCCCTTTGAACAGAGGATTTTTTTTCTACAGCTCCGCTATTATGAACAAAAACTATAAAATAGAGTTTACAAATGTCATGTGAAAGGAAGGATTCAAGTAAGTTTTCTTTGCTGTTATTGTATAAGAATAAAAACAAGTTATTGACTTTGATTTCATATGACAAAATAAATGTTTTAAAATGCTAATTTCAAGATTTCATTGGAAAGGTAAATGGTCTCCCTTTTGGGTCAAAGTGACTCAAATACAATGGATGCATTATTTATTGTAAAAATTAAATAACAGCAAATTCATCCAGTCGGTGGCTGACAAAGTTTATCTAAGGAACCTATGTAGGTTTCAAGAACAATAGAACTGGGTGACATGGAAGGAAATATTGAACATTTTGGTTTAAAAAAAATCTTAAATCTTTCAAGGAAAATCTAGATTAGGAAGACCTTGCTAATGTAATGCTAAAGAAATATATGATGCCATATCAGACAGATCGTGCTAGAGAATAAAGTCTTGCACCAGCAACAGAATTATGACAAGTTAAGACTTCTGACAGGGCTTTTAGACAAAGAGTACTTCACATTATACTACACACTATAAGGAATAGTGCTCACAGAAGGACCTCATTGGATGATTGTAGAGACGAGGCCAAGGCTCTTGGTGAGCCACTTCCCTCAAGCTCTTGAACGATGAATGGGCTCCTCTATTAGCAGATATGCAATGAGCCATTCGCAGCCATGACAACTCAAATCTGCAAAGGTCAGGCGAGTAAAACAGGGAGGAACCATTCTATCGTGCAAGCACACACACACACACACACACACACACACACACACACACACACACACACACACACACACACTAAATAGACATTAATAGAGAAAAATTGCTCGAGTTATATTAAAGGACAAACTTAAACATAAGAACATTAAATCTTTTAGCACATCTGTGTTTATCTACATGCAACAGTGTAGACAGAGATTACAGAAACAGCTAAATGGTTAAAAACACTTTGGCTCTTTTGAAAGTCAACAAAATATATAGCAACAAGATCCTGTTTTCTAAAATGTATTCTGTGGCATTTTTTCTGTCTGGTTTAAAGGCAGGAGGACAACAAACAAGAAAGGTATTTTTCTCCTAGTTATGAGTCTGCCCCTTGTGACTGTAGAACGGTGGGTGGTGGTTGCCTGTTTGTCAAAGGCCCACCAGCCTTGTCCATTTTGACAGTCACATGGGAGCAGTAATGATCCTAAAAGCTGCAATTAAGCTGACTGTTGTGTTCCAGGGAAGTGCCTGGTGTCGGCACTGTGCTGCACCTATTATTTCCAGTGGGAATATTCTCCATAGTACAGCATTTTTCTTCAGCTTCCATTTCAACAATACATATAACTTTGTCTCTTTTAAAGTATTCAAGCGTTTTAGCATTGTTTTTGAAACACAAAAACACTTAGGTAGCTTGATGAGTTTTTTTCCCCCTTTTTCAGAAATCAGTTCTGTCTCTTGTGTTACATTAGTAATAAAGAAGTAATGCATTGTTTTCAAGTTTTTATCTATTTATGTTCAACCAGTATTTTACCACCTACAACAATGTTAAATTAAATTTCTATTTTCATTTTCTCTTAATTCTAATTAAACTCAATTACGTTTCACTCTGAGTCATAATTGTCCAACAATCATACAGTTGTGTCGTGTGCTGTTTAGAGCAGAGTAGAGTTGTCAAAAATAATCAAGATTTGTATTTAATTGACATTAAAAAGATTTTTTATGACACTGATTTGATATAAATGGTTTTCATTTCTCCAGGCTGGAACAGTTTCACATGACCACACTGCAGAGAAGTAATATGTAGCTGCAATATTCCAGAGCAATAATTGTTGACAATTAAAACAGCAAGTTGGTGCTGGAATTTTGAAATATGGCAAATATGCCTGAAAAAGAGACCTAAAACATCAATAAAGCTTCTGTATATACAACAGTGAAGTTGATAACAGTTTCTGTTTAAATATTAACAACTTACTTATAGCTCCTCTATGGGTATAAACTGATATATGGTCAGTAAAAACATCAAGCAGCAGGGGGCCCCATTTTCTCCTGTTCATATAAAGACTAAAACTACAAAGTTATAAAATGGTAAAGAGAAAAAAAGAGCATCTCTGCCCATTATGCCTCTGTTCTATAGTAGAGATATTATTGGTCATGACTAAAGAGTAAGTATAAATGAAACATTTTACATGCTGCACATCTCAACATAACACTAACAGAAGGTAAGAATTCTGTCATACAAGATTTTATGTTTTTTAAGGGCAAAACTGAAGCTAACAAAATTCAACCAGACACTGGTGAGAACCAGTATCAACCTACCTTGCTGACTCTAGTTGATCACCAATATTACCAGAAGCAAAGAAACTAAACAGGGCTGCAGCTGAACACATTTGCATGAAGCAGATCCTTGTTTGCATGTGTTTTACTTACTTGCATCTAATGTGAATACTTCCATCAAAGACAGAAACAAGTGTCATTTGTTCTACAGTTTTGGTGTACAGGAAAGTAATTATTTAGATTTTTTTTTTCTAAATCACCACTAATTTTCCTACACCTTGTTGGCTTTATCCCCAATAGGAACATAAAAATATTCTTTTTCTGTTACTGATTATATATTTCCGGTTTTTTTTTTTTTAGAAAGAGCTGCAGGTCTTCAAAAATTGTTTTTTCAACAGTAACAAATTTATGTTTGAGTATTTTTCTTGACATCTATAACAAGTTTGAAATGTTAGCATGGTGTCTACTATAGGGCAGAGATGAGTGGTGTGTGGCTTTGCTTATGACAGTCATCAAAAAGTCAAAATATGTGCAGCATTTATTATGATTTATTTGGCATATCCGATCTTATTTGGCTCAAACCCACATCACAGATTTGTTAAAGCCCTTAATTCTGATTGAGTATGTTTAGACATGATAGATTAATCAATATTCACATGGTCCATTGAAATTAAATAAAATTGTTGGCTGTGTTTGTGAAAAATTATGATCAAATGATCCCATTAGTTTTTAGATGTCTTTAATAATCCTCCAGATAAGGTGTTGTGCAGCTCATTTTCTGGAGAATGTGTAATCAAGATCTGAACAGTGAAAATGAAGTTTATTGATTGTTTATGGTGTATCTGATATAGAATATAGTTCAACAGACACCATGCTTGTCAGCCAGGGAATAGCAGAACCACAGTGTGGGGAGTACTACTGGAGAGAGAGAGTAGGAAAATGAGATGTACAGTAAAATAGCAGGTGGGGAAATCTATCAAAGCCCTTTGGCAAACACAGACAAAAAGAAGGGAAAAATCATTTTAATTAGCTGAGTGAATGTGATTTGCTGAATGTGAGGGGAGCCAAGCTCTCTGCTCTGCACATTAAATGGTCTAATTTTCTGTGCAGAATAAGTCCCATCTGAGCAGTCCTGGCTGCAGTCAATCATGTTAAAAGCTGCGGGTGCTTAATTTGATTTACCAATATAAAATGCAAATGAGGTGATCAAGTGGAGTGGAAGCCAGGAGTAGGAGGCTCTTATAGGCCATCAAGTTAAATAGGAAAAGACAGTAGACTGGCAATGTAAAGAATGTTTCAGAGTATTTGTTTGATTAGTGCCACCAAATGTAAAAGAGGACTGCTAATTGTTTGACAAATTGCTCCACAGCAAGAAAAAAAAGCATCAAGTATTTTTACCCAACCAGAACTCCAAAGTCTACATTTTTCATACCATATGTCACATTTTCATCCTAAACTGCCCACTTCCAACATGCGAAAAGACTAATTAAATAAGTGGAAGATGGCACAACAGTGCCTTACAATAGCAAATGAGATAATGCCTGTAATTAGGCCCACACAAGCCTGGCCATATGCCTCTGCACAGCACTTAGACAAGACTAAGCTGTGGCTGCAGGAGCAAATCAAATAACTGTGTGCAGTGAATACCCCTGGGACCCAGCCTTCTTATGTTAACCCACCTAACCACTTACAGCATGTTGATAACTGAGACACAATTTTTTTTACCAAGGAAAACAGATGAGCAGTACCAGCCAAGCAGCACTGCTTTAAAGAAGGAGAGGTACCAAGGCTGGTGTATGCAGAAAGGCAAATCTTTTTTGCCCACAACTTCATCCTGAAACGTCTAACCAGAGACTAAAATAATAGTCAGTTGCCTGGAAACAGATCTTAAAATGACAGTCACTGTAGTGCAGAGTCACACTGAGACTTATTACATTTGACATTTGGTGTTTCCATCCAGCGCCATTACCTTCCTTCAGCCTTGCTTTGCCCATGAAAATGAATAAAGTTATCATTTAATGTGGACATATCCCAGATAATGAGAACTGTTTGGTGCAATGTTTCCAATTCCTCATTTGGAAGGAATCAGGCATGATTTCAGCAATGTATCTACCAGGCATTATTTCATGTCAGCTTGTAAAATTTTTTGCTCTGATCATAATCATTAAAAAGTTGTGGACATCTGACTGCAACAGCTCATTTGATCAGCTCTAACATTTCACTCATGGTTTCACACAAGGTTTAAAGCAACTCCAAAGCCAGCCACATCACAATATAGCCACCAGGCATCGAGTTAACATAGGCCAACCAAGTCCAGAAAATGTCTTTGACTGCACAGAACATGAAGCCTTAACAACCAGAATTTATCAGAGGTTGAAATTATAGTGACAGAGGAGATAAATTGATTATTCAGCAAAGTATATACACGAACTGTATTAAAAAACTTTCTCTTACATCTAAGGTACACATCTTCTATTGTTGGTGAAATACGGTCTTGGAAAGGGAAGTAGAATTTAAAGTCTATATTGGCAGTCCTGAGGTCCATACTGGAAACACATCAACTGCCATGTGATGGCCACACTTGCAGCCACACAGTCGGTAACCCCACGCACCAACACTTTTTCACTTTAAGTTTTCATATGCATAGCACACCCACTGCAGCACAATGATATAGGTTTCTGTTTTGTAGTTTCATTTGTTTGACAGTATTCAAACACATTAGTTCTAATTGCAGTCCACACATTTAGTTAACTTTTCTATATTTCATTCTGTGATAAATCTTTTTTGTTGTGCTTTCCTGTTTTGCTGGTGCTGTGGGGGAGCTCTTTGAACTGGGCTCAAACAATGTTGGGCTGTCCCTGATTGGGTGATACTATGTGGAGCTCCACCATTGGGGGAGATCATGGGGAGACTATGGAGTCCTTTATTCTAATTTTTGCAAGTGTGTAAGACAAATTTTCTTTGAAAACTACTGCTGTGTTCTCATGCTTAACCGGCTCGGTCCCTCACTCCACCGAATTATCAGGTTTACACACACCAGAGTTAGATCTTGTGCTATGCAAGAAGAAATTGGTTCAAACCTGGTTAGATTCCCTAACCTTGTGTCATTTAATAGATATTCAATGTATACCTATAGGTAACACATATGACACTGCACAGCTTAGTAATGCAATCTCAATAACTGAAGGCAGAAGGGAGTTTTCCAAGTTTTAAATGATGTAAGACCTGAATGTTTAAATATGACATGGAGTGTGTGAACATACTGTACACCTGTATTGCCACATCCATCAATCTATCCAATGTCCTTACCCTCATTATCCATGCAGAATCATAGGGAGGCTGGTGCTTACCTCCAATGGTCAATGTGTGAGAGGCGAGGACAGGATTTGAAGCTGTAGTTGTTGTTACAGTGTGTCTGGCTTGGGAAGAGTCTCATGTTTACTTTATGCAGATGACATTGTTCTGAGTGTCTTCTTAACCCCATGACCTTCAGTGTGCACTGCAGGGGTTTGCAGCCAACTATAAAGCAGACAAGATGAGACCTAGCTCCTCTTACTCAAAGCCCATGGTTCTTAACCGGTAAAAGATGTTTTGCTTCCAGGGTCAGTCTCTGCCTTAAGCGAAGGAGTTTAACTATCTTGATGTCTTGTTCACTAGTGATGGCAGGATCAAGTAGGAGATGGATAGACAGAATGGGGCAGCATCTGCTGAAATGCATACTCTACAGTGGTGAAGAAAGAGCTGAGAAAAAAGTAAAGCCCTCAATTACTACTTCATCTGTTCTTAACGTCGTCTGTATTCATGAGATATAACTGAAAGAATGAAATTGCAGATACAAGCAGCTGGAATTAGCTTTCTCATAGGGGGACTGGATGTAGCCTTATGCTGCATTCAGACTTGAACCCGATTTGAGTGTCAGGGGCGTCTTGTTTACATAAAAAGTCTATAGTGGACGCGCGTGTAGAGGTGTCGAGAAGTCTCGCGGCGGGTTTCACACATCTAGTGTGGCATGTTTCAAAGCGTATTGCACATCTGGCACTGCATGTTTTCAGATTTCGACTGTCAGGTGCATGTCTAACACGGCAGATGCTGGAGTTGGAAAATCTGAACTTTTTCAGCTAGACACGGAGTGTTAAGCAATCAGAGAGACTACTATGTGACACAGTGGCATATTTTCCCACGCAATGGAAGCAGCAAGAGCCCATCTACGACCAGTCAAGCTATCACTGCAGAGACAGAACCAGAAAGGACCTTGCTTGGAGGAGAATTAGAGAGGAGTCAGGATCTCGGGTCAAAACATTGTTACCACATTAAATATTTCCCATATTAGCTAGTCAAATCTGTCCACCATAACATTGAGCTACAACTAGTTCTACACAGAATAATCTATGCATTTATTCAGAGGAAATGTGCAGTTGACTATGGAAGAGTCTATGTGAAGGAGTCAAGAGGCTCCTCCTGACACACGTCTTTCCACACTTTGCTCAGATGCTTGTCTAGAGCAATTTTGACATTCAATTTAAGCATCTCACTTTAAAGTGCACAAGCATTCAACTTGAGGCATTGGACACCTTTTTGATGCATGAACACGTTCAATCTGAATGCAGCATTAGAGACAAACTGAGATGCTCTGTAATTCGAGGGGGAACTTGAAGAAGAGCCGCTACAGCTCTACATTGAAAAGAATCAGATAAGATGGTTTGAAGACATTATTCAGAGTCCTCCTGGACCCCTCTATGTGGATGGATGGATGGATGGATGGATGGATGGATGAGCTGAATAAAATGATCTTGCAGCAAAGATGGAGCCTTAGGTTTGATACAAACAAATCTTTTTAGATTCATGGATTTTAAGTCTTTACTTTCCAACAGTCACCCACAGGTTGAAGAAAAGACACAAACGTGCTATAGGGGCACTGAGTGTTTCTATCTTTTCCACAACATTTTCAAGAATGTCCAAATACATCCCACATAAAGTACTGCTCAGAAATTATGGCTCATTAAAACAAAGTTACATTTCATTACATGTAAAATGAGCCTCTGTATGGTTTTCTGTCTTTGACTTTGCAAAGTACTCAGTCCAGGGCAGAGGGCTGAAATGACAAAGCAAAGATGCTCCAGACATTTGCCCCTCAAGTTATTTGAAATAATTCCCTTAGCAGTACCATAGAGGTCATGTTGCTGTGAGGTAGTTATCTGCTGGTGAGACAGACCCTTGTTCTAGCTGAATTTAGCTATTTAAAAACTAATCACAATGAAAATGGTGACATCCATGGAATACAGTGCCAATAGTAAATACCTACTCCTTCATGAGACACAATTGTTTGGTTTATAGCTCTTGTGATAGAAAATTTTATAATAAGGTAGCACATTATAATTATATTAATCTGCTGGTAATGTTATGCAATGTCTTCATTCTAAGTACTTATGAATTCTCACCAAATGAACCTGTTTGGGTTCCACACACAAGGTTGGATGTTGTTTTCCTGCAGCTGCATGGGAACTAGACTGACTCTTCCATGTTTTGGATTAATTTTCCTTGGTATAAAACCAATGTGTTGACTCTGCCTGGCAGAGCTATTTGGAGCTTTCTTTCAGAGCTGCTACTCTGACTTTTTCATTACTGATTGTCTTATAAGCTCTCTGTATTGTGCACAATATAATAATTGATTGATTGAGTGATTTTCACCTAACAGTGCTTGGTAATTAATTTTTCCACAACACTCTTTTTCTCAGTCAAACAACTGCCATGTTCCTAAGCGACAGTTATGTTGGCTAAGGTTTCTGGCTAAACAATTTATTTACATTTCTACAAATCCACAGTAATTTGACATCTGTCCTCTAGAAGTAGGGGAAGTATCACTGAAAAGATCACTCAGTATTTTTACTTTTTCAGTTCGTTTCTGTCCTGCAGTTTTTTGTACAAAATTAGATTCTTTAAGAAATGTGGAAAAAATGTGGAGACCATCTCAAGAATTAAAACTTTGTAAAAATTGTACATCAATTAAGCTCCCACTGCCTTGATATCCTATCCATAGCTTTCCTTCAGAAAATTTTGCCTGTCATTGTATCTGATCTGATTCAAACAATAAACTCACCCCTCTTATCAGGTATTTTCCCTTAGGCTTTA
The DNA here is from genome assembly GCA_014839685.1 of Anableps anableps. Taxonomy (NCBI): domain Eukaryota; kingdom Metazoa; phylum Chordata; class Actinopteri; order Cyprinodontiformes; family Anablepidae; genus Anableps; species Anableps anableps. The sequence goes on along the minus strand of CM026066.1, from coordinate 4,383,775 downwards.
AAAACAATAGTTATCAAACTACTGAAAAAAAGAACAGTCTGCACAAGATGCAACTGCAAAATTAAAGGCCAATCTCCAACCTTTCATTCATCAGAAAAGTTATTGAAAAAGCTGTGTTTCAACTGTTAAATAAATTGTTAATGACTTGTATTTGTATACTGCTTTATCTAGTCCAGAGGACCCCAAAGTGCTTCAAACTATATTCAGTCATTCACCCATTCACACACATGCTGATGGTGGTAAGCTACATTGTAGCCACAGTTGCCCTGGGGCTGCCTGACAGAAGTGAGGCTGCCATGCACTGGTGCTACCAGGCCCCATGACCACCACAAGCAGATAAGGTGGATGAAGTGTAGCTAGAATAGCTTCTTAACAATGACCAACCACCATGAGATCTTTCAGTCTGGTATCTGTGCTTACCACATTACTGAGACTGTCCTTGTCAAAGTGTGAAGTGATATCCACATAAACATGGACTGTGGAAGAACCACAGTGCTGGTGCTGTTGGACCTCAGCACAATTTTTAAAACTGTTGACTGTGACATATTAAAGTAATTGAAGAACTTGGTCGGACTCTCGAGTACAGTGCTTGACTGACTCAAGTCTTACCTAAAGAAGAGGGACTTTTTCATGTCAATAGATGACTTTTCATCGGAGTGGACGGAAGTCACATGTGGGGTACTCCAGGGTTTAATGCCAGGGTCTCTTCTATTTAATATTTATATTCTCCCGCTAGCTCGGATTATAGAAAGTAATACAATTAGTTAACACAACTATGCAGATGATAAACAGATCTACATTACAGTGTCACCAAGTGACTATGAACCCATTCAACTTATAGAAAACAACAAAAATGCTTTAAATCAAAGTTTAATCCATTTTTTTGGAGTTGCCAATAATTAACAATAACTGGAAAACAGATTTATTCTTGTCAGGATTACAAATTTTCATTGTTTGTATTCTGCCACTGTAATGTATGGTTTCTTTATTTGTTTTGATTGTTAATTGTGCTATGTTTTTATTATGTCAAGCACTTTAAACTGCCTTGTTGCTGAAATGTGTTAAACAAACTTGAGTTGAATTCATCAATAAAATAATCTAATTTAATATAATGTAAAATTAATATGCAATTCTTTATATTTTTTCAAAACATATATATATATATATATATATATATATATATATATATATATATATATATATATATATATATATATAAAAATTTCCTTCTCACCCTCCACGGGTGGTCTTTCTCAACCTCTGAGCTCGGGTCCTCTACCAGAGGCCTGGGAGCTTGAGGGTTCTGCGTAGTATCTTGGCTGTGCCGAGAACTGCACATTTCTGAACTGAGATGTCTGACGTTGTTCCTGGGATCTGTTTTAGCCACTGCTCCAGTTTGGGGGTGACTGCCCCGAGGGCCCCGATGACCACAAGCACCACTGTGGTCTTCACCTTCCAGGCCTTCTCCAGTTCCTCTCTGAGGCCCTGGTATTTCTCCAGTTTCTCGTGTTCCTTTTTCCTGATGTTGCAATCGCTTGGTATTGCTACATCCACCACAATGGCTTTCCTCTGTTGTTTATCCACCACCACGATGTCCGGCTGGTTCGCCATTACCATTTTGTCTGTCTGGATCTGGAAGTCCCACAGGATCTTAGCTCGGTCATATATATATATATATATATATATATATATATATATATATATATATATATATATATATATATATATATATATATATATATGCACTGAACAAAAATATAAACACAACACTTTTGTTTTTGCTCCCATTTTTCATGAACTTAACTCAAAGATCTAAAAGATTTTCCATATACACAAAATAACCATTTCTCTCAAATATTGTTCACAAATATGTCTAAATTTGATAGTGAGCACTCCTTTTTTGCAGAGATAATCCATCCCACCTCATAGGTGTGGCATATTGCACAGGTGTACCGTAGGCTGGCCACAATAAAAGACCTCTCTGAAATGTGCTGTTTTATCACACAGCACAATGCCACAGATGCCATAAGTTTTGAGGGAGTGTGCAATTGGCATGCATTGGGATGTCGACCAGAGCTGTTGCCCGTGAATTGCATGTTCATTCCTCTACCATAAGCCATCTCCAAAAGTGTTTCAGAGAAGTTGGCAGTACATCCAACCAGCCTCACAATTGCAGACCACGTGTAACCACACCAGCCCAGGACCTCCACATCCAACATGTTAACCACCTGGACAGCTGATGTCCAGGTGATGTGCTGTGTGATAAATTTCCAGATTTATGCTGATGATACTCAGCTATATCTATCCATAAATCTTAATGAAACCAATCCGTTAGGTAGATCACAGGCATGTCTTGAGGACAATAAAACCTGGATGACATGAATTTTCTTCTTTTAAATTCTGACAAGAAAGAAATGGTTGATCCAAAATGCTGCAGCAAGAGTTCTGATGAAAATTAAAAAGAGATCATATTTCTCTTATTTTAGCTTCCCTTCATTAGCTCCCTGTTAAATCCAGAATAGAATTTAAGATTCTCCTTCTCACATATAAAGTCCTTAATAATCAAGCTCCATCTTACATGAGAGCTGATAGTTCCATATGTTCCTAACAGAGCACTTCGCTCTCAGACTGCAGGTTTACTGGTGGTTCCGAGAATTTCAAAAACTAGAATGGGAGGCAGATCCTTCAGTTATCAGGCTCCTCTCCTGTAGAACCAGCTCCCAGTTTTAGTCTGTGAGGCAGACACCCTATCTGCTTTTAAGACTAGGTTTAAAACTTCCCTTTTTGATAAAGCTTATACTTAAACTGGCTTAGGTTATTCTGAGCTATTTCTGTAGCTATGCTGCCATAGGCTTAGGCTACTGGAGGACAAACTGACCACTTTTTCTAACTTTCGTCTTCTACTACGCTCTAATTTGCATTATTTGCTGTTATTTCAGCTGTTAACTTTTTGTTTTCTCTCAGTTATTTTCTCTGCATAGAAGCTATACCTGATCTGGTGTTCTGTTTGGCTGTGATGTCTTCCTGGAGGAGGGCTTCAGCTGAGATAATGCTGCTATCAACTAATCATTCTCTTTCTCCTGCTATTAACTTTTTACTTTCATGAACATCAAAAATAATCCTACATCAGTTCATCTGCTTTTCTTGTGCATTCTGCTCTATCTTCTCAAACCCTCAGTCGCTCGTGCCAGATGGCCACTCGTACCAAGCCATGTTCTGCTGGAGGTTTCTCTCTGTTAAAGGGGAGTTTTTCCTCTCCACTGTCGCTATATGCACGCTCGGTATGAGGGATTGCTGTAAAGTCAATGACACAATGCTATGCATTCGCTTGCTCGGCCAGGAGGGGTGAATGCTGCAAATCAATGATTTGATGCAATCTGCTGGGTTTCCTTAGAAACTTTTTGAACAATTTTGAATAATTAATTGAGCTACTGTACTGTTTGATAACCAGGATGAATTGGAATGTATGTATGATAGAATTTTTATTTTATTTTATTTTATTTTTTTTTTAGAAACTGCCTCAGGATGAAGTTTGTTGTGAATTGGCACTATATAAATAAACTGAATTGAATTGAAATTGAATTGGACAGAGCAAATGAGCTGAACACATTCTTCAATAGGTTCAGTTCCGGAACAAGCTCATCATCCTCCCCTCCTGCCCCCAGCCAAACAGACATCCCACCCTGCTTTGACAAACAGCTTTCCTGTCAGACCTCAGATGTTTTATCCTCTACCTCAGTCATGGACTCTTCTGCTTCCACTAGCTTGTCTTCAACCAAATCAGGAGATGCTGCTGCTCCTTTTGCCTCTCTCTCCCACTTTTCTGTATCTTGAAGTCAGGTGAAGAGGCAGCTGGAGAGACCGAATGGGAACAAGGCTGCAGGTCCAGATGGTGTCAGCCCCAGAGTCCTGAAGGCCTGTGCAGAGCAGCTCTGTGGGATTCTGGAATACCTCTTCAACCTTAGCTTGACCCAAGAGAAGGTACCACTGTTGTGGAAGACATCCTGTCTGGTTCCAGTACCAAAGAAAACTCACCCATCAGTCATTAGTGACTATGACCTGTTGCCTTGACATCCCACATCATGAAGGTCATGAGTCATGAGTAAGCAAACAAGTACATATCAGGATGCCCTGCAGTTTGCTTATTGCTGTGGGGTTGGAGTTGAAGATGCCATGATACACCTGCTTCAACAAACCCACTGTCATATGGACAAAGCAGGCAGCACTGTGAGGATCATGTTCTTTGATTTCTCCAGTGTATTTAACACAATTCAGTTGAATCTGCTTCATCTGAAACTCCAGAAGACACAGGTGCAGGCCTCAACAATTGCCTGGATCCATGACTACCTGACAAACAGATCACAGTTTTTGAGACTGAAGGATTGTGTGTCTAGCCAGGTGGTTAGCAGCACAGGAGCACCACAGGGGACTGTACTCTCATCATTCCTTTTCACTCTACACTTCAGACTTCCAGCACAAGTCAGACTCCTGTCATCTACAGAAATACTCAGATGACTCTGCAGTGGTGTATCAGAGATGGACAAGAAGCTGAGTACAGAGAGCTGGTGGACCGCTTTGTGTCATGGTGTGGAAACAATCATCTCATCTTGAATATGAACAAAACAAAGGAGATGATTGTAGATTTCATGAGAAACAGGGTTAGATCAAACCCTATTTCCATCATGGGAGAAGAAGTGGAGGTGGTTGAGGAATATAAATACCTTGGTGTTCATTTTGACAACAGACTGGACTGGAGACTCAACGGTGAAGCCGTTTGTGTGTCTAGCCAGGTGGTGAAGCAAGAAGGGACAGAGCAGACTATATTTCTTGAGGATGCTAGGATACTTCAAGGTTTGCAGCAAGATGTTGCATGTCTTCTATAAGTCTGTTGTTGAGAGCGTCATCTCCTCTGCCATCATCTGTTGGGGTAGCAGCATCAGAGCCAGGGATCTAAAAAGGCTCAAAACTTGATAAAGAAGATTGGTTCTGTTCTGGGGATGACTGTGGAACTTCTGGAGATGATGGTACAAACAAGGATTTTACATTAAATCAAGAAAATTATGAACAACCCTGGCCGTCCTCTTCATGAGACTGTCATTGGAAAACAGAGTCTCTTCAATCAGAGGCTTCTTCAGATTGTTTGTAAAATGGATCACTACAAGGAGATCTTTCCTGCTCACAGCCATCACAATCAATAATAACTCCTTAATTAAATGAGTTACATCAACATTTAATTTCCCTTTGGGATAAATAAAGCATTTTTGAATTGACTCGAAATAGGAAGTATGCCACAACCACGTCATGATGTTCCATCACAGCATAATGTTCAAACCTACCAACTTCTCTTTTGGTAATGTGATCAGTGACATTCAAAGAGTTCAGCTTCGGCTTGCCCAAAACTTCTGTAGCAAACTTTAAACAAGCTTCACCTTGCATTTTCTTCAGCCGTGGTGTCTTGAGCAGAAAGTGTACATACAGGGCATTGTAGTTAAGTGCTTTACTTATGGTTTTCACAGGAAAAACTGTACCTGCTGGTTTCGGGTCGTTCCTAAGCTTCATGTGAGTGCTCCTTGGTTCATTGACAACTATTTTGAGTATTTATTCCTCTGTCAGAAAACCTGCTAGGCACACCTGGCTGTGAATGATTTATGATGAAAGTATCTTCTTACCAATGACAGTTTACAGTATGTCTCTATAATGAACTGAATAAACTTTCAGTGGAACATTTAGAACTTTTGAAATGCAGCTGTAGCCTTTACCATTGGTATGCTTTGCAGCCTTTGTGAAGGTCTCTGCCTTTACCAATTGTGAAACTGTACTTGGCTAATGTGAAAATTTTTTATAGACTGTCAGTTGTTATTAAACCAGCTGATATTGATTTAGCAGCAGAAATAGTTTCAAAATACTGAGAGACTTTAGCTGGTTTCTTGGTTTTCTACGACTTTTTGTACATCATTTTTTTCAGGCATATTCAGTGTGTCATTCCAACTTTTTTACTCAGAATATAATTTGTGTACTAATTTGCATTCCTGTTGGCTCACCTGAGTAAGCAAACCAGCACATATCAGGATGCCCTGCAGTTTGCTTATCGCTATGGAGTTGGAGTTGAAGATGCCATTATACACCTGCTTCAGCAAACCCACTGTAATCTGAAAACAGGCAGCACTGTGAGGATCATGTTCTTTGATTTCTCCAGCGCATCTAACACATTTAATGCCTGATCTGCTTCGTCTGAAACTCCAGAAGACACAGGTGGAGGCCTCAACAATTGCCTGGATCCATGACTACCTGACAAACAGACCACAGTTTGTGAGACTGAAGGATTGTGTGTCTAGCCAGGTGGTTAGCAGCACAGGAGCACCACAGGGGACTGTACTCTCACCATTCCTTTTCACTTTGTACATTTCAGACTTCCAGCACAAGTCAGACTCCTGTCATCTACAGAAATACTCTGACTCTGCAGTGTTTGGGTGTATCAGAGATGGACAAGAAGCTGAGTACAGAGAGCTAGTGGACCACTTTGTGGCATGGTGTGGAAACAATCATCTCATCTTGAATGTGAACAAAACTAAGGAGATGATTGTAGATTTCATCAAAAACAGAGTTAGATCAAACCCTATTTCCATCATGGGAGAAGAAGTGGAGGTAATTGAAGACTATAAATACCTTGGTGTTAATTTTGACAACAGACTGGACTGGAGACTCAACAGTAAAGCCGTCTACAAGAAGGGACAAAGCAGGCTGTATTTCTTGAGGAAGCTAAGATCCTTCAAGGTTTGCAGCAAGATGTTACAGATCTTCTATAAGTCTGTTTTTGAGAGAGTCATCTCCTCTGCCGTCATCTGTTGGGGTAGCAGCATCAGAGCCAGGGACATAAAAAGGCTCAATAACCTGATAAAGAAGGCTGGTTCTGTTTTAGGGACAACTGTGGAACCTCTGGAGTTGATGATGCAAAGAAGAATTTTGCATAAAATCAAGACAATTATGAACAACCCTGACCATCTTTTTCATGAGACTTTGATTGAAAAACAATCTCTTCAGTCAGAGGCTTCTTCAGATTGGTTGTAAAATGGACCGCTAATGGAGATCTTTCCTACCCACAGCCATCACAATCTTTAATAACGCCTTAATTAAATGAGATACATCAACATTTAATTTCCCTTTCAGATCAATAACGTATTTTTGAATTGAATTTGAACTGAATTTGAGAAGCACATTACCAATATCCAACATTCAAATGTAAACACAAATCAAAAATTTACAAGAGTTTGATACATATACCAAAACTAAAATATTACTTGACAGAAAACATAATCATATCTCCTACGTTTGCCCATTATGAGCTTATATTTGTAAAAGAAAGTTCAGAAAATCCGAGAAATGAAAATGGACATCCCATTCTAAGCCACCATGCATTATTATTTCTCTTCGAGATCTCAGACTTGTTGTTGACTGTGGATGTAATGAGTAATTTGTTAGGTCCTCAGATAATTACAGCGCAAGTGTTGTTAGATAAAGATTGCTGTTTTTTGGTATCATTGGTTTCAAGTAGTTTATAAAAAAATTAAAACAGTTTTTGTCATTATCAGAGCTCAAGTGTAATTATTTACAGAGCATCACTTGTGCCTATTCAGCCCAGTGATATCAGTCTGTCGATGCACTTGTATGTTGTTGATCATAGAGGTGCATGTGAACTGTGATGCTGTCACATAAACAAATGGGCCAAAAATGCATGTGTATTGTCTATTTTCTTTTGTGATTATGTAATGGAGTGGTTGTAATTTCTGTTGTAAGATTAACATTTATCATTACTTATTGCCTTTACAGAATGACAAAGAGGCATATCTCATTTATACCTCCTTTGACAAGGTTCATGTGAGTTCATTTCAGTTCAAGTAATACTTCAGTTATAGATGGATATAAGTTTGGGGAAAGACATTCTGTTTTTGAGTTATTGTAAATTATAGTGTTATGGGGATACTTGCTGATGGTTGTCGCTATGTTATTTTTCACTTTATAAAGCATCCCTCTTGCATAATCACCTCTAGAAGTGTTGGAAAATACCCCAGAACAGAGCCAGCCTTCTTTATCAGTTTGGCAAGCTTTTTAAATCACTCACTCTAATGGTGCTACCCTAACAGATGAATGCAGATGAGATTGCACTTTTCATAACAGACTTGTACAAGATTTGGAAGCTCTTTGCTGCAATAACAGAAGAATGTAAGCATCCTCTAGACAATAGGTGCATTTCCATTAACCTTGAAATTGCGGAAATTGAATTAACGAAAATAAATCTGTTTAATGGAAACACGCCATTTTCGAAAAAATTCTCTTTTTTCAAGAAAAAGGTTTGGTGCTAGGATGAAGTGGTTTTTTTGGCCTTATCGAAATTGGTTTATTTCGCAAAACTGCAATGGAAACACTTTTTCGCATAACATGAGTCACGTGATCAACAACTGGATGTTTCCACTGGTGCAAACCACGAAGAAGATAACAAGAAGTAATTGTAGGATCCATCGCGCAGCATGTTTTTGAATAACTTATCGTGTGAACAAGCTTAATTACATGTAATTTAATATCTTATTGAATGGAAACACCACAATTGTGAAATTGTGTTTTTTCGACATTAGCAGAAAATCGACAGAAATTTGCATACTTTTATAATGGAAACACAGCTACTCTAGATGCTTGCATGAATCAAATCCCAACAATTTTCTTTACTCTAGTGGAACAACTTGACACATTGTTGAAAGGTTACAAGTTTGGAACAGAGATATGCATGGTGAAAATCCCAGATATCGACGCAAATGTCTTGGGGTGGTGTGTATTTCACTGGGCACAACATCTGTATTTTAGTGAATAATTCACTAAAGACAGAACATATTTTCTTTAATTGAATAAATATATGCCCATATTTTTAAATATATGGTGTGTCAATATATACCACTGCTGCTACCAACTGTTTTGGAGGGGAATTGCTTGTTCTGGAACTGTGCTCTGCTGGCAGAGCTCCCTATGGCAACCAATCATTTGGCAAGTTGGCAGCAGGAATGGCCAATGATTGGCCAGGGGTTCCACAGTCCCCCTGTGGCCACTCCCTGGCTCCGCCCCTATATAATAATGTGAATGAAAATTTGCAGGTAACTGTTTAATATTTTGGCTGAGGAGGAATATTTTCTCAGTAACATGTCCTGGATTTCAGCAGCCATCACTGAGAAGTTCATTTGTTCCACCACCTTTACTTTTGTTGCCCCTCTTTATATCTTTTTTCCCTATAGTGTTTGAAAGTTGAAGAGATATACTGGAGCTAATATGTTCCTGTATTTATTTCTCAGTGAAGCTTATAATAAATTCCCAATATTTTTACTGGGCCTCATCAGTGCTTCAAGTGTATCAAACTCTTAGAAAGTCACATAAGTGTTTGGACAGTGTTGACAGTATTGTTTTATTGCACTTATTTTGGGAGTTTAGAACATGTATTAGATTTATATTTGCTTATGAGTTTATGAATTTGGGACTGACCTGTCACTGTTGGCCGTAATTAGACATATCATGTTTGGACTAGATCATGAAAATCAAGATTTTGAATTTGTCATTAAATAATGAACACCCAACTGGAGACACAGACTTTTTAATTTTCAGCATTTTTATTTCAACAACTGAAGCCATATTTCTGGGCATTGTCACTGAAGTGCATGTATCAGCATGTGTCAGAGTGCACTGAGAGCCTGCTCTCCAAAACAGATAGGAACCACTTAGTAACTTCTAGGACCTCCTTCTTCCATAAATGCTGTCACTGTTCAGGAGCTTGTTTAGGGATTCAGATACAACACAAAGAGATTATAGCCAGGTCTGTTATCATCTGCTTGTCAGCAGCTGAATGACGTGAGCTGTTAACTTTCTATTTTAAGGTTCTGGCTTGGGTGTTCTCATCAAAAGAAGCGACTGAAAAACAGAAGAGATTTTGTCATTTCTTTTGTTCTGCAGGGGTAAATCCTCTCTTTTTCTCTCCATTTGTCTTTTCAAGAGGGAAACCGAGCTCAGCTTTCACGGCAATCATGAGGGCCTATCTCCTATTCAGTAGCTAAACAGTGCACAGACATCTATGCAAGAGATGACAGCTCTCCTCTATTTGCAGATCAAGAACATCACATTAATTGTGCAGAGGCTCACTAAAAGCTAACAGATTGCAGGCCTTTTTATACATTTTACCAGTAAACAGTGAATGCCTTGACGAAATCTAAAATGATACACAGGTCTCAGTTTCTACCTCAGCATATCCAGTCTTCTATGAATGCAAATGTCACTGGACAATGTCACAATGCTGTTGTCTTTCAACACTGTCTGGTTAAAGGGAACAGTTTTAAATGGGAATGAGAGGGCTGGAGCAACACATGAGATGGAAATTTGCTCAATTAACTCTGTGTAAAAGGAAATGAAAACTTTGCTGGACTGCAGAATTTAAAAAGAAATTTAACATGCAGTATTAAGACCATAACAAGTACATTTAAACATGTGCTATTAGCAAGACATAATAATAGCTCAATTTTGCATAATATGAGATTTCAGTGTTTGTTTTATCATTGAAAACAGCTTTGGTCTGACCTATACTCAATCTAGCAACACATACCCTGAGAAAATTTGTTGTAAAATAAGCTGTTCGACCTCTGTAACATTTTAAAGCCACATCAGCTGCAGAAAACTACAGAAAAATCCTGGGTCTTAAAGTGTTTTTCAAGTAGTCGCGCAATCACTCACCTACAGCTCCAGTTAAATTTTAGCATCTAAATAAATTAGAATATCAAAATCAAAAATGAATATCACCAAAAAAGCAACCCATCCATATATTGTCTCCTATAAATTTTACAATCCACTTCCTACATAAAACTAACAAAACACAAGCAAACAAGATGACGAAGGCAAATATATTAAACTGTGAGTTCGGCATCCCATTATAAACATGTCACAAAAGGCAATAAAGAGATTTTTTTTTTCTTCTTGCTGGCTTTTAATTTTATTTGTGAATGAAACATTTTGGGTGCTTATTCTTTTAAAACTCAGTCTTTCTTTTTTCACCAGAAAATAAATTTAAATGTACATGCTTTAGTAGAGAGATAGTTATGAGAAATGTTGTGTCCTTTGTTTGGATCTTATTTTCAAAACAAGTAATTTACACATATATTAATATTATGTCGATGTTGAAGATGTTGAGCAGGAGCACCCCTATCACATCTCCTGACATCCAGGCATCAGGTGAGCTGTAGCAATAATACGACAAACATGTCATGTTTATATGCAGTTTGTTTATATGTTAAAAATACATGACGTATTTTCAAAGGTTAGAATATGGTGGAGCTCTGCTGTTTCCAACGACCAGCTAAGTTAGAAAATATTTTTAGAAAAGCAGTTGAAGTCAAATCCTCTTCAGAAATCATGTATTTCTGATTTGTTTCTTCTGCTTCACGTGGCAGACCTTGAAAATGGTGTGCAGCCTAGTCTTTTTACCTGCACCCTGTCAGAATGTGCACTCAACCTTGGGGAAATGAGGGTGGGGGGGGGGGGGAGAAAGTAAAACCAAACTCAGTCAGAGCAACTGGAAAATACACTATTTTTGTCTTTTTTTTTTTATTGTGGCGCTCATCTGCCCGTTTCCCTTCCTCCCATTTCTAATGCTGCCCTGGGAAACTGATGTTGCCCGTATCAAAAAATCACCACTGCTTGTTCTAAATGTACTGATAAAGTTTGCAACTGTCCAATCATATTTGCATTTCGTGTATTTTTCTGATGATAAAGGTCTGATGTAATGATCACAAACAGATCTGCATACAGGTTTTATAAAGGAACCTTTAGGCACTTTTTTTGCTGTGCACATGTCTAACTTCATGCCTGGATCATCTGATCTGTATTATATTGTTTTGGCCATGGGAAAAACAGACCCACTGAGAACCATTCAGGTGGGTTCTACTCTCCACTGTGGAACAGCTGACAGAATCCAAAAACCCAGCTTTCAAAGGATGCAGTAAATACAGACAACAAGATTGCTGAACAAATGATATGCAGACATATTGAAATGAGATATTTTTATAGTCTCATCTGTCTGGCAATATAAAAACCTTTCTCAATGACTACCAGGCACCACCATAAACAATTCAACACGCCACAGCATGACCACTTCAGTCATCTCTTATCAACTCAGCCTTGAGGGTTTCTTTTTTGCTCAAAGATTCAAACACTTTAACAAAACATGCCTTAAACAAAAACCTCTCCCTGTTTGTTGCATTTTATTTTATTTTTGATCATCAGCAACCTTTTATGGCTTCAGTTGTTTGCATCATTGAGTTGCAGCAGAAGATCCATGGGTTTGCAATCCAGCCTGGAGTCCTTCTGCTTGGAGTTGGATGTTCTCCCCAGATACTCTGGCTTTCTCCCACAGTGCAAAACCCTGTGTGTCTCTGTTTCGCCCTGTGATTAATTGGTTACTTGCCCAAAGTGTACCCTGCATGAATGACTGCTGGAGATGTTCACAAGCCCACAGATGATTCTACTTTTTTGAGAATTTTATTCATAAAAAACATTTCTCGAAATTATATGAAATTATATTAGGGATAATAGCTTGTTCTTAGAAAAATGTAAACTTTCAAAAATGGATCAACTGAATGACTCTTTGAAGTAAACATATCCTGAAGATTTGGTTCCCTTCAAAGAGCCATAGGTCCAATCATTAGACATGGCAATCCTGTGCTCAAGTAGAAGACAATTGGATCTTTTTGATGAGAAGCAAAATGCCTAAAAAAAAAAACCAAGAGATTGTTTTTGATAAGAGGCAAAATGCCTTCAAAAACAAGAGATTATTTTTGAAGGCATTTTGCCTCTCATCAAAAAGGCTCCTTCAGTTCTGAACATGGTTGGAAGTAACAGGCTTATACATTGTAGTCAGAATTATCACACTAATAGGGGCATTGAAGTCACTTATGGGGCAATTACAAAATGCATGTCACTAGCCTCACCCTCTTTTCAGCTCAGCGTTTTCGGCATTGTTGATTAATGATTGAAACATATTTCTCACAATGTCAATGTTTCACACTCTTGCTCTATACGTATTGTGGCACGTGCTTAACTCTGTATCTGCTTCTGCTTGATAAAGTTAATAAATTACAGACATTTCTTTTCATCTATTGTATTCCTTGCAAATTCTTCATTCCCTGGATAAATAAAAACCAATCACAACCAGCAAATCAAAATATTGCACCAAGCCGCAAATATTCCTAACAAAAAAAACTTACAAGAAATACTTTAATTTTGTACGTAATAATATTTATTTAATCCTACAAATACTTATTATTGTTCATTTTAGGTAATATTTATATTGATTTATTTTACTTTCAAATGTGACCAGGGCTTGCCCTGCGATGGATTGGCGACCTGTCCAGGGTATACCCCGCCTCTCGCTCGATGACTGCTGGAGATAGGCACCAGTCCCCCTCGCAATCCTGCAAGGATAAGTGTGATGGATGGATGTGACCAGGGCTGGGCAAAGGTTTTATGGGGCCTTAGGCAGAATATAATTTATAGGCCCCCTCTTTCTGTAAAGAAGAACATTGTCACCACTAACAGCATTTCAATACAGATTTGGTGGAATCTGGGAGAGGGGACCAAGTTTAATTGTAGGAGCTTAAAAGCAGTCAGGGATAATTGGTTATTATTTGCTTGGATGTGGCCTGTGAGAGTACGTTCTCAACACTCAAGTTCATCAGAAGCAGACTCCGAAGCAGCCTGTCTGCAAACAGGCTGGAGATGTTTATGCTGATGGCCACTGAAAAGGTGATCACTCATGTTTGGAAGCCTGCCGTGGGTTCTTCCAATTAAGTACTGTATAGAATACATGATATTTTTCTAGAGTAAATATGCCAGTACTGTGATCATCTTGTGTAGGTTTAAGTTTATTAGGCAAGTACATATACATGAACAAGACAGTGTGCAAGCACTGTCACAAGAAATTTTGTTTCCATTCATAGGCTTCATTGCCCTGCTTTTGACCCATAGCTTCCACCTCAAATAGTAAACAGTAACCTGTCACCATCTCCTCTCAACGAAGTACTCTTGTAACACATATATTCCTGATCAGAAATTGTGTTAAACTTAACAGGTTAAGTAGCACTACACAGGATAATAATATCTGTGATTGATTTTGTTGTTATCTGTCCATGCTTGCATAGATTAAACCCTGCAGCCGTTCATTCTGCATGTGTGCTTTTACACCTGCGGAGCACTTCACACCTCTGCGGGGGGTGTTGCAGAAAAGTTTCACTCTGAGACATGGTTTCAAAAAGTGCCAGTGTGAGAGATTCTGGTCGCTGGTGTCGTGCTAATGAGTGGCTGGATCGCAACAAAATGTTCCAGTTTAACTGAAGAGTGGCTCTGTGTAAATGGGGGCCTAAGATGAACTATTCTCTGTCTGACGGGGCAGAGAGTTTGGGTTAGTTGAACAGGTCCTCACAAGGACAGAAGGAAAAGAAAGCTCTGTAGTGTGATGCAGAAAAGTTTTATTTCAGCTTTGCCAAGTTGCCAAACTCCTATCAAAATATGACCTGCAGATAATAATTCATCCTTTTATCGCAACTCGACTACATTATTGTGATTCATTTTTTTGCTGGGATCAGTCGGGGGTCTCTTGCATGCCTTCAGCTCATTCAGAATGCTGCTGCTCGGCTTTTAACTGGTACACTCAAAAGCTAACATATCTCACCTGTTCTGTCTTCTCTCCACTGGCTGCCTGTGTACCAAAGAAATGATTTTCAAATCTTTCTCTTGACTTTCAAATGCATTAATAGTCTTGCTCCTCCATACCGCTCTGACTTGCTTCAGCCTTATGTTTGACCACACCAGCTGACCAGCTTCTAATACTTGTACCAAACACTAGGCTGAAGCTCAGAGGAGATCAGGCCTTTTCAGGCACTGACTCCAAAACAAGTTGTCATTACATATTAGATAGGCTTCTTCTCTGGCTGTTATGTCTCAGTGTGAATTGGTTTGTTGATTTTTTTAATAGAACATTTTATTCAGATTTTATTGTTTTTTGTTCTGTGTTATTATTACTATTATTATTTGTGTTCTGGTTTGATCTGTTTTAGTACTGCACAGTCCTTAGATTAAACAATTTTTTAAAAATGTTTTTTAAATAAAATGGATTTGGATTAGAAAAATCATCATTCCATATGTAATCTAGAAAAACTAAAATAGATTTTTTTCAAGAATAATATTCTGGTGCATTTTAAACCCAACAACACTCTCAGACACTGGGGAAAAATAAGACTCCACCTCCTTGTTAGGCCATAGTCTTGCATATATAGTTAATCATTATCCAGATGGCGCATTGTTGTCCTTTTCTGTTTGAGACTTCTCTTAAGAGTTTGAACACCTAACTCCGAGGTATTTTTAACAATAAAACCCTGTCAGTCATCATAAAACAATTAGAGAAGTAGAGTGAAAATGCAAACTCCAGACAGAAACAAAGCTGCTAGAATTAAAACCAATTTTAAGTCTTATAGCTTTAAGACATCAAAGTAGCCACTTGAACAGTATGACAGTTGTTCTTTTTAACATATTTTGGAGTAAGCTTATCTTATGACTGAGAATCATTCCTTTTCATTTCAAATATGGATATTTACACCTTATCACTATATACAATGCTTTCCCTCTCTAATTAGAAAGATCTTCTAAAAAGGCTGCAGCACCACCAACCTTTCCATTTTAGTCATAAAGGAGTTCCACATAGAAAGAACATTTTAGAAATCCACACATTATTACATTACCTGCAAATTCTTGTTTATAATAAAAGGCTTACAGTATTCAGGTTCATGCTTTTATATTTGAAGTGCACACTCTTAAACATATCTTTAGTTTTCTTTTTCTTTGTCTTATTGGATACAAAAATGACAAAGTAAATTCTTAGTGGGTAGCCCATCAAATCTGTCAGCAATGAAAGTCTACATGAAAGAGCAATAAAACATGTGAAATTAATGCTTTCTTCACAAAACTGAACACAATAGTTTTTGAAGCTGTTCTATTCACAGCTTGCCAACTAGTACATCCTCCAGGCAATAAGATAGGAGCCTGTGTTGTTAGGTGTAGGATAATTTACTCTGGAAGAGCCAAGCTTTTTTTGTCTATCATTTTCCGACTTTTTTCACAGATTTATACTTGGCTAATACAAAATCAAAATGACCTTTGTTCACCATGTTCAAATTAGTTTGATTGTCTGTACTACATCCACAGTTTTATGGGTTCTTAGGTTAATACCTGTTATATCTGTCCTGTCCGCATTTTATAAAGCCTATTTCCATCATTTTGCGTGTTGAAATGAAAATATTGGTGCCACAACTGTTCCAGGCTGAAAGAATGACAAGTAAATTCAGAGAAGTCACAGAAAATAGAATGTGTGGAATATTTTCTGCTACTTCAAATATATTTGAGAGGAATATTGATGTAGATTTCAAGTATTTTTGCACCATAAGCATATATATAAGCTTGTCCGCACTGTGCACCTTAATAGCTGTAATTTGAATACAGTTTGTGCAGTTATTTGCCATAGTACCCTGGCAATAAAGATTAACTTTCAGGTCTGAGAGCAGACAATTGATACATTTGAATAATTTTAATAATTTGATTTCAAACAATTGGTATGTATAATAAAAAAAAGACTTCACCTTTTTTAAATTGTAGTGTGAGGACCTACATATGGGGAAGAAGCAGGTTGCTAAGAGTGAATGTAAAGTGATGAATCTGTATTAAAACTGAAATCCCACAACTTACATAGTGAAGAGACCAACTGATAGCAAAACTGGTTGCAGGAGGATGTGACAATAAAGACTGGTGACAATTAGTGGATCTGAAAAAGAACAGAAGAAACCAAGGGGTATAGATAGTGGGAGGAGTAATTATGGGAGCATGGAAACTGAGGTACTAAGGAGATAGACTGAAAGGATTTGGTGAACAAATGAAAAGTTATTTCTAACTAAATTTACTTTTATTTGTTGGTTATTTTTAATTCTGTTGGCTGCAAAAGTCCAAAACCATGACTGTCACAGCATTCTTTACAAACATTTTTCCAGATGTGTTAAATGCCTTAAAATAAACAGCTTTTTAGCAGTAACAAACTCACTCCAATCAAAATAAGTGGTGAAATGCTTATTGCCACATTTAACACTCCTCAAAATGGGAAAGACAGAAGAGCATGTGATGCAAGAAAGCCAAATGTGTATGGATTTTTGCAAGCAAGGAAATTCCTTCCTCTTGCAAAGTTATTGATATCCACTCAAGAAAATGTTGCCACCCCTATGCTTTAGTTGAGATGGCATTTTTAGGCTTACAAACTTCCTCCTTTTTCCTCCAAATGTTTGTAAATAGACTACCTCCTATCTACGTTGGATGACATCTTAGTACTGCATTTTGTGAGCAACCATATCCAGGCTATCCCACAGCCTACATTGTGCTAGTAGGTTGCCTAGTTTTGGCTATGAACAATTTTGATAATTGGTTAATGCAATAATTAATAAAACTAGTAATTTAGATCTAAGTCAGGGCACCACTCGATTATCAAGAAAATAGCCAGATAGATGAAGATGATAGATAAACTAACAGATGAAGGCAAAAGTCCAGCACTGGAGTTATCTGAACAGCAATATTCTACATAGGTGTATGGAATAAAAACAGACAACTTCTCTCAAAAATACAAGAGTTTAACAAGAAAGAATTGAACTTACAGTTAAATGCTTTATTCAGCAACCTCACTATGTTAGTAAAACTAAAAACAGAGAAAACAAAAAAAAAAAAGATAACTAAATCTACTAAAGCTAAAACTGTAAAATATAAAAAGAGATAAAAATAGAACCAATAAAATTATGAATTGTGAATATTTAGAAAGTGTCATGATGTTGGTTGTGTCGGACCACAATGCAGAGAGGCAGAGTCAGCGGGTAGTCGTTGAAGATTTAATTAAAGAACACAAAAACTTAAAAAAACACGGGGAAATGCAGGAACCCATGGAACATAACAAGGCGAAACAAGGAGGCAAAACAGAAAGATAAAACAGAGAACTGGGCTGTTATAACAAGAGGAATAACTTATAGCAAACGGAAAGAACCAGCAAGGAGTGGGAGAAGGAGAGGAGCTTAAATACTGGGGAAGTGAATGCTGGAACAAAGGCTGGGGCTGATAACTGAATGACAGCAGGTGTGGGGAATTAACTAGAGAGGAGACTGAGGAGAGAGAGAATGGCGGCAGGCAGCGAGGGCGAGCAACAGGGAAGCAAGGAAAAGAATCTACATGTAACTGGGGATAACTAGACACAGGGAAATAATTAAGTCTGTACTAAAGTGAACTGAAACAAATGAACTGGCTAATCTAATAAATATAAGAAACACAGGATGACAAGATACAAGGAGAAAACTGGATGTAAGGAAATAACTGGGATGACTAAGAAAAGACCGAAATGATCAACGTAATCTAAAAGGAAATTAAATACTCAAACTAAGCCCTGACAAACCAAAGGGATAAACTAGACTGGGGAAAATAGGAAATCAATACAAAGAAATGACAGAAGCAAAATCTAACAGAAGCAGAATATAACTAAAGAGTGTACTAAATAAAACAGAAACAAGACTGATCTAATCAATATACTGGAGAATAAACATAATCTAAAATAAACTGAAATATTCAACCTAAGAACTAGACAAACAAGAAATAAACTAGGATAAGTGAAAATAAGAATTCAACACTAAAAAACAACAAAAGCAAGAGTCCAAAAGAGTCAGGACCCGACAGAAAGCAGATTATTTTATGAGGAATTTAAAGTATGTGTGCCTCATTAGTTTTAACTGCTTCAGATTAGTTTACAGCAAAATAAGATGTGTATTCTTCATATGGCATTGTTTCAAGGAAATAATGTCTTATTAATTTTTGACTGAATTAAAAATCAATAACCTTTTGGAAAATTGGTTCTTACTCTTTTTATCAGTTAGAACACCAAGAAATGTGGCTTAACTGGACACAAAGAATCTAATGTTTTGCTGTTTAAACAATTTATTTTAAGTCCAAATCACCATAAATAACAATAAAAACTGTTTAAAAACATCAGCGGTCTGCTGCAGCTGAGTGCAGCAGGAAATAGCTATGTTTCGAATACCTTAGCCACGTTTAGCTTTGCTACTGTTAGCTTAAAAAAACCCCAAAACATTTTAGAAATGGTTTTAGGGCTATTTTACGTAACTGACTGGCAAGAAATTGAAGGAAAATATCCATAACAGAGGCAAGCTCACCTTACCGGATTATCGGTAAACACTCATCAGGATAATGTTTGAACAGTCCTAACTTTATGGTTAGCTTTGGCTGCAGCATACCCAACCTGCTCTGTTCTGAACAGTTCTGAGTTTTTAGTGCAACAGTACCATAAAAATACACAACAAAAACACTTAAATTGATCATCCTAACCTGCCTAGGCACCACCTACTATGAATAGAGTTCTGATGAATAGATGAATTTAGGCATTCGGCTGGCTATGTCTGTGTCTGAAGTCATTAGCTGCTGCAGCTAAAAGCTTACAGCGTGTTGCGATGAAAAGGCTCAGCTCCTGCTGTCTTCAGTTCTGGAATGAGCATCGGCTGCTATTCTTCTCCCTCAATGGGGAGAAGAGCATCGGTTGTTGACGGCAATCTTTGGGAACCTGTAACTACAAGGTTCCTTCTGCAGAAACTCTGAATAAAACCAGGTTTAATGTTTATTTATACAGCTGGGTTAATGAAATACAGACACCTGTATTTTGGATCCAAAGCTCCTTGAGTTTCATAAGCGAGCCTTTTCTCTGGCTGCAGGAGAGGAGGGGGAGTTAGGAAGCATGCTGTTTGTCTGCTCCAATGAAGCAGTGCTACGGAAAGAGACTGGGTGTTGTCTCAGTCTTTTGTTATAAGCTCCCCATCACCACAGAGTTCTTGAAACTCCTCCTGTTCCTGCTGCTGGGATCAGGGTTAACACAGTAGTGTTGAATCAAAAGTTGTCATACCAACCCTTGTATTCAGTCCTTCATGGCAGCATGTACAACAACATGAACATACAATCCCCACTATGAAATATGGTGGTGGCAGCATCATGCTTCAGGAATGGTTTTCTTCTGCAATCACAGCTTAGTCAGCTGCTCAGAGACTTTAAGAAAATCTATTGGAGGCTGCAAAACACTTGAGGCTGGGTTGAAAGTTTACCTTCCACTATGATAATAGCCCTAAACATGCTGTCAGAGCTAAAACAGAATGTTTTAGATCAGTGGTTTTCATCCTTGTCCTCAGAACCCACTGGCCTGCATGTTTTAGGTGTTTCCCTGACTTGACACACCTAACGTAAAAATATGGGTGATTACCAGGCTTCTGAAGCTCTTAATGGCATGCTGATGAGGTAATGTTTTAATTTTGATTTAGGTGTATGGTCCAGAGAAACATCTTAAATATGAAGGACAGTAGAGCCTGGGCTCTAGAATTAAAAACCACCGTTTTATATGAAAGCATATTCACATGTATTACAATGTCCCAGTCAAATTCAGACATAAATCCAATTGAGAATTAACGGCAAAACACAACAAGTGCTGCTGACTTGAAATTTGATTTACATAGACCCTCTCCATCTAAACACAAGAACGGGCAAAAAAGTATGTCTCTATGTCTAAAGCTTGTAGAGACCTCTAATGACTTGCAGCTTTACTGCTATGGTCTCACAAAGTATTGACTTAAGAGACTGAATACAAATACAAGCACAACTTCTCAGATTTTAGTTTTTTGTTAAGAAAAAATGAAAAGTTTCCTTCTCCTTACACTTCAGTTATACACTACTTTGTGTTGGTCCATCACAATTTATTTAAAAGCAGTTATGATTGTTTTTATTAATTCTACTGGTTGCTTTTTCATAGCACGTATTGTTAAATATAAGCTATTAGTTTTGTTTAAAGTATGTTTCAGTTGAAGCATACATGTTCTTGTGGGTATAAGAAGCAGTTGCTTTTCAGAGATGCTGGCCCCTGGGCAACGTGACACAGACACTCTTTTCATGGTCAGGTGGCTTCACTGGAAACAGGATCTCAGCCACATAAACCACAAGAGGTTTGAATTAGGACAAGATAGTTGCAACAAAACAGAAATCAGACAGTGCATCCTGTATTCTGATACATACAAAAAAGTGTGCCTCATGCAAGAACAAAAATTCAACCCGCCTTATTCATCCAAAGCCTCCTCTTCCTTTTTAAAACTAGTGAAGCGTTCTTATTCTCCATGTGCTGATGCCCTCACTGCTGAGTCTGGGCAATGTCTGCTGCAACTGATTGTCTGTCACTCGCTGCCACTATCAGTCTGATAGTGTTCCTGACTGTAGATGGACACTAGGCTGCTGCTAAAGAAGCCACAGTTGCCTCTTATGTTTCAACATGCATGCAGTTTAAAAATGGAACATCAGTATTAATGAAAAAACAGAGATTTTTTTAATGCAATCCAAAAATAAAGTACCATTCATATCCTTAACCTGTATATAACAATGGGATTTTCATTGTGAGTCCTGATGATGTAAAGGACATTAAAATGTAACACTGAAAAATAAAGACTATGAGTACTTTAAACTTGGTAGGATTTTTTTTGGTACCCAAAAAGTAAGACAAAATGGCTTTTTATTTGATAAAGTTTTTCTCACCTTGAACACAATTTTTATTTCCGCTTTCATCCTGTTTTTCATCATTAACATGTACCCGATTAAGTATAGTCTTAATGGTTCGATTCAAATAATCCACTCTTTAATGCAGGGTAGATTTAGATGTTTCCTTAATCTTCAAGAATTCCTTTGTCAAAAACAGTTTCATACCATCAGACCATCAGAAAGAAAAACTGAAAGTGTATTCCTCTGATAAAAAGTTGCTTTCACTTGGGAATATTAGTTTTACTTCTACTAATTTTCTAGTTTTTCAACAGAAAATACTCATTGTATTTTATATAAAACTTTTACAATTATTATAGTGTGTTCAAAAATGATAATCAAGAACTTTCACTGCTTCTCCCAGGTGTAAATTTCCTTTTTTTACTAAATATGTAAAGTTGACCAGATATTTACACACACTAAAAAACACACAAAAACACCACACACATACACATTTTTTTCCTCACTGTCTGAAGCTAAACCACAACAAACCTCTCTTGCTTTAGGTCAGTTAGAAGTACCAAAAGACTTTCTGTTTGATAAATGCCAGAAAACTTAGTGAGAACATTTTTTAGAGATTTTTTTTAAACTTTCTTCGAAAACAAGTTTATATCACATTTCAGCAACAACACAGTTCACAGATCTTTACATCATAAAAACATAATACAGTAACCAGTTGTGAAGTTAAGATGTTTATACACATTTGGTCAGTATCAGACATAATTGTCTTTTAAACTGTATGACTTGGGTTAAAACTGTATTTCCTTCCACAAACCTCTGATAGGTTAACTGACCAATTTAAGCTAATTGGAGGCGCACCTGTGGATGTATTTTAAGGCCACTCCTGCAACATGTTTTCTTGTTTGACACAAATGGATATCAGGAGGAGAATTGTAGAACAATATTCAAATGTTTGAAGGTGCCATCTATTCAAACAATTATATGCAAGTATGGACATGATGGGAATGTCCAACCATCATGCCGCTCAGGAAGGAGATGGGTTCTATGTCATAGAGATGAATGTGTTTTGGTCCAAAATGTGCAGCTTGACCTCAGAACAAAAGTCTAAGACAGTGTAAAGATGCTGCTGAAGCTGGTAAAACAGAGTTAATATTCACAGTGAAACATGTCCTGTACCAACATGGGCTGAAAGGCCACTTCGCAAGGAAGAACCCTCTACTTAAAAAGAAACATTAAAAGCTAGATTGCAGTTTGAAAATGCACACAGGGACAAAGACCTTCATTTTTGGAGACATGTCCTGTGGTCTGATGAAACTAAAGTGGAACTTTTTGGCCATAATGATCATCGTTACATTTGAAGAAAAAACTGGGATGCTTGTACTATCCTAACAGTGAAGTATGGGGGTGGCAGAATCATGTTTTGGGGCTTTGTTGGTGCAGGAGGACCTGGTAGAGTGAGGAAAAAACATTATATGAAAACATTGAAGCAACATCTAAAGACATCAGCCAGGACGTTATAGCTTGGGCACAGCCTGGTCTTCCAAATGGTCAATGACCTTAAGCATACAGTCAAAGTGGCTTAAGGACAAAAAAGTCACAAAGCCCTGATCTCAGTCCTTTAGAGAAGTTCTGGGTAGAGCTGAAAAGGGTGTGCAAGTGAAGTGACCTTCAAACCTGACTTAGTTACATCAGTTCTGTCAGGAGAACTGAGCCAGAACTCTAGAAAGCTGTTGTGAGAAGCTTGTAGAAAGAAAGCCAAAATGTTTGACCCAAGTCATACAATTTAAAAGACAATTATCCCTGATACTGACCAAATGTCTGTAAATTAGGGATGCAAGTTATCATTTGAGTTAATCTAAAGTTAACTGATCTTATCGATCAGCTGTTTTAAATACTAACTGAATAAACAAAACAGTTTTTTATTTTCTCACACATTATTAAACTTAGACATTATTATAAAATATTATAAAACAGGAACCTAATTTGCTATATAGAAAAAAGGTAAAACGAATAAAATATGTGGAATACTTAATCCCCCATGAATAGAGAGATGTAACACTATCATTTAAAGAAGTCAAGGCAGTCTACAATCAGTGGGGAGAGTGACACTGTGCCATTAGGTTTGCTTTCAATTCAGCTCCCTTCTTGTTATAGTGTGCCTCTAAGCAGGTGGTTATAGTTGCTCTTGAAGGAATGTCAAAACTTCACTCCATGAAGTGCATTAACGCACAGAAGCCCTCCCCATCAACTTTGCTTATTGGCATCATGTCTTTTTCTACCACATTACAATTTTTCTGCATAATGTCTTCTGCTTTTCTATCACCACATCCTCACCTTCCTAGCACATCAGTCATTTTTGGTTGTGAAGTTGATGCTGCTACGCCATGCAGCACAGCTGAATAAACCCTATTAAGGTGAAACTTAAGGAGCTTGTTGAGTGTTTAGATTTCAAAACAGAACCACATAAAGTGCATTTTGCATCCCACACTGGACTCTTTTTGGAGTGTTTCATTTTCCTGTTTTGGGATGCCTCTTCCTTAATTATTTCTCTTACTATGTCAACTGGCTCCACCAGCAGTGCCCTCTTCTAGATGGTGGCCACACAACACTGAAAGAAGGTCTGTCTACACAGTACAGTATATAGTTTGATGCTTAAAGAACGTGCTGTGAGGTTTGTAAATGGTGCAGTTACATCTCCATGTCCTGGTAGTTGCCAAGGAGGTGAATATTAATTACTTTAAAGGCAGGTCTTCTTGGTACTACTGCTTCAATGAATGCAACCGCCTCTCTACCACCCTGGATTTACAATGAATGTGTCTCCGCTCTGCTGTGCTACGCACTTTGCTGACTACAGAAGGAAAATCTGACGAAGTAGCACAGATCATCAGAACACTTGCAGAGCAGAATCGTTCCTGACCCCCCTGATTTAGAGCATGGACATTGGTGTGTCAGGAACTGCCAGCAGACTTCCAAGCCAAAGCCGACAGTTTCTGTGAATTTGTTGAAAAGCAACTGAACACTACATGTCACCAGATTATGTCATTAACATGGACAAGATCCCCCTCATACACGCCAATATCCTGGGGACAGGTCTGTGCATGTTTTCTTCCAACCTGCTGGTCATGAAAGAGGAGATTTAAAACCTTCAAAGTGTTAACTGGAGAACGTCTAGAGAAGCAGTTTGCGTATCCTGCCCTCTATGTTCTTTTAAGACATGCAAAATCTTTCGACAGCTGCCTCTAGAGGCTTGCTAAAGTGACCTCTGCATTCGTCGACGAAAAGGTGCCTCTTTGGTTTTACCTAGCACCCTTGCCGGAACAGACCGAGTATTTTTTTTTTTTCATTTCATTAGTTGGCCTATTTTGTTAAGAAATTCTCAGACTTTAGTAGAAATAAGTGTTAGTGATTATTGGTCATTGTGTGAAAAGTGTCTATTGGTGGTTGTGAATTTATTCCTTCATGAGAGACTGACAAGTTTGACTTATGACTCCAGCTTATGTATGGTGCCCCGATTTAACAAAAGAAACTTTAACTTTACTAATAATTTCATTAATAATTAATATATGTGTGTGTGTGTGTAGATGTGTGTGTGTATATATATATATATATATATATATATATATATATATATATATATATATATATATATATATATATATATATATATATATATGAAGGTAACACAACTGGACAAAAAAGGGCCATCCACCAAAGTTAGGACTGTTTATTTACAGGGTCACTTTATTTACCTGGCCTCTTCTCTGCCTCTCTCATGCCTCATTTTTAGGGGTTAGGTTATCCTAATCCATCTCAGTGGTTATGTTGCTATAGGCCTTGGCTACTGGAGGACAAGCTAACCACTTTTCCTCACTGCTAATTTCTTCTTCTACTACTCTCCAATTTGCATTATTTGCTGTTATTTCAACTGCCAACTTTATGTTTTTTCTCATTTTTATTTCTCTCTGTAGAAACTACATTTGATCTAGCATTCTGGGCATCAGCTGAGATAATGCTGCTAACAACTAAACATTTTCCTTCTCCTGCTATTAATTTGAATTTCTATTAACTTTGAAAGTACTCCTACATCAGTTCTTCTGTTTCTTTCTTGTGTATATGCTCTGTCTTCTCAAGCCCCCAGTCGGTCATGGCCAGTGGTCACTCAAAATGAGCCAGGTTCTGCTGGAGGTTTCTTCCTGTTAAAGGGGAGTTTTTCCTCTGCGGTGCTTGCACGTTATGAGGAATTGCCGTAAAGTCAACAACACAACGTACGCGACTATCTACTGTTGCTGCGTGCTCGTCCAGGAGAAGTGAATGCTGCAAGTCAATGACTCAATGCATTCTACTAGGTTTCTTTTGAAAACTTTTTAAACCAATTTGAGTAATAAACAGAACTAATTTTACTGTTTGATAACTAGTCCACTGTAATGTATGTGAGATTGAATTGACATGACTTGTTTGTAAAGTGCCTCGAGATGACATTTGTGGTGGATTGGCGCCATATAAATAACCTGAATTGAACTGAATGTAAAGTTAAGCACAAAATTATTCATACCACTGGTGGATTTAGGTTTAAAATAGTGCTGTCATTTGATTAAAAAATGTAATCAGATTAATCACACTCTAGCGCTGTGAATATTCATGATTGATCACTATGCTTAACTTTGAAAGCTTGAAATGTAAAAATTAACGTTTTCAAAAACGTTTAAGAAAATGTTTTACTGTCTCAAGCTAAACATCTCAGTTTTCCATGTTTTCATAATCAGGAAGGTTTAAAAGAAGTCATTTTGTTTCAAATGTAATTTAGTAATGTTAATAAACTGCTTGTGCTACAAGGATAATTCACCGTTGCATTACTACCTTGGTTTTATCCAAACGTCCATCGCAGTGTGTGTGTGGGGGGGGGGGGGGGGACGTTCTGGCACTAGTGGCCTTTACTTGACAGTAATCTGACAGGAAGGGGACAGAGAGAAGGGGGAGAGACATGCGGCAAAGAACCGAGGACATCAGTCAAACTCAGGACGGCCACGTCGAGGTCTAAAGCCTCTGTATGCGGGGTGCCCGCTCTAACCGCAGTGTTTTATAAAGCAAAATTTGCCGCTGAGTACACCAGTCTGACTCTCCTCGCTCATCTTTCTTCTCGTGTTTGCGACTCTGCTTCATTGAACGCAATATAAGACTGTGTCACATGCTGTTTGAACTAAGTAACCCTCCATAGGAGGATGTTAGGTCAGAATAGGTAATGCTATTAATCTGCATTATGTAATATTAACACATTAAACTTTTTAGATTAATTGCTTGCATTAACGCGTTAACGTTGACAGTCCTAATTTAAAATAACCTTTTAATTTGATCAACATGTTTCAGTTGACTGCAAGTATTAAATGTTACAATATAGTTATTATAGTTATAAGGGAATGTATGGAGGCAATGTTGTTGGCACCTATCCTTGCTACTGGTTTCAAATCCCGGTCTGGGGTCTTTTTGAATAGAGCTTGGATGTTTCTACTGGTACTCTGTTCTTTCTCCCTCTGTCCAAAATTAAGACTGTTAGGTTAATTGGTTGTCTGTCTTGTCTATCTCTGTGTCCCCTATGATGAACTGGTAACCTGTCCAGGGTGTACCCCATCCAATGACTGCTGGAGATGAGCACCAGATCAAGGGTAAAGGTAAATGGCCTTTCCTCACATTGTGTATTGAATATGCTGCTTACCTGTTACAATAAGACTTATCTAATTTTGAATTTTTATGTGTTAAAAAACGGTTAGGGTCACCAAGCTGCACTGTGAAAGGCAAGTCTGACTGCTTTGTACATAACTGTTTCACAAGTACCTATAAGCACAATAAGCTCCGATCTATAAAACAAAACAAACAAATAAAAAAACAAAACAAAAAAACCTCATTAACAGTTAAGTTTTCCAGAGTGTTGAAATTTTGCTGCGATTGAAATTAATGAAAAATGGTATACGCAGCAGAATTCAACAAGTACAGCTCTGGTTGACAGCAGTTATAGGGTTACAGAATGATTTTATATGTAGGCTATTACAACTAAACATTTCAGTTCAGCCAGTGAAATAAATCATGTTTCTTACCCTCGATAACTAATGTATCTTTTGTTAGTGGACATAATACAGGCTTACTGGCTTCTCTGTAAACTGTTAAATCAGAAACCTTGAGAGAAAACAAACCAAACCATCACTGGGTATGAGAAGATTGATCCCCCCCTTGCCCAGTTTTAATCAAAGAATCTTTCATAAACACTGCAGAGACAAATCAGCCACCTGCTTGATGTTTTCCCCTCCTACTCTGCTTTTCATTTTTCAAGCCAACTTGCCAGGACAAAGCAAAAGGTGCACCTCTAAGGTGTACTCTCAGTGGAGAGGTTTTTCCTTCTTTATTTCAAACAGGCAAGCCCTTCTCTCCCCTCACACCAAATGCAATGCAGCGGGGGCCAGCTTTGTTTTCCTCCATGGGGAAAAAACTTGAGCAGGGGACAACAGAAAGTGGCTTTGGAATAGAGGTCCTAAAGAGGGCAGCTGTAGTTTGAATGAAACTCTATTTGCTTTGTATTTTAAATGAGCATTGTCTGCAAGTCAGTCCAGGGTAAAGATTCTAGCACAGCCATGGCGAGGATAACCTGAACAGTGTTTGATTTAAAGGAACCAAATAATACGACTGCCACAGCTGACAAGGAAAGTCTTTTATCAGTCCTATATGTATACATGTACACACATATACATATTTATTTTCATGAATGACAATCAAAAAGGAGCTAAAGAGCAATAGAGAGAGAGAAAGAAAGGGTGGGGGACACCATTTATATACAGGTAACTGAATATGCCAAATAGAAAAAGAACATCAGTTTTTCTGTCTTCTTTTGGCAAGGACCCCCCACCCCTTACCCCCGAACACACAATTTTGGCAGTCTTTAAAAAGTAATAGGCGGATTTAGTGAATGAATGTTTTCTGAATGCCCCCAGAGGACATACTCAAGTGAAGAAGCATGACACTGATCCCCTTATACCGGTCACCATGTCTTCAGAGGAGGAGGCAGTGTCTAGGGACTGTCACACTTTGGATTCAGAAGGAGCAATGAAGCTTTTGTCTTGAACATGGAAACTTGAATCATGTTTTTACCATCAGAGTTGCTGAAGGGACCATTAAAGTTTGATTGTTTTGTGGCTCTCCAGAAGGCCTTCAAACATTGTCTCCAAGGCATTTTGTGAAGATGTTGTGATAATGCACGGAGGGATACTCTTGAGGGCAGTCCAGTTCTTGGACAAACAAAGCAAGAGCTGTGTCCACATTCTTTACAAAACATTGAGCTTGTTGACAATACACATTAGACTCTACCTTGCCACTGATCCTGCTTCTGGTGTTTCTGGAGGGAAGCATGCTTAGCAGGACACAAAAAGGGCACAAATATGTAAATGAGAGCATCAGTCACATGGCACTTACTGATGTAAACTGATTGGAAGAAAATGGCACTTCAATTTGCTAACAGTGTTTATTAAAATATCAAAACTCATCTTATTTCTGTCACTTTTTAAATTTACTCACATATTGGGAAGGTGAGCATGGCTCAATGGGTTGCTGGAGTCCGGGAGATCCTGAACTAAATGGTGTCCGTCACAGCAGCCTGACTGATGAGAATGTGATTAGCATGGGCTCTTGGAATATGACACCATGGAGAGATCACAGTGGCTTCTCAATACAGTCACCTCAATTTTGCTGGACACCTCCCACACTCAGTACATTCTTGAATCTAGGCACAGTTAGCTGCAGAGAGAAAAATATTTTCTACCTTGAGATTTAAAATGTTATGACCGGCAACACAGCACTAAATACTTGTTTATTGAGCTTCAGTATATAAACTCATCATCTGTTTTCTGCTGCAAAACTGGAAACACCTAGAGCTCAAATAATGACCAATAACAAATAATGAACAACAATATTCACTGGCTGCCACATTAGAAAAAAACGAATTTCAATTTACATGTTTTCTGGAACCAGAAATATATAAACCAATAAACAAAATATTCAGATTTCTGTCCACACTAAGAGGGATCCCTTTTAGAAGTTCAGTCAAACAAGATGTTACAATAACTAAAAACTTGAAGTTCGTTCTGATCTGATAGTCACCCCAAAAAATAACCTTTTAGCATAAGGGCCCTTTATGCATAAAGAAAGATGCTTGTCATATGAGTAGTGAAGAGTCAGTCACAGCTGGTTTTCTTTGCCTTGCTGGGGTTCATAAGTAATGCAGTTCTTATTTACTCGTCTACACATGCAAATGATTATGTACAATTCTCTGCTTTTGCCTACATTTTCAATTGCTTTTGTCATGTTGATCAAAATGTATTAAATGGGTCTCTATTGAATTGTCTCGACCTCCACAACATTTTATCATAAATTTGTTGTACAAGTCTTAACATGCAAAATGCTTGAACAACTTGTCATAATATGTCAAGAATATTTCTAAACATTTCCATTAGACATTTTTTCTAAATTTCTCCTGACTCGGTAAATTGCTCCCAGGTGAATCTGGAATTTCTCCAGCGTAAATGTGTGAAGCATTAGATCAACCACTGATCAACCAATTTTCTGAAATACCTCAAAGGTGCATCTCATGAACCATCAACTGGCAAGTATATAGTACATATAGCTGAAGCACAACACAATGTTACATTTCTGACAATGAAAGGATAAGGATTTGGGTGGGATCAACAGCCATAGAGAAGAAGAAGAGGAAGAGGAGTGAGGCTGCGGCAGAGGAGTTAGGAAGCAAAACAGTGGAAGAGGCAGAGGAGGATGAGGACATATGCCAGTTTCCATTACTTCAATATCATCAGGCAATGGTCTGCGGCCCACAACAGAATGCAGATAGAGTTCCCCTCACCCTACTCCTCATTCCTAAAAGATTCTTTCCGCATTGCATCGCCAGAGAGGACATTCGTTGTGATGTGGATGAGAGTTTGTGGCCCAACAGACATGAACATGAAGAGATGTAGGCTGACTGCACTGTAATTCCTACAGCACTGCATGTACAGTTTACCTTAAGGAGACTGTCTTATGTTTCCATGTCTACGTTTTTTTCATTGTGCTCTCCAGCACTGTATTTTCTTTTCTGTACCACACTGACGTCATCTGTCAAATTACAGTAAAAGTGTAAATGTGAATCTTGTCCAATCTCTTGCCATTGATCTTCCACAATTGCACTTTACAATACCTATCATCCAAACTTTAGCAATAGTTTACAACAGAGCATCCCTTCAGAGTATACTGCTATATTGACATGACTAATTAATTTGACTGTCTTATCCATACACAATGAAACAAGGACTTGTCATTCTGAGGCACTGACATGTTCTTTGACACAGATATTTAATTTTGAGAGATAAACTAAAGATTGTGAGAAAGAGACAGGATTTTACAGGTAATCCATGGTGTTTTGCTGTCTGTACTACTTGTTTTGAAAAATGCACTTACTGTTTTGCAAATGTTGAAAATTATTCAAGAAAAAAAGCGACTGAGAAAACAAACATGCAGTGGTTTCAGGTGGCAACTTGTTCAGCAGGCAACATGTGAGCCACAAAGCAGCTCAGCTTCTCCTTCATTGCACCTACTGGGCAAACTTCTCAAATGCAGAAATATCTTCCCGCCTGTTGTCTGGTGAGTCCAACACAGCTGCAATACATCTTAGTATAATCTGATGTGGTTGACCAAACTTGTTTAAGGATGGCCGTTGTGTCTGAGAAGGGTGTTAGAGAATTAAGATAACTGTTGCCTATTAACTGTGTCTCTTCTTGTTGCAGTTCATCAACTAACACTTGATAATTGAACAGTTCAGAGGCGTCTGGTGGTAAAAAGTTCTCCAATGAAAGCCTGAAACATGCAAATTCACTGGGGTCACGCAGGGAGTAGTTGCAGATGGTTGTGCGTGGCCCTGTAATGATGGAGAAAGAAAGTTAGCCTGATGGCTAATCAACAGGTGTGTGCCCAGAGCAGACAACATCAGCAAGTAAATAAACATCGAAATATCATTCACAACAACTGACCATGCTATATACAGCCATGTTAACACACAACTACAACTTAGTGGATGCAACTATCATACTCATACACACTAGACTGGATTAGGTCTGCAGCCCAGCATCAGAACATTACCCCCAACTACCTCCCTATGATGTCTTTCAAACAGATCCCAATCAATCCCACAAGGTCAACACTCATATAATCACTGATTAACAGCAATTAAAATACACCAAACCATAACTGAACACTATAAATATAGAGCTAAATTAGTCTCAAAAAGATTCACAAAGAGAACAAGATTTGTATGTGTACAATAAGATCCACATTCGTACATTTGTAAGTGTACCACACAATTCATAAACGTGTATGACACAATGCATAAATGCATACCTGAACATTCACATATGTGTAAACGTTTCTCAAATTTACATGTTACAAACTGCACAAGTAATAATACACCACGGACACAAATCAACAAATGCACGTGCACGAATCACCAGCTACGGACGAACCAGTCAACATGAACGCATGGAACAGCTTGCCTGTGCTTGTGACTTTTAAACTGTCTTACCGCATGAGATTTACAAGTGAGATGATGTGTTCAAGGCTTGTGAAAAGCTGGGATATCTGAGAATTATAATTATAATGCTGTGATCAAGGCATAAGAAAAGTATGGAAGCCGAGCGCGGTCATAAATAACAAGTCATTTATGTCATTATAACAATATAACGAATACTGTTTTCTTGAAATAACAAGATAATTATGTCCTTATCACAAAAATAACAATGGCCATTTTCTAGAGATAACAAGTTAATTTCCCGATGGTTTAATCATACGACCAACGACGTGGTGTCATTATGGTTTACCTATCTTATCCTATCACTTATCACTTAGTCACAGAATTATTCATAGACTCACACATGCATGCCATGACTTACACTTATAAGTCCTCTCCCACTGGTGTGGCATGCATTTGAATGATGGAATCAGGTTTAACACACACACCAATCATCTCGTGATTGATGTGTGTGTTAAAAGTTTGTTTTCTCAAAATTAAGTCGTTATCTTGAGAAAACCATCGGGATAACTCGTTATCTCGAGAAAACCATCAGAAAAAAGTTTATGTGTAACACATCCACTCTCAGCTTCCATAGAAAAGCTTGGATATCTGAGCATTACCAGATTTACTGAGCCACTGGAAATACTGTATTTTTGACTTGGCCCAGTATCCCAAAACCACTAAAGACATGCACTTACATTAAACTTACTGTATTCTAAAATTATTAACTTTGCAGACTGCACTGCTAAAATATACTAATTTAAATCAGAGATGGAGGTCTGGAGAGCGGTCTCGACCTGTTTTTTCCAGGTCTTAGGCTTGGTCTCGGATGTTTTGCCTCAGGCTTGGTCTTGTTCGACAAACTGGGTCAAGATCGGTTCGAGACTGGATAGTTTTTGTCAAACTTACAAAAAATTAACTCCCTTTTATCTTCACCCGCAAATGCACAACAATGTGAATTAAAAGCAGTGATCAGATTGCAGCTGCGTCCCACCATCTCAGAAAGAATACAGTGTTATTATTGCTAATGACTGTGAAATGGTGTTTCATGTGATTGTTTACAAGTCCAGGTGGAATTTGGGCCTTCGATTTAAAAGAATGCCTTTACGTGTTCACATGCGGTGCGGTTGCTGAATAAACACCAGCAATCTGACCACAGAAAATTATTAAATCTGCTTTTCAAAACATGAAGAATTTTAAGACGGGAAAGTAAAGGAAAAAGCAAAAACATCAGGCCACTTGTAAGTTTTCTCAACCGCCAAGAATAACAACGATATGCGAAGTGAGCGGGACAAGTAGTTTTACTAGACATTTAACAGACACAAGGAAAAGTACATAGTAATGCGAAAAATATGCACAATGCCATCCATTTTCAATATATGGGAGGGAGCTATGCATGTTAATCTGTATATTTTCTATGAAGTGCAATGGTGTGAATTGTCTTATTCAAAGAAGAGTAAGGCTTTACATGAGAGTTCTGCAGTTAAATGTGTGTCTTGTTCAAAGTGCAATACTGGTAAATTGATTTTTTTCAGTGTTCAGTTGTGCAGTTTAATCTGTATTTCTTGTTTGAAAAGTAATAGTGTAGATTCACTTATTTAACGAAGGGTAGGACTTTACATGACAGTTGTGCAATTTAATGTGTTTCTTGAAGAGCAATAATGTAAATTGCCTTACTAAAAAAATGTTAAGACCTTCCTTGATTGTTGTGCAATAAAATCGGTGTCTTACTCAAAGTGCAATTGAAGTACACAAAATATCATAAATGTCTGACTATCGGGGCTATTTAGAAATGCCAGGGTAAATCTCAGGGTAAATCCCAGGGTAGCCAGGGTAAATGTCAGACAGGGTACCAGACAGGGTAGGACCACCCCTGGATGGTTGCATGAGTGGTTGAACTAATTCATGTTGTATATGTAAATTTACCTCATGCTAGGTAAATTTGGTATGTCATAAATAAATTTAGTTCAGAGTTAATTTGTAGGAGCTATACATAAAACTAGTTCTTGTAAAGGGTGACCTCACAAAAGATTGCCCATTCTTTAAAAGACAGATGTATGTGCCCATCTTAAGTTTGCCTATTAACGTCTTAATGATTTAGAGGAGATTTTAAAAAGGTAAATTTGTTCAGATGGGACCAGAATCAAGTTTCTTAGCATCAGCTTGACTTTTGGTTGTTTTCCTCCTAAAGGTACAGGAAAACTTAAGTCACTAAACGAGGATCTTAAACCTTAAAGCCTTTTTGTTCAGCTGTAAGCAAGGAGAAATTATGGTTGGATGTCAAGTATTGTAAGGTTGGAGCCGGACCAAATCACAAACAAGAATTCTGTAGCAACCGGATAAACTTTAATATAAAAAAGAAAAAACTTAAAGCATGGGATGTAGAGAACAGGACAAAGGATGTAACAGAAGGAATCAGCAGGGAATCAAGGAGCTTCAGTACTGAGGGAAGATGGGAGAATGACATAGGGACCAAGTGAGTATAATCTGGTGAGAATGCTGAACATCTGCCGATTAGAGCAAACAGGAAGACTGAGGGAAGGATACTAATAAACACAGGTAATACACAGGAAGTTGAACCTAAATTCAAAGATCTACAAATCAAAACAGGAAAAAGTGTAAAGGTTTCTGTATGGTCGAGTTGAACTGCCGAAATCAGTTCTTATCGTCGCAGCTGTGTGATGAAAATCACGTCAAATTGTTTTCAGCCTCATGTTATCCGCCCCTTCTTGTCACAACTCCCCTGTGAAACTCTTTGCCCCACTCTCCATGCAAAACTACTGTGTGATGGGTCTGAATTTTGTGGGTGTTTTTATTTACATGGAAAACAGCCCCAACCACTCAACTTCCAGAAGCCAGTTTTTCAGCCACAGTGCAGGATGGATAGTGTTGAGGAGCCGAGGCCAAGAGGAAGTACGTATACTGAAAAATAAAACTCACCCTGCTCAGTTCTGGTCTGACGTGAAGGGTGAACGTCCCACCAACACCTACTGTTCTTACTTTCTGATAACATGGAAAATAAAATGAGACTATCCAGCTCGTCATTATTTCTTTCTCCTCCAAACTTATGAACTCATAATAGTCTATATATATATATATATATATATATATATATATATATATATATATATATATATATATATATATATATATATATATATATATTTTTTTTTTTATTTTATTTTTTTTTTTTAAACTAAATATTTATTTTCTAGACTAAATATTTAGCTTCTTGACTAAACATTTAGGTCCAAGCTAAATATTTAGCTCACATGCAAATTACCTTGCCGATAAGCAGAAGTGGAATATCAAAATAAAAGCTGCGTTTTATGGACCACTATATAAACTCCGCTGCTGGCAGGACTTGCTTCCTTTGTCACTTAAGTAATTTCTTTTTATGTTTTCCTCTTGACATGTCTAACGTGTTAGCTGGGAACATAGTACGTGCCATTTTGAGGGCTATAGAGATGTTTATTCATGGATCTACAGAAATAATTTCTGCATCAACATCTGCTGCTGTGGTCAAACGAGAACACTTCTGGTTCATGTTCATTCACTCTTAAGTTGCTTTAGAGTGGCTATGGAAATTTAAGACTTCCTATTTATTTATTTGTAAGATAAAATTATTTATATTAAAATGAATCAATATGTTGTTTGTGTAAAAGCTTTGATAGCAGCTCTAAAGAAACTAAACAACAAACATAAACCGGAAATGTTCTAGCTTGATCACAGTGGCGGATGTGGATGCAGAAACTGTTGCTGGAGACCCATGAGTAAATGTCTCTATAGGCCCTAAAACAGCACATTCTATGTTTTCGGCCAACACATTGGACATGTCAAGAGGAAAAGAATCGATGATATAAAAAAAATACATTACTTTAGCGACAACTGATGCAATTCAGTCTTGCCATCAGTGGAGTGTAAATAGACGTCTGCAAAACTCAGCTTTTATTTTGATATCCTACTCATTGGCAAACTAATTTGCATATTCGCTAAATATTTCGCTTGGACCTAAATATTTAGGTAGCAAGCTTAATATTTAGCTGGCAACCTAAATATTTAGTTAACAAGCTAAATATTTAGCTTGAAAAGTAAATATTTACTTTGGAACTAAATACTTAGTTAACAAACTAAATATAAACTAAATATAATTTTGATTTAAATATTTAGTTTATAAACTAAATATTTAGCTCAGAATTAAACATTTAGTTGGGAACTAATCATTTAGCATGCAAACTAAATATTTAGCTTCCTAACTAAATATGTAATTTGCAAGCTAAATATTTAATTTGTAAAATAAATATTTAGCTTGTAAATTTAATATTTAGTTTGGAACCCTGGCATTTATAAATGAATGAATGACATGTAAAAAATATTACTTTAAAAAATTAACACCAATTTTTTTTTCTCTGTAACAGGTTATATAAACAAAAATATTGCTGTTTTAATTTGTACTGTTTAGCTTTACAAACAGCACCCCATATATATGGAGAAAGACATTAACAATAATAAAATCGGACATAACCTGAATACAGGAAGATGTCAATGACAATAATAAACCCAGAAATCTCAGAAAAACAAAAGAAACCCAAACACAACCACCAGTGGATTATGACATTGGATGAAAGCAGTTAAGGCTAATTTGTGTAATGGGACCTGTGACCTAAGACACAGAACACTAAACTGCCAAGAGGAAGGCAGAACAGAAAGTACCTATAGAAAACTATAAACTAATCTTACACTAAACAGAATGTGACTCAAACCATAAAACCAAAAGTTCACAACAAAACAGTAAAAAGCATAAAGACACTAAAATCCACACTGTAAGAAATTTGTGTACTTAGAAACATAAGTTTAAAAGCTGCCTTAAAACTACAAGTAAAACCATCTTTTCAGACATGAGTTAAATCTGTGCTGACAAGCTGTCAGACAAGCTATCAGCTGTAAGTGAAACATTGGAAAACTGATAAACCTGATGTCTTTGTAAAAAAAAAAAAAAATCCTAATTCCAACAAGTTAAGTTTAAATTATAAAATAAGTGCATTTAACCTGAGGGGGGTTGTCAGGTTTTACAGAGATCAGCTTTAGTGTTTTGGTCACTGACTGATTAGGTAGCCATACTGATGATAACATAATCTTCTGTAAAAAAAAAAAAAAAAAAAAAAAAAAAAAAAAAAAAAAATATATATATATATATATATATATATATATATATATATATATATATATATATATATATATATATATATATATATATTAGCATTTCTGTAGATTGCTTTGACATATGGCACTAATGCAGCAATGGTAACAGTGGACCTTGTAAAACTAATGGCTGAGCTTAGTACACCTGCCAGGCAAACATTCATGATACCAGTCAGATGACATGTAATGGTCTATGGGAAGCGAGCCCAAACTACACATACTTAACCCCAACCCTACATAACCAAGTATCCAGTGGGTTGTTAGTTTTTATCATTATCATTACCTTCTTTTCAACTTTATCTATAGCATAGTATTTTCCTGTAGCGCTTTTAAATAGGCTTATACTTATATCGACTTGACTTGATTATGTCAGTCTTTCTTGCCAGCATCAAGGTGCTAGTAACAAAGATGTTATCTGTTGATCAGGGTTATTTTACCTTCAAAAGCTGTGTATTGTGTCCTTCTCAGACCATAAATGGATAGAGAAGTACACCAGCAGTGGCTTTGTCTTCAAGGCTAATTATGAGCAGACCCCCAGAGTCAATCCCTGTACTACTCTCAATCATCACGTATCCTGACCATGACTGAAAGATGCCTCAGACTTTAGTCACCAGCAGGTTATTGTATTTCTAATTAAGCAAGGTTAATCTGCCCAGCTTTGTGTGATATGCAAAGTGATATGGGCACACCACAAAAAGATACCGGAAAAAGAAAGATACTGTTTTGTTATGTTGCATTTAAAATACACATGAGAACATTTAAGGACAATGAATAGCACTTGAAGCAACAATTTTTAACCAATGAGATCCATAAAATTAAACACAAATTTACCTAACCTTTAACATCTGCCAGGAATGCCCCAAGTACCAAATCCACACAAAACCTTTTTTTTTCTAATGGTCAGAGCCTCAGTTTAATGTGAACAATATGTCCTATCAACTCCAATTCAAGCATTATCAGAATTTTGAGAATCCTTCCAGATTTTGATGACCCAAAATATCATAACAAAACATGAAAAAATAAATAATCAAGCAATATTTCTTTTCTCTTTGAGAAAATGGTGCCCTGATTTGGTCATTTTTGATCTATATTACTATTTCATTAATAATTTCCATAAGCAATTATAATAATCATTCATAGCCAAAGTTAAATCTACTGAAGCACAACAAGAATGTTGTGAATCTCCATCTAACGTTACCTCAACGTCCTCTTTGGGTCCCTTCTACTGAAAATATTTTAATATACTCAGCTGAAAATGCAACCAGTAAAATTTCCCAACATTAAGCTATGTCGTACTGTTTAAAATTTATCTGAAACATGATGCATGAAGGTCAAACTATATTAAAGCTAAACTATGTAACTTTTATGAAAAATATGTTTTTTTACATGTTTGTTAAAATCATCATGATGTGGTGACATTATAAGACACAAAATCTGAGAAAAAAAATCAAGCTCCTCTTCCTTCTCCCAGTGCTCCCAGTACTAACTGCAGAAATACACCACTCAGTCAGAAACAACCAATCAGAGCCAGGAGGAGGGTCTTGGTGCTGTCAATCACCCTATGTGCTGCTCACACACCCCCCCTTGCTCTCTGCTATGCCAGAGTTGGATAATAACAATATAGCTGTCCATGAATGCTAAGGCTAGTTAGCATGGCTACCCATGACGGCAGATAAACAGTTTTCCTGGAACAGTCAGTTGTTTCTTCACCATTAGCACATTTAGCAGCACATACATGAGGGTGACTGACAAGCACTAAAACCTTCCTCCTGACTGATTGGTTGTTTTATATTGGGAATGGTGCATTTCTTTAGACGGCAATAGCAGCTCAGGGAGGAGGTGGAAGAGCTCGATCTTTTCACAGATTATCTGTCTCATTCCAGACTGTCACGACATGGTGACAGTTTTGACAAATATGCAAAAAAAACATACTTTTGTGAAATTTACATACTGCAGCTTTAATTAACTATGTTACTGTTATCCAAATGTAATGTATGTCGCATTAGGGTCATTTTCATAGGCTTGAACTAAATATGAATTCAACTTAACCTTCCTTTGGTACCTTTCTATCGCCTTATCTCTCTCTCTACTTTGGACTGTGGTCTCTAGTTTACCTTCACTCCTGAGAGCAGCGCAACACACAGTAGGCAGTTTGCAGCCAGACCAGCAGGAAGGAGCCGGAGGTGTTGGGTTTTCAGACAAAAGTAAATTTTAACATTTCATGATGTTTAAATTCATTTCAAACTCAAATTATGGTTAGTATAAGTGCACACACACACACACACACACACACACACACACACACACACACACACACACACACAGATATATCATGTTGAAATTTTGCCTTACTGTACAGTATTCTTTATTCTGTTTCTTTTATATATATTTTATATTCTTTGTGTAAATTCATATTGGCTAAAAAAATGTTTTCTCTCTCTCTCTCTCAGCCCAAACAAATAAAAACATTCCAATACTTTAACTGTACTGTAGCCTGGGTGTAGCCTGTACTGTAGTATGGGTAACTCAGAAACTAGAAGCACTTGACAATGTGAAAGAAATACATATTTTGATTGTTAAGGTACTGGCATACAGGTGGTGGAATGTAATTATTTCCTTTGCTCCCATTGCTGTAACTGCAGTTTGTCTGTACTTTGTAAAGTTGTTTACAAAACCTGAACTTTACTTGAATCTGTTGTGAGTAAAGTATTTTACTCAGTTACATTTAAATTCATGTCCATTAATGAGTAAAAAGAAAACACCACCGTGGGGAGGGAAGGGTGCATTTTAAAAAGGCGCAGATATTTAGAGCAGCCAGATGTGCGGTGTAGCCTGAAGTTAGTGCTCATGTCCACCAGGAGTTATGTGAAAAACTTTAAGGTTACTATGAAACTAATTACAAGCTGATTGTCGAGTGACACTGTATGTAAATTATATTTCAGCAGTAGTTGTAACTTACTTTGGAAGAAATATCAGGGTGATGAGCCTTCAGGTGCTGCTGAATATTCAGCCAAGTTTTAAGCCACAGTTACCATCATCTCCCTGGACAAAGCATTCAGTTTTCTTTTCGAACTTGTTATATTGAAAATAAGTCCATAAATCTTTTCTTGGTTTGCGCACACCGAGCCCATTCGTGCAACGTCCAGCGTTCATCAGTGATTAAAGTAATGGAGGTTGAAGATGAAATAAATGGGATGGAGCAGCATTCCTGATAGGTTTTGGCTTTTCACTGACAGATATTACAAGACGAGATGACGAGATGTCTGTGAATTTTCATTGACAAGACGAAACTAGACAAAAAGGTTAATGGATGTTCCATCAGTTATCCAAAATGCATGATGAATGGAGTACATATAAAAAAAACAGTTACTTTTATTCAGGGAAGTAGAAGATTCGTATGAAGTGGTGGTCCATCACTCCACCACCCATTTGTTGCAACCGGGACAGTATGAAGGAAATAAAATCAAATAAAAGAAAGACTGTCTCATTCCACGCATCTCTCCAGTCAATTAAAAACATTTGAATCACGTTAAAAGTGGACACGAAGAGGACCTTCCTCAGTTTTGTGGAAAAGTTGCGATGACTGGTGAAAATTGCAAGTAGGCGCAACAATTGTGAATGATGAGTGAATTTGCGTTAATGGTTGCAATTGCAACATCCCAACTTCCTGCAGGGACTGAACTAAGATAACTGCCATGTCATGTTAAATAAAGGACTGGTGGATGGGAGTAGTAGTTGAAATGACAGAAAATTAACTGAAGAGTAAGTATTTTGATGAAAGATCAAATGTATTTCTTATATTCTCTCTTGTCTTTATTATCAGAAAATGCAGAAAAACTTAACAGCAACTTTCTTGTATCATATTATAAAGGGTAATGGTTCAAATACCATGACCAGTTAATTTTAGGTTTTTACTAGTGATCTGTCAGGCTAAATAAACTAACTACTGTGATACATGTTGGTCTGGTCCCAAAGTACAAACATTTCTGTGAGAAAATGCTTTCGGTAAGGCACTCAGGTGTTAGTTCACATGTAATACCCAAATACTGAGTTGTCCCCATACAAATGAAAAGCAATGCACTCATGAAATGTGTTCTAGATGTTATAGGGGCACTCAGCTCTTTCAGCTGAAGAATGCAAAACAAAATTCAAGCAGAAAAATACAAAAGAGACTAACCTTTCTCATTAGCATTGATATCTTATCAAATCTTTCACTCTCTAACCATCTTTGATGCTCAGATCTGATAATTGTCATTCATTGAATATCTGTTTGCTAACATATTACTCATTTTGCTCTCATTTACTAAACACAGATGCAGTATTCATATTCATTTTGAGGACTTTGTGTCATGTGACATCACTGTGTCTGAGTTGGCCCTCCTTGTTTTGCAGAGTTGAGACACTTCAGTGCAGTGTTCCAATGTTTAGGGACTTCTTTCTTTCCTGTGATCAATGCCTCATTCTTACCAGGTCTGAGCTATTTAATATCACCTATTTTTTGTTCTCTGGAAGTCCCTATATTCGCTCTTTGATGTATCATACAAGCTTCTATATTTCCGTCAGACACCTTTCAAACTTTGACTCAATTTTGTCCACAAGATTGTTCCAACTCTCAACCTTGTCATGTGACATTGCTGCGTCTGAGTTGGCCCTCCTTGTTTTACAGAGTTGAGACACTTCAGTGCAGTGTTCCATTGTTTAGGGACTTCTTTCTTTCCTGTGATCAAATTTCAGTGAAGAATAAAAAGAGTCTCAACACATTGTCATTGAAAGTGGAATGAAAGAGTCATCTCACTGTGGGTCATAGTAGACAGAGGGTTGCATTACTTTACATCTGGCCTGTTCACTTGATTAATTAACATGCTTTTTGTAGTTGAAATAACGGAAAAAACTCAGAAATAAATCCATCTAATATATATCAATATATAGTAATATATAGTATCAGTGATACTTCATCCATCATCAATCGATATAATTTAAGATTTTACCATAAATAATTTGATAAAAAATATTAAATATTTTAATATGAATATATTAAAAAATGAAACAAATGTATGAGGAACCCCCAAACCTGCTGGGCAGGCATCTACAATCCAGAGCAGCCACAGAAAGACGAAGGGAGGGGGGGGTCCATTCTACCTGAGAGGACATGCCACAGGAAGCTCAGAAAGGTGGGCCTGTGAGCCAAGTTCTCACAGCCCACAGACTTCCCCAAGTATCCCTATGAATCATAGGCCATCATCCAGGAGCCCTCCATGCAGCAACATGGCCCAAGCCACCACACAAAAAAAATCATCATCAGCAGAGGGTCCCCCTGCTCTCTCTCTCCCCGTAGCAATGCAGGACCTCCAAAATTGTTCCTGCTGCAACGGTCCTGACTGAGCCAGTGATCTTTTTATTTTAAACTTTATACTTATTTGGACACATCAGTCTCTGTAACTGCAACAGAAATTTATTCACTGATTAATTTATTCTGAGATTTGTTTTATTAGACTGTACACTGAAGGGTTTTATTTTTTTTCTCATCCATCCATCCATCCATTCAGTAATGCTTTAGAAAGGTTTAGGAGTTTGTTTTGAGAAATATTGGACCATTCTTTAGGAAGCATATTTTCAAGACACAAATTCAATTCAATTTATTTATATTGCACCAGTTCATAACACATATCATCTTAAGGCACTTTAAAATATTCAAAAAAATAAATTCAATTCAGTCACACATACATTCCAATATAACTTAATTATCAAACACTGCAGTCAAGTTTAGTTAATCATTTATATAATATATCTGTATATTATTTATACAACTCATATTAGTTGAAAAGTTTTCTAGCCTTTTTTGTACTCCTGGACATGCATGTAGCGACAGGCAACAGTCACTTGCATTGTGTCATTGGCTTTGCAGTAATCTTTCACACTGAGCATGCATGTAGCGGCAAAGAATAGAAAAAACTCCCTTTTAGCAAGAAGAAACCTCCAGGAGAAC
The DNA here is from genome assembly GCA_014839685.1 of Anableps anableps. Taxonomy (NCBI): domain Eukaryota; kingdom Metazoa; phylum Chordata; class Actinopteri; order Cyprinodontiformes; family Anablepidae; genus Anableps; species Anableps anableps. The sequence goes on along the minus strand of CM026066.1, from coordinate 4,340,315 downwards.
CAGGTTCTCATGATTGAGTGGGGTTTTGAGAACACAGGGCACAAAAAAAGAAACAGAAGCACTGATCTAGGAGTACTTTCTATGTTGAAGAAAAGTAAAAAGTTAATGGGAGTAGTAGCTCCTTAAGTGATTTCATCTAGGAGAGAAACAGATTTACATTTACATTTAGCAGTGCGTAAATAAGGTTGAGTGACAGCCCTAAGACACTCCTCCTGGCTCTGATTGGTTGGTTTTTGTCAGGAGCGGGGTGTTTTTTCAGACAGCAAAAGAGGCTTAGGGAGGAGGTGGAGGAGATCGATCTTTTCACAGATTAGCATACTGTCACAAAATGGTGACAGTTTTAACAAATATGGAAAAAAACACTTGTAAAAGTTGCATACTGCAGCTTTAAATGCACCTCTTATTGTTTTTGTAAATTGTTTTAACTTGTTTTTCCTGCATTTTGTAAAGCACCTTGTGATTTTATCTGTTAAAGGGGCTATATAAATAAAGTTTATTTACTTACTTACTGTATGTTCTGAAATCTCGTTCTCCTCCTCCTAGGAAGCCTGTTGCCGTCCTTGCTCACTTTAGGACTTCTGCATCCTGCCTTCCTGACCTCCAAGCCCATTCCAAAGCTTGTCTTTGGCTCCTTCCTCCAGTCACCTCCAGCTCCTCCAACAGGCCACCGAATCAGAGCTTCACAAATCCACCTTCAGCTACCATCTCTCTCAGCTGCCTGTCCACCTTCCAGTGATTCACTCTCCACTGTGGAGCCACCTGGAAAACATTAATGTAACGTGACTCAGCATACCTGGCCCAGGTAAGTTTTGGGCCCTTTTTGCTGCATTGTGTCTCCGCTGCAGTGCTGGGATGGTGGTCCTGTGTAGTGCTGCTCCAGCTGTCACGTATGGGTGCGGAAGAGTGAACTTCGCTGTGTGGGTTTGTTTGCTGTGTGGATTATTTATATAGCGCAGTTCACAACAAATGTCATCTTGAGGCACTTTACAAAAAAATCTTTTCAATTAGAATCATACATACATTCCAATTAATCCTAGTTATCAAACAGTACAGTAAGCTCAATTAGTTATTCAAAGTAGTTTCTAATGAAACCCAGTAGATTGCATTGAGTCATTGACTTGCAGCATTCATTCCTACTGGACGAGCTTGTAGAGACCGTAGACAATGGCTTGATCTCTTGTTTGCTATTTCTGTGCTTGTTGGGGTGGCCCAGTGGAGGAATTTATGTTGGAGTTCATGGAGGGTGGGAAGTTCAAGGAGTTGGAGTTGGGACTGTTTTGTCCTGGAGTGACTCTGGTTGGGCTGATGGGCTGCTCTGCTACTGTGGGGGCTTGACCGGTCTTATGTGTGTCTACTCCAAAATGAAGGGGACGACCTCCTGGGTCCAGGGGCTGGTTTCCCCTCTGGGGGGGTTACCTGGATCTGGGTGTATAGTATGTAAAGGGGCTGAGAGTGTGTACAACATTCATTTTTGTGTGTCTTTATGTTGGGTGTGTGGGTGTGAGTATCTGTGTGTGTGTATGTGTGTGTGTGTGTGTGTGTGTGTGTGTGTGTGTGTGTGTGTGTGTGTGTGTGTGGGGGGAATGTAATGTTTGATTGTCTCTGTGTGTGCCTGTTTATGTGCTAGGTTGGGTCTTGAGCAGCTTCCACTCGGATAATTTCAGTCCCTCACCAAATGTTTGACCTATTTCCCCAGTCAAACCCCCTGCTGGCAGATAGTGCCACTGATAGTGCCTGAGAACCACCTGCGGGTGTGTTGGTAGTTATCAGGGCAGGTATGTGCTGCTCACTCCTGGTGGCTGCTTGGTGGGGCCTGGGCCCCCTGGCACTGTTGGGCCTCTGCTAGGAGGTAGTATGCTTTTAGTTCTCATGTCACTGGGTCTGTCGCTACATCTGCTCTGGTGTAGCTGCAAGTGGAGCCTGTGAGCCACGGCCTTAAAAAAAAACGTCTTCCCTGTGGCTTTTGGGTGGTTCCCCCAGTTCCAGTTCTTTGGGGGATCATTTGATCTCTGTGGCTCCAATCTCCCCCATGTCTGTCTTGGGTTTAGGGGACAGGAAGGTGGTTCCTCACAACCGGTATTGAATATTCTTATGGAGAAACCTTACATACACATGTGCTCACACACATACACTCACAGGTGTTTGAATTCAAGTGTTTACAGATACACTTTATATTGGCCTGTGGTTGCCACTAAACACAGCTTGTATTAATTAATACTGTGTACTTTTCAGTGATGCTGTTGTTATATATGAATATGTTTGTTGCTGTGGTTTCTCAGTTGTCTTTTTTCTCTCTTTCTGGAGGAATAGAAGCAGATTTCTAGGGTGTTGTCTTGTCTTTATCCTTGTTTCCCTCTTCTACTCTTATCTTCTTTTTCCCTTTAAACTTTTTGCCCCACCTCTCTCGCATTCTTTTTTCTCTCTTTCCCTTTCTTTGAAAGAGTGCCACACTGCCGAACAAGACACGTAAAAAGGAAAGAAAGAAAAAGTTTGTGGTACACCTTGTGAAACAAAACTGAAAACAACACATGATGATGTAAATTAGGGAGCAAATTTCATATGTAAAATCACAATTTCCCTTGTGCTAAAACCAATTTTAGAACTAAACTTGGTTTCATGAGACAGAGAGGAATAGGAAAAAAAAAAAACCTTGGGGGATGATTTAGAGAGCAGTGTGGAGCGTGTGGAGGACCTCAGTTTCTACTTTGACCAACTGCTTTTTTATGCACCTTTTTGAGAATTCAGCTCCACTTGCAGTTTAACCTAAGCAGTATAAAGCCATTGCTTTATAGAGCCACTATACAAATCAATGGAATTTAGAGCACAGCTTAGCTGGTGCCGCCTTTGGTTTTAAGCCCCGTGACATTTTATGAGTAGAGTAGGTCGTCAAGCAGCGCTGGATAACAAGACATGTGTAAGGACATTGAAGATACTTAACTTCACAGATGATTGTCACTACAGAAGGCCAACATTTAAAATCTGAAGCCAGATAACATCTGTGGTGCACAGAGGCATTCTGATGAAGCGAGAGGAAAAAACAGATGAGAACATTTTGGTGTTGCTATGCCAGCAAACGAGAAGTTTAAGCTCTTAGGTAAGAAAGACCAAGGACTAATTTTTGATTGATTTTTATAGCATTTTCTCTTTAATATTTTTCATTTACTAGCTTATGAAGCTACTACAGAACAGGACAATTTTTTTTATTTGAATACTTGATTAATCATCAGAATAATTGCTAGATAACTAAAATAATCGTTTACAACAGCCCTACATTGAGCATTGTAGCTTATAGCAATATTTGTACCGAGCATGACTTGAAGGTTTCACAATCAAAGTGGGAGACACAACAAAGAGTGGTGGAGAATGATAGGGCTAAGCTCCTACAGGATTTCCAGATTCTAACTGATAAAAAGCTGAACCAGATGTTGTAGCATTAGATAACGCAGAATAGAGAGCAGTAGTGCTAGATGTTGTGATCATAAGTGATGGCAACATCAAGAATAAGAACCATGAGAAGCCTGAGAAATAAGAGGTCTAAGAGGAGATAGAAAAGTTATGGGGAGTCAAGCCCTCGATGGTGCCAGTAGTTATCAGTGCACTTGTGGCTATGACCCTTAAACTAAAGGAGTGGCTTCATCACGTTCTGTCAGACAACCTGTCAGACCTCTTTCCAACAGATTGTTGTAATAGGAACTGTTAATATACTGTCCAGAACCCCCCCAAGCTTCCAGATTTCTGGTAGAGGATCCAAACTCAGAATAAAACCTGGAAACTGGGGCATTTGCCCTGTCCACAGGTTTTAAAATGTATCTAATTATTTTATTTTACATACACTCATGCAGAAACAGAATAGCTTGCTCTGTCTCTCTTTATATATATATATATATATATATATATATATATATATATATATATATATATATATATATATATATATATATATATATATATATACACTGAACAATAATATAAATGCAACACTTGTTTTTGCTTTTTTGCTCCCATTTTTCATGAGCTGACCTCAAACATCTAAAATATTTTCTATATACACAAAATAACCATTTCTCTCAAATACTGTTCTCAAATCTGTGATAGTGAGCACTCCTCTTTTGCAGAAATGATCCATCCCACCTCGCAGGTGTAGCTGCGAGGTGGGATGCTGCATGATTATTGCACAGGTGTGCCTTCGGCTGGCCACAATAAAAGACCACTCTGAAATGTGCTGTTTAGCTTTGTTGGACGGGGTCTGAAAAAAAGTCAGTATCTGGTGCGACCACCATTTGCTTCATGCAGTGCAACACATCTCCTTCACATTGAGTTGATCAAGTTGTTGAGTGTGGCCTGTGCAATGTTGGTCCACTCCTCTTCAATGACTGTGTGAAGTTGATGAATATTGGCAGGAACTGTAACACGCTGTCGTATACCCTGATCCAGAGCATCCCAAGCATGCTCAATGAGTGACGTGTCCGGTGAGTATGCTGGCCATGCAAGAACTGGGATGTTTTCAGCTTCCAGGAATTGTGTACAGATCCTTGCAACATGGGGCCATGCATTATCATCCTGCAACATGAGGTGATGGTCGTGGATGAATGGCACAAGGGGCCTCAGGATTTCGTCATGGTATCTTTGTGCATTCAATATGCCATTGATGAAATGTACCTGTTTTCAATGTCCATGACATATGCCTGCCCATTCCATAACCCTGCTGCCACTATGGGCCACTCAATCCTCAATGTTGACATCAGCAAACCATTCACCCACACGACACCACACATTCTGTCTGCCGTCTGCCCTGAGCAGTGAAAACCGGGATTCATCCGTGAAGAGTACACCTCTCCAATGTACCAGACACCATCGAATGTGAGCATTTGCCCACTCAAGTTGGTTACGATGACGAACTGCAGTCAGGTCGAGACCTTGATGAGGATGACGCAACGCACATGCAGATGAGCTCCCCTGAGACAGTTTCTGACAGTTTGTGCATAAGTTCTTTGGTTGTATAAATTGATTGTTTCAGCAGCTGTCCAGGTGGCTGGTCTTGATCTTGGACGATCTTGACAATTTTGGAGGTGAACATGTTGGATGTGGAGGTCCTGGGCTCGTGTGGTTACACATAGACTGCGATTGTGAGGCTGGTTGGATGTACTGTCAAATTTTCTGAAATGCTTTTGGAGACGGCTTTTGGTAGAGGAATGAACATTCAATTCACAGGCAACAACTCTGCAACATCCCTGCAGTCAGCATGCCAATTGCACGCTCCCTCAAAACTTGCGACAGCTGTGTCATTGTGCTGTGTACAGTACATTTCAGACTGTTTTTTTTATTGTGGCCAGCCGAAGGGACACCTGTGCAATAATCTTGCTGTCTAATGTGAAAGTTGCAAATGACATTCTCTTGGCCCCAGATAATGGACTTGTGTCTGTTCTGGTTTTGCTAGATTTCAGTGGTCCTTTTCAGGCAGTGGACCACAATATTTTCTTAGAAATGCTTGAACATATGGGTATCAAAGGAACAGCACTAGGCTGGTTTAAATCTTATCTGTCAGACAGATTCCAGTTTGTTCATGTGAGCGATAAATCTTCTTCTCATTCTAGGGTTACTTATGGAGTACCACAGGGCTCTGTGCTTGAACTAATTCTTTTTACTATATATATATATATATATATATATATATATATATATATATATATATATATATATATATATATATATATATATATATATATATATATGCTTCCAACTGTGAGCGGCTGGGTAGCTCAATGGGTAAGTCACCCGACCTTCACCCGGGAGACCGGGGTTCGAATCCAGGCCGGGTCGCTTGGTTGAGATATCCAGTGTGGGTCCTTAGGCAAGATCCTTCGCGCTACTGCCTACCTCATGATGAGTGATAAAGGAATACACGCCATGCCGGCTCAGACGTCGCCCGGCCAAACAAGGTCTGCGTCAGGTGCTGGGGAACCAGGGCACCTTCACGAAAAATGGGTTACTGGAACAAGACGGAATTGGGCGAGAGGTGAAAACTTGGATCTGTTGGAATGCTACTACTCAAGTAACCCTAGTCAGAGGGGTTACATGCAAAGAATGCGGGAGGAATGGTTACGTCGACATCCCCATTCAACACTAACTGCCAAACAACTAGTAGCTCAGTGTTCCAACATCCGCAAACGGCAAATGCTGTCACAACTTGAGATAGACGAGGTACAACACAAATGCTACGGCAAGGGGGAGCCAGGACGCCAGGTCAGAGGGGAGTTATCTTCAACTCCCCACCCGGAGATTGGGTATGCAGCCCCAATAATGAACGAACCATCACAGCTGAACGAGGCAGCAACTGACCTGAGAGGTAGGATCGTGGCCCGAATGAACACCAGGCAATCCCGATGCCAATTACAACGGCTGAGTGAAGTACCATCAGAAAGTCTCATTGAAGATGTGAATGCAGCATTGAGAACGATCCCTACCAACACCATAACGGAAACCAATGAGCTGGTGTACAACTCAGCATCAGTGATCCTTGAGATGCTCGGCTATAGGAGCACCCATGAGATTCAATACCCACCATGGAAAAGACGGTTAGAGGCTAAAATCAAGGTAACAAGGAGGGAAGTGAGCCAATTGTCAGAGCTCCAAAGAGGTGCAATCAAAAGACCGGTACCCAAGCGGTACAGCCAGATGCCCATACCTGAAGCGCTCGAAACTGCCAAACAAAGGCTCCAAGCCTTGGCCAGTCGCCTAAAGAGGTACACGAGAGAAAATGAAGCCAGGAGGATTAACCGGCTCTTCTCCTCCCAACCAGCTAAAGTGTACTCTCAATGGCAGGGTAATAACAACGGAGCAGACCCACCACGGCTGGAGACCCAACAGTACTGGAAAGGCATATGGGAAAGGGAGGCGACCCACAACAGCAATGCACAGTGGCTAATCTCTCTACGAGATGACCACAGCAACCTCCCTGAGCAAGCCCCAGTAACTATCACAGTGGCAGATGTCCAAGGAAGAGTCTCAGGTATGAAAAACTGGACAGCACCAGGTCCTGACATGATCCATGCCTACTGGCTAAAGAAACTCACTGCCCTCCATGAGCGACTGGCAGCTCAAATGAACCAGCTGCTACAAAGTGGGACTCACCCTGAATGGTTAACTGAAGGGCGCACAATCCTGATCCAGAAGGATCCCTCAAAGGGTTCGGTCCCATCCAACTATCGGCCAATAACCTGTCTCTCTACAACATGGAAGCTCATGTCAGGCATCATAGCAGCTAAGATAAGTGGGCACATGGATAAATACATGAGTACAGCACAGAAGGGCATCGGCATAAATACCAGAGGAGCCAAACACCAACTCCTGGTAGACCAAACAGTCGCCCGAGACTGCAAAACCCGACACACCAACCTGTGTACGGCTTGGATTGATTACAAGAAAGCCTATGACTCAATGCCACACACTTGGATCATTGAATGCTTAGAGATGTACAACATCAACAGGACTCTAAGAGCCTTCATTGCAGCCTCGATGGGGATGTGGAAAACCACCCTTGAAGCCAACTACAAGCCAATTGCACAAGTGTCCATCAAATGTGGCATATATCAAGGAGACGCTCTGTCCCCACTGCTGTTCTGCATAGGTCTGAACCCCCTCAGCCAAGTCATCAACAAGACTGGCTACGGATACCGACTCAAGAACGGAGCCACCATCAGTCACCTCCTCTACATGGATGACATCAAGCTGTACGCTAAGAGCAAACGAGACATCGACTCACTGATCCACACCACCAGGATCTACAGCACTGACATTGGGATGTCATTCGGACTAGAGAAGTGTGGTCGGATGGTTACACAGAGAGGGAAGGTCATCCACACAGAAGGGGTCTCACTCCCAGAGGGAACAATAGCAGACATTGAGGACAGTTACAAGTACCTGGGAATACCACAAGCAAATGGCAGCCTCGATGAGGTCACAAGGAAAGGAGCCATGGCCAAATACCTCCAACGAGTAAGGCAAGTCCTGAGAAGCCAGCTCAATGGCAAGAACAAGATCCGTGCGATAAACAGCTATGCCTTGCCAGTAATCAGATACCCTGCAGGAATAATAAGCTGGCCAAAGGAAGAGATAAAGACCATGGATGTTAAAACTCGGAAACTACTAACCATGCATGGAGGGTTCCACCCTAAATCCAGCATCCTGAGACTATACGCGAGCCGTAAGGATGGAGGCAGAGGACTAGTGAGTGTGAGAGCCACTGTCCAGGATGAAACATCCAAGATCCATAAATACATCAAGGTCAAAGCCTCAACCGACGATGTGCTCAGCGAATGTCTCAAACAATGGGGACCAGAGGATGAGGTGCTGGAGGAACCATCATGGGAGGATAAGCCCCTACATGGGATGTACCACCGACAAATAACTGAAGTGGCTGATATCAGGAAATCCTACCAATGGCTGGAAAAAGCTGGACTCAAGGACAGCACAGAGGCACTCATCCTGGCTGCACAGGAACAGGCCCTAAACACCAGAGCAATAGAGGCTCAGATCTACCACACCAGACAAGATCCAAGGTGTAGATTGTGCAAGGAGGCCCCTGAGACAGTCCAACACATAACAGCAGGGTGCAAGATGCTGGCAGGGAAAGCGTACATGGAACGTCATAACCAAGTGGCGGGCATAGTGTACAGAAACATCTGTGCAGGATATGGACTGGAAGCCCCGAGATCTAAGTGGAGCACACCCCCAAAGGTGGTGGAGAATGACCGAGCTAAGATCCTGTGGGCCTTCCAGATCCAGACAGACAAAATGGTAATGGCGAACCAACCGGACATCGTGGTGGTGGATAAACAACAGAGGAAAGCCGTTGTGGTGGATGTAGCAATACCAAGCGATTGCAACATCAGGAAAAAGGAACACGAGAAACTGGAGAAATACCAGGGCCTCAGAGAGGAACTGGAGAAGGCCTGGAAGGTGAAGACCACAGTGGTGCCTGTGGTCATCGGGGCCCACGGGGCAGTCACCCCCAAGCTGGAGCAGTGGCTAAAACAGATCCCAGGAACAACATCAGACATCTCAGTCCAGAAATGCGCAGTTCTCGGCACAGCCAAGATACTACGCAGAACCCTCAAGCTCCCAGGCCTCTGGTAGAGGACCCGAGCTCAGAGGTTGAGAAAGACCACCCGTGGAGGGTGAGAAGGGAATTTTTTTTTTTTTTTGCTTATATGCTTCCAATTGGAAAAATGATCAGACAGCATGGGATAAATTTCCACTGTTATGCTGATGATACTCAGCTATATCTGTCCACACATCCTAATGAAGCCAATCTGTTAGGTAGATTACAGGCATGTCTTGAGGACATTAAAACCTGGATGACATGAATTTTCTTCTTTTGAATTCTGACAAGACAGAAATGGTTGTTTTTGGACCAGAACCTCTGAAAGAGACACTGCTTGGTCAATCACTTGATCTGGATGGCATTAAATTGACCTCATATAATAATTTAAAGAACTTCTGTATTATTTTTGACCAGAATATGTCATTTAAGTCCCATATTAAACATGTATCTAGAATTTCCTTCTTTCATCTCTGAAATATTGCCAAGATTAGAAATATTCTGTCCAGGATGATGCTGAAAAACTAGTCCATGCATTTGTTACTTCAAGGCTGGACTACTCTAATTCTTTATCATCAGGAAGTCCACAGAATGTAGTTAAAAGCCTTAAGCTGATCCAAAATGCTGCAGCAAGAGTTCTGATGAAAATTAAAAAGAGAGATCATATTTCTCTTATTTTAGCCTCCCTTCACTAGCTCCCTTAAATCCAGAATAGAATTTAAGATTCTCCTTCTCACATATAAAGTCCTTAATAATCAAGCTCCATCATACATCAGAGATCTAATTGTTCCAGATGTTCCTAACAGAGCACTTTGCTCTCAGGTTTACTGGTGGTTCCTAGAATTTCGAAAAGTAGAATGGGAGGCAGATCCTTTAGTTATCAGGTTCCTCTCCTGTGGAACCAGCTCCCAGTTTTAGTCCATGAGGCACCCTGTCTGCTTCTAAGACTAGGCTTAAAACTTCCCTTTTTGATAAAGCTTATACTTAAACTGGTTTAGGTTATCCTGAGCTATTTCTGTAGCTATGCTGCTATAGGCTTAGGCTACTGGAGGACAAACTGACCACTTTTTCTAACTTTCGTCTTCTACTACTCTCTAATTTGCATTATTTGCTGTTATTTCAGCTGTTAACTTTTTGTTTTCTCTCAGTTATTTTTCTCTCCATAGAAGCTACACCTGGTCTGGCGTTCTTTTTGGCTGTGATGTCTTCCTGGAGGAGGGCTTCAGCTGAAAATCAACTGATCGTTCTCCTTCTCCTGCTATTAACTTTTTACTTTCATGAACATCGAAAATAATAGTTCATCTGCTTTTCTTGTGCATTCTGCTCTGCCTTCGCAAACTCCCAGTCGGTCATGGCAGATGGCTGCTTGTACTGAGATAGGTTCTGCTGGAGGTTTCTTTCTGTTAAAGGGAAGTTTTTCCTTTTCACTGTACATGCATGCTCAGTATGAGGGATGCTATAAAGTCAACAACACAATGATATGCGGTCGCTACATGCTCGGCCAGGAGGAGTGAATATTGCAAGTCAATGACTCTATGCAATCTGCTGGGTTTCCTTAGAAACTTTTTGAACAATTTTGAATAATTAATTGAGCTACTGTACTGTTTGATAACTAGGATGAATTGGAATGTATGTATGATTTAATTTTTTTTTTTTTTTTTTTTTTTGTAAAGTGCCTCGGCACAACATTTGTTGTGAATTGGTGCTATATAAATGCAATTGAATTGAAATTAAATTAATCAGCATCCTTGATATGCCACACCTACAAGGTGGGATGGACTGTCCCTGCAAAGGGGGAGTGCTCACTATCACAGATTTAGAGATATTTGTGAAACAATGGTAGCAAAAACAAGTGTTACGTTTATATTTTTGTTCAATATATATATATATATATATATATATATATATATATATATATATATATATATATATATATATATATATATATATGTATGTATGTATGTATATATATATATATATATATATATATATATATATATATATATATATATATATATATATATATATATATATATATATAGTGAGGGAGAGAGAGAAAGAGAGAGGTTGGATGGCCACAGCAGCCATCTAACCTTTCATATTGTACCATTGCTTGTTCCCCATCAACCTGTCTGTGATGTTTGAGTAAGCGGAAAGAAGGAAAGCCTCTATCATGCTGGCAGTTGTGATGCTCAGCTTCACAAATCTCATACACTGCTTGAATCATGTGCAACTTCTGTCTGACTGGGTTCTAAAAGAAAACACTTTTATTACCCTGCTCCTTCTACCCCTCCCTCACATCACCTTCTATGGATAGCTGCTGCAATGCCAGTTCAAAGCTTCTGTAACAAGTCAGATGGTATCCAGTCAAGTGTCATAAGAAACAGACAGGTAATGAAACTTGACTTACCCCCTATACAGGAATCACTTCTTCCACAATGCACCTGTCACCAAGCCTCCAGTAAGCCGAAGCCCTTTCTTCCAACTGTCTGACACAATAATTGCTTGTTAATTCTTTTCCCATTTTAGTTTTCACAGTGCTTCTGGAAGACTTGTAATAAGTCATGCAGCAAACCTTTTCCACAAATGGATTAGGATTCACTGGAGCAAGTTTTGCTTTTGAATTCACTTTTTTCTATTTATTTGCTGCTCTAAATCTTGAAATACTGACATAATTACTCATGTGTTGTATACAATATACCCAAAACAATGTAACACATTATGTAGCCTGATCCCATGCAGCACGTTTTTTTTGGCGGGGGGGGGGGGTAATTAAGGATGGGGGTGATAATGCATGCTCTCTTTGTTTACAAGTCCATGAGGCTCTAGGCTCCAGTGTTTGACATAAGGGTTCTATGCTTCATCACAATAGGTAGCTACAGTGAGGTTTAAAGTATGTTGTAGTGGACAAAGCAAAGTAGCAGTGCTAGATGTAGCAATCAATGACATTCAGTCAGGGGAGGCAGGTGAGGCACTGCCACACCTGTAATCCTGGTAAGTAAGATAGGTAAATGAGAGTAAAATAGATGTGAACAATGATGAAAGAAAATCAAATTGTCCACTTGAATTTTCTATAAATGTGTTTTTTCATGGCAGTATCAACATTTTTGTGGTAAAAATTGATGAAATTACACATTGTTGAAATACATAAAAGACGTCCAGAGTGAGGCAGTGTAGTGCTGTGCCTCACCTCTGATGGTGCTGTGTCACACATAGTGAATGAAGCAGGCAGTTGGTCTTTCCCACTTCTGGCTCTCTTTATATTGCCAATATACTTGTTTAATTGCACATGTTCTACATATGTAGATGTTCTACAGTAAGTCTTATATATATAATGAGATTTGTGACCCTCCCAAATGTATACGTTTGGGAGGGTCGACCAGCAAGAGGAACTGGTCCATCATAAAAAAATAAAAATTAAATGAAAATGAGTTACAAGGATGTTTTTACAACAGAATGACAGATATTCCTTAAAATGAATAGGTGCATAGACTTCATACAAATTTAAAGGTAAGATTATACACAATTTTCAAATTTAATCAGAAAGGAGACGTGAGCCAAAGAAAACATTCAAATTTTAGAAAATCAAATGCGACCTTAAATCTTATTTTATTTTTCTTAATATCATATTGTTGAATTATATGGAATTGATTAAAGTGTAATTCAAAGTTTTTAAATTTTTATGATCAAAAATAAAATATAAGCTTCTATATTGGATTTTGGATTTGTACATCTGACTCTGGGGTAGTCAGTGCCTCACCAGTCATGAAGCTCACTGCACGTCACAGGTAGCAATTATAAGCAATCATAAGACACAAGATGAACATGAGTCATTTTTCGGCTCAAAACATGTTAAAAAAAAAAAAAAAAACATCCACAGATGACAGGTGTAAAATCGTGACATAGCTGGTATGAAAAGTCAAGGTTATAAGTTGGTCGTGTAAATGCTCATGTATTTTAGTCAAGACTTACAAGTTTAAGAAAAACTAGTAAAATGGACTACTATTGAACTAAGGATGGTTGAACTCAAGAGCAGGCAAAAAGTTATTATTTTGCTAGTCACAAGTCTCAAATCTTTCCATCAAAGTCTTAAGTCAAATTCAAAGTCAAGGCATGCAAGTTGAGTACTAGTTCAATTTTTTTCATTTCCAGTCTTAAACAAGTAATTTGACCACATATGTCATTTAATGGGGCGACGGTGGTGATGGTGGTAGGAGTTTGACTCATAATCTGTGGGTTGTTGCCCCTGCTCTGTCCGTCTCTGTCGTTGTGTCCTTGGGCAAGACACTTCACCCACCTTGCCTGCTGGTGGTGGTCGGAGGGCCTGGTGGCACCGGTGCATGGATCTGTCAGACTGCCCCAGGGCAGCTATGGCTACAATCCAGTAGCTTGAATAACTGAATGCAGCGTGAAGTGCTTTGGGGTCCTCTGGATTTGATAAAGCACTATACAAGTATAGGCCATTTACCATTTAATTACAGAATAATAATTAATAGTTTTGAGATTAGTCAATTATATTCTTTAAAAGTGTTTTTGTTTGGGAGGGTCGACCAGCAAGAGGAACTGGTCCATCATAAAAAAATAAATCACTGGATTTCTACAAAATAAAAATTATCTCAATGTTAATCAAGTACAACAGTACAGACCTGTTGCTATTCATTATTACACATCAGTTCATTAAAACAGAAAATCAGATCATTTATACAATTGTAGAAATGTGAACTTTTTGATCAGGTTGATTTCATAAGACTTGGTTAGGGTACTGCTCTCTGATAGTCTGGATGCACTGACATTTTCCAGACTTACATTCAGACTTTGCACTGACTCAAAGCACGGAGACGTGCCATGCACACATAATAATCAGATTAAATCATTCAATCTGGAAAATGTAAATGCTGGTAATCTTACTATGTGACTTTTGTATTGAAAGGTTAGTAGATTCCGGTCTGATTTAAAATCATGTCATTTTTATTTTGGGGTTTACATTTCAGTTCAATACTGTGACTTTCGATGCTCCATATTCAAATTAATAAACTAAAACATTTACCATTAGTTGTTTATTAGGTTTGACTAATGATTCTTTGTGTAAAATGAATGTCAAAAGTAAGTTAGATGTTGTTTCAGTCCCCATGTTTCTTTTTGATCACCCTGTAATCTGTCCAAACAGATAAAATATGTAATTTTTCCTTGTATTAGATCTAGGGATTATGAGGAAACAGGCCAGGAATAAATGAAGCAAACTTTAACTGATTCAAGAAAGTGACACTTTGCTAAATACAGAAGAACCTTCAAATTAAAGTGTTTACATGTGTAAATTCTTCTTAAAATAATTTTAAACTTAAACTAAACATAAACTATAGCATTGCTAGAAGCATTGTAATCCCAATTGATAAATTAAATTTGAATAACAAAGACTGCATTGTTTGAGGGTGACCACTTGATTAACATGACACACACACACACACACACACACACACACACACACACACACACACACACACACACACACACAGGAAATTTTCTGCTGATCTGCTGATTCAAAATCTATTCTTCTAAAAATACACATTCTCTGCCTGGGGCTAACTCCCACACATTAACACAGAAATAGAGAGTTTTCATAGCTATGACATTACTCTTAAGTTTATAGCGTTAAAAGTTTTCTCCCACCAATTTTCTTTCTCAAATGAATGGTACAAAATAAAATGGACACATATCTATATTTTCATGCATGTAGACAGCAACAGGTTTTGTAAATTTACATTCTGAGTGATAGTGATGAAAATTATCAACCTTGCCATGTATGAAAAATGACATTACAAGTTCCAAAAACCTTGGTGAGGCAACTTACGGATGGGTTGAGATTTTTTTTGTCAACATCCACCACAGCTATGTTTTCTGCTTGTTTACTTTTTAGTTTTGGGGGTTACTTGGAAATATGTCAAAACATTGTGCTGCTTAGCTTTGTTAGAATGCTAAAGTATGGTGTTAAAGTACATATCCAAGCAGTATCTTTTATATCACCTGATGCCAAAATCAATCACTTTCAGTGTTGATTTTGGTTTTAGCTCATGGATAGATGCACCACAAATCCATGTTACACAGGTTTGAAAGCAGCAATCATACAAGAAAATTAAAACAATTGATCAAGTTATCAAGCATTAAGTCACAATAACAAGAAAAAGCAGTATTTTGGTTGTTCTATGCAATAAGTTGCACCTGGCTAATAGTTATGGATCAAAATACATCACACCCAAAGGTGGAAGCTGAACATTTGTGTGAAAGACAGCAAAAAGTCGTTGATAGAAACTGGAAGCCTGGGCGCATGGTCTGCTGACATTAGAAATTTTTATTTTGTCAAGCCAAAACAAAGAAAGTAACTGATCAACTACTGTGATTTCCTGCAGTTGTTTTCACCTTCAAAGATGCTTTTCTAAGGTGCAAGAATCCCGATCTGTCTCCATAGAAATCCATCCAAGATCCAGTCGTTGGGTTAAGACGTTCACCCCGTTCTGGGAGCACTCCAAGGTGTTCCCAGGCAAAAGTGATATACAGTCATATTCAATTAATTAGAATATGCATTCTGATGAGGCTCTTTTCTCAGATTAATAGTATGTTTTGAAAATAACGTTTAAGCAGGTATTAAACATATTCTTCATAAGGCCAACATTTTTGTATTTAAAACAGTTTTTTGATTGGACTGATGTAATATTCTAATCTTTAATGTCGTCTTTTCATTAACTGTAAGTTTAAAAAAATCATCATAATTAACAGACATAAAGGCTTGAAAACATCAGTCTCTGTGTAGTTAATCAAAATATTGTATGTGTTGATTATTTGAGTTGTTACCAAAGGAACTTTAGGGTATTTTGTCAGGGTTGTTTATGATGCTCTAAAAACACTTAATTATTCAATAACTTCACTTCTGCAAACAATACAACAACCAATATCAGCACCTGTTAGCAGGATCTGATTACACAGCAGCTTTCAGTTTCTAAGTGTGTTCCATCATTTCCTGTTTGCTTGTTGCATTCAGTTTACTTTAGTGCTCCTCTGAATTCACTTATTTCTTTTGACAGTCAGTCAACACTAAGCGCATGGTAATCCATTTGTTTTCTGTCAGCAGGACATTTTTGTGTCCCACTCAGTTTTAGTCAGAGTTTGTAACGTCTGACAGGTAATGTAGAAGTACAGAACCATGCCAAATCCAGGTTTTGACGTTGGATAAAGTTTCAGGTCATAACAGTGCTTCTTTGAGTTTCATCTGTATGTTCCCTCTCTTTCTATTCTTCTTTCTGTCACCATGTCTCTTTCTCCAGGCACCACCTAGAGACTACTATTTAACAGAGCTGACAGCAATCCCCCAATCTCTCCAGAATGAAAAATGGTTTAATGTCTAAGATCATTCTCTATAGCATCCTTTCTCAAAGTATGGACTGCTGTCCAGATCCGGACCAAATGGCACGCCAATCCGGACCCAGGCCAAGGCACAGAGAATGCGGGGGGAATTTGTCATTTAAATATTAAGCCCGGGACTCTAACATGTTAATTTTGATTATTTAATTACATGTATTTTAACGCATTAAAAATGTTAATATAGTTCACTGTATTTTTATTTATTTATTTTTTTTTTTTACATACAATAGTTCAGAACAGAACTTTTGTATTTGCATATTTCTGGTACATCCGTAAATCCGACGCACAAGCGATACCCGCAAACAGCAGCAGTGGACAACAAAGCTGCTTCTATTGGCCCACGGGGTGTTAATTTTTGCTTTAAAAATTATCTGATTGGATGCTGGAAAAGACTATTGTTGTTTGCAAGTTGTAAAACAGGAGTTAGCCTATTACCAAAGCTATTCGAGCCTAAAATACCATCTCAATGCAAAACATCAGCAACAAACAAACAGCAGCAAGCACAGATGTCCCCAAAGCTAATGTCAGCATCCACATTTCACATTTCTGAAGAAATATTTTTTTCAAAGAAGTTACATGAATGATCCTGAAACACTTGAAAGCTGAATAGTTATAATATCCCTTTGCACCAATCTGATGGTTGAACCTAAATAACAGATTAAAAACAGTACCTCTCTTTGCTGTTGAGCTCATGTCTGTTTATTCAATAATTAAGCAGCAAGAAGGGTTTTTTGAATTGAGAATGTAGCTTTTTTTGTCAATATATGATCTTCAATTAAAATGCAACTAATTGACTAATTGATTACAGACCCTGCAGTTAACTAGATTAAAAATTTTAATCAAGTCCCACAACTAACAAATATGTGGAATATAACAGAATTTGGTAATCTGTTTATTTGATATGCCAAATATCCAAAGATCCAAGTGTTCTATACTATATCGTTAACGTGACGTTTACAGTAAAAGATCTGTAACAGAGAGCCTGTTTTGTTGTCTGTCTCATTTATGTGTAAGCCTGAGAAGTGGGAGCAGCTTCTCTTGGCCTCTCGCCTCAGTTTTGTCTTTGGAAGTGCCTTTTGATAGGTATTTAATAAACTCTGCTGTGTTCTTTCTTTCACAATCGCTGTCCATGAGGTTAACTTGGGGAACAATGTTGAACATTTTCATTTTGATATACCCTCCGAGCCTAACATGATTTATGTATACCTGCCTGCTACTTGTACTGGAATCTTAACTCATTCTTGGTCCTTATAAGGACGTTTTTCCTTGTGCGTCTTCATAAACACCACTGATCTATAATTATATGTCTGTTGTCAGCAAAGTTAACCTACTTCCTCATTTTACCGCCTGTAGTTCCTCTTCTGTGGTTCTGTGACCTTCTGGCTGCTTGTCCACCTTTGCATCACACTAGAACTGGTCTGCACATCCTTGCAAGGTCTTACTGTTGTCTTGCCGTTACTCGCAAGGTGCATGATGCCTCATATCAAATAAACTTCTTCATACTCAGGTTATAACTTATCATGACCTGTCTTCACCTTCCGTTCCATTGCATCATGCCTCTTTGTCCAGGACAGCTTCTCTTTGTTGGGGTCTCGGTTTTATAACCGTGTTTTAGTTCCAGCAGTCGTCCACCAGATGACTTCCTGGGGCTCTCTCTGTAGGAGTAGGTGGTCAAAACATCAAGCTCATCAGCAGGTGGATAAAGGGAGTCTGCAGCCAGCCCTTCTGTGCCTGAGCGTTTGCCCTCCATGGTAACTTCTAGCCATCTGTGTTATCTGCGTTTTTTCCTGTTCTGACTTGCTTCATACTTAGGTCTTGTTGTCCTCCTTTAAAGGTGACCTAATTCGACATTCTGGATCTTTCCATTGTGAGTCTCCAGTGACTCAAGACCATCTCCAAAACCTCTGTGAAGAAACTGGATTCAAATCTCCTTCGGCTGGCACTGCAAGACTCCACCTCCTCCGATCCTCACCTATGCATAACGTGTCCGCCCCCCAACATATTCACCGCTCCTCCATTCACTCTCCACAACTCCTGTTTCCAATCATTCATTCCTCTTCTGATGACTGCCTGGAAACAGACCATCCAAACTCCACCACCTGGACCCCACACATCTTCCCCTGGTGGATATCCAGCTCACTCTCAATAAGGTCACTATCCTTAAACTTCTCCCTCTGCATCAATCTAATCTCATCATTGCTCACCTTCTCTCCAGTGTTCCCGATTATCCTCATCTCCAGAAACACCCCGGATCAAGATCATTCATTCATATTCATTTTTGAATAAACTTTTTAACAGAGGATGAAAAGTATGATTTCCGTCACCTTAAATGGCACCAAATCCTGCTAATTCTCGGCGGCTATGGAAACTTACAGGATCACTCGTTTGCGCTCGCCTGTTCATTAAATTGGAAGGAACAGACTTGCAGCAGCGGGGGGCGTTGTTTGTAGAGTGGCGGGTCGTGCGGCGGCCTCTGGCGGGAGGTGTTAGCGACTCTATTTAACGTAGAAATAGCCGCAGCAGCAGGCAGCAGAACCAGCAGCAGACCGACATCCTTTCTGTCATTGGATGAAACTAATGACATCGTCAACAATTATTCACATGTGATTGGTTGGTAGATCTGTCCCCATTGGACGACCCAAGCCTTTATATGCAGGCTTGGGTAAACCCATCCCAAATAATATATTGATTTATATGTTTAATCACCCTGTATTAAAACAACTCCACTCCCTGAAGAACATATTCATGTGATACAGTCTATATGCGAAAGTTTGTATTGATGCCATGTTAGCCTCAACTAATTTATAGATATGAATTTATGAGGAACAGAAACTCTGAGGTGCATGTTGAAATCTTTTTTTATTTTTGTCACAAGTAAAACAAAATTTTTAAATAATTTAAAAAAATATGTTTTTCCACTTGTGAACTATGTGGCTTTCTGTCCAAAGATGGATACCTTTCCTCATCTCCAGCAGCTGTTGACACAAACAGAACTGAGAGTCATTATGCATGCTTACAAGAATCAAATCTTTGTCATCATGAAACCATATTGAATTTTTTTTAGCCTCACAGCTTAAAATGCACACATTTTACAAAGACAGAAATAAAAGACACTTATAGAAAGAAACAAACATCCTTATAAGACACCCTTAGAGAAAATTAAAGAAAAGCTATTCACTCTTAGACAAAAATGAGGACTTGTAGAATATATAAAACATCATAAAAAGAAAAATATGCACATAGAATGGAAAATATACACAAGTGAAGCTAATGGCAAAGTAGTCAATGAAATGGCCTAATAAGGTGTTTCAATTTTCTTTTTAATTTCCAATTGGTCAATCTTAAAACACTAATTGATAAACTAAATGGCAGAGCAGGAAAGATTACAAAAATAATTAACTCAGTGAAAAGTATGGTTACTTTGATCAAATTTTACTTAAATACAAATAGTCACCAGTGTAAAATGTTACTCAAAGAAAAGCTAACAGTTCCTCATTAAAATGTTACTTTAAGTAAAAGTTACTTTTTTATGAGCAGAAGAAAGTTCCACACATGGATTTCAGAAAGGAAATGAAAACATACTGGTCTCAAACTGTTTTTAATTGAAGGAGCATCTTTTATAAACAAAAATGCAACACAAAATAAAACATGGTATAATATGACATCATGAATATTTGGGAGGTATTATGTGTGATTTTAATGGAACATACATTTCCAATATCTTCTGTGAGCTGCTGTCTTTAGGGTTCTCTCCAGCTGATCAACTCCGCATCCTTCTCTGTCACATGAAACCCTCATCAGCCTTTAGCCTTGTCAAGAAGGTCACACCAAATGACATAGCATAGCAAACAGCAATTACCAATCATCTCCTGCTTAGCCAAATAATCAAGAAACATTCCCACCACCTCTATCAGGCTATCAAATTCATTTGTGGTGGGCCATCATATTGGGCATGTACTGGTCAGATTCTTCTATTTCTATTTAGTGGGTAGAAATAGAAGAATCGTGGAAGCAGGTAAACAGTGTATGGGTGTCTCAAGTGTTTGAAATTAAAAGAAAAACCTACAAATGAACTGTAAACAAAGTCTAAAATGAAGTTAACACAGGGGGTGAGGCATCATGAAGGGAGACAACCTGCATAGTAACATGGTGAACATAGGGAGAACAACAGAGGAATCTGACAAATAAGTGTACATTTTCTTCCGGAAGGTTTGCATCCATCTTATGGTGTATTACCACCATTTACTAGAGTGAACAGTGGTGTGTGAACTATTATCTAATGCAGGGAAATAGAGTTCAACATTCCACACATCCACATAAATTACTATAACATCAGTTTCTCTGACAAAGGTTTGAGTGGAACCAGGATGTATCCATGCTGCAGAAGGTGATTACTGGAATGAGGATCAGGTTGAACCTATTGTAGAGGCTGATCCAACTGAGAAAGGCTAAATGGTGGGAAAAGATTGAAAAATGCAAGCAAAACAGAAAAGAAGAGAACAATGACTAAATAAGATAAGACCAAGCACAAAAGTAAGTAGAAATAGAAAAACAAAAACAAGAATAAACAAAAAAGGAAATCAGAAGGAAAGTTTTTTCCCTTCATGGTGCTATCTCTATGTCTGTTTAGTTCCTACCTTTTTATAATTCCTAATTTGCGGTATAAAATGGCTTAGATTAAATGGATGCATGGGTTTGGAAGTTTGAAGACTGAAGGTTTGATTCTGATGGTGTTAAATGGTTGATTTTCTTCCACCTAATATGCACAGTATTGAAGCTTTTTAACATGTTCAAAAATGTAAACTCATCAAAAATAAGTATATCAGATAGAAATACAGCATACAACATTAGAACCTATGGTTTATAGTTCATTACATGCTTGCTTCATATGGCATTGCATGTTTCATATGCTCCATTGTGTGTAACATGTGGCATAAGGTCCCCCACATTTGATCCCTTTTGAAAAAATTGACACCCATGTATTTTCTGTTAAAAAAAAAAAATGCATGTTTAGCCTTGCATCTGTACAAGGCTTACATTCCTTGTATCACTTTCATGTTAACATAAATATTTCAGTTAATCTGTCTCAGTTTCCTTAGTGACCGATAATTTTTGGCCTCAGTTATCATTTGAGTGAGAACAAAGAGCAAAATTAGTTCCACTTATTCCACTTACTGTGACATAAGTGCTGACCTGGGAGATTCTCATCCATGCCTGTAAGAAATCATCAGTGATGTGCATGCCAGTCATTGTATTCCACTGGGCCAAATTAGCGCAGAGGGTTAAGAGAGGAGTTGAATCCATATCACTTTAGGATCACTGTCTTAAAAGCACTGACCTCTTAATCAGATTTATACAAAGAAACACCTTCAACATCATAACTCACTTTAAAATGAAATATTTCAATCTGTGGAAACTTTTTCACCCTATAATAGCCCTTCCCAAAGATACCCACTGGTATGAATACACATATCTCTAAACTAAAGCAAAAATCTTTTAAAATTAACATTATTGACTAAATTAAGTGCTTGTGTAATGGTTAATGGAAGGTTAATGTAAAAGTATCAGGATAAGGTGAAGGCTTTAAAAGCATTTATTGATTTTACAGCTCAGGGAGTAATTTTAGACATGATTAAACACATTTTCTACCAATTTTTATCAATATGTTTCCCTCTCTCTCCCATAAAAATGATTGGTGAGCAGTTTCAAGTTCAAGTTGTACATTCGGAATAATCCTATAAAAGATGTCCTTTAAATAGCCAAACTATTGCTGGTAAATGTCTTTAATTTCTTCCTTTTGAAAAGTCAGGGGTATGTATGATCACAACTTCTAAGTCACAAAATGTTTAAAAAACCGTTATTTTTTTCCCTTCACTTTCTATGTATGACTAACTGTCTGATATAGCCTACAGTCAGCACAAAACCATCAGCACTTGACACATTATACAAATTATTAGCTTCACAGCTGTTGAATAATACTTAACCTTTCTGCCAGTAAATAAGCTATTAACTTATTGTTTCTCCCAAATTTTGGGGAAAACAACTCAAAAACTCAACCCAAGGGTTCTTTAGAGCTGGTAATTTAAGATGACACACTTAAAAGGTATGATTATCAGTTCAAGTATGTAACTGGCATACTGTTCATTTGACATGTATGTGACATGTATTTGCATTCTTGCATGCAAGTATTGCCAAACAGATGGAGTTTCTTGGTATTTAGGGACGATCCAATGACATTTTTTGGTGACAGACACAAAGCAGATAAAAAAGTTCACACACCCCTTTTTAAAAGACATATTTTTGTAGTGTAAACAGTATGATATGTAATTTCTAATTTTTTTTCCACCTTTAAATATAAAAGTTGCTATACCCAGGTTGTGTATACACACTTACACAAATACTATGTTAAACAACAAGGAGTGGGCAATATGGACTTCAAGTTTTATCACAATATTTTGTGGTAATATTGTGATAACGATAAAAGTGACGATAAGAATTATTTATTACTTCTTTCTTAGGTGCAACTAAATGACACAGCAACCGCAGACCCACAAACAAAAAGACTGTTCTTGAAAAACATTCCCATGTGTAATTAGCTTCTTTAGGACACCAGTCACATAAAGACGTGTGATTTGTATCACTAAACTTTACGGAATAACTGCATTTAATCATGTTTTCAAATTTATTGATGCGCTCATTGAACAAACCGTAGAGAAAATATTAAAACTAACAACCCCAACAATACAGTTTTTTTGGGTTTTTTGGTGGTGGGGGGGGAAGGGGAGGTTAAACATCATTGCTTGGAGTTTATTAACATGGAGTTTATAAATTGAAATTCTTATCATGACAAGAAATTTATCACGATAAATGATAAACAACACAATAAATGCCCACCCTTATAAACAACCTTTAAATTTAGTTTTGATAGCAGTTTGTCTCCATCCCATATTTGGACTTGGTAATATCTGTCTACTCTGGTTTCCAAATTTTTTCAAAATCTCTCAAATTGCAAGGACAGCTCTGATACATACATACACACACACACACACACACACACACACACACACACACACACACACACATATATATATATATATATATATATATATATGTATGTATGTATGTATGTTGAATTGAAGTATAGTCATACCTTATTCTGTTATTTTTTTCCCTGATCTTGTGAACAGTGTGACATTTCCAGACACTGGAAACTACCATCTCCCATGTTAGTTTCCATATTGTTTTTAGAAAATATCTGAGCGTTTAGCTCAGTGGAAAAAAGAGTGATAATGTGTAAGCGGAAAAGGGAATCAAATAGGTGGGTAATCTTCATTAGAACCAATTCATTTTATTAAATGACTGTTTACAGCTTCAAATATTGTATTTTCTTTAAGACAAGATATTTTCTTTAAGACATCTCTCTGCCTCATAATGTCTAATTAATGGAAATATAACTTATCAAGAATGTTATCATTGTGGAATAAGGAGTACAGACTATTTGATGTCTTGTAAACATACATTTGTGCTTCTAAAAGTTGCTGTCTCTTCAAAATTAATTGAAGATATGAAAAGAAGCCCCACTCTTAAGTGCATTTATTCTGAACCCAGAACGAAGGTTGAAAAAAAGAAGTTGCATAAATTCAGAGGGAGTAAAAGAAAACCTGTACTACTGAGTGCATCAATTCTTAAGTACAAAAGAAGTAGGCAAGTGTTGAGATGAGAAGAGAGCTGGCTCCAGTCTCTACATAACCTCTTGCCCTGACACAAAGCAAGGGCTGGAACGATCAGCCACATTCAAATAGACCAGCTTGTCTGCATACTAATTCAAGGGAGGTCCAATTTGAAGCACTAAAACCCTTAATATCACATGCAAATGATGTCTCTCTTTAATTCCACAGACACAAACAAATACTGCAGTAATCAACCTTACAACCAGACAAACAGATGTGCTGATTAAAAGGAACATTCACAATATAGATCTACAATGACCAATCCTTTTCTGCCCTTTGAAAATATATTATTAAATTATATTAAAAATTATTTTCAAAAGTGATGTAGAAGAGGCAAAACTGATGTTGATTCCAGTGTTATAAATATAGCTTTTACTATACCAGCTTATACTTGCATGATAGAAACAACTTTTCCATGTCAATGATTTGCAAGTAAATTATTTAAATTTGTGCAGTCATATTAAAAAGGTTAAATTATTTTACTAACTCATTTCATTAAGTGAAACACATTATGTAGAATAATTACACATAGACTGATTTTTTCAAGGATTTATTTTTGTTAATTAGGATCATTTTCTACTTACAGTTAATAAAAAACTTAACATTTAAGATTAAAATATCATATCAAACCATTAAAAACATTTTTAATACAGAATTTGACTTAATGTTAAGTTTAATACCTGCTTAACGGCTGTTGTTTTCAAAAGGTACTTTTAATCTGGCAGATGAGTCACATTGGAAAGCACATTCTAATTTATTGAATATGACTATATTTATCAAAGTCCATTCATACAAAAACAGCATAAAATAATCACAAAGCTCGTACACCTGGTCTTTGTTGTGTGTAAACATACGGAAAACTCAGCTGAGTTGGTCCAATTTTACATAGTTTTATACTCAACACAGATAAACCCATCAAAAAATTAAATTGATCAATTTCTTGATTAAGTAACACTTCCCATATTATAAGTTAGTCAAGCGATGGCCCTGGATTCACCACTGACATCAGCTGAACTCCAAAGCCCTAAAACGCATGCCCAATAAAAAGGCTCCAGGGCCAGGTAGATTACCAGCCAAGTTCTATAAAGAATTCTGGAATATTCTGGCATCAACATTCCACACAATGTTGCAGGAAATCGAGGAAAATGGCAGACTTCAACCAAATATGAATTCTGCCAGCATTAGTCTCATGTTAAAACCAGGCAAAGACCCTGAATTCCATACCATCTATCATCCCACATCCCTTGTTAACGTTGATCTTTAAATAATCTATAAAGCCCTTACAAAAAGATTAGAGAAGATAACTCCTTTCATAATACATCCTGACCAAACAGTTTTTTTTATAAAAGGGAGGGATTCATCCACAAATTCACGCAAATTACTTAATAGACTTTTCCCATGGTTAACATATTGAAACTAATATATTATCTCTACATGCAGAAATAACATTTGATAGAGCTAACTGGAAAATCTTATTTGCAACGTTGCATAAATTTGGTTTCGAAACTCTTTCATAAACTGGTTAATATTATACAGTTTGGCAACAACATGTATCAGTACAAATGACCAAACATCTTCCAGCTTTTGTCTTCAGAGGGCACCAGGCAGGAAGGGCCCCTCATGGTTTGTTATTTTTATTGAACTGCTGTCAGCAGCAATCAGGCAGACTAAAGATTTTAAAAGCATGAATGCAATAACATAGAACATAAAATCAGTCTTTATGCAGATGATGTATTAATCTCTTGATAACTTCTTTTTCAGGAGTTTATTAATCCAGAAAACTCCTCCACTTCTAAATTTCTATGGAAAGATAACCCCTCACAAATTAGCTTAAAAACGCCACAGAAAACCAAAGATAAAGAAGGTTTCTGCTTAGCTTTTGTCATTACTTCTTAGCCAACCGGGCTAAAATACATCTCAAGATGATTAAAACAAAGTCCCCTAGATGAGTACTGTTTAGATCGAGAATTGACACAATACAACACTACAAAGGTTTTGGACCTGTTTCCTGATCAGTCACCTGACACTTGTCAAATAATCAAGTATTAGTATCCAAATTTTCTGTCATTCCCTGTTGGATTCTCCTGTTGCTTTCCGTCACTTCATTGTTCTAGATTCATGGTGTTTCTGCCTGTTCCTTGCCCTGATTCTGTTGTGCCAACTTGTAAGTTTTGTGTTTATCATTATTAAAACACTTTCACATCACATCCCAGCTCCAAATCTTCCCACACCGGGTCCAACTTTAACTGAAATCATGACAGAAGGAGGAAAATGTTCAGCTGTTAACAGCAGTCACTATGTTTCCATCCAAATGTCATATAAATTTAAAAGAAAAAAAAGAAAAGAAAAGAAAATACAAATTAGGCCTTTTTCCATCTATTGGTTTGGAGCAAATCAACCTGGTTAGGCAGACCGTAATTTCATCAAATGTTGATGTTATGTAACAAACAAGCTATAGAGGTTGCAAAATAGCATGGACTATATCCCTTATTAATGTGTTAGGTCATGTGCAAACGCATCTGCTTTATCACTAATGTTAACTTGTACTGGCAATGTTACATGCTATCCAGAGACATGGAGAAAGAAACGCAATTCTAATAATTCTAACAGCAGAAACAGCTGATCACTCATGTGAGGTAAATGTTCGCTACATTAGGAGCTTATTCAGCAAATGTGTTTTCATCTCTCCTTTAGTGCATTAACTCTTTTTTGAAATAGCCAAAAACCACGTCAAGTAAGCATGAGAACTTCTTTGCGAAATTGAGGAGGTTATTTGGAATTTTGCCATTAAAGCATAAAGAACGCTGATGGAAACACAACAAGTATCTCAGCCAATGCCCCCCTCCAGGAAGGTGTCACATCTGAACAAAAGACCAGAATGTCAGATGTAGCTTCCATGGAGGGGAAAAATAGAGAAAACAAAGTTAAAAGTTGAAAAAAAAACCCAGCAAATCATGCAAAATTGGAGGCAAAGAATGAATAAGTGGTCAGTTTGTCCTCCAGCAGCCTAAGCCTATTGGATCATAACTACAAAGATTGCTCAGGATAACCTAAGCCACTCTAACTATATGCTTTAACAAAAGGGAAAGTTTTAAGCCTAGTCTTAAAAGTAGACAGGGTGTCTGCCTCACGGACTAAAGCTGGGAGCTGCTTCCACAGGAGAGGAGCCTGAGAACGAATGGATCTGCCATCAGGGAGCCAATGAGGGGAAGCTAAATTAGGAGAAATATGATCTCTTTAAATTTTCATCAGAACACTTGGTGCAGCATTTTGGAAAAGCTGAAGGCTGCCTTTTGTGGACTTCCTAATAGTAAAGAATTACAATAGTCCAAGTAACAAATGCATGAGCTAGATTTTCAGCATCATTCCTGGACATGATGTTTCAAATTTTGCTAAAATTACAGAAGTGAAAGAAGGAAATCCTAAAAACCTGTTTAATAGAAGATTTAAATGACATGTCTGGATCAAAAATAACATAAAGGTTCTTTACTTTTTATCACAGGCCAATTTAATGTTAAGTTATTGACTAAGCACTTTATTTTTAAAGACTTGGGTCCAAAAACAACAACTTCTGTCTTCTCAGAATTTAAAAGCAGAACAATTAGTCATTCAGGGTTTTATGTCTGCAAGACGTCCCTGTAATCTACTCAACTGATTCGATTCATTGGGATTTATAGATTAATACAGCCGAGTATCATCAGCATAACAATGGAAGTCAATTCCATGCTGACTGATAATTTTACCAATTAGTTGCACGCATCTATATATATATATAAAAAAAAAATAAAAAAAATTCCCTTCTCACCCTCCACGGGTGGTCTTTCTCAACCTCTGAGCTCGGGTCCTCTACCAGAGGCCTGGGAGCTTGAGGGTTCTGCGTAGTATCTTGGCTGTGCCGAGAACTGCGCATTTCTGGACTGAGATGTCTGACGTTGTTCCTGGGATCTGTTTTAGCCACTGCTCCAGTTTGGGGGTGACTGCCCCAAGGGCCCCGATGACCACAGGCACCACTGTGGTCTTCACCTTCCAGGCCTTCTCCAGTTCCTCTCTGAGGCCCTGGTATTTCTCCAGTTTCTCGTGTTCCTTTTTCCTGATGTTGCAATCGCTTGGTATTGCTACATCCACCACAACGGCTTTCCTCTGTTGTTTATCCACCACCACGATGTCCGGTTGGTTCGCCATTACCATTTTGTCTGTCTGGATCTGGAAGTCCCACAGGATCTTAGCTCGGTCATTCTCCACCACCTTTGGGGGTGTGCCCCACTTAGATCTCGGGGCTTCCAGTCCATATCCTGCACAGATGTTTCTGTACACTATGCCCGCCACTTGGTTATGACGTTCCATGTACTCTTTCCCTGCCAGCATCTTGCACCCTGCTGTTATGTGTTGGACTGTCTCAGGGGCCTCCTTGCACAATCTACACCTTGGATCTTGTCTGGTGTGGTAGATCTGAGCCTCTATTGCTCTGGTGTTTAGGGCCTGTTCCTGTGCAGCCAGGATGAGTGCCTCTGTGCTGTCCTTGAGTCCAGCTTTTTCCAGCCATTGGTAGGATTTCCTGATATCAGCCACTTCAGTTATTTGTCGGTGGTACATCCCATGTAGGGGCTTATCCTCCCATGATGGTTCCTCCAGCACCTCATCCTCTGGTCCCCATTGTTTGAGACATTCGCTGAGCACATCGTCGGTTGAGGCTTTGACCTTGATGTATTTATGGATCTTGGATGTTTCATCCTGGACAGTGGCTCTCACACTCACTAGTCCTCTGCCTCCGTCCTTACGGCTCGCGTATAGTCTCAGGATGCTGGATTTAGGGTGGAACCCTCCATGCATGGTTAGTAGTTTCCGAGTTTTAACATCCAGGGTCTTTATCTCTTCCTTTGGCCAGCTTATTATTCCTGCAGGGTATCTGATTACTGGCAAGGCATAGCTGTTTATCGCACGGATCTTGTTCTTGCCGTTGAGCTGGCTTCTCAGGACTTGCCTTACTCGTTGGAGGTATTTGGCCGTGGCTCCTTTCCTTGTGACCTCATCGAGGCTGCCATTTGCTTGTGGTATTCCCAGGTACTTGTAACTGTCCTCAATGTCTGCTATTGTTCCCTCTGGGAGTGAGACCCCTTCTGTGTGGATGACCTTCCCTCTCTGTGTAACCATCCGACCACACTTCTCTAGTCCGAATGACATCCCAATGTCAGTGCTGTAGATCCTGGTGGTGTGGATCAGTGAGTCGATGTCTCGTTTGCTCTTAGCGTACAGCTTGATGTCATCCATGTAGAGGAGGTGACTGATGGTGGCTCCGTTCTTGAGTCGGTATCCGTAGCCAGTCTTGTTGATGACTTGGCTGAGGGGGTTCAGACCTATGCAGAACAGCAGTGGGGACAGAGCGTCTCCTTGGTATATGCCACATTTGATGGACACTTGTGCAATTGGCTTGTAGTTGGCTTCAAGGGTGGTTTTCCACATCCCCATCGAGGCTGCAATGAAGGCTCTTAGAGTCCTGTTGATGTTGTACATCTCTAAGCATTCAATGATCCAAGTGTGTGGCATTGAGTCATAGGCTTTCTTGTAATCAATCCAAGCCGTGCACAGGTTGGTGTGTCGGGTTTTGCAGTCTCGGGCGACTGTTTGGTCTACCAGGAGTTGGTGTTTGGCTCCTCTGGTATTTATGCCGATGCCCTTCTGTGCTGTACTCATGTATTTATCCATGTGCCCACTTATCTTAGCTGCTATGATGCCTGACATGAGCTTCCATGTTGTAGAGAGACAGGTTATTGGCCGATAGTTGGATGGGATCGAACCCTTTGAGGGATCCTTCTGGATCAGGATTGTGCGCCCTTCAGTTAACCATTCAGGGTGAGTCCCACTTTGTAGCAGCTGGTTCATTTGAGCTGCCAGTCGCTCATGGAGGGCAGTGAATTTCTTTAGCCAGTAGGCATGGATCATGTCAGGACCTGGTGCTGTCCAGTTTTTCATACCTGAGACTCTTTCTTGGACATCTGCCACTGTGATAGTTACTGGGGCTTGCTCAGGGAGGTTGCTGTGGTCATCTCGTAGAGAGATTAGCCACTGTGCATTGCTGTTGTGGGTCGCCTCCCTTTCCCATATGCCTTTCCAGTACTGTTGGGTCTCCAGCCTTGGTGGGTCTGCTCTGTTGTTATTACCCTGCCATTGAGAGTACACTTTAGCTGGTTGGGTGGAGAAGAGCCGGTTAATCCTCCTGGCTTCATTTTCTCTCGTGTACCTCTTTAGGCGACTGGCCAAGGCTTGGAGCCTTTGTTTGGCAGTTTCGAGCGCTTCAGGTATGGGCATCTGGCTGTACCGCTTGGGTACCGGTCTTTTGATTGCACCTCTTTGGAGCTCTGACAATTGGCTCACTTCCCTCCTTGTTACCTTGATTTTAGCCTCTAACCGTCTTTTCCATGGTGGGTATTGAATCTCATGGTTGCTCCTATAGCCGAGCATCTCAAGGATCACTGATGCTGAGTTGTACACCAGCTCATTGGTTTCCGTTATGGTGTTGGTAGGGATCGTTCTCAATGCTGCATTCACATCTTCAATGAGACTTTCTGATGGTACTTCACTCAGCCGTTGTAATTGGCATCGGGATTGCCTGGTGTTCATTCGGGCCACGATCCTACCTCTCAGGTCAGTTGCTGCCTCGTTCAGCTTTGATGGTTCGTTCATTATTGGGGCTGCATACCCAATCTGCGGGTGGGGAGTTGAAGCTAACTCCCCTCTGACCTGGCGTCCTGGCTCCCCCTTGCCGTAGCATTTGTGTTGTACCTCGTCTATCTCAAGTTGTGACAGCATTTGCCGTTTGCGGATGTTGGAACACTGAGCTACTAGTTGTTTGGCAGTTAGTGTTGAATGGGGATGTCGACGTAACCATTCCTCCCGCATTCTTTGCATGTAACCCCTCTGACTAGGGTTACTTGAGTAGTAGCATTCCAACAGATCCAAGTTTTCACCTCTCGCCCAATTCCGTCTTGTTCCAGTAACCCATTTTTCGTGAAGGTGCCCTGGTTCCCCAGCACCTGACGCAGACCTTGTTTGGCCGGGCGACGTCTGAGCCGGCATGGCGTGTATTCCTTTATCACTCATCATGAGGTAGGCAGTAGCGCGAAGGATCTTGCCTAAGGACCCACACTGGATATCTCAACCAAGCGACCCGGCCTGGATTCGAACCCCGGTCTCCCGGGTGAAGGTCGGGTGACTTACCCATTGAGCTACCCAGCCGCTAATATATATATATATATATATATATATATATATATATATATATATATATATATATATATATATATATATATATATATATATATATATATATATATATATATATATATATATTCCTGCTGAGGGATCCTCTACTCTGAGCTTTGGTGCTACACCCGTCAATGAGAGTAAAGTAAAAACGTTCATATATATATATATATATATATATATTTGTGATGGGGAACATCACCATTTGTGATGTGGGGAACATCACAAATAGTGAGGTGGGGAACTGAACCCACACTGCATCATGATTCCTCTCAGACATAATCATAGATCAACTTTATCATAACAGCAGTGTTATTTATGCTTCACTGGTGTGCCATAACTATATTAAGGACCTTTAAAAAACTACCTATAAGCTAACTTAAATCTGAAATCAAAGTCTGTGCAATATTTCATATATAGATCAACACCTGGGTAATTATGTACCACAGCATGCATAAAAAGGTGACAAGATGTGAGGCAATCAAACTGATTGCTGTAAATATATAAATACCTTGGTGACACTCATGCATGCTGCGCAACGGATGCATTGGCACTGCTGGAAGACCATCCAAATGGGAGAATCAGGAAGGAAATTCAAACTTTTCTGACCTGATGTACTGATGCACTCTTCCACTGTAATCTGCAACGGACAGTGACTACCCCCTCAGTAGATGGTTCCCTTTTCACACCCCCAGAGTCCAGAGAAGGTGCACTTTAATATCATTCATACCCGTGCACGCTCAACTGTGGAGCGTGCCATCAGCCTTCTGAAATGCAGTGGTCATGGCGGTGTGTAACTTTTATTTGTCAGGCCACTACTGTGGCTACCAAAAAGAAGATTTTTTTCAACTCTCCACCTCACTCACATTGATTTCTGTGTCTTTACTCTTTTCTCTATGGTTACCATTGTTAACCATGAAATAACAATGATCATTTGGGTCATTTAAATACACCTTAACATTCATGAGCTACTTGCATTTATGGTTCAATGTGGGCATGTAGAGGGAAGAACTGAGACAGAATGCTGAGGTGCAGCTGTGATTTATAAAGGAGAAATTGCTTTCTGGTGTGTGTGGATATAGTTTTACAAATCTGGATTTTTTTGGTTTGTACGCTATTTTTGGCCTTTAGGCATGTATACACTTTTAGTATAGATTCTATGCAATAACCCCAGGTTATTCTATCAGTGGGGTTTTTCTTCTTTTTGGCGGGGCCTTGTATTTATTTATTTTTTTAGCCAGGCGTGTATAAGGAGTACTTTTGCAAGATTTGTCTATTCCACGCTAATTATATTAAACCTGCATCAGACAGAGGTTACTAGCATAGAGTCAAAGACAAAGTGTAATATACCAAAATCTTTATTTGTGGTGCATTAAAACATAGTTATGTGAAACTTTAAAAAAAGCTAGAAAGATGTAAAGCTTCTACTGTTACCCCCTCTCCGTGAAGCAAACAGTAGTAGTAATGATTAACACATCCCTAATTTGTCCATATTTTTAACATGAAAATTCATCTATTTAATTAAACTTTAAGAGTATAAGAAGAGTATAATTCTGTCTCACAAGAAAATCTACTAGCAAAATAAGCAGCCTTGATAAAAACTAAATAGTTGCAAACCAGTAATGAGGAACACCAAATGTTCTGTCTGTGAAAACAAGAGAAGTGAGATAAAGACAAAAAGAGAGAAGACTGGACAGCATTCCTGCAATCATTCTTTCATTGTCCTGACCTGTTTTATCCTGTTCTCTGGTTAGAGGGTGACATCATAAAAGAACAAACCATAAGAGAACTTCAAAAGCCAAGAAGATAAAAACACACTTGTTTTCTGGGAACAAGAGAAGGATACACAAGTCACTACAATCTCTAGCTCTCTACTAACAGTAAATCACAAGCCCTCTTTCATCCATTGCTTTGGTTACTGTCCTCTGGACAATGCAGTCATTCCCTCTCTTGTACCTGTCATTTCATGAATTTATTCCTATTGTGAGAAAAGAAGGAGAATCAATCAAATCCCTAGCAATCAGCCTTAGAACATTTCAGCCAGGGCATCCCATTTGCCCATGTAACCTAAAGAAAGAGAAAAAGGAATATGCTCAGTTAAATCATGATTCATGATCATGAAGATTCATTGCAGCAGCTGCTCACAGCATCTGAAACTGAGCCATGCTATGTGACAAAACAGCATGATTTTACAATGTGGCCACCTTCCACTATTTTCAATGGTGTTTAGTACGTGTTATACCTTTATAGTATGGCTGTGCATTTGGCTGTGCTTTGTTCCAAGATCTTTTGGTCTTGTTGATTTCTCAAAGCTCTTTACAGAAAACAACAGCATTTGAAAAGATATTCATCTGTACGTTTTACTATCTACCAAACTTTCTGTCATCTGGCTTTTATCTACTGTAGATGTGCACATGCATGGTAAACACATAGTGGTTATATTGTGGGGTTCATTTCTTGCCAAGGACAATTTTAGACTTGGACTAGGAAACACAGGGACTGAACTACTAACTTTTAGATAAAACAGAAAATAATATCATTCACCCATCCATCCAGCCAGGCTGTTTGTGGAGGATTTCAAGTTGTATTTGTGGAGAGTAGGGTGTCTGGTTTGGGCACTGGAGCATTTTGCAGTTTATTGTGAAGTAGCGAGAAACAGATCTTATTCTTCTAATTCTGAGGCAAAGGTCTCAATTGGAAACAGGTGGAACAGTCCATCCATATTGGGGGTCTGTTTTTGCCAAAGTGGAAGAGTTCAAGTGTATAGTTTTAATTTGATCATGGGTGATGGTAAGATGGAATGGCAGATGTATAGGTGGATTTGGGCTATGTCTGCAGTAATGTGGCCACTGCTCTAGTCTGTCATTGTGAAGACAGAGTTAAGTCAAAAGGTTGATTGAAACCATGATAATCATTGGTTTTTATTGTGGTTTTCAATATTTTCCTTCTCATGCAGCAGCATGAGAAGTTATACTTATAAAAACAACAACAACAACAACAATAATAATAATAATAATAATAATACATTTTATTTGAGGGTGCCTTTTAAAAACCCATGGTTGCCTTACAAAAACAGACAAAAAAAAAAACAACAAATAATAAGAACAGAGTCAACAACAATTATATAATTCAAGTCAATAAAAAAGATGCAACAACAGTTAATCCATGTTAAAGTAAATACGCCAGTTTGAACAGGTGTGTTTTCAGCTATGATTTAAAAGAGGGAAGAGAGTCTATGTTCCTAATGGCAGGAGGAAGGGAGGTCCAGAGCCGAGAAGCACAGTGACTGAAGGCTCTGTTCCCCATGGTGACAAGAAGGAACAATAAGATGAGTGGCAAACTAGGCTCAGAGGGAGCGGGAAGCAGTGGCGAAGTGAAGCAGGTCACACAAATAAGGAGGGGTAAGATTATGGATGCAGTTGAACGTGAGAGTTAAAATCTTGAAATTTCTCCTTGCTTCTATGGGAAACCAGTGGAGCTGCTGCAGAACTGGGGTAATGTGTTCTCTAGATGGGGTACGAGTTATGACCCGAGCTGCAGAGTTCAGAAGGAGTTTGAGTTTATGGAGAGACTTATTTGAGAGACCAAACAGAAGAGAGTTGCAGTAATCAATCTGGGAGGTGATAAGGCTATGAACAAGGATAGCAGCAGCATGGGGAGTAAGGAAGGAATGAAGTCAGTTAATGTTGCGTAAGTGAAAGTATGCAGACCGGGTGATATAATTAATATGAGAATTAAATGAGAGAGTACTATCAAGTATGACACCAGAATCTTTACCTGAGGGGAAGGATGAACATGGGAGTTGTCAATATTAATGGAGAAACTGTAAGGTTTGGTTAAAGTGGAGGTTGTGCCAACGAGTAAAACTTCTGTTTTATTACTGTTAAGCTTCTTAATGCTATTTCTGTACTCAATCAGTGGTTGGGTATGAAGGACCGGCACTCCTCTACACTCCAAAAAAATATTCATGGTGTTTATTGTTAGAACTTAACATAATAGCAATTTTCAACATAAAAAAGTTAAAGCTGTAACTCTTATAAAAATATTTTTTCTACATATATGTTGAAACTG
Source organism: Anableps anableps (assembly GCA_014839685.1). Lineage (NCBI taxonomy): Eukaryota > Metazoa > Chordata > Actinopteri > Cyprinodontiformes > Anablepidae > Anableps > Anableps anableps. The sequence continues at coordinate 4,304,741 of CM026066.1, read as the reverse complement.
TCACTATGTCATGACAGAATGGTATGAGACCAATAATCTGTGAAAAAAATCGAGCCTTCTCCAAGTGATCCCAGTGCTATCTAGAAACAATCAGAGCTAGGAGGAAGGCCTTGGCGCTGTCAATCACCGTCTGAGTGACACTGCTCAATCCCCCCGCTCTCTGCTGCGCTGCAGCTAGCAGTGACTGTTGTGAAAACTCAGGCTAGCAAGCATGACCACCAATGACGACAGATAAACTGTTTTCCTGTAACGGTAAGTTGTTTCTCTGCCATTAGCACATTTAACAGCAAGTAAATGAAGTTGATTGACAGTGCTAAGACCTCCCGTCTGACTCTGATTGGTTGTTTTAGGTCAGGAAAGTGCAAGGTTACATTCTGCAGCTTTAAGTTGTCTACATGTACACATTTTAGTGAGTTGGCTAATTATTTTTAAAAGTCAATGCACTACAAAAATAAAAAATAAATAAAAAAATACATCCTTGACTTAAAGGTTTGAGTACATTGCAAGTTTTAGATGTTAAACTTAAATGTGTGAGTTTGTGAAAGATAAACTTACATCAGTAAGTTGTGTTAACCTTTTATTAATGTTATCATATCTCCAAGATCTGGGTAAACAAGGGTTTTTAAGTTAGCACTTTAAAAAATGGAAAGAAGAAAAAAGTAGGAGTGGGAACTATTTCCCAGAGTGCTTAGTGGCAGCTCTTTGTATTCTGTGTTCCACCATGAGTGAGATGTAAGTGCATTACATTGACATCCCTCTTGCTGTAATTCAGGATCATATAGGTCAGTTCAACATTTTTGGCTTCTGTTAGGATGCAATGTTTTGGGGAAAAACTAGAACTCTGTTTGGGTGATTTTAACATAAAAATTGCAAAGGAGTTTAGGTGATTAATGGGTAATGTGAATAATTCACATGCTTGTTCTTTTTTTAATTAGAGTGAGTGTAGTTTTCTTGTAAGTAATTATTTGGTTCACATGTTGGACAACTCAACTATTGTAATTTATTGGTCTAATGTTAGCAGAAATTCTAAATTAAGTTGCTTCAACTTAACTACAGTTTTGGATATCAAAGTAAATCATGTTGGTTTCCTAAACCAGTTGAGTTAACCGAACCTAAAATTATATGCTGGGTTTACTTAATAATCACTGTTGTTAACATAAAAAGCTGAGTGGAAATTGTTGCCTTAATTTTTTAAGTTGAGCCAACAAAACAATTTTTAGTGTGCAGTCTCATTGCCATTTGGTTGTTGTAATGAAGACCCAATGTGATTTTCCTGCAATAAATTTATCTGTGATCAATACCTGAAGCTCCTTTCAAGAAACCTGCCAAGAGAAATCAAAGATAATCAGTTTTACTCCAAGCTCAACCTCCATGAGAAAACCTCTTAATACCACCACGAGATAAGTCGCTGGTCCTGTTTATCCTGTTAACTTATCTGCCACTGTTACCCTGTCCATCATCATACCTTCAAGAACTGCTTACTTGAAAAGTCCTGGAATGAAAATCAAATCAAGAATCTACCTCTTTTACCTCCACCAGATACTTGCCTCTGTTCTAACACCAGGATCTCCAGCAATCCTCAGAGTCAAACCTAAGAAACAAGCAAGTTAAAGTTCCAGTTTAGCACATTACCAAGACCCACATGAGCAGATCTAACCCTATTCTCTTCTTTTGTCATGATGGAAGGATTTGACTGTGGTGCAACAATTATGGACACAAGAAGAATGTTAAGTTTCAGATTTATTTTTTTGCCAGGGAAAGTGATCAGACCGGAAGGCTGTGACTGCAAAAGGAGGAAGTTCGATCCGGGTCCATGCTGGAAGACAGGTAAATGGTTAATGAGTGCTGGCAGGAACAGAATAGGATTCTGCCTGGAGGGTGAAGACAGGAAGTTTTTACTGTTCTGGCTGGAGATGATGAACAGAGGAGGAAGTAAGTGTTTTCTACAGAGGTTGAGTTTGGCTGGGAGGGAGTGTGCGGTTCTGCTGGTGATCTGTGTTTCCTGTTTGTTCTTTAGCGGATGGAGATGAAGTGCTAGAAGGTGGACAGGCAGGAGAGCGTCAGATGGAGGATCCAGGTTTGAAGGAGCAGCTGAGGAGTGGTAAGAGGAGGTCCTGGGAACAATGGACATGACATGGAGATTAGAATCAGGAACCAGGAGTGAATCTTCAGCTGAAGACAAAGCACAAGCTGTAAGTTAACCATCTGGTGTCTAACTCAGGGAATCCATTTCTCTAAATAGTGCTCCTTGACTGGAATTAAGGTGCGCCACCTGGAGGTAATACAACAATAGGTTATTTGCTGATCCTCAAAAAACAAAACAAAACAAACAAAACGGATGAAGATGGCAGAAGTTAGGTGAGTGGAAAGGATGAAAATGTCCGTAGTTTGGACTAGAGGTCACGCTAGACTTTTTCCATTGTCCGTCATTTTGACTGTGTCAAAAAAAAGCCTGCAGTTATCTATTTTTACCCATCCATTTTTAAAATGATAAAAATGACATCTAATTCATTTTATTTTCATTCTGTTTAATATTCAGCAAGCTGAACAGATAATCCACATCATGATCATCATCAAGCTGAATACTTTTAACATTTTCTCTGCAGTAATGAAGTTTTTAAAGGTAACATTTCACTAGTTGAAGTGGTCAGAAGTCAGCAAGACTCTCTAAAAATTAACTGATCCCGCAAATACTCCTCTCAGTGGGAGTATATTCCTTCAACAGTGTCAGCTGCGCTAGATGCACTCCAAAGCCTCTTGTCCACAACTCTTCAACGCGCTGCCGTCAGCTCTCAGATAGCATCCCGATCTTAAGGAAGGTTTTCTTATATTGATTGATTTATTGACCTCTACAATGTTCTCTGTGCATAAAGTTGAAACTGTCTGCGCATCTGCATCAAGTAGTCAGGTGTGTGTGTAATCTGTCAAATTGAGGGATGGCCGTTAGATTCTTCCATCACTGATTTAAAAAATTATTATAATTACTAAATAAAAATAATTATTAAAAAAATATATTCAGTTAACGCGACTCCTGGTTTGGATATATTTCAAGGTAAACACAGAGCATAAACAAGCAGACTACCCTGTGCGCTAGCTGTCAAGGGGTGGGGAGAGACATATTTTAATTAAGCTTTTATTGCTTTCATTTTAGACCGCCATTAGAGTAAGCAGTGTAACTTCTCCTGTTTTAAGCTTTTGTCATCTGGGATGTGTGATTAATAGGAGCAGAACAGGGTGAAGCTGCATGTACATTTATTGCATCTCTTGTTACAGTCTAATGAGCATCTGCACCTTACTTTCTTTTCCTCCTCAACAGGGTAAGCTGCCTCCTCTTATATTTAGACTATAAATAGATTAACAGAACTTTATAGCCCATTTTATTTTGGCTTTCTCTGTTATGCATTGCTCATTAAATGCGCCACAGAAGCCGAGGCTGACTGGACCATCAAACAAATAATTTTGGCCCAACTCGAATTTTGCCTCAGGCTATGGATCTAAACTCAAGAGAAAAATGCGTCTTTTAACGAGTAATCTGATAAAGTATTTGAAGACTAAACAATCTGTATGTCATGCTGTATTTATGATTTGTTAAAACAGTCAGACTTAAAAAGAAGAGCCACCCTGATCTAAATAAAATAATTTTGTTTTCAAAAGTTATTGCATGAAGTATAAGTAGGACTTGGTATCAGTAGTTGGTATTGGTACTTGGTATCGGCGAGTACCTAAACTGAAGTACTCATACTCGGTCTTGAAAAACTGGTATCGGGACACCCCTAACAAGATTTCAAGATATAGTGTTATGGAGAGAAAATTGACTCAAAATATCTGTGTATGTATTGGGTACTTATATGAGTAAAACACTATTTGTAAACCGTAAAAAAACCTTCTTTGTGTAACTTCAGATACTTGCAAATGTGTGTTGAACTAAACATACAAATATTAATAAATTATGAATACAAAATAAAAGCACACACAAATCAGAGAATTACGAATTCAATAAGGCTCCTACACGTACAAGTTGTTAAACACATGTACACGAAACACCTAATACAAATGGACAAAACGACAGTTACACACAGATCAGGTTACAAATGCACAAGGTTTTTTGAGTTTTTTTATTCTTCCGGAAAGCTCCCAGATTCATGCATAAATAGTGTGTTAAATGCTGGTGGAAAGCTGGGTCATCTGAGTTTTGTTCGGAATCAAGTGGTTTTTTTCCCACTGAACTTATTTCACTCTATATTTGTGCCAAAGTGGCAAAGACGTTTTTATGTAGAAAATGGGAGAAGAGGTTATATAGTTTGGAAAACTTTCGATTGAATATTTGCTTTTCACACATGCTGGGTTCCGTTTCCATCTTTGACGTTTAGTGAGCACTGAAACAGTTTGTACCCAAGTGAGATGTGACAGGGGAGTCAGCTCCACGAAGAATGAGGCCATGGTTCTCAACTTTGAAAAGGTGGACTGTTCCCTCCAGGCCAGGTGTCTGACTTTGTTTCAATTAGAGGAAATCAAGTATCTTGTTGTCTTGCTCACAAGAGTCAGATGGAGCAGGAGATGCATACATGAATTGGGACCTTGTAGGAAGTAATGCGGGCACTGCTGTATAACTGCTGATCTGTCATGCTAAAAAAAGGCTCAGCCAAATAACATACCTATCAATTTACCTGTCCATTTATGTTCCAGCCCATAGCTTTGTCATAAGATAAGGATCACGGCAGAAAGAATGAGACCCTAAATAAAAATTTTAAAAATGAGCTTCTTCCTGAAATTTCCTACTGTAGGACAATAAAGGATATTTCTATGCAATTCTAGCCATAGGGCATCCCCTTAAAGCTCAACTGACACAGAGTATGTGGTGTCTTAGATGGAAGCTGGGCAGTACAACTGTTTGCTAGACACTGCTTACAACTGACCTGCATGAAACAACTACATCACTATTTTTTTCCCACCAATGTTCATCCTTTGGAGAACAGGAGGGCTTATTTACAGCTGCAATTACTGTAAATAATCATGCAGCATGAACAGCTTCATTTAAACTCAGTTTTTCTAGGCACCATCACCACCCATTGGCAAATACAGCAGTTTGCCCCCTTGATTGTGTGGATGTGGAATAGAAAAGAATAGAAATTCCTTTGCTGTCCCACAATGGGGAAATTCCAGTGCAACAGCAGCAAAGTGGCAGGCAACCAAAGCAAGTATGTTCACACAAAGATATACTATAAAATATATAAAAACAGATTAAAGAATAAAATACTGTACAATAAGGGCAAAATTTTAACATAAATACTGCGCAGTTCTTAAAAATAGTGTTCTCCGGTCGAAAGGAATGTGCAACTGGGTAGGTAGGTTAATTTTAAAAAATGTTCAAAACATGCATGTGTTTTTGAGCATTCAAAGACAACTGACTATTAACATTAAGTTACTATAAAAACTGTGCAACAGCAGAAATGTTATTTAAAATGAGTAAAAACTGTGCAAATACCAGCATGTATGTAAACACTTATTGAGTTTGTTGAGAGCAGTGATGGTCATGAAGTCTTACAGCTGCTGGGAGGAAAGCTCTCCTATAATGCTCCTTTCTGCACTTAGCATGCAGCCGTCTGTCATTAAAAGAGCTCTTCAGTTCAGCAACAGCCTTATGAATGGGGTGAGTGACATTATCCATCAGTGATGTTATTTTAGTTAGAGTCTTTCTGTCTCCCACCACCTGCACTGGGTCAAGGGGGCATGTAGCATGTAGGATGGGGAAGAGATAATGTTGACCAAGGAGACCCACTAATTTCTCTGGCAACTCTCAGCTGCTTGGGGGTCAATAGCTATCACAGTTTCTGCTTTCCCAAAATGCACTATTTTATTTCCTACACTTCCTGCTAAAGGAAGATACTACTTCATTGGTATTATCCAGGCAGGAGAAACATGGTTTTGTTTCATTAAGTATTGCAAATATACTTGAGATTAGAAGTTAGTTGTTACATGCTAGTTCACGTTTCAGCTGAGACAATGGAAATCTGAACATTTCGTTCACTCAGTAACTACATGGAACTGAAGTAAACTGTTCTCAAAATGCATTATGATGAACTCAAATAATTCTTTGACTTATCAAGCTGGTTTGAGATTGACAGATTGGTCCGGTTGTCCACCTTGTCCTGATGTGGGTGGGGAGTCCTACTGAGAGAGAGCAGGAAAAAGTGAAACACTTGATGTGATCAGTGTATTTAATGCGCTGTAATCTAAAAAAACATTTTTGAATTCAAACCTGAGTAAGGCAAGAGATGTGCTCCTTATGTGTCAATGTCTGCAATCATACGCAACATCCAGAAATTAAAAAACATATTTTATTTACTATTCCAAAACTGTTCTATGTTTAATTTAGATTTTAATAGTTTAATTTCAAACTATTAGCTTAGAGAAAGAATTAAATGAATGTAAATGCTCATTGTCACATAAAAAATGTAAATATGTGTTAAATTTCAGAACTTCAACATAAATTTTAACCCAATTCATTCACATTTATTAGTTTTCTGTTTTTAATAAACTTCTATAATCCATAATAGTTACATACCATTTACATAATTGGTATTTTGCTTTACAGTATAACTGTATAATATTAAAAAGAACATCTGTGTATATTATTTTACAATATAGCTGCAATATGTGTAGCTGCAGCATGGTGAAGTAGTTCTTTCCAAGTACCACAATGTACAAAAAGTGATACAGTAAAGCCCATAATTATTCATAACCCTGGCAGATGTAGTGTGGACCACAACACGTTATGCATAAAGAATCTGTGGAGAAAGCTTAAGATTAGGGCATTGGCAAGCAGGCCTTCCAGTCTCAAAAAGCTCATCTTCAAAGATAAATCTTTAAAACACCAGTGGAAACAAATAAAAAACGGATCAGCATTTATAAGAAGAGTTTGATTGTTGTAATGTCAACAAAGACTTTCCCCACTGTTTATTTAGAAGGGTATAAATAATTTGACTTTTTTTCAGTATTATGTTTCCAAGGTGCTACTCTTTTTGAATTGTTTGATTTTCTATTCTGATATGCCTGTCTCATTACCAATTTAAAACAAAACTGAATGAAAATAATTTTGAACCAAACACTGCTTTTACATAGAAATGAATAACTTTGGGCTTAATTGTGCATTATCCCATAAGAAGACATTTTGTTGAGAAATTCAAACAGTAGCTTGATATGCCGTTTTTTAAAAATTGTATTTTGTAAGATTAACTCTATTGATATTTTTCTAAAAACAAACGCAGAGCTTGAAAAGACCCCTACTCATTCATAATTAATAATAATGACTGACTCCTGCTTTTGTTTGTAATGCAACTAATAATTAGCATTTTTCACATTACTTACAAAAAAAATCCCTGCCAAACTAGTTTCCCACTAGAGTCAATATTATAATAATTCCCTGATGAAGCAATTTTGTAGCCTATCATAGGCAATGTTTACACCACATTTGTTGCCAATAGACAAAAGTGAAAACTGCTGATAATGATTGGTTCTGGCATCAGTAAATGCTTTTATGTAAATGCCCGTCCCTAAAATGTGACCTGGTAACAAAAGCAACTTGTGATGAGTGTACAGCTAAATGCATTAGTGGATCAATTAAGCACTAGTCTTCCTTTGCTTATGTTGCTATAGCAACTGACCTGCAAATGTAGAGAAAAATAATGGAAATCCAGGGAGTGAACATTTTCAAGCTTTTAAATGCATCTTCAGCTTGAGAAAAAATACATTAGTTTGGGCATGATTCTTTTAGTAATTTAATCTGTAAACCTTTTCAATACAAAACACTTCATATTATTAATGTGTAGGAGGATTTGGACTACAAAAACCATAAATATTTTCAATGTAAACAAGCTTTTGTAATGATTCCAGATTACATTGATTAAACATTGCTTTATTTCTCATCTTTTATTTCTTGTGCTAAACATTGTTCCAAGAAACATAGTGAACCCCAAAGTTACTGGAGTCAAAGTTTTGAAAGGATTTTAATTCAACCAAGAAGTTTGTTTCTGATAGGGAATGAGATAGAGATCTCCAAGACAATAATAAAACAATATAAAAAGAGCATTAACTTTGAAAATGTAAATATTTTTGCTTTTTTGGTTTGTTTTGTTTCTTTGTTGTTGTTTTTTACATTTTATTAAAACAAACGGCATGTAAAGATGTACAGTACAGAGATGTACAGAACATTTTTCAGCACTGGCCTCAGGTCTTTATGCATATTTGCTTTTTGTTTTAAATGTACATTTTAGTGTTTGTTTTGAACAATTTTTGCTTCAACTTATAAGTATTTTTTTCTTTTTTAGGATTTTATGCTCTATGATGCATTTTATTTAAACATTTTTTTCTATGAAGCACTAGTGATTTTGTTAAAACAATTCCTAACATGAGGTGTATTAGTTTATATGTTATTGATGCATACCTTCAGCATGCATCACTAATCTTGAACTGTGATTGGTAGATATCTTTGACAGTGTGTTAGGAATCACCTGGATCTACATGTAAATGCAAAAGTAAGCAAAAAAAAAAAAAAAAAAAAAAAAAAAAAAAGCCTAGTGACATTATCATTTGTCTGGAATCTCTTGAGTTGTTTTACAATGATTTAGCAATACAACTGGACAGAGATTTAAGTGTTCTGTTCTCTAGATCTGATTAACACGACAGCTCGATTGGTGCAGGAAATTATGATTTCCTAAACATAGATACTTCTTCCATGTTTACATGAACTTATTAAGCTCATGTAAAACAGGTGAGGTCAGTTAGAAAGGGGTCAGTTAGAAACCTGCTGTTTTAGTAAATGCAAATGCAATGCTGTTTTACTGCAGCAAATCAATCTTGTGTGTGAATCCAGTAGCCAAAACAGTGCAGTCTTCATTCATGTGATTTTACGACTTAGAAATGGCCTGAAGACCAAAGTATGCTAATTGTGATGATAAATTCCCTGCAATTTTGTCTCTGAGGATAGGATAATTTTCTCAAACATAGTACCCTTGAGATAATTCAGTAGATGGAGTGTCCCATCTCAGCTGAAGTACAGGGGTCATTAAGTGTTGTTGTGGGGAGCTAACTGCTGGGATGGACCTAAGTTCCCCACCCCCGATGTGTATCTCTCTGTTTACACATGGTAGTACCTGTGACTGTATAGATTTCCACTGGACTGCAATTTTCTATATTTGGGGTTGTAATAAGACACAAAAAGATATATGACAAACAGCCTTAAAAAAGGTGAAAAACATTGTCTAAACTTTTATGTTTGGCCAACATATTTTAAGAACCCATCACTGCCAAACCACTTGATATTATCTCCACTAATATGACCCTTGTAACAAAGGCAAACAACATGACATGTTTGTGCCATGAATGCAATCCATTCATAAACAGAATCTATTTTTCCTCGGGTGATGAAGTATTTATTGCACCTCAAGTCTGGGGAGTGTGGTGCAGAGCACTCTGCTAGAGGCCCAAATGGATTTTCAACTATGGACCCTAAACCTTTCAACCCACAATGCGCCTGAATAGCAGTTAGAGGTTGCCATGCCAACCCCATCTAGAGGGACATTTCAGTTGCATCAGAGAGAAAGCTTGGCCAGATGTCTCCAACAATTTACTCTGAAAAGATTCACGATTCGCAATGCTCATTAGAGAGCAGCAATCAGAGGAACAGGGACATATGTAGCTTTCCTGTATAGATGACACATCTCTCCATCTTTCTTCCACCTTTAAAATACAGACAAGACATAATCTCAGCTGGTTCCTGCTCTGTATTTTCTCAAATATTTTTGTCTTATTTCTGCATCTGTGGCATACTCTTTTTACTCGGCAGTTGACCTGCTTAGGTAGTGTATGTAGTAATGCATCTCACCAACACAGAAAAGAGCAAAGAAACTTTGTATAATATTAGAGTAAATCAAACATTTTTTTTTCCCACTGGAAGACTAATTATAAAAACATTAACTGTAGAAAATTTAGATTTTCAGCAGCTTCTACTGCTGTTAAAACAATCACGACACTCTTATATGCAATATTCATACACCTTGAATCTTTTCACATTTATAAACACCAATCTCAATTGGTTGACTTTTATGTGACAGACAAACACAGGGTAGCACTGTAAAGGGAAACGAACATCAAAAATTATGATGTAGCATTGGTAATCTGCATCCCTGAGTCAGTACTTTGTAGAAACATGTTTTGCTCCAACTCAACTGAAGATTTTTTTAGGACCATTTGAGACACTTTCTGGGTTTTGAATGGGACTTGTTAACATCTAAATGTGCTTTAATGAGAACCATTTCATTGTAGATCTGGCTTTATGTTTAGGGCCGCTGTCTTGCTTGAAAGATGCACCTGAGCCCACATCTCAATTCTTTTGCAGCTTCCAATAGGTTTTCTTCCAGGATTGTTCTCCATTTACCTCCATCCATCTTCCTATCAACTCTAAGCAGCTTCCCTGTCCCTCTTCAATAAAGGTTTCTACATAGCATGGTGCTGCTACCAACATGTTTCACTATGAGGATGTTTCTGTCAACAAATTCTCCCATTTGAGCTGTAGATTTCTGCAGCTTCATCAGATTTACAACGGGTGTCTTGACATCTTCCCTGATTGATGATCTCTTTTAGTAATAAGTTACAATAAGTATTAGTTATAATCCCAGGCTTTGTTTTTAGTACAGTTGCCAAACTTACACAGAGTCATAGCTCTGCTGAGCCATCCATTCCCTTAGCTCTCAACAGTAATGACTTTATGGGATTCTTCATAAATAAAATTGATTCTAATGAAAACAAAATCATTGCCATCCTGCCGAACATGATTACTTCTTTCTCAACAAGTGAGGCAGCATTAGAGGTATCCATCGAACCTAATCTGTGTTTGGACTGTTCTGATTAAATTGAGCTTTCTGAGTTATCAAGAATATTAGCTTGATCTAAACCTTCAACTTGCATGTTGGACCCAATCCAAACCAAATTAAAGAAGTATTCCCTTTGGTGACTGCCCCCATGTTAGATATGATTAATTTATTCTTAATAAATGAATACATACCACAAGCTTTTAGGGTAGCTGTATTTAAAAATGTACTCAATAAACTTTGTCTTGATCAGGATGACTTAAATTGCAGACCTATATCTAATCTTTCTTTCTTATCTAAAATTCTTGAAAACAATAGTTGCTAATCAAGTTTGTGAGCATCTAAACATTGATGGCCTGTTTGAAGAGTTTCAGTCAGGTTTCTGGGCTCGTCATAGCACTGAAACTGCACTTGTGAAAGTTACAAATGATATTCTCTTGGTCTCAAATAATGGACTTCTTTTGGTTCTGGTCCTGTTGGATCTCAGTGCTGGTTTTGACACAGTCGATCATCTATATTCTCTTAGAAAGGCTTGAACATGTAGGTATCACAGAAATAGCATTAGCCTGGTTTAAATCTTATTTATCTGACAGATTCCAGTTTGTTCGTGTAAATAATAAATCTTCTTATCACTCCAGGGTTACTTATGGAGTACCACAGGGTTCTTTGCTGGGGCCAGTTCTCTTTAATATATATATATATATATATATATATATATATATATATATATATATATATATATATATATATATATATATATATATATATATATATATGCTTCCAATTGGTAAAATCATAATCAAATCAGCATGGGATAAATTTTGATTGTAATGCTGATGATACATTAATCCATAAGTGCAGATGAAACCAATTACTTCTTCATACTACAGGCATTTGTTGAAGACATAAAGACCTGGATGACACTAAACTTTCTGTTTTTTAATTCTGACAAAACAGAGGTGGTCGTCTTTGGACCAGAGTCTTACTACTACTACTACTACAAACTACTTACTTAGTCATTTAATCTGAATGCTATTAAACTGGCCTCCAGTAATAAAGAGAAAAACCTCAGTGTTATTTTTGACCAGGATATGTCATTTAAATCCCATATTAGAGGTTTCTAGGACTTCCTTATTTCACCTCTAGAATATTGCCACAATTAGAAATATCCTGTCAATGAGTGATGCTCAAAAACTAGTGCATGCATTTATTACTTTAAGGTCAGACTATTGTAATTCTTTGCCATCATGAAGTCCAAAAATGCAGTTAAAAGCCTTCAGCTGATCCAAAACAATGCAGCAACAATTTTGATAAAAAATAAAAAGAGAGATTATATTTCTCCTATTTTAGCTTTCCTTCTATGGCTCCCTGTTAAATCCAGAAAAGAGTTTATTTCTTCTTCTCACATACAAAGCCCCTAACAATCAAGCTTCATCATCCCATCATCAGACTGAAGGCTTACTGGTGGTTCCTAGAATTCTAAAAGTAGAATGGGAGGCAGATTTTTTTTAGTTAACAGGCTCCTTTACTGTTGAATCATCTCTCAGCTTTAGTCTGTGAGGCAGACACTCTGTGTACTTTTAAGGCGAGGCTTAAAACTTTCCTTTTTGATAAAGCTTATAAGTTAGACTGGCTTAGGTTATCATGTGCTAAATCTCTAGTTATGCTGCTATAGTCTTAGGCTGCTGGAGGACAAACTGACCAGTTCTTGCTCTGCTACATTCTTTGCCTCCAATTTTGCATTATTTGCTGTTTTTTCTTTTCAACTTTTAACTTTATGTTTTCTGTTTTACCCTTCATAGAAGCTACATCTGGTCTGGCCTGTTTAGCTGTGACACCTTCCTGAAGAGGGGCATCAGCTGAGCTACTACTGCCAACAACTTAACATTCTCCTTCTATAAATGATGCAGTTGGACGTATCTTTCAGTGTTTAACCCTGTCTCTCTCCTTGACAAAGCTATTTGCTGAGCTTTTGTTACAACTACGAAATTGTATGTGCTCCCTTTCATAGCCTTTAAAACTGGCTTTGAGCTCATCTGTTAAGATGTGTTTCTCTGTTTGATGAAGCCACTAAATAAGTTACTACTGACATTAACTTACTTTTCTCTAACATAGAAAGTACTCCTACATTAGTCTCTGTTTCTTTTTGTATGTATGTTCTGTATTCCCAAACCCTCAGTTGGTCATGGCAGATGGCCGTTCACACTGATCCAGGTTCTGCTGGAGGTTTCTTCCCATTAAATTGGAGTTTTTTTTCCATCCACTGTCGATACATGCATACTTAGTAAGATGGCTTGCTGTAAAGTCACCACATGTTCATCCAGGATGAGAGCAAGCTGCAAGTCAATGACTTGATGTCATCTTCTGGGTTTTATTAAATATAAAACTTTTTTAATCAATTTGAATAATAAGCCGAACCTGATTGCATTGCTTGATGCCTAGCATTAATTAGAATGTATGTGTAATCACTTTTTTGTAAAGTGCCTTGAGATCTTGATTTTCATAATGCTTTTTCATCCTTGTGTAATTCTCCCAAACTGAAGCTTCTGTGGCTCATATATTTTGACTTACAAAATAAATGTTTGCTGTTTTGGTTTGATCAAGTAATCATTTTTTATAATAAATAGAATCATAAAATAGAGTTTTCTGATTTGACTGGATAATCACCTCTTTAAAAATAAATTACCAGAGAAACACAGCAGACTATAATATTGTTATGTGGGACAAATTCATAAGCAAAATGTAATAAGCAAATAGAAGTGTAAGGACCATGGAGTAAAACGTCAACTGCAAAAAAATAAAACCATAAAAGCTGTGCACTAGTGAATTCCCAACACTGTGTTAGACTGTGAAAGTTGCTGTAGCTAAAGCAACATTCTGTAACAGTTGGTTTCAATAACTTTGTTATGTCCAGAGGGAGCAGGGATGGAGTCAAGACCGGTTCTTCTGAGACCAAGACCGTGGCCGAATGTTCAGAACATCGACAAATATTTCAGGACATTGCTTTTTGTACACCACAAAATTCAGAAATTAATGGAAAAACGATTAATTATTCAACCAAAACCACTTCTTGGTATTAAATTAATAATGGTCATAATAAACTACTTAGGCTATTAAATATAGCCATACACTGATACACATTCTCTAAACGGAAGTGATCGGCTTGTATTGCACAATAGTAGTAGGATAAATTTTTAAAAAACAGTGAGAGATATAGATAAAGATTTGTCATATTAAAAAAAACTTTCTTCTTATGATTATCTGAATAAAAGTATCAGATGTTAAAAAACATATATGCTGGACATATTAATAAATTATTTTAATATTATTATTAGTCCATGCAGGCACACAGATTGCCTCACAGGGGTAATTCCAAAACAATCAGATCCAATAGAATCCATGGGATTTCCAAAAATCACGTAGCCAACAGGGATGAACCAGGGACAACAGATTACAGGAGCCAAGTGGAAATATTTTCTCAAACATGGATTATGACCAAAAAATGTTTATGTTTTTGGCTTGATTAACATTATTTTTCCAGTTTTCTTGAAACTGGTTGTTGTTGTGCATATTTTTCACATTACTGCTTACATTTCCTTGTGTCTGCTAGATGTTTAGTAAAACGAGATGTTGTTCCAGTCACATCGCATATCGTTAATCCTGGCTGTGAACAAAACTTAGAGGTGGCCCAGTGTTTTGGCTTTCCCCTTTACTTTCCTGTCTTAAAATTCTTCATGTTTTTTAAAAGAAAATTTAATAATTTTCTGTGGTCAGACGCAGGTGTTTGTTCAGCAAGAGCTCGTACCACAACGCATGTGAACATGCAGATGCGCTCTTTTAAATCAAAGGACCAAATGCAGTCTGGCTTTGTAAACAATCACATGCAACATGATTGCTCGGTCATTAGTGACAAAAACCATCTTATTTTTTCTGAGATGGTGGGACACAGCTGCACTCTGATTCCTGCTTTTAACTCACATTGTTGTGAAGATAACAAGTGCAGGTAAAGATAAAAGGGAGTTAATTTTTTGTAATTTTAACAAAAATTATTGCGTTTCGAATTGTTCTTGACCCAATTTGTCAAACAAGACCAAGACCGAGGCATAACAGTTCGAGACCGCTCTCGAGACCAAGACCTCCATCCCTGCTAGGGAGATTAAATTTTTCAAACTATTGCTGTTCATTTACTGACCATAAAGTGGGCAATTTGATCAGAAGTCTACAAAGTGAACATACACACAAGAAGAATAACTATGGTAGTTAGAATTACCAAAATTATTATTATTTGCTAAATGTCAGAAAACTTAGTGAGAACATTTTTTGAGAATTTTTTATAACTTTCTTCAAATTCAAAAGTTTATTTACATTTGGTCAGTATCAGGAATAACTGTCTTTTAAACTGGATGACATAAGTCAACCGTTTTGGGTTTCCTTCCACAAACCTCTGATAGGTTAACTGACAAATTTAAGTTAATTGGAGACTCACCTGTAGCTGTATTTTAAGGCCACACCTGGAACACGCTGAGATATCAGGAAAGTAAATGTGGAGCTGCACAAATCTGGTTCTTCCAATTTCCAGATGCTGGAAAGTGCCATGTTCATCTGTTGAAACAATTATACACAAGGAAGGAGACGGGTTCTGTGTCCCAGAGATGAACAGATTTTGGTCCAAAATGTGTAAATTGACCCCAGAACAAAAGCCAAAGACTTTGTGAAGATGCTGGCTGAAATTGGTCAGACAGTGTCATTATCCACAGTAAAGTGTGTCTTGTACTAAAATAGGCTGAAAGATCTTTCAGTGAAGAAAAAGTCTTTACTTGCACAGACACACAGGGACAAAGACCTTCATTTTTGTAGACATCTCTTGTGATCTGATTAAACAAAAGTGGAACTGTTTGACCATAATGACCATCATTACGTTTGAAGGAAATAGGGGGATACTTGTACCATCCTAATTGTGAAGTATGGGGGTGGCAACATCATGCTGTGGGGCTGTTTTGCTACAGGATGAAGTGGTGCACTTCATAAAATACATGGCATTATGAGGAAAGAACGTTATGAGGAAATATTGAAGCAACATCTAAAGACGTCAGCCAGGAAGTTAAACTGGGGCACAAATGGGTCTTTCAAATGAACAATAACCCTAAGCATACAGCCAAAGTAGTTATAAAGTGGCTAAAGGACAGCAAAGTAAATGTTTTGGCATGGCTAGTAGTGGAGAAAGTACTCAAACACTGTACTTAAGTCAAAGTACAAATCAACTGACAAAAATGTACTCCACTTAAAGTAAAAGTACCTCACTAATTTGAGTAAAAGTAAGTACTTTCTTTTAAAAATACTTTAAGTATTGAAAGTAAAAGTACTTGTTGAATGTAATCCTTGGTTTAGAATATCATTAAGTGTTTCCACTGTATATACATTTTCTTTAATACATCAATAGTGTTTTGCCATTGAAATGAGCAATGCTGCCGATAATGCATGTTTTTATTGTGTGTACTCTCTGGGACACAGTTTACACAGTTTATTTCACAATCAATGATAATATTTTCAGTTTGTTACATTTTTCAATGCCAGTATTTCTTTTCTGTGCCAATATTTCTTTTTGTTTCATTTTAAGCTCTCATCATTTGAGAGTCACTAATTACTTGTGTATGTAAAAATATCTACTTCATATAGCCATAGCAGGGAAGCATTCACTGTGCAATGTGACTGCCTCTCTCATCATAATGATCCTATAAAGTGAAGTGAAGGATGACCTTCACATAAACATGTGAGGCTGTCTTCACTGACCACAGTCAAGGTGACCCTGAGCTAGAAAGTGGACGCCACAATTCCCAAATGCACCCTTCTCTCTCTCTCTCTCTCTCTCTCTCTCTCTCTCACTGTGAGGACAATTTTTCTAACTCACACTATGTTATGGGGACCGACTGCTCCTTGTGGGGACCAAAGCCTGGTCCCCACAAGCAGAAGTGCTCTTTCTGGGTTAGGGGTTAGGTTTAGGACTAAGGTGTGAGTTGAGTTTAGGTTAAGTTTAGGGTCAGGTATGTACAGGTAATGGTTAGGTTTAGGGTAAGGCTGTAGAAATGAATGGAAGCTAATGGAAAGTCCCTGCAAAGATAGAGAAACATAACGTACGTACGTGTGTGTGTGTGTGTGTGTGTGTGTGTGTGTGTGTGTGTGTGTGTGAGAGAGAGAGAGAGAGAGATTCTCCTGTAGGACAACAGGAAACAACCACACAGCCCTAACACAGGTTTGGGATAATGTACGAACAATAAGTTGTGACTGACAGGCTTTAGTTATTTTTTGCAGCTTTTGTTATAATCTATTTTTATTGTAATGAAAATTATAAAAATTAATTAAAGCAAAGCTTGCAACTCCTTAACTGGGAAAAAAGTTAGAAGTAATGACATTTTAGGTTTTCACCAGCTGATTAATAGTTCAGGACCATAAGCCTAGAAAACCCCAAACAGAACTAAGAGACACTAATGTCACAGAAGGACTCAGAAGTGAATGGCCCTGCTGAGCACCTCAACAATTTGTGCAGAAATGCTTCACATAAGATTTTCCAGTATGGCCTGGCGGGAAGATGTGGCAATGATAGCTTCACAAAATGAAACACATTACTGTTTTCAAAGATAGGATAAAATAATTTAAATGCACAAATGATGCAGCTGTTCGAAACTGATCCTATTCTCTACAAGCAATCCGTGAATAGGGTGAAAGGACTTGCATTGGTTCTGAAATTCTTGATACCAAAGAAATTTATCCTAAAATAATGATTTAAAAAAATAAGTCTTGGTTGTTGTGATGATTAGAATACAGCCAAACAGCATTTGTGACCATACATGAACTGAGAACAATATAGCCAGGGAGCCTCTAATATTAGAGATGGGAGTTGGTATTTTAAGAAGCCACTTGTTGCCTCTCTTAAACTGTTGACTTTCCTCTACAGAATTGTTTTTAATCAAGCCTTTGTCTCACTCAGAGATAAGAATTTAAATACATTGTCAGCTCATGCTGTTTATCAGTTCAAGTGTCATATGTTTGTCAGCACATCATTAGGGGACAACGGAAGCTAATTAGTTGTTTATGGAGCAGGCTGATTAGAAGCTGGATTTACATTGTGTGGGAGCATGGGATCCATGCAAAGACACTGACTTCCTGCTCGGAGCTTTGTACCTCGTTTCCTCCTTTCATTCTCCTGAAGAAAGCAAAACTAAAGAAAGTTATGAACCAGTGAAAGATGTGACAGAAGCAACCCTGGTCTTGTCAACACAAAATTCTACAGCAAATGGGCATCAGCTTCCTTTTGCTCTGGACTATTTTCTGTGTTATTGTTTTTGGGGTGATTTTGCCTTTTTAAAAATAATCTTTCTCTAAGTTTCCATTTTTTTAGATGCATTTCAGCTGCAGTTCAGTATGATGTCAAACCTTTGCTGCTATACTAGTAAATAGATTTTTTTTTCATATCTTCTTCTAAAGTCTGAGGCTACAACACAAAAAACACTGGACCTTCGTGCCGAAGAAATGTAGGATTATATATATATATATATATATATATATATATATATATATATATATATATATATATATATATATATATATATATATAAATACTGCTACTACTAGATAGATAGATAGATAGATAGATAGATAGATAGATAGATAGATAGATAGATAGATAGATAGATCTATCTATATGGTTTTCATAAATGGACAGCAATGGACAGCAGTATTTTAAGCTTTATCTTAAGAAAATTTTTATCTCCCTCTGGACATAAAGTTATTGAAACCAACTGCTCACAGAATGTTGCTTTAGCCAGTTGTAAGAATGCAGGACGTTTCAAGAAAGCTTGGCACTAGTGCAGTCCTTGGAGCAAGGTAAAATGTAGTCTCCTGTAATCTCCTTCGTGTGTTTCTCCATGAAAGCTGGATTACTGCGAAGGATTTATGTTTCAAAGATGGATGCAAATATATATCATGAATTAGTGTTTATAATATCACTGTTATGTGAATGTTTTACATTCTCTGTTGTTCTGCATGTGGTTGTGTTTCAGATGTAATCCTAACCTCTGCATTTGTTCCTATTTAGAACAAGCCAATGGTTCATGATTCTTTAGCAAGACACACCAGAGGTGCTTTAAACTGGTATGCACATTTTCTGACCAGACAAACTGCATCCTAGTGCACTTATCCTTTGTTGCTATTTTGACGAATTATTAATTCATCATTTAAACGATCCTTTACCATCGATTAAGAATCTTAATACAAGTGATGAATTAGAATAAAAGAAAACTATATTCCTCCTAAAGCAAAGAGACATGGGGAAAAACTGCACATTTAAAACAACTCTGGTGAACAGTTTTTCAGTTGTCACAGCCACTGAAAAATAAGTCCCAGAATTTTTGACATAATTTCTATACTTTAGTTGTGCTGTCTATTGTATTGTTAATACTGTACACAGAAGCTAGTAAATGTTTTTCTTCTTTTTTTTAAATATGTGGTGTGTATCATAGCAGGAGACTGTGACTTATTACATGTGGAAGGAAGGAAGGAAGGAAGGAAAAGGAAGGAAGGAAGGAAGACGTAGGTCATTAGACGACATAAAGAAACAATGAAAGAGAAAAAAAATTAACCATCTGAGAGTGTGCAGAGAAAAGCAGGACAGGGAACAGAGGCTGTGAAGAAAGAAAGGGACATTAAATAAAAATCACAAAAAGAATAATGCAAATACATATGAGAAAAGATTTGAGTTATCTCTTTTCTTATTTGCAGAGAAACAGTACCGTGATGTAGCCTGCTCTAAGCTTATCTGTTCAAACTGTTTGGCTGTGGATTATTGTATTCAACAGATAGGTGTAAATCAGATTATTATTTTATCCTTTCAAATTTCTGTCTGTATGGCCTCTTTTTTAAAGTCAGTTAGTTAGCTAAACCTTTTTTTCACCAGGCAAAAAATTCAGAATTTTTTTTATTTCCAATGTTAGCATGAAAGTGCTAAAACACTTAAAAGGGGAAGAGGGGGAGAGGAAAACAACATTTACATACATACAATGAGCAACGCGTTCATTCTGCAAAACACTTACATGACTCAATTACTTAAAATTTGAGCACCTACACCTTTTAATGCTGCTGCACATCTCTGGTGTGTGTGTGTGTGTGTGTGTGTGTGTGTGTGTGTGTATGTGTGTGTGTGTGAGAGAGAAAGAGAGTAATACTAACCTGTAATCTTAAAATATTTGAGTAATTATTAAAATATTAATAGTAATTATTGACCCTAACAACTACATTAGTGTAAAACCCACTGATTATAGCAGGAGCTGTCTAAAATGTTGACTTCTGTTAAAATGTGTCCAACTTGAACAGAATACATGAGAAAAGTCTCTTTGGCAAATGTAGTAGAATTTGTACTCACTGTGAAGAATACAGATCTCATCAACACAAAACATTAATCATTAACTAATATAATATTAGTAAGTTTTAAAAAGCAGAGGGAGGGAGTAAAAATAGTTTTTCCTGATGTTATTTTTCATATTTTGTCAGTTCAGCAAAGAGATTATCAGTTGGAAAAATGAATTTTACAGCATAACAATATTATCAGTTAATCTAAAATATGCTAAAGCATGAAATTACAGGTTCACCAAATTAGAGCACACTCGAGTACAAAAGTGTGACACATTTTTCCTGCATACTCTGTATTGAGAAAATGCAAACAAATCTGGGCTTATCAGAGTCTTTTTGCCATAAAACTGCAAGGTGAAAATTATTTAGAGAAGGATCCAAGTGACTTTCCCACTTTGTGAGAATTTACGATTCTCTTTCTAAATTTTTACCAAGTTTCTCAGACTTTCTTCTGAGTAATTGTCAGTTCAAATATCGCTGGCAAACAAATCCATTTTATTCTGCCACAGAAAAACAACCAGCTGTTGTCAGTCATAATCAAGAATCAAGAAGTTAACAGGCTTTTGTCTAGCTAAGTCCCAAGACATTCTAGAACCTTCAAAAGCGATTATTAAAAGACTTAGGTAAATATAGGTATATATCTAATCCTGTATGTATATATTTGGCTTTGCATAGGGTAATGAAAATCCACAGTAATTTCAAAATTGTGCACCCACAATTTTAAACAGTAATTTAGTCTTTTTTAGTTCAAAAAATAATTTAGTCTGTATGTTGTTTAATCATTCTACCCTGGGAAAAAAATTAAACTGTTGAGATAAACCAATAAATGCCAACATTTTTTATTGCAGTTATGTCCAAGATGAGAAGACATAAATTTATGAGAGAATGGAGGAAAAAAAAATCAATTTTTTACATGGTTTTTTCATTCATTTTTTCATTCCTCGTATCCAAATAGTATTTCTCCAGATGGCATGTTGTTATTATAGCTCCCCCCAAAGCATTCTCAGTAATACTGCACTTGTTGGTTAGAGAAAGGAAACCTCTTAATTACAAACAAAACAATGGCATTGTCCATCCTTTTAGAAAAAAATATCAGAGAAATTTATGTAAAGTAATTCTAAAAAGCAATATATAAATTTATTTTATGTTTACATATTCATTGATATTTTTACCTATTAAATACATGCTCCCCTGTTGGCTGAAATCAGAAAGAGTTCTCCCTAACCAACAAGTCACCAGCTGATTACTGTTCTCTCAGTCGTCATCACCTGATGAACTTCAGTTTAGAAGAATTTGAAGGTACATTTTATTGTTAAGGACTCTTTTAGTGTATTATTATTATAATTTAAAACAAAAACAAAAACATACAATTAATTCCTTCATGTGACAAACTGACTAGAGGCCAGAAAATAATGAAAACAATCAAACTGATTAAGATCTAGCTGGTTTTACAGTGTTCTTACTGGTAAAACTCCTCTAATTGTTCATTCTCCTCTCTTTGTTCGAGGGTATTGATGTTGTGTGTTCACTTTTAGATAGAAGGACCCGACAGGGGGGCATCCTTGGCACCTGCCTCCTGACACACTACCGACCCACTCACTCCCCCCCCCACACACACACACACACATCCCTCACCCCCTTGTTGTGGCAACTCCTTTATTAGCTTGCAAATACCCGGCACTCACAGAGAGAGTAAAATTCCTCAAAATAAAGGAGAGAGAAATTTAAGCTTTAGGTTATGTGAAACTATTGTCCAGCACAGACAATGGTGAAGCAACATTGGCTAAAAGGGGAAATTCGAGTCTCCAATCTGCTTGACCTTATTTGCTAATAAGAAATGGGTCTCTGCTGGTGCTTTAGCCACCAGCGACTACAGTAAACACCAAGTGAGAGCCACAGTAGGTCATTGAGAGTCTTCCCTGCCTTCAGTTTAACATGACACTTAAGTACTACTACAAGCAGAGAAAGAAAAGGCAAGGCTGCACACATTACAAACTGCCTCTATTCTCACTCTCTGGCTGAAATGTCAGAGCCTTTCTTTTAGGTGGAGGTTAGGGTGGGATGTGGGGAGGGGAGGGGGTAAAACCACACAAAAGGCTGGGGATTCTATAGTGATTTGTTGCATTTTCATTTTAACTACTTTGATTGTGCAGGTGAGGTAATCATGGATCTAAACTGGACCTGAAAGTGGCTTCCAAGTGTGTAACTTGAAACACTCCTATCTCTCTTCCCCGGACAAATAAAGGATTGTTTTCTGTATGATAATCCCACCAGCTGACAAACTAAAAACAGTTTCAAACATACATTTGAAACCTATAAAAGGATTAATAAAGGGGAAATAAGGATAACAGAGAGGGACAAAAAAAGCAATCATTTAAGCAAACATGGGGACAATGGCAAAAGCTGCTTCTTTTATGAAAGCTATTAACAAAAGATAGGAATAAAGGAAAAAACAGAACTTTTCATTGTTAAATTGATCAGCTGTTCACCTAATGTTTCTAAATGCAGTGTTTCATGTTAAGTGTATGGTCTAAATATCTTAGAGGCTTTTGATTGTAATTGTTATGTGTAGTATTTGATTTTATTGTAACCTTTGAAGTGTTCACAGTGTGAGGTGGCAGTGAAGGTACAAGTGGTTCTCTGATATCCATCACCGCTGTTTTTGCTAATAATGTAAGTGTTCAGCTTCAACATCCTGCATTAGCACAACTCTAAAAAATCCCACAATGCCATTGATTAAGTGGAGGAGGTTGCCTTTAAATACTAACCAGGCTGTCTTAACTGTACTTTCACACAGCAAACCTGGAAGCATTTAAAATGGTCCTGACTTTTGTGTGTCACTGCACATGGACTGTTCAGATTTGATAATACAACTATACACACACACACACACACACACACACACACACACACACACACACACACACACACTGGATACTAGTTACCAACGGTGAATCCTTTCTGTTGTTAATAAAGTGACAAAAACTTCGCCATTTAGGAATTTGTGCTCTGATCACCATCGCGGTAAATTTGACATCTGCAACGGGAAATATTTGGACCCAGACATGGTTTGTCATGTGACTAGACTGAGTCTATTGCATTCTGATAACAATAGCAGGTTGGGAGACATTTTGCCTGACACGCTACTTGGATTTTGCAGACAAAGGAGTGAAACAAATCCTGCAGAGGCTACAAAGCTGCAGTCCCTCCCAGAGCAGCCAGTCTGAGCCGCCTCCCTCTCCCTCTCTGTTGGCAGCGGCTTCTCCATTAAATAGCTGCTGTTAATTATACCTAGATTGGTTAGCAGCTATCCGTCTGTGAATATGAACAGCTATAGTATTCTCCCCTTTAGATATATATGGGATAAAATATTAAAAGAATAAATACTAAAATGTAATTAATTGGGAGTAAACATTTATTTTTTATCTCCATCATTCATTTTTTTAACCACTCTAAACATATTTCCATTTCTCAAATTAAGTTAGACAAACCAAGTAAACTGACCACCACACCAAATTTGCTACCATGCATTTAATCTTCCATCCTCTTGTTTCATTATACTCCTCCATCTGGAAATATCACATGTTACTCTAACAAACAACAGCCATGTAGGCTGTTGTTTGTTAGCACAGATGCTCTTTGAAGGTTAAATGTTGTGCTTTAGAATAAAAATTAGCAAACACAATCTTGTTTCATACAGTGCAGTCATTAAAAACAGGAATGGAAAAACAACACAAAACCTGTTTCTATTCCCTTGCTTTCACTGCTGGCTAGCACTCTCATGATTGAGGCAAGGCTTTGTTTAATTAATTTCAGGCTTGATGGAATGACTAGGGCTTATGCCTTTGGCACCAGGCTGACACACCGGCCCTTTAAGCCTCAAACTCATTGCCATAATGTGCTCGGAAGAAAACCCTGCAGAGAGAGGATGAAGCAGCAGGTCTTCGATCTTATCACTGCCATGACCACTCCTTCATGATTTAAACCCTGGTAAGGTGACATCTGCGCTGCGGAGGTTAGGGGTGTCTACAGTATGTTTTGTGTATATAATTGATTGATATGTAGAGTCCTAATTGATCTATCTACACCCAGACAGAGGGACACAGGGCTTGACCCTCCCTAACTGTTAGTATTATTTCATATGAAGTGATGAAGTATATTTCTTCAGTTGTTATGATCTGACTGAGAAATGCATGGTTTTAATATTTTTTTAAATATTTTTAATCTAACCATTTTATTCATTTATTACAGCAAATTACAGTTTAATTACACTGTTGTTGCAGGTGGATTTTATATGTATATGGAATCAAAGGAGAAATAAAATTAAAAATAAAAGCAATTATGAAAAAGCAAAATGATGATAATTTTTCCTTTTGATCGTAAATTTTAAAATACCAGAATTAGATTTATAGCTCAAAATGTATTAGATGCTGGACAACACAAGTAAAATTTAGAAAAATTAACTTCTTACATGGCTCACACATGTAAGAGTGAGTTGTTACACATTGTGCTGACATGAACGCTGTTTTTTTGGGGGGGGTGTAATCTCTTTTTTTTGTTTGTTTTCGTTTTAATTTTTTGGACATAAAATGGAAAAAAATGTCAGGCAGTCAGCTTCCACTGAGAGAATTTACATCACGCTTTGCTTGTATAAGCTCACATATGAACAGCCACTGTGTGCCACTGACCCACTGAAAGACTGCATTGAAGTAAATATCAACCTAACACATAAGGTTCTCATTTAAAAGAGAAGGGAAAGAAGACGGACAGTTGTGGATGGCAGTAATGAGGAAAAACACTATAAATATGCATTCCATTACATTTGAACGAATTTAATTCAGGGCAAATAATTTGAGATGAGCCGCTGCTAAAATGATGGTCTTAATGGACAGGTGTCCACTTAAAATCTCTGGCAAAGCTAAGACTAATGGATTGCTTTATATGCAGCACATTTAGAGAATGGAAAAGGGATTGGGAGAGCTTAAGCGCCTGAAGCACCCTGCATGCACAAATTTCTGCATAAATATGCTGCTGTAGTCAGATGTAACCTTTTTCTAGTTCTGTATTTCAGAAAAATGAAAATTAACCCTCTTGTGACAGAGAGAGATTCTGCTTGACTTAGCTTCTTTGGATGACATCTTGTTATGGGCAAAGTTAAAGTTGAAATATCTTGATATTAGTATAACTTGAAATATCATTAATGAATGTGATTTTTTTTTATTTCATACTGTTTATGTTTATTTCATACTAAAATATTGTTGTTCCTGATGTTTTTTTAAAAAAGGTTTATTCATGCTGGTCCAAAGATTGAGCAGCACTGCAGTTTTTTTCCACTATATATTGTTTGTGCGACTTTACTTCCTTCTACCAAACCTAAAGTAGCTACATCATTTTGTTTTTTACTTTTACAGTTTTCTAACTCTGTTTTGTGCGAAATTTTGAAATAAAACTGGTTTTGACAAGTCCCCATAAAAGTGATGTATATCAGGTTCATGTAACAGGTTCTGAGTCTGCTGGAGCTTTTCGGTCAGTGCAGCAATGCGTTCCTGGTCTCTCTGTCGTTGCGCCTGGGCTTCCTCTGTTTTGATCCTCCGATCCTCGAGGACAGTTTCCAGCTGCTCTTTGGTCAGACGTGTCTGTTCCTCCATCTGAGCCTGCAGCGCCTCCACCTGCAACAACAACGTCTGGTTGTCGTTCTTACACCGCTCCAAGCTCTCACCATTGAAAGCACCAGCTGATTTTGTTTTCCTCAAAGTCTCTTTGGTGGTCGAAGCTGGTCTTAGTTTAGTTGGCCTGAGTCAAACTATTTTTAATGAAAGAAATATAATTTTAAAAATGAATAAATGGAGAGAAAGGATGTTTGAATTAAACTGCTCCAAAATCTGTCTGTAACATTGTTTTTCTCTTGACTGAATAATATTTGAGAAAAAATGAAATACCAAACACAATAATAAAAAAACATGTGTACAGGAAAATTTAGGAAACAGTGAGAACCTTGGCAGGTGTACATTTTTTTATCTAGTAAATTCAGATTTTCCACCAAATAATGAGTCAGGGAAAGAGGTAAGATGTATTGTGGTCACTTTCTTGGTTATCTAGTGATAGCAGACAGAAATGACAGCTGTAGTTTTCTTGAAAAACAAAAAGAGACTGAAGTAGCTACAAAGTATGCTTTACAGCTCCATGTGGAGTTTTGAAGTTAGCAGCATGTAACTTCCCTTGTCTAAGGAAAGGCAGATAAAGGAACAAAACTATATTTCTGATCTTTTTCTTAGTGCCTGACAACAGAACCCAGGGAAAGAACAACCACTGTTATACATTATGCAACACAGACTTTATTAGCATCTCAAATTGTGTTTCCCACTTTCATGATATAACTTAAGAAAAAAGGCTGGGAGATATTGTCATTCTTGTGGTTATTATATTGCATGTCACAGTTAAGTCACCATGGTTAACATAGGCACACAAAACTCTCACAATACACATGCACTAATAATACTATCATAAAATCAATAATACTTAATGACACTATTTAAATAAAGAGACTATCTCACAGTGTCATCTGGTGGCCGTGTTATCTAACTACAAACATCAATTCCATGAATTATTTTTAAAAAGTTAATACAAGAAAAGTCTGAACACATAATCTGCTGGTTCTCCAGTTGTTCTACCACTGCTTTTTAATAAAATAGGTGTCTGACTATAGTTTGCTCACTTTTATAATCTTCATGGCTTTAAGGGCACAGTGAACCTGACAGTTATTTAACTTCGCCTGCTCAAATTATTACCCATGTGAAAGACTATCATTGTGTAACAGACATAAAAGACAACCAGCTTCAGATACCCAATAAAAACTTGCTTCTTTCCAAACATGTGTATGCTCAAGTTTTTGATTCTAAAGTTATAAGCTCTGCCTAAAATAAGAACAAACATATCTACCAAATTAAACCATCATTGATATTGTTTTGCAAGGTTGTATTAAAAAATACAAAATGATTAAAACTCTTGTTCTGCTCTTCCTGCTTTAGTCCTGCTCAGTGAGAAATAAAGCATATCTTGGACAATTGGTACACACGGTTTGTTATAGACTGAGCAGTAAAGGACTGTCAGGCATGGTTAATGTCCAAAAAAGGGGTTTTTATTTAACAAAAAAAACCAAACTTGAGGGAAATGTACAAAATCAACAAGACAATGGACCCATAAAAGAAGTCAAAGTAACAGAGTTCTACTCATAGGAGTGGCAACAAAACAACACTAACTCAAACAAACTGACTTTCCAAAATGAGAAGGTAGGAAAACTTAAAAAGTGGCTGATCAGCCTACAAAGATACAAAAGGGGTAGAAGACACAAAAACCTAACTGAAAATAACATAAGCAAATCCCATATCTCCCCATGATGGTGAGTTGTGGTATGAGCCAATTTGCAGGTCTCTATTGTTGCTCCCTACTTCTGGGTGAAACAGACTGTTCAGAATGAGCATCACTTCAGGCGTGAATCTTCTTTTATTATGCTGGTCAAGTAAAAATATGTTGGGACTTTCGGTCGGAACAATGTGGTGATGGCTGCATGGTGAAGGAGCTCCCGACGAAACTTGAGTAATTTCATGTAAATCCCAGAGAAAACGGAGTAATTATACATTTTGAAAGTGACAAGGAAAAGGGGTTTAGACGTTCACTTGATTTGACTTCGCCACTGAGCGACGAGGCAGGACGGAACTGGTGCAAAAGGAAGGCGAAAGCCAACAAGTAGTGGAGGAGCTAACACCAAGAGAGCCACAGCAATGGGTGACCTGGAATTGAACCTGAAAGAGCTGAGAGTATTTCAAAAAAGAAAACAAAGAACAACTGGAATCGATAAAAAAAAGAAATCGCAAAGGTAAATCATAGACTGAGTGAAGCAGAAGAGCACAATGGGAAGCTAGAGGACAGAACTCAGAATACAAAAGAGGTTCTGACTGACAAGTTGAATATTCAGCTAGAATATAAGCTAATGGAGCTAAAGAGTCGGTCGCAGCGTGAAAACGTAAGGATTTACGGAGCTCCAGAGGGGGCCAAGAGTAAATGCGCTTACAGTGGCTTCATTCATAGAGAGCCTCCTCCACAACAGGTTAAAGCTCTCTGGCCATCTGGCTGACCTCCATATTGAACGAGCTCACTGGGGCATCGACCACCAGAAGACGTGCCACTTAGCTCCATCATAGTGAAGTTTCTCAGTTTAAAGACAAAAGAAGCAATCCTTCAAAAGGCATGGCAGAGCAAGGGATTTAGATGGAATGAAAATCTAATCAAGATGAACCATGACTACCCTCACCTGATTCTTCAAGGAGAAGAGAATATACAGAGGTCTGCAAAGTTCTGAAAGAGAACAATGTCCCATTTCAGACGCTCTTTCCAGCCAGGTTAAAGGTGTCGTACAAAAATGGGGCTGAAATTTATGAAACCCTTGAGGAAGCAACAGAGGACCTGGCAGCCAGAGGCTGTGGGGTGAGGATTGTCAAACCCCCAGAGACACTGGTGGAACAGATTCGGTGGCTGACCTGGAGGAAAGTGGAGAGGCACACAAAGTGGAGAATGACCACTTCTGTCCGAGATGACAACTATAAGGAGAGACTGAGAGCTTTCAGGCGACCACCACCCGCAAATCAGTAGGCTGAAAGCTGTGGCTGTGCTATGCATCCCATCTTTCTGACTCCCTCTTCCTCTGACCTCAGGGGTTATGGTCATAATTGAGAGGTGAGTTTATCCAAAAAACAATGATATTTCACTGAATGACTGAGCAGTCATATTTGGGTTCACTTTCACCATGCATCCAACAAGGGCCCCTCATGCCAAGGATATGAGGAGTGATCTCCCTTTAGAGTATCTTCAGTGATGCTCACTAGGGTCTAGTTTAAAGCCCCCTACATTGGGAGTCAAACTGGATGTTTTTTTTTCCTTGAATGTAGTTCATATTCTATTTGTTGAGTTTCTGGTTATTCTTTTTTTATTAGTGTGAGGCTTACTGAAATCTGGAGCGAAGTGGTGGGTGGGATTATATAGACGAATAGAACAATAAAAGTGGCTTTCTTTAACATCAGTGGTGTACTCAACCCAATTAAGAGAGAAAAAATATCAAAATTAAGGAAAGACCAAATTCAAATAGCTTTCTTGCAGAAATTGCACCTGGATGATGTTGAACAAGCAAAACTAAGTAAATCAGGATTTAAATGTCTATTTTTCCTCCCATAGTTCGGGAAGGTGAAGAAGAGTGGTCATTCTGATTTCTAGAACAGTAAACTTTGAATATATTTCCAAATTCAGAGAAAAAGAAGGTACATTTGTTTGGTTAAATGCAAAATTGATGGCACTGAGATGAATCTGTTAATGTACATGTTCCTCCAGGCAGCAATTGGGACTTTTACAGATCCATTTTTGAATTGATGATAACAAAATGTCAAGGGCTTTTAATATGCGGTAGTGATTTTAATACAAGGCTGAACCCAAAAACAGATTCTTCTAACAGCAAACCTGATGCAAGTAACCTCAGCAAAAAATTAAACCCCTAATGAACAAAATGGGAATAATGGATGTGTGGAAGGAGTGAAATCCTAATTCTTGGGGCTTCACTCACTATTCACCAAGCCACAGTGTCTATTCTCGGATAGATTATTTTTTTTACTTTTAGGAAAGATCTACATAGACTAGTGAAATGTGAAATAGGTTCTAATATTTTGTCAGACCATTTCCCTCTGATTTTGACAGTCAACCTGGAGATCAAGAGGGAATTAATTTCCTGGAAGATGAACTCAAATATCCTGAACAACGATATAATTAAAGAAAAACTGGAAATCGGAAATTGGATCCTACTTAGATCTTAATGACAATGGGGAGGTGACACCACCAATACTTTGTGATGCATTAAAAGCTGTGATAAGAGGCAAGATAATAGCAATTTGTTCTCATGAGAAAAAAATTGACAAAGTAGGCTC
The DNA here is from genome assembly GCA_014839685.1 of Anableps anableps. Classification (NCBI taxonomy): domain Eukaryota; kingdom Metazoa; phylum Chordata; class Actinopteri; order Cyprinodontiformes; family Anablepidae; genus Anableps; species Anableps anableps. The sequence goes on along the minus strand of CM026066.1, from coordinate 4,274,503 downwards.
AAAAAATTGGAAGAAGAATTGAAAAAACTACTAACTGAACATTCAATAACTTTGACAAAAGAAACTAAGACAAAAATTTTAGATGAGAAGAAAGAAATAGATGAGATAAATAATGTTGAAATACACAAAAAGCTTATTTTGACAAAGCAGCGCTACTACAAGACAGGTGGAAAATCATTAAGGCTCTTACTATACAAATTAAGAAAGCAACAAGTAGACAGAAATATTCATAAAATACAGAATCCCTCTACATCCCTCAACAGTTAGAAACAAGTCCTGAAGGAATTAAACAGTGTTTTCAAAAATATTATGAGAATCTATACACTCAACTTCAAGCAGATGACCCACAAATTGAAAACTTTTTAGATTTAATACACCTACTTAGAGTCACAGATAGTCAGAATAGTCAATTAACAAACAAGATAACATATGAGGAATATGAGGAAGTAAAAGAAGCAATCAAAAGAATAAAAAGGGGAAATCTCCAGGATCAGACGGCTTCACCCCCGAGTGGTATAAATCCATGCAGGACCTCTTAATCCCAACTCTGGTCAGGGTGTTCAACTGGGTACTGCAAAATAATACAATTCCCCCCTCATGGAGAGAGGCAATAATTTCTATTATCCCTAAAGAGGGAAAGGATAAATTGCAATGTGGAAATTATAGACCTGTTAGTGTCTTAAATATTGACTACAAATTATTCACTTCTATATTATCAAAGAGACTAGATTTCATAATACACAATGATCAAACAGGTTTCATTAGACAAGGAAAAGCCCAGGATAGTATTGCATCTTGGAATATTGAATGTCATGACAGAGATAAAAACACAAAATACTGACTCTCTGATAATAAGTTTAGACGCAGAAAAACATTTGAATCTGTGAGATGGTCTTGTCTGAATAAAATTCTTAAAAAAATTTAACTTCCACAATATTATCATCAGTACACTGGCAGCATTATATGATAAACGAAGGGCCTAAATTAAAATCAATGGGGACTTGACAGACTCATTCTATTTACATAGAGGAACAAGACAAGGATGCTGTGGTTCATCACTCCTCTTCGCCTTATTCATTGAACCTCTAAGTCAGTGGATTCGACAGAGGCCCGACATAAAGGAAGTAATAACTTCAAATGGAGAGCAGAAACTGGCCCTCTTTGCAAATGATCTTCTAATAGCTTTAACACAACCTGCTCAAATACTCCCAAAATTGATGACCGTGCAAGAAGAATATGGCCAATATTCTGGGTAAAAAACTAACAAATAAAAATCATGTTATTGTTCAACTTTAACCCAACAAAAGACCTAAAAATAAATATAATTGGAAGTGGGAGAATGATTTTATTAAATATTTGGGGATTAAACTGCACAAAGATCATTCTCAGATGTTTGGGGTTAATTATCAGTCATTGATCTCAAACATAAAATCTGATCTCCATAGATGGAATATAATTCCTTTTTTGAACTTGAGCTCTAGGATAGAGTCCGTCAGAATGAATGTTCTCCCACCCATGCTTTATTATTTTCAAAGTCTCCCAGTTAAAATACCTCCCAAACAATTTCAAGAAAGGGACCGAATAATTTCTAGATATCTGTGGCAAGGGAAAAGAGCGAGGATCAAGTCTAAAACACTACAGATGAAGAAAGAAAAGGGGAGAATGGGCCTCCCATGCCTACAGGACTTTTACTACGCCGCCCAGCTGACACCGCTAGTTTGTATATGTTCAACATCCAACTCATCAGGTTGGAAAGAAATAGAAGGTACCTCTGTGAAGGGTATTACACTTATGGCTCTCCTGGATGATGATAGACTCCAGAGTGACCTGATGGTTTCAGAAGACCCCCTACTAGACTCTCTAATTAACCCCTTGAAAAGCACAATTAGAAATGTAAACTCGAAGACTCGTCCAAAATGTTGAGATAGTGCACCTACGATTCTGACTTTGAACCCAACAAAAATGATGATAGATTTATAAACTGGTCCCTTAAGGGCCTAACATGCTATAATTCATTTCTCCACAAGGGGTTATTTAGAAGTTTAGAGGCTTTACAAAATGAACATGGTCTAGAAAAAGCTGACTTTTACAGATACCTTCAAGTCAGACAGCATTTTAACCAAAATCTGAAAAATGTCTTGAGTGGTTGTAATGTGGGATTTTTGGAGGTCTTCATATCATTAATGAAACCGGGACATTGTGACAAAGTGATTTCCAGGCTGTACAATGGAATTCAGCTCTCAAAACAAGGGAATACGGATTACATCAGGAAGAAGTGGGAGACTGAACTAAACGAACTGATCCCGACTGAAATCTGGGAAAACATGTCAACTTCAGTGGACCTTCAGAGAATCAAATGCATGACAAGAGTTCTGTTGGAAGAACATCATGAGGTTTTTTTTATCACACCAATTCAGAAAAGACATCTAGGCTGTGGAGATTTCTGCTGGAGACTGTGTGGAACTAGGGAAGCCACGCATGAACAGATCTTATGGGGATGCCATGTTATTGGACAGTTCAGGGAGGAAATCCACAATTACATAGAACATGTCTTTGGAGTTAAGATTCCTTTTAAATGCACTACTATGTATATGGGTGATGTACAACAGAAGTTGAACAGAAATGATAGAAAATTCCTTGGTCTACTTATGGCAGCCAGTAAAAAGGCAATCACATGAAAATGGCTGAAAGTTAAACCACCTACCATTGAAGAATGGCTTGCTAATGTGCATGAAAGTTATATAATGGAAAAGATCACATTTTCTCTCATGATTCAAAAAGATAAATTTTACAGAATTTGGTCAAAATGGTCTGAGTATGTAAAGCCTGTAAGGTTGGACTTCATGTAAAACCACATCTTCCCACCCACCCACTACCCTTATTCTGTGATACAGTACTGTGTCTGTACCAAGGTATGTGGTTGTCAAGTAACCCTCTCTACCACTTTCTTTGTTTTGTTTATTCACTGGTGCTTTCATCTTCTTCTATTTGCTGCAACTGGCTACATGTTTTTGAATTGTCAAATCACCAGCAAAATAAACAAAATTACTATATATATATATATATATATATATATATATATATATATATATATATATATATATATATATATATATATAGATAGATAGATAGATAGATAGATAGATAGATAGATAGATGTGTGTGTGTGTGTGTGTGTGTGTGTGTGTGTGTGTGTGTGTGTGTGTGTGTGTGTGTCTGTTCAATTTTCAAAGAAATTTAAAGCAGGGCATATGCTGCGCTTTTTGGCCCATTTTCCAGTCGTGCGAAAATGTCTGTAATTGGGCAGAGATTCAGCTTAATTGTGCATCATGTAGTACAGATTGTTTCCACAAGACAGGATCGGAAGTAAGTGAACCCGAAAATATGTCGTGTCGATAATGTACCAGTAAACGGCATTACCTAGGAGCAGTATTATAAGCAGTATTACCGAGGCTTTTATAGTTTTTTTTTTTTTTTTTTTTTTGCTCTTTGAGAGAACTAGTTCAGTATCTAGCAATAGCACATCTTATGAAAAATATTAGAATTTGGCTTGTTTTGGGTTTTGATTATTGTTATCCTGTGTTCCTTAGTTTCTTACTTTGATTAGATCAACCTTGTTTCTGTTTTACTGTAGTTCAGTCCTTTCTTAGTCAGTCTAAATTAAATATGTTTATTTATTCTTTGTGTCTAGTTGTTGTTTCAGTAGAATTAATTTTCCTGGTTCCCATGTTGCTCTCCCACGCCACATGCTGCTATTCTCTCTCTCTTTTTCCTCAGCCTGCCTTCTGCTCTCTTCTCTCACACACCTGCAAACTGTTAGCCAATCAGCCCCAGCCTATTGTTCCAGCATTCACAGTCACAGTATTGAAACTCTTGCTCTCAGTCCTTGCTGGATCTTCCTGTTACTTACCTGTTACTTCCCTGATTTATCCTGCTCTGGCTCCCTGTGTTTTGTTCTGCTCTGGATCCCTGCATTCCCTGTGGTTTTTTTGTTGTTCATTTTTTCATTAAATTTTCAAATCAACGTACCACCTCTGCCTCTCTGCATTTGGGTCCTCCACACACCATGACAAAAACAGTCAACAAGTTATGTGCTTCCTGAGAGCCATACAACAAGGAGGATGATGATGTGATTGGCTTTGATGATGAGAATTGTCCGTATGTGTAGTTGTATTTTAAGTGCATGAAGTTGACCCGTGTCTCAAAAAGCTCTTTCTATTACGCCCATTATAAAAATAAGCACCAGAAATGTCAAAAGAAGCATTAAGTGAGTGGAGCCTGAGTATCAATGGCAATGTGCCATCTACTGCCTAGTCCTTACCTACTACCAGCAAAATAAACAATAAGAATGTACATTTAAGCAAGTACTGTTTAATAAAATAGTGTGATGTTAAATATGGTCATATAAGCAGTAATTGCAGTAATGCTGAAGTACAGCAGCGACTGAATGTAATTCAGATTTTTTTTCAGCACGTGTTGCAACAAGAAGAAATATATACATGTACATTTGCACATCTACATTTTTATAGTTACATTCCATACTTTTTGTACATGCAAATGGTATGTTTTCTTTGTGAGACTGACAGAGTTTCATGTTTGTTAGAACATATAAACAAATTGTACTGAACACATTTAAAGGATTTTTACTGAACTACATCAACTTACATGCTCATAGCTTGATCCTGCTTTTAGGACTAACACATTGTTTAATAAAATGTAATTGTGAATACTTACACAGTCCTATATGATTAAAATAGTTTATAAACATCCATGAAAATGCGATGAGCCCTAAGGCTCTGGTAGTTGTTGAAAGTATTATTCAAATCAACAGCAGACTGTAACACAGGTAAGTCTTTATTTTCTAAACCCAAACAACTTGACAAGCTACATTAAATGTACTAAGATAGTTGTAGAGTGGTAATGCCACAGATTAGCATGCAACATATTTCATTGCTCCTAGTTAACAGCTGCATGGTAGATTTAGCACAATATATCATCAGTTCAATACATTAAAATGTAAGATAAATATAACTCACGAGAACACATTGAGATACAAGTGCTTCACCATTGAAAACCTATCATAGTGTAATGAATTGTTTCTAGTCACTATTTTTTTTGTGAAGTTTTATTTATGTTTTCTATTTTTCACTTGAATTTTATGTGCAGCCGTTCAAGGAAGTGACACTACTAAGTCACTCATATTTGTAAGCAAGCACAACACTTGTTCAAATGGCATGACTTCACATGCTTTGACAAACTGGACACCTGAAGTAGGACCTGGAAGTTCTGAAGTTGGACCTTGAGCTGTTGAAGTTGGACCAGGATGTGGTGTTACAATGATTTCGGTCCATGCACATTGCGAAGGTCCAACAAAGTTATGGCTGTGTTGTACTTGTCCTTTGTGTGAGACCGGTCCTTTACCCTTTCATATCTGTTTAATAAGGACAATTACAATAAATGAATACACTATCTAAAATAATGCATTACTTTGAGTGATCAGGATGAATTTTTGGGTATTTCATTTATTATAATGCAATATAGCTTTTTCAGTCAGTATTAATAATCATTACCACATAATAAAAACATTTTTATATATACTGTTCATCAAATTTCTATTACTACATAATCTGACTGCAAATGCATAATACGATGGACAAAGCTTGTACCTTTTCCAATTAGTTTCAGAGTGTCTCTGTTAGAACCTGGGTTGTTTTGGGATTGCTTAATTTGATTCTAATTTTGATTAATGTTCTTTGTTTGCCTTCGTTTCTTACTCTTTGATTAGATCAGTCTTGTTTCTGTTTCACTTTAGTTTAGTCCTTTCTTAATTATTCTAGTTTAAATGTGTTTATTTATTCCTTGTATCTAGTTATTCTTTGTTTCTGTTAAATTAATCTTTCTGGTACCCATGTTTACTCTCTCTCGCCCCCTGCTTTTATCCTCTCTCTCTCTCCCCAGTCTGCTTTCTGTTTTTCAGATGTTGATAGGAGAAAAGTTCCACATTTAGACAGCACCCAGGAGACATCTTGAATCAGCTGTAGTTGTCATACCAGACCACTATACGGCACTGTGATTTTAGCACAGTGCCACAGCGCATGCGCTTTTGACCCTTAGCTCACTAGCTTCCACCTCAAATAGTAAATAGTAACCCGTCTTCATCCCCCATGAACGAAGTACTTATGTAACACACACACACACATATATATATATATATATATATATATATATATATATATATATATATATATATATATATATATATATATATATATATATATATATATATATATAATCAGAAATTGTGTTAAACTGAACAGGTTAAGTAGTACAACACAGCATAATAGTACCCTTGACTGATTTTGTTATCTGCCCATGCATGCATAAAATAAAACTTGCAGCTGTTCATTCTGTGCATGTGCGCTTTCATACCTGTGGAGTACTTCACACCTCCATGGGGGATGTTACAGAAAATTTTTACTCTGAGACCTGGTTTCAAAAAGTGCCAGAGTGAGAGACTTCAGTCGCTGGTGTCATGTAAATGAGCGGCTGGATCACAAAAAAATGTTACAGTTTAACTGAAGAGTGGCTCTGTGTAAAATATGCTAACTAATAATAAAGTGATCAGTGCAAATATGTGCCGTATTAGATGACTTGTGTTTCATCTGGATATTAACCAGCCACACTCATCAATGCTCAATGCTTCATAGCAAAGTTTGCTAATCTTCATGGGATGTAATGAAAACTTCTCTTTACTGTTTCATTGCCTTTATTTTTAAACCCTTGAACATCACAATATACAACCATCATGGTTTTCTTCCGTACGATCAATGAAGTAGAAAGCTGCTTCCAGGTTTATTGTACTGTCACAATGGCAGCAGAGTACCAAGATGTACAAAGTGTGACATCATGTGGGAACTATCTATACAGAGGGTAACCAGAAGCTATTAACACCTCACGACCAGCTCCCGAGCAGCAATCATATGGTCACACAAAAATCAAGTTTGTACTGGAACTGAATACAATGACTGAAAATATTGTGCAGTGTATGCGCAACTTAAGGAGCGCTTTAAGATTTGTTGTTACTAAATCCAACAATTCTTCTCTGTGTTTACTAATGAAAACTGAGACTCGCTGCTTGTACTCCAGTTTCTGCAAAAGTCTAAGCATAACATCTGTTTACTTAAGGGCCCATCAAGGTTGGGCCAGAGTCCAACAGTCGACACACGGTCATGTGGTTACGAGACGTTTGTTTTCACACACACCCTTAAAGGTCCACAAGGCACACCGAGCTGAGCTCCTGTGAAACCTCTTCCCCTGCAGTACACGTCATGGTGTTTTGCGATATGTGTGGTTTATAACAGTATAGTAAGCACAATGATCATGGCAGAGAGGAACGACTATTATGAATTCAAAAGATCGGAGGAGGAGGAAATAATGAGTGACCAGCTGCAACACCTCATTTTATTTTCCATGTTATCAGAAGCCAAAACAGAACAGAAGGCAACGGTGGGATGTTCAACCACTGAATCGCACCTGAACCAAGCAGGAGAAGTTATGTACTTTCAATAGTTATGTACTTCCTCATGGCTTTGGACAGTTGTTCTTCAAAACCATCCATCCTGCTCTCTGGCTAAAAAACAGGCTTCTGGAAGTTGAGTAGTTAGGGGTGTTTTCCAAATAAACAAACTCACCCACAAAATTCTGAGTAATCACAGTTTTGCATACAAAGGGAAGCGAAGTTTGCCAGGAGGGTTGTGACATAAAGGGGTGGACAACATGAGGCTAAGAACAAAATGACACAATTTTTGTCATGCAACTGCAACAATGGGAACCAATTTCAGCACATCGGCCAGACTACGCAGAGGCCTTAAGTCAACTAGGCCATGTTCACCCTTTGTGCTGCAGCAAAAATGGGATCACAGCTCCGACCAGGCCTGCCAGCTGAGTTGAGTGCACCAACTGTTTGCTTACAAACTATCCATTTGGACATTTGACATTTTTCCTCTGTTTGAACCTTTTCCAGGAGTATTGTATCCAATCCAAAGGACACTTCCGAGAGTTATTTCACAATAAGATTAGTCTTTACATGGAAGAGACAAATTAGTTAAGATAAAACAATTTAGATATCATATCACTATCTTGGTTTAATGTGTTTTTGAACTGCTAAATCCACTGCTTCTTTTAAAAACAGTTGCTAATTACACAGTTTGATCATATTTACTGTGTGTTTAAGTGGTTGAAATAAGAGCAGAGTACTGAGTTTAATTTCCACAAGTGGTCAAAGTGATAACTGCATTTAAACCCATGAATTGGGTTTTGATTAATTTTTGGAGACTGATATGGTCATAACATGGGCATGGAAAAAAGATGACTGTGTCTGGTCAACCATTTCTGTGTTTGTTTGACCATATGTTTCGGATCATTATCCTCCCGAAAGACCCAATGACAACTCAGATTCAGTTTACTAGTAGAGTCCCCCAGTTTGTTTGTCGAAAATGTCCAGATATTTCAAAAAGTTCATAATGCTATTCCATTGATTTTTGCAATGAAAAAAACAGTCTCATGAGTAGTATCATGAAACTATACTCTGAGTTATGTGTGTCAAAAAGCATGCAGTACTTTAGTCAGACATTGTAAAACACGCAGGGCAGTTTCTCAGGAACCTAAACAGGTCTATTGAACCATCAGAGCCTATATTATCTAGAGGCATTAACAAAAATCACTTAGGAAACACCATCACCAGTCACAGTGAGGAAAATGCATTTGCCGTAAAGTGATGGAATTTAGCGTATTCAGGAGACAAAAAAAAATCCGGAAACAGTCAGGAATCACTTCAGTGTGATGCAGGGACAATGAATTACACGAGCCGGGTGAAAATATTTACTCTGACAATGACCGTAAACAGCAAAGGTAACACTGAATTTCTGTGTTTGGCTTCATGAAATAAGGCTTTTTTCCCCCTCTTCTTTAGGTGCTAGTTTAGTGAGTTCTGTGTGTAGAGCAATGACAATCTACAGAGCAGTGTTTGGGCTTCAAAGGTTGCTTATGTGGATAGCACTGTGTTACATTGTCATTACAGTGTTTCTTCTGGGAATGCATTTTGAGCATCTATTTACATTTATTTAATTTAGCTGCTTAGTGTTGGAATGGGGTCTTGTAGGGAGAAAATGTTGCTTCTGTTATTTAGATGAGTGTTTCCCTGCTACGTGGATATGCAATATGCATATATTGGTTTTTGTATACTGTGTGTTTGGATTGATTTTGTTGTCTCTTGGGTTTAATGGGTTAAGGGCACATGTACTTTGCTGTAAAAATTAGATGTTTTTTTAAAAAAACATTTAGTTTAGGCTTCTATGAGTCTTTGCACCACTAAATTCCTAAAGAAAACAGAAAAAAAAGGACCCATAAATTTTACTAGCCCACTTTTGTTTTTGAATGAAAGGGTTTTTCTTCAGTACACCTGATTTCAATTGATAGCAGATTAACAGGCTTTTACTGAACTGCAATCATCTGAATCAGGTGTGATAAAGCAGGGAGACATCTAAAACATGCAGGGCTGTGTGCCTATAGCACCACGGTAGGGAAACACTGCCCTATGGCATATAGGAAGTCAGTTAAAAGGGGTAATAAGTAAAACTAAATAGAAAGTCTTTACATGTAATGACAGCCCGACTGGAGAGCAAAATGAACGTATTGCCCAGTTTCCAGATTGGACCCCATTTTACCTTTTTTTATTCTCAGCCTTACACAACAAATCCTTTGCTTTACAAAGAGATATAGTGTCAGAGCTGTGCACTGGTTGGTGTGTGTGAGTGTGTGTGTGTGCTGTCCTACCTCCTCTCATTGCAGGGAATGACTGGTAGGTGAGCCCAATGCCATGGAGAGAGAGAGGTTGGACACTACCATAGACTTCTATAGAAAGAATGGAATGTGGAAGTCACGTGGGTCACGGAGTTGCTAATAGGTCAGAATATATGCCGTTCCAGCATTGAACACAATTCATTGTCGGTGTTTCAGAGTTATTTTCTTTGGTAAGTTGATGAAATTACAACACTTTTTGGCATTGTGAAGCGTTAGCTGACTGCTCAGTAACAAAATAAGTCAACGGTGATATTTCATGTACCCAGTTTTATTTAATTGATCATGTTAATCAGCTAGTTGTAGTTTAACTGCAGCTTGCTAATTGTACACACGATGGGTCTGGATGGGCTGAACAAGTCTGTTTCAGTCTAATTCAGATTTTTTTAAATATGCAACACAGTTTGAAATATCAAACTTTATAATTTTCTACATTTTTTTTTATTATTTCTGGGTTTAAATGTAGAGAGGAGGCTTCGACTGACAGAGGCAGAAGACAAAAAAAACATTCTTTAGAAGAAAAGTTTTACTTGTTGCTGTGTCCACAATCTTTAATTGTTATTTCCATTTACTAAACTGTCTCAACTAGAAAGCATGTTTAGCTTTTGTTCTGTAAGATTAACATGGTTAACTAAGCTTGAGTTATAGATCCTTTGACAGACAATGTATCAGAAATGGCATCATAAATGAGGATGTTATCAGTAAGGAAAAAATGTGATTGTGAAACTCAGTTATTTCATAATTTTCAGTTAAATCACACGAGACAGACTTGAACTGCTGAAGCATGTTACATTGACGTGATCGCCATGGTAACAAGATGTCATTTTCTGTCCTCCAAAATAAGAGCTGAATCAAGATGTATGAACAACAGGACTTCAACACCATAACTTTTAAAAAGTTGGCAATTATTGCAAGACTGCTCATTTGCATGTGTTTTATATCATTAATTTAGCTGTTGTAATCATGTGGTCAAGTTGAGATTATAATCACTATTTCAAGACAGAACAAGAAATTAGTTATTATTAACAATAATATACCAGCATCAATAAATAACTGTAGAACGGTAATTAAAAAGCTATTATTAAACTATTACAGTGCATTCATGTCCTTCATGTTGGCCTCTTCATGTTTTCAGAGGGATTGATGGTGGGTTGAGCAATGACCATGTTGGTGGAACTGGCCAGTCCTATGTTGGCCAGTCCTAGTGATGGAGCTGGTAAGTGGAATGGTGGAGTGCTGGAGTGGGCTGAGCCTGCCAAAATAAAATTCAAATTAAAGTACTCAGAAATTAATTTATCACTCTTTCTCTACTATCTCAATTGAAATTGTAAAGGTCTGTCCATGAACAAGGGCAATCTTCAGGTTCTTCACCAGATGTGGGACATCTGGCATGAAGTCCAGCCTTTTGTTTAGTCTTTCTGCATGTTGGACAGATGTTTTGTTGTGCCCCAATCTGTTGATGTCAGGCAGAGGGATACTCATGTCCTGAAGAAGCCTGTTGAGCCCGCTGAAAAACAGGTATGGCTTTTTTTACTTTGTGCTTGCTCCATCTAATGCCTTTCTTGTTCTTCATGCCAACTGCCTTCATCTGATATTTAATAAAAATATGATCCAATTTCTTTTCCATATACAAAAATTTTTTTTTGGCAGAACTGCATTCCTTTTTTGTTCTGTTAAGTTCTCCTTCGATCCTTCTAATGGGATCTTTCTGACTTTCTAATTCCTTCCTTAGGGTTTACACCTCAGTTTCCTGCTTGCATAGCTGGTTGACACATCCTCCTGGGCCTGTTGACCCATCATAAGTCATAACTCTGAAAGGAGCTGAAAATAGGCAGAACTGACCAAGTGAAATCTCATCACCTGAGAATGATTTTGTGTATTAAATGTAATGAACATGTTTTGTATAGCCCAAGTTGAACAAGTTAGACCTATCCTAACTTGTTCAAGGAAGCATAATAGGTCACCTTTAAAAAAAGAAAATATTGGCACTGTTAGCATGAAGAATAATTGCTGGATAAAAAATATGAAATGCATTATTTAACACGATTTATACTAAAGTTTACTTTAGTACATTATATGTTGTCACTCCACGCTTGAGTGTTTTACCCCTGTGGTAACTCAAGCCTCTGAGTTCTCCTGGAAGTTATTTCCATACATCTTCTGTCTGAGACTAATTATTTCCTTCTGGTCTTCTCCAAGGTTTACAGAGTCCAGGTTTACCTGGACTCTGTTATTAGTGCTACTTCTGGACCCCTCACTCTAAGATCCACCTAACAAAAAACTGGACTTGCATCTCCAAGGCTAGCAACCTTAAGCTCCTCTTCACCGTCTCCTTTCTCCAACAGTCAGACCTGGTTGCCTGCTAATGCTCTCTCTCCACTCCATTGGGTCAAGTCCTCAAAAGCCCCACATGGCTGACATCCAGGTTCCTGCTCACCCTCCCTACTGAGATACTCACAGACTGGGGCCCTTGGGGTATTATGTATTATCTATTATTTTGAGCTTTACATCATGTTATAATGTTATTCCTTTATCAAAACCATACCTGTAGTCAAACTGCAAGTCTGCTAAGCTTATCTAATAAACTACTTCTCAGTCCTCCGAAGAATGGTTGTAAATGGGATAATGGAGTAGCATTGTTATGATGAGGTGCTGAAGGTGGAATGTCAGAAAGAGGAAGAGCTTCTTAAGGAGACAGAGGCTAATTTCAAGACGTCAAATTGCGAAGTCAAATTTCTTTTGAATTATATTTGATATATACAGCAATTTATAACAATTGAAAGTAACATGTTGACATGATTGTGCTGTAAAATGACACTATGAGCCTGGAAAATACATAATACCACACCTTCAAGTGGGGTGCTGTCATATCCTCAGAACTATGGACTGAGTGGTGTCTGAGTGTGTTTGTTGTCCTACCTCCTCTCATTGCAGGGTGTAACTGGCAGGTGTGCTCCCGCTCATTAGGTCCAATCAGCAGGAGCTTAAGAGGAGCAGATTTCTATGAGGTAGATGCCAGATAGTTCCATTGCTGAGTGGTAATCAGGCCAATTGTTTTACTCTATGTGAAATTGCTTCTCTCTTAACTTTCTTGTCATCCTCTCACCTAGGAAAATAGTTCCAGTCCTCGCTCAGTTCCTGGATCATAATGCTCTGCCTGCTCGCTCTCCATAGGCAAGTTGAACTACTCACTTTCAGTTCTTCCAGCCAGTCTCCTCACTGCTCTTCACCTCACCATTAACCAAGGTTGCTCCCTTGGTTAATGGTGCACCGACCTCCTCTCTCATACCACCATACACACCTGCCATTCACCCTTCAACAAAACGTCCTCCATATTATCCAACAAAAAACTAAATGAAATATAACTAACCATCTCCACAAGCCGCCACCACCAATCAACCTCATCTCCCATCCAATTACCAATTAGCTCATCTCCTTTCTTATCTTGTCATCTGTTGCTCATCCTACTACCAGTAATAATAATTTACATCTCCTCTTTATAGCTAATGAATGGATAGAATACAGCACATCAGTTGTTACAAAAAATTTACATTTAACCTTTTTTTTATCAAATCATTTGAGTCAACAGTCAGTCTGTCACATACACTTTCACATACAGCCATTTAGTATTTTCTTTCATGCAGGGAAATATCATAATATCAAATGCAGACATACAAGGATCAGTGGATTTTTATACAGCACAAATAAAAGATATCAAGAAACCAGCAGGATAGCTGAATTTGTCATGACTACCTATGAGAACACACAAGTGCCCTCCCTAAGCTTAGTAAGTATAATGTTATATGAAAATCAATACTACTGTATTCAGCTGGAGCAACAGACTTTCACAAGATTCACTGTGTAGTATTATCAGGAAGAAAGCCCCTTGACAAATCTGATTAGCAGCCATTTGAGAGGGCTGTTCCCAGAAGGACCTGCTGTCACAGTGACCCTGCTTAACCTCTTGATTTTCTGGGTTCAAGTCCAATTAACCTTTGGGATGAAGCCAGAGTGTCACCAACAGTGCAGTCAATATAACCTCAACAGTAATAATTTCATTTTCTGGTTCATCAAACAAGCCCCAGCACCACCTCACCAATCTCAATCAAAGATGGAACCATTTATCATTGCAGATGCTGAGGAAAACAATTTTGCCAAGTCAGGTTACTGTCTCAGTTGCCATCTGTGGTGCACTAACTCATCTACTGCTTTAACTTTCTGTTGGAAGGCCAGGCAGTACTCTTGGAACTGTCGGTGGATCTCATGTAGGCTGTATGTACCTTTAACTCTCACAACAAAACAGGGAGTTACTTATATGACCAAAAATACAGCGGTAACAGAACTGAAATGAGCAACTACTTTACTGTACTACTTTTTTAAATCACAGCTGAAAACACACCTGTTTAAACTGACATATTCACTTTAACATGGATTAACTGTTGTTGCATCTTGTTTACTGACTTGCTTTATATAATTGTTGCTGACTCTGTTTATTATTTGTTTTTTTTTTGTCAGTTTGTTTTTGTAAGGTGACCTTGGGTTTTTGAAAGGCACCCTCAAATAAAATGTATTACTATTATTATTATCATTATTATTATTATTATTATTATTATTATTATTATTATTATTATTACATATTCAAAGATACACCCCTGTCTAGCACTTATATTTCCTTTTCTCATTTCTAGTACAAATAAAAAAACTTTTACTTCTTTTTCCCTAATTATGCTATGACTCAAACAGTGCTTTTATTTCTATTTTCATATGCACTCCACATAAACTCATTTTCTATGTAATTTTTTTGTACCTGCATAATCTGGTTGAGGTTGGAGGGGTCAGAAGGAGTGGAGTATGTCCCAGCAGTCAATAGTTTTTTAGACAGTGAGAAGCAAGAGAAGAGCTCAGAGAGAAATCACACATGCACTCTCCACACACAAAGGCTCCAGCAGACCACAGATATTTCACACTTTTGTTTGACTGGAGAAAAACTATACAAAGCCCTTGAACAAACATGGATGAAATCATCAAAATCTTTCAAGGGGGTCTTGTCTTCCCTCTCTGTGGACATCACCTTCAGATTAAATGTAGCCTGAAAGCCTGGTTTTGCTCTTCATGGTCTTGTTAATGCGAGAGAGAAGCAAGAATGGATTTGAGATACATGACACTTTGATAGATTGATTCTTCACCCCAGAGGTCAGCTCAAATACATAAGTTGTTGGAACTAATTACAGGTTTCCTTGGGACCTAAATGAGTGGCAGATTAAAACCAAAGGAGACAAGTCGCAGTATCAGGGGAATTAGGTTCTTTCATGATGCACTTTCCATTTTTAGTCTTTCTTATTGTAATTTTATCTGTGCGACTAAACATTTAATGAATCATTGAAATAAGATGAAAGAAAGAGAAAGAAAGAAAGAATTCATAGACTGATGTAAGAAGTACTTGTGGAACACGGGTTATGACAAACTAACCAATTGTTCAAGATTGAAATTTCTGTTCCTGGAATTATTTCAAGTCTAACCTTTGTTAACCCATTAAGGAGTGAAGAGTCATCTCCATTTTTGCACATTGTTTTATATTCCACTCAGTCATTTGTATGTGCTTTCCTACATACTGACACATGGCTTTTTATCTTTTTGATTAAGGACTAAAAGTTACATGTTAAATCAGGCTTGGTTATTATAGTCACTTTGTTCGAGTAGTTCCTAGTAGTCATTTTTGTTTTTACCTTGTAACCCTAAAAAGCTGTGTTTGTTAAAAAATGTACACAAACTTAAATGTACTCTCATCCTGTGTTTCTCAACGCAATTGATCAAATTTTTTCAATGAGAAGACAGGGTAAGGGGGAACCCTCTTGTCCAGACGGGACATTTTCCTCCGGGTATACAATGGACTTGTGGCAGAAGTGGAGGATTATGTGTCTGTTGATATTGTTAGACAAGGATGTTGAAGATGTGTACACAATTGGATACTTGATAACAGGATTTCTGCTTTTTGGAGTTGGCTGTTACCCGGGATATCGAGAAATTCGGAAACGTCAGAAGCTGTTTTAGCAATTGTGAAGCTACCCAGTATGTGTGATGGAATCTGCAAAGCAATCAACACTCAGACTGAGATGCTACATGAGAAGGATCAGAAACTGGATGCGATTCTTGCACAGGATCACAGGCTGGTTGTGGTTCCTGGACTAATACGTGAAAGGGGATAAATCTTGGAGAAGTTGTATGCTCCAAAACATGAAATTCACTTTTTTAAACAGGGGGAATTCCCCCCTTACATGCTTCACATGGGGGGTGGTGGGTTTAAAAAGTTTGGGGGGGAATTACATTCTTTTTTTTACCTTTTTAGTTGTCATTTTAGTTGCTCTCTCTTGTCCATTTAACCCTTTGGTTTCCTCTGCTTCATCTCTTCCACTTAACTCAGGGCTTAAAGGTAGGTAGAACATACTTGTAAACATGGAAAACTATTCAGGAAGAAATGGTACTAGTTGTGAGATGAACTGTAGATCTTGTCACATTCTCACTTTTAGTTGAAGACATAGATTACCCTTCTATTCTTCTCCCCAATTGGTTCTCAGATGCATCTGTGACTCTACTCTCTTTTGATTCCATGTTGTACTCCCCCCCCCCCCCGTTCTCATTCTTCTCAGCTGCATCTCCCTCAGTACTAACAACTTTGTTGAAACAAAATTCCTAAATAGTTAAATTGCTCACATGACCTCTGTCTTTGCTGAGCTGGCATCTAAACTATTTGAATTGCTAAAAATTTATGATTTAAAAAGTGACAGGAAATAAAAAAAAAATGCAAAATATAAAAAAATGAAAAAAAAAAAAAAAAGAAATGTGACATTAAATAAAAACATTTTACTAAAATAGAGAATATGAAAAATGCGAAAAGAACAACTGGAAAAAGTAAACTAATAAAACAATAAGATTGGAAATAAAAAGGGAAACTAAATAATCGTGATAGTGTTAAATTGATACTGTTGAAAATGATAAATATTACTTTATGTCACACTGGATATCATATAAGTTTGAAAAGATCTTATTTTTTTGGATGTAATATTTACCACATCAATTACTTTGTCCAGCCTTTATTTTTATAGTCATTGCCAAATTTGGCAGGATCAGTCTTCAATACTTACTTCTTAACACCGTATCTGTGTGTCTTCAGTAGCATTAACCTTCATGTCCCTGTGAATCTGTGCATGAATTGATGAATAACTGAATGTAGCGTTTGAGTCCTCGGACTTGATAAAACGCTAGGCAGGGAATTTATCATTTCTCGCTGAATCTGTATCATGTTTTCTTTTCACCACTACTGAATAAGAAACATCTGAGCTGCAGAGAGAAGTTGATATTTTGTAGCATCGCTAGTTTTTACAAAATGAGCTGCTGGTTTCACCACTGTTGTTTAAACAACGGATATATACTGAACCTGACTCTTTCCTTTGGGGTGCTGGACCGTAAAAGCCACAAATGGTAACTGTTGTAGGAAACAAGGATTTGGGTCCCAGCCAACATCACTGGTATCTGCACCACTTCTGGTGCCGTTGTTTATCGGTCGTGCCCCATGCTCCGCGCCTTCAGCTGATAAGTTTACGTTTTAAGGAGCGCTCAATGTTTTCATTACCTAACAGTTAAAAGAGTTGAATCCGACCACTGTTGGTTTGCTAGCAAGGGATATACTGTGACAGCAGAGGGAGCTCATACTTTAAAGAGAGGAGGAGAGAGCGCTAGAAGTGCTCTTCATTTTAGTTCATGGCTCCAGTGCATGTGGGAATTTCCCACATTATAAAAACTAGATTTGCAGGAATTGATTTTATATTGCACAATACCCACAATCCCGCAGTGAATTTCAGGCCCTGTGCTCAGATTTGGCGGAACTGAGCACAAATTTGGCTGTTTGGATTCGCCATTGTGATGTACCAGTGAAACTTTAAAGCCCCCCGCAACCCTGTCCACCTTACTCATTCCACATGTCTATGTATGGTGTTGTCTGTATGTTACTTTTTTTGTGCTGAGGTTTTTTTTTTTTTTTGTTTTGTTTTTGCAAACTCAAACTGTATCCTTTCAAGGATAAAGTGTGAAATAGGATTTTTCCCCCTACTAATGTGGCCTTTTTTCCCCCTCATCTAATTGAAGGGGAGCACCTCTCTGTGAAGGATGCAGCCTCAGACATCTGTCTACCCATGTCTTATGCTGTTGCTTGTTTTTTTGTTCTCTTGGATAGGCTGTCCTGAAATGTAATTTTCCCCCCTGGGGAACAAATAAAGGCATTCTGATTCTGAAGTATGGCTGTGAATTGGTCTTACAGTCCTATCCATATGCTTTCTGTCAAATTCAATGTTGCTGTAAAGTTGTGTCAGATCCAATGTTGGACAGTATTACAGGTTGTCTCACATTAGCTGCAGCTTGGCTCAACTTGTAGTGAACAGTAGGGTTACAAAGTCAGCACCAAGGCCTGTTGAGTGTTAATATATGCTGCTAGGAGACCCAGAGGAGGTCGGCCACCGGACGAACAGGCTTTGTTTGGCCACATGGCTTTCAAGCTGAATATGGGCCATGAGGGACTTGTTCACCCCATTGTTACACAGGGTGGCATGTATCCATCTCCATGACAGCTTTATTGAAATAGCTTACACCCCCATACACTACTGACAGATGTATCTTTATTCAAGGATTTATTACGGATTTTTATTGTTTTTCTCTTTTTTGGAACAGGATTAGGATTATTTAAAGGGATTAATGTTTTTATGGACAGTGTGAGATTTTAATAAAAAAGATTAAAATAAAAGCTGGGTGTTTGATGTTTGTGTGAGCTATTTGATTTACTAAAATAGAAAGGGTTCATTAATGTAATGTGTCAATACTTTTGCTTTACGTCACACAAAAGAAAGCTAATACAAAATTTAAACAGTATCCTTTTCCTGCATTCCTATATTTAGAGGAGTTATAATTAATACCCATATTTTTTTTTACCAAATCCCATCTTGTATACATCCACACAAAAACATCTATGTGCATTGAGAAAATGTGTTTCCTACCTTTGTGATTTCTTATTTGTTTATACATCTGTTGAATGTAAATCTTTGAAATCATGAAAACAAATAAGAGAAATACATCCATAATGTACAAAGAACAGAACACAAGCATAAGATAAGAAGATTAACACAAAGGGATGAACTGATATGGCAACACCTTTGAAACAGTAATGAACAATTACAACATTTCTGAAGAAATTTAAAAGGAGCCTGCCAAAGTGTGCGTATCGGTTGGGCCCGAATAAGGCGTTCTGATGCTAAAAATTGGCAACAATCCTAAGGTTAGCTAAAATGTAGTCAGTAGCATGTGGGGTATCACAAGCATGTTGACTTACATCAACTTAAACTAAAATGCTTATTTTAGCTGTAAGGCTAACATTAGCATGAGGGGTATCACTAGCATGTAGAGTGACAAGTATGTTGACACTACCAGTAGAATCCAGGTTATCACTATGATGTTGACTAACATGAACTTCTTCCATTTAATATGCAAACATTGGTGTATAAGCTAAAATTAGCTAAAATGCTAATGTTAGGTAAAATGCTATCAACAGTATGTGGGATGTGACCACCATTTTGACTAACATTGACTCACTCCATTTAGTATGTTAAACTTAACTATTATTTTAAAAAAAAAAATGCTAAAATGCTCATTTTAGCTATAAGGCTAATGTAAGCATCAGGGCTTTCACTAGCATGTAGAGCGACTAGCAAGTTGACACGACCAGTACAATGTGGGTTATCACCAGTATGTTCACAAACGTTGACTTGTTTCATTCACTATGTAAAGATTATGCTGTTATATGAAACAACGCTAAAATGCTAATGTTAGCTTAAATGCTACCATTAATCTGTGGCCTATTACTAGCATGTAGACACTACCATAAGAATGAGGGCTATCACGCGAATAGATCCTTCATGCTAAGCCAACATCCCAATGTAATCTTTTCTCAGCTTAAAATGTAGAGTGTAGGTAAGGAGCTATGAGGCTTTTATTTTGAAATTTTCAGTGGGCTTCATTTTAAAAGGTCAAACCAGTCCCATGTATAACACTGTTTGCGTTAAACCAGTTATCTTTAGGCCAAAGCTGTAATTACATGCTGTGTAAAATATGAAGGCTTTTATTTTCTAGAGTACATATAGCTCTTACTTTGAAAGTCCACTGTGGTTGTCCCTTTAGGCAGGTCAAGTCTCATGATTCATTTTGAACTTAATTCATTTTAAATGGTCCAACAATTCCCATGTGTGATATGATCAATATATGATCAATATGGTATGATATGATCAGTTTAGTGTGGGTTTTTGTGTGTGCATGTGTGTGTGTATGTAGGTGTTATTTTGAAAGTCCAGTGTGGTTGTCAGTTTAGGCTGGTCAAGTCCTCATGACTCAAGTCAACTAAGTCCCTTTGGTCGGTGGCCATCTTGCTTCTAGGTACTGTTCTCCTCCCAAGCTGGAGTCCTCATAGATCAAAGCTGTGGCTGCCCCCCTAAAAGTGTTTTGTTGATATGGTAATTAATTTCCCACTACCAACTGACATGTAGTGACACACTTCGGTGCAGACAGAATTCTATCTGTCTGAGGCAGCCAGTTTGACTCAAAAAACCTTTCTGAACAGCTCCTTTCCATTCAAGAACCGTAAAAGGTATCAAAAGAATTCTCGAAGCATGAGCGAGGACTGTCTTTTGTCTTCGATAGTCCCACAGTTCACATCTGTACCTCATTCACAGTGAAAGCATGGACGAGAAAAAGATGGTGTGCGAAAGGTGGTCAGATCATGAGACTGGGAGGAAAATGAATGGCCGAAGGTCCCCCTTATCTTCCGACAACAGTTCGCTCTGAAGCACTCTGACAGAAAACCGTCAGCCCTAGAGGAAATTCAAAAACATTTTGTGAAAGCCAATGGGCAGTGCAATATCATGACCATGTATCATGCCAATAGAGCGCTATTTGTAGGCATGACGGCAAGTTGAAATATAATCTGGGGTCAGAAAGCCCCTTGGTCCTACACTATAACTGAGCGGCAGTTAATTTCAGTTACACTCTAAAATCATGATTTTTCCTTAAACTTTGGGGTGCTTAGAGGCATGTTGTGGAAAAACATACCATCTTCATGTCTGAACAGAGCACAAACATATCTACAAACTGAAAGTTAAATGGCATTTCTAGGTGAAACCATGATGATACAGTAAATCCTCAAAAGTCATGTTTTTTTAGGATGTTTTCAAGACCTCACTCCATTAACTTACATTGGGGTTTGTGGGTGGAATGTTTGGCTAATTACGTCACCATGGTAACTCGAAATAGCAACATGAGTAATAGCACACATCTCGAGATTGAGCCGCACAATCACATATTCTTACCCTCTTTTGCACACACAGACACTCATACCCATACACCCAACATAAAGACATACAAGACTGGATGCCATTCATACACTCGCACTAGACACTATACTCTCAGGTCCAGCTAATGGTTCCCCAGAGGGGCAACCAGCCCCTAGATCTGGAAGGTGGTCCCCTTCATTCTGAGGTGGAGATGAGCAGACTGCCCAAGCCCCCACAATGGCAAAGCAGCCTATCAGCCCAGGCCAGGGCCTAACACTGTTTTTAAACCCTGACCCAATGCTTCAACTCCAACTCCAGTCCCCAACGACCCCAACTCCATCCTGAAATGGGGCCAAAATAAGTCCATACTATCCAAATGAGCCAGCTAACCAGATCTGGCCCAAGGACAAACAGTCCAACCCCCCAAAAAAACTCCAATCCCAACTCCATGAACTTCCTACCGTCAATGAACTCCAAAATTAGTTCCCCCATAGTGTCCCCCCAAACCAATACTCAAATATCAAACACATTCCCTGGAACACAAATATCATGAATCCCCTCCCCACAGGGACACTTCCCCGAAAAGTCAATGAAAACACATCCACACAGTATGAGCCCCGCACAAGGGCCTGCTCCATGCACCCCCATCACATTCTTCGCCCCACCATCAGTGCACAACAGCAAGGCAACAGCCCGGCACGATGCCACCACATGTGAGCGCAACAGAGCTGATGCCACCAAGCCCCGCAACCACACCAGACCCAACCCCACACCAGGAAAGGATCAACTCACTCACCAAGCAGTCCCCGGTAGACAGTTCGCACCCACGGCCGATGGCCCCAGTGTCACTCAGCAAATATTCAAACAAAATATACAACATTACTGCCACTGCAACATAGGGATGGGAACTGATAAGAATTTATCAATGTCAGTTCCATTATTGATCTCACTTATCAATTCGATTCCTTATTGATTCTCTAATTGATTCTCATTGAGCTGGGAAATAAACCTTTTAATTCAAAATATGCACCATGTTGTATTCATTTCAAACAAAATTAAAGCTAGCTTAAAAAATAAAAATCCCTCTGTCAAATTAACACGCTTTTGTTTTGCTTTTGGCCAATAAGTTGTAAGTTTGAAGTAAACACATGGCTCATTAGCATCTCCAATACATCACTCAACACATGCCCGTAAAAAAAGCTACTTTGGAGATGACAGCATCCACCATAAAAATACGGGTGGAATGAAAACAACGCCAGGACTACTTATATTGGAGGAATTCATGTTTGCAGGAATATTTTTCAGTTTGTCAGTGTGTCAGGGTGAGTTTTAGAACTTTTGTTTTCAAACACTATTAAAATATAGAGAATGCCACCGGTACGCAGATCTAGGTCTGCCCGGTCTGGGGCTGCACTGCTGCGGCTGTAATGAGGTGAGCAGCTGTGCTTTATGCTGACTAACTGCACCTAGCAGCTGTAACACCTAGAATAAAATAATTATTTGCATCAGGCTTTATTCAGGCTGAAAGAAAACATTGTCTAACATGTTATATTTATTGTTTCTTTCTCTCATTTGAGGAAATTCCAAGCTGTATCCCCTCCCAGCTGGGAAACCCTGCAGCGTGTATTTAGACAAGGTTTAATTCCACACAAGCTCAGGGTTCACTAACTCCACAAGAAAGGCTAACAAGACAGAAGCTTACAGCCTTATTACAAAATGTAACAAAAACAGAAAACTTGAAAACTTATAAATTTCTACCTAGATAAGCCAAATCATACCTTTTGAGAGTAGCAGTGACATTCATGAGCGATTCGATTCCTTTGAATGGCCTTTCTTTTTTTTTGCCATGAACGGTAGGACTCAAGTCAATTAGTGAGAACTGTTCTTTGTTTTTTTTTATGATTTAGCTTGTTTATAATGCTCTGCACACAAGTCAACAGCTATTATTTTTAGTTCATTTAAAATAATTTCAATGTGAATAAATACAATGAATAAATACAATTGATCGAAACAGGTGGATAATTGTTATATTTAATGGTGCAGAGCAGGATTTTCTGTATTTTGCAACAAATATTAATGAAAAGAACATATACATGCCCATCTTATTGGAGATTTTTTTGTGAAGAGGAGTAGTTGCTCAACATGCAAGAAACATTTTAATTAAGCAACCACAAAATTAAAGTCAGTTCCTTAATTCTGTAAGAGAACAAACTTACAAAAACTGAACAGGATCAAATGATTAGCCCCACTAGGTGGGGCCTCTAATATTGGAGCAGACTTTAGGTTTTTCATCATTTTTAACAATCCTGCATCTGTTGAGATGCAGTAGCTGAAAGTACTTTATAGATTTAAATTCAGAGACTGTGCAGATAGATGAATCTTTCTAAAAATAACATCACTGAGATTTTTTTTAGTAGTAAAAAATAATAAATCCATATTTTTTGCCAGGCATTATGCCTATTATAGATATTACTTTTGAGTTTTAATTCTGCGGTTATCTGTTTTGAACTGTTTGTGGGGGGGTCTGCTTTTGGGATTACAGACTTTAATCCAACAACACTAACGCACCAGGTTGCAGTCTTTCTTCAACAAAGTATAGAGTCTGTATGTCTCTTTGCGGTTACAAGCCAAGCTGTCTTTAGATGCTTTTGCATTTATGACATATATACATAACTCTATAAATAATGAGCTTACTGGCAATTATCTTCTTATTGTACTGTTAATATGTATAAGGATAAAGAAGAAAAATTTATATTAAGACTCCAAGAATTTCCAAATTTTGGGTTAATTCTGCAAGCCAATAACAACAAACACTTTGAATTTTAGAAAGACATTTCAATTGTTTGTGTGTGGGTACGCGTGTGTGTCCATGCATGCATGCGTGGAAGAATGCTTGGCACTGCTATCTGAGTTTAAAGGAAGGGTGGGAAGAATAGGAATGGGCTGGTTCTGTTCTGGGGATGACTGTGGAATTTCTGGAGGTGATTATGCAAAGAAGGATTTTGCATAAAATTAAAAAAACTTATGAACAATCCTGACCATCCTCTTCATGAGACTGTCATTGGAAAACAGTCTCTTCAGTCAGAGGCTTCTTCAGACTGGTTGTAAATCGGACCGCTACAGGAGATCTTTCCCGCCCACAGCCATCACCATATATAATAACTCCTTAATCAAATGAGTTACATCAACATTTAATTTCCGTTTGGGATAAAGTATTTTTGAATTTGAATTTAATATGTCTCCACTTAAACTGCATGTGTACATATTAGCTTACAAAAATAAACTAATAATGCCTAAAGCAGATGTCAGTAATGATAAGAAGTAGAATAGTATTCAGATTAGTTTTATGGTGTAGAGGAGGATTTTCTGTATTTTGCAACAAGTATTAATCCCCACTACCATGTGCATTGCCAACAATAGATCGTAATAGAGCTTCATGAACATCAGAACATCATATGGAGATATTGACATCAGCCAGGAAGTTAAAGCTTGGATATAAATTCATTTTCCAAAAGGTTACGCTGTAAAAGTTATTTACAGCGTAACACAGCAAATGCTCCAGAACGGCCATCACAAAGCCAACATATTTGTGGGCAGAGCTGAAAAAGTGTGTGTGAGCAAGGTGGGTTACAAACCTTACTCAATACCGTCTGTCTCATCAGGAGGAATAGGCCAAAATTCCATCAAAGTGGTTGACAGGATGGGGTTTGATAGGTCCCTATACTGTAAAATGTTTTTTTGCTTCTCTTGATCAGAGATTGTTTTGCCTTTTTGATTGACATGCAGTCATCGCAAAAAATGATAAACTCCTATCAGTCCGAGGGTTCTAACTAATAAATGATTTCATCTTAACAGGATTTTTAAAATATTTTAATCCAACATCAACTGGTGACAACAACACAATACATTTTTATGTTTATTTAACAAAGAAACACAACATGGAAAGGTTTGTGAAACAGTTATTGTCTTTTGATTTATGTGTCTCATGCTCATTATGTCCCCACTGCTGTTTGCATTGGGTATATCAGGGTATATCATCGTATATCTTTTATGTGCTTAATATTTTTGATCCTTGGGATATTTCTGTTTATCACCTCTGTGCTTTGTCATTTGTCCACCACAATGTTCTGTTGGTAAGCAGTCACTCTTTATTATGGTAAGAGAAAGTTCAAGTGGATGGATGTCTAGTCATTCTCCAAAATCTTGCCCTACCTACTTCTTTTAATAAAGAACCTCCTGTCCATACTCAGCACACATGTTCCAATGCTCCATTTCAGGTAAAATGAAAATAAAAACAGACAAACAACAATATTAAAGAGCTAAAAAGCTGAACAACCCTAAACATGAGAAACAAGTACAAAAATGATACTGTGAACAGAGCTAATTGTTTGAAGGAAACGTAATTCTGTTAATGATCATTATAATGAGAAGGAGAAGAAAACTTCACAGGTAGTCAAAACTTCAAGGAAACATACTAGTAAGCCTCTTCCACAAAGCATTTATGTTATAAAACACAAGCCAAAAGCGAGGTGTCTCTGAGCAGCCTCTGGCTATTCATAAATCACAAGTGGAGATGGTGATCTTCTGCACAACTGTGAACTGTCGGAAAGGAAGTCAGCAGTGTGGGATGGCTGGAGGTGTAGTGTGGCACTGATGACAGCTTTATGCATAAAATCTGTGTTGGAAGTCCCCGCATATCATTATTTCAAACAGTAATGGTGGAGGAACTAAGTGTAGCAATCTGATCGATGGCTTAACAAATGTTTCAAATTTAAATGATGTGTTTGGCCTTCTTAACCTCTCATCAGAACTCATAAATAAATATTTTAAAGCTTTTATGTCCTGTTGATTGCTGGTCGCACAAATCACGTCTTTAAGTCTGTTTTGTCTATTTTGTGATGGGACATTACCTTTGAATGAAAGAGTAGACATAGACTAACTTCTACATTACATTCAAACAACTCACAGAAAAGTTTATTAATCACTGCAATAAAACAGTAAGCACAAATTTATGACAATATATATGATAGCATTCATTTAAAAGGTCTGTAAATCAGATTAGATGGCAGTAAAACTAAAGAACTAAAATGAACATAAGATCAGGTTAGCTATAAAATCTTAATTGCTAAAATTCAGCTGAAAGTCAGATCAAGCTAATAAATTGTCTTTTTTTTGATAAAATGTCGCGAGGGGTGTCTGGAAAGTCACTAAATATAGCAACAAAGTTCATAGGTTAACAACAGTGCTTCTTTCATCCTGACCACAGCCTTGCTTTGCTCGTCCACTCATCCTCACACACAGTGTCTCTTGGCTGCACCCACTTTGCTGAAATTTTCAAAATTTGTCAGGGGTGGCGTAATGTTTTCTCAGGAGGGTTAATTACACTTTAAATATCACTACCCTGCCATCGGTGGTATGCTGTACATAGTGGAGCAGTAAAAATTAAATTTTCCATGTTTATTCTTTACAAGTATACAGCTATCGCTGTGAAAGCCAGAGCTGCGAGTCAGTTATAGCCAAAGCTCAGAGTCTGGACAAGCTATGATATTTCCCAGAAATGTCTTTCTTCAAATGACCTTTCTCTTTTTGTCAAAGGCTAATTTCCATGCTTGGTGCCTTGATCTTAGATTCTAGATACATTTTTTCAATGGCTTGTGGTCCTCATCTTGTACTCAAACATCTCAGAAGTTCACTTCTGTGACGGGTTGTGGTAGAAAACAAATGTTTTAACTGTAGATTTAGAACATTGTTTTAGATGTAGATTTAAATTTAAGTTGTAATCCTGGTAGGTGAATACTGACACAGACTTTCTGAAGGTTTTTTATCAGTTAACTTTGTCAAGGGGACCTTGTCAAGGGACATTATCAGAATTGATAATATCCACTCTGTGGGGGACAGGAAATCTTATAACAAAGTTATTTCACACTTATTCTAAACACAATGAATATAAATATTGATTGTATGACTATAATTAACACGGAATACAGAAATATTTAAAATACCCAACCTCCTATTAATTAGTCGAACAACTCCCATACCTTTGTAGGTCTACTTGATAGAAGAATGTCCTGGTCCCATCACATCCGTCAAGAAACTTTTTAATCTGGCCAATATCCAAGCTGGCATAGTTTTATTAAAATGTTTCTTACTGCATACCAAGCACACATCTAGGAAGTGTTTGAAACGGCAACTTTCTTGTTTCGTTCCTAATGTCAGTGAGCCATCTTCAGCTGAAATGTAGTAAGCATATTCCCTCACATAATGACAGGCTCAGACATAACTGACCATAGAGCCAGGATCAAATGAGGTAATAAAAACCAAGACGATCTTGTTCAAAATAAGACAAAGTGCATTTGAGAAAGGGTTCTAGGCCATCTCAGATCACTTAACAATGTCATACAAACCACTAAGAGTTGCTCACCTAAATAACATGTCACTGGATTCTGTTGCATATTCTATTACTGTATAGCTCTTCAAAAACACAAGCCCACTTTAACTCGTGTCCAAGTGTGAGCACTTCAAAATCATGCAAAAGCTACAGAAGGAACATATTAAAACTGTTTTAGTATTTATTGAAATCATACCCACAATGCCCCAAATCTGTGCTTTTTACTGATCACAAAGACTGAATTCTGAATTTGTTGTTTATTAGTTGCTGTTGTAAAATGACATTAGAAACACAAATCACTTTTTCCTTGTTTCCCTCCATTTTTTGTAAGGACTCTAAGTTTGACAAATACATTTGACATTGTGGCTTAAAAGAACTGACCAACTCTCTCTCTCTTCTCACACTAACCTATCTATGTACATGTATTAGGTCTGTGTGCTATTTTCCCATAAGGCTGCTTTCATGTTGGAGGCAACATGCTCATTATTAAAGATAAATCATCAAAACAGGACTGGAAAGATGCAAAAAGCTGGTCAGATTGTTGCAATACCAAAAAAGCGTGATTTTTACATCGAGTATTAAGAAGGGTAAAAATAAAATTTGGCATTCCATTTTTACTAAAATCTAATTTTTTAAAGACTTCTAGGGGGCGCTTTAGAGCAATTAGGCCACACCCACAAAATATTGGACTGCATTCCTGTTGGTGGGTGGATTAGGATCAATCATAGTGAGTTTGATGCAGCTCGGCTGAAATATGTGAGCTTTAGAGCTAAATGTATGGGAACAGCGAGATGTATGACTTTGCCACGCTGCTCCTGCCACACCCTCTACTGAAAAGTCTGTGTGCTTTAAAGCAAGTGAGATCAACTTGCTATCTGTCTTCTGACACAA
This sequence comes from Anableps anableps, assembly GCA_014839685.1. NCBI lineage: Eukaryota > Metazoa > Chordata > Actinopteri > Cyprinodontiformes > Anablepidae > Anableps > Anableps anableps. The sequence goes on along the minus strand of CM026066.1, from coordinate 4,246,000 downwards.
GATCATCTTGATTAGATCAAGGGGGTCAGAGATGGAGCTTTCCAAGAAAAAAAAGTGACTTCCTGTTCTGAGGGGGCGGGGCTTAGATGACATCAGAATATGACCACATAGGATCATCGAGCAACCAACCTGGATGACTCATACCATGTTTGGTGCGACTCGGCCTTTGTATGTGAATGTTATAGCGTTTAGTGTAAAGTGCTGTGGCAAACATTTTAAAAACCCTCTTGTAAACTAAAGCAGAAAGAGTGAACTAGAAAGTACGGGTGGAAACTTGTGCTGGGATCCATTTATCAGGTTTTAGTTGCAAGTCTGAAGAATTAGTCAAATGTTATACTCATTTGCCAGAATAATTACTATCAACAATGCAAGCAAATGTCCCTGCATGACTGCACATTCATGCCACTGGAAAGCAGAAGAAGATCTTCACAGGTATTTATGTTTAATGACAAATCACAGAGTTGGAAATAACCTGTCCATTGCTGCAGCTTCCACATTTCAAACACAAGTTGGTAAGACCCCTTTATCTTTCCTTTCCTTTTTTCCAATTTGAAAAGTAGAAAGTTGACTTCAAACAGGCTGTGAAAATAAATATGAATGGTGTTGGGCCCCAGCTGTGAAGAACTTTACTACACACAGAAAACAAAGACAATGGTGAAACTATGAATTTTAGAATGCACTGCATTGACTCACTTTCAATTTCTTGGAGTGTCACAGCATGATCATGTGACATGGCAAGGCAAATGACTTCCTGTCTCTTACCCACGGGGGACTGCATTGGGGGAACATGCGCCTAGATCATTTTTGCTGGCGAAGAGAGTTATTACATCTTCCAAGAAACCCTGAATCCAAAATTGATAATTTTCCATTTGCTAACCAGTGACTTTATTCCAGCTGAAAAAAAGCTCGAGCTAGCTTATTTGAAATTCTGCAGAAAGAATCTGAATAATAGATTCCTTGAAAAGAGAGCTTGTCATCACCAATTAATCTTGCTATTAACCGTGCTTAAAAGTACAACTAAGACTTAAAGGGATCACTAAAACAGCACCACGGTGCTATTTCCTTTACATCCGTTTTAACTCACCATCTTATGAGTGTAAATCCATTTTAAAGCTGTAGTATGTAATTTGTGTGTAGAATTTCGAGGAAAGATATTAATTTAATATTATATGAAATGAGGGTGTAACATAACACAACGTGGAAAAAGTGAAGTGCTGTAAAAATGTACTGCATGCACTGTAACACTTGTTCTTAATTTAGTCCTAGTTTAAAACTAATTTAGCCTCACTCCAAACTCTTTAATATAACTCAACAACTTATGGTGGTGCTCCAACTTGGTGCACCACCATAAATTTTGTTAATAATTGTTTTTGGCATTTATTAATAGTTCTTCAAAGCCAATCCAAACCTATTGTTGCACAGCAATGGTTTTGTTGTTGTGTGTGTGTAAACAATGAAAAACCAAAAAAGACAAAAACAGCACTTGCAGTGCTACTTTAAACTGTCTTGACAGCACAGTGGTACTCAGTATTTAGTGACATGGTACTTGCTATACAAAATTTTCAAACCTCTTATTTCAGAGAAGGAATCTGATTTCCTTTGCCTGCATCAACTATACTCACTTTTCCTTGCCAGGTTGCATGGGGATAGATGCCTCTCTCCAGTTGTCAGCAGGCGAGAGGCAGGTTACACCCTAAACAGGTTGGAGGAGCACATTCAAACTCTATGCAGAAACCCCTTTGCCCAAGATTTAAATCAAGGACTTTCTTGCTGCCATGCAACAGTGCTAAATACCCTACCTCTGGATAGAAAATGTTACATAATTTGCTTTTTGAATATAAAACATGCTTTTGCTGGTTAACAGTGAAATTAATGGGTTTTAAAGTTCATAATCAGCACCCTAGCTTACATAGTTTTCTTTGTCAAAGAAGGCTTTTTTTTTTCCATTTTCTAGCATAGTATACATATTTTATTTCTTAACACTACATTGACAGTCCAGTATGGTGTGCATTGTGGATTTCAGCACAATAACACAATAGTTTTGTGGAAACTAGTTGGCATATTTATTCTGGAACTTGCACATATGCAGTAGGCTGAACATTGAGTGACTCCATTGAATGCATTATTGTGTAGGTGTGCGACATGTGCCAGAAAAGACTTTAAAGCAGTACCTTTTTTTCTTACTTTTTTGTAATTTAACAGAGCTACCCATGTTTCAGTGCTCATGTTTGAGTGGATTTGTCTCTTTCTGCTTGATCCACTGCAGGTACTGTCACTGAAATGGCTACTGTAGATACCAGCATCAAAATATCCACAAGCTGAGGCACAATGGACAGAATACTGCCTGAATACTTGATTGTGTGTGTGCATGGTTGTGTGTGCATTTTTGTGTATGTGTATGTTTGGATGGGGGGTGTACTTCAGTGTCCATTCAAGCCCATCTCTGACATATTCCATGGCCTTGAAGTCTCTGTTGAGCGTTGCAGTGCTCTCTCTGCTTTGTTTACGGATCACGGCTTGTTTACTATGAAGCCCAGCGCCAACCCTGAAGAGATGTGGGCCCAGGATGTTTTATCTCTTGTCAGGGCTTGCTTCAATTAAATTAATGGAATCCATTCAGCTCTTTCCCTTTCAGGCCCAGACGACAGAGGAGAATACATTAAAAAGATCTTAGAGGCTTAAGATGATGGTGTATCGTGGCATTAGCTTCAGTCAGTCATTTCCTCTCTTAGATGCAGTTCTTTCTCTTTTCTTTTGCAAAAAATAAAAAAAATCAGACCAGCTCACAAGATACAGCCTATATTTGAGAATATTTTAAAAATATGTAGAATCATATGTGAAAATACGTAAAGAAATTTTCAGCCCTAATGTCTCCCAAGAAATACAATTGGGGGAAAAAAGTAATAACTGATTTATTTTAGCTATTTTTGTTAAACAAGACATTCTTTCTTTAATTTTAACATTTTGTAAACAACTGGCTGGTTGATAACTAGGATCAATTGGAATGTATGTGTGACTGAATTAAAAGGATTTTTTGTTAAGTGCCTCGGGACGACATTTGTTGTGAATTGGCACAGTAAACTGAACTGAACTCAAATTTAAGTGGTTCTGAATCCTCTGATCTCATAGAATCTTGTTCATGTGTCATTTGTAAGATTAGATGTTATTTTTAAGGACTATTAAATCTATATGTCTCCCGTTTATGCTGGATTAATATATCAAAAGATGGACAACGTGATCACCATGCACATTTATTCAAATTGCCTATGAGTTTGAATCCCAAGCTTGGACATATTTAAAGCGTTTGTAAAATCTTGCATACAATTTGATCTTCCCAGCAACAACGTTATATTATGAAAATCTTAAATTGCACACTAATTTAGTTTTTTTTCCCCTTAAACTGAGTGAAATAATTATAAGAGGAAAACTGCAGAGATAGTTATGCATGTGAAGCACCAATGCACAGGGCAACTTCACCATGGCAATGGCCGTATCTGATGCCTGCACCCAGATAAGTGTTCAAATATAATCTAGCCTTCACCTGATATAGTGCACTCTATCGTCCATGGCAACAGAAATGATGTTCAGTTGAGTAAAAAGATAAAAAATATGTTTTGAAGATCCCTAAACTAGAATTAAATTGTCCCAGATGGAGGAAATTTACTCCCAAATAAGGCTTATTCCTAGAAAGCATTATATATGTGTGTATTTCCAATACACAATTATTGTGTTAATTTAAAAAAAAAATGAAGATGCTCTGATCAGCTGAGCCCAAAACTGAACTTGCCCTACATTCACAGCACTATGTGTACCAATTACCATTAAAGACACAATCATCACAAAGCAGGATCACGCTGTGGGGATGATCTTGAATTTAAATTAATTGATTTTATTTTGAATGGGACAATGCATATTAATGAATATACAATATTGTCGTCAGTACACCGGATTTAGTAAGATGCTAATTTCCAACAAACAACACGCCATACAAAATAACATTAATACAATATCATAAATAAAAATAAGAATGACAGTAAAAATAACAAATAATAACTATATGGGGTCAGGTAAAGTTGTTTGAAGATGCCTGTTTCAAAGGGCTAGTGTCTTTTAAAATGCTTACAAAACTATATCTGTCATAAAATAGTAACTGAAACAAAAAGTTCCTAAAAATGTCACTATGATTCAATGATCACAGCACTGATTACTGACCAACTATGCTTTAAGCAGCCCCTTAAAACAGACATAGGTAAAGCTATCTGTAATGGTAACATGTAATGTATTCCACATCTTTTAAATGATAAAACATTCTGCGAAAAGGAAGATTTTCTAAATTGAATCTTGCAGTCCCCCCTGGAGGTCAACCTATTATATTATTTAAACCATTTTACTCTAATAACCTTCTGGGACTGGTGGGGCCTTCGCTGTTAAAGACTTATAAATAAGACAGTCATTTTAAATAACTGGAAATTCTCAAAGTTTAAAAAATATCTCTCTAATTAGGCAACTATGATATGACTGTGTTCTCCTATCAAATACTTTTTTGTAAAGCTGTTTAATAGGTTTTAGTGCAGTAACACACACAAATGACCATGTTGTAAAACAGTATGCAATATGTGATAAAACCATGCAATTGAGGTAAGATTTGGCAGCCTCTGTTGAGATAAGAGGCTTAATCTGTTTAAAATTCTGTGGATTAAAGTTAATTATTTGAGTTACCTTTATGTGATTTCTAAACGTAAGGTTGGAGTCCTCTCCCTCCAGAAACACAAAGGATCTTCTCAGTGATGGTTGTTTGGTGGTACTGCACTTTACAAATTGTTTAGTCATCATCACGCATATATTTTTTTTGCTGCTTAGTAAAAGACAGGCATCTCGCAGCCAACTGTATTTTTGTCAAAGCATTTGTAAGAATTGTGGCATCTGTCTTAGAGTCTTTTCTCTGTGTGAAAATCACAGCATCATCGGCATACATCACCAAATTCAGCTCAGTACAAACATCTGGAACATCATTAATATAGAGGGAAAATACTAAAGGTCCTAGACTAGAGCCCTGCGGAACACCAACATTATTATTATTAAGGTGGGAGGATTTGACAACATTTACAAGAACAGACTGAGTTCTGCTCAATAGGTAGGATTTAAACCACAATTTAGCATCCATAGAAAAGTTTAAATGAGTACGTTTAGTCAAAAGAACTTGATGGTTGACTGTGTCAAGTGCCTTCTTACAGTTCATACACAGTGATTCTTATCCAACAAACTCTTGACCTTACTAAAAAAGCAGACAGCTGTTTCAGTGGAGTGCTTGGCTTGGAAACCAAACTGCATTCAATTCAATGGGAAATTACTCTGTTTAATCAATTGATTTGCTATCCATTTTTCAGCAACCTTGGAAACAATTGGTAAGATGCTGATATTTCTTGAATTAGCTACATCTGTCTTAAGTCTACAATAAAGAATAGGTGTAATTGTAGCCACCTTCCAAGATGAGGGTACTGTTTTTTGACTAATTGACTGATTACCCATAAGAGTAACAGGTTGGGCTATTGCTTCTGCATGGTTTTTTGAAAAATGTTTGTTAATATCCTGATCATCCTTGGGTTTTGAGATCTGGTATGATCTTTGTTACCTCTACTTCTGTTGTATTTTCTAGCTGAAAAATAGGCTGGTCTTCAGTTATCAGATGTGGTAGAAGAGTGGAGGAAGTGAAGAGCCTTATAATTTCAGATATACTGTTTATGAAAAAATTATTTAAAATATTTGCAACAACTTTTGGATCTCTAATCTGAACATTATTCATAGGTAAGTCAAGGGACTTGTTGTCCTGTTTATTGTGTTTACCAAGTAATTTACTTAGAATCTGCCATACTCTTTTCCCATTGCAATTTATATGCTATAATAGAGATTTTAAAAAAGTTTGCTTTGGGTTTTCTTATAGTCTGTGTAATCCTATTTTGTGCTTGAGAACATTTTAATCTGTCAGTAGATAGTTCACATTTGAGATATTTCTTGAGTAGTGCATCTCTAGATTTTAACAAGTTTTTACAGTTTTCATCTAACCTTGGCAGTTTATTCCTCTTTTTAGGCCTACGGCCTGCTGCAAACAGAGGAGGACATCACCTCTTTAAGTTCTCGACACAGTTGACACCTACATTTGTGTAGATTAGCATTTTGTCCTATGTTATCATTTTCAGGGCTATACTAAGATTCTGCCTTTGGCTTGTTATGGATGTGTGATTTTGTGGCCTGTTCTAATCATCTCTTTGCTGCTCTAATTAAATATATCTGCCCTATTTAATTGCTTATCTGCCACACCACTCACTGCTACATCTTACACAAACATAACCGCTGATATCACATAAAACGCAACACATAGTCAAGGATAAACTGATACAAGAGGATGACACCCTTTAGGAGGGTTAAGAGTGAGGCATAGATAAAAGTAGGGCTCAAGCTCCATTCTTTGCTCCTCTCAGTTCAGTACCAGGCTGAGGAGAGCCTGGTACTGAAGGTGAATGTCACTCTGTATCTGTTCATTTGTATTCTCTGTACACTGATCATTTTGGCATTAAATCTTGATTTTATACTTAACCATTTCTCATTATTTCACAAGGTAAATACTTTGCTGGTTTAATGGTTGGGACTTGGAACTAGAGAGAAATGAACTCATGGTGAACGAAGGGGGAAAGAGGGTGAACTCCCATCAAACAGGCTTGTAGGTGTAATGTTTGATTAGGTATCTTATGAAGCAGAGGCACTGTGTAGTTTTGCATAACTATGCTTTGTTAGTGTTCTCGAGAAGAGAATGCTATTATGGTCTGATTATATCCCAAACAGATGTTTATGTAGCTGTTAAACTACTGAAATTGCCTTGATGTTACAACATGGTGTAAAGACCTGTTTCTATATTCTGGCTCTACAACACTGTTGTCAGTGACAATCAACTGGATTTACAGGATACCCACAGCAAAGCAGGTTTTCAAAAGTCGTATCATAGAGTTATCATGAGCTGTCCTAATTGTTGCTCTGTTCCAGCTCTGCTCTGACTTGAAAATTACCCATCAGCTGTCAGGTAGAAATTACATGTGAGGAATGTTACTGCCCTTTTATTCTTCTATCCTTGCAACATGTTGATATTACACCCCTCTGGTAAGTAAATGCCCATAAAAGCCCAAGATGCTGCACACATTAAAATTGGGGATTATTATGTAGGAGGCAGGACTGCAAGGTGATTTTCTGTTGAAACATGATGGCATAAATACTTTGATAGTTACAACCAAGCCCTATGTTGACAAAAACATCTGACATGAAATATACTTGGGTGTCTTATTAGAGTGTCAGACAAGTAATTCCTCTGTCATCAGTGGTCCAGTTATCTCTGATTTAACAGCACCAATTGACTTGTAGCTTGGTGGAGAGTTTAATAAATACAAACAAGGCATACATAGCCATATTTGTGGATATTATGTTCATTCAGTGAGTATGTACAAACTAGGTTTACAATCTCTTCTTGTTCAAGTGAACGCTTGCTTAACTGATTGACTTCTTCTTGTTTTTTCTGCCAGTACAGGTTCAATTAAAAAACTTTCAAGATAAATTTAACACCCATTCTTCTTTCAAAAAACATAATGTGAGGCAGATCCTTTAGTTATCAGGTTCCTCTCCTGTGGAACCAGCTCCCAGTTTTAATCCATGAGGCAGACACCCTGTCTACTTTTAAGACCAGGCTTAAAAATCTCCTTTTTGATAAAGCTTATAGGTACACTGGCTTAGGTTATCCTGAGCTATCTCTGTAGTTATGCTACCATAGGCTTAGGCTGCTGGAGGACAAACGGACCACTAATTCTCACTTTCTTCTTCTACTGTCCAATTTGCATTATTTGCTGTTATATCAGTTGTTAACTTTTTGTTTTCCCTCAGTTGTTTTTCTCTCCATAGAAGCTACACCTGGTCTGGCATTCCATTTGAGTGTGATACTTTCCTGGAGGAGGGGATCAGCTGACATAATGCTGCCATCAGCTAACCGTTCTCCAGTCCATACATCAGTTCATCTGTTTCTTCTTGTGCATTCTGCTCTGTCTTCTCAAACCCCCTGTCAGTCATGGCAGATGGCTGCTTGTACTAAGCCAGGTTCTGCTGGAGGTTTCTTCCTGTTGAAGGGGATTTTTTCTTTACCCTCGTGACATGCATGCTCGGTATGAGGGATTTCTGTAAAGTCAACGACAGAACAGATGCAATTTTCTGCTATTGCTTTGTGGAGGAGTGAATGCTGTAAGTCAATGACTCGATGCAATCTGCTGGGTTTCCTTAGATAGACGCTTTTTAAACTCATTTAAATAGTTAATTGAGCTTACTGTACTGTTTCATAACTAGGATCAATTGGAATGTATGTATGATTGAATTGAAAATTTCTTTGTAAAGTGCCTCGAGACGACATTTGTTGTGAACTGACCCTTTATAAATAAACCGAATCAAATTGAATTGAACTGAGCAGTAAGTCCTTCTTTAAGCTTTTAAAGAAACTACAAAAACATTTTTTTACATGTCCTGTCCAGCAGTGTGGCACTCAGAATTGTTGTCTGAATCCTGAGTGTCAAGGTAAGGCCCAACAGGTTTGCTTTCACAAGCGGAGCATTATGGCTTTCTTCATCATTTATAACTTATGTATATATGAAACTTTATTAGAAATTGATTTGGTTTTATTTTAAATGGAATGGACACAAAGATGAAAAAAGGGAAAGGAAAGAGAAAAAGGTGGGGAAAAAGGAAAGAAGGAGATACAAGTAGAGGAGAGAAAAAAGCTTGGAGATAAGTCAACACCCTTGAAGTTTACCTCTAGACCGTAAAGAGAAAAAAACAAAACCGAGAATCCACAACAACAAACAACATATGCATACATAATAATAACAGTTATAACTTCAATGTAAAGTACATAGTACAAGGTAATGCAATATGTATTTAGTGGCAACTGCAGCCCAACTGAGAGCGTATCTGACAAACACCTGAATCTAAACACCTGTGTGCACTCGTGTCTATAAGGTTTCTCCATAAGAATCTTTGATAGTGGGTGTGTGGGCCCACAGATCCAGACCCTAGGACATGAGGACAACACGAGGAAGACCGGAGTCACAGACACCCAGTGCCCCCCCCCCCATGCACGGAGCCCTGGGGGCCCCCTGCAGGGACAACTGGATCACCCCCAGAAAACAGCAGAAGACAGCCCCAGGTGACCCCCCAGGACCCATGATGCAGAAGCCCCAGGCGGCTGCAGCAACAAGCCCACAAGCTCCGCCAGCAACCAGCTACGCCAGAGCAGAGCCGGCCATGGACAAAGAGACCCAAGTCCCAAGGGCACCCAGGCCCCGGCAAGCAGCCACCAGGGTAAGCTAGCACATACCCCGACACCCAGCTCCAGACAAGCACCAGCCCCTGGAGGGGAGTGTGACGGGGGGAAATTGGCCCCACATTTTAGTGGGGGTCCCAAGATGATCCAGGAGAGGGGGAAGCCCAAAAACCTACTGGACAGATAAACAGGCACACACAAACACAATCACACATTCCAACCCTCATGCTCACATACAGACATTCACACCCACTCGCCCAATATAAACAGAAAAATGGACATCATACAACCACTCACACTCCCCATACAAACTCAATACTCCCAGGTCCAGGTAACGTCCCCCCACAGGGGCAACCTCTCCCTGGACCTAGGAGATGGTTCCCTTCTTTCTGGGGTGGAGAAGAACAGACTGCCCAACCCTCCACAGCAGTAGAGAAGCCCATCACCCTGGACAAGGTCCAGGCGCCACTTGAACAACCCAGCCCCAGATCCCACCCCCAGGGTCAGAAAAAGTCCACACAGTCCCAATGAGCCAGCCAACCAGAGCAGCCCCAGGGCAAAACAGCCCCATCCCCCCCACGCCTGGGGTCTAGGGGAGGCTTTCACATTTAAAGGAAGTTGCTCTGAGCCATACAAATGCTAATAAAGTAGTCACTACTCGAGACAATGACCTCATTTTAACAGTAACTTATTGTTGCAACTTTGGTTCCAACAGAAGTTGGATTTTTATTTTTTATTTTCTTTGATTTGAAAGACTGGAGATTCATGTTCGTTGTAATCTTTTAAGCCTTTTCCCACTGAAATACATGACTACTCAGAAAATATAATACAGTGGAATCATTCAACCAAGGTTAAAGTTGCAGGGAAATCATTCTCATTTGTTTTGCATTATGACATTTTAATGTAGGGGAGACCAGGGATGATTGTAACATAGGGTGAGTTGTAAAGCCATCAGTTCCACCGTTAAGAGAACATATAGAAGCCATTATTTAGCCATTCCCTCCCCCAACCCCACATGGTGATTTTCAGAGCTGAAAGCTGATGTGTTCCAATTTTATTGAGAAAAAACTGATTTCGAGGTAAGAAAGTAATTTTTTTTGACCAATGGTAAGTTTTGTTTGGTACTTACATGGTTAGAGCTAGAGTCATATGATTAATGTCAGTTGAAAATTTAGCTTCTCAAGCAAAATGTGATGCATTTTACCTCAGCTAATTTCAAAGCACAATGCTAACACAGCTAGCTAAACAATGGCTGATAGGTGTGGAGTGGGTGGTACGTAGTGTTACAACCCACCTCTTATATATTTAAAAATGAAAAAACTATTTTACTTTTAATTTTATTAATTTCAAAAAACATGGCATCAAACCATCTCTTCCATCCATCATAAAGGGCAACATGAAATCATTAGCTAACAAGTTGGATAAGGAAGGCCCTGATAAGGACTCAGCAAGAGTATCGGGAATGTAGTATTATGTGTTTTATTGAGACATGGCTGCAGGATCATATCCCTGACTTAAATGTCTCTCTGCCGGGTTTCCTTGCTATACGGGCAGACAGAGATTGAAAGAGTAGCAGGAAAAGGAAAGGAGGTGGATTGGCAGTGCTTGTCAGCAACAGATGGTGTCATCCAGGACATGTTACTGTGAAGTGTCGTCTCTGCAGTCCAGACATTAAACTACTGGCTGTAAGTTTTCGTCTATATTATTTGCCAAGAGAGTTCACCACTGTTATTTTGGTGGCTGTTTACATTCCACCCTCAGCCGTTTCCAACAATACATGTGATGTCATCAGTTCTGTTGTTGCTAAGCTGCAGACCCAACACCCCAATTCTTTTGTGGCGATATCTGGTTATTTAAATCACGCCTCACTCTCTGCTGCACTGCCAACGTTTCAACAGTTTGTCACCTGCTCTCCCAGAGAAAACAAATACATTGGATTTCTTTTACATAAATGTCAAGGATTCATATATTTCCAAAGCAAGACCTCCACTGGGTAAATCAGATCACAACCTTGTTTTACTCTGCACAGAATATAAACCCCTTGTCCAGAGACTACCTGTAACAAAAAGGACTATGAGAAAGTGGTCACAGGAAGCCAAAGAAGCTCAGCAGGGTTGTCTCGATGCTACCGATTGGATTTCTCTTTGTAAGCCACATGGAAAGGACATTAATGCCATGACTGAATGTGTGACCGACTATATAAACTTGTGTGTGGACAACACCATCCCCACCAGAACAGTGACATGCTTCCCTAATAACAAACCCTGAATCACCAGTGACACAAAGGAACTGTTAAACAGGAAAAAGAGAGCCCTTAGGGAGCGAGACAAGGAGTTATTGAGGAGTATACAAAAGCAGCTCAAAGTCAAGATTAGAGACAGCAAGGTGATGTGTAGGAAGAAGCTGGAAAGTAAACTGCAGAGAAACAATATCACAGATGTGGGGTCAGGGATGAAGAAGATCACATGTTTCAAGCAAAAGGAGGATTAGACAGATGGAAGTCTAAACAGAGCAAATGAGCTGAACACATTCTTCAACAGGTTCAATTCAGGAACAAGCTCACCATCCTTCCCCTCCTGCCCCCAGCCAAACAGACATCCCACCTCCTTTGACCCACAGCTTTCCTGTCACATCTTAGATGTTTCATCCTCTACCTCAGTCATGGACTCTTCTGCTTCCACTAGTTTGTTTCCAGGCAAATCAGGAGATGCTGCTGCTCCCTTTGCCTTCCCCTCCCACTTTTCTGTTTCTAGAAGTCAGGTGAAGAGGCAGCTGGAGAGACTGTACCGGAACAAAGCTGATAAAGAAGGTCCAGACGGTGTCAGCCCCAGAATCCTGAAGACCTGTGCAGAGCAGCTCTGTGGGATTCTGGAACACCTCTTCAACCTTAACTTGACCTAAGAGAAGGTTCCATTGTTGTGGAAGACATTCTGTCTGGTTCCGGTACCAAAGAAAACTCACCCATCAGTCATCAACGACCTGTTACCTTGACATCCCACATCATGAAGGTCCTGTAGAGACTCCTGTTGGCTCACCTGAGTAAGCAAACTAGCACATATCAGGACCCCTTCCAGTTTGCTTATCGCAGTGGAGTTGGAGTTGAAGACGCCATTATACACCTGCTTCAACAAACCCACTGTCACCTGGAAAAATCAGGAAGCACTGTGAGGATCATGTTCTTTGATTTCTCCAGTGCATTTAACACAATTCAACCTGATCTGCTTCATCTGAAACTCCAGAAGACACAGGTGGAGGCCTCAACATTCGCTTGGATCAATGACTACCTGACAAACAGACCACAGTTTGTGAGACTGAAGGACTAGTGTGTCTAACCAGGTGGTTAGCAGCACAGGAGCACCACAGGGGACTGTACTCTCATCATTCCTTTTCACTCTGTACACTTCAGACTTCCAGCACAAGTCAGACTCCTTTCATCTTCAGAAATACTCAGATGACTTTGCAGTGGTTGGGTGTATCAGAGATGGACAAGAAGCTGAGTACAGAGAGCTGGTGGACCGCTTTGTGGCATGGTGTGGAAACAATCATCTCATCTTGAATGTTAACAAAACAAAGGAGATGATTGTAGATTTCAGGAGAAACAGGGTTAGATCAAACCCTATTTCCAGCATGGGAGAACAAGTTGAGGTGGTTGAGGAATATAAATACCTCAGTGTTCATCAAGACAACAGACTTGACTGGAGACTCAGCAGTGAAGCCATCTACAAGAAAGGACAGAGCAGACTGTACTTCTTGAGGAAGCTAAGATCCTTCAAGGTTTGCAGCAAGATGTTGCAAATCTTCTATAAGTCATCTGTTGGGGCAGCAGCATCAGAGCCAGAGACCTAAAAAAGCTCAATAACCTGAAGAAGGCTGGTTCTGTTCTAGGAATGACTGTGGAACCTCTGGAGTTGATTATGCAAAGAAAGATTTTGCATAAAATTAAGAAAATTATGGATAACCCTAACCATCCCCTTCATGAGACTGTCATTGGAAAACAGTCTCTTCAGTCAGAGGCTTCTTCAGACTGGTTGTAAAACAGACCGCTGCAGGAGATCTTTCCTGCCCAGAGCCATCAAAATCTATAACTCCTTAATTAAATTAGTTACAGCAACATTTAACTTCTCTTTGGGATAAATAAAGTATTTTTGAATTTGAATCCCTTATATCACATCTCTGATATTGTTCTCCAGTAACTTGCTCTCTAGCTTCTTCCCCCTTCCTTATTAACAGAGGTGAGTAGAGTACCTAAAAATTGTACTCAAGTAAGAGTAGCACTACTTCAACATATTTTTAATCAAGTAAAAGTAAGAAGTATCCAGCCAAGAAATTACTCAAGTAAGAATTTTAAAAAAGTATTTGGTAAAAAGGCTACTCAAGTCTGAGTAACTGATCAGAACATCTGATTTCTATTTTAGAATTATGTCCGATGAACAAAAAGTATAAATTTATGTGAAATGTGTGGTATTTTAATGACTTAAATGAAAAATGAATACAAATAATTAACATAATTACAAAATAACAAATTAAGGCAGAAGAAACACTTTTGTACACATTTTTTAGTATAAAATGTATTAAACTAATATAGTAGGTAATGTATATGTATGTTAGAACAGAGTAAAGACAATGTATAGTGTTTATTGTATCTTTTTTTACCTTCACATATCTCAGCAGATAACAGAAGTGTTTAAACAAGAATTCTCACTTCAACATAAATTGTAGCTGTGTGTCTGTATCTGATGTATTTTTGGTTAAAACATGTTTGTTCTTCATTCAGTGAAGTTCCTCACAGCAGGTAGAGTATCTACTCAAGTAAGAGTACTGATCCTTCATAGTAATAACACTCAAAAGTAAAAAGTACAGTGTAGTAAAACTACTCTTCAAAGCATTTTTTTTTTTCCAAAAAGTTACTCAAGTAAAAGTAATCAAGTAAAAGTAATTAGTTACTACCCTCCTCTGTCTATTAAACATCAGTAGCAGGTACAGGTAATTTCCGTTCTTTGTACCTTAGCAGGTAAGATGTAACAAATGCAGTTAATACAGACAGATACATGCAAACAATAGTCAAATGATGCAGTAGCATAAAATATATAGCATAAAGAGCTTGATTCTTAGTGTGTTCATCACATAGAAAGTGCAGTTAAAACAGGTATATGAAACTAGAGTGCATAATAATTTGTTGGACATGACAAAGAAGCAAAATGCAGTGAATCAGACTGACTTCTGCTGCCTGGAGCAAAACCAAACATTGAACACTTCACTAAAAACAGGAACAAACATGCTCCACCTATGCAAACAGTAACCGTTTCACACATACAGTTACAGATTAATTCATATGTGCGCAAATGTTCTAACCATTACAGCTCAGGGCTAGAGTTCGAGTTAATCTGAACAGGACAGAGAAAAGCCAGAGCCATGCCCAAGAACAAGGACAACTGAACAACCTTGAGGGTAAAAGACACCAACAAAAGATATATAAAAAATGTAAATATAAAACTATTTGTCTTGAACATTTTTATTAGAGACCTTAAGAATTACATATATTTCAGTTTACTTACTTTACAGTATAAGAGCCACTTGGAACAGAAACTAGAAACTGCCTATGGCAAACTAAACCTTGACAAATAGCTAAAATTACTAATTGGTTTACTGATCAGTTGTACTTTGTTCGATTGATTTGCAATTAATTCTGGTGTGTGGTGCGTAAAAGACAGAGGCTGGCGCCAACCTTGGAGCCTGTGGATACCTTATACTCACTCAGAGGGTGAAGGGGGAAGACATTGATACAGTGTTGTGAGTCTGGCACAGGACTTGGCCTGATACTGTCCTCTTCATTTGTTGAGTCTTTGAGGCTTGGTGTATGGGGCCATACATTTCATAAGGGAACTGATGGATGACTTATCCTCTTAAGAAAAGATGGGTGGTGTATAATCCTGATCTGCCAGTACCATTAGTGGGATCTTCTGCTTTGGATATGCATCATGTTATTAATGTTTTATAATCCACAGGGAGGTATTATACAGTGTTCTGCAGTAAATATAGCTCCAAATCCAAGCAATAGCATATCACTTGATACATTTGTTCATATTTATGATGAACACATGAACTTTGCAGTTATTTTAATTCTCTTAACAAATGAATCCTTTTCATTTAACTAACTAAAAATAGTAAAAAAGGAAAAAAATACAGGGAATCCAGTTACCTGTTCAGTGACAGATTCAGTTTTGCCTATTTTAGAAATATTTAATGAGGGCAGAAAATTTTTTTGTTGCAATTGATAATTGATAATTATTTTTTGTTGTCTTTATTTTTGGTGTTTCTTGTGATTATTTTGTAAATTCTGTGTCAAAATGTGTTTTGATCTATATTTACCCACCTAATCAAAAACACAGTAAGTAGTATTCTCCTATGCCTGTCATGAACACAATCCCCCAATTCCATCCTTTTAAAAAAAATGTATATAATGCAGCATACAAGAAACTACCTAATAAGTTATTCTTTTTAAAACTACTTGATAGTTACCGTTTATTTCTAAGCAAACCTGGTATTCAGCCTGGTATTTATAGTTCAGGGAGTGCAATACAATCCAGTATCAGGTAATCATGCAAACGTTATTATTCACTGAATGGTTAGATTAACAATTTTCTGATCACAATGTTAATCAATCTCTGATGCTCTGTCACCAAAGTGTGGTGAACAACAGCAGCCTGATGCCTTCTTCCTGAAGGAAACAGAGATAAGGATGTGAAAGAAAGTCTTTGACCACAGATGCTTTCTGACCCCAGACAGTAAGCTTTTTAGCACCGACTATGTAGTGATCCTGTTACCCAGTGAGCCACCATCACATACAGAGGCACACTATATGCTTCCCTGGAGATGTAGTAGAGAAGCTCCACTGTGTTTACGATGGGTGAGGAAAAAAAAAATCATTGATGAACATTACACTATATTCCAACCCTCTCCCCTCCCTTCCCCTTCCCTCCTCTCTTCACCCACACAACACACACAGTTTTCTACAGATTTGGGAGGACCCCAGTGAAGCACTAACACATAGACAACCTCCCGAGTTCAGGATTGTGTGGATATATTGTTTGGAAAAGTTGAAAAAACCATTTTGGTCAGTAGAAAATCAAAAACACTCTTCCAAAGTGGGCTACACTACACTGTCACACTATGTGACTGTTGATAGCAACAATGTGTTATTTACATTTTAACAAAAATGGCATGTCAAAAAATATGATTCCTAGCAATCACACCATAAGACTTTATGGAAGTTATATTCAACTTCAGTTTTAAGAGGGGCAAATAAAAAAATAGTTTGAGGGCCATGGGGAATAATTTATAAAATGAAGAGGAAAAAAACTCACGTTTTAATAGTAAAAGAACTAAAACCACAAAAATGCTTTTTTATCCGTATTACTTTGCTCTCTTTACCTTTTTTTTGGTCAACCACAAGTAAACCGAGTACAGAAAGCAAATGTTCTTTCACAGTTTCAGCCTCAGTTAAAGGTTGCTTCTTCTGCTTCAATGTCCAGGCTACTCATAGCAATGATATCATTCCTCTCTCCAATTATGTGCAAAAGCGTCTGACAGTTACTTGAGTCCGTTGAAAAGATACCACCAGCCCCATTATATAAGGTCTCCGTTTCTCTGACTATTCTGAACAATATACAGAAAAGAGCCATGGCACGTGGCAATGTTCTTTCCAATGTATTACTTCACCACATCAATGCTTTCATTGCAAAGTAAACACACTGGCATACAACTGGTTGCCGTCAGCAGTATAAATCTCTGTACATTTCATCAGGAATTGTCAATTTTCACAATTTTTTTTTTTTTTGTCTTTGTAGCTGGTTAACATTAACTTTAGCTTTTGTTATTTTGTTCTGTCAGTTGTTGCCACAGTTTTCCCTACATAGAACAAAGATGCACACTCTGATATATCATAACTGCTGACCTATGTATTTCATAATTTTAGAACCACAGTTCCACATTCTAGAACTTCTGGGAGCTATAGGAAGTTTTAAAAGGCCCATGTACCATGAATAACTCTTTTATGGTACTGTAACAATCAAATGTTTCTAAAATTTGAATATTTGTAAAGCAAAGTTATTTATTCATTCTCTAACGTATACAAACCTAAACCTATCTAACCCTTATTTGTGATGTCATGTCATCACAACAAAAAAGGATTTAATGTTTCATGTCCATGTGACCCACTCTGTGAACCCTGACATAAGAGTGAATTTTTTTTCCTGGGTCTTTTAAATTTCTTTCTTTCACTAACCAACCCCACCTGTTATTGACTGATGTATTGATTGGTTTGTGTCATATGACTACAAAGCTGAAAGCAGTGGTCCGACATCCAAAGGTCATATGCTGCAGTGGTTAGCCAAGCACATACACTAGAAAATAACAGCCATTGAATGTGTTTTTAATAATTAACTGATAATCAAGTGTATTGGGGTTTCACATATATGGACCAAAAACTAATAAGCTAACATGACAAAGTGCTTTTGCAAGTCACATGTTTCTCTGTCATGCTACAACCTTTCAGTCTTTAGTTTATCCAGCTGTGACACATTGCTATCAGTTTAATGTCACCTTACCTTTCTGTATTTGTTGGCAACTGGACATCAGTTACTGACTGAAATGCAAATGAACAATTGCTTATTGAGAAACAAATACAACAGAATTGTGAGCTTTGTTGAAACTAAGATACAACACCCTGTGGATATGAATCCTTCTGGATTGTTGCTTTGACATTAACAATCAGCACTTTATGTACATATAACAATTAAACAACTGTTGTTTAGTTTTAAACTTCCTTGAGATATTTCAAAGGATCTGGATATTCTAACACCAACATTTTTATTAAGCCCGAGCAGCAAAAGCACTACGACAGCCTATTGTAATCATGGTGTTTCTTATTATTAGGCCCAAACAGCGATAGCGCTGCAAAGGCCAATTGCAATTATAGTATTTCTTGTTATAATTTTTCTTCAGTCAAATGAATTGGCTTTTTGGAGGCCTAAGCATATACGAAAATACACCAAACTTGGTGGGCACATCAGGGCTGTGTGAAATTTCTACATTTTTAAGGTTGTTGCAAAAATCGCAACAGAAACCGTCCAACTGCGCCCCCTGGCAACTTTCAAAATACCCTCTGCATTAACCTTAGTTTATCATAGAGGCATGAAATTTGGTACACTTGTACAACTACCCAAGACCTACAGAAAACTCTCTGGCACCCATACTCTACACCAAACAGGAAGTCGGCCATCTGGGATTGAAGTTTCAATTTTGACCCCATTTTGGCCATTTATAGCCTCCACATTTGAATTCCTCCTTGAGATTTGGATTGATCAGTCTCAAACTTGGTCAGTTTTCTCATAAGGCATGTGTGATTAAAAGTTATAAAAGTATCAAAAGAGTGAGTTTTCGAGCATGCTGAAAGGGAGTAGCCAGACCTCAAAGTTTGACATCTTGCCATGAAACACGAAACTCTTACATCTCCTACACAAGAACTCACTAAAACACCAAACCTACATTGATTGTTCCACATCCCATCCCCTACAATACTCAATGGTCAAATCATGACATCATTTAAGCCTCGCCCCCTGACTATCTGACCCTTGTGACCTAATCAACATGACAGTGTGTCCAGTGACAGAAGACATGTTTGTGTAACTTGGCCTCCAGCACTGACAGTTTTCAGTGGAGGGTGTGGCCGTGACTGCGAGGCGCAGTCAGGTGTCATGCTGTTACCATACGTTTGGCTCTAAAATTCCACAGATCCAAGCTGACCTGGACCAAACTCACTATGATTGATCCTTATCCACCCTGCAACAGGAATCTACCCCAAAATTTGGTGGGCGTTGCCTAATTACTCTACAGCGCCCCCTAGAAATCTTTTAAAAATTAGAACCCAAGTCATGTTTTGACCGACAGTCATGAAATTTGGCACACGTGTATCATGTCAGGACCTACGAAAAAGTGTCTTGAAGCCATGGTCCAAATCCAACAGGTAGTTGACTATTTTGGATCAAACCCGCCATTTTGTCTTTTTTACACATGTATCTGAGCAAACTCTTCCTACAACTTTTAACATAAAGACTTCAGAATAACTTAGCACAAGCTTGAGGCATTGAAGATCAATAGTTATCAAAAGATTTTTTCTGCATCAAAGTGTGTGGGCGTGGCCAAGCCTTAAAGTCTGATCATTCGCCATAAAACATCAAGGTGGAATAACTTCCACATACAAGGTCATGGCTTAATGAAAGTTTCTGTGTGTCATAAAAGACCAGCACTAGTCACATTCTCATCATCATTTGGAGACATCACTAGGTTCTGCCCCCTTAGTACAGGAAGTGAGCTGTTTTGCTGCTGGTTGTCTTGCTTTTACTCTTTGATTCATACAAAATTAAACTGATAGAAACCGTATCCACTAACTCTTGATAACCACACACAACAAGTTAAACAGCGTACACAAAATCCTCACCAATCCTTCGCCATACAAAAGGAAGTGACAATAACTCCTGTCTTGAAGCTCAGATTTCAGTGAAACTTTTAAAACTTGTCGCTGGACTCATACCGAACTGGACCGAAGGTGATTTGGGAGATTTGCCGCAAGCTCTGCCTAGTGAACGGGTGCGGGAACAGCGTGAGATCAGTGATGAAGGTGTCAGGGTGGCTGTACCAGAGCTCCAGCGGAAGCAAGGCCGAAGCGGCACTGAGCTGCGAAGGCTGCGCAATGCTGCTTGCAGCTATAATTGTGATTGGGGTTTATTTCCATTATAATTTTGTTGTTTATTTTCATTATTATTTTGTTGGGGTTTTTTTTATTATTTTATTGGTTTTTTCATTATTTTTTATGATTACTGACTTTCTTCAGGTGACTATTTAACATCCATTTATAATTGATTACATACACATATCTGTTCACTTACCAGAGAATCTTTGAGATCTGTTCTGGTTTTTGCATCTGAGATCAGAACACATACCTTTCATATCACATACCATGTTTTCCCTGTGATGAGCAATGTGCGTGGAACATATCAACCACTTTGTTGCACTTGTTTCTTTTACCAATTTCCTTTAACTAAACCATTGAAACCTTCAGTGGCTTGAGGACTGGCTACAGGAAGCAGCAAACCAAATTACCTGGCATTGGGTTCAGAGTTCAGTCCCATGCCAACCATGTTGCTGTCCACTTTCCCCACCAGTTTCAGTCCATCTGGTACCTTCAAAGTCTCCGTCTTGCCAAAAACTGATGACCGGCATCTCCATTTCTTCTCAGTCCATACACCATGAAGGGTTTCTTTTCAAAATGACAAGGCATCAAATTCTCAATGAAACCATTATCCTTCACCGTAGACAAATCTTCTTTAATGTGATACCCAGTCCCGTAGTTTGTAGGGAAACTTTTAATGACTACCATCACCATATTGGCTGGGATGTCCAATTCATCCAAGTAGCGCACTTCCTCCATTGCATTTGAACATCCTTCAAGGAAAAGGTTGTAATCCTGAAGCATTTTTACATCAGTGTTTAACTGAAGGCCATGAGAGAACTTCTTCCATGTAAGCATGTGAAACTTCCTGTTAATACCCAAATCTGGTCTATTATTTTTCCTTCATGTATTCTCTGATAGGATTGAGATGTCGCATCTTTGAACAAATATCTCTCTTGGTTATAACGAAGCAACGGCCCATAATGTTTATTAGATATTGAGGTTCCTTGGGTCTCGATGCTGGATCAGAACATTTCTTTTCCATATCTTTCAGTTTCGTTGTCATGTATTCCTCTTCTTTCTTATTGATGTTTTTCCTTTAACAGCTTTTGAATTTTCCTCCTGAAGCTGATTTATGTGATGCACTTGCTCTGTTTTCCACATTTTACAAACAGTTCTGTTTATTCATACAGCACCAATTCAAAACACATGGCACTTTCCAAAATACAGGGGAAAGAAATCCTAGTTATCAGTGCATCAATCATCACTGTTATTTAGATTGGTTAAAAGTTTTCTAAATAAGCCATCATATTTCATCAAGCCATTGACTTTAAAGCAATGCCTCATACTGAGGATGCATGCAGTGACAGTGGAGAGGAAAAACTTCCCTTTAACAGGAAGAAGCCTCCAGCAAAACCAGTACGAGTGGTCATCTGCCACAACCACCCAGGTGGATTGAGAAGACAGAGCAGACAGACACACAAAAAGAAACAGAACTGATGCAGGAGCACTTTCTATATTAGAGAAAAGAGAGTTAATTGCAGTAGTAGCTCCTTTGGTGGCTATCTAGGAGAGAAACAGCTAAACAGAATAAATCTGAGATAGTTTTAAAGCCTGAAGGGATAAAACAAAAGTTAGCTGCAAGAAAAGATCAGCCAGTAGCTTAGTCTAGAAGAAATACAGGGTTAAAAACATTGAAATACCGGGCCCAGTGGATCATCTGAAGAAGGAGAACATGGAGTTATTTGCAGCTGTTGCTCAGCCAATGAAATCGCAAGAGGCCCCAAAGTTTTCTGGTGCAAAAATAATTGATTCTCAGGTTTAAATTTCAATTTCAATTGAATAATCGATTTTCATGTTTACTTTACATTGTTGTTGAACACTAATAATATTGGTTTGAATTATTTACAACTGTAGTACATAATACTGATAAGTATGGATACCCGTTTCTTAAATATTTAAATTCAGTTTCAAACTAAATATTTAGTAGATGCGAAACAAAAAAGGAAAAGGTATTCTGAAATGCAAATAAAAGACCTTATTTTAACCCAAAAACATCAGTTCACTCATATTTATGTCAATATAACCACTTTCAATTGTCACTTTAATAATATTTTGATATTTTATCAAAAACTGATTATTTATTATACTGATATTTGCTGAGCCTAAGCTGAATGACTTCCTGCAGCCTTTTAACTGTATTTGCCAAACCCTTGGCTGCCATCTTTGTTTCCCATTACAACTGATGTTCAACCTTGAACTTCAGATTCCAACATGCAGGTTGCATCAAAACCTCCGCAGATCACATGACCACAGCCGCTGCTTCATGAACAGCGCAGAAACCCTCAAAACAGAAGGATTTTCAACACAGCAGAATCCTTCTGGGCTCATTTAGCACATCGCCTCTCAGCAGAGAATCAAAACAGCACAGCACAGGCCAAACGCTTTGGCCTTCATCAACAGCTTTAGCATCATCATCATCACCAGCAGCAGCTCCTACCTTGTGACGTCTTCTAAGTCCACCGCTCCCGGAAAAGCTTGACCTACCTTTAGATGAGTAGGGGATCCTCATCTTGTTTGTAGTAATCCAATAATGTCCATCATCGATCTGCTGCTAAATGCTGACGCCATTTTTCCTCAGCTGTTTCAGCAAAGCCAGCAGCCAAACAAGATGCCACTGAGAGGCCGAGTTCAGGCCGTTTATGTCTGCTGCTCTGCTGAGACACAAAAAATGGCTTCCATAACTTCATCAGGAAAAACATAAGCAACTCAGAATAAGGTTCCAGAAGAATAACTTACCAGAAAACAAATACAGCAATCTCAAAACATGGCGCTCCAGCGGCCTATTTGTCCACAGTCTCCATGACAGTCCAGCAGGTGTGCCAAATTATTAAGGCCCAATCCACACTGAGACAGTTTTAGATCTATCCGCAAAAGTTTTTAGTCATTTTGGCTGTGCATCTTGAGAGACCAGAAATAATCATATTTTAAACCAGGTTACAGAGTGGATGGATTTAAGAACGCCTGTTTCATGTCTCCATGCGGCTATGCGAGTAGCGGCTTTTCTTTAAAATGATGACGTCACAGTTCCATGGCTCTCCCTATGCTGCATGCACGTCACTCTCACAAATGGCACATTCACATAGCAACATTCAGCAGGGTGGCCAGATCTGACAGTTTAGTAATGTTAAACCTGCCCAGCTCCAAAAAAAATCCTCCCAAAAAAAAAAAAAAAAAAAAAAAAAAAAAAAAAAAATATATATATATATATATATATATATATATATATATATATATATATATATATATATATATGAAAACCCATTTTATTTATTGTTACTTTTAACTATCTCCTTTCTGAATCATAATGCAGTGTATTCCATGAAGACGTGCTGTACCGTTTCAGGCCGATTGCACCTATCATATAGTCCTGTTGCATGTTTACCAATTACTTTAAGTGGTTTATTAAGACCTGTGTGACCTATTCTGATTCCTGTTTCTTCCTGTTTTCCTTGTGTCTCTTACATTTTTCTGAATGTATTAGTGTCCCTGTATCACTTATATCAGTTTTCCTGCCAGATTTTCTTAACATACTTATTATTTATTACTTTACATTCAGCTTTACTTTATAGGATTTGATAATCAACATTTTTAGATTGAGTAAGAATGTCTACCCCTTCATTACCCTCCTCTCCCATATGTGATGGAACCCAAATAAATTCTGCTGTTATTTTTTTAAATTAAAGTTTGTACAGAATATGATAGATCTGATTAATAATAGCTTTCCTTTTTGAGTCACTTGATGACTATACAGAGTGGAGAGTGCCAAATTTCAATAAATAAATACTTAAATAACTTATGAAATATCTTTTGAATGTGTCATAATTTATTAAAACTGTTAATAAATACATAAATAATTTATTAATAAACTAGATATAATTATTTCATGATTTAATAAATAATTTCATGTACCTGTAAGTTTTTTGTTCATCATTTAATTAAACCTTCAAATTCAGCTTGCCACCTCTGCCTCTACATTTGGGTCCTTCACCATACCACACACAATGATAAAAGGAACTCGCTATCAGGACCCAGCAGACCAGCTCTTAGCTGTGAAATTTAGACATTTAAGGAGAACTATGAGATATTATGTGGACACTGTGACAAAGCCCTGTTCAGCTGACCTACATTTAAAGGTGGTAGTTAAATGCCTTGAGGTGCTGTATGATTGGGCCCCTCACTTGTCCTCCCTGGGCTTGGCGGAGCTGTTGGAGGAAATGGAATGGGACCGTCAGGCAGCTCTAGCAGAGATCTATGGCAAGCCACCTCCACCAATACCAAACCTCATGATCTTCACACCTTTATTATCCTCCACACACCCTGCTGCTCCTTCATGGTCTCCATCTCCACCGTCTGCACCTCCCATCTTTGATTCCTTGGTTTCCTCCAGCACCCGACGCAAATCCCGCCACTGCAAGGACACCTTCTTTGCTTCTCCAGTGGGCTAGTCTGACGCCATCACAGATTTTCCGATGGGTAGGTCTGACACCTCCACAGCTTTTCTGGTGGGTCTGTCAGATGCCTCCACAGCTTTTCTGGTGGTTCAGGCTGGGGTCTCCACTGCTCCTCATTGTCTTTGACACCATCTCCATGATTCTCAGCTTGCTCCACACCTCAGAACTCTAAAGTCTGCTCTTCACACCAAACTCTCAGCAGCAGCCTCTCCTCTGCCAGCTCTAGCAGACCCTTTAGCCTCTCTGTCAGCTGCAGCAGAGCCAGCAGCCTCTCAGTATGTCACAGTAGAACCAACAGTTTTTCTGTTAGCAAGAGAAGCTAATCTCACTGCTGCTATCTCTGCTGGTGCAGCCATTTTTCTGGCCGTCACAGCAGCAGCAGCCTCTTCATCAGCACAAACAGCCTCTCAGTCAGGTCCAGCAGAACCTTCAGTCTCAGTCAGGCGCAGCAAAACCTTTAGCTTCCCCAAAGGAAGCAGAACCAGCAGTCTCTGTCAAGCTTCTTCATGGGTTCCAGGCTGCACAGTCTCCTTGTGAATTCCAGGCTGCAAGGCCTCTTTATGGGTTCCAGGCTCTACAGTTTCTTCATGGGTTACAGGCTCCAGAGATCCACTGTGATCTCCAGTCAGAGCTCCACCGTGGGACTTCCTCATCTACAGGGCTCCTCTGTGGGTCCCCAGCGCCTCCTCTTGGGTTCTCAGAGTTTCTTTGTGAATCACCTTTCCCACAAACAGAACAATTTCATGAGTCATCAGAGCCTCATTGTGGGTCGTCTTCCCCAGCTCCTGAGCTGTCGTCTTCAGGGCTCTTCACGATGACTTTAGAGCCTCCGGTCATCAGTATGGACCTTCAGGTATCGGCCTCAAGAGACTCAGCTTTGCCACAGTCCTGCGGCCTCCAAGCCCCGCAGACCTGGGGCCTCCAAGCTCCACCATTGCTGGAGACTTGTGGCCTTCAAGCTCCAGTGTCACAGCAGACCTGCGGACTCCAAGCTCCTCCAGCCACACAGCCGACATTCAGATCCTCTTTGTGGATTCTACCGGCCACACGGCTGATCTCCAGATCCTCTTCTTCTCTTTTGAGTACCCAAAAAGCATACTATACTTCATCAGAACCACCTGGCTCTGTTCCCTCAGAACCACCCCCACTATATATATCTGAAGTCTGAAACGAGGGTCCAAACATTAGTTTTACACCTGTCTTCCTCCAGAAACGTCTGGGCTTCCTGTAATATGATACAGGTGTATCTCTGTCAGAGTTACGGTCAGAAAATGAACAGAAAAATTCATTTCAGGGGTCTAAAATCAAATCTCAGACTTATCCCTTGTCCAAACCAACCTAAAACTAAAGAATTATCTACAACCAATTCACCTAAACTGGCTCTACTAAATATAAGATTAGCCAGCAAAATGACTTGAGAACACATAAGAAGAAGATAGGTAGAGGAGTGTAACAACGGAATGGAAAAGTAGTTTTATTTTATTTGCAATATCAACCTTAATTTAACCAGGATATACGAAAAAAATAGTGTCCTGGCAAGTGGCAGCACCACATCAAACTCATCCCGTAATTTCAAACGCCACAGTCATTGTGCACCAGGAAAAGAGGAGCTGCAAGGACAGGCAACAGTATGAAAGGAAAGAGGTAAAAAATAAACTATGCCACATTAATAAATTTATTAATAGACAGAGACTTGTTTGGCATCTCTAGCACTGTGTTAAACTGGTTCACTTCTTATTTATCAGAAAGGTCTTTTTCTGTTTTTATGAACCAGGTTTACTCAGAGTAGTATACCACTATCTAGTGGGGTACCTCAAGGTTCAGTTTTGGGCCTGATCCTCTTTTTATTGTATTTATAGCCTTTGGGGGTTATCCTCAAATGCTATAAAAATTTCTTATCTGTATGCTGATGACATACAATTGTATTGCTCTTTTCGACCTTCCGAGATGTATAAACTGTCTGAACTCAACAATTGTTTGTCTTAAATCAAATTATGGGTGGACAACAACTACCTGCAGTTAAATGCAAACAAAACGGAAACTCTTATTTCCCCTGATGAAAAAAATTCCTTTAATCAAGCAACATCTCACATCTTTAGCTCCCACCGTGAAAACTAATCTCACAAATTTGGGTGTCATCTTTGGCAGTTCCTTGTCTTTTGACAGTCATTGTAAAATTCTTGTTCGCCACTGTTTTTATCATTTAAGGAAAATCTCTAAGTTAAGACCATTTGTGTCACAGACTGAGCTTGAGATGGTTATTCATGCTTTTATTTCCTTCTGCTATTGCAGTAGTCTTTTTATTTGTTTTAATAAAACCTTCCTGGCTCACCTTCAGTCTCTACAGAATGCTGCAGCAAGGCTGCTGACTAAAACTGACAGAAGAGTGCACATAACTCCTGTTCTTGCCTCCCTGCACTGGCTTCCTGTTCACTTGAGGATTAATTTTAAAACTTTGGTTTTAACTTATAAGGCTATCCATGGCCAGGCTCCTAAATGCATTCATGACCTTTTGGATCCTCTAGCTTCATCTAGGACTCTGAGGTCTTCGAGTCAAATGTTATTGATCAATTTTAAAACCTGTGGAGACCACGCTTTTCGGGCGGTGGCTCCGAGGCTCTGGAATGCCCTCCCACTGTCCCTACGCTGCACAGACTCCACAGACTCCACAGACTCTTTTATGAAACAACTAAAGACATTTCTTTTCAGACAGGCGTTTGCTTAATGTTTTTGTGTATTTGTTTTGTTTTAATTGCCTTGCCTTTGTGAAGCACTTTGTGATTTATGTCTGTGAGAGGCGCTATAGAAATAAAGTTTTACTTACTTATTGATAAATGATATTTCAACCCAGTGCTAATAGTTGTGAAGTTGATTTTAAGAGAATAAAAAATTTAAAACAATATATTGCAATGTGTAAAGTAAGTCCAATGTTAGGTCCATGTAAGGTGATATCCATTAAATGTTTGACCTGAAAACATTGTAATATGACTTTAAATTTTACAGAAATGAAGAGAAAAGGTATCATCTCTTGCTTTTTCTCACCAAAAACAAACATGAAAGAAACAGAGATATTTAAGTAGTTTACTTGTACAAACACTGCCTAATACTGTGTTTGTGAAAACATGAGAAACTGTCGGACACTACCAACGTAAATTAAAATTGTCCGACGAAAAACTTAAAAAAGCGTCTGACACATTGACCAACTTGCGTTCCCTCTAACCCTGCAACTGTATCACCATGTTAAAACAATCTTAACTACAAGGCGGTAAAGTGTGATAAAGACATTGGATTTGCGATGAAAAAATGGTCTGTGCAGGTGTGAAGTATTGTGCTGATATTCCACATATCCAAGAATGTTGTAACCAAAATCTGCAGTAGTTGTGTCAGTCTTGGAGCACAGTCTTGGTGACAGATCAGGGCTGAATCATTTAGGATTTAAAATCTGTTTCAGTATAGCTTTCTTCAATAGTTCTGAGTATATCTATCAGCTGCTTGACTGCACATCATGGTGCACTTTGTGCTGCAGAGGTAGAAGTGAACCAGAACAAGCAACTGCTGCTGCGCACATCATGAAATAGAGGCGAATATATTTCAGAGCTGATCACATTAACACACTCAGTGTTGTGTGCACTGCGGAGACACACAGGTTCATGGACTTTAGCTATGGAGAGATTTTTCAGCAACAGAACAAAGAGTTTGAATTAACTACGATATTTATTAATATACGTCAGACCCATAGCATTTAACCCTTGAGTGAGTTTTAAATTAATGTGCCATATACAAAATATTTAGAGGTATTAATGCTTTAATATTAATGTTTATATTAAATGCCACCTTAAGACTGGGGATCATACCACTTGAGATGCCCTGTACTGGGTTGACCCATTTGTTCTTTGTGTAGGAAACTCAAAGAATCCTTGAACCTGTTCTTGACAGAGCCCATGAAAGTTTTTAGATCCAACAAAAAGAAAAAACCCAGCGTCAAGCAGCAGTCTTGAGAGTAAATCCAAATTCTGAAACCTCAGCCTTTGGCTTGTGGGTTGGCCTCGACATGGGTGCAGCTTTCTGGTCTAGTTAGGGCTCAGTTCTACTCTCAAAACCCTGATGGCTCATCCTTCACGATCTCTTCTCCTGATGTGCACACGAAGACTGTCCCCGAAGCACAACCACTAAATGTTAGTAAGTGCTTCTATTTTATACTTTTTGTGCTCAATGCCTACATGACTTTTTGCATGAATCGTTAAAATCACCCTCTTTTACTGGAAAATTCCCCTTTCCACTCTCTCACGGTCAACTTCTCCTTTTCACTCACGACACACCTGACTCATCACCTGTCCCTTATAACAGATGAATACATTTTATACATTTTCAATCAAAACATCATTTAAATCACAAAGACTTACTTTGTACATCACATTACCAACCAATTATTGATATAATTTGTTCAGCATCATTCATTATTTCTATTTGTAACATTCAATGCCCCACAGTCATCAAAAATAATCTTTCTATTGACTTGCTTACAATTTTAACTGGTCAGTTATACAGTCCATACAGCTTTGGATCAACTTACCATCATTATAACTTTTCCATGATTATAACTTCTTGATTAAACACAGAAAGAAGTAGATTAAAGCAAAGTTCATAAGGCAGCTGTGTACATTCATTGCTTGTACTAAAGTCCTATCCTGTTAGTTTTAGATGTTTCCTTGTATTATTAATTTGACAGTTTGATTTCTAAAAGCCTAGTCATGGACTGGCTCTGCAAACTATTCTTTACCTAAAAGGGCCAAGAAATAAGAAAACTGTTCCTTTTAAAATTATCATAGTTTTATGTTTCATCACTGCAATTAAATTTAGATGACTAACAATTATTTATTTCATACCAACAAAAAATCATGAAACCCAAAAGTTTAATGCAAAACTATCTAATTATCAAATCTGGCCTTATTTCTTACACTTGTCCCCACCCTGGGATTGCAGCATTTCATATCTCTTTAACGCTTCAATAGTTATTATTCAATAAAATATTATCCGCATAAGACTTTCTCATCAGGGGGGATTAGTGGGGCCAAATATACCAGTGGTTTAGTATATTTGTCTGAGCAGGGAAGCTGTTTAAATGTTGAGCATTTAAAAACATTCATTTTGATATTCTTTTTTTCAAAATTATTTCAAATCATTCAAATTCTTATCTATGATGTTCAAAGTACAGTGGAAAATATGCAAATGTTGAAGGTCACTACAATACTGTCTATTACAAAGATAAAATTCTGAGGCATGCGAGTAAATTGTCCTATGTGTTTCAAAAATTTCCTGCATGAGACACTTCCACATCTACCTGTTTGGCAGACATAGCTAAAAAATAATCAACAACTGATTTAATAACAGATTAATCGTTAACTGGAGAATAAAGACTCAAACAAAGGACAACTGCTGAAAGAACAACATACTCAGAGCAGTAATTAAGCCAAACCTGTAAACCTGTCTGTAAACATGTTCTTCCCAAAACTCCTTCAGTGGCATAGTTTTTTCTTCACCTGGTTCAAATTCTGTAAAAAAAAAATCTTCTATTAAGCACCTTTTGCTATCCAATTATTAATCTGTTAATCCAAAAAATAATCCTACTCTGTATTGATATTAAGTCAAGCAGAAAGGTCTATGCTTTTCACATGTTGATGTTAGAAGTATTTTTTTTAGCTATAGATGGATGCTTTGTTACAAATGATCAAGCATTCACTATATTATTGCATTTTAGGCAAAATGTTTAATTTCTAATTTAAAAAATGAATTGAATTATTTGTGTATTTGCATCTTTTAATGCATTTCTAATATTGTATAAAAAAGGCTTAAATAAAAAAAATCTGCACAATGTGCCAATTTTTTTATGCGATTAATCCTAAGAATAATTGATAGATTAATTGATAACTAAAATAATCGTTAATTGCAGCCCTAATATAATTGTGGCATATGCTGCCACGCCTGAAAAATCCTTGCCCCTCTCCTTGCCACCCCATAAATATTTTTCTAGATCCGCCACTGGTAAGCACAGAAGCATTCCTGGGCTCGGCGTGACTCTGTCGAATTGTAGTTAGAACAGCAAAAACAAAAGAAAAATCTAACCACTGTCTCTCATACCATGTGGACCGAACGAAGGATCAGTGTCAGCGCACAGAGATTAACAGTGGTGTGTGTGTGCATATATATATATATATATATATATATATATATATATATATATATATATATATATATATATATATATATGTACGTTTGTTTAGGCAAGAACAGGCACTAAAGAATTTAAAAACCCAAAGCTAAAGTGTCTTGCTATCATCCAAGTAACATGCATATCTCTCTATTTACCTCATTCATTTTATTCAGCGTTTCTTCCAGACACCAGTTTATTACATTTGATTTATTTCTTTTTTCTGAAGACCATTATAAATGCAGTTCTATAAATAACAAAGCAGTGATCCATAGGCAGCTTTCACGTTGTCTCTGAGTCTATGTAGTCCATACAAAAGAGCAGCTGGTTGCTAGGAGCACAAAAGCTCCACAGCCATTAAGAGACTGATAGAGTTTTGCCTCCTACCATGAGAACAAAACTATAATTAGACATTAATTGGGGGCTCTATTAAGGTCCTACAGTTTGTGTGTGTGTGTGTGTGTGTGTGTGTGTGTGTGTGCGTGTGTGTGTGTGTGTGTGTGTGTGTGTGTGTGTGTGTTCTGCCTGAAAATGAATGCTCAAGCATAAATGCATGAACATGTGCCATACTACTGAAGAGTCAACACATACTTTATGGATATGTTTTATGTTTAATTGGATTTGTTTGGAATCTTAAAATACAAACTGATTAAATGCATGAATATAGTGCTTAGTTCATAATACAGCTGATGCATGTTTCTATTGAAAATATTAATTTTATTAAGAAATACTGCAGCAAAATAAATGGGGTTTTTTTTAGATTTACAAATGGACAGATTGGTGATACGTTTTTTGTTGCATTGTCTCATTCTACAACCTAAATGTATCTGTGGATTCAAATAAATCAGCCCTAATTCCCTGTTTAAAACATATACTGAAAAAAAACAGACAAAAAAAAAAAACTGTGTTTATCAGCTGCTTTGGCTGCTTAAACGGTACATTTCTAGCAAAAACATGTTGTTAGGAATATAGTATACTTTCTTTTAGAAAGAAACCTAACAGATTCATAATGTTCAAGTAAAGCTGTAAAATCAGCCTTTTAACATGTTGAAGCAGAAACCTCGGTAAAGAGAGGTGGTTGAGGGGAGCACATTCTTACAGATGGATTCATGCAGTCTGCTGAGAAAGCAAAGCTATGCAAACATTTGGTGTCCATGGACATCTTTTTATGGTTGTTTACAGGTTTGCCGGTGCTTGTCTTCAGTGATATGTTGATTTTTGATCTTTTTTTGCCCATAGGTCACCAAACCTCAATGTTGAAAGTCACTGGATCAGTCCCAACCACTTTTCAACCACATTTTACCCAGTAAACAGTTTTGAGATTAAAATAAGTTTAAACATGTCTAAATGGTTCTCAGATGCCTAAGCTAAATTTGTTACATATTTGTTTCAAAAGTGATTTTTTTTTTACTCTTAGTCTTTTTTTTAGAAATTTATTTGAAGTTGAAATGTAGACCAGTTTTAGCCAAGATTGACCTGAATTCAAAATGACAATGTCTAAAAAGGCCAGGACTCACCTAAAGATGTTAACCATGTAAACCACAGAACTGTATCCCCACAAATAATATATATCAGTCCAGGACTTTGATATGTGTTAAGTATAGTATTTTTATTGAAGTAAATTATTTTATTTTATTATTCAAAGTTAAACTCTGTTACTTAAATGCAAAGAAGATATTCTTTCAGTGCTGCATCATCTCTCTCTTACAGACGCAGATACAGAGGAGCTGCTACTTAGTGAGGTTCCGTTTGAAATTATGATTCATGCTAAATAACAGACAATTTTATTTTTATTAAACCAAACTGAACTTCATCTCTGGTCATATAGAGAAAACAGTGCACAGCCTGTATAACTTGAATGTTTAACATCCCTTTACATTAAAATATCAGCATGTTGTTTCCCTTTTCCCTTTTTAATTTTCAGATAAGCAAAAATAAATTTTTTCCCTCATCCATTATTAATTATATCAATGTCAAAACTGAAAAATAGATTCAATTCTTTCAAATTAAATCAAATGAAGCCATCTTATACTTTCTGGCATTTTTTATTATTTCTGCGTGAAATTTTTTTTTTTTTTCCTGCGGCTCTAAAATTACTTTATTTTACGTCTAAGCTTAGACAATTTCAGATCAGACAGCTTTGTGTGATCTCAACCTTGATGAAATTGTAGGTCTAAATCCCGGCAATAAATATATATATGTATCAGTGACTCATATCTAAATGAGATCCACTTGGTAACTGTTTGATCTGACTTTTAAGTTTAAAAAGACTGCTGGAGATAGGCACCAGTCCCCCAGCGATTCTGCAAGGACAAGCTGATACAGACAATGGATGGATGGATGTCCAGTTATGTCCAATATTATGTTTTACATTCTGACAAGCCAACCTATACCAGAAACAGCACTAAGAAAACTGGTTTATCTTTTGATACATAATAATACATGCATCTTGTAGATTTGTAAAAGGGAAGACAACAGAGGATAAAAAAGTAGTTTTGAACCGGGAACAAAACAAAAATCTCAAGTTTATCGATTTTACTGTTCAAGCTGGTAAAAAGCATCCAAAACCTGGGGGATTTCCTGTTGTCAAAGTTTGTGTTGCTTTTAAAATTCTAGTAGTCATTCAAGAGCAGCACCTTCATTGGCACATTGTTGCACTGGCACATGCCTTCAGTGAGGACCTGAAGGCATAGCAGAGGAAGATGCAAGCAGGAGGTATCCATGATACACCTGTTGCAAACATAAAGATCTGCTGCAGATCCCCATTTCAGAAAGCAGGCTTAACAAGCCCTGGGTAGAAGGCAGATACTCTGAATAAACCTACCCGGCTCTGTGATACTCAGGGTTTTCGGTTTCAGAGCACAAGATATCAACAAGGTAACTCAATTCTGAGTCAAGTTATCCTGCGTCAAGCGTGAGGATTTAAAAAGCCCTCATCAATGGGAAGCAGATAATGTGATTCACCATGGCAACAGGAGGAAATAAGAAGCCTCAAATTGTGCATTTCTCTCCAATGGAATTGGAAATGTTAATGATGGCATAAGGGGAATATCAAAACATATTTATTAAAAAAAAGCAATAGTTTTGCTTCTGCAAAATAGCGCGCATATATATACATACATATATATATATATATATATATATATATATATATATATATATATATATATATATATATATATATATATATATATATATATATATATAGTGTGTGTGTGTGTGTGTGTGTATGGTATGTATATGGTTAAGTGTTTCTAATACAGAATAGAATAGAAAATCCTTTATTTTAATTTAATTCTGGTGTGTCAGCAGCAAAGCAAAAGGCAATGAAAGCATCCAGGTTCACACATCACTAAAACCATAGAAGATGTTACCAGGCTAAAAGCTATAAGAACCAATCAGGGAAAACTGGAACCACAAAAAGCGTTTATAGGCCATTTAGTAGAAAAGAATAAAGCCCAGGATGAATTAAATTTATTGGGGCCTGCCATAGCAATGCATGGGAGGCACCTATAACTTTCCACCTCGAAACTGCTTTCTCCGTTAATGCGGCCCGAACCGTAGCGTGCACCCCCACTATATATATATCAGAAATTCCGGCTCGTTCTCGAGATGTGTGCTATTACTCAACTTTTTGTTTCGAGTTACCATGGCAACGTAATTAGCGAAAAACTACCCCATACAAAGTCAATGGAGCGAGGTCCTGAAAGCCTCACTAAAAAACCCCCACTATTTTGGAAGATTTACTGTGTCATCATGGTTTTGCTTACAAACACCATTCAATACTCAGTTTGTAGATACATCCATGCTGTGTTCAGAAGTGAAGACGGTATGTTGATACCTCTGACGGTTTTTCCACAGCACGCCTCACACTTTGGCAGGCCCCTTCTAAATTTCTTCAGAAATTTTCTAGTTTTTGAACATACTGTGTGGTCATCAAAAAGGCATACATTACAGCAGGTGCAGCATAGCTGACAATGATGACTGCATCAATGTAAACACTTGTTGAGCAGATTAAAAAGTGTGCAATATGATGTAAAACGGAAAAAAATAAAACATACTCTCCTTTATTTAGTAAAGGAGAAGTGAATGTCACTGTCATCTATTCAGCCAATTATGCCTGGAAACCTAAAAATATAGGAATGGATAATCCTTGAAGTCTCAAAATGTGACACCAACTACATCATTTCTTTCACTGATATCCGCAGTTCTGTGGAGTTCTTCTTTTATTAGTCTTGTGGGTCTGTGACTATAGGGAACACCACTAAACTGTACAGCATGATGCCCAGTTTTCAGATTGGGAGTCACTTACAAATGTCTTTTTAATGGCTCTTGTCTAAAAAGCTCCGTTATAAAATTTACCTGAAACTAAACTAATTGTGCTATATACCAATAACATAAAAGAGAAACAGCAAAAGCTTTAGCTATGAACACCTGGCAGGGATTGAACCCCAACGACCTGCATGAAAGGTAAAGACCAACACCACTCTGCCAAGGAAGAGCTCATTGAAGTGTTGTGAGTGATAGATTCAAATCCACTTCACAGGCACCTCTGCTGTACAGAAATATTTTAAGAGTTATAATGACATTCCTGAGAGCATCCCGTTGGCATTAAAACAAAGTCAGCACAAAGAATGTCTTCGTTGGGTCATATGAGTGATGTGTGGGCTGAAATTTTATTAAAATAAATTACTAACTGTGGCGAAAAATGGTAACGCTCAAAAATATATTAATCCGGAAATGATAAGACATCTAATCGCGGTCTGATCAACCTTTTCCGATGGAGATTTCTGCAGAGTATTTACTCTCCAACATCTACAGGCACCTCTAGAAAAGGACACACCATTTATAACACTTTCCCTGTGCCAGGTTTCAGCAGAACAATAGGACAAACTCAGGATTAGTTCAAACAATCTTGCTACCGAGCAGGGTTGGTTCATGGAGTAAGCTGCAGTAGTAAGTTGACTCGGGATAATGGCTATCTGGCTTTATGAAGCCAAAAACCCAGGATATGCACATACTTTCTCCTAAACTTACTCAGGATTTTCACTTATCCCGCTTTCTGAAAGGGGGCCAGGGGTACAAAACTGTCCAGTGTAACTTTCATGGCCTAAAGCCTAAAGCTAACCCTAACGTCATGTGAGGGGTATGTAATGACACCATGACCTAACCCGAATCACATATTACATCATTAAGTCATCAAATGACATGTTGTTCATAAGCTAATGGAAAGTTGTAAACAGTAAGATAACTTGGACAAGTTTTCCTATGTATGTGTGCTAACCAGAAGTAAACCAGAAAGAGCTTCAGACTGAAGGACCTTAGCAATGTTGAGTCTGCAGCTTCTGTTGTGGATTTCTATTGTTGTTTTATATTTCATAGACCTCTGGGGGCCACTTTGCAGTTGCATTTTCATACAGAAGCAGGGGTGGAAGTAATGAATTAAAAATACTCACGTTACTGTAATTAAGTAGATTTTTTGAGTACTTGTACTTTTATGAGTATTTCTTTCAAGTGTGTAATTTTACTTATACATCAATACAATTTAGACCATGTAATCTACTTAGCTAATTCTAAAATCAGAAATCGCTACTTAGTACGTCCACAATTTGAATTAATATTTGTAAGATGTGCACGAAGCAGGACCGTATTATTGCTTTTATTATTGCTTGACTGATAAACAAGCCTCCGGTCACTAGGTGGCAGCAGTGTTTAAATTAATCAACTGGCTGCCTGGTCAAGCCAGTAGAAGAAGTAGCCTATTCAGACACCGGTGTAAACAGAGGAGGATACAAGTGTGAATGTTTTTA
This sequence comes from Anableps anableps, assembly GCA_014839685.1. Lineage (NCBI taxonomy): Eukaryota > Metazoa > Chordata > Actinopteri > Cyprinodontiformes > Anablepidae > Anableps > Anableps anableps. Next base: position 4,209,393 of record CM026066.1, on the reverse strand, counting down.
AACATATCTATCTCCATAGAGGAGAGATGGAGAAGTTTGTTACAGTGAAAAGAAAAAGCAGAAGAAGAGGTTAGTGAAGCAAGTTTGACAAAGTATTAGGGCTAGATTAAGAGTTTTTTTTTTTTAAATACAAGAATAAAGTCATAATATTATGAGAACAAAGTCATATTTTGAGAATAGTTATACTGCTGGCAAAATAAAATTGCAATATTGCCTGAAGAAAGTCATAAAATTATGATCAAAAAGTTGTTTTTATGAGAAAAGAAGCTTTGATAGAGTTATCAAGATCTGACGTGAGCAGCTCAACAAGTCTGGTTTCTTTCTTTGAAATGGACAGTTGCTTAAAAAATCGTTTCAAAGTTCTGCAGCTGATAATAATTTGATGCTGATGTGTTAAAAGATTATTTACTTTGTAAAACTGATTCCAACTACAACTTCAAAAGATGCACGTCCTCATTTTAATGCAGTTTGCTGGAGAGTTCTCATAAAATTACAACTTTATTCTCGTATTAAAGACAAACAACAAAAAAAAAAAACTTAGTCTGACCCTAATACTCCATCGTAAGCAAGTAACTGTAGCTCATAGAAAAAGGCCAGGAAATAGCCTATTTACTGTGAATACAAAATGTTATGCACTTTTCATCTCTTCTGACAAGTTGAAATATGACCCCTATTGTTGCAAATTCTGCACAAAAATGTTAAAAAGCTATTTACTAGTTGAAAAACATTTTTGCCATTCCTTTAATAAACAAAATTCCTGTTTTGTTTACAAAAAAATGGCCTTAGTGTAATTTTTCCACACTTTGTTTTCTCTTCTATCCTTTATTGTATTCTTTATACCAAGGGTGCCAAACTCATTTTCATTTTGTCCTCAAAGGGGTGGTTGTGGCAGAATGTATTGATAAAACCCATTAACCAACCGTTAAAATATGAATAAATAGCTGTCTCTGCACTCGATAAGTGCTTTTTAAAGTTATATAATATTGAACATCTTTTCACATTGATGTAATTTGGCAGTAAATGGACGAAAACTGCTTTGATTTGATTGATAAAATATTATTTAAGCATACAGCTGTTATCTTGAAGGTTCTATTTACGTGTCCATCTAGAGGACCACATAAAAAGTTATAGTGGGCCGGATTTGGCCCCCGGGCCTCGAGGTTGACACGTGCTTTATACTATACTTTTGTTCGTCTAAGAAATATGTTTGAACGTAGATATTTTATACATGTAAATTGAAACGAATGCCTGCTACTGACAATGCACTAAAACATCCATTGGTTAAAAGTAATTAATACTCTGAGTATTTTTGAAGAGTACTTTGCACTTTTACTTAAGTATTTTTTTAACACAAGTACTTTTACTTGTAATTGAGTATACTTTAAGCAACGTAGCAGTACTTGTACTTGAGTACAAATTTTCAGTACTCTTTCCACTTCTGTACACAAGTATACCTAATTTAGATAATTAGCATACCAAAGATCTGTGTGTTATATCCAAATAAGCAATATTTACCTAATTTAGCATCTGATAAAAATAAAAACACACCAATATGCTTGTACGACATAAAGATTTAAAATGAAAATGTATAAATGGAAAACAGTTAACTTACTCATTGTTACCATAACTACAGTAAAAACAAGAAAATGTCAAATTTAAATGAAATAGTATTTGTCTTCATTTAGCAAATTTTACACCTTCCCTGGTTAAATAAAGTATAAAAAAATATAATCAGTGTTACAAGACAAGGCTAGATATAAAATGTAAAATATACCAAGATGCTACCTCAGATAAAGACACCAGAGAAGACTGAAAGAACCCATTCTGGAGCTGTGTCCACAAAACATCCTCCTCCCTTTCTGCTTTCTCCTGCAGGAAAAATTGAGTTATTTTTGTGTCACTTCACCAAGATCCAATGGCATTTTGTATCCTTTGAAGGAAAATGAGCTTCAGATGCAGGAAGATGAACAAATTGCAATACTTTTCTATCATTTTGTCAGGCTATTTTCAGTCAAATTAGATCAAGGGTTGTTGCATCTGTCTTGTGCAATACAATGAGACGCATTGGTTTGCTGGGGATAGTGGATAAACCTCTTCAAAAGATCAAACAAAGTTTCCAATCAAGCTGTATTACATGTAATTTATCAACATATATAAATCTTTCAGATAAAATTACACCAGGCTAAAGCAAGCGAACAGCTAGAAATGATAAGAAAATAAAAGGACACAGCTTTTTTTTCCTACTGTTAGTTTGTCTTTTTATGTGCTTTTTATATTTTCAGGAACTGGCAACTTGGATACATTTGTTAAAAGGACTGATGTCTCTAAAGAATGTAGTCTGTTCAATTATTTTATCAAAATAAATGGGAACTAACCATAATATCGCTCAGCTTTCTTTATTTTTCCCAAAGTCAGCTTCTCAGACTAGTATCTTGGCTCACTCAATGATTGGTTTCAAGAAGAGATACTATGTATGCTTTTGTCACATGTACTGTACCTAGAGGTTTTGTACAGTAGTATGCATCCTGCACTTACTTGGTTCAATGCTTTGAAGGAGTTAGCCTGGACAGTGCTCTTAAAAGTAGTGTTGAACTACAGTGCTCATTTCTCTCTGGTTTGTGAGGTCTTTAAAGTTCTTCTTTAACATTAACTGCTTTTTTACTTGAGTACTGCAACTGAGTACAAACCTTTTTAGCACGTATATGTACATGCTTTCCAACAGCCTTAACACAGTTTGATCCCATTTAATTGCCCGAGCGAATTAGTATGTACCATTTAATTTTTATCAAGAAAATTACTTTGTTAGGTTTGTCTCTGAGTAAAACAGCACATTTAAATTCACTTTCAGAATTGCCAATGTTGTCCTTTCTGAAACAAAAGCAGAAGCATATCTACAAAATTCAAATTTGCAAATGTAAATATTGTTTGAAAAAAAGCCACTAATCAGCAGGAGTTTAGGAGTTTTACCTGTCAGCCATAGTCACAATGGGCCAATCAATGATGTTAAAATGTTGCCTTTCATTCAGACTGCAAGATACTTTCCAGGAATCTATGTAATGTCCACTGAAATTATGAGTGCCACAAAACAACCATTTATTGTTGACTGAAAACCTTCCTCACATACGTGAAACCAGCTCCAATGTTTTCTCCAGACACCAAGCTGGCAAACTGGATAAATCATTTGGAGACAGTCTTGTATTTGCCAGATAGACATGAGTTCAACATCCCCTTCTTTTGATTCATCCTTCTCCTGGGAAAATTTCACTTCCACTTGCTTGTCAGCAACAGTGCTACTTGATTCTATAACTTTTATCTGGTAATCCAAGATCCCTTCTGTAAAAGTTAAAATATTTCTTCAAATTTATAGATTTATGTGTTTAATACATCTTCGGCCTTCATCAGTTTGTTTGTTTCTGAGCACGTCTGAGTATTTTTTAGTAAGCTGCTAAAATGTTTTCATGTCTGTTTCTTTAAATCCTGTATTTATATTCTGTGTGCTGTTTTTCTTTCATCATTCCCCTTTTTTTTTTTTTTTTTTTTTTTTTTTTTTTTACCAGATTACTGATGAGGACCCCTTTCACTATATGATAGCAAAGATTTGCTCCATCAGGCTCACACCCTTTTTTTCCTGAATAAACCTTAAATCTCACAACAATAAACTTTGTAAAGTACTGACATCAAAAAAACTAAAACAAAACTTTATATTTTCTCAAATCAAATAAAATATATAACATATGACCCTACAATGTAGGTAGCCAGGTTAGTAATATGTTTAGAGTATTTCAATATTTACAGCAAAATCGGTCTTGGTCTATGTATTAGTGTAGCTTTACCAAAGAATGCAGCACACTTTTCTATACCCATTATATTTAAAATAGATGGCAAATATTCCAACCATGAGTTGTCCAAAGTATTTTCTCAAAGCTTCATGAGCCCTGATCTTCATAGGGACACCATGAAAGTGTGGACAATTGTTCAAATGTTCTGCAACACTCTGATGGAAAACAGTAAACATTAGTAATCATCTTTAACCCCAGACTGGCCTAGACAACTGTGAGACTTTTAAGGATCAGTCAGGGCTGGAAGATAAACATCAGGTGATAAGATAGCTGGCAAAAGACTGCCCCCTACTGTAGCTCTGCTTGACTGAAAAACAGATTGATACACAGGCTACATTTTTATTTCAGCTCTTAAGTTGTGAATATGTCATTTTTACTTGTTTTTTTTAAATACATTTTTCTACAGTGAATTTTTATTAAGTTTTTGAACTAAATAATTTAGTAAAAGCATCGACAATTTCTGCACAAGCACAATTCACAGTGCTTTGCTTCAAAATAAAGGGACAGATGTAAAGAAAATTACATTAAAAACAAGAAATACATCAAATAATAAGTGTAACATTTAAGCATCCAATTCCAGGTCTAGTTACACATGTTCAAGTTATGGTTGCTGAAAAGCTGCTGTACCAAAAACCTAAATTTAGGTGAAAATGGAAACCCTTAAACACAGCACTAACCTATTTAATCCTTAAAATGTTAAATCAAATATAGAGCCATTTACCTTTGTCATGCTTTTTTAATTTCATTCCAAATGTTCAGTAAGTCACGTTTCATACATTGGACCAGCTGGTACAGAGTGTTTCCACATTATATTTGAACAAGGGTTTACAGTTGGAGCCAGTTGTCAAGGTTATATTTTAACTGATTATGTAGATGATGTTGCATTACTTATGTTGGGTCTTATCAAAGCAAATAAATAGAATAGAATAGAATAATGATATTTTAATATTGCCCACCCTATCACCTGAACACAAAGGATAATTAGTATGACAGATGGTCTAAGAGGATCTCTGCAATTCTGACTTTAAAGAACCCAACCCTTCTTCTGTGCTTTAATTTAATTTTGATCTTAAGGAGTTTGGAAATTCTACAGACATAATGTTCATTTTCTTGTACTATAAGTAATGAAAATTGATCTTTTTTCTACAACATAACTAGTTATGAAATTGAGGAATGACTCATAAATCTGCAATATTTGCTTGCTGTTTAATACAATAAATCAATTTAAATAGATTTGCTTGACAAATGTCATGATATGAAATATGAATACATATTACATGAATGTGAGCATTTTTGAGAAACTGGTGACACTGTAAGATATATATCACATAGTTTTGTTTTTGCTGTACAATAAACATTCAGTGCTGATTTTCTTTCCCTAAAAAATAGGATGCAAGAGCACACATACTTAATTTGTATGCAAAGTGAGATAGAGCCTCCCTGTATTCACTGGCTGAGTCGGGTCAAAAGTCACACTTTAAACCAAACAACTGACTGAAGATGACCATCAAGCATTGAGTGACTTATTTTGAGCTAAATGGTTTAGTTTCTGAAAAAAAAAAACACTTTTATCTGACCTTGACAAGTTTTCTGTGTCATAAAGTACTGAGTTCAACACATCTGCTGAATAGTTCTCACAGTTTTTTTGAGTGCTTGACCATTGTTGCTCGAGATATTAAGAAGGTAAGTGGTAATACAAGAAACATCAATCTAAGAAGATCCTTTTCAGTGAGTTCAGCACATCTTTATGAGCAGCCAATGACTGGAGAGTCTTTTCAGAGTAGAAGTAAAATCAAACGACTCTCAACAATGAAACTATGATGAAAGCAAATCAGAAGACTGCAGGAGGATCAAAGGAGAGGGAGCAGCCTGAACCCCCGGTGTCACTGCTTCTTACAATGGTCTGCAGTTCAGAACCACCATTTTGCAGCAAGACAGATATATATATATATATATATATATATATATATATATATATATATATATATATATATATATATATATATATATATATATATATATAGAGAGAGAGAGAGAGAGAGAGAGAGAGAGAGAGAGAGAGAGAGTGTTGGTTAGTCACAAAAGTAAATCTAGCCAGTTACTGCCCACTTCAAGTAGTTAGACAGATGGACAGACAGCGGCTAGACAGGTCTATCTGAAGGACAATCTTTAGTTGCATTGCCCCAGTCGAACCGTCCTTATTATTACTAACAACATTTTTGCATGTTTCAACTATCCATCTTTTGTGATGAGCTCCAGGCCTTTGAGGTGTGAAGGCATGCTAACCAACACCATAATCTAGAGCTCTCTCCACAAATACTTTGGATTCTCGATGGGACTCTGTCTGAGCCACTCCTAAATATTACTTTCAGTCAGATGACGGATCTTATAAAGTTACTTTAAACAGAAATCACCCATAATTTTTTTTTTTCTAACCAAATGTTTAATTTTATCACTAACTATCACCTTTTGTCTTGATTATATTTGGGGCAGGGGGAATTTCTACAACATGTAAAGTCCTGAAGATCCATCTAAGGACATTATATTAGAGAAAAATAACATTTATGAATAAATATTTTTATGCCTGTAAAATTAAGACAGACCAATAAATCATATTTTACAAATGTTTCACAAATTGCTATGATGCTGTGTTGGAAAGATAGAACAGTAAAACTCAGATGTAGTCCAAAAGACAGTGAAAATGATTTTTATTGTGTTCACTGAAACTGAGTTCATGTGGATCTACTTTAATTGTAGGACTACATGTATATTGGTGAAATGAACCTTTAATAAATAGCAATATTCTCCATATACCACCTGCTGGTCTCATAATGACAAAGGATTTCAATTAGGGAGAGGCACTGCTTTCTTCAGTGGCAGCCCATTTCTTTTCATCACGGAGTGCTTGAATAAAACACAGTGAAGGAGGAGGGGGAGGAGAGTCCTTCAGGAGAAAAATGCTGCATTTCACTAACATCTTGGCAGTGTCTTGCTTCATCTAATTTTTTAACATTTGGATAAAGCTGGATCCTGCCCTGACCTGACAACCAAACAGAAATTAGCTAAGGCAAGCTTGTCTTTGCCACACCAGCACAGGTTCGCCAGCTTACTAATTCAAAACTAAGCTCTGCTGGTATGCATAGCTGGCTGGTGTTTTGTTGTTGTTGCTTAGTTCTCATGTGTCTTTGCACTGTAAATTCAATATTTTACATTACAGTTCGGTTACTTTAAGTTTATATTTTCCTCCTTGAGGCAGACATGCTGTCTACATTTAAGATAAGCTTGAAAGACTTCTGTGAGGGGAGGGGGAGTGGGATGTTGGGCAGTCCAAGATTTGAAGCACACGGGTTGTTGTGAGGGTTTCCACTGCCAGTTGGACTCTCACTGGGCACGCAGGGTTAAAACCCAAATACCTAACGTAGCATCATACAGGTGTGACGACAAACATATAGTATATTTATAGTACACTTATGGTATACTTGCTTGTCACAAGCAGTGACATTTTTCTGCCCCCCCTCCCAATCAATGGACTGTGGAGTGTGATACCAGTAGCTCCGCCCTAACCATTCCGTACCATTGTCCTATGGATCCACAACTGAATGGGGCCTAGGAATGGTGGGGTATGGGTCGGTTACTTACAATAGAAACAGACAAAATTGCGTAAAGAATCGCAGCAACCAATGCCGTACTGCTCAGTGGAAACAAGGCATAATTGACTCTTTTCCATTCTAAACAAACAGGTTTTGGGAATACCAACTTATCTTACTGATGTACAATGCTCATGCCATTTTATGACATACACAGCAGTGGTGTAACGCACACCAGTTTACATCAGCTGAAAACTGGGCAGTAGTTCTGGAAACAGTACCAGGAGAGATTACCTGACAGCTGTGAGTCAATTCTAATGAGTTTTCCCCTCTTTATTTCCAGTAACGAGCTGGGATACGGGAGATTGACTGAAGCTATTACCTGCAGCCACACAGGGAGCTGTATGATGTCATCTGTGGGTATGTGTAAGAGTGGCATTCCTGTGTATGTGGCTGCGAGTCCAGGTTTCTACACAACAAGGCCAGTTTAACTTTTACTATTTTGCTTAAAGTGATCCAGCATAACTAAACTTAACATTAAAAAATCACACTTAGGTGGTATTGCAAAGCTGGTTATTAGTTCAGTAAATGAACCCAGGGTTACTGACCCTGGATATCTGTGTGCTCATGTAAAGCAGATGGTGTTGCAATAACAGGACTAGTCACTGTAAAGAGGCAGGAGAGCTGGCTATGAAAAAAAGGTGGTGAATCCGTAAATGAGCCCTCTTATCAATATCACAGCCATAGTGTTGAATTATCCATCTATACAGCATTTTGTCATTAGTAATTTTATCATATCTGTGCAACAATCCTTTTATATTGACTCAGTTCAAACAAAGCAGATACAAATGTCTTTGAAAAAATTAAACAAGTGATCTGAATTTGAACATATTCACACAGACACAATATGTAGCAGGATGGAAGGTATGATGAACTCTACACTCCAGTCTACCTTCCAGCGTTTGTGTCTCACCTCACTCCACAATGCCTACCTTCACCACACAGAACTTGGAGTGCCCTGGAACCATCCTGGAGTCATCCTTAATGACTGACTGTATGAATCTACACACTAGGGCTGCGTGATAAAATGATAACGATATCTATCGTGATAGACACATGATCAATATCAATAGAAAATAAGTCTGATAGAATGTTCAATAATTTCACTGAATGAATACAGAACCGCACTGCATTCTGGGGGATGTAGGCAGAGGAAAGGCTTTAGTTGCGCAACCTCTCAGGGCCCAGCTAAGAAAGGATAGAGGCATCAACTAACTCACTCTATGGTTATCAAGCCTTGCAACAAGGTGTTGTGTAACATGCACAACAGCAGTTTCGTGTTGCCCCCAGGGTACTCCAGCCTGCTTAACTCAGAAGTCCACACTTACTTTAGGCAGAACAATGCTGAGTCAAAGTAGACGTCCACTGGACACATCTGTACAAAGGTAAATTTTTACGACCATTGCACGAAACAGTGTTCACATCAAACTGTTTTATATGCGACACCGAGATAATGTTGAGAGTCTGCGCAACCTGTCGCAATAAGGACATGCAGCGTGACTGTCGCTCTCTGTGCTGCACTGACAGGTGAGTGGTGGCTGCTCTGGTGGAGCAGAAACAGGGTTAGGTGCCCAACTAGCTCATCAAACTTGCTAGTATCCATTCATTTTTTTTTGGGAAATGAAGGGATTTGTCATAAGAAATGTTGGCAATCGGTATGCTTGAGTATAAATTCTCAACTGTCCATGGACAGTGTGCACAGAGTCTGTGCTGTTCACAGAATACACACAGCAGGGGTCGTGTAAACGGAATGTTTTCCGTTTCTGACTGTTTTTTTGAAAATGGTGATGGAAAAATGTGATGGCCATGTGTGATGGATTACAATTCACACAGGACCACTTGGTACAGATGCAACTTTATGCACAGAAAACATTGCAAAGGTAACTAAATCAAACAATAATAAAAGAAGAAATCCCATCCGATTACTGTCTCTGACCTGGACATTGAACTAAATGTATCTCCCACACTTAATGAACTAAATACAGCTTCATCTCACTTTTTAAACTTTATATTTATTTATGTATTGGCTTCTTAAACTGGGACCTGAGTTCAAATTTCGTACCATAAACATGCAGATGTGAACTGGTATGACAATAAAAATCCTTGAATCTTTCAATCTGGGAGCTGACAGCGCATTGAAGAGTTATGCTTTGGCTCAGGCTTTGGAGTCTGGTGCAGGAGCCCATTCTGGGGGATTTCCTCCTACTGCCCCTCATTTGGAGAGTTATGCCGACTTCTGATTGCTTCAGATGGAAAAAAGATTCCCTGATTTCAAAACTTTGGCTGAAGTGGCGCTTGTAATTCCAGTTTATAGTGCGGCAGCAGAGCTCGTATTCAGCCTGCAGATCAACATCAGAACCCCGAGACGTTTGATTATGCACAATCCAGTGCACAATTCATGTCCATGTTCATAAATAAGTGTGATAGTTTCATTTCATTGTTTATATGTATCTACTGGTTCCACAGTCAGTGGGTTTTGTCACTGTGGAGAAAAAGTAACATGTATTTATCTGCTTGATGTGTAATGGCACCATGTGGATTTTCTATTCAACTTGTTGAATATTAATTAAACCAAATTAAACTTAAATGCAATTGAATTTTCATGATTATTATTTACAATCTGATGGTAAAAATAGATTATGACAGTTTATTTTGTGACTCCGGCAGTCAAAATGACAGACATTGAGAAAGTCTAGCAGAACCTCTGACATGCCTGAGTATGTGGGAGCAGTTTCATGTTTGCCAACTGCTTAAAAATAAAAAAGCATAGGGTGGAGAGAAAGAAGAAAATGAGTGCAACAGCTCAACAAGACATTGTGAATAAAAGAGGAAAGGTCATGTCACCAGTTCAGCAGTATTTTGGATATTAAAAAAAAAACAAAAAAAAACGAATCGATAATTATCGACTGATATGAACTGCTTATATTGTGATATGTTTTTTAGCCATATCGCCCAGCCCTACTGCAAACCAGTAAAGACCGGTTTCCTTATCTCTTAATACTGTACAGTAAATCCACAAGATGCTCACTGCCCCACTTCCCTGCTTAGATATTCCCTGGAACTAGACCTCAAACACACTTTTTTTTTCATTCTTTGTCAGTAAATGTTGCTAAAAACTTTACTTTGCATTTTCATACAATCTCTCTGTATGAGGGTCAGGAAACTGCAAACAAATGTGACACTTCAAAAAATGGTGTTAATTCTGGTCAGATAAGTTCAAGAAATACATCCACCATATTTCAAGCTCTTTTTGTTCTAATCCTATGCAGGACATTATAATGCACATTACATTCAGTCATAATTTCATGCATGTGTGGTGCCTGATAATACATTAAGATCTCAAGGTCTCAGCTTGGACTTGGACATTCCAAAGCCAAAGCCATATGCTGAGAGGGTCAAAAATGCAAGGTAAAGAATACCTGACCAGGCCAAAAGCTAGACGAAGTCATAGGCTGAGGGGGGCCAAATATTAAAGTTAGGGCCATGGGTTAGACGATACCAAAAATGGTACTGAATGGGTGGGATCTGAAGGTTATAAAAGAGAGACTATGTTCATTGTTCCATTTGAGATTTTCACAATTCGGCTTTTAGAATTCTCCCAGGATTGTGTGCAGTTTGTGATGGACTTATTTGAAAGAAATTCTCCTTCATTCAGATAAGTCTGTCTCAGAGTTTTCACTAAAACATCCTCACACGGGCATTTTTAAAAGGCAATGGGAACCCCAATGTTTATACACTTCACGTTAACATTTTTCAGAAAACAGTAGGAAATTCCAAGAGTTCATAGATAAGCTTTACTCCTCTTTTTTATCATAACATATACTGAGAAACAAACTCATAAAATTATCACATGAAAAAGAATAAATACAGCAACATTATGTGATATATTTGCCACCACTAAATTAAACAAATATAATTACAGGTAAAATGTAATCAGACAAATGATGGAATAAGCTGCTGTTTTTTGGCAACCTTTCCCCAGCAGATACCTTAGATTAAGCTCTATTTTTAGTGCTGATTTTACTTGCTGTTGTAGTATTTTAGGTTAGCCACACCATAATAACAGAAATAGAAAGTGAACAGTACATAAGCTACTACGAATATTTCTTAAGTGTTTCCATTGCTGAATGATTAAACCTACAGAATTGTAAAAAAAGACTAAAGCTTAAACAATTACAGAATCATAGATTTCTTCCGCTGATAGACAGCACTTTAACAGTCTGTCAATGGATGTGTCCTTTGTTGTGAAAGCACAGCTTCTTAAAGCCTTCCCATCCAGTTTCCTTTCTCTCCTCCACATCCTTTAACTGTCATCCTTCCATCTCTTTGGTCCTTCCATTTCTGTCTTGTCAGATCTTACTAGATACTACGGGTCAATGGCTTACTTTCCAAAGACTTACCATTCATAGAGGAGCAGAGTTTCATGGCAGAATTTTCCCCTCCATTTGTTATAATGTCAGGTCACTGCACTGCTCTGCTAGCAGAGAAAAAGATAATGGCCTCACTGCACTCTCTCCCAATTTAGCACATACTCATTGGCTCTGACCTTGTCTACTCCTTGGGATGTGTTCACAGTTTTTTTGTTGTTGTTGTCTTGTGCAACTTTAAGTTTCTATTTAATTTGCTGGTTAACTTATATATCTACACTGTTTTTTAAATCAAAGATGATAAATATATACCTTGACACATAAGTAATGAACAACGTACACACAATCGAAGGCAGATGGAATGGAATGCTGTTTACACATGAATCAAGGCACTTCTATCAATATTTAAATGAGCTCACATAAAGGCATTTGGGTGGCATTTTCCTTTTGGTAAAAGATAAATTGACAGCTTACCAAAATAGACACAATATGATCTGCAGTGATTTTAATGGTAGCCAGTGTCACCTCTCGATATCGCTGTCCAGTACATCGCCCACTCCACTACTCTTTGGTCTTATGAGGCACCAAGCAGCGAAAGTGCTGCAAAAGCCAATTGTACATGTAACGTTTATTAATTTCAACCCAAATTAACTGGTTTTTTGGAGGCTTAAACATATATGAAAACTCACCAAACTTTGCAAACACATCAAGCATGCAAGAAATTTACATATTTTAAGGGTTTTGTAAAAGCTGCAACAGAAATAGCTCAATAGAGCCTTCTGACAATTTTAAAAACACCCTCCTTATTTACCTTACTTTATTGTAGAGGTATCAAAGTTGGCACACTTGTATAGCTTCCCAAGACCTACAAAAAACTTTCCTGTACTGATGCTCTACAATGAACAAGAAGTCATCCATCTTGGATTGAGCTAGTGATTTTGACCCAATTTTGATTGCTTATAGCCTATGTATTTGATTGAGTTCCTCCTAGGGCTGATATCACCCAAGCCCAACTCCTTGACAGCAGAAAGTGTAATATTTTGCACATATCTGATTATGACATTTTGTACATATATGTAACTTCTCAAGACCTATAAAAAAAATCTCAGGAAGCCATGGTCCAACACCAGATGGAAGTTGGCCATTTTGGAATAAAACTGCTATTTTGTCTCTTTTATACACATATCTGAGTAAACTTCTCCTTGAGGTTTCTACTTACAGACTGCAAAATGAGTCATTGTAGTCTTCAGGCATTGAAAATCAAAAGTTATCAAAAAACGTTTATTGCATCAAAGCATGTGGGTGTGACCAAGCCTCAAAATCTGCCTTCTCACCATCAAAGACTGTGTAATAATATCCACACACAAGGTGAGAACTGTACCCAACAACCTGTGTGTGTCATCACAGAATAGCACTCAACATAATCACATGGTCGTTTCCTGACATCACTTTAGGTCCATCCACTTAGAACAGGAAGTGACTTGTTTACAGAGTGGATGTCCTCCTTTTGTACTTACACTCATATGTTTCAAGCTGTCTGATGACACAGAAGAAGTTAATGTTGAATCATTCTGTTTGCATACATTTGGCTCTAAACCACACATGCATGATCCAGTTTGCTTAAACTGCACATATCTTTGTCAACTCCTCCCAACATATCATTAGAATTACATTGGAATTTGAATCAACTGCGCCCCTCACAATATTTTAAACAGCTATTTTGCTCTAATGCATTGTCAGAGCCAGACCAAATTTTGTGTGCTTCCTTGTGGGCGACTGTACAAGACATCAACATGGTAAACTGATGACATGACTTAAGCTCCACACACTCAGAAAAAAAATCACAGGTTTCTGTGGAGAATAACCTTCCATTATGCTGTAAAACTTTCAAGGTTTGTCTAATAATAGATAGGTGGTTCTCAATTATTTTCTGCCATACCCCCCTATGGAACATGATGAACTGAAATACTGTTGAGAACCTGATACTATTTAATTATTTATCTGGCACCACTGGCACCAGTATTCTCTGACAATCACCTGATTATCAAAACAAAATAATAAAATGAGCTCATTTTTAAGTCTTAAAACAATTTCCAAGTTCAGTTTAATAACTCAATTTATAACATTTAATCAAGACTGTTCAGTCAGTGTGATTCTCTACAGAGAAAAAGTGCAAATGATTCACTGGAAAGTGGATTTTTACACTAAATGCAGTTAACATTAAAAACTCTAAACATTAGTTATTTGCCAGCTTCATCAGCTTATTCCTTTGAAAAAGGTATATAACTTAACTTTTTTTTTCAAAATGTACAACAATATTGGTTATATTTTAGCTTGTCAGAAGAGACAAAGTGTATAAAATATTTTTTTCACATTATACCCAAGGACTGTGTATGCATTATCATAATTTCTGGCCTTTTCCTGCTGGCTGCTGTCACTTGATTTACTTGCCCCTGTCACTCTTTTTCTTTTCACTGTCACAAACTGTCACTCCCTCTCCTCCTCCGTTAGCTCTGTGCACTGGTGTACCTGTGTAAGCTACTTCTTCTGCTGGGTTGAACAGGCAGCCTGTTGATTTGTTTGAGCACTGCTGCCACCTAGCGACTGGAGGCATGTTTGTCGTTTTAGCATGCATGGTCCAACTAACTTCATCTTTTTCATCCTCTTCAAAGCTTTTAGAACTTGATCCTCACTAATATTTCCCACTTCCTGGACGTCTCTCTTCTTTTCCCTTCATTCATTAGCTTCTCAAAGTACTCCTTCAATCTTCCCATCACACTCTCACCGTTAGAACATTTCTATCTTTAACAAGCCTAACCTCGTGCACATCCCTTCCCGGCTGATCCCTCTGTCCTGCCAATCGAGAAAAATCCTTATCTCCCTCCTCATCATATGCCTCCTGTTTTGCCTTTGCTACCTCCCTCTTTGTTCTATGTTGCATCTCCCTATATTCCTGTCTACACTCTTCCATCCTCCCATTTCTTCCTGTCTAACCTCTTACTCTGGAGAACTTCTTGTACTTAACTATTCCACCACCAGGTTTTTCTCTGTTCAGATGACACACTATGTACCTTCCTACCTGTCTCTCTAACCACTGTTGTCGTAGTAACCCAACCAGCTATTTCTTACCACCCAGAGCCTTTAACAGCTCCTTTCTGAACTTCTAATAACATTATTCCTTCTTCAACTTTCACCTTTTGGTCCACTTTTCTGCCTTTACTCTTTTCTTCTTCTTCATTCCAACAGTCATCCTACACACCACCATCTGCTGTTTTCTGGCCATGCTCTGACCTGCCACAACCTTACAGTCCACAATCTGCCTCCGGTTACCTCTTCTACACAGAATGTAGTCTACCTGCATAGTCCTGCCTTCGCTCTTATAGCTATAGTTGACTACAACCATTCCCACCCTTGTGACAAAATCCACTATCATCTGTCTTCTCTTGTTCCTTCCATTGACACCAAACCTGTCCATCACTTCCTCATCTCTGTTTTCTTCAGCAACATGTCCATTCAGATGTGCTCTGATCACCATTCTCACCTTCCTGGGAATACTCTCTATCATTTCATCAATATACTTCCAGAATTTATCTCTCTTCTATATTACAGCCAACCTGTGGAGCACAACCACTGAAAATATTCAACATACATGAGGGGAAAGAACATTGTCATTATCAAAATTCTACCCAATATTGTTTGTTACTGCTGGCAGATCACATTAATTTCTTTTGAATCCAGTTTGTCCACGACAGACTGCTCTGGTTCTCCCAAATAATTATGGCTGTGGAGGGTGTGTGGTAAGGGGCGGTGGGGCGGTTTGAGTTGGACTAAGAGAGGCTATGGGATTAATGACCTGGAAATGTCACTGAACTTGATTAAATAAAAATGAACAAATTCTTACATTTGATAAAAGTGACTCCACAGGACTATGATGACATTTTAACATGCTTGAGAAGCTCCGTGTGTGTGAGTGTGTCTAGGCAGTGCATAGGTGGGGGATTGTGCATTAGTGCAGAGTGTGTGCATGTAAATGTGGACAGCCATGCAAAAATGAATGGCTGCATGTATTCTTATGAAGGATATGTGTGACTGTGTGCGACTTGATTAAAGTCTGAAAGTGCTCAGTCCTGCAGGTGATGTGAAGCAGAAAACTATCATCCTGTGAAACAACCGGCAGAAAAATTTGTGCATCAAAAAAATATCTCCTAGAAATAGGACTATGTACAGAGACATGACTGTTGTGCTTTAAAGGTCCAGTTTTTAGAATGTCCTGATATCTACAGTATTGGAGTTTGACTTATTTTATTTCCACTAAATAAATGTTTCCTGTCACACATCCTCCTTTAAATCCAAGATAATTAAATGAATAAATGAATAATTGTATTGTTTATTGTAAATTGTTTATTGATTATGTATTCATCTTTTTGGTCTTGTTTGTAAGGTGACCTTGGATTTTAGAAAGGTGGCCTTTTTCTTCACAATGATTTCTGTACATACAAAGATCTATTACAGATTGAAAGAAAGACAAACATCCAAGTCTCATTTTAGTTTTAACTATCTGCATTATACCCCCTGTTATCTATCTGCTGGTTTTTCAATAGCACAGATACAGTTAAGGCTCAAGGCTTGTACATTCCTCTGGACTGGAGTATTTTTTACAGCTACACAGTATTCATGTTGAAATTTGGCCTTGCTGTACAGTATTTTTTATTCTTTATTCTGTTTTTGTATATATATTATATTCTTTGTGTGAGTTTGTTTTTCTGTTATTGCTTGTCACTGCCACATTGCTGCTGTTGCACAAAAATTTCATGGGACAATAAAGGATATTTCTATTCTATTCTGAATCTGAATTCAATTCAAATTCAATTCAAAAATACTTTATTTATCCCAAAGGGAAATTAAATATTGATGTAACTCATTTAGTCTAGGAGTTACTATAGATGGTGATGACTGTGGGCAGGAAAGATCTCCTGTAGCGGTCCGTTTTACAACCAATCTGATGAAGCCTTTGACTGAAGAGACTATTTTCCAATGACAGTCTCATGAAGAGGATGTCCAGGGTTGTCCATAATTTTCTTGATTTTATGCAAAATCCTTCTTTGCATCATCAACTCCACAGGTTCCACAGTCGTTCCCAGAACAGAACCAGCCTTCTTTATCAGGTTGTTGAGCCTTTTTAGGTCCCTGTCTCTGATGCTGCTGCCCCAACAGATGATGGCAGAGGATATGACACTCTCAAAAGCAGACTTATAGAAGACATGCAACATCTTGCTGCAAACCTTGAAGGATCTTAGCTTCCTCAAGAAGTACAGTCTGCTCTGTCCATTCTTGTAGATGGCTTCACCGTTGAGTCTCCAGTCCAGTCTGTTGTCAAAATGAACACCAATGTATTTATATTCCTCAATTACATCCACTTCTTCTCTCATGATGGAAATAGGGTTTGATCTAACTCTGTTTTTCATGAAATCTACAATCATCTCCTTTGTTTTGTTCACATCCAAGATAAGATGATTGTTTCCACATTATGACACAAAGCGGTCCACCAGCTCTCTGTACTCAGCTTTTTGTCCATGTCTCATACACCCAACAACTGGAGAGTCATCTGAGTATTTCTGTACATGACAGGGGTCTGACTTGTGCTGGAAGTCTGAAGTGTACAGAGTGAAAAGGAATAGTAAGAGTACAGTCCCCTGTGGTGCTCCTGTGCTGCTGACTACCTGGTTAGACACACAATCCTTCAGTCTCACAAACTGTGGGGTGTTTCTCAGGTAGTCACTGATCCAGGTGATTGTTGAGGCCTGCACCTGTGTCCTCTGGAGTTTCAGATGAAGCAGATCAGGCTTTATTGTGTTAAATGCACTGGAGAAATGTACATGATCCTCACAGTGCTGCCTGGTTTGTCCGGATGACAGTGAGTTTGTTGAAGCAGGTGTATATGGCATCTTCAACTCCAACTCCAACTCCATTGCGATAAGCAAACTGCAGGGAGTCCTGATATGTGCTGGTTTGCTTACTCAGCTGGGCCAACAAGAGTCTCTCTGGGACCTTCATGATGTGGGATGTCACGGCAATGGGTCTGTAGTCGTTGATGACTGATGGGAGAGTTTTCTTTGGTACCAGACAGGATGTCTTCTACAACAGTGGTACCTTCTCTTGGGACAAGCTAAGGTTGAAGAGGTGTTGCAGAATTCCATAGAACTGCTTTGCACAGGCCTTCAGGACTCTGGGGTTAATACCATCTGGACCTGCAGCCTTGTTCTGGTTCAGTCTCTCCAGCTGCCTCTTCACCTGACATCTAGAAACAGAAAAGTAGGAGCAGGAAGGAAAGGGAGCAGCAGCAAACCCTGATTTTATTGAAGACAAACTAGTGCAAGCAGAAGAGTCCATGACCGAGGTGGAAGATAGGTGTGACATGAAAAATGTGGGTCAATAGAGGGTGGGATATCTGTTTGGCCAGGGGCAAGAGGAGAAGATGGTGACTTTGCTCATGAACTGAACCTGTTGAAGAATGTGTTCAGCTCATTTGCTCAGTCCAGACTTCCATCTGTCTGATCCTACTTTTGCTTGAAGCCTGTGATCTTCTTCATCCCAGACCACACATCTCTGATATTGTTTCTCTGCAGTTTACTCCCCAGCTTCTTCCAATACACCTCCTTGCTGTCTCTAATCTTGACTTCTGCTGTTTTTGTATACTCTTCAATAACTCTTTGTCTCACTCCCTAAAGGCTCTTTTTTCCCGTTTAACCATTCCTTTAGCTCATTGGTGATCCAGGGTTTGTTATTAGGGAAGCATCTCACTGTTCTGGTGGGGATGATGTTGTCCACACAGAAGTTTATATAGTCTATCACACACTCAGTCATGGCATTAATGTCGTCTCCGTGTGGCTTGCAAAGAGAAATCCAGTCAGTAGCATCAAAACAACCCTGCTGGGCTTCTTCGGCTTCCTGTGACCACTTTCTCACAGTCCTTTTTGTTACAGGTAGTCTCTGGACAAGAGGTTTATATTCCGAGCAGAGAAAAAACAAGGTTGTGATCTGATTTACCCAGAGGAGGTCTTGCTTTGGAAATATATGAATCCTTGACATTTGTGTAAAACAAATCCAATGTCTTGTTTTCTCTGGTAGAGCAGGTGACAAACTGTTGAAATGTTGGCAGTGTAGCAGAGAGTGAGGCATGATTAAAATCACCAGAAATTGCCACAAAAGAATTGGGGTGTTGTGTCTGTATCTTAGCAACAGCAGAACTGATGACTTCAGATGAACTGTCGGCAACGGCTGAGGGTGGAATGTAAACAGCTACCAAAATAACAGTGGTGAGCTCTCTTGGCAAATAATATGGATAAAAACTTACTGCCAACAGTTTAATGTTTGGACTGCAGAGACAACACTTCACAGTAACATGTCCTGGGTGACACCATCTGTTGTTGACAAGCACTGCCAATCCACCTCCCTTCCTTTTCCTGTTACTCTTTAAATCTCTGTCTGCCCATATAGCAAGTAAGCCCGGCAGAGAGACATTGGAGTTAGGGATATGATCCTGCAGCCATGTCTCAGTAAAACACATAATACTGCATTCCCGATACTCTTGCTGAGTCCTTGTCAGGGCTTGAAGTTCATCCAACTTGTTAATTAATGATCTCATATTGCCCATTATGATGGATGGCAAAAATGGTTTGAACTTTCTCCTTCACTCTCTCTGCTCCTGCTCTGCATCCACGATGCCTCCTTTTCAACTCCTCTGGGATTTCTGGTTTCAGTTGTTGTATTATTTCTACTTTTGCAATGTTAATCAGCTGCTCCCTGTTGTAAACCACCCTGTTGTTATGGTTATGCATCATAACAAAAGAGCAAAATATAGAAAAGTATTGGGAGAAAAAAAAATCAATCCAGCACAGCATCCAAGACAAGAAGGAACAGTTGTCCAAAAAAAGCAATTTTTTCAAGAAAAGCAGGAATGAAATTTTGAAAAAAAGAAAAAAAATCTCAATCAAAGTTACAGGGCTACTTCAACATGCTGCCACTCTGAGCGGTGCAATTCTAAAATTATTATTAACTTTCAACCATTTGGAATTTTGAACTGAAAGACTGTCATGTGTTATATTTAGGATCTTTTTGAACTGTCGGTTATTGAATCTTTTCTATCTATATGACTACATTGGATATGCATATTTCTGTAAACTTGGAAATGAATTGGACCTGTGTTGTACTCCAATGTACTGCCACCCTGAGCAGTGCAATTCTAGAATTTGTTACTTCAAGGTTACTACTACTATTACTACTACTATTACTATGCTATTACTACTGTAATTATTTATTACCAGGAAGTCCACAGGATGTAGTTAAAAGCCTTCAGCTGATCCAAAATGCTGCAGCAAGAGTTCTGATGAAAATTAATAAGAGAGATCATATTTCTCCTATTTTAGCTTCCCGTCATTGGCTCCCTGTTAAATCCAGAACAGAATTTAAGATTCTCCTTCGCACATATAAACCCCTTAATAATCAAGCTCCACCATACATCAGAGATCTCATTGTTCCATATGTTCCTAACAAAGCATTTCGCTCTCAGACTGCAGGTTTACTGGTGGCTCCTAGAATTTCTAACAGTCAAACAGGAGGCAGATCCTTAAGTTATCAGGCTCCTCTCCTGTGGAACCAGCTCCCAGTTTTAGTCCATGAGGTAGACACCCTGTCTGCTTTTAAGAATAGGCTTAAAACTTTCCTTTTTGATAAAGCTTATAGCTAGACTGGCTTAGGTTATCCTGAGCAATCTATCCTGTATTCTGAGCAAACTTTCACCAATTTACAAGAGCACAGGGAAACCTGGAACACAGGATACAAGGTACATGAGACATGAAGGGAGAATACAGCCCCAGAACGGAGATATAAATACAAAGGCGAGGTGACAAGGAGACAAAGGACAGCTGGAGGTAATTAGAGGGAGGCTGAACACTAATCAAAATACAGACAAAAACCCAAAATTCAAACACCCCAGAATCATGGCATTACCCCCCTCTTAAAAGTGGGGTAATGCCAACCAAAGTCCAAAAGAAACCAGAACAACCCAGATTGGGCAGGCAGAGGGGGGCCTGGAAGGAGGGTCAGAAAACCAAAACTCAAAGGTCAGGCAGGTGACCTGAGGCTGTATGGTATGCACACAGAATCCAAAAGGCTGGCAGCTCCGGCCATACAGGAACCCACGGAGAGTCTTGTCTGGGGACTGGTGGCATGATGCAGGAACCCGTGGAGAATCTTGTCCGGCGGCAGGTGGCGGTGATGCAGGAACCCATGGAGAACCTTGTCTGGGGGCTGGTGGCGGCGATGAAGGAACCCACTGAGAACCTTGTCTGGAGGCGAGCAGCAAGGCTTAGGAGGCTAAGGGTCACTGAGTACCTCTGAAGTAGGAGCACTGAGAGGAACACTGGGAATCTCTGGAGCAGGAACGCTGAGAACCATGGAGCAATAATAATAATAACTTCATTTGTCTTAGTCATTGTGTCCTTGGGCAAGACACTTCACCCGCCTTGCCAGTTGGTGATTGTCAGATGACCAGGTGGTGTCGGTGCTTGGCAGTCTCACTTCTGTCAGACTGCCCTAGGGCAGCTGTGGCTTAAATGTAGTTTAGCACCATCAGCATGTGAATGTGTGCGTGAATGGGTGAATGACTGAATGTAGTGTGAAGTGTTTTGGCGTCCTCTGGACTTAATGAAGCAATATACAAATACAGGCGATTTACCATTTGATTTCTACAAATCTGATCATCAGACGACGAGAGATCATCCAGCAGCTCCTTAAATCCTCCACAGGTAATGAGGTGATTACAGTCAGATTTAGCAACTGCAACAGGTGTTGTTCTGGATCCAGCAAAGATCCTCTATTCGGAGAAAGAGTCTTGCAATCACACACAAATACACGCAGACACACCGTAGAATCCTGATATTACATGTCTTTTTATAACTCCACTGTCACAGAGATGTAATTCTGTTCAAAGATAAACCTTCAACAACATTTGGTTCAAGGTCTAACCATAGCATACTTCCACTCCACAAAACAGCAAATAGAGGCTAACATGGATGCACTGTGAGTTACTAAGCAAATATTTGGAACAATTTATCTTTTTATTCTCCTTCAATTTTCACTGTTTGCTTTTTAGATTTAGGGCCTTGTGCCACTCAGAGCAGTCTTTGGTTTGCTGCATTCAAACACATTCTATACTATCTAGTTGGTTACAATGCAATTAAAGTACATTCAGTCAAATATTAGAATCTAATTACCCAGAGTCCAATTTAACCTCATTATTATGTAATCATACTTTATTATAAAAGGTAAACAAGTAATCTATGTTTTCTTTTCAAAGAAAACACAAGATTCCTTAAAATTTTCCATTTTCATGCAACTTCCCATCAAGACACACCATCAAGTGGTGGGTGACAGTGAAGAGAAATGACTCTTTCGAACAAAAAGAGAACCAAGCTCAAGGTCAGCAAATATCTGGCCTGATAACTGAAACTCTATCTGCTCATCTTAACACAACATCAAAATGCTGAAACTCCTTTGCTCGAGGCAGAAACACCTTTCACACTACCCTCTCAGGCTGGGCCCAAAACTGATTTTCGGTCATAATTTCAGGTGAGAGAATCAGAATCAGAATTCCTTTATTAGTCCACCAGGGAGTAAATTTACATTTACAGTACAGTCCATCCAAGCGGTGGACAAGTGTCTGAGGTCTGCAGCCATCACTGAGAGGGACCACCCTTTACTGAGAGGCGATCAATAACAACCAATGTTGTTAACTGCCTAGTTCTGTTATGCCAGCTTTATAACAACACATAAGTCAAGTATACAACACATACACAACACAAAATAATAATAAAATATGTAGAAATGCCTAAATAAATCTATACTTTCTAAAGACAACTGAACTGAACTATTTAACATAAGTAAAAATATGGACTGTAATACTCAAAAGAAATTGCAATTATCAATTTATAGCAACAAAATTTACTGAATTGATAAAAAAAAAAAAAAAAAAAAAAAATTAAACTGTCTCAAAAGGATAACGCCAGTATACTGAATTTAAAAATTTCAGCAATCTATACAAATGACAAAAATACAAGAAGTGAGCTGATGCAACCCCAAGCTCCTGAACATAATCTATGCAGTTGCTTTAGAGGATGTAAAATTTCAAACCAGTGAATCCTTGCTTTAAGGCTCTGTATGTGTATTACCACTTGCCCTGTTTGCTAGAGTGGAAAAGTGGACCACAAAAGACAGTGTTGTTCTATAATACTGAGAAAGAAAAGCCACCCATTTTCCTGTCTCTTCCAAGGATGGCTAATATTTGCTTCTAGCCATCCTGGAAGCATCGATCAAACACTCCACATCACTGCACTTAAAAAAAAAGAAAGAGTCTTTCCTCTGTCAACATCAAACCCATCTGAGCAGAAAAACTACTGTGTCTAAATGATGTTTACACTTCTGCACTGATGTACCTACTTAGTGATATGGTGGGTCTACCCAGCGTGTTTTCCTCACTATGCTTGGATGGAAAAGATTAATGATCCTGTACTGCTAGAACCCAATAACATTATGTGACATTTACAGAAGGCTAAAAGGCAATGGCTTAAACACATCAATTTTCAAAGGTCATGCATTTTTAGGTTTACAGACAAGACGGCAGTAAAAGAATAAAAGAGCACTATTTTCAAAGAAATGTTATTGTCTTAATTTTTGAGTTGCATGAGTTTGATAAAGAAACAAGATTACTGGATATTTCTTTCATTCCAGATTATTCCAGTTATTGCCATCTTTAGAGGGCTACATTTCTTTTATGTGCTTAGGGGTTTGCTGTGGGGGCTTGAGCAGAATAATTAGTATCAAAAAGGTAAGGTAATAATATTTTTTTATTTTTAGGAGATATGGGAAAAATGGAGAGAAAAAAGACTTTACAGAGCTCAATATTTGCAATTCTACAGATTAAAAACCATTCACTACTAGTGAGTGGACATAATTTTTTTGAGTACACAGCTGATGTGTAACAGTGGGTGAACATGGAACACACCTTTGGAAAAGTCATTTTCTTGTGATGTAAATGACACCTCACATTTTACAATACAGTGACCAGGAACTATCCACTCCAACTAATGAAACCAGATATCAAAACTACAATACATCAGCATCTTGGTAACTGGTATAATCCTGATAAAACTGATCTTCTTTCAGTTCATAAGAACTATTTGTCCATTTAGTATCCCCAGGTTACCATAACAGAGGCCTACCTCTGCTGCAGTCGGTATGTGTCAGTATTATTTCTGACAGCCCACACGACAAATAACATGAATGCATTACTAGAGAGAGCTGCCCATTAGTTTTTCTCAATCGTTTTGGTGCATTTCTAAAATCATCCTCGACATTTGCAAAACAGTAAGTGCATTTCTCAAAACAATTCATACAAACAGCAAAACACCATGAATCACATGCAAAAGCCAGTCTCTTTCTCAGAATCCTTAGTTCATCTCACAAAAGTAATAATCTGTGTCAATGAACATGTCAGTGCCTCAGTATGATAAGTTCTTGTTTCATTGTGTACAGAAAAGACAGTCAAATTGATTATTCATGTTCTCAATATAACAGCATACTCTGGAGGGATGTTCGGTTATAAACTATGGGTAAAGTTTTGATGACAAGTATTGTCAATTGTAATTGTGGGAGATCAATGGCAAGAGACTGGACAGGATTTACATTTATGCTTTTACTGGAATTCGCTGACAGAACATGTCATTGTGATACTGAAAGGAAAAGACAACTGCAGAGACCAAGGAAAAAAACAAAAGTAGAAACATGAACATAAGACAATCTCATTAATGCAGTATTGTAGGAATTACAGTGGAATCTTCCTATACTTTCTATCACTTTGCTGAGAAAAATTCCTCAATTGGGCTACAAACTGAAGAGCATAGTAAGAAGAACTCCATCAGCATCTAGTTGGAGTTTGCAGACCATATCCTGATGATGTTGAAGAGATAGAAACTGGCATATGTCTTTGGCCTCTTCCTCTGTTTTACCTCCTTCCTCCTTCACTAAGGCCTCATTCCTCTTCCTCTTCTTCTCCTCTCTGGCTGTTGACCCTATCCAAACCCTTGTCTTTCCATTGTCATTGTAAGAAATGTCACATTGTGTTGTGCTCTGGCTATAGAAACTATTTGCCAGTAGATGATTCATGAGATGCACCTTTGAGCTATTTCAGAAAATTGGTTGATCATAGGTTGATCTAATGCTTCACACATTTACTTATGTTGGAGAAAGTCAGGATTTGCCTGGTAGGAATTTACCAATTCAGGACAGATTTAGGAAAAAAGTTTAATGGAAATGTATAAAAAATATGCTTGATATATGACAACTTGTTCAAGCATTTTGCCTGTTAAGACTCATATTACGAACTTTTGCTTAAGGAACACCTATTCTTTCTGACACTACCTTTAGCACATCATCTCAACAAAGCTACTACATGATCCATTTTACAACCATTAACAGGAGCATTGAACTAAGAAGTAGTTCATATGATGAGCTCAGCAGATGCGCAGTTCCACCAGGTGTTTACTAACTGCTTCTGCCGCTAGTCTGGAGAAGCTGTGTGGGACAAGAGCAAGGAGGAGTGCTCTGTGGGGCGGAAGGTTGCCTGGGGACTGCAGCTCCAAAGAGGAGCTTTGTGGAAATAGGCGGCACTTTGTGAGAACAAGTGTTTAGGTACCCCCATATGGGATTCCTCAAACATGCATGAAAGAATCAAAGTAACACTCCAGGTATGTTTTTGATGAGGGAATAACACTATAACATGATATTAAGTTCAAAAATGTCAATTTTACATAATGACATGCCTTTAACTAGATTATACAATTATTAACATTTAACTTTAACGGTACAAAAATGAAAATTAAATGAAACTGGAACCAAAGCTCGAGGTGGCAAAAAGTAAAATAAACACATCAGTGTTGGCTCTGCAGACTCGTGATAGTTTCTTGGTTAACACAGGTTTCTGCCTGTGGAGACTTGATGACACATTTATTTATTGATATGTCCAAAATTATAGCATATTATTCATAAAATTAACACTCTTAGCTCAGCCTTTTGCTTTTCACCAGCCATGCTTCATTTCTGACGGAAATTTTATCGTTTCATTGATGTTTGATTGACTGATGATCAGTCATAGAACAAAGAACAAACACCCTCTAATAAACTCAAAGTCAAAAGCTGTCCGTGTTATCAAACTATTTATGTGTTTGGGAATGGGGGTAAGGGGGGGTTCTTAAACCACTACTGCAAGGACAATTGTGAAGAAAAAAGAAATAAAAATGGTTTTATGTAACTTAAATATCTTTCCTACATTTTTCTTCACAAAAGGGTCTATTTTGAAAAATAATATTCTTAAATGTTATATATATCATTTATACATGATATTATATAAGAATATAACATTTTATATAATTATATATAATAATTTAACAGCATGGTGACCCAGTTCTGGGCCCATGCCCTACCATAGGCCAGGGACAACTAACCCAGTTGTCACTCTCTCTCGGCAGCTATGGTTGTACAGTTTGTACAAGGACAGGTAATGTTTTGCCACACATTTGCAAAGTGCACACAAAGCACACTCATTTAACTTTGTCAGTTGCCACAAGACAACTTAACAACATACATATAATAACATGAGGTTATTGTGTGATACTCCTGTGTACTGTAGTGTACAAGCACCCGAGGACATGGAGGCAGGGGCACGTCAAGGATGAACATTGGTCAATGCTCATCTCTTGGCGACAGCCAGATCATCTTAATTCGCTAAATTGTCAATAATTGTTCAGTGTTATTGTTGAGAGGCATAGGCAGGCCTCCATACACAGACATAAAAACAGAAAATGGAATATGAAAAAAGGGCCTTTGGGGCATAAAGGAGGAAAGGGGCAGGTGCTAAAGGCCCCCCCAACCCCCTCTGCACATTCCTGCTGCCCAGGCAAAAACTCTTAATTGAGCCGTTCTTATGAACAGGAAGATTTCCAGTGGGTAAGTGAGTTGCTGTTGCAGCGGCCGCTCTTGGTCACATGGCTGGGGAAGCATCTGTTCGACTGGGACACGTAGCAAGCATGTGTAGAGTTGCAATTCCTATATGCCGTAATGTAAGGACAGTGAAAGGGGAACCATTCATAGACGTAATCGTAGAGAAATCTATAATTTCCTCTCTGCTTTTTCCCTACATTATCAGCTTCTTATGTCGTGTTGATCAAAATGAACTATATGGGTCTCTGTTGAATAGTCTCAACATATACAATGTTTAAAGAGGCAGAGGCTAATTTTAAAGTATCAAATTCTGAAGTCGAATTTTCATTAAGTTATGTTTGATATATACACCATTTGTATAACAACTGAAGGTAACATAGTTAACTACTATAAAATGGCATTATGTGCCTGGAAAATACACAATACTGCCCCTTTAAAACTAAATCATTTATGCACCAGATATACCTCTGGAGTTGATGGAGGGTGTATTTTCTTTAACTACTTTTCTAGATTTCCAAAGGTTTTCACAAGAATTTTTGTTTGTTTCCAACCTATGTTATAATTGTCAAGAAAGTGCAGCATCATAACATTGCTTTTTAATTATTATTTTTTTAAAAACAGCAAATTATTTTCCAAGCCATAAACAGTTAATATTAGTTGTATTAGTTGATATTAGCTAAGTTATTTTCAACAATGATATCAGATTAAGTAGATAAACAGATATGGAATGGTACTGATTTTTTTTATCACTATTGCATACTATGTTTGCTCCATGCTGATGGATCCTGTAAGCATACAACCCAGGCAGACCTTTTCCTTTGCTCCTTTCTTTCCCCTCTCTAAGCTGCATATCTTACAGCCATCAGCAGCAGATGTTGCTTCACTGTCAAATGGCCTACAAAGCAAACTGCACTGCTTTAATCCTATGTGTAGCCAGCATTAAAAATTGGATTGAGACAGATAAGATTAGATTATGCCTGCAGGATTTTAAAAAAATGTAAAAGCCTCGTTCAGGCTTTAACATAATCTGCTTTCACTCTCTGAAGCATGAAGCCTTCCAACAGATGCCAAATATACTTTATGCAGACATTGTCTTATTTCCTTTCCTCTGTGGATTTGGTCCTTTATATTACAAACATTGCAGCTTTCTTTTTATGAAGATTGTGCCTGTTCATATTGAGATAAAGCTCAGTTAAAGTACATGCATATGAAATTTGATTTTAGCAAATCATTTTCATAAAGTATATATATATATATATATATATATATATATATATATATATATATATATATATATATATATATATATATATATATATATATACACACACACACACACACACACACACACTTTATGAAAAAAAAAAATCAAGTCAACAGAGAGAGAGGGAGGACATTTCTCAGCATATTCATTTGATTCACTTCTAGGGCAGAATATCAACTCCTTAAAGAATAAAGTTATTCTTGAGGGTGCAATGTTTCCTAACAGCAGATTATATGATTGCTTTCCTTTCCATGGTAGATCTTCAGTAGGTTTATGGGGTATCAGTGGTGGCAGAATATTATCAAAGTAGTGTGGTCCTAATGTAATCAACTACAACAGAAAAAAATCACCATCCCGCTATCCCTCAATCACTCAGTGCATGTCTTGGACATCACACAGGCATTTGTTGTTTCAGCCTTTGTCTGTGCTCTTTAGTAACGTCTTTCTTCATTCAATCTGGCTTGCATCTGCCAGGAGGATTTAAGGTGATCTACTGCCCACCCCACCATGTTCCCCACTATCATGCTCACAGACTTTGAAGCACTTAGAAGAGTCAGAACTGTTTGTAAAACAGTGAATTATGCCAGTAACGAATAAACTAGGGTTATAAAATGATTAAAGTTCCATAGTAAGGAGGATACAAAAGCAGAATACAGATACTCAGTAAGTGTTCAATATTAAAAACAGGTTCAATAAAGTATTAGTGTATGTATATTTCTTTCTGTTTGATTAGTAATGCAGGTTTAAGAGACAAAGACATAAGATTATAATTTGAAATGTAAGTAATGGAAATGTTTGCAAACTGCCTGAGCCACAGAAGTACTGTATTTGTCAACAACAAAGGAAAAATATCTAAAAGGGAAATGACCAAAAAACAAACAAACAAAAACACGTTAGTATACCATAACATAACATTAGCTTTCAAGCTCTGCTGTAATTTCAGTCTAAATAAATACATTGCTGGGTTTTAGGAAGTACTCTGCAAAAGTTTATTTTTGCATTCTGTGAGCAATCTATGAGCACAAATATACAACAGTCCAAGATCTCATATTTTATTATCAACCCCCAAGATGATATTGAGATAGCTGTTGAGGAAGGCCTGAAACCCTGTTTTTACTGGTGATGGGGTGATCAGTCTAAACTGGCAGTCAAGAAGACATTTGACATCCGAAAGATTGGGGATAGTTTTAAGAAGCTTTTCTTGCAGCTTGCTATGAGCAGGGGATAAATACACTCTCATCGCAGTCCACTAATCCACCTATAGCTCAACCATTTAGCAGTAGCACCAGACCTCTTGACCTGAAGAGCAGCGTGTGTGTGTGTTTGTCTATTGGGGTAGTGCAGTGCATGTGTGAGGGGGAGGGCTAATAGTAGAACAGCTGCTTATAGAACAAGACTCCACACACACGTACTGTGGGTTCGACCACACACATACGTCCATATGGCCAGGGGCCAGATAACAAAATCTCAGTGAGGATCATAGTGAGCACTCAGTGATCTCCTTTCAGATGTCCTCTCAGCAGAGGATTAAGATCATGCTGTTTATGTTTTTGTTCAAAACTGTTTGTTCAGTTTTTGTCTGTTTGCCTTGAAGATGGTATCTAGGAAATGTATTTCATTCTTTATTAAGCAGATCCACAACTTACTGACACTTGAATTAACAAGGATGATAAGAAATGCTGCTCCATAAGTCATTGTTCATTTATTGTAATCCTTAGTCATTTTATACTTTATCATCACTTTGTCAGTTTGCTTGTGTGAACATGGAGTGATTTTTCTAAATTGCCCAAAGAAATCCTATGCTGCTTAAAAAGATACAGTTCTACAGTTGAAACCAGAAGTTTACATATGCCGAACAAAAAGACACGTACAGCTTTTTTTCTCACAGTCTAAAGTTAAATCTAACCAAACTTCTCTTGTTTTAGGTAGGTTAAAATTACCAAAATGATTTATATTTGCAAAATGCTACAATAATGAGAGAGAGAATATGTCAGAGATTTATTTATTAATTTCTTCAAAGACAGAAGTTTACATATTTTTAACTTTGCCTTAGAACTGTATGACTAGTACAAAACAGACTCCTGTTATCTGCAGAAATACTCAGATGACTCTGCAGTCGTTGGGCATATCAGAGATGGACAAGAAGCTGAGAACAGAGAGCTGGTGGACCGCTTTGTGACATGGTGTGGGAACACGTTACAAATTATTTTGAATTTGAATGAAACAATGAGATGATTGTAGGTTTCGCAAGATAAAGGGTTAGGTCAAACACCATTTCCATCATTGAAGAAGAAGTGGAGTTGGTTAAGGAATATAAATATGTTCACATGGACAACAGACTGGACTGGAGACTCAACAGCGAAGTTGTCTATAAGAAGGGACACAGTGCTGTACATCTTGAGGAGGCTCAGAACCTTCAGAATTTACAGCAAGATGCTGCATACAGTATCTTCTTTAAGTGTGTTGTTGAGAGTGCACTGTCTTCTGCCATCATCTGTTGGGGGAGCAGCATCAGACCCATTGACTTAAAAAGGTTAACAACCTTGTATGGACAGCTGGTTCTGTTCTGGAGGCATATGTGTTCAGGATATATGAATGGAAATGTTACTGCTTTAGACTATATATTTCATCATCAAATGCATATAAAAGCAATGGTGGAGAATTCACTTCCACTAACAGTGGCATAGATAACCATCTGCCATTGTATTGCAGGACAGATGAATAATAGCGTTATGAACTTAAATAAAAAGAGTAACAAGTGAAAATATGAAACCTCAAACCCAAAGTGACAAATCTTAACAAAAACCATCAGGGTACTGTTTAGTTAAAGCAGACAAAATCTTTTTAAATATTTTTTAAACTATTTTTTAACTATTTTTAAAAGAGTGAATCTATCATACTGTACATGGCCTGTTAAGCTGGAGTAGCAATGGACATACATTTCTGTCTGTTCTTGAGAGGGATTCTGTGTATAATTGGTGAAATCTAATGTGTTTCTTTTTGCTCTTGTACCAAACCTGTAGTGAACCATGACCACAAAAATAAGTTCAAGTTGTGAATTATGTGAACTGTTACAGCCCTAATATGAAGATAAGTACTTTGACCTAACATAAGAAATACATCAAACTCCTCAAAGATGCTCTTGTGCCATCTGTTATCAATATTTTTGTCTTTAAACATTTGTCTAGTTCTTGTCATTGTTACTACTGCTATTAAAGAAAAGCTTTTTTATAAACATAAAACACAAACAGTTAAAAAAAAATAATGCAGAGAAGCATTCCAGTGAAAGTCCTGATCTCATCCACAGAAATAGAAACAAGCACTGTGGTCTGATAACATCCTGCCTGTAAGACCAGATACTGACATGGGAGCCTTAATGCAGACCAGACATTTAGCCTTTTGGCAAACGTACACTGGTTTGTTATGGGTCCCAGGATTGGTACCGTATTAACAAAATGATAAGTCTGTAAAACATACAGAAAAAGCGCAACAGGAATGATCACGCGACGGGCAGCATTTGTCATCCAGTTTGCGTCCGACATAAGGGGCGGAGTGCCTCACCTAATAGACAAAATTGCGACGACATAGTTCATAAGCAAACGCAAGCCGTCATTTTTGTATAGCAAAACAACTTGCCGGTGACAATGCGCTCAGTCAGTTGTTGTGTGGTTTCTACAGTATTCCAACTCATGACCACAAACAACGTAATTCTTGGATCAGAAACATCCAGAAAGCTTGTCCTGAAGAACCATATGCATGGTAGTGGATAGTGGACACTATCTCATGTACTGCGCCTGTCGATTTATTTATAAATGCACATGGTCACCATTATACGGAGTTACTTCTTTGATCCAGCTTCAACATAAACATATCACAGGCATGCAATATTTATAAATTAACTTTGTGATGTTAGATTTTTTTTTTTTTTTTTTTAATGTTTGATCTCACTTTATGACGTTCCTTTGTTTTTCCCAAGAAATATTTACATGTCTTACACTACGTGTCTTTTATAATAAAACAGTCTAGATCATTATTTGAATATCAGTGTCTGTTTATCTTAATGGATTTGGTGTCAATTCAATTCAGTTTATTTGTATAGAGCCAATTCACAACAAATGTCTCGAGGCGCTTTACACAGAAGAAAAAAAAAAAATTCAATCATACATACATTCCAATTGATCCTCGTTATCAAATAGTACAGTAAGCTCAATTAATTATTGAAAGTAGTTCAAAAAGTTTCTAAGGAAACCCAGCAGATTTCATCGAGTCATTGACTTGCAGCATTCACTCCTCCTGGACGAGCATATAGCGACCACATGGTGTTGTGTCAATGACTTTACAGCAATCCCCCATACCAAGCATGCATGTAGCGACAGTGGAGAAGAAAAACTCCCCTTTAACAGGAAGAAACCTCCAGCAGAACCTGGCCCAGTACAAGCGGCCATCTGCCATGACCGACCGGGGGTTTGAGAAGATAGAGCAGAATGCACAAGAAGAAACAGATGAACTGATGTAAGATTATTTTTGATGTTCATGAAAGTAAAAGGTTAATAGCAGAAGGAGAAGAATTAGTTGGTGGCAGCATTATCTCGGCTGAAGTCCTCCTCCAGGAAGGCATCACAGCCAAACAGAACGCCAGACAAGGTTGATCTTCTATGGAGAGAAAAATAACAAAGAAAACAAAAAGTTAACAGCTGAAATAACAGCAAATAATGCAAACTGGAGAGTAGAAGAAGAAGACAGTGAGAAAAAGTGGTCAGTTTGTCCTCCAGTACCCTAAGCCTATGGCAGCATAGCTACAGAGATAGCTCGGATAATCTAAGCCAGTCTAACTATAAGCTTTATCAAAAAGGGACGTTTTAAGCCTAGTCTTAAAAGCAGACAGGGTGTCTGCCTCGCAGAGTAAAACTGGGAGCTGGTTCCACAGGAGAGGAACCTGATAACTAAAGGATCTGCCTCCCATTCTACTTTTCGAAATTCTAGGAACCACCAGTAAACCTGCAGTCTGAGAGCAAAGTGCTCTGTTAGGAACATATGGAAAAATCAGATCTCTGATGTGTGATGGAGCTTGATTATTAAGGGCTTCATATGTGAGAAGGATAATCTTAAATTCTATTCTGGATTTAAGGGAGCCAGTGAAAGGAGGCTAAAATAAGAGAAATATGATCTCTCTTTTTAATTTTCATCTGAACTCTTGCTGCAGCATTTTGGATCAGCTGAACTTAAATGACATACCCTGGTCAAAAATAACACAGAGGTTCTTTATTATTTGAGGCCAATTTAATACCATCCAGTTCAAGTGGATTTACTAAGCAGTGTCTCTTTCAGAGGTTTTGGTCCAAAAATAACCACTTCTGTCTTGTCGAAATTTAAAAGAACATTTAGTGTCATCCAAGTTTTAATGTTCTTAATGTCCTCAAGGCATGCCAAACTGATTAGATCCATCAGGATTTAAGGATAGAGATAGCTGAGTATCATCAGCATAACAATGAAAATTTATCCCATGCTGTCTGATGATTTTTCATACACACACACACGTGTGTGTGTGTGTATATATATATATATATATATATATATATATATATATATATATATATATATATATATATATATATATATATATGCCGCTCTGTCCTATGTAGAGGTAAATAGAAAATATTTACACACACATACATATATCTACATATTTTCAATGATGAAGAAAAATCATTACTGTATGATGTATTACAGAAACATACTGTACAGCATACTTCTTGAGTATATCTATTCTGCTCAAGCTTCTAAAGGCAGTGTTCCTATACAGAGGTTCTCCAGTCGTTCCAGATTAGGTTAAGCTACATAAAAAGGCTCAAAAACTGTTGTCAGCTGATGGATGGA
Organism: Anableps anableps; assembly: GCA_014839685.1. Taxonomy (NCBI): domain Eukaryota; kingdom Metazoa; phylum Chordata; class Actinopteri; order Cyprinodontiformes; family Anablepidae; genus Anableps; species Anableps anableps. Next base: position 4,175,345 of record CM026066.1, on the reverse strand, counting down.
TGGATAGATATGCGTTTTGTGAACTTTGAAAATCTCTAAAAGATATATGATCTTATTTACCAGATTACACACAAAAATATTGTCCATATCTTAGGCATTTTACTGAACCCTCTTTAAATGAACAGATATTGTAAGAACCACACCACTGCAAAAGAAATGTATAATAATTCTGCTTGGTGGAGGTGGAATGGGGGACAGGTTCACTTGCTAAAAATAACCAGCAAATGGTTTCGAGGGTCCAGCAAGCCAACTTGCATCATGAAAATAGATAATCCTGGATCAAGTAGAGATCACTTTCACCATTTACGCACGAATCTGGGAGCTTTCTGAAAAACTGAAATCTGCCTCAAAAAACCTTGTGCACTTATAACCTGATCTATGCATAATTGTCTTTTTTTCCATGAGTATCAGGCAATTCGTGCACATGTATTTAATGATTCCTATGCGTAGAAGCCTTTTCGAATTCGTAATTATCAGATTTGTGTGTAATTTTCTTTTTTTATTCATAATTTCTTAATATTTGTATGTGTGTATCTGCAAGTACTTGAAGTTACACACAAAATGTTTTTTATGGTTTACAAATCATGTTTTACTCATACAAGTACTCAAAGTTATGCCAGACAGGCTGACACAGTTTACAAATCAAATATTACATACACACAGATATTTTGAGTCAATTTTGTCTCCATAGTTTTCTCCCAGTAGAGTTTCAATTTGCATGGTACTACAATTTCCACAAGATTTTGAACTAGGACCCAGTTCCCTTGTTGCAAAGCTGCACCTCTGCTTTTGTGGTCATAATACTGCTTCCCCTTCACACTCCACTGTTGGCTATTGGCGGTAGCCGCCTTGTATGTTTCAGTCATCCTCTTTGTCCATTTTGCTGCATATCCTTCAACTAACTCAGCTTCTTAACCCTGTCACTAGTCTAAAGAGAAGCTCAACAGGAAGATGCGGACGATGACCATATAGCAGACAGTATGGAGATACCAGTTGACTCACGTCTGGTGCAATTGCATGCGTGAATGACATGAGGTAGGTTGTCCTTCCGGGTCTCCTTCTCTTTCTCTCGAAGGGTCCTAAGCAGGGTTCAGTTGAACCTTTCAGCAGGGTTCCCTTGTGGATGATAAGAAGTAGCCCACATCTGGAAGCTGTCTGAGAGTTTTGAATAATTAATTTTCAAACTCCCTGCCCTCATCATGGTTGAGTCTTGCTGGATTTCCAAAGCGTGGGACAAAATCATTGAAAATCCTGTCTGCAGTGGTCCTTCCAACCTTATTCTGTAGGGGTAGGCCTGGGCACACTGAGTGAAGTGGTCGACTACTACAAGTATATACTCGTACCCACCGTGGCTGGCCTTGAGGTGAATGAAATCAATGCAGACAAGATTGAGAGGTGCATTAGATGTGAAGCTCCCCATCGGTAACTTGTCTGGCATGGCTGGTTTCTTCTGCATCAAGCAGCGACATTTCCAAGTCACATTCTTCAATGTCCCTCTTCATAAACGGCCAGAAAAATCTATCTCTTGCCAAGCACAAAACTCTCTCCACACCAACATGTCCCATGTTGTCATGCAGGTGGGTGAGGACAGTTTGTCTATAGATGGCTGGTAGTACTAACTGCTTTTGTCCCAGGACCTTTCTATACAGAAGCCCATCCTCAACATGAAGTCTGCTCCATTCCCTCAAGAGCTTCTGTATTTGCTTGTCCAATGTCCAACAAATGTCCTCCTGAAAATCCAAGTTTTTTTTCTTTCAAGTCCAAAATCTTTCCAATTACTGGATCATTCTGCTGTTCCTTAATCAGTTCATTGTGGTCAATGGTGGGAAATGACTATGATGGTTTAAGAGTGGGTTGAAATGTTAAGAGCTGCAACCCAGGCAACTTCCTTCTTTTGGGCCATCTTGCTGCCTTCCCAATTTGCACACATAGCCTTCTCTATAAGATTCTCTGAACTTCAAGCCATATATGCATTATTATCCAAGGGACATTGGGAAAGGGTGTCAGCATCCACGTCTAGCTTCCTTGGTTTCTATTTTATTTCAAAGTGGAAATTGGCAAGTTGTCCCACCCAGCGATGGCCTACTGAATTCAACTTGGCAGTACTCATCATGTAGGTGAGTGGACTGTTATCCGTGTAGATGATGAAATGTGGCTCATAGAACAAGTAGTCCCTGAACTTGTTGCATACCGCCCACTTTAAAGCCAGGAACTCCAGCTTGCCACTGATAGTGTTGTTCTACTGGTGTTATTGTTCTGGAACAATTGCCAATCAGTCTCATTTTCCCATCTTGTTTTTGATAAAGAACTTCCCAAATGGCCCTGCTGTGAAGCATCTGTGTGGAGGGTGAAGGGTAGATTAAAGTCTGGGTATGCGAGTACTGGTGGACTGGTCAGGATGGTAATGAGACGTTCAAGGGACTGCTGGTGTTCACAGTTCCACTCTCCTGGGGTCCATGATGGTAACTGGGGGCTCCTAGCTTTCCTTGCAGCAGGCTTAGAGTGTTGAGAGCTGGCATTTCCCTGGAGCAGCTCATATAATGGCTTAGCTATACAGAAGAAATCTTGCACATATGCTCTAAAGTAGCTAAGACACCCAGATAGTCTTCTTACTTCCCCTACTCTCTATGGAGTCTTTTCTTTTAGGGCCTGCACTGCTTCAATGTTTCGTGGATCTACCCTAACCACCAGCTTTGGATACCAGATGTCCAATGTATCTAACCTCCTTGCGAAATAACTTACACTTTTCTGGTCTTAGTTTAACACCATGACATTGCGGGGCTTGCATCACACGCTGCAACACCTCTACATGCTCCTCAAAGGATTTGGAAAAACAGAGAATATCATCTAAATAGGGAATACAACACTCATCCCTCAGTGTGTCCTCCATGCTCCTTGGAAAGGCAGTGGGGGCATTTGATAGTCCAAAGGGGATTCTGACCCATTAAAAAAAAAACCAAGGAGTTGTAAAAGCGGTCAGGTGTCTCGAACCCTCAGCAATAAAGCCCTGATGATAGGCTTTGCCTTGATCTAGAATGGAAAACCAAGCATACCCTCCAAGTGAATCAATCAGATCTTGTATGCGGGGAAGGGATGTTTGTCAGGCACAGTCTTTTTGTTAAGGAATCTATAATTGATACAAAGATGCAGCGACCTGTCTTTCTTTCTCACACAAACTATAGGTGCAGAATAAGGTGACTAGGACTTTACAGTCCACCCTTTCACTATCAAGTCCTAGATATACTCCTTTACTTCCTTGTACATTGGTTTTGGGGTTGAAGCATAAACTTTCTGGACAGGAGTGTCATTTGTGAGCCTGATTGACATTTGGAGTGAGGAGATGCACCCAACAGCATCACTGTCATGAGCAAATGCAGCTGCTCAGCACTCAATCAACACTTGAAAGACTAACTTCTGTTGTTCTGGGTTCAAGTGAGTGATATCAACGAGTGGGAGCCAACGCTCCGTAGGTGGCATTGTAATGATGGTGACATTTTTGACATCTACTGGTGGACTCGCACTAATTTTTGCTTGAGCACTTCCCATTTCCATACCTTTTGCAATGTCCTGGATGGATCCCAGTTTATTTCTTCTTGGGATCACTATCTCATGCTTGTTGTGATTTTAAATTGGCAACTTAATGTGAGGTTGCTTGTTCTTACTTACCTCTAGAAGACCCTCTACAATATACAGCTGCTCTAATGTTACACTGTGTTGTGAGGGTTCAAACAGAATTACTGGGTTAGACAGGTTTAAGGTAGGGGTACCCTGCACTGTACCTGTACTGTTTTGCCCACTGGAATATTTATACTGTCCTTGAACACTCTGACTGTGGCAACCCTGTCATCTGATGATTTCTCTGTCTGGATAAAGTTGACTATTGCCTGCACTTGGTTGGTTTCATCACCAAGCACCTGTTGAAGAAGGCCAGTCACTATGGTGATCATGTCTGAAGATGACTGACCCACTGATCATTTCTTGAAGGACATTGGACCCTAAGAAAGGCTGAGGGAGGGAAATCTGGCTTACCAGGAAGGGAACCTGTATGGCCAAGTTTGGGCTGTCGTTTTCAGGGAGGTCAACTGTCAACTCTACCCATCCATCATATGGTATGCTCTGCCCGTTTGCCGCATACAAATCAAGGCTTTCCCCTGGGTCGAGGAGGTTTTCCAGTGGCCTTATGGGATGATTTGGGATGAAGGTCTCACACCATGACCTGTCAATGATGCTTACTTGAGATCCTGTATCAAATAGGACCATCACAGCATAGAATTTGACATAACATTTTAACAGGCTTTTTTCCCAATCAATGGTACAATGTTACAGTCATGTTCTGGGCCTGATGTCTCTTGAACTCTATCCCCACCATTTTCTTGAAATGTTTGCTTTGCATCTGATTTAGTCGTTTAGGTGTGGTGTTGACTTAGTGTGAGTGGAGTTGTAGGGCAGTTTTTGGTTCTCCCTCAGTGGACACAGACTCTCGTTTCCCTGATATCTGCTGTTTTCAGACAGCCAATTGCCAGGTGCCCTAGATCACCACAGATGAAGCAGTGGTTACAGCTCTCTAAGCTTTGCAATGAACAGTTTGTGCATTTGGGCCTCCGACCTTTCCTCAGGGGAAAAGGCTGGCCAGGTGTGCTTGTGCCTGAAGGTCTTACTGTGCTGCCTATGTGACTGTGGCTTGCTGGCTCATTAAGCCTACCACCATGTCTGTCAACACCTGCACCTGAGAACTGAGTTGCTGTATTGTTTGGTTTTCCTTCCTGTGTGTATTATAATACCCATCATTCACATGAATACTATGTGTATGGGGTGTTTTCTGCCTGGATGGATTAACCTGGTTTAACCTTCACTGATATTCCTTTTCATCACTGATCCTTTTCGTGATATGGCTGACAATTTCCTCATCAATAACGTCAGCATTAGAGAGGAGTGGTCTCAACCAGCGCCTGATGTATACTGACTTAGACGTGGTTTTATCACTAAATCATGGCATATGTTTAAATTCTGACAACTGAATGAAAATTAATGAAATTGTCTCTACACATGGACCCAAGCAGGTTATCTCTGCACAGCCTAATCAGCATACAATTCAGTGCAAATTACGGAATCTCAAACCTCTGACACACACTCTTTTCAATATGCAAATTTAGTAGTGTGAATCAAACCAATTTAAATATTAGTCAAAGACAACACAAGTCAACATAAAATGCAGTTTTTAAATCAAGGTGCTTTATATTAAGGGAGAAAAAATCCAAACTTATGTGGTCCTATCTGAAAAAGTGATTGCCCCCTAAATCTAATAACTAGAGGGGGCCACCCCTAGCAGCAGAATTGTTGTAATTCAGCCACATTTGAGTTTTCAAGCGTGAACTGAATCAACTGAATTTTGACCAGTCCCTTTAGCCCTCTTCTAATTTAACTTGCTGTTTCACAACATTTCTTGAAAGCCGAACCTCCAAGATGAAAGCATGTATAATGTTTTTTTTTTGTTTGTTTGTTTGTTTGTTTTTTTTCAAAAACCATTTTGATATGTGCTGTAGGATTTGCTTAAACTATGTATACAGTCATGGGCGTAACTGGCACAGGGTACGCATGGGACATGTCCCTAGCACTTCTAGTATTTGTGCCAGTTGTACCTACACATTTTTTAGCCATTATAACTGTTTAATTGGTTGTCAAGATGTGGCAGCGTGACACGGTCTGTATCATGTTCAGCAACTAGCCAGAGCCAAAAGGCAAAAAAGTTTGCAGTTTTCTTCTAAACAAACCATGCAAGTTGAGTAATGCTGCTGCATGCAGATAATGTTAGTTAAATGATTTGTTAATCCATGCCAGTATATCATATTAAGCTTATTAACAAGAAGACTAGTGTTGTTACCCATTTTACATCCCTTACTAGTTAGTTAATGCCAGAAATAAACCCAGTTCTCTTTCATTTCTGTGCAGAAGTTGTGCTCACTTTTGCTTTCCACATATTTAACAGAAATCTTTGTTGTCAGAGCAAAGAGTCAGGGAGCAGGCATTAGACCAAAGTCAAGCAGCAGGAAGATGATGCAGGGTCTTCTTATGTAATGAGGGATTATAACTTGATGAGAAAAAGAGAAGGAAAGGGAGGGTTATGTACAGAAGTTTCAACTTTTTATAAAACCATGTTATGGCAAAAATAAAGCTTAAAAAACTGCAACTTTGACCACAAATTCAGCAAAATCAGTCATTTTAGACTGCAACAATCACAAAAAAATATAACATCCTGAAGGGACTTGATGTTCTTTTTCTTAAATATGGAGTTACTTTTATGCCAGACGTAATGGGACACACACCTTCCAAGATGCTATATACAGTGTCTTCTTTAAGTCTGTTGTTGAGAGTGTCATCTCTTCTGCCTTCATCTGTTGGGGTAGCAGAATCAGAGCCAGGGACCTAAAAAATCTAAACAATCTGATAAAGAAGGCTGGTTCTGTTCTGGGGACGACAGTGAAACCTCTGGAGATGATGGCACAAAGAATGATTTTACATAAAATCAAGAAAATTATGAACATCCCTGACCATCCTCTTCATGAGACTGTCATATGACAACAGAGTGTCTTCAGTCATAGGCTTCTTCAGATTTGCTGTAACACAAACCTCTACAGGAGATCCTTCTTGCCCACAGCTATCAGCATCTACAACAACTCATTGAAGAACTTTGAATAATGTAAGTTACAACATTTAATTTCCTTTTGGGATCTATAAAGTATTTTTGAATTGAAATGAATATTCTGAAACACTTAAGTGTGACAAACATGCAAAAAATAGGAAAGCAGGAACAGGGCACTTTTTGCACACCACTGTATGTGTAACTGTGTCCTTTACATGTGATTCTTCATGCCACCCAATTAAAACTTGTGTGCACAGGAAGAAGACTAACTTCAATAAATGTGAGTTGGAGACACTCACATTTGACCTAAAATGAGCTATGTAAAATCACATACATGGCAACTTACGTTCTACACTGCTTACATGGACACTGTTAATGTAACTAAATGCAGAAATACTTTGGGGAAAGAGTTAAGCTGAGCTATTTCAAACTTTAGAAATGTGTTTATCGTGCTAACTGGCACTTAGGGTCCTGGTAGAACCATCTGAAACTGCAAGTTAACCAGCAAAAACAGGAAACCACTCAGTTTAGCCACTGACAAAAAATATATATTTTTAAGACATAAGAATGTCTTTACAACACCCACATATGCTATGCTCTGTGTGCTACAATGGATGCAGAGACCAGATGTGCATCGGGGTGTTCATTATTAGGACAATATAATGGATTTACTCACCCTATCCAGTTTCTAACTATCTGCTATTTATTAGAAGGAATAATTATGCCAGGCCACCTTACCACAGTCTTGGTCAACATATATGGTCATGGTTGTAGATTGATTGAATGAAAATGTTTTCTATTAACACAGACAAATCTGTCCAGTGATGGTGCTTTTCGTAGTATATGTGCCGCCGATAACTCCAGCTACATTAAGAAGACTGGCTGTCATTGCAAAATGTGCTTTGAAATGAATGTTCAACTGCACCAAATGAGAATTTCATAAAACTGCCTGACAAACAGATGATGCAATCCCACATGACTCGAAGCATGGTTGAATGGCACGGTCCAAACCATTCTATCAGCAACCTCTGAAATGCCCCTACTGTTAGAAATCCCAATGTGATCCAGAAGATGTATGAAAACATAGGCGATGGTGGTGACGGTGGTAAGAGTTCGTCCTGTAATTGGTGAGTTCCTGGTTTGAGCCCCCACTCCGTCCTTGGGCAAGACACTTCACCCACCTTGCCTGCTGGTGATGGTCAGAAGGCCTGGATATGTACAGGAAGTGTAAAGTTCCAGTTAAGGATCCAGAAGTGACGGACAACTGAATGTTTGAAAACTTTGTTAGGGTGACAGTAATCAACAAAGATAAGAAGGTGACCAGTGTCAGTAACTTTTAGCTCTACAAAGAGAAACAGGTTGGTTAGTGGCTGAGGTATTAAATGGACCTGAATGTTGCAATGATTAATTACCACCAGGATGGTTGGTTGCAGCTTGTGAATCACAGAGAACCATGCATTGAAGGTTCTAACAGTTATGTTAGAGGTTGATGATTGAGACTGAGAAGTGGTGGAAATGACCAGCTTCAGCAGTATTGAGAAGAGAAGGTCTGAGCTGCTTTAAAAGTAGTAGTCTACAATACAAAATCAGCTTTGCCTGTGACTAAATAGCCTCTTAGTAAAGCTGAGTGCCAAAGACCCAAACGTAATCCAGCTAATAGGCAAAACAATAGATCCAAGGTCAGTAATCCACAAAAACAGGTCACTGAATGAGTCCAAAATCCCAAAAAAGAAGAGGTAAACTCACAATACACAAGATGGTTACATCAGTAGCAAAAGGGACAGAAAAAAATAGTCGAAACCGTGGAAGCAGAGTAACTTAGCAGATTCTGGCTTAGAAACTGTGACCGCATAGCAACAGGCCATCTAAATCCCCTCTGACTATGGAGATTTATTTAGAAACCATAAAACAGGCTTAGACCATTTCAAGGTGAACATGCTAACTCCTTGCAGAAAATAGTGACTATTATTCAAGCCCAGGACATTCTTTATACAAAGCAACAGTGTTACAGTGCTATATAACTCCTACATTTAAAATTCCAGTATTCACAGAAAAGGAAATATAAAAAAGTTTGTCCTAAGTCTTGATCAGAATTTTAGGCTGCAAGTAAGAAATATTACCACAAATTAACAGAGCTCTATATCATTTCCAAAACAGTATTACTGTAATTATCCATTATAGTACCTTATCCACAAGTCTGTTTGTCAATTATTTCCAGATATACAGCTAAGCCAGAAATTATTCACACCCCTGGCAGATTTAGGTTTAAAATTATTTTTCATTCAACCGAGATGTTTGTTTCTAATAGGAAAAAAGAAAGGCAATGTTATAGGACAGTATTAGTTTAACTGTCATGCTCAAAATGCTTACATGTTATCCAATGGATCCATGAGGACACTGGTGTTCTCATGACAGTTTAAATCAGGGGTGCTCATTACATCGATCGCGATCTACTGGTCGATCGCGGAGGCAGTGCTGGTCGATCGCAGCGTGACATTAAAAAAAAAATATTTGTCAGCCTATCAAACATCCCGTTACTTAATTGACATACAGGGCAACCAATCAGATGACAACTGAATTTTGACCTTTAGGTCACCGCTCATGCATAAACGACAGCGCTAGCGCAGCAAAACTTACAAGCTAGTTAGCGAATTACCTCAGATTTTAAGCCCTTGCTAAAACATATGGTGATCAAAATGAGTGAGAAAGCTGGACCAAGTAAGAAGGCAAAAACATATCACTTTCATACGGAATGGGAGGTGGACTTTTTTTTCACGATGTCATTTTCGAAGTGCGTTTGCCTCATCTGCCAGTCTACCGTCGCAATAACAAAGAAGGGAAATTTGGAGCGGCATTTTCGGACTGTTCGTGGAAAATATGACATCGACTTCCCACCGAAAAGCCAGCTGAGAAAGAGAAATGTGGAGGAACTAAAATCCCAGTTGTCCGGACAGCAGTCATTTTTCACTCAACAAACTTCAAAAGCAAAAGCCGCCACCGAAGCATCATTCTGTGTGAGTCACGTCATCGTTAAAAACAATAAGTCCTTCCAAGATGGAGAGATGGTAAAAGAAGCATTCGTTGAAGCAGCTGACTCATTGTTCCGAGACTTTAAAAATAAGGCAGAGATATTATCTTCAATCAAAGCTCTGCAGCTGTCAAGACATACAGTTACACGGCGCTTGCATTTTTGTAGTGGGTAGATAGATCATTTTGACTTGGTTGTTTTATAAGTAGCTCGCATGCTGAAAAAGTGTGAGCACCACTGGTTTAAATCATCTGGTCATTTGTCTGTTTTTATTCAGATTTTATTTTAAGATGGCATGTTAAAAGCTATATCATTTTCAATAATCACTGGAAAAGTGATTCAGTCTTCAGTCAAACCCTGCTTATGACTGCTGAGCATCTTGTTGCAGGTTGCACTGGAATTTTGATGTTTTGACTTTGGTGAAGAGTTCCAAGTCTTTGAGGTTGGAAGGTCTCTTGCCATAACCCTAATTTCTAGCTCCCTCCACAGATTCTCCATCAGGTTCATGTTGGGACTCCACCTGGGCCACTCAAGAACAATAATATCACTTCTTGTCAGAAGAAAGATGTTCATAAAATTGAAATATTACTTTAAACCTAAATCTGCCAGGAGTATGACTCACATCTAGGCCCTGGCAGGGAAAACAACAGGAACCATCTAACAGAACAATTTTTAAGCAATCTGTTTGTGTTATCCTTTAAAAGAAACAAAATGCCTGGGTGTAACTGCTCATCACACAGTATCCAGGTACTTGTACAGAATGTCCTGTGAGAAAAGCAGACAGCTTTTTTTTAGTTGTAAACAGGAACAAGAGAAAGTGCTGCAGTTTTTATACTTGATTCATTACACTCATGTGTGTGAACCACCCACTCACGCTCCAAACACACCCCATCACAAAGGCATGGGTGATGATCTGAAATGCTGATCACTCCCAGCAAACTGCTGTTTGGTAACATTGTGCTGATCCTCACTCACAATCATCTAAGTGCTGACTGCCAGGTTATTGTAGAATAGGTTTGCTGATCTTCTTGCCGTATACAGGAGGTTTCCTGAAGGTTAAAAATCCTCTTGTATTTTCTCTCCAGAATAGATTTTGGTGGAGAATCAAAGATATTTATCCTCTAGAGTATATTTCTTTCAAATCACCAGTAAGAGTATGAATTGACTGAATTGCTATGAATTGTATTCTTACCATGTTATAAATTTACAACTACTCAACATGGCATTACCTTTAAAAAAGTACATTTTAGGCTAATTTGGACAGTAGCACTGTATAAAGGGTAATATAACTTGTTATATGTGTCTTGTTTTTGTTATCCCAACCCTTGATGAGTCACTTTGGTCTGACAGGAACAGGCAGAATGAATAACCTGACCTTTCAAGTTGCAACATCTAACAAAAACCCAACCTCCATAAAACCACAGCACTGGAAGCATCTGCTGGTGAGATCAATAATTCCATCCACCCAGCTGGAAAATTCACTCATGTCATATTGAGACAGGGCTTAAGGCTGGCTTGACTAACTGCTCAATTCAATTTAACCTTAATCTGAAATTATAGATGCTGGCTTTGACTCCATTATTTTTTATAATGAATGGTGAACATCACACGTGTGCTACAGTTGTTCTTTTGTCTCCTTACTCATCTGTCTTCTTTCTTTCTTGTTACTTTGAATTTACCTCTGTTGTCAAAGATGTTGGACTAAAGAGAAAAAATGTGAAACATGATAGGACTTCTGAAGCTGCAGCGCTGACTGTTGGCATGACGCAGTTTATATGGCACCACTTGGTCAAACATTGTGTTTTTGATACAAAGCATGTCTAGAAACCTGTCATGATCAGTTAAAATAGATTTATTGGATTTACAGTGATAATCGTGAGACTGACGCGTCAGTAGATTAACATAGCTGATTGTCCTTTATGAAGTGTCGAGCCCAGGGGTGTTAAAAACACATTTTCATTGTGGGCCATATCAAGATCACAAATGTTCTCAAAGGGCCAGTTGTGGCAGAATTTATTGATAAAACTACCCGTTAACAAACTATTGAAATATGAATAAATAGCTGTCTCTGCATTTGATGAGTACTTCATGAAAATAAATATTGAAAATCTTTTCACACTGATGTAATTTGGCAGCATACAGATAAAAACTGTTATATTTGATTAATAAAATAACATTTAAGAACACAACTGTTATCTTGAAAGTTCTATTTATATTGCCCTCAAGAGTCTAGAAGAGTCATAAAACTTATGGTGGGCCAGGTTTGGCCCACAAGCAATTGAGTGTGACACATGTAGTCCAGCCTGTTAATTTAATAATATGAAAAAACTGTAAAAGTAAAAAGGGGAAAAATTTGAGAGGTTATATTAGAGCTCAGATTGTCTTCAAGTATTATTTCTAGAGTTGTGTTTGTTAAGATCATCTTAGTTAATATTCAGGACAGGATATTCATCTTCCAGGAAACCTCTGCTCATTCTAGTTCCATATATAACTGCTGTTATATATGGAACTGCACTTTACTTGAGGTAAGGCAGTGTGTGTTTGTGTGTGTGTATTTAGTTCTCTTTATGCTGCAGAGAGGATTCATTTCATCATTTTCCTACCTGAAGGATGACATTTTAAAGCGAGAAGCCTCCAAGGGAAATGTCTGAAATTCACTCAAACATACTCAGACACATTAGAAAATAAACATGTGGCAACCATATCTGTTCCTTCACCAAGGGACACAACCAACTTCAACCATGATCACTACCCCTATGGGATGATTCTGCCCCCTTTTGGTCAAATGTGGAAGTGTAATTCATACTACAATATGACATCAATATTCCCTCCTCCAAATTGCTGCTTCACTAAATACATGAGACATGTGGTTTCCCTAATTACTGTTTATAAATTGTTTTCGCTTCATCTCATCAGAAAGCTTGATCCACAGCAGGATGTGGTGAGGAAGGTAAAGTGCAATTATACCAAAGCTCACTCATAAAGGATACATGACTTTTTTTTTAATGTTTAGGTGCTTTTGTTTGGCTGTTTATTTATTTAACTCTGCTAATGATAAGGTTTAGTGCACATTTCTGCTGAAACAATATACAATATTAAAAGTAAAACTCATTGAATAAACTATTTTCTTTTGTTTTGTTGTAATTTGCATGATTCTGATTGTTGACATTTTACATTTACAGAAATAAAAACATGGAATGGACCATTAATAAAGCAAAGAGGAATTAAGCAAAAGTAAAAAGTTAGCTGCACACAGCTCACCACAGATATCTTTATTGTCCGTAAACTGGAAACACACCATGACAAATTTCTAGTCATTTAAATTGCATTGCATTATTATCAACCAATAATATATGGGAACAGCTTATTATTTTCGCAACATCTTAAAATGTAATCACTTTTTTCAGTACCAGTATCTTGGCAATTGTTTTTAATCCTGCCAGAATCTCACAAAATGCAGTTTTTCTTCTTTTCCTGTTTCAAGCTCTTTATTGTTTCTTAATATCCTTACTTAAATGGAGTGAAATACCTCCCTACCCTGTCCTGAACTGGCCCTCCTCCAAACCACAATGACCCCTCCTCAATAACCAGAATAATCAGATTTTCCCCTACATTTGTATAAGCCAAAACATGTTCTTGGAAGACTTCATGCCAACTGATTTTTAAAGCCCATAGGAGGTGGAAATCAGTGGAAACAGATTCTAACAGCACATCAGTAATTAATCTTAAAGCAAAATTCAAAGCTATGTCATAAATTGATTGTTGATGGTGGTCATATTCAAACTCAGTCAGATTTTAATCTATCCTATAAATGAACTTGAAATATCACCTGCCCGTTAGCTATTCCTCTGTCAGCTCATTGAGGGTCTTTATCTGGGATTGTTTGAGTAATTGGACTGCTGGCTTACTACTATTGATTTATTAATCACTTCACCAATTAACTAACAGTTACTGACCTTTTCCTAGTCTCTGAACAACCCCAGCTTCCAAGCCAGCTGAATCGATCAGTTGATGAAACATCAGGGCAACATAGATTACATAGTGTTTTATTGTGCTCGTTTCCTTAAAGACTGACCTTCCACTAAAAGTAAACACATACAACAACACCATTACTATTAACTCCCATCATCTGCTAATGGCAGATGACATGGAGCATAATGTACTAACTACAAATTGGGCTGGTAGGAGTAATGTGAATAACTGGATACAACATCATCATTATTGTTTTATCTTTTCTGTTGTCATTTTTTTAAAACACCCAAGAGAAAAAAATTATAGATTTCTGGTGTCTTTACAACCAGCTTTCAAAATTTAAAATGAGCCATACTTTGCATTTTATTTTTATAGGTTCAGTCTTTGGTTTTCAATTTCCCTTCAGCTTCTATTTATATTTTTTATTTGCTACTGCTCTTCATACTTTAGATGAGTTGTAATTTTTTATGCCAAATATTGTCATATAAACATTAAATCTAAATGCATCTAAATTACTGTTCATGCTATCTTCTAAACAGAACAGAAGTCTTAGGTGTCTCCATTTGAAATATTAAAAGATCACCATGTCCTTAAAAATAGAAAGAAGACAGCTGGAGCTTAGTGATGACACAACGGTGACTGTGACAGTTTGGAGGTTGTAGTATTGTCCTCTGATAACTGCAGGCATAAACCCAAGAGGATGCACAAGTAAATAATAATCTGTGGCCCCATCCCAGCCCAAACAGGACCTACTGGTGCACTCAGCTATCCAGAGTCAGGGAGCATTGACTTCCTCAATGAATGTCAGTCACTATGCAACTAATGGCAGATGACATGGAACATAATGCACCAACTAGATACTGGGTTGGCAGGAGTAATGGCTCATAAATTCAGCAGCCCTGGAGCAAGAATCTGTCAAAACTCTGCAGTGCATTGTGGGTTAATGTTTTTCATACACTTCCCTACACTCTGTTGTCTCTGCAGTGTGCCAGTAAGTGTGTATGTGGTTGAATGGATCTATGCGTGCAACAACCCCTTCCCCTCTAACCGCTGCTGACTCTGTCTGTGCAGCGAGCCATACTAAAAACCATTTTCTTTTTAATTAATCACGTCAATACTATGGAGCAGCTTTGGTCAAGGGGAAGGCGTGATGCTTAAGCTCAAATCAATGGCGCAGGGCTGAGGGCTCAGGGAGTGTCAATACTTTCCAAAGTGCAAAAAATGAAAGTCCTGGAGGTTCAGGATGCCCCAAATAAAATGCCCTGGGGATGCAGGTGGCCCAAAAAGCCCCTGAATGCATTCTGCAACTCTGCCAGGCTGTCCTGCTCTTTTGTTCCTGCCAGTCGGGTATCAAAAAGGGATTGATAGGCTGTGAGTGACAAAGCTGCGTTCACAACATATCCTATCTCTGGAACTGTAGTTTGCTTCTGGTCAGATATTAGTAAACACTGTTTTTTTTTTTTTTTCAAAACACAGCTGACTCCAAATGTTTCTCATATTATGTTCAAAAATTCTAAAGCAAAGATAACCTCAAATTTATTGTTGAATGATAGAATCAATTTTCAGCTCCCCAGCAACCAATCATGAGACAGATTCTTCTGGAGGTTTTTTTCTTCTTAGCTGGTTTCCCACACGAACACATCGGCGGTTGTTGACAGTGGCCAACAGGGGCCAGTGCCCCTGTAGAACTGGTCCTAGCCCCTGTTATGGCCCCTGTATTGAAGAGATCATAGTAAATCAACTTCTTATGAGTGATTTTATTTGAATGGGACAATGAACGTACAATATTGCTGTAAATACACTGGATTTAGCGAAATGCTAATTTCCATCAGTTGTTCTGTTAAATAAACAACACAACAAACAAAAATATCATTAATACCATATAATAAAAATACAATAAAAACAACAAATGGAAACAATATAAGATCAGGTAAAGCCATTTTAAGATACCAATATCAAAGTGCTAGTGTCTTTTAAAGTGCTTGTAAAACAATATGTGTAAAATACTAACTGAAACAGGAAGTTTCTAAAAGGTACTTAAACTTCAATGATCAGAGCGCTGATTACTGACCAACCATGCTTTAAGCTGTCACTTAAGGGAGAAATAGGTGGAGCCATCTCTAATGGTGACAGGCAATATATTCTAGCTCTTACATTCTTTAATACATAAAATATTCTGCAAAAAGGAGTAATTTCTGAATTGAATCTCACAGTCCCCCCTGGAGGTCGATCAGGTTTTGTTTGTACCATTTTGTTTTTAATAAAATCCTCCAGAGCTAGTTGGGCCTTACCTATTATTGACTTATAAATGAGACAGTCTTTTTCAAATAATTTGAAATTCTCAAAATTTAAAAAATGATATTTCTCTAGAATTAGGCAGATATGACTATTCCCTCCTATCAAATACTTTAATTGCTTTTTTGTAACACTCTTTAATAGGTTTTAATGTAGTAGAACAAGCAGACAACCATGTTGTGAAACTATTCAATTTGCAATAAAATCATGCAACTGAGATATGATTTGGCAGCCTCTTGAGATAAGAGGCCTGATCTGTTTAAAAAAAAAAAAAAGATATACGCTGGCACAGAAATCATTACTAATCGGTCCCTTGGACCAATTTCATTTTTTATCTTCACAGTTTTCCTTTAACAATGAATTTTAAATTAAGGTGTTCGGTCATATTGAGATAGAATCACAGTTTTCATCTGCAAAATTAGGGTTCTGAAGGTCTGAAGCCATAAGTGACTCTCTGGCTCACTTAATATATTAAATGATGAAATATTGCCCTGTTTTTTGGTTTCATTCTTTTGTTCTGTGCCCCCATGAAAAAACTCTGACCCCACCCTGGCCCCCCTGGTAAATTTACTCAGAACCGCCACTGCATGAATAGGACATTATAAATATGATTTTTGTAAAAAATATCTGATTATACTGTATTGTACTCAGAGGTGGAAAGAGTACTGAAAAAGTACTGTTACACTGCTTAAATTGTACTCAATTACAAGTAAAAGTATTTGTGTTAAAAAATACTTAAGTAAAGGTATAAAGTACTATTCTAAAAAACTACTCAGAGTATTAATTACTTTTTAACCAATGGATGTTTTAGTGCATTGTCAATAGCAGGCATTCGATTTGATTTACATGCACAAAATATCTACATTCAAAGCATATTTCTCAGACAAACAAAAAAGTATAGTACAAAGTACATTTGTCAAACTCAAGGCCCGGGGGTCAAATCCGGCCCAACATAACTTTTTTATGTGGCCCTTTAGATGGACACATAAATAGAACCTTCAAGGTAACAGTTGTATGCTTAAATAATATTTTATCAATCAAATCAAAGCTGCTGTCATCTGTACACTGCCAAATTACATCAATGTGAAAAGATGTTCAATATTACTTAACTTTGAAAAGTACTCATCAAGTGAAGATGGCTATTTATTCATATTTTAATGGTTGGTTAATGGGTTTTATCAATACATTCTGCCACAACCGGCCCTTTGAGGACATTCATAATCTTGATATGGCCCAAAATGAAAATGAGTTTGGCATCCTTGGTATGAAATATACAATAAAGCATAGAAAAGAAAACAAAGTATGAAAAAATTACACTAAGGCCATTTTTTGTAAACAAAGTAGAATTTTTTTTGTTAAAAGAATGGCAAAAATGTTTTTGAACTGGTATATAGCTTTAAAAATTTCATTGCGCAAAATTTGCAACAATATTGGTCATATTTCAGTTTGTCAGAAGATATGAAAAGTGCATAACATTTTGCATTCACAGTAAATAGGCTTTGTCTATTTCCTGGCCTTTTTCTATGAGCTACAGTTACTTGCTTACGACGAAGTATTAGGGTCAGACTAAGTTTTTTTGTTGTTTGTCTTTAATACAAGACTAAAGTTGTAATTTTATGAGAACTCTCCACCAAACTCCATTAAAATGAGGATGAGCATCTTTTGAAGTTGTAGTTGGAATCAGTTTTACAAAGTAAATACTTAATCTTTTAACACACCAGCATCAAATTATTATCAGCTGCAGGACTTTGAAACGATTGTTTAAACGACTGTCCATTTCAAAGAAAGAGCCAGGGACTTGTTGAACTGCTCACGTCAGCTCTTGATAACTCTATCAAAGCTTCTTTTCTCATTAAAACTTTTTTCTCATAATTTTACGACTTTCTTCCAGCAATACAGCGACTTTATTCTGCCAACAGTATAACTATTCTCGTAATATGACTTTGTTCTCGTAACATTATGACTTTATTCTAGTATTTAAAAAAAGAATAAAAAAAAACCTCTTAGTCTAGCCCTAATACTTCGTCATACTTGCTTACTAACCTCTGTTTCCATTCTTCTTTTCACTGTCACAAACTTCTCCATCTGTCCTCTATGGAGGTAGAAATGTTTCAAAACATCCCCACTTGTATCCTCTGTTTACATCGGTATCTGAGTAGGCTACTTCTTTAACACTGCTGCCACCTAGTGACCGGAGGCTTGTTTATCAGTCAAGCATGAATAAAGGCAATAATACAGTCCTGCTTCATGCGCTTCTTGCGAATATTATTTCAAATTGTGGGCGTACTCACTGGCGATTTCTGATTTTAAAGTGGCGAAGTAGACTACATGGTCTAAATTTTACTAAAGTATTAGTAAAATTACACACAATAGAAATACACATAAAAGTACAAGTACTCAAAAAAAATCTACTTAATTACAGTAACGTGTGTATTGGTAATTCGTTACTTCCACCTCTGATTGTACTCCATGACGCTTTTTAAATCTGTAACTCTCAGTGATAGACTGAGGTGCAAGCAACTTCAGTCACTGACGGCCTATATGTTTAAGACATTTCCCTGATTGAACAAACCTAACTGTATCATTCACAGATTTCTTTAGAACTTGGCTGGGGAGATAATTATTATTGCCAACAGGGTCAGCCCAAAGAAACCTAATGAAGCACCTTACATGTGGTCTGACCACTTGCAAGGAGAAACACTGAAGTCAAGTGCAATGTGAGTAGGTGGAGGTACTCACAAGCCCCCTGTTGAACGCCTGAGAGTTGAAGATCTCCCCAATGAGTGACAGGGTGCTACTTTGTGGCTTTGAGTTGCAAGGGCTCTGATGCTGCACTTCTGTGCTAGGAATGGGGTGTCCACCAAAAAAAAAAAAAAAAAAAAAAAAAAAAAAAAAAAAAAAATCATGGTCAGGTTCAAGGTGGTCCTCAAGTTTACTTAGGACACAGACAAATGTTGATGATCAATTCAGTAATCATATCATCAGACCTGTGACATTATCTTTTGGACACCAGGTGAAGAGAAGGGAAGTGCTGTTAACTGATTAAGTAAACTGGATCTATTGGTGTAGGATGCTGACAGACCAACACAGTAAACCTAAATTAATACTGTGAAAGTCTGGGAAAATAACTTGTTAAGGGGATCTTTAGATTACAGTTTTCCTGCATACCTGACTGATGTTTTTATGATGCAAAGCACTTTGAACTGCCTTGCTGCTGAAATGTGCTATACAAATAAACTTGACTTGACTTCCTTGCATGTTGTGGGGGATGTTTGGGGCATGGAATTTGAATGGATCATCCCCATTGCTTATGTGGCTGCAGCTGTGGCATTAAGGGCATTGACATCTGTCTTGGTGGCAAGCAGTAGGCCAGTTGGTGGACCCCAGCAGTGATGGCAGCTGTCAAGCTGAAGAAAAAAGCCTTTAGGGCTTGGTTGCCTTTAAAGATTTCAGAAACGTAGGTACCTAAAAGACTGCAGCTTCAGTTGCAGCAGAAAGAAAAACTACGACCTCAGGGGAATTTAGATATGGAGAGCGATTTTTTTTTTTATTTTTTTTTTTATTTTTTTTTTGTTTTGTTTTGTTGTTCAGCAGTGTTCTGGAAAACTGCTTGGTGTTAGAAAACTAAAACTGGAACAATACCAGGCTGCATCTTATTTGGAAAAGGAACTGCAGATTCAATCTCAGTATATTGGCAGATGCTAGAAGGAACACTTTAATGATCTCCTCAGACCAGTCACTATGTCCTCCACAGAAGAGGCAAAGTATGAGGGAACAAGAGAGCCAGACTACATCTTGAGGTAATTAAATAGGTTCCTGGCAATAGAGTGCCAAGGGCGGACAAGCTTCACCCCTAAATGATGAACGCTCTGGAAATTCCTCTTTTCTGCAATGTCAAATGGAAGACTGGGACAACACATGTGGAGTGGTAGACCAGAAACGTGACTGTAATTTTTAAGAAATAGTACTGGAGAGTGTGCTCCAACTATCAAGTGATCACATTTCTCAGCCTCCCAGGGAAAGCTTACTCTAGGGTGATGGAAAGGAAGTTCTGACCTATAATTAAACCTTGGACTTAGGAGCAGCAATGTGGCTTTCATCCTAGTCGTGGCACAATGGACAAGATTTTTATTCTCGTGAAATTCCTGAGGTGGTCATGGGAATCTGATTTTCAGTTTCATGCGTGTTTTGTGAATATTGAAAAGGCTTGTCCTCCGAGGCAATTTGTGGGGGTTGTTGTGGAAGTTCAGTATGGATCACAATGGAAAAAACCCAATGTCCATGGCACTAAGCATCATCCAGAAGGAGCTCAGAGTAGATCTGCTGCCCTTCCACATCTAAATAAGTCTGAAGCTACATAAGGGTGGAGATACTGACTAACCCCCGGTTGAGCACCTTGGAGTTGAAGTTCTCCCCAGTGAATGACAGAGTTGCTTCTTTGTGGCTGGGAGTTGCAAGGGATCTGATGCTGGACCTCTGTGCAAGGCAATGAATGTCCATAAATAACACCATGTTCAGGCACAATCTGTTCAGCAAGTGTACTTGGTAACAGGCCATCTTGTGGCTGCCAGACCAACATTGTGAACCCAAATGAATTCTGTGAATGTTTGGGAAAAGGCACTGTTCAAGATCTTAAAGTCTAACCTTTGCATGTTCCATAGAGGCTGGGAACATGGGCCATCACAAAACCAGCTTCTGGGGGCTGTTGCCCTGCAGCTCATTGGAACCTGTTTTGGTCTGTTGTGTAGAAGAAACAGCTTAAATAAAAAGCTAAGCTTTCAATTTATCTACATTCCAACCTTGACCTATGGCCATGTGATATAGATCATGACTGAAAGTTTGCAGGATGCTCAGGTTTAAAGATAGAATGTGGAGCTCAATCATCAGGGAAGAGCTCATAGTGGAGCTGCTGCTTAGTTGGTAGAAGTGGTTTGGGCATCTGGTCAAGATGCCACCATTCTGCTGTACTGAATTCAACTAAAATTATTTTTATTTGAATGGGACAATGCATATTAATGAACATACAATATTTCCATTAATACACCGGGTTTAGTGAGATGCTAATTTCTATCCATAGACTGTATACTCCTACATCAAGCTCTTAGTCGGCTCTAGATCTGGCAGCAAATCATTGGAGGGAGCAGAAGGTGCAGCAGGTGGTGCTGGAGACACAGCATGATGCACATTTGGTGGCACTAGAGCACTGTGGAGAAGGCTAAGTGTTTGGGAGTGCTGAGAGAACGAGGAGCGGTCTCTGGTCCTCTGAGGCAACATCAGAGCTGCTGAAGCAGAAGTGGAGGCATCTGGGACTGAAGCAGAGGTGTTGCAATGGCTTTGTCGTTTGTGGCGGGAGGAGAAGAGACTGAAAATGTAGAAAAGAACTGGAGCTGCACGTGAGGCGGAAGTGGCTTGTTGAATGCCTCCACTAGTGCAGCCTGGTGGTCCCATGTCACCTCCTCCAACAGCTCCACAAGCCCCAGAGAGGGAAACAGAGAACATGATTCTCACAGAAGCTACTCAGCCATAGTGTTTATATACACTTTCACAGTCTCTTTAGTTTCAAAAGTACAATAACCTGGTTGCATATGTGTGCACACTGTTTAACTATTACTAAAGTACCTCTTTATCTAATTTGGCATTCATGCAGTCTCCCCCATTTTGACTTGGCAATATCTGCCATTTCTAGCTTGCAAAAGTTCTTGAACTGCTTCAGATTATGAGAAAATAAGTTGTCAACAACCCTCTTCAAATGCCCCCACAGATTTTCTGTCAGATTTATTTCTGAACAGTGGTTAGCCATTCCAAAAACATTAGTTCTCCTTTGATAAAGTTGCTCTGCTGTTGACCTGGATGTATGTTGTGACTTGCTGTCAGGGCTGCAAAATTAAACCTTTCTTTTTTCTCAGCTTTCTAGCAGCCAGTTGAAGGTTTTAGATTCAAACTGACTGACTGGTATTTGAAGCTGTTTATAATTTTATCCACCTTGAGAAAAAACCTGGTGTCATCAAAAGAATAAGAACCCCAGACCATGATCCTACCATGAACATTTTTTGCTGTGGGTACTACTTTTTACTTAGGATGTGTTGTAGAATACAGAAGACTGTTGTTAAAGGCAGAACATAACCAGTACTTGTGTGTTCCACTTTCAATCTTGTCTTTAATTGTGGAGATAGTTCAGTTTTTACAATGTCACTGTTGTCCCATCTTTTCTCCAATTATTAATGACTGTCTTTAGTTTGCATCCTTTGTGATTTTTTTTTTTTTTTTTTTTTTTTTTTTTTTTGCAAAGTTTGCCTTCACCTAAATGATGTAAATGACAAAGTGTTAGGATCCTATGACTACAGATGAACTGTATTTCAATGCAATTAGCTTGAAGGCAGATGTGAACACCATCAAAACATGCTACAACAAAGCATTAGTTCGAGGGGCCAAGTTATTCCAACTTATTTGTACTTCACTTCTAATGAGTTTGTACATACATATATGTATACACAAAATGATACAATGACATTTGTCATAAACTGACCCAACATACACAAAACGGATTAAACTGAATTATGGTAAGTTATTAAAACACACTTATGAAACGATGTTTAATTATTGGCTTTGTGAAGTTAGAATGTTCTGATATAATCAAGATATTTAAACTTGTTTTTTGTCCTTTTTTAGATCCGAGAGAGGAAAACACACCAGCATACCTGTCAGCTATTTAATTACCTTTAAAGGGGTGGTGACATCACTGTATAAATGGGCTGTTACAGATACCTATTAAGAAACAAATAGAAAACAAGCTTTGGTCACCTGTGATAGTTTGGTAAAGACACATCACATATACTGCAGTTTCCAATATGCAAAAAGCAGGAATGTTACTTACTTGAAACCACATATCTTTATACAATATAGAAAGCTTCGGCAGATTAAAAAACAGTATGAATGGGACATAGTACTTGATTGAAACAACCTTTGATTCTATTAAGAACATTTAGTCTTAGAGGAGTCTTTCAGAAGATGACATCTAACTTGGCATATTCCCCAGTGCTCATTATTAATTTTTTTTTATTTTTTTTTTAGCATGATTACAGGAAAAAACAAAACAGCTTAAAATAGTCTGGGGAGCAGATCATTAGATAAGATGGGACTTTCAGGTTTTCACTGAATGATCTTGACAACTATAATCATCTGTGAAATAGTTTCACTGCAACACATTCATAAATCCCTTTACTTCCCAATATTTGCTTCACGGTGATAAAGAAAAAGCCCCAAAAATTATTCTTCCAAAATTGTAAAATCTTTGTACTTATATCTGAAATGAATAATCACACAGTGTTATTTTTGCTATTCAACAGATGACATAATGTATGTGTCTTTATACTACTACATTTTAAGATCACAAGTTACTTCTGTAATAAAAATTGAACCTGATGGTGGAAGAAGAACTGCAGGGAAGGGATGGTCTTCTTTTAATTGACATCAAATCCATATGACCAATGCTGTGCGGGGGAGTAAATAGTCCTATGCTGCCATCTTGAGGTATCTTTTAATAATTGCATTCTAATTCTCTGTCAACAAGGCTGTTGGCCATCACACTGAATCATTAAATCAAATTTAGTCATTTAACTCCTTAACTGTCACCCCCAAAACGTTCACATATAAGTCAATAGGTCCTTCAGGACACCAGTGTCCTCATCACAGTTAGGGGGTAATGTGTACATTATGCACATTTATGTGCATAATGTGTCCTTCATAAAAAAAAAATCTTTAAAATATTTATTTATTGATTAATAATTTAAGCTGCAGAAAACTACAATTCCATTCATGTGCTTTATTTAACATCTCAATAATTTTTTAAAATATTTTTTACCTAATGCTTTAATACATTTTACCATAGTCTCTTACAAAGCCTGTGCAGGGATATAAATAAAGTTTTTGTGTA
The DNA here is from genome assembly GCA_014839685.1 of Anableps anableps. NCBI lineage: Eukaryota > Metazoa > Chordata > Actinopteri > Cyprinodontiformes > Anablepidae > Anableps > Anableps anableps. The sequence goes on along the minus strand of CM026066.1, from coordinate 4,151,477 downwards.
TTTCTACTTGTCATAGTCACTTAACCCTAGTTTATAAAATACCAAGAGCAGAAAAAGATCATAGATTTATAGATAAATCTGTGTTCCTCACTAAGTAAAATGTTTTTTTATACTTGAAGCCATAACGAAAAGCTATAAACCTATAAAGAAAATATTTTAAGATTTTGAAAAAGATTTTAGCATCAACTAGGTACTTTCTGCTGAGCTATTAGGTTGAGAACTCGGCATGCATTACTGACAGTAACTGATCAACAATTTTTTTGTTTTTTAATTTCTTAAACACATGGCTTTGAGACACTGGTGCCAGTATAGAGAATTAAAATTAAACAAAACTTTGAAAGCTTTTCAGAAAGCCTGCAGGACTACTGATCAATAAGGACTAATCATTAAAGATGCTTTGCAATAAGAGCGACACGGACAGAGTAATTCAGCTATAGAATTTCTTCAGTCAGAGGCTAGTGCTCATTTGCTGCAACACACACAGCCTCAGTAGATCCTTCTTTCCCACAGTATTGTTCTATTCCACCATAGATGTGGAGTTCTTAAGTTTCCATAACTTCCACATTCTTTCCAAATAATCTTTTTCATTTGGCTTGCTGGTATGGTAACTTTCAAGCAGTTCAAGATTCTCAAGTATGCTTCTTGCTCACTTCTTATTTACACGTGTTTTGCGCTCCCACCTGAACTCTATGCCTCCTTGGGTCGACCTCCATGTCATCCACCTAAACTCTGTTTTTGCTTAATCCAACTTCTGGACCATCCACCTATTCGTATCGATCTCCACATTGCTCTTGTATACTCTGTTTTGTACCATGTATTTTTAGTTCCTGACTCTACCTCTGAGGTCCTCTCCATCCACCTGAGTTTGGGTTGTTCTTTTCTTTTTTTTTTCAGGCCCTCCTTCAAAGATCCCGCCAACCAGTTGGTTTCAGGTTGAATTTAGATTTTTTTATATTGAACTCTGTAGAGCAGCACCTCTCAAACTGCATGTTCAAAAGTCCAAATACAACAGTGCCTATAAAACATATCCACCCCCTTGGAAGTTTTACTCTTTTATTGCTTTTACAAATCAATCATGATCAACAAATGTGGCTTTTTTTGACAAAAGAAATGACACAAAAAAAAAAAAATAAATAAAAAAAAAAAATGTCAGTGAAAACTGATTTCTACAAAATAATGACAATTTAAAAAAATGTAATTTAAAATAAGTGACTGAATAAATATTCACCCCCTTGAAGTCAGTATTTAGATGTACATTTGGCTGCAATCACAACACAGTGTCTGTGTGGTCTCAATAGGTCTCAGTCTGGCTTGCACAACTGGACTCAGCTCTATTCAAGTCCAGCCACAAATCAAAATTTGTGGCTGGACTTTTGATCAGATTGTGGTCTGGGCTTTGATCAGATTTTGCTTCACAGTGGGGTATGGTGCATTTGTGGTGATGTGCAGTGTTTGGTGTCTTTCAAACATAGCATCTTGTCTGATGGACAATAAGCTCCATTTTTGTCCATCACAACAAATAACTTTCTTCTACTTGACCATAGACTCACCCCTGTGCCTTTTGGCTAACTCTAGTCAAGCCTTGATTGAGTATACCTCAACAGTTGCTTTTTCATTGCCACTCTCCAATAAAGGTTCGACATGTGAAGAACCCAGGCAACACTTGTTGTATGCGGAGTCTAAGTTGTATTCATGCTGTGATGATAGCCAGGAATACTGATTGAGTGAATGGACATTACAAACACAGGTGTCTTTATACTACAATCACCTGAGACACACTCACTGCACTCGGGTGATTTCCATTCCACTCATTGTGAGACTACTAGCACCAGTTGGCTGGACCAATGTTGAATTAGGTCAGTTACTTTGAAGGAGATGAAGATCTAAGCAATCTCTTATTTTATGTTACTTATTTTTATTGTCATGTTGTAGAAATCAGTTTTCACTTTGACATTAAAGGTTGTTTTTTTTTTTGTTTGTTTGTTTGTTTGTTTGTTTGTTTTGGGTTTTTTTTTTTTTTACATTTTTGTCAAAAAAACCCTCAACAAATTTTGTTGCTCGTGATTGATTTCTCAAACAGTAAAACATCCAAGGGTGTGAATATTTTGTATTGGTATTGTATTTCTGCATAAGACCAAAGGTCCAGAACAAGTCGGGATAAGAAAACCAAATATAATTTAATTTGATTACAATTGGCAACAGCTAATCCAAAACCACCATGGTTTGAGATTGAAGCAAACTTTTCCAAACAATACTCTCCTATCAACTTACTTGATGAACACAGGAGCGAATAACCAGTTATAGTCAAAGGCAATTTTCTAATTACTAATGTGGGTAGTACCTGGAATTCTCTACAGAAATTATTTTGTACTAAACATAAACTGAATTGTTTATCAACAATGACTAATAATCCTGATTTGGCCAGGGGGAGGGGCCGGAACTAACTTTTAGAACTGGCATGAAGCAGGAATACACCATTTGTATGATCTTTGGAATGGGGGAAAATTTAAAACCTTTGACTCCCTACAGGTTACATATAAACTAGGTCAGACACTATATACATACTAAAATGGGTACTCTCAATTACCCAGACTTATTAGAAAAGACCCTTCTAGATAGTCTCAAACAAGGTCACTTTGTATCCAAATTTTATGCGAAGTTGCAACATTTGAGACTATCATTCCTAAGGAAATCATGCGAGACTCAAACAATAGACACTGAAATATGGGAAGAAATTTTACTTTTACCTTTGAAAATATCCGTATGTAACAGATTCAGAGAAATGCAATATAATATCTTACAAAATGTCTACATATCTCCATATATGTATAGTACATACACAGCAGAAGCCTCTCCAAATAATAATACGCGCTTTTTAATAAAAATGATGAACAAAAACTTACAAAAACCACAGGGAATGCAGGGAGCCAGAGTAGTACAAAAAAAATAAGAATCCAGGAGTGAAGGCAGGGTATGACAGGGAAAGAATCAGGTAGGCAACAGAGAAAAAAAAAAAAAAAAAAAAAGGGAAAAATCAGAAAGGAGTGAGAGCAGGAGAAGAGTTTAAGTACTGTGAGTGTGAATGCTGGAACAATAGACAAAATTGTGATTATGTACTTCCGGTCAGCAAACACGAGCCGCCATTTTTTGTACGGCAAAACAACACACCAGTGACAATGCAGTATAAGCAGAGTAATAATAACAATTGTATGAAACAGCAAAACGCCCGTCTATCAGGTCCTGCCTCTTTTGGACTCTTGCTTTTGTTATTTTTTTTTAGTGCTGAATTCTTATTTTTACTCATCCTAGTTTATTTCTTATTTGTCCAGTTCTTAGGTTAAGTATTTCAGTTTATTTTAGATTTCTCCCCAGTCTAGTTTATCCCTTTTGTTTGTCCAGCGCTTAGTTTGAGTATTTCAGTTACTTTTAGATTATGTTTGTTAGTCCTTGTTTTATTTCCGTCTTTTCTTAGTTATTCTAGTTATTTCCTGATGTCTTGTTATTCTCAGTTATGTTTAGATTCTTTTGCTTGCTTCCTTGTTGCTCTCCCTCACCCCCTTTTGCCATTCTCTCTCTCCTCAGCTCCCCTCTAGTTAATTGCCCACACCTGCAAACATTTAGTTAATCAGCCTCAGCCATTGTTCCAGCATTCACTCCCTCAGTATTTGAGCTCCTCTCCTTAAGCCACTCCTCGCTAGTTCCTTCCGTTTGCTTCATGTCATTCTTCCCGGTTTCTCCCCATTGTGCTCCTCTTTGTTCCCTGAACTTATGTTTGGTGTAACTCTGGCTCCCTGTGTCCTTCAGTGTTTTTGGTCATCGTTTTTTCATTAAATCTTCCACAACTACTCAATGCCTCTGCCTCTCTGCATTTGGGTCCTCAAACAACCAACCACCAAACAGGACAAAAAGAAGGTAATTATCCATAGGAAGTTGGCTCCTTGGTTTAATTTAGATCTGCCTACTTTGAGGCAGAACACTCGGAAATTTGAGAGAACATGGCGTTCTACACATCCAGAGGAGTCCTACTCAACTTGGAAAAATAGTCTACTGCTGTACAAAAAGACCCTTCACCAAGCTAGAACATTGTGTTTTTAATCATTAATAGAGGAGAACAGGAATAATCCTAGGTTTCTTTTTAATACAATTGCCAAACTTACACAGAGTCATAGCTCTGTTGAGCCATCTATTCCCCCAGCTGTCAGCAGTAATGACTTTATGGAATTCTTCCTAAATAAAATGGATTCTATTAGAAATAAAATTGTTGGCATCCTTCTGAAAGTGATTACGTCATCCTCAGTAAGTGAGGTAGCACTGAATGTAACTCTAGAACCTGATATGTGTTTGGACTGTTTTGAGTCAGTTGAGCTTTCTGAGTTATCAAAAACATTAGCTATTTCCAAACCTTCGACTTGCATATTGGACCTCATCCCAACCAGATTATTTAAAGAGGTGTTCCCTTTGATTACTCCATTTTAGATATGATTAATCTATCCTTAGTAAATGGACATGTACCACAAGCTTTTAAGGTAGCTGTAATCAAACCTTTATTTAAAAAATCTTCTCTTAATCTAGATGACTAAATAAATTACAGACCTATATCAAATCTTCCTTTCTTATCTAAAATCCTTGACCTGTCTAAAGAGTTTCAGTCAGGTTTCAAAGCTCATTATAGTACTAAAACAGCACTTGTGAAAGTTACAAATGATATTCTCTTGGCCTCAGATAATGGACTTGCTGTCCTGGTTTTGCTAGCTCTCAGTGCTGCTTTTGATACAGTGGACCACAATATTCTCTTAGAAAGACTTGAATATGTTGTAGGTATCAAAGGAACAACACTAGGCTGGTTTAAATCTTATCTGTCTTACAGATTCCAGTTTGTTCATGTGAACCATAAATCTTGTCACTTAAGGATTACTTGTGGAGTACCACAGGGTTCTGTGCTTGGACAAATTCTTTGTTCTATATATATGCTTCCAGCATGGGATACATTTTTATTGTCATGCTGATGACACTCAGCTATATCTATCCATAAATCCTGCCTTGAAGACATTAAAATTTGAATCAGGAAGTCAACATAATGTGGTTAAATGCCTTCAGCTGATGCAAAATGCTGCAGAAAGAGTTCTAATGAAAATTAAAAAGAGATATATGTCTCGTATTTTAGCTTCACTTCTTTGGCTCCCTGTTAAATCCATAATAGAATTTAAGATTATCCTTCTCACATATAAAGCCCTTAATCAAGCTCCATCACACATCAGAGATCTGATTTTTCCATATGTTCCTAACAGAGCACTTCACTCTGAGACTGCAAGTTTACTGGTGGTTCCTAGAGCTTCGAAATATAGAATGGGAGGCGGATCCTTCAGTTATCAGGTACCTCTCCTGTGGAACCAACTCCCCGTTTTACTCCGCAAGGCAGACACCCTGTTTACTTTTAAGACTAGACTTCAAACTTTCTTTTTTGATAAAGCTTATAGTTAAACTGGTTTAGGTTATCCTGAGCTGTTTCTGTAGTTATGCTGCCATAGGCTTAGGCTGCTGGAGGACAAACTGACCACTTTTTCAAACTTTCCTCTTCTACTACTCTCCAGTTTGCAATATTTGCTGTTATTATAACTTAACTTTTTATTTTCTGTTATTTTTCTCTCCATGGAAGCTACACCTGGTCAGGCATTCTGTTTGGCTGTGATACCTTCCTGGAGGAGGGCTTTAGCTGAGATAATGCTGCCATCAACTCGTCGTTCTCCATCTCCTGCTATTAACTTTCATGAACATCAAAAATAATCCTACATCAGTTCATCTGTTTCTTCTTGTGCATTCTGCTCTGTCTTCTCAAACCTCTAGTCAGTCATGGCAGATGGCCGCTTGCACTGAGCCAGGTTCTGCTGGAGGTTTCTTCCTGTTAAAGGGGAGTGTTTCCTCTCCAGTCCTCTTGCTACATGCACGCTTGGTATGGGGAATTGCTGTAAAGTCAATGACACAATGCCAGCGGTTAGTACATACTCATCCAGGAGGATAATTAATCGAGCTTACTGTGGTGTTTGATAACTAGGATCAGTTGGAATGTATGTATGACTGATTTTTTTTTTTACTTGTAAAGTGGTTCAAGACATTTGTTGTGAATTGGCACTGTATAAATAAACTGAATTGAATTGATCTCAGGTACATGCTGCATCTGTCAATTTATTGATAAATGCACCTGGACACCATTATACAGTGTTACTTCTTTGGTCCAGCTTCAACATAAACATATCACAGGCACACAATATTTATAAATGATCTTTGTGATCTTCAATATCTTTTTATGAAGTCAGACCTCATTTATGACATTTCTCTATTTTTCCCCAAGACTGAAATATTTACATATTTTTAGCTACTGTCTTTTATGTTAAAACAAAGTCTAGATCATTATTTGAATATCATTGCCTTTTTATCTTAATGGATATGGCATCAGACTTTCCTTTTTATTTTGCTTTAGGTTGTTCAATTTTATTTATTAAAGTGGCACACTATTAAACATCACTTGTGTCAGCTTTATCATAGCTGGCGAGCTTAAAAATACAGTAGTTTGATGATTGAAATTTAATTTTTGTCTATAATTAAATTTTTGCCCTCCCAACTGCCTTGTTATGTAGCAGGGAGTTCTTTTTTACCAATGTGATGTACCAGTGAGACTTTAAGGCAGACAGAAAATTAACGGAGTTGGCCTGACCAAAAACAATTGTTATCTGAATCGGGCTCCCATGTGTCGGACTTGGAAGACTGGCTATTTCAGTTTCTCCTGGATGTTATGTGAACAAGATGCTCTGCTCCCTCTGCCCCTCCCTTCCCCTATGACATCTGTGGACCTGAGAAAGAACTCTACTGAGCCCTGCTGATAAACGCTCCATCACCTATCAAGGACAATGGCTAGGAGGGCTATCTGGGACAGTGTTGAACGGACTCACAAACACACACATGCACACACACACACATATGCTCATAGCTATAAACACTTCCCCTCCCCTTATATTGCCCCCCAGTACGGTGATTAGCCAAGTGTCTGCGTTGCTCACTTGGGTGACCTGTGCCAGGACCCCCAATCCTAAATTAAATTACACAGCATGCTCCTTATGAAAAGAATCATTAGAATGATTATTAGGTTTATTATTATGATAATTATTATTAGATTAATTTGAGTTAGATGGATAAGGGGATGCTTTTTGACTTGAAAGAATATTTTGCTCTTTGGCCAATGGCCTGCCATTGGGATCAAATGAGAGGAAATAGGATCACAGGCACTCTCTTAGGAGTTCAGGGGTTAAAATCTATCAGTCCACAAGTAGCCACATTAGGCCACAAAATACATACCTTTATTAAACCACTAAATAGTAGTCATCGTTAAAGTTTGTCAAACGTAAAAAAATAATATAACAAGATAACAAAATGAAAAAGATTTGAAAACTAGTAGGAAGATGTACAAACTCATTTAGTCCCACTCTTCTCCAAAACTTGAGTTCTTCTGTTTCCTTATTCTAAATAAAACAGTAATGATTTCAATAAGACTTAAACAATAAATCAATTTTATTATTACATAGACACACAAATCTGTATCAAATTCTAAAATTCTATAGGCTATAAATTGCCAACAACTAAATAAATACCAAATACAAGTTAAACACGTTATTTGGACTATATTTCATAATTAAATTGGACAAAATATACCTAATATTTGACTTATTTGCCACATAGGTGCAGTGTTGACACTATCCACGATAATGCAGCTGGTCGATGATTCTCTGCCCAGACTTGACTCGGACTTTAATGAAGCACACAGGGCTGGTGGGGCTCCTATCCTGGTATAATAAACCTTTTACATGTCCAGAGGCAAAATATTTGAAAATTTCTAGCGACTTGTAGGCTTCCAGTGATTCTCCATCTAAGGGGGCAGGTGTTTGCATGCTTGTTGGTCCAGCCAGTCAAAATACAGGTCTGGCAGGCTGTTTCCATCATACACAAGTTTATTTTTATACCACTGCAAGTCCTTGGGTTGAAGCACTAACACATATGGAAATTGGCTCCTACCACCTACCACCTTTTACTCCTGTCCAGGGGTGGATTGGCTGTCTGGTGTACAGGCTGATGCACATATATGGGCCAGCCTGAGGCTGTCATAATTTAACAAAAAAGTATATTAAAAATCATTTTTATTGACCACGAGGGCCCCTTGGTTGATTTTCTTGACGGACATTAGGCTTATCCAATGAAATCCCTTAGTCGTCCTTCGCCTGCTCTTCCTTCCCCTCTCCTCCGAGATTATAATTTTAGCCATTTCACATGTTCAGAAAAACTGTGAGAACAAAAGCTAAAAAGTGCCTAAATGCATACAGAAAAAAGTGCCAAACTAACCTATATGTTTACCACACAAACTCTGACCGTTAGAGCAGATTCAGGATTGGAGGAGGAGGGAGAATTAGCGATTCAGGGGATTCATCGTCGTCGGATGATGAGAGAGACGTGACCCAGGGGCAGATTGAGGAAGAGGTCAGATTAGCTGCTTGGCCCGACAAGAAGGAGTTGAAATGTTCATGAAGAGGGAGCATTTCATGCAGAGAGGAGGGTAGGTGCGTGAGCAGTCAGAAAACCACTGGAATAACAGGAATGATGATGGCCTGTGGAATTAACAATGGACACGTTTTGGGATGTGTGTAATAATAATAATAATAATAATAATAATAATAATAATAATAATAATAATAATAATAGTGAACTGAAATAGAAAATGTAAAAAAATAATAATAAGGAAAAATAGAACAGTTAGAAAACAGTTAGTAATTCTACTTAAAAATGACTTGAGAACACATCTTCACTAAATACTGTCTGGGAAAGTTGTAGCCAAAATGTGGAAATGCTCAACACAGGAAATGATTACAAGACTTACTTTGAAACTGCTCCTTAGATGAAGAGTTCTTTATTTTACATGGATATATGGTCTTACTATGGGCATAATTATTTTCTTATAGAAACAGCATGTTCCATAAAACAGTGAAAAGAAATCTCTAGCAAAGTTTCTTTTACATCCACTTTGCTTCAAGATGGGAACTGTGACACTGTGGCCATCTCTCCTAACATGCAAAGAATGTTAAAAGAATGTGTCAATTTTCTAACATGGTTATTCTTCTTTGTGTCGGCTGCTGTGCTTTATTTTAACTTTTGAAACAACAAGATATAGAAGCCAGAAAGTAAGGAAAGGACTTTATGAATTTTAGGGTTTTATAACCTGTTAAAGTTTGATGTTAGTAATTACTTAAAACGAACTTATTATACTACACCTCTGTTAAGGTGTCCATGTTGTGTTATGTTAAGTTAGTCCGTATAAGTACATATGTATGGTAAACTTCTTGTCAGTAAATCTCTGACTAGTGACGACATATTGTCATCACTGGTCAGTGACTGGTCAGTGGACTAGTGATGACAATATGTTGTCACTGTGGAGTCCGACACTGTTTTGGCAAACAGGATTGCGTCAGCAAAATGAGGCGAATAGCAGGCTCAAGACGTTTTGCATGTCTGTCTTCATGAATATGCAAAACATATGCTGATCATAAGAAAGTGCAAAAATACTGGGAGGAGGATATGCAAATGTAATGACTCACCACCAATGTGATTTAGTAAATCAGAACCAGATTGTGGGTGCTGCTTTTGCATCTATAATTAACATGTTTGAAAAGCAGGTGTAAACTGGCATGCTAGGGTGTAACTACGTCCTTTCTGAGGTGTATGCAGACACATTATATATACATTATAGCCTCCTTAATCAAATGCATAGTCAGATAGTCAGCCAATTTCTGTTGTGGAAATGTGAAATTATGACATCTGAACAACCACCTAAACTCTGGAAGAATGTTAACACTAAATTGTTACATGTCCCTTTACATTCACCCATTTGTCAAGAATGGCATCAAATGAGATAGACCACACAACACCACTTTCAATACAGATCACTGCTAACTGGGTTAAGCCTGTGTTCTTCTCTCCTACATCTTACACATCGTCACACAAGCATCATTTAATAGCTTTAAACAAATTACAGATCTTGATAATGCACTTTTTAAAAATAAACAATATTTTAAAATTAATCACTTGGAATTAAGTGGCTGTTCTTACACTTCCACTTAATATTAGACCAACCTGTTAACTTCCCCTGTCTGTCCTGATTCTCTCTGTCTTCCTCTCTTCTTTCTCTCCATCCTCACAGCTGAATGACCTGAACTTTGTGTTAAGTGATATTAAAAATACAGCAGTCAAACCACATATAAAAAAAACAAGAAATTATCATTTTAAATTAATGTCAGGCCAGTTGTTGACTGGAAACTGCATCAGAGCACACTCATCAAATATATCACAACAGCACTGTAGTATTACACTGAGTGAAGACATTTAAAGTCAAGTTTATCTGTCTGAACAACAAAATAACCACAAACAAGTTCCTTTACTTTTTTTGATATGATCTGTTATATTGTAACAACAGCACAAAGTTGCAGGACAACAGTGACCTGTCATTTTACTAGTAACTTAAGATAACTTGAATGTTTACAAGCTTCATCTTGATACACTGATATACACTTGACAACTGGAGGGTTTCAAGGTCAAAATTCTGACTTTTGGTGGTGGTCAGTTTTTGAATGGGAATTAAGACAATCCATCTTCCAAGTATGAGATAGTGTAAGATATCTGGGGAGATAAAGTTGTTATCTGGCCTCCAATATCACTGAATCCACCAGGGAATTGCCATAAATACCACAATCAAACAGAGCCACAGTAATCAAGATATTATGATGAATAATTAAATCAATTATAAAAAAACAGTTTTAAGATTTAATTTAATTACATTAATTAAAAGATAATCATCCAAAATAAAGTTGTTTCTATGTTGATTTATATTTAGATGATGGTCTTTATTTTTGGTTTGCCACATTTTTTGTCTACTTATTAATCACATTTAGATACATACTCAAAGAGCGGGCCATTTCACAGATGTTTTTAAAGGTTTAGACATTTTTAGTATTGGCTTGTAAGCTTAACCCATGGTTCTTGCAATGGATTTATCTGACATGCCAAACAAAGCTTTGTTTCATTATTATTTTGTGAAATTATGGGATCACTGTTCACAACCTGGTATTTAAAGTTGTCTTTTTAAATTCTGGAGTAAGTATTTAGACATTTTTAAGTACTTTAACAGTTCAAAATGTGCCTGGAAGTTAAAAAAAAAAAAACCCTCTGAGATCTCTCCACCCAGCCAAAAGGGAAACCAGTTTCACCAGCACTGTGTTGTTTCAGGATTTGTGGGGAAACCCCAACTAGACTGATGGTAAGATCTGCAAAATTGGACCTGGAAAAATGCCAAATTTTGATGTCAGTCATAATTGTACTGTCTGGCATTAAAAGGGTCATTCTCCAGCACCTTTCCCATGAGGACTATTGTGTTTGATAAAGTTTCTGTATAAATAAATACACTATATTGCCAAAAAAATATTTGAGACACTGCTCCAAATCCTTCAGATCAAGTGCTCCAATAACTTCCCAGAAACAGGAGAATACAATGAACCTTGGTATGCATACTGGGAAAGAATGGGTCACTCTCATAGGTGATAGGTGGCACTATGATAAGATGCTGACTGTGCGATGAATTTCCTTGCAATTAAGATTCCATGGTTTATTGTTAGTTCTATCATGACAATGTGGAAGCATTTGGGAATATCAGCAATTTAGGCATGGAGAGGAAGGCTTTGTAAATTCACAGAGCTCCTGCAGCACAAGATGAGGCCCACAGTGTGCAGAAGCCACCAACTATTCAATTCAGTTCAGTGTATTTACAAAGTGCCAGCTGACAATAAATATCATCTCAAGGCACTTTACAAAAAGAGTTCACTCTAATCATACAGACAGACTCCAATGGACTTACGTTCATTTCAATATTCAAACTGGTCAAAAAGTTTTCTATCTAAAAAAACCCAGCAGATTGCATCATGTCATTGATTTGCACCATTCACTCCTCCTGCATGAGCATGAAGCAACAGTGGACAGTCGCTTGCATTGTGTCCTTGACTTTGGAGAAATCCCTTTACTGAGCATTTATGAAGCAACAGTGGAAAGGATAATTCCCCTTTAACAGGAAGAAAGAGAGCACACAGAGTTAGTTGCAGTAAAAGCTCCACCCTTAGCTATGTCTAGGAGAGAGACAGGGTTAAACACTGAAAGATAGGGTCAAATGTAACATCTATAGAAGGATAAAAAGAAGTTATTGGCAGCAGTAGCTCAGCCAATGCCCCCCATCAAGGAAGGTGTCACAGCTAAACAGAATGTCAGTCCAAATATAGCTTCCACTAAGAGAAGAAAAAAAATATTTGTAGAGTCAAGAGCTTCAGATCTCCAACATTTGTTTGGTCTTTTTGTGACGCAGACGTTATCAGTCATCAGGCTCTTCTCCTGTGGAACCAGCTCTAGTTTTAGCCATGATCCAGACACTAAGACTAGAATTAAAAGTTTCCTTCTATGGTTTTATCTTATGGTCAATGGATTGGTAGGACTTCTCTTCCTGTTAAAAGGGAGTAATTCCTTTCCACTGTCACTAGTAGCTTACCCAGGAGGAGGGATCCAGGACAGCCTCAAGCTCGATATAGACAGGTTTTGTTTCCTTAAGGTCCTGACATACTTCTCTTTATGTCAAAAGACTGCAGGTTTACTGGTGGTTCCAAGGATTTCTAAAAGTAGAATAGCAGGCAGATCTTTTGAGGCCTGTTTGGACTGGAGGGCCCGGTTCAACCTGGTTTCAAACCCGGGTTGGGTTTGTCTTCTCAAACCCCCGGTCAGTTGTGCCAGATGGCCACTCGTTCTGGGTCTGGTTCTACTGGAGATTTCTTCCTGTTAAGGGGGAGTTTCTTCTCTCTGCTGCTGCTGTATGCATGCTCGGTATGAGGGATTGCTGTAAAGTCAATGATACAACACAAGCCATTGTCTACAGTCGCTATGTTCTTGTCCAGGGGGAGTGAATGCTGCAAGTCAATGACTTGATGCAATCTGCTGGGTTCCCTTATACATTCCAATTGATCCTAGTTGTCAAACAGTTAATTAAGCTCAGCTTTTACTTCAAATTATTTCAAAAGGTTTTCTGTCTGTGTGACTGAATTGAAATGACTTTTTATAAAGTTCCTTTATATAGCACCATTTCACATTTGTTGTTAAATGGCGCTCTATAAATAAACTGAATTGAATTATCCATAAATGTGTCACTAGAACCTTGCAGAAAACATGTGCCCCTATTCAAACTATTTTTAGCCAAGCTAAACAATCACATTCCAATCAGAGATTTAAAAAAAAGCTTTTACCAGAGCTTCTTAGGGGGTAATAATGTGGGGCAATGAATTTAAAGGTTTAATGAATGAAGGGGTGGAAAGGTTGCATAATCTTGGGTGCTATACAAATGGAGGCTTGGGTGAAAACTCAGAGTAGGTACACGCTTCAGGAAATAACCTTTCACGAGCCACCTTAGGACCCACCCAGATGAAACGGGAAATGAGGAGGAGTTAATAGGAGGTGAGGACAATGTAGGGACGAGGGTGAGGGGAAGGAGGATTATTATCTCAAGAATTATTAAAAATCAATTTTCAAGGCTGACTTTTTCCAAAGAACTGGACATCATAAAGCGAGGCTAGTCTCAGCCCATGTTCCTGGAAAAAGTGCTTGTAACTATGAGCAATACACTTGCTTACTGCCTCTGAGAAGCATTAAAAACTATATTGCTGGGAATATCTGTGATTTGCACATGAATTTGGTGTTTGAAGTAACAGTGTTTGCCAACTTGAGTTGTCTGACAAAGGCAGCAGGGTGACATCAAGCCACATCAAGGGACTTGCAGACTGTGGTGCTTTTGAGAACATTTGGAGAAGCCAGAGTTGATCTCTAGCTCTGGCCATGACTATTCCTATATCCACCACAACTGTTGAGCGGACATCATCTGCCATCATGCGAATAAACAAATAAAAAGGCTGCAGGTCCAGATGGTGTCAGCCCCAGAGTCCTGAAGGCCTGTGCAGAGCAGCTCTGTGGGACACCTCTTCAACCTTAGCCTGATCCAAGAGAAGGTTCCACTGTTGTGGAAGACATCCTGTCTGGTTCCGATACCAAAGAAAACTCACCCATCAGTCATCAACGACTATAGAACTGTTGCCCTGACAACCCACATTGTGAAGGTCTTGAAGAGACTCATGCTGGCACACCTGAGTAAGCAAACCTGCACATATCAGGACCTCCTGCAGCTTGCTTATTGTTTTGGAGTTGGAGTTGGAGTTGAAGACGCCATTATACACCTGCTTCAGCAAACCCACTGTCACCTGGACAAAGCAGGCAGCACTGTGAGGGTCATGTTCTTTGATTTCTCCTGTGCATTTAACACAATTCAGCCTGATCTGCCATATCTGAAATTCCAGAAGACACAGGTGGAGGCCTCAACAATTGCCTGGATCAATGACTACCTGACAAACAGACCACAGTTTGAGAGAATGAAGGACTGTGTGTCTATCCAGGTGGTCAGCAGCACAGGAGCACCACAGGGGACTGTACTCTCACCTTTCCTTTCCACTCTGTACACTTCAGACTTCCAGCACAAGTCAGAATCCTGTCATCTACAGAAATACTCAGATGACTCTGCAGTGGTTGCGTATATCAGATATGGACAAGAAGCTGAGTACAGAAAGCTGCTGGACCGCTTTGTGGCATGGTGTGGAAACAATCATCTCATCTTAAATGTGAACAAAACAAAGGAGATGATTGTAGATTTCAGGAGAAACAGAGTTAGATCAAGTTAGATTATGAGTTAGATTATGGGAGAAGAAGTGGAGGTCGTTGAGGAATATAAACACCTCGGTGTTCATCTAAACAACAGATTTGACTGGAGACTCAACAGTGAAGCTGTCTATAAGAAGGGACAGAGCAGACTGTATTTCTTGAGGAAGCTAAGGTCCTTCAAGGTTTGCAGCAAGATGTTGCAGATCTATAAATCTGTTGTTGAGAGTGTCATCTCCTCTGCCATCATCTGTTGGGGCAGCAGCATCAGAACCAGGAACCTAAAAAGGCTCAATAACCTGATAAAGAAGGCTGGTTCTGTTCTGGGGACGACTGTGGAACCTCTGGAGATGATTATACAAAGAAGGATTTTGCAGAAAATTATGGATAACCCTAACCATCCCCTTCATGAGACTGTCATTGGAAAACAGTCTCTTCAGTCAGAGGCTTCTACAGACTGGTTGTAAAACAGACTGCTACAGGAGATCTTTCCTGCCCACAGCCATAACAATCTATAACTCCTTGATTAAATAAGTTCAACATTTAATTTCCCTTTGGGATAAATAATGTATTTTTGAATCTGAAAAACGTATGCCGGGAATACAACAGGACAGAGACTATTGGCAGCCTCCATGGCTTGGAGTTTTAGATGGAACTGAAATGAAGAGATCAGCTCTATGACAGTCACTGAAGTTTTCCTGCATAAAGAGAGGAGGGTGGATTTTGTCTATAAAGAAATAATCAGCAACTGAGTGAGTATTATATAATTTATCTTCAAATATATGGCATAGTTGCAGCCACAGTATAGAGATTTGGAGTTGTCTTAACAATAGTCTTCATCATCAACACGTGAAATGCCCTTCATAAACAGCACTGTGTAAATTATGTATCGCCCTCTCACTTGCTCCCTCATGTCCCCCCCTCTCTCTGCATGCCTCATAAACATCCTGCTGCTGTATTATGACGACTATATGTATAAAAAAGAAGGAAACCTCCATTAGAAAGTCTTCTAGTAGCCTTCTCTCTGTGTTGATTCGCATACAGGACACATGTAAATATCAGGTCTGAATGATGCATTCAGTGCAAGACGCTTGAAATCCAGTCACTGAATCATGATTTTTGGAACAAGCTCTGTAAATACCAGGCCATATTATATTGCAGAGGTTTGTTATATAGTATTGGTTGGTGTATTAATTGTAACGTAATGGTGGCGGATTAAATCGATAAACCCCCATTCAAGGCCCGGGAACCAAATACGTGACCCGTCACTGTATGAGGGGATAAGTATTCTGGGGGAGATATGAGAATGGAGACAGGGGTGAAGACTCCACAAGCAGGTACAGTCTTCAGCAAGTAACTTTTTCCAAGCCTGCTTAGGATCCCCAAAAGATTTTGGAGATGAATGGAACCGAGAAGAGAATGAATTTGACAGAGAAGAAAATGAGTTTGACACAGGTCGCAGAGATTATTATAGATGTCATTCAATTAAATTCAGTTTATTTATATAGCCTCAGTTCACAATGCATGTCATCACAAAGAATTTTACAAAAAGTCATTTCGATCCAATCATGTATACGTTCCAGTTGATCCCGGTTATCAAATGGTGCATCAAGTTCGGTTCGATATTCATGTTGGTTTCAAAGTTATTTAAGGAAACCCAGCAGACTGCATCGAGTCACCAACCCGCAGTAATCCCTCACATCAAGCACGCAATGATGGACGGGAAAAACTCCCCTTTAACGGGAAGAAACCTCCAGGAGAACCTAGACCAGTTCAAGTGGCCACGACTGGCTTGGGGGTTTTGAGAAAAGTATTCAAGTGTGGTATGCTTGGGATGACCAATTTGGATGGTGTGGTCTGAGATTCCCAGATGAAAAGCTGAGGATATAAGTCCCATGTGATGGCTGACGGTAGAGGGTTCTTGCCTTTTAACCCATTAAGTAACAAAATTATGTGGCTGTGGGTGATGACTGAAGTGGAGTTACCCATTAAAATGAGCTGAAAGATAAATGATATCGGAAAGGTAAGATAGGATAGTATGTGCATGAATTTGAGGATCAAATGGAAGTAGGTGATGAGGTGGCAGATGGATATGGTATAAAGAGAATGAAAAGGCAGATATGTTATGGTTATGTGAAATGATTTGAAGCTGACCCAGCCTGACAGGTATGCTGAAAGGGAGCGAGTCTGAGAGGTGTGGGAGAGGTCGTCTAGCTGAGGATTGAAGCAGGCAACAGAGGGACCAGAGTAAAGTGAGTTTCAGTAGCTGGTGCCAATGATTTGAATTTCTTTATTAATGATCTCTACCACTGCTACTTTATCTGCATGGATAAGGAAAGAGTTCTTGGACCATTTGAGCCCCAAAAAATGTCAGCAAAGACAAAGGGGTAGAGCTCATAAAGAGGGCTGCAGGGAATCAAAGTTTAGGGGCAAAAACACCTCCCATTGTATTAGCCGGCGAAGCTGAATGTCATCTAGATGGGTAACAAAATGATTATAAAATAAATATTTGCTGTCCCTTAATGGGACAAAAACTGGTGTCAGAGATACATTTCCATCCCACATGGATTGTGAATTATGGATTTGGTCAGCTGGTCTCTCAACGCAATTGATCAAATTTTCTTGATGAGAAGACAGGGTAAAGGGGAACCCTCTTGTCCAGACGGAACATTTTTCTCCAGATACATAATGAACTCCTGGCAGAAGTGGAGGATTGTGTGTCTATCGATATTGTCAGTCAAGGATGTCAAAGATGTGTACATAATTGGATTTTTGATAACAGGATTTCTGCTTTTTGGAGTTGGTGGTTACCTGGCATATCGAGAAATTCGGAAAACGTCGGCAGCTGTTCTGGCCATTGTAAGGCTGCCCGGCATGTGTGATGGAATCTGCAGAGCAATCAACACTCAGACTGAGATGTTACGTGAGCAGAATCGCAAACTGGATGTGATCCTTGCACAGGATCGCAGGCTGGTTGCGGTTCCTGGACTCAGAGGTGAAATGGGATAAATCTTGGAGAAAGTTGTATGCTCATATTTGGCGGAATGGACATGGAATTTGGCTGTTTGGATTCGCCGTTGAGAAGCACCAGCAAGACTTTCAAGGCAGACGGAAAACTAAGAGTCGGCCTGACCCACAACAATTGTTATCTGAATCTGGCTCCCCTGTGCCGGCCTTGATGGCCGGCTATCTTCAATTTCTCCTGGAAGTTATGTAAACAAGATGCTCTGATCCCCTCTGCCCCCCTCCCTTCCCTGAGGACATCTGTGGACCTGCTCAGAACTGAACAGGGTTCGGTTGATAAACATTCCATCGTACTATCAAGGACAATGGCCTCTGTGACAGTGCTTCATGGACTTACTTGCACACACTCACATGCACCCACACACACGCTCATAGATATAAACATACACATCCCCTTCACCAGTTTCCCACAGGATATTGTTTCATATGTATGTTGCTTCTTTGTGCTGAGGTTTTTTGCAATCTCAAACTGTATCCTGCTAAGGATAAAATGTGAAATATGAT
The DNA here is from genome assembly GCA_014839685.1 of Anableps anableps. Classification (NCBI taxonomy): domain Eukaryota; kingdom Metazoa; phylum Chordata; class Actinopteri; order Cyprinodontiformes; family Anablepidae; genus Anableps; species Anableps anableps. Next base: position 4,133,126 of record CM026066.1, on the reverse strand, counting down.
TTTTTTTTCCCTCCTCTTACCTAATGTGGTATCTTTCTCTTCTAATGAAAGGTCAGCGCCTCTCGTGAAGGCTGCAGAGCCTCAGTCACCCGTCTCCCCATGTCTTATGTCATGTCTTGTTTGTCCTGGATGGGTTGTACTGGAATTGTAATTTCCCCTCAGGGATAAATAAAGTACTTTTGAATTTGAATTGAACTGAATTTGAATGATGAGAAAGTCACTGAGGTGGTGCAAAACAAAAGCTAGTCTGTAGTTCTTAATTAGGATCCAGCAAAAGGCCGTGGAAAGAGGAAAGAGAATCAAAGATTTCAGGGCTCCTTCAGCTGTAGAGCTGAAGGAGAGCCACACTTCAAAGTAGAAGGTCCCTCTCCAACGGACACCGAAGAAATGCCAGAAGTCCGGATTAATGGGCAAGATCTTAAAAGCGCCAGTAATGTAGGCCTTAGAGAGCCAGGCACCCCAGCCTGACAAGCAGATGTGAGTAATGGTGGGATAAATGGTGGCCTACTGCTCGAAACTCCGGAAATGGAATGAGGCTATTAATGCCAGGCATGTACAAACCATGAGGAGTTCACAGATATATGATCAAATTCTCTTCCTGAAATATTTATACACGGCAATACCGATGGGGCTGACATGAATAACAGGAAAAGGAGGCTGGCTGAAAGACCCTATCATGAACCCCTACTGAACTGTGTTTGCTAAAAAGGAGTCAACCGAGAGAGCGGCATGGAGGTTACGACAGTGAGCAGTGCAATCCAGAAAGATCCCTATGCCTGGGTGAAACCCATATGTAAAACCACTACGAAAAAGCCCAAGAACTCCTTGTCAGGGTGATGTTTCAGAGCAGAAAGAAGAGTGCTAACCTTAATGAGTGTGGCAAGATGTCATGATAGCCAGTCAGCCCAGGAGGTCTAATTGTAGAGGCAGGAGCTCCTGGCATGGGTACCACTGCTGAAAGAGGAGAATTGCAGCAACCTGGAGCTGGAGACAGAGCAGTTGATGTTGTTGAAATTGTTGCACACTATTTTGCCTCCTTGGTGAAGGAGCGGATGATCCCCGGGGAGTGGGGCGTATGTTCTGGGCAGTAAGGTGCTTTGGAATATGGGGAAGAGGAGGGGTGTTGGGAAACAAGTGATCAGGGACCACAGCGCTGTGAGCCGATGAGGCCCATGAATGGAGAGTGATGATTGAGGCGCAAGTGGGAGTGGGATGGGAAGGAGCGCCGCAAAGACTGTATGACAGAGACATCTATGTGTGGCAAAAATATGGCAGTACAACTCAGAGTCTTAGGACATCCCCTAATTAAACTGGTTTAAGCAGCCCGCAGCCTGGGTGGTAAAGAGGATGTGGTACTGATAGAACCCTGTGCTCCTGAAATGGAGTGCCATGTTGAGTATGACCAAAAGGTAAACATCAAGCTCAGACTGGTGGTCAGGGAACATGGAGCAGATGGTGTCTCCGTAAATGGAAAAGGTCAGGGCAAACTCCACAGGGGTTAGGTCCTACAAATGGAGGATGAGTGGATGACCTAGATGCATCAACCCCAAACTACTCTGTAACTCCTTAGGCTGACCAAAAAGACAGAGAGGGCTGAAGAAGCTGGGCCAAATTGACATAGTTACTAATGAGAATTCTATGGCGCAAAGCCTGAGGAAGCAGAGAAGGGCGATCAGAGAGGTGGCACTGCAGAAGGAAGTGGAGGAGGATGCACTGGGTTGGCTGGCTGAGTCAGATGTACAGAGGGCTCAAAAAAAGATAAACAGGGTAACTGAGAGGCTCAAAAAGCCCCATGAGTGTGAGAAGCAGCAGGGATTGAACTGGCTTGAATGAGGAAGAAAGGTTAGAGAAAGGGATGGGAAGGATGACTATGCACTGGGAGTCTGTAAAGCCTGCACAGGCAGGGATGAGAAGAAATACATCAACTGAGAAAGGTCAGATAAAGAGGCTGTAGGCAATACAACCTAGTTCCTACCAGAGGGAGCTGTCAGCACACACATGCTGAGGCAGATCCAGGAAGAAGTGGGCTCAAGAGAGGAAGCCGGAAGCCCGGGTTGAATGGATGCCAGAGATACAGCAGACCGCCATGGAGTGGGTGAAGTGAGCAGCCCAAAAAGACTGGACTAGTCAGCGGAGCAGCTGAAGAGGATGCCCCGTTCCTGCAGTGCATATTAAAGCTTGGTTTATGCTTGTATGCATGTACATTCTGTGCAGAATATAGATGTGTGGAATCAGGCTGAAAACTTTTGCAGCATTTATACTCTAAGTGGCTCATCCCCACTGCATCTCATATTCTGCTAGACTCTAGGAAGAAGTGTGGGGGGCCTATGGCAAGTGAACAACACTATGCAACATGTTTAGAAGTAAAAAATAGTTGTTGGTAGCAACATGGTGAAATCTGTGAACATGGTGGTCTTTATGAATGGAATCATGAAGATGTTTGTCATTGCGAACCTGCACCAAGAGGATCCCTTGCTTGTCCGCCATGTTTTTCTGCAGGGAACTTTCTGTGTAGTTAGAAAATTTTAGAGTTGCGA